>JAHKGY010000003.1:1281308-2562617 GCA_020736865.1 Ganoderma leucocontextum | reverse complement strand
CAAGCTGTATACCCCGCCCGTGAGTCAGTGTATTATATCGACTCCACCGGGAGCGACAGATGATGGTCCAGGCATGACTACGCACCCTGGGAGGTAGCTCATGGCTTCATTAATGTCGGCAAAACTGCTGAGTTCATTCCCATCCAAATTCACCTCTTGCAGAGCCCGAGCACGATGGTTTGGTCGGGACGTCGAGTCTGGTAGGAGTGCTCGTAAGCGGTTGTATCCCAACTCGACGGTGTTCAGGGCGGGCATGTAGGGCAACAAGGCTTGAAATTCGCTCCAGGTCAATAATGTCGCGCTAAGCTGCAATTCTTCGAGTCGATGAAATGCTGAGGAGCCAGGCTGCAGAGTTTCGGGCGGTCTCATGCGGTTATGGCTGGAGCCGTCGAGTGAGAAACGGTGTATAGGTTGTTAGTACTGACATAAAGGCACAGACGATGCTTACTTGAGGCGAAGACTCCGGAGGTTCGGCAGCTCGATAGCTATGTCCGCGACAGTGTCCCAGGATGGAATTAGATTCTTGGATAGATCTAGGCCGCGGATACCTATGCAATTTAAGCTAGTCAACGATGGGATCCTAATTCCGTGGAAGGGCGTTGATTGAGATGCAATCGCTGCACCGATGGATAGCAATAAACGTGAACGCGCGTAGCTCACGGATTGCACAGCTCGCTAACGTGCAGAGGATGGTTTCCATCCTAAGCTAGAAGGCCGTGGTGCACAGTGCAGCCCGGCTCTTGAATACCTGGGGCCTCTGTCAAAGAATCTCGCGACAGCGTCAAACGGAGGAAAGGATTCCCGACGTGGAGCTCTTGGCGCCCCTGCAAGATGAATCATTCCGCTCACAAGGCGCGAATATTAACCGCTTGTCGGGGTGAAGATATAGCAACTCATCTTCTGATACGGCCTGCGTATGATAGGAATGGTAGCCTGCGTCGGCGCCCAAAGCATATCACCAGGTCGCTGTGCTTGCCACTACCATTAAACCGCTGTCATGTCTGCGGCAGCCTGAACCCCTGGTATATCGCAACGATATGCACTGGCCAACAAGCCAACAAGCCAACAGGCTAGAAGTACAGTGCTAAGCGCTTACTGAAATGAACGAGGTTCATAAAAAGCAAAGACCCGCCGAAAGCTTACACACGACCGAGTCATACGGGTAATCGTAACGGACATACCTGCACAGGTCCGGTGTACTTCGCCGGGGGTGTCAGCCCGTGAGACATTCTCGTTATCCAGGCTGACTTCCCGTAGGCGTTCGAGGCGAGCAAGGTTGTTCCTGATCTTGTTGAGGCCAACAGCCTGTACCTCAATTGCGCCACCTGAGGAGCCAAGGATAACCTTCTCCGACGAAGAGTCGCTGTGGGGGACCTCGATGTATTTGGCCGTGAGTGCGGATAGAAACGACAAGCCGTAGGTGATTGCGGCGGTGGGTCGAATGAAAGATCCGCTATTCGGAACGCTATGGAGGGTTGAGAATATGAACTGCTGATGAAACGCACAGTCTCACAGACAGGTGAAGTAACGCCTTCCGTCCTTGACACCGTCGTGTTTGCCGCGGTTGGTGTCGTCCCACTCGACACCGAGCCATGGGCCCTGCGCGCGGTGGACGGCGCCTGCATACCTGACAGTTCCTACGGAGCCTGCATAGTTAAGGCGCGTGCCAACCACCGGTAAATCGGACGCCATTGAGGCGACGATCGTTTTCAATCAGGAGGATAGTCAGGGTGGCCGAGAGCAGACGGTGGGCGGGATTGTGGACTCGTAGACGATGGACCGGACTCGGACTTAACTTTGCGGACAGACGCGCATTCATATTGTCCTCGGCCCGCCCACCACTCACGAGCGCTCACCACGGGGCAGGCGTGCTCAGCGCTCAGCCGCGCTCAGTGCTCTCAACATCGGACTCCCGCTCCCACCCGCTCTTGTCCTTAGTTGCCGACTTGGTCCCCCTCAGTCTCTGCCAGATGTATGCGCGCGGTGTTCTTTTGAGGAGAATGTCTCGTCCCTCAGCAACAGCGGCCCAACGCACAGCAGCCATCGGTCGTCACTTCATGTCCACCTCCAGCTCAGCCCCGAAATCCAGGGCTCCAGCACCCGATGACTCTCCAGTGCTCTTCGAGTCAAATGGCTCCGTTCGGACTTACGTCCTCAACCGCACTGACAAGCTAAACGCCCTCAACGAGCCCATGCTCAATATCCTGCGCCCGCAGGTCGAGGTGAGCTTCCATCTCCATCTTCTCGTGGACCGTGCGCCGACCTCGGAGGTTCCAGGAATGGTGCCAAGGGAGTCTGGCTAAGGTCATCGTCGGACGTGGCGTCGGGCGGGCATTTTGCGCAGGGGGTGATGTGGAAAGTGCGTGTACTTCTATCCACGTTTCCGGCGTATTGACAAGTCGGCCTGCACACGATCCAGGCGTCATCCGCAATGCAAGCGATCCCGAAACACGGCCACAGGCTATTGATTTCTTCCATCGCGAGTCAGTATCGCTCTATTAGTACATCCGTGTCGTCGAATTGACTTCTACGTCCTAGGTTTGAGATGGACTATATCTTGGCCGCCGTGCCTAAGCCATATGTGGCTGTCATGGATGGCATCACGAGTACGTCCATGTTTGGTACATCTCCGTGACTTCGCATGATATCTAACTGTCGTTGTACGTAGTGGGAGGCGGAGTCGGTCTCTCGATCAATGCTCGGTTCAGGATAGCCACCGAGAAGACCTTTTTCGCAATGCCCGAAACCAAAATCGGCTACTGCCCCGACGTCGGAGCAAGCTACTTTCTCTCGCGGGTTGACGGCGAGGTTGGGACATTCCTTGCCTTGACCGGAGATATAATTTTAGGCCGGACTGTCTTGTAAGCTGTTCCTTCTATCTCGACACGAGCGGTTGCTCAACATACCGCTCACAGCGAACACGGATTTGCCACTCATTACGTCCCCTCGCGGCGTATTCCCGCTTTGTTGGAGCGCATTGCGGCTCTCGAAGAGCCCACCGACCAGACCATTAATGACCTTATCGAACAAGCGGCTGCGGAGCGCGAACCTGATGAAGTCTCTACCCCCTTCGTTGGCGCGAAGCGTGTAGCCCTTGACTCTGCGTTCAGGCACACCACCGTTGAGGAGATTTTTGCAGAGCTCACCGAGATTTCAAACGGCCATGAGGACGAGGGCGTGCGACAATGGGCAGCGCAAACCCTCCAAACCCTCGAGTTGCGAAGTCCTACCAGTCTGAAGGTAGCGCTACAAGCTATCCGTCGTGGAAAAGAAATGAGTCTCCTCGAAGCTCTGCAGATGGAGATGAACATCGCAACTGCTTTCTGTGTCAGTGGTGTTTTTTTTCCGTAGTGGTCTTCCACTGAGTCCATCGCTATACAGAGCGGTGACGGCCCTGACTTCCAAACTGGTGTCACCGCGATCCTTGTAGAGAAGACCAAGGACCGCCCTCAGTGGTCCCCGCCTCAACTCAAGGACGTCCAAGACAAGGATATCTCGGAGAAGTTTTTCTCGAAATACTCGCCCGAGAATGGCACCGCGCCCGCAATCACGCCGCCACCTTATTTGTCCAAGGTGACCGAGCTTGCCGACCCCATGAAGTTTGCGCTTCCTACGGAGAGCGAGATCCGTTCCATGGTCGACGGCAGCCATCGCAGCAGCGGCGCCACGACTATCACTCTTGATGAGCTTCTCGCGATGTTCGACCGCATGCGCGGCGGCAAGGCCGGCATGCGCGAGAAGATCCTCGAGGTCGTCGAGCGCAAGTGTTTCCTGGAGCAAGACAAGCACATGGACAAGAAGTGGCTCCAGTGGAGGCACTGATACCGCCACCTTCGCATTCCCTCTGTCGTGGACACACATACTCTACATGCAATACCATATGCTTTCCACTTCTCCATCGCCGCCGCCAAGACACTGCATGTCGGTCTTAGCAGGAGCTTGAACCATATGCCCCTCAATCGTTTCTTCGTGTTCCAGGAGACGCCGCGCAAAGCTCATCCAAATCACTGTCAGGGACCACAAAGAGCGCCATACGAAGAGTTGGCTTGCAAAAATACTATACTACCCGCTTTTGATGATGCATTGAGGTAAGTACTTGTTAAGTACCAAGCTACATAACTTATACCGCTGGACAATCGCTGAGTACTGAGTAGCAGGATTACATTAACCATCATCCAGCCCGGCCATCATAAATGCGCCCATGCCGAATACAGTATGTCTTGTATGTAAAAAAAAGATGCAAGAACATGACGTCGACGTCGGAGACATCAAATCCGCCTCAAGCCTCCGTTATCCATGGGAACAGGAGGTCTTCGCCGAGTCGCCATCTTCTCCGCTACGCCTCGAGTATGCGGGCATTTGGGTTTCTAAGTTTCGAAGGTGGCGGCGGGATGCCGTAACTGACCCCCTCGAACGCCTACACACGGAAGTTCATGTCAGAGGTCCACAGCAATTGGCGTCCGAGAGCGCAGATGCATTTCCGGGGTCCGTCCATGCCATGGCATTCAACTTGAAATTGGGGCGTGCGTCTGGGTCGAATGCGACTCGTCAATGCAGAGTCTAGGGTCCTATGGATACATCCGAGTCTGCTTAATGTGCGGAAACGTCGGAGAGGCGACCTCGCCGTGTGCCCGTTGCCTGTCATTGCGCTGTGGACCGTTTACCCTGGACCTCGCAGCCGCGACCATGTCTGGCCATACGCAGGTCCCAGGCTTGGAATGTGTGCGCTCGGAATCGTCCGCCGTGACGTGTCGCCGATTCGCGTCAAGGTGGGCGGCGCATCTGCAGCTCCTATGTGGTTGTGCTGGCGCGCTTGAGGTCTCTCGCAACACCGCGCTGGGGAGCTCGGGCGCATGTTCTAAATGTTCGGAAAGAGCAAGTGTGCATCTGATCTCAGTTAATGGAGGGAGCAGAGGCTGAAGTGCAGAAGCGCAGTGCAAGGCATCGGACAGCGCTCACGACACCGCCCGAGACCAGGGTGCTCGACTGCTTTGTCCGCTCTGGTCCGTCCGTGGTAAGCGCAGCTAAAGTGTGTGTTTGTGGATACCAGGCGCTGCTGAAGGGACCACAGCCAGAACCTCCCGGCGTTCTGAGAGTTGCTGAGTGCGAGCTGCCATGTTCACATGGTTACTTGAGCGGTTGGCTCCCCGGCGATCGGATGACTCCTGCCCGTTCAAGTCGACAACGGGATATTTGGCAAGCCTCCTGTGGTGCATGCATAATGCCTGGAAATTGTTGAGCAGTATGGAAGGGGTGAAAATGCTGATACATACACCGGTAAGCATGTTAATGCGAAAGACATCAATACGAGTATAAAGCATCCGCTCCGTTGAATTGATACGGTCAAATGCGTATCGGTGTTTTGAGGACGCTTCGTTGACGGAGCTGGGAGGGGGACGCAGTCATTAGATGACAACAGTACGGCGACAAACAGGACGGCTAACCAACAAAGACAGGGTTGTTCCGCTTTCGCCGTGCCCCATCTCTTTTGATGAGGCGATTCGGCACGCACGCTGTGGCTGCTTTTGCGCGCGACCGTTGGATACGTGCACAACGGGAACTGAAAGGCTGTAGTTCTTTCCCATCTGCGGTGTGGGGTCGATCCGTTGTTGAGCGACCCTTCGGAACGCCTCTTGTGAAGCGGCCAACCCTTTGTGCGCCGGTGGTCGGAAGATGTGTGGCTGGCCAACGCAAACACTCCTTGGGATTGGGATCTACATATTCCTATAAATTGGGGATGGATAGTTGGTTAGAGGGCCATCGAACAGCACTCATCCCCCACACTCACACACCACACTCAACTCCTTATTTCTTCGCACAACATTCCAATCATGAACGTCAACTCCCCTGTCCACATGGTCACCCGCCTTCTCGACAGCATGGACTTGAACACGCTACGCACCAGTCTCTCGGAGTCCACCATCCCGCAGACATTCAGCAGTGCCTCGTACGACGTCGACCCCGAGACGGGCTTCTTCCCGCGTCAGCCCCTTCGAGCTCTGGATGGCGAGTTCCAGTTGTGGGAGCAGACACTAGCGCAGGCACGGAACGTCCTGAAGCTGGCAGTCGACAGAGGGGACGAAGCACTCGCCAACGCCGGGGAGGGCGAACAGTGGCGACAGCGCGTGAGGAGTGTAAGTGACCAATCACGTCATGAACGGTTATGATCATACTTACGATAATATCTAGTGGCTCCTGCTTGACGTGAAGAGGCTCGGTAGCGACGTTCAGCTACTCCGGAGGGCACACTACGTGCTCACCTGCGTTCTGCACTTCTACGTCCACTCGCTGCCCAGGACGCAGACGGAAGGCCAAACGATCATTCCGAGGCCTCTGGCCGTTCCCCTTTACGAGGTGTCGAAGAAGATCAACCTCCCGCCCATTCTAACCTTTGCGGACATCGTCCTCTGGAACTGGGAGTACAAGAACCCCGAGCTGCCGCTGTCCCTGGACAACATGCGCTACGTCAACGTGTTCTCCGGAAATGAGACAGAGGAGAACTTCTACCTGCTCTCCGCAGCCGCAGAGTTGAAGGGAGTGGAGATGCTGCGGATCATCGAGCGTGTAGTGAACATGGCGGGTCACGTGGATCGCAACGCCATTCCTTCCATCATTCGTGATTTCGAGCAGCTTGTCAAGGTCATTGCAGACCTTTCGGTCATCCTGAAGGAGGCTCCCAAGACTGTCCACCCGCACACCTTCTACTGGGTCGCCCGCCCCTGGTGGAATGGCTCCGACGACGGATCCCCTTGGGTCTTCGAAGGCGTCCCACCCAACAGTACGCCGTACCTCAGCGGCGCCTCGGCGGGCCAGAGTTCGGTCATGCACGCTCTGGATGCATTCCTTGATGTCGACCACGCACTGAAGCACGCCCGACAGCCGGCTCCGTCCGACGACAACAAGCGAGCGGCGAGCTCGAACTTCATGCAGAAGATGCGCCTGTACATGCCCGCCGAGCACCGTGACTTCCTGGTCGAGCTCCAGAAGCGTCAGGTGCGGGACATCTGCCAGCGCACTCCCGCGCTGCGCGCGCCGTACAACGCGACGGTGGAGGCCCTGAAGAAGTTTAGGGACGCGCACGTCATCACCGGCACACTCTTCATCATCTCGCAGGCGAAGTCGCAGCCTCCCGCGTCGATGGGTACCCCGGAGGCCATCACGCCGAAGGCGGGCCAGGCCAAGGGGACGGGTGGCAACCCAGTCTCCACCCTCCTCAAGGCCGGCCGTGACGCGACTCGGCGCGCCATGCTAGATGGCTGAGCCTGGCGTATAGACTCCTGCATAGAATCAACATATATCAGAAACCCTCCTAGACTGGTAGTCGACTAGAGTTGACCGTAGAGACTCGTACCTCACATATTCTCCTGTATTCGTACGACTTTTTTGGTTTTGTGTTCTCGGCATCCTAGATTGTAGCTATTTAGACATATACCGTAATCCGGCCGGAATGGGCCAATCCGGCGAGTCGGGCAATTTCATGTATGTGTAGATGCTGAGCACGGTGCTATAACATAGAGGTTTAATATCAGAGCTGCGCAGAAGCCTCGGGAGGCCAAAGACAACATATGGGCTCGAGGAGAAGATGGATCGAGTGGGCGGAGAGGCTGAGCGCTGGCGCTGAGCCACTGGCCTCGCAGGGTATTACGTAATGGACGCGTCCACATAAGCAAGGCACGGCGATTGCAGGCGCGACGCGTGTTTTGTCGGTGGACCACCATGTCTGCTCTTCCCCAGCTCACTACCGGCGTCTGCTCCCGCATTAACGAGAACATCAGCGACGACAATGAACTCTTCAACTCCCAGCCAACCGTCCAGCTCCTTTCCTTCAAGAAGATCCCTCCTACCGGCGGCCCGACTAACGTGGACCGGTACCGCGTAATCGTGTCCGATGGAGAGCACTTCGTCCAGTCGATGCTGGCAACCCAGCTGAACCATCTCGTCGAGGAAGAAGCCATCGCGAAGTGCACAATCGCAGTCATCGAGAAGTTCTCCGTCAACCTTGTACAGGGGAAGCGGTAAGCCTGTTTCGACGCGTCGTGGCGCATCGCATATCTTACGCGCGTTTGGTCCCAAGCCTTTTGATCATTCTCGCTATGAGGGTGCTGATCAAGAACGCGGAGAAGATTGGTACTCCCGCAGCTCTCCAACCTCGCGGCGAGGATGGCACTCCGACCAGTGCCCCTATAACCCCTGCACCGTCTACCTCCGCCACCTCTACCGCAGCACCCGCCCCTCAGCCAGCGCGTCAGCAAGTGCAGGCTAATCGTTCTGGTCGCGCTCCCGCTGTCTACCCCATCGAGAGTCTCAGCCCGTATCAAAACCATTGGACGATCAAGGCTCGTGTCACAAACAAGTCTGAAATCCGGGAATGGTCGAACCAGCGCGGCGAGGGCAAACTCTTCAACGTGACTTTTATGGATGAGAGTGGGGAGATCAGGGCCACAGCGTTCAACGCCGCTGCCGTCGACTTTTATGATCGCCTGCAAGATGGCAAAGTCTACCTCATTTCGAAGGCGAAGGTCGGCTTGGCTAAGAAGAAGTTCTCCAACGTCAACAACGAATACGAGCTTACCCTTGAGCGCAACACAGAGGTTGAAGAGGTGCGCATATAGACACCCGTGCCTTATCATTGTCACCCGTTTGACACGGTGCTCTAGTGCCCCGATGCCACAGACGTGCCTGCGATGAAGTTTAACTTCGTGAGCATCGGCAACTTGCAAGACGTGGCGAAAGATTCGACCATTGGTGAGTACTGCGCGGGGCTTTGGTTATGTTGAGGCGCTAATCGTCTTTCAACGCAGACGTGATCGGGGTTGTGAAGGAAGTCGGGGAGCTATCGTCCATCACTTCGAAGGCGACAAGCAAAGTGGTGCGTGCATATACATGCCTTGGCATATGTTTCCAACACACTCATTATCCACGTCCTGCCAGATTCCGAAGAGGGAGCTAACGATTGTTGACCGCTCCGGGTTTTCGGTCAGGATGACGTTATGGGGGAAGCAAGGAGAACAATATGATGCTACGGACCAGCCCGTCATCGCGTTCAAGGGCGCGAAAGTCGGTGACTTTCAAGGTCGGTATTCCAGCAGACTACAAAAGCTGTTTGGCTAATCAGCCACACAGGTCGCTCACTCTCACTGATGAGTTCAAGTACCATGCATATCGACCCCGACATTCCCGAGGCACATGCTCTCCGCGGTTGGTACGATGCTGCGCCTGACGACCAAAAATTCCAGTCGCACACCGGCTCTATGCCGTCTGGCGGGGGTGTCGCCTTCGATCGAGCGGAGATCCGTAACCTCAATGATGTCAAGGTGTCCGAACTTGGCATGTTCGACAAGCCGGACTACTTCTCAGCGCGTGCCACGGTCATGCATATCAAAAGCGACAATATCTCGTATCCGGCCTGTCCCACACAGGGGTGTGGCAAGAAGGTGCTCCAGATGGGCGACAGCTGGAGATGCGAGAAGTGTGATAAATCGTACCCGAAGCCCGAGTACAGGTACGTTTCCAGCAGTAGTCAAAATCGCATGTCCCGGATCGCTCACAGAAGCTTTCTTGTTGCTCTCACACAGGTACACTGTTGCGATGGCAGTCTCGGACTACTCCGGCCAGGCGTGGTTCCAAGGTTTCAACGATGTGGGGCAGCTCTTGTTCGGAATGACCGCTGATGAACTCGTCGACATCAAGGTGCGTGAGGGTTCTGCCGACCTGAACCGCTCAATCTCAGTTTCGATCGGCAACATGACTCGCGCTCACCAACACCCACAGGAGCGCGATGATGTCAAGTATAACCAGGTGATGGACCGGACTATTGGCACGACGTACAACTTCGCGTGCAAGGCGCGGCAGGATACGTACAACGTACGTCAGACATCTTCTCGCTGTTGGCGTAAGCGCTGAATTGGGATTTTCTCCTTTCACAGGACCAGACGCGGGTGCGGTATGGGATCTCGCGGATCATACCGTTGACCTATCGTGAGGAGGCCAAGTACCTTGCGAACTTCCTTCTCACGAGTGACTGGGCTCGGTAGAGGGCGTGGGGGATGTCTCGGATGATCCTTGTACTTTGAGCATTCTTGGCTGATTTTTCGACCGACTGCCTGTATTTGTAGACCATAGCTGAGTATCAGAATCCAGTTTCAGGACCATTTATGAGACGCGTGGTATGCCAGCGCGCAAGCTGCGCTTAGTTCAGTTCGCCACACGGGAACTTGCGATTGCGTATGCCATGCACCGCGGCTACCGACACGCGTATTGGCGCAGTAGCTACTGTAGCTAATGGAATCATCATCTTCAGAGAATACCACATACCTCTCACAGAATCAGATCGCAGAGGCTTCACGGTGCAAGGGCGGTAACGGGTGAACCACATATAATTGTTTACTGGATAAAGAGGGCCATCGCGTACATTACTCTACGTGAGTCAAAATAGCATCATAAAACATCGAGTCTCGTCTCCAATACATTATGGTATCGTAACTCTACGGATAACTGCAATAACAGGAGCAATAACTTGATACAGAGACATGTGAGGGAACCGTTAGTACGTGGACTGAGTAACGTTGATAACGATGGAGGATTGGGACGTATACATATCTCCGCAAAGAGTGTTAGAGAGATCCTGGAAGTATCGTTGCATCATGGAGGGGGAGGACGTGAAGATTTGTATCACGGAGGGGCCAGCGGGTAGTGATATGCCCTCCTCACGAGCCGATAGACCCTGTCGAGCGAGTCCATTACCTGATGGAGTGTCCGGTTCGCGCCCTCGGGCAGCTGGAATTGGGAGAAGTCGATCTTCGGGAGCTCAAATCGGATGGTAAGGGGGTTGAGGAAGTGCTGAAGCGGGCCAAGTGCACCCACATCCGTCGGCCAGAGAATGGGCGTAGGCGTGAGTGTTGGGATCTGCGGAGTTGACGGGCTCGCGGGGCTGGGCGCATCGGAGGGCGGCGCGGGCGGTGAAGGCGTCGCCTCATCAGAGGGTGCATGAGGGTGATTATCGCCCTCCTGAGATGAACCGGGGTGTGGGTAGTACCAGCGCACAGGGCGCTCATTTGATGAGCCTGAAGCCACGACAGTCGTCGTTGCGGTGACTGTGATCGTCTCAACGATCTCGGGGATGAGTGGAGTATCCTTGATTCCGGCGGTGCGATCTGGGTCGAACACGCTCCCAGGTCGGAGAGCCTCCGAGAGCTGTGTCTGCGTCTGTCGAAGATTGATAGCGAGGGCGATTGACACGAGAGCGAGGAGCGCGGTTAGGAGCTGAGGCCAGGACCAGGACCAGCGCTGTTGCTCCTGAGCGACCTCGGGAGTAGAGGGCAGGAACGTCAAGACGAGCTTAGGATAGAAGTACTCGTCCATCGAGTAGTGAGAGAGCTTGTGGCCTTGCTCCGTTAGCTGCTCATGGGTGAGGTTGGTATCGCACGACCCGATGTTGAACCCTGGAGGCAGTCCGTGAGCTATGTTTTGTGTTCTAAAAATTGTCCTCATACCTCTCTGTGCCGGAATGTGCACGTCAAGTTCGCCCACGGGCAGCGAGAAACTCGGCAGCAAAGCGTTCAAGACGACCGGCTCGGGGATTGCTTCCTTCCCCTTGTTCATCGGCCCCTCGGAGACCACAGCTTCACTGCCCTTCACCAGGTATAGGATGTCAACTTTCCCACCACCGGCATCCCCGACATGTACCTTGACCCAAGTAATCCACTCCTTCGCGCTAGCCTCCCCAAATGGCACGGCATTGCCATTCCCCTCGGGTTTGACGACGGCCCTCGTCGAAACGCGTACGGGCACGCCTTCAATACTCGCGCTAGCAATGTCGACCTTCGGCGGCTCGCCTGGAGCGCTTCCCTCTAGTCGAGGCAGCGCGAGGCCGAACTCGAGCCACTCCATATCTTCGTCCGTGGGAGCGGGTAGATTGACTCGCACCGCATACTTCGGCGGGGCCACGGAGGCGGGCGAGAGCAGGGGTGTAAGGGTGGCTGTTACATACGGAATCATCAAGGGTCCGTCTCGGCGGACGGGAGGGCGCAAAGTTGACATGAACATGGATTGTCGCAGCATGGATGGGGAAAGCTCGCGGTGCGAATGGGCGGAGGCGCCATTGGGCGTCCGTGGGCGACTGCGTGACACCCTGGAGGTCCTGACCGCGTCCGAAAGGTCCTGCCTGCCGCGGAAGGGCGGAGATAGCGACCGTGTGAGAGGCCGAAGAGCGATGCGCGCGCCGTCGGTACCGCACTTGATTTGTCCCCCACGCTGGAGCACAGTTTTGCGCGTCTGCGCGTCTCGGACGTCGCCTGTGGAATTGTAGACGTCCATGGAGGAGTCCTTCACGTCGTTGCGCACAGTACAAGAGATGTATTCTCGATCTGTGTAGAGCACACGGAAGCGCGGGACGACCAGCAATTCAGAATCGCCTGCTTCACTGTCGGAAGTGGCCTGAGACCCATTTAAGGAGGATATGTGTCGCCGAGACCCATGGGTGCCGGTGAGTACGGGCTGGCGGGGTGTGACCAACACAGTGCCGGAAATGTAGAACTTGAAGTCGTGTTTCGAAGGAGGCTGGAGGTCGTTTATATTCAGGTGGATCGTGATAGGAACCTTGGGTGGACGTGACTCCTCTTCCTCGTCGTCATAGTCGGTCTCTATATCGTTGTAGCGGCCATTCATTGTCCTAGCCCTGTTCTTGTTCTTGCGATCGTGTTCCGGGCTTGAGAGGGGTGGAAGGGACGCGAGCGACGAGACAGGAGTTGACATCGGTGAACCTTCAAAGGAGTAATCGGGGACGGACTGATTCGGAAGGGGGGCTCTGAGCAGTGAAGACGTTGATGAGGAGGAGTCATGGCGTGCAGGAGGGAGACCTTTCATGACGCCTCGAGCATCTGGCGATGAGGGAAGCACGTAAAGAGAGGGATTTTCCACCGACTGCTGCCGGGACAGTGTTGGTGAGGGTGGAGGGCCTATGGCATAACCGGTGAACCCGATACCGCCGTTTATTGACCATTTCGCTTCCGTGCCCGGCACCCAAGCGACGTCGCAGTCGCCAGCTTCAAGACCCACATCTAAACCAAGAAGGGTTGCGACACCAGGGTACCAGACGCTTTTGCACGCAGCCTCGTACTGCAAGCGCATAACGAGGCCTTCTGAGGCGTCTCGACCCTTCCCCTTGCTAGCTCCGAGGATAGTACAGCTCATGTCCCCCTTCACCTCTCTGATCCCGACCCTCCGGCGACCGTCGCTGGTTGTAGGTAGCTGCGTGGTCTTGATAGGACGTGCCCACCGGATCCGGATGCGTTCAGAACTGGGGAAAGAACCTTGTATGCCTGGCGCATCTGAAAACCCTGCGGAAGTAGTAGACGCGTCGCTCGACTCGTCGTCCGCAAAGTTGTTGTAGGAATGCGAACGCGACAAGCGCGCCGACGCGCTCCTGGTGACATGGGGGTCGGATGTGAGATCCCAGGAACTCGCGTCTTCGTCTGCCGAAGAGAGAGACGCGAGAGAAGATGAGGGTTTGGGCATATTTGGAGGGAATATCTTCAGCTTGATGTGATTTGACAAGCAGCGAGGCACCGGGATGGAAAGCTTGCACCTAAGGTCAGGAATGGAGAGGACTAACGCATCAGGAATGAACGAGCTCACTAGGTATGGCGCATGGGGCGGTTGCGAGATGAAGGGCACCCACATATCAATAGCAGCCATGAACTGGGCTATAGTCGATGGCCGCTTGCTTCGAGGGTCGGTCTCCCGACGGGGAAACTCTTTGGGAAGGATGTAGGAAACATGATACGCGCTCACGGATATCTGCCCAGTGTACTTGTCATCCAGTTTAGGGATATCGTCCGGAGAAGATGATGTGCTTGCAACGAAGGAGACATAGGTCTGGGATAAGCGTGTTGGGAGGTTGAGTGCACGAGCAGCCTTGGGAAGCAACTGGAGTTCCTTGGAGGAAAAGTTGTAGGGACTTGAGTTCGCGTCGAGGGGGTGAACAGCAGACCCCAGGATCTTTAGGTTCTCCTCTGCAAGACCGTGTCACAAACGCAGTCGAATGACAACGCAGTGAGCTCACCTGGGAATAGCGGTATTGTAGCTCCAGGTGTAATACTGTCCAAGGGCAACGCTATCTGGACGCGGAGAGCATTCGGTATATAAACCCCGCTCGTGCATACGCACGGTGGCTAGCACGTAGATACTCACCTTCAGATACATTTTGATGGCCGCGCCATTAGCTCCCCTCTCCGCGCGTCCTTCAATAGCGACGCGCGTGACAATATTGAGCTTCTGCTGGCCCACTGTCGTGGCATGCGAGAGGGATGGTGTGGAGAGCGGCGGGCTGCCTGAGACGGACGAGCGACTGTAACGCGTCGAAGAGGGCATGCCAGGTAGTTATACACGCGTCCTGACGTGACTCTTCGTGTCGGTGAGGCGGGGCGGTCCTGGGTAATGATACAGGGCGAGATGAGGGGAGAAGGGAGAGGAGAGATGTGCAAAACACGCTGGTGGCATAGGCCCTAAGGTGTGCGCGTCGGAGAAGTCGAGTACACGCGCTACATTGACACGCACAGGCTCGTTCCCAGCTCCTCCCCGACAACCCAAATCCAGTCACTCCGGCCCCGCCAAAGCGCCGACTTCAATTGTCTTTCTCTACCGACATTTCCCTTGACGACTTTAGGCCTTAACTCAGAACTGTCACCTAGCGAGACACTGTAGATTGTTCTAGAGTAACAATGAGGAACTGCCCGAAGACAATATTGACACACTTCTATCGCTACACATAAGATGCTAAACGATCTTTACGGTAATCAATACCTCGACGTAGGAAGATCACCCCATTCAACCAATGGCCGCGGCGGCTCCGACACAGCGAGCGAAGCGCGGAACGCCTGGGGATCTTGGATGAACACCGCCCGTTCGTCGACCGCGACGTCGTCCTTGCCCTCTTCAGCTGAAGGGTACTGCTTAAGCAGCCCTGGCACTTCGGCAGTGAGGCTCTGCGCAACCGCTGGGGGCACGCTCGCGGCCTGAGCCAGGAGCGCATCCCGCCAGTAGTTTCCGAATTTGTCCAGCGCGGCGTCGCCGTCTGCCGCGAGCGCGTCCCGCCAGGCCGGCTCGTCGACCGAGTAGCCCTTTTCTGCGACCTTCTGCGCGAATGCCTCCATGGCCGCCACACTGATCTTGGCCGCCCGAGGCTTCTGCGACTTGAGGTGGATCGAGATCTTTGCCCTTTCCGAGGAGGAGGGGTTGATGGCGGAGCGGAAGAGCGCGAGCACTTCGTCCTTCGTCACGCCCTCGATCAACTCGGACTCGATGTCCCCTGGCAAGTTAAATGGTCAGACGGCCCTACTATGATCTCGAAGCCATCAAAGACTCACGTCTGTGGAAGTCGAGGTAGCCCCACTCGATCTGTGCCCAGTATCGGTTCATCTCCTCGGTGAGGTTCTTCGGGGCTTCTCGCCACTGCTTCTGGAGCGCAGTCTTGTGCTCGGCAAACTCCTCATCGTCCATGGTCACGATCTTCTCGTGCATCTCGTGCAGGAACAACTCAACACGCTGCTCGAGGTACTTCGGGTCGCGCTCGCTCTGCACAATGATACCAAGTCCGGTTTGTCCGCCACCAGTCATGTGCCAGTGCGACGCCGAGACAATGTATCCAAGCTGCTCGCGCGTGCGCAGGATGGCGAAGGCGGGCTCGGAGAGGATGTGGGAGACGAGGGCGGTCAGCACCTGACGACGCCTGTCACCGGCTTTTGCGATGGGCAGGTAATACGTCAAAGCGTTGTTCGCCTCGTTCTTGTTGGGGACCGGAGCGGACCAGGTGTAGTTGGAGCCTTGTGGAAGGACAAGCGATCGGTCGCACAGCTCGTCAGGGGGCAGAGGTACTGACTTGAGGATAGCTTCAGCCATCTCCGCCAATCGGCAAGCTTCCTGTGTTGTTTCCTCAGTATGCATGCACTACCATGATGAGATATTTCTGACTTACGTCCTTGTACATATTACCGCAAACTGCCATCCGGATATGCAGCTTCGACAATAATGAAGCAATATGTGCCTGAAGTTCCTCCGGTGTAATCGCTGCCTCCCCCATGTATCAGTCATGTTTTCGTATGAAGCTAGATCGCACGCAAACTTACATGTAACTTCCGCCAAGAGCTCGTCCGGAGTCCACTCGCGCTCGGACAACAGGTATCTGGTGTAGTAGTTTGAGAGACGGAACGGCGAACCCAGCAAAGAGTTCTCGTATTCCCGTTTGGCCTGTGATCATGGTTCAATTATTGGTTATTGGGAACATGAACTCAGGAGAAAATGCTAACCTGGTCCATCATGACGGCGAGTCGGTCAGGCTGAACCTTGAGGTTTCTCGCGCGCTCCAAGACGTCCTTGGCCAAGACATGAAGTTTGTCGTTGTACCCATTGAGCGTGACGTAAAGACCGAGGGACTGGCTGCTCAAGCTGTAGCTCAAGCCCGCGAGGTCCGCGTCGTACGCAAATTCGGTCAGGGAGTCCGTCACCAAGTCCGAGAACAACCTAGCATCCGTGGCTTGCTCAGTACAATTGC
The DNA here is from genome assembly GCA_020736865.1 of Ganoderma leucocontextum. NCBI lineage: Eukaryota > Fungi > Basidiomycota > Agaricomycetes > Polyporales > Polyporaceae > Ganoderma > Ganoderma leucocontextum. The sequence goes on along the minus strand of JAHKGY010000003.1, from coordinate 2,546,068 downwards.
GGAGGGGAGCGCTACCGGAATTGCGTACCTGGTCATAACCGTTGCCCGTGCTGATGAGCATGCGACGGGGCTTCGGAGGTCCATGACGACCTGAGCCTTGGGAACCCAGAATTGGTCGTCCTTCTTGTGCCACAACGATGTCAAAGGAGTTTCGCGGATGAGGAAGGGGCGCTTCGAAGGCTACATTCGAACCTTTCAGATCAGTCGATGTCAAATCTACGCCGCGGAGACCACCGACCTTCTCAACGTCACGCTTCTCGACATCAAGATTCGTCGGGATGAACTCGTTCGGACCGGGGAGGTACAGCTCCTTGGTGTCGTTCAGCTCGTTCGCCCTTCTGACGGAGTCCTCGCTGAAGCGCTCAACGCGGTACGGCGTGCCATACCACTGTTCCTTCTCCCAGATCAAGTCCTTACCCCTCACCCTTTCATGCTCCTCCGCCTTCGCCATGAGCACAGTCCGTGACCGCTCAATCGTGAGGGAATTGAGGATCTCGCGCATCTCCATCTCACCGCCGTTCTGAGGGTCATTCAGATCCCACTCCTCGACAAGCTGAGGGGCGCTAAGGACAAGCTCGCGCGGAACAGGCCAAGCCATGTGCTCGGAAACCCAGACGGCGTAGTCGTCGGGGCGGCGCTTCTCAGCGAAACGGAATCGGGTCGCGCAGATGAGGTTGCGTTCGTGTTGCTGCCATGCTGGGAACTCCGATGCCTTCAGCAAGGCGATGTACTTGAAGATGGACTGGACGAGGGTCTCGTAGTTCTCTAGTGACATGCCGTATTAGTTCTCTCGTACACAAGTGGCAACGAAGAAAATGTCCTCACCAAACCCTTGGGGCGTCATGTACAACGTCACCTTGAACATTCCAAAACCTCGGGCGAGGCTCTGGGGCCCAGCACTGAGGCCGGTGACCCAGCCTTTCTGCTTTAAGTACGAGTGAAGGGATCCGGGACCTTCGTGACCAAGGAAATGGGCCAGGAATCCGGCAGGTTTGTACTTCCAGTACAATGGCAAGTGGGGCATAGGGAAGCTAACTTCAAGGGCATGGAATGACATGACCGTTTGGACTGAAACAAGCGTCTAAAGCACAGTTAAGTGGTGAAACAAAGTCAAGGCAGTTGTAGGACTTACGTTCATCTCGTTAGGTCCGAACGGGTGGTTGGGTATCAGGTGCAGTGGCTCTTGGCCACGGTTGGGTATCGGTGAAAAGAGGGAGGCAACCATCTCCGAGAGTTCATCCAAGGATTCTGCAACATGTGAGCTGACAGCACGTACACCGCTCCAGAAATTGAACTCACCCTTGCCAATAACGCAAAGACGCATTCTGCCCGCGCAGTACTCCTTGTTCCACCATTCTACCAGTCTGCGACGAGTCTCTCGACCGACAACACCACCATCGCCCTCAGATTCACTGGTAACTGAACTGACTGAGGGCGCAGGAGACGGGGCTCTTGATTCGGCCGGAGTGGCAGCCAAGGAACCATCCGCGCTCTTCATCACGCCATCGCCGTTCACTAAACCCTTGGCTTTGAGGTCTTTGCCAACCTTCGAAAGGCTCTCCTTGTTACCGGAGCCGAACTTGCGCCAGGGGTGGCCGTCCTTGCTCAGGTGCTTGTTCACCTGGAAGATGCGCCATATGTCGCTTTGGTGGTTCTTCTTGTGCTCCGAATCGACGGCGTTGAGCTCTCGCACGGTGCACGACGGCGCAAAGAGCGGGGAGTGAAAGAACCCGGCGAAGCGTGAGAGGGCACCGGGAAGTGCGGCAGGGGAGATGTTGAAGTAATAATTTGTGTTCGACGTGCCGGTGTACGCGTTTGAGCTTCCGCCGTTCTTAGAGAGGTACTAGCGGTGGTTGCAGCTATAAATTTGTGGTCGCGTGAGTGATTAAAAATAAAACGTACTTCCGAATACTCGTTCTCTTTCGGGTACTGCTCCGTCCCCTGGATCCAGGTCGACTTGAGTCATGTCTCCATAAAAGGGAAAGTCGACATACCATGAACAATAGGTGTTCACAAAAATGTGCTAGGCCAGGCATGTCATCCTACAAATCAAGTGATATGTCAGAGCCGCACGCCGTTCATACTGTGAACTGGCCAGCTTACCGGGTCGTACAAGTGCCCCACTGCCACATCCAGACTCGCAGCAGACTTGTCTGCCTTAGAGTGATGCACGAGCATAGCTTGTAGCCCATTCTCCAGTCTGATCAACCTATATTCCCGGTCGTCCTGTGGAGACTTCTGGATAGGCTTTGTGTAGACATCGTATGACATCTTACCGGCCGCGACGCGTGTCCAACCACCAGCAGATTCCATGGCCAAGGGAGAAGAGGGTGCGACCATTGCGAGACCCGACCTGAAGATAAGGGATAGACTAATCCGAGAGCACGAGGGTTGTAAAGATGGGGTAGTGGTCCAGAAGAGAGCGGTGGGGCGGGGTCGAGCCGATGGCGCAAAGAGTCGTAGCATGCGCGTCCGATGAGATGGCGAGTGGGAGATTTGGGTTCGACGCTCGCAATTGTCCTTTGGGCCACGCTTACGTATACGACACGCAATTGCAGACCATCCACATGAGAATGGGAGCTGAAGGAACCTGGAGAGGCAAGCAGGCTCCGACGAGGGTGCAGTCCGGGTGGAGCAAAGAATTCCGTCGGCACAGATATGGTGTTGTCCACTCGGAGAGACGGAGAGACGGATGGGCTTGAGCTCCGAGACGCGTTCGCATCTCCTTGTGCGTTCATGGGCGCCCGCGACTACGCACTCAGTACTCAAATGCCGCGTTCGGGGACTGCAATGGCACGCATGTCTAATAAATCCCAACACTCGGCGGTGCGTAAAGTGTACATCATAACACCAAACGCTATATGTCCAGCGGGGTTGCTATCGACACCACGACGAGCAGCCAAGTAACCGCATATAGGTGATGAAGGTTTTGGACCTATCGATTCATAGCGTATAGCAAGGGAAAGCGAGGCGATAATGCACAACAGAGCTCGTAATCAGGTACACAACAGTAGAGACCGAATGAAATAAACGAGAGAATCCACGAGGACGAGGAGGAATCGTGCTGGAAGCTCCTGACGAGCTGGTCGTTAATCATGCAAGAAGAAGCGAGACGAGGAGTAACGGCAGGTCACTTCCTCTTCGCCTGTGCCTTCCCAGCAGGTGCTGCGGATCTACCCGCCATTGCGGCCTGCATCTGGTCGAAATTCTTCAGCCTGCGGAAAAGGAGGACATGGGGCTCGGGTGCTACCACGAGCAGAGAACAATTGAGAATGCAGAGTCGTCTGGGAACGCAAGGCAGGCTTACCGTGGACCTCGTAATGCTCCCATCCCAAACTCTGAGTGATGCCTATACCCCGCCACTCCTCCTCGGAGAGCAGGCGGAGAGTGCCGCTGTTATCGGGATTGAAGAAGTTCTTGGGGATCATCTTGAAGAGTGGTTTGGGGAGGATGACGTGACGATATTCGTATTCATCGTCCGAATAGCGCTCAGAGTAGTGAATCCTGCAGGGGTAAACAAGTAAGTCTCTAACTTGAGCATGGGAACCACAAAGCATGCATACTTCTCGATGTACTCCTCGAGCTTGCGAACGGCTTCCTGGGCCTTCGCGTCTTTGGCAGCCATGGCGAAAAAGGACTGTTTGAAAGAGGACGGAGAGCAGTTGTGAGGGCTAAGTGGGCAGTTATGCGGACTGGGACGCGGCGGTCAGGCTGAAACGAGTGACGATGCGAGGACAAGCAGGAGGTCAAAGCAGGTCCCCCTGGACGCGACAGGTCACGCGTGACCCTACCCCCACGTGATCCAGAGCGGGTCGCGTCTGATTCGGTCACTCCGAGTCCATCTGCTTCCCACTCTCGAGTCTCCTTCGTCCCGTCCACCACCTCTGTATGGACCACTACAACTATCTGCCCCATGATGGAGGGCATGACCACTACTATGGCCATGGCTCCGACAATCCATTTTCTTACAACGTTCATGCTGGTGGGGATGACGAATACGACGAGGTAGACGAGCTATTAGATGAGATCGGTGAGTATATGCGTGACATATGTCCAAAAGCTGCCAGAGTACTGACACCTCTAGATGGCCTTGCAGCGAACTCGTCTCCCTCTCCGCCTGACCGCAGCTGGCGTCCGGGACCTTTGGCACTGTCTACTCCTCGACACGCCCACGGAGACCAGAACATACCGGCTCCTGCTTATGGCACTCCGCAACTGCAGGACTCCAGATACTCTTCAGTTCGTGAAGCAGATAATACCATTGGTCGCGAAAACTTCAACGACTTCAGTGCACATTATCCGGAGCGCTATACAGGTAATGGTTCGAGTGGAATTCTACGAAACATCTAGAATATAATGCCCCTTGCAGCAAGAAGTCGTCAGTCGCTATCTCCTGACCATTACAAGACCGATTGGGATCTTCCTGCTCGATTAGAAAGACAGCCGCCACCCTTTGTTCAAAACGCTACTTTTCGGAACATCGCATACAACGACCCCTCAAATCTTCGAAGTACTCAGGCTGGCCGAGGCATTCGCCTGCGACCTGTTTCCGACCTGCGTGAGTTTGAGTTTGTTTCGATTCTCGAGATGACAGTTTTGCCGACACGTACGCTTCCTTCCCGCAGCAGATATATATCGCAGCCTTTTCAAATTTGGTGTCTTCAATGCTGTCCAGTCTCAATGTTTCGACACAGTGAGTATCGTTCTTAATCGATGCTAGCGCTTATCATAACCATTCGGAGCAGGTTATGGGAACCAACGAGAACATGGTGAGTTTACTCCTCTCATCGTCAGCGCCGTGCTCAAACTCGTTCTCTTTCAGGTCATCAGCGGTTCGTCGCCGTAGTCTTCTGTTAGTGCATTCGCTGACTTCCTCAATAGCACCAACTGGCAGTGGCAAGACCGTACTATTCGAACTCGCCATTATCAAAATGATGAAAGAGACGTCACACAGTAACCAGAAGTCCCGCTGTGTTTACATCGCCCCCACGAAGGTAGTCCCAATGGCATGCCTCGATGATTATATGCGCTGACCGGTCGTGCAGTCGCTATGCACTGAAAAGGCGACCGACTGGGAGACGAAGTTCGGTCCATTTGGAGCCAAATGTGAGGCAAGAATGTCTCGTTTGGGCCTAACTATTGAATCATGTACAGGCTCAGAGATGACTGGGGATACTGTGAACATCGGGCGGGGTGCTTGGGGAGATGCTAAGGATGCTACGATTATGCAAGTGCTATCCTCTTCTCCCATCTGAATGGTTCTGAAAACGAAGTGTAGTGTCACCACGGTAGGTCTGTAATCAACTAAGAGATTTGCTCCGTGCCAACACCTACCAGGGAGAGAAGTGGGACAGCTTGACCCGCAACTGGTGCGTACGGTTATGGAATCAAACTGCAGAGGAGTGCCTGACTTGAAGATTGCAGGCAGGACCATCATTATATCCTTTCCCAGATCAAACTCTTTCTCATCGACGAGGTTGGACGTCATTGGCTGCCATTTCACTGCGTCGCTCATCGGCGTTCACAGGTCCACCTGCTCAATGAGCCTCGCGGAAGCACGCTAGAGGTAGTCGTATCTCGGATGAAGTTACGGGGAACATCTGTTCGATTCCTCGTGGTCTCTGCGACGGTGCCCAACATTGCAGACGTCGCTGATTGGGTTGGGAACAGTACAAATATTGGACCTGCTACGGTCAAGGAGGTACGCGTTAACTTTCGTCCACGGGCGCAATCTCTCACAGTGCGGTCAGTTTGGAGACGACTTCAGACCTTGCCGGCTGTCCAAGTTCGTCTATGGTATCCCGCGTCGCAGAGATGCGAATGACTTCGTGTTCGCGAAGGCTCTCGACTATAAGCTGTACAGCGTATTGCAGCAACATTGCGACAACAAGCCTGTGCTCGTTTTCTGCCCTACGCGCAAAGGTAGTGACGAGCTCTGGGAGTTGTTACGCATTCTAATAACGTCAACCTCTCAGGGGTTATGATGGCTGCAGAGCACATTTTGAAGGAGTACGACGGGGCACAGGGAAAGAAAGAGGCTGTTCCATGGACGAAGCCCCCGAGGTTGGTCGGATTCCTGGCGGTTAATGCTTATATGTGCTGAGTCTTTTTTGTTAGGATTGAGCACACCTTCGGGAACAAGCAGTTGGACAGTGAGCACCTACATATTCCTTGTCGTATTATGCGTAGTGACCGCCGTTGAACACAGACCTCGCCGCGTTTGGTATCGGTGTGCACCATGCTGGGTTGGAGAAGAATGACCGTAATGCGACTGAACAACTGTTCCTCAAGAAAGTTCTGAAGGTCCTGTTCGCCACCTCCGTACGTATTGATTGGACTCGTATAGTCTTCGGTTCTCATGATCAAACTATCAGACTCTCGCTGTTGGAGTGAACTTGCGTTCGTGGCGCCTTCCCCATTTCTACGCCAAAATCGACTAATTCTTTGCAGCGGCACATACCGTTATCATCAAGGGTGTCAAGCTGTTCCAGAACGGCACCTCGCAAGAATACTCCGATCTGGACGTCATGCAGATGATTGGTCGCGCAGTGAGTTTCCATTTGGCGCTACGAAAAGCATTTGATAGATGCTGTTGTGTAAAGGGTCGGCCACAATTCGATAAAGAAGGAGTGGCCATCATCATGTGCGAGCTGGAACTAGAAGCCAAGTACAAAGCGCTTGCTCAAGGGCAAACCGTGCTCGAGAGCAGCTTGCACCTAGGGCTTCCGGAGCACCTCAACTCTGAGGTTGCGTTGGGAACCATCACGGACATGGAGACAGCGAAGGAATGGTTACGGCGATCGTTCTTATATCGACGCTTGCAGAAAAATCCGGCACATTACGACTTCAGGAAGGAAGGTAACAAGACCTGGCAGGAGAGGATGGATGAGCTCGTTATGGAGAGCATTACTACCCTTACGCAAGCGGATTTGGTGGACCTCGATGCAGAAGACAGTGCGCTCTCGTCCACCGAGTACGGGGATATTATGAGCAAGGTTCGTTCCTTGCAATGATCCGACAAAGGGTGAACTCAAAACACAGAATTTTAGTTCTACATACGTCAGGGAACGGTGCGATGTCTGCTATACGATGCATCATTGCCTTCTAGCTGACGACATTCCACATTTCAGATGGTGCAAATCATAAAGTTATCGGACAAGGCAACTATCCGAGAAATTGTGAGACGACGATTACTAAGTAACACCAGCGAATGAAACTAATGTGAACACTTGATGCGATCAGCTTGAGACCATATCATGTTCAGATGAGTACGTACGCTTTGCAATGCTCCCCGTCAGTTAAGCTCACCTCAGGTAGATTTTCCGCCATCAAGTTTCGATCTGGCGAGAAGCAGGCGAGTAACAAGCTGCCGTCCACTTTTGGCTTGTTCTCAGCTCGATGTTTATGCAGGTGTACAACAAACTCAGAACGCACAATGATATCCGCTATACTCTCAAGAAGATCGAGAAGCCTGCCGACAAGGTCTTCATCTTGATCCAAGCCATTCTAGGAGCGGTGAATCTCTCGGACCCTGCGTACAAGACTGCAGAGACCCAACCATACACAGAATCCATTCCAATCATCCGCCATATTTCTCGAATCGCTAGAGGTGAGCCGCTCAATTTCTTGGAAGCACTATGCTAAGTGCTGTGTAGCTGTTGTCGAGGTTGCAAACGTTCGCAAGGCTGGCGCGCTACTCAAGAACGCACTCGAGGTGTACGCGCCGGTTTACCTACATTGTTTTAACTCTCATATGAATCCTGGCATGTTTATGTCTGTAGCATGCGCTGTCTGACGGCGAAGGCATGGGAGGACAGAAGTGTTATCTTCCGCCAGCTCGACGACATTGGGTTGAAATCGTGAGTGCATTGACGTGAAAGCCTGTTCTCTTTATGACGGAGCATTTCAGGTTGAAGGTAAGATACCCCGATTGGGCTGTAGACTGTATGCCCATCTCTCGGCAGGTGCTCGCAGAACACAACATCACGACCTTCGCCGCACTGAGGAAGAAGGACCCCGCCTTCATCGAATTGGTGTGCTTGGCCCGAAGTCAACATCTACGCAGCGAAGCTGACTCTGTAACAGTTGCTCAATCGCAAGCCTCCTTTCGGACATGACGTCCTGTTCACTGTCAACCAACTACCCCAATATCGAGTCAGCATCTCTGAAGTTGATGTTTTGTCCGCGAAGGACGGAGTAGAGGTCGAACTGTCTATCGAGTGTGGGTTAGTGCAAGATCTCAAGGCTCCAGGCTGGAAGAAGAGCAAGAAGCAGAAGCGCAGGGATATGACGATAATGTTGACTTTAACTTCTGACTCTGCTTTCGTCGACTTTCGCCGCATCTCGTGGGTCCAGTTTCTCCGTCGTTCATGCATAACATTGGAAGCGCTGACCTTGCTTCGATGTCCAGGACTTCCGCTCTCAAGGACACGAAGACTTTCGAGGTTCAAACGAAGTTGACCAAACCCAGCCAGTCAATTATCGTTTATATGACATCAGTGGGTCGTTCTGCATGAACATGGAGCAAGATCTGAGTGTGCGACAGGATACATACGCCGGCATTACGGTGTCACATACCTATAGACCCAGGGTGGATTCGTCTGTATTCCCTGTCCCAGACACTCGACCTCAGGATTCCTTGGTAGCATATCCTGAAAAACCTCACCCAGTAGTTCGGTTGTACTCATGACGTTTATGATGTAGGCACGCGACCTCGAGGGGCTCGAAGACGTCGCGGACTTCTGGGATATGGAAGATGACGGCTTCGACGAACCGAAAGTTCCCCACCCTCGAGAGGCTCCATACGAGGAATCCCCCAAACGGACAGGTAGGCATAACCAAGGCCGTCTTGATATCTGATTATGATGTTTTACAGATGCACTACACGTTGGCGAGATGCGAACTGGTCTCAGGGAGACGAATGTCTCAAAGGAGTCAACATCATCGACTGCCGCTCCCTCCAGGCAACTCGCAAATGGCAACTTCGAGTATGTCCGCACACTGGTCTCCTGTATATCCCTACTCACGGCGTGATGCAGATGCAACCACACGTGCAAGGACAAGACGACATGCAGACATCTGTGGTATGTTTTGCTTATATATTTGTCCTCTTGCTGCTATAGCACTTGTATAGTTGCCGAGATGGGCTTCGGAAGCCCCCACCCATGACCAAGAAACGCCTTGAGGCGATTGTGGCTGGAGACGTCTCTCCACAGAAGGCTGTGGCATCATCTTCAAAGGCTGCAACCCGATCGATCAACCCTCGTGACGCGATGAACAAGCCTAAGCCCAGGCCGATAGTCAAATCCGACCGGCCACTCAAGAATCTGGAAGCCTTACATGACCGTATGGGTGTAAAGGAGAATCTACACCTGGGCGATCGCACCCGCATCAAGTTAGACACCGACCTGGGATCGGCACCACCCACACGGAAACGCAAACCCGCTCCGAACTTTGACTTAGAATTTGCCCAGATTCATGACGATAGGCCAGGGAAGGTCCATCTGGTGAATCCTGACGACTTGGACGTGTCTGACGACGATCTTCCTGATGCGCTGGACCTTATGACTGGAGTTCGGGAGCCCGAGGCTCAGCGGCACGGTGATTCTTCTGAGTCCACTGATTACGGCGACCCAGAGTTCGATGCTCTCATCGCTGGCCTGTACATACCTCACACGGGTCTTCATGCGGCGGATGGGCAGGCAGCTGTGCGGAACTCTCAAGAAGCCTGCCTTTCCGCCGTAAACCAGCCCCAGTTGCCAGCCGGTCGCTCAAGGAAGAGAAGACGGTCGATCTCGAGCTCAGATTCCTCCCCTCCTGCGAAGAAGCACACAAAGAAGCGTGACGATTCCCCTATCGAGGTGAACAACCTTCGTATCCATCTTGAGCTGATTTGATCAAGCCATAGCAGATACTCTCCTCACCACCGAAGGCACCACTGTTCTGCTCGTCACTATCCGATGGCGGCGACATCGGAAGGGATGCATGTCAACTGTTCCGACCTGGTACCCAGTCCTCGCCACTTACCTCGCCTGCGCCGGTACCCATGGAGGAAGACGAAGGTTTCGTTCTCGATACTAGTCTTTTCGACATCCTTCCCTCTACGCCTACTTTGACCGAAGAAAGCAGCATCCAACCATCTCACCTTGGGGCTAGGGGCTCGGATTCTACTTGGTCTCTTCGTCGAGTTGTGGACAGTCATCAGACCGAGCGTGGTCAGAACAAGGAATATCAGCCCGCGCAAGCACAAGACGAACAGGACGACCAATATGAGGACCCTCTCGCCGATTCTGTCGCGGAGTTTGAGGCGTGGCTGAACAGTGGCGCTGTGGACATCGTGGAGGGGTGATTAGCAGAGAGGTCATTACATGCTTAATTCGGACGTCTAAGGATATGCCGAGGTGTATGTGTATGCTAAGTGGTGTGTATGTTACCAATATGGTGTCAGATGTATATCATGAAGCAGGAGGCGGTTCGGTAGACGGAGACTGCCCTGGCGATGGGTCGGTATAGACCCTCAGTACAGACCGGAACCTCTCGTCCCATTCAACATCCTTGTCTGGCCGGATGATGCTGAACCCTTCCTCATCGGTTGTCCACCGCTGCTCCTTCTTCAGACGTTCTGCACGGAGCTCAACCTCGGTGGGGGGCGGGTAGTTTGTTTCCTCCTTGGTCGGTTCCCTTGTCCCCCGCGCGAGCGCACGCGCAGTCTCGAGCTTCTTGACCAATGCGTTGTAGTACTCCTTCCGCGTCTTCTCGATCTCCGACACGAAATCGAGTACGACCGATTTCTTGTAGTACGTCTCTGCTTCACGATCGAAGTCGAGGTCCGTAGGGGAAAGCTCGGCGAGGGACGGCTTCTGCGGTTGCGCGGGATCGATGTCCACCTCAGGACGGGAGAGCGCTTCAGCAGGGGGAGCAGTGAAAGGTCGCGTATTGCCCAGAACGAGCTTGTACGCGGCTTCTGCGCCCTCGCGCACCTTGACACGTTCGTTGAAGAACTCCCAGATCATGAGAGGGATCTGAGTCAATCCGATGTGGTTCGTGAAACTGAGGAGAAGCATGGGCGGTTGGGGAGGGAGAGCTGCTGGGGGCGCATTCAGATGAGAAGGGATCGCGTCCTTAGAAGGAGGTGGAGGAGCACGAAGATTTTGTGTCGTGAGGACCGAGAAAGCGGGGTTTGAAGAAGGAAGTCGTGAACGTGTGGGTATGGGCTCATCTTCACCGAGCGTATCGTCGTGTGAGGGTTCCAGCTCTTGCTCGTCGAACTTGCCGTCTGCCTCCAACATTTGAGCCAATCGTTCTTCCCTGTCTATAGGCTCCAACCCCTCTGTCCATCCGCGTTTGAGACCGGTGAAGTACTCCTTTAGCGTGTGACGGCCGACGATGACGATGCCGCTGTCGACCTTCCGTTGACGTTTCTCCGCCGGAGTGCTACCCGGTAACTGCATGCCGCCAGCGAACGGCTGGTCTAGACCCAGCATGATTCGCCGGTCGGCGCGAATCTCGTCCGCAACTTGTCGTGCGATGTCGCCTAGCCGGCGACCCTTGACCATGTCATAGTCTATCGCGGCCGCGACTATGATGGGCTATGCACGCATACATCAATAAGTCAGAACAGAAGGCGACGAGAAGAGACGGCGCGCGAACCTTGACGTACTTCCGGAAATACCTCAAGCTTCGGTCGTACTCCTCGTCACCCAGCCACTTCGCGCCGTACACCGTCACCTTGCGCGGGAGCTCCATGCTGCCCATGGGCACGGTCGCGAGATCCTTGACGCTGTCCACATACTCCTGCCGGATTTTCTTGCACTGCCTGCGGTCGTAGACGTAGTAACCCGCGACGGCGGAGGTGATGCTGAGGAAGATGAGCCAGTTGCGGGAGGGGAGACTAGGGCGTTTGTCGAGCCATGACGGGGGAATACCGGTGTACTGCAGCGCGGCCCTCGCGCCAGACTGAGGGGGCTGGGGTTTTGGGAAGGCGGAGTCGCCGGTAGGCTTGGAGCTCGAGCTCATCGCCGGTGACGAAGCCGACGCGGTGGGCGGGGGTGGACCAGGAGAGAATTTGGACAAGTTGTCCGACGTCCGCCCAAAGCGACACTTGTCTTGCTGGATGGCATCGGCCCGACAGCTGCCGTTGAGAGCGCCCGAAGGCCCAAACACAACCACACAAATGCTGAGCACCGCCGTTGAGCCAGGGCGCTTACACACGCTCATTGTGACCTCGACCATGGCTGCTCTCGCTTCGTGAGTCTTCTCTCTGTCTTCCGCTCGATCTAGTCTCTGATTCGTGGTTTCGATAGTCTCCTCCCACAACCCCTCAACGTCCCCCTTGTTTCGGACGACGATGACGATGCTGTTCTCCAGGTCCAACCTCAACAGCAAGCCGGACCTTCACAATCCGTGATCATTCGCCAGGCAGTACCGCCTTACGGCCAGAGGAGGGGATGGAAGCCGACTTCACTGGAGGATTTCGGTGCGTGGTCGAAGTCTGGTTTGGTCTGTGTCGACTTATCTTGCTTGTAGGGGATGGTGGAGCATATCCCGAGTGTCATGTTGCACAGTACCCACTGAACATGGGCAAAAAGAAGGCAAGTAGCCTCTACTTCTTATCCAACAATACCCACGATTGACCTTCGATGAAGACCGCGGCAGGGAACACGCTTGCGCTCCAGGTTGATGCCGAGGGCAATGTTCGCTACGACGCCATCGCGCTCCAGGGCCAGCGTACCGGCAAATTCGTTCAGTCACAGTTCAAGGATCTCGTTCCAATTGCCCATCGCAAGGATTTGGACGACACAGACCGTGATCTCGAGCGTCCGTCGGAGGATGAGGTGCAGGCGACCACCGACAAGACTCGAGCAGCGTTGGAGAAACTCGTCAATGGGAAGATCAAGGCGGCTCAGCCCAAGAACGTCGCTGACAGCCAAGGCAAGACCTCCTTCATCCGCTATACCCCGGGCCAGCAAGGCAATGCCGATAGTTTAAAGCAGCGGATCATCAAAATGACCGAGGTCGTCGAGGACCCGCTGGAGCCACCGCGCTTCAAGCACAAGAAGATCCCTCGTGGTCCCCCTAGCCCTCCGCCACCTGTGCTTCGCAGTCCTCCACGAAAGGCCACCGCTCAGGAGCAGAAAGAGTGGATGATACCCCCATGCATCTCCAACTGGAAGAACAATAAGGGTTACACCATCCCTCTCGACAAGCGTTTAGCCGCCGATGGGCGTGGTCTGCAGGACGTGAGTTCTCCCATGTTCCTTTGATATTCATCGCTAATTCGGTGCTTCAATCTAGGTGCACATTAACGACAACTTCGCCAAGTTCTCCGAGGCGCTCTTCGTGGTTGACCGCCACGCGCGTGAGGAGGTCCGGCAACGTGCGCTCATGCAACAGAAGCTCGCAGAGAAGGAGAAGGCTCAGAAAGAGGAGAATCTCCGCCTGCTCGCTCAACGTGCTCGCGAAGAGCGTGCCGGTATCGCGCCTCGTGCGGAGCCAAAACCAACCGCAGAGCGCACCGCAGCTATGCAGTCCTCTCTTGGTGCGTACGGTTCCGGAAGTGAATCCGACTCTGAGCCATCGGAGGATGAGGAGGACGAGGAAGCGGCAAAAGTGCGGGATGAGATGCGTGCAGAGAAGAGGAGGGAGCGGGAGCGGGAGATGCGGATGAGCAACATGGGTACGGAGCAAAGGGCCAAGATGCTCGCCCGACAGCAAAATCGGGACATCTCCGAGAAGATCGCTCTGGGTCTTGCGAAGCCCACGCTGTCCAAGGAGAGCATGCTCGACTCACGTCTCTTCAATCAGGAGTCGCTGTCGGGCAGCTTCGCCGACGACGATGCGTATAACCTGTACGACCGTCCCCTCTTCCACGGTTCTAGTGCTGCTGCTGCCATCTACAAGGCCCGCGGAAACATCTCCGAGGGAAACCAGGACTCGTTCGGTGGCGGGACGGAAGAGGGCATTGGTCAGGCTCTCGACAACGACCGCTTCGGTCTTGGGGCGCCGCGCGTGGGCTTCGAAGGTGCGCGGGAACAAGAGGTCCGGGAGGGTCCCGTCCAGTTCGAAAAGGACTCCGGTGATGTATTCGGTCTCGACAAGTTCTTGGACGAGGCGAAGAGCGGGCGGAAGCGTGGTCTGGATACCGAGGTGTAAGTCGTTCCGCGTTATATGCAGTTGGAACCTGGACTGATCACTCTTTCCCTACCGCAGCGGAGGCTCGAGGAAACGGCAGCAGATAGATCGGGCGGAGGAGCGGGATTGAGGGACGGACGTCACAAGGATTTTGTCATGTCTCGTATGTGCTTGTCTTCATATGTTCCGTTACCTTACTACTTGTAATCTATACGCATGCACGAGGTACCGTTGTAGCTAGCCCGACGTGTGCAACGTTCCCGATGGCCCCTTTTCCGTGGATCTAGTCTCAGTCGCAATTCTCGTTTTTCGCATCCCACCCTTAGCTTGAACCTAGGTAAGCTCGAGTCCTCATGTCCGCTTGAAGCCTACCGCGCCGCCCGTTCTGACCTGCGGCTAAGACACATTTCCTTACAGCATAGACCAGCGGCCAGCGGATAGATTGCACATAGTGTCCACTGTCTGGACCGTGCAAATTTTTTCCAAGTCCACCTTTCCTAAGTTACTGGGATCGACAGTTGAAACTGGGACAACGACGAGCGCTAAAGCGATCCAGCAAAAGGTATATAAAATTTAAACCCTCGTTTTGCGACCCAAAAGTCCTCATTCCCCATCGCAGGTTCCCCTGAGCTCGCCCTCGCATGTCCGAGTTAGCGAGAGGTAGAACATGCCTGACGTACTGCATCACCGTGACTCGAGGTGCGTGTGTCGAACGCGTCATTCACTTCCCTGATCGCTGTGTAGCTCCCAACGGCGCAAGCATTCTCATATTGGCCAACACCTCAAATGTCGAACTTTGGATCTCCGAACCTCCACATAAACTATCAGGACACGTCTCCCAATATGGAGCCAATAAAATCTTAACTTCGTTATCAGCCCCGGCCCACCTGAGTCATCCTGCGCGCACTTGACAAAAACTATTGGTCGCGGCCTACGTTGGCATTCAAGTAAAATGTGACAAGAACTTCACGCCTGCCAGTCACCAAGTGGGTGAACAAACCCTTCATTGCGACTAGATGAGATGGCATTCCTCTGCATTCAGCCGCGACACAGCGACTCGTTCTAACACGTCTTTGACTCTACTAATATTGCTACAGGACTGGAAGTTCGAAAGTTCGAACCTCCTACACTGCCTCCAAACACTATCGACTACCCCTGTAGCAATTGGGGAGACGACGCTTTGATACACTAACCCTCCGTTAGGATGCACTTCAAGACGGAGCCTGTGTTGCTACCTAGGGCGGCCTGGCCATGGGACTCCATGTTCGCGGTGTACTGCACTAAAATCTTTCGCATCTCCCCCCCTCCATCGCACATCTATTCCACATCGATTACTTACAGCGCGGCGAACGTCCAGGCACCCGGCAGTCCCATCACACTCACAAAGTCTGTAACTCACAGGCGGCCAAAACCATCAACCGAGTCCGATTGTCAAGGCAGGCTACTGTCCTTCCACTCCATACACGTGCAACTCGGCGATTTGTCCGCGTTTTGAATCCTTGCTTGGTTCAAAGTCGGCCTTGCCCTCGAGGGGCGGATGGACTTGATAGAATTCCGATTCATGCACTATCACTTAGCTGTTGCCCACTTAGAGACGATCCTTCACAGAACGCACTGGCTCGACGCCAATGGCAAGGAGATCTATCTAGAGGACGGTCACTGGTTTCTCTTTTCCGGAGGAAGGTCCTCCGGTCCTGGCGCATATCTTTTCATAGCCCACTGGATAAGTACCGGATGTTGGCGGGGAAACAACTAGTACTGTTTTCCCCTGAACCCGGTCACAAGGCTGGTCCTCCACAACTTCACAGTCGACTCAGGCCAGAATGCGTTCGCACCGAGCGATGATCCACAAGGAATGGTGGGCTGCGTTCATCCAGACTTCATAATGTGGATGTGCGGTTGGTTCTAATGTAGTTCTCCTGCGTTGCCGTCTGGCTTCCCGGTCAAAGTTGTTAGACGCGGGAAGCTGAACGCTGACCCGGTTCGGGTCCGCAGGCTTGGCTCCTTCCTCCACCTCGTTCGTCTTCACCTCTCGTATCCTGCCCGCGGAAGATGGGCATCCGGTCCCTACTCCTTCTGTTGACGCTGGTCGTCCCCTACGCAACATCCTCTTTGGCGAGCAAGGAGCCCGCGTGGAATGGTCGCATTTCTCCCGGCTCTACGAAGATCACCAAGTTCACGCCGTACTATGTGCCTCCTGGGGCTAAGAGCTATGATTCATCCTCGCCTCTTCTACACTTCTCCGGCACTTGGTCTGAGCTGTGGCACTCGGTGTACGTCCAAAAAACCCTTCGCTCGACTGCGGAACCTGGAGCAAGCATGACCTTCTCGTTCACCGGGACTGGGATCGAGTGGTTCGGGAACATGGGCAAAAAGCATGGCGCCGCCTCTGTCTATCTCGATGGCACCTTCGTGGAGATCGTCAGCGCATACAGCCCGACGTTGATGAGGCAGCAGCGGATCTTCTGGGCTTTTAACCTCAAGCAAGGCAAGCACACGGTCAAGATTGTCAACGCAAGCGACAAGAACTCCACTTCTCGAGGCGCTGTCATCGACGTCGATGCCTTGGTCGTTACCTGGGGTCCCCGGCCGCAGTCCAACCCTCTTCAGCAAGACCGAGGCGGTGTATCCGCCCGGGCTATGCCGTCTTACGACACACTTCCTGACGCGTCTATCAGGGTCATGCTCGGAGATCAGTGGACTCTGGTTCAGAACGGCTCCACTGGCGTTCATGCTATGCAACTGGCTGTCATCTCTGATACTCACGCCCTGGTCATCGACAAGGTTGAGCACAACCCACTCACGATATCTGGTCATCCTGCTTGGGCGGCTCTCTACAACCTCAAGACTCACGCTCTAAAGCCGCTCTCTATGCAGTCGAATTCGTTCTGTGCTGGTGGCGCCTTTCTCAGCAACGGCACACTCGTCAACGTCGGTGGTAACCCTGTGGTCGTGGACCGTACCGCAGCGGCTGACTTCGGCGATGTCGACGGACTACAGGCGATCCGCATTTTCGAACCCTGCGAATCGGATAATGTGGAGAGCTGTGACATCTACGAGAATCACGACCGCATTCGCATGGCTAGTCCCCGCTGGTACAACACTGTTCTCCGTATCTCGGACGGCAGCGCCATGATCATCGGAGGCTCTCGCAAAGGAGGCTGGACGAATAACGGTACGACCAACAACCCTACGATCGAATACTTTCCCCCAAAGAATCTACACGCCTCCAATGGTCTACCGATTCATCTACCTTTCCTTGTCGATACCTTGAACTCCAACCTCTTCCCGATCACGTTCTCGCTCCCTGATGGCTCGGTGTTCATGGCCGCAAATCGCGATGCCATGATCTACAATTGGAGGGCTAACACCGAGCGTAGACTCCCTCGCATCCCGAACGGCGTTCGCCTCACCTATCCGATGACTGGGACTGGTCTTCTTCTCCCACTGGCTCCTGAGAACGACTACGCACCGGAGATCTTACTCTGCGGAGGATCCACTATTGACGACACCAAGGCCGGCTACGAGATCTCCTCCCAGGATCCCGCATCCTCCCAATGTTCGCGCATGGTACTCACGGAGACAGGCATCGCTGCAGGTTGGCAAGTCGAGGACATGCCGAATGCACGCACGATGCCTGACGCGGTTCTTCTTCCCACCGGTCAAGTAGTCATCGTGAACGGCGCCGGTAGTGGTATCTCTGGCTATGGCAACGTCCGCGGACAGGTCGGCGAGTCGAACGCCGACAACCCTGTTCTCACACCGGTGCTCTACGATCCACTCGGCCCTCCTGGGCAGCGCTTCTCATCGGCCGGAATGCCGGCGAGCAACATACCCCGTCTGTATCACTCTGTCGCGACGCTGACGCCGTCTGGGGAGATCATGATTGCGGGCAGCAACCCGAACCTCGACAGGAGCGAGGTCAAGTACGGGACGGAGTACCGCGTCGAGTGGCTGGGCCCATCGTACATGAAGAAGGAACGGCCACGGATCCTGGCCGGTGTGCCCAAGGTACTTGGATTCGGCACGACGGCGACGGTCCAGATACGACTTCCTGCCACTGTGCGCCAAGGCTCGAGTGTTAAGGGTGGGTGCCGGTTCGGTTATGCGCACCCCATGTCCCGACTCATCGTTTTGCCAGTTGCCCTGATGGATCTGGGTTATGTGACGCACGCGGTACATGCCAGCTCTCGCTTTGTCTACCTCGTCTCCTCGCTTTCTTCTGACAGGACGACCTTGACGATAACGGGTCCACCAAGCGGTGAGGTATATCCTCCCGGACCCGGATTTGTCTACGTCGTCGCAGATGACGTGCCAAGTGTAGGAGTCCGCCTGCTTGTTGGCGACGGGAAAGGCCCTGCTGTGGATGAAGCCGCTCTCGAAAGGTGGGCGATCATAGCGCTTTCTAGCCACAACAGAGGCCCTAACTCCTGCGCTACTTAGCGTCTTACAGAAAACAAGTGTTGACTAGTACGAGGAGGCAAGGGCCAATCTAACGGGAGACCTCTCGGAATGAATTACTTCTACAATCTACGCGGCGCACCCGGACGTTGTTTTCCTGACAATCTCGCTTACCATCGCTTTGTACAACTAGATGTCGAGTCTGTGGCCTTTCCCGGTGATCGAATGTAGCTGGCTTGAGGACTATAGCGGCCTGATGAGGTCTACAGTGCCAGAGTCGGGCGATCAACATTTCCAAGAACTCGCAACCTGACGTCCGGGAAAAAGGAAGCCATTAGGGGTGTTATAACCTCTACCACCGACGGGGATCGAACCCGCAACCCCCACCTTAGGAAGGTGATGCGCTACCATTGCGCCACGATGGCTTGTTCAGGTGGGAACATTGTGATGCTCTTAGACGTCTATACTTAATTGCGACTGATGGCACCAGTTTTGCAGGAAGTTCAACGTTAGCTACCAACGCAGGCAATACTTATCCATCGCGTGGTCGCTCAAACCGACATACACCAATACTGAGTAGTATGCCATTTTGATCATCGTAATGAATGATAATCACGTTCACAAAAAGGATAGGCTTCGAGAGATACTTAATCAGGATCGTAATTAGTACAGTCTTGCTCTCAAGGTACAGTATATAAGCGAGTCTTGTAGCATATTCCTTCCGAGTCAACCCTGCGTATAGCGATGTCGTCATCCGAGTGGGTTCCGACACTTCCACCGGGTTCACCGATGTCGACGTCCGTGGCCGTTCCCGCTATGTCCTGATGGACACAACATTCCGGTTCAAGTTCGAACCCTGTTTCCGCTAGGGAATCGGCCAACGGCGTCAGCAACCAATCTCTCTCTTTCTCTCATACAACGATCGCACTTACGAGACAGCTCATTCGTCTCGTCTTACTCGCGGAACCATGCCCAGTCATCCAGGCCGCATTCGTTAGGGAAGACCTCCGAGCAAATGGACAACCACCGCGCGAGACAGGGCAGAATACGTTCTCCTTTTCCGGTCCCGGACAGAAACAGACGAGCGTCCTGTTTCTGTCCTGCTGACGTCCCTCCATTCAATGTGCCTACACCAGGTGCTCGACGGACACCGGCCGGTTATCGAACAACGGCGGGCTGAGCGCATTGTCAAGGGTATGAAGGTGACGAGGACCAGCATCAAAGTCTTTAACTTGGTCCGTGTCGTGAACTACAGGGAATGTTCAGAGCGCGTCGTCACAATCAGATGGACACTTGCGAGGTAGAGGAGCTCCCCGGGATTGACCTTGTGGAAGAGGACGGCAACCAGTAGCGAGGTGAGATCGCGTGGAAGACACATCGTAGAAGCGCAGTTCACCTGCGTCGAGGGTATCACAGCTCAATTGAATGCCAAAAACCTCGAGACAAGGGTCAGCACGTTACTGAGTAGCGGCTCGCCCAGAGGCTGAGGTGTAGGCGGCGGAGCTGGGTCTTGTTCTTCAGGGACGCGGCGACGATTGGTTCGTGGGTACCCATCACCCCAGAGGTCATGTGGGCATGCCAGGAGTTTGAACGAGGTGAGTTGGGGTAGGGCACCAGTTGCGGACTTGAATGCCTCGAATACCGTCTCTAGAGGGTGTGTATGCGGTCGCGAGGTGGGTTTGCATCTTCAAAAAGCTATCCATGGTGACAAGGCTGCAGCAGTCGGACGAAGGAGCTCCGGGGTCCGTCAGGGTTGGGCAACTTGAACCCTTGTAACCGAGACATATCTGAGTCTCTGATACGCGTGAGCCTATGTGAATATGATATTCGGCACATGTCTCCGTGTCGAAGTTGTCGTGTAAACCACTCACATGAGAGAAACCTCTTCGACCGTGCCTCTGGCAAGAGCGTGCACAATCTTATCCGTGATAGGCACAACGCCATCGAGGCAAGCGCAACGAAACACCTTCAGGTGAGGCAAGTGTTGCATGGCGCAGACCACTAGATCCCTTAATCACGCAAGCTTGAGGTAAGACTCATACGACGGCGAAAAGAGATGAGGGTAGTAACGTACTAAATACACGCGGATTTTCGCCTTCACAGCGTCCACAATTGGCGTCAACGTCGACGTCAAAACCAAACTTCCAAACTATCAAAAAACTCACCACGAAGGGCATGCACTTAAGCCTCCGAACAGAAGCATAATTACATATATGTGTTGTCAACCAGCTCCCAGTTGTACCATAGCAGAACTTGGATGTGATAGAGGCGAGGAGGTTGAAGAGGGTACACTGACCCGGGCGTCATTGGAAGCAAGAGGAAAGAAACGCCGGCAGTGGCCGGACGAAACGCGGTCACGAGGGGAACGCGTCTAGAAAGATCAACGTGAAAGTTAACGTTGAAGGCGGCCATCACCCCAACCCAACACAGAGCCACCACTTACCGGCCGCCTCTCGTCTCCCAGCCTCCTCACGAACCACACGCTCTGTACTCCCCTTGACGAACACCATAATTGCCCTTGTATGCCATGGCCGCCATCCTTACCCCCTCCAATCTCACTGTCCTCGACCACTCCGCTCTCAAGCATCCCTCATCCACCATCCAACCAACATGCCCTCTACCTCCGCTACCCACCTGCATTGCATGGTCCGCAGAAACCAACGCTGTATATATCTCCTCGGCAACGAGTGGTATCCTCCAGTATGACCTAGCCACTGGATCTCTCCAAGACGTTTCCACACACGATCAAGCCTCCGATCCTCCTGTCTCCCTCCTCACCAAAGATCGTGGCAACACCATCATATGCGCCAGTGGACAGAAAGTTACCGCCCTCTCCGCTCAGTCAGGAAAGACTGCACATACTTTTGACACCCACAAAGCGACGATCACCTCTCTTTCCCTCTCCAACGACTCCACCCTCCTTGCTTCTACATCTGCACACGCCATTCACGTACATAACCTCACTCTCGCCTCACACACTGTGCTCAGAGGCCTCCCAGCTGGAAGCGGAACCATATCCACCTGTGCCTTCCACCCCCACGCTCGCACTCGTCTGCTCGTCGGTCTCGGAAGCCAACTGCTCGTATATGACACAACCCGTCCATCTGGTCCCGCCAAGATTATCCCGATAGACAAGGAAAAGAAGAACGTCGGCTCCATTGTATCCATCTCATGCAGTCCCTTCAGCAAAACGCTCGTAGCCGTGGCCTGCAGTGGAGGAACAGTTGCGCTTGTAGACTTGGAAAAGGAGAGAGGGTACGTGGTTTGCTTCTGATGAAACACAGTCGTATTCTAATCCAGTACGCTGTTTGACCAGCCCGTTTCGGTCGGTCCTTATGTCTGCTCCTCTAACCTGTCTCTCGTTCTCCCCGGAGGGTGCTGCCGTGTACGCCGGGACCGAGAACGGCAAGTTCTTAATCCTTGACCTTCGCGCGTTGGACAAGCCACCGAAGACGATCACCGTGAGCGAGAACGGCGACCAGGTCATTGCTATTTCGGTGCAGGTATGCTGTCTTTGTAACAACGTTCCCTCCGCATCGTCCTGAACTTGGCGCTGTAGAAGAAGCTAAAGCCGGGAGAAGCTCAGGGACCGAAACCTACCTCGGCGACGACCGCGTCGAAGCCGCTCGTGCAACGCGACACGAACAAAGCTGCACCCGCTGCTCGCCGTGTTGGTTCGTCTACAGCTCTTGACGCTGTAAAGAAGGCAGCAGAAGACAAGGCGACGAAGAAGCCTAGCATCCCCTCTTCGACAACTCCTGCGAGGCGAACTGCTGCCAGACCCGTTTCCAACCCGGCCAATGGCTCACCGCCTCCAAGACTAGCCACGGCGGGCGTGCGACGACTGAACACTGGCGCCGTCAAATCTCCTGCCGCAATGCGAAGTGAGGTACAGAAGAATGCTTTCTCTCCCCCTAGATCGCCAGTGATCCTGGCCGACAAGACGGGCGCCGAGGAGGAGCAAAGCGACTTGTCCGGTGAGCACTTCTGCAACGTTCTTCACTCTCGCTGAGGACTGATGATCGCGCAGTCCGCGTTGAGAACCTTCTCGCGCTACCCCGGGCGAAAGAGTCAGCCGCTCCAGCTGCAGCAACGGACGAGGGCGACGACCCAATCACCGCCGTCCCAGCGAGAGCACCATCCGCCCTATCTCGCCGGTCCTCTCGCACGCAAATCAGCGAAATACAGCACCCCCGCGATCGCACTCGGACCGAGTCCGCACCCCGCGCCCCCACTGCTGCGACGCTGCAATCGCAGTCGCAGTCGGCGTCGGCAGTCCTCCCTCGCATGCGCTCGTCGTCCTCCTCCGCGAGCCTCGCAAGTCGCGCTAGCGGGACTTCTGTGGCGTATACGCGGCGCGTTGTGTCGCAGTCAAGCTCTGGGACGAGAAGTTCCTCTTCCGCCTCACCGCCCGCGGGTGCCGTGCAACAGGCCCGGAGGCGCGTGTCGGGCTCGTCTGTCGCTTCGCGGCTGTCACGGACGCCAAGTCCCGACCTGCCGGGGATGGAGGACGACGGCGGGCCGGTCACACCCATCCCTGCGTACAAGCTCAAGGGGAGGGCGAGGGCGCAGGCTGCGCTCGGCGTGGGCACCCCGGCGCTCGACCAATGGATCAAAGCGGGTGAGGGGATGGGGGCTCAAGCCCAGGGTGGGAAGCGTGTGGGCTTTGCGGGAGATAACGCCAGCGACGACGACGAAGCAGAGGAGATTGCGCGCGCCGAGAACTCAGACGAGGACGAAGAACTGGATGCGCGTGGACCGACGCGGATGGGGGCGCACTTGGACGCACGGCTTCCGCGCGCCGAGCTCGCGATGCAGGTCTCACCGCGGCGCCCGTTCGCCGGCGGACCTTCTTCCTCGCGCGCGGGGGCGTGGGCCCCTGTGCCGTCCCCGCTGCGGAACCCCGCCGCGCCCCCGTCCCCGCAGGCCCGCGCGGCGCAGGACATGCTGCAGGCGCTGCTGAGGGACGCGCTGCACGACTTCCGGCAGGAGACGAAGGCAGAGATCGTCGGGCTGCACCTGGACCTGATCCGGATGGGCACGGGGTGGCGCACGGAGATGCGCGAGGCGATGGGCGACTTCGCGGAGGAGATGCGGGAGCTGAGGGAGGAGAATAGGAGGTTGAGGGAGGAGAACGAGAGGCTGCGCAGGGGGTACTGAGCACTGAATACTGGATGCGATGGGCGGGCGAAGCGGAGCTGGCGTTCTGTTTTGTGCGATACATATAGGATTGACTTGGCGTTGCGAATAGTTTATGGACTATGTATGTATCTGCTTCCGCTGCACGACCTACATAATGACCAGTTGACTACGAAATTACATTTGAGGTCCGAGGATGGTATCCATATCCAATTTGTCTACAGTACGAAGTACAGGTGTGTAGCGTGAGTCCGTCGTAAAAGAGCGTGAATTGGGGAAAGCGGGGATAGCGGAAATATACAATGAAGTCTGTTACAGACGAAGGTAAAGTTGGAGTCGTCGAAAGTGGGAGTCGGAGGCGAATCCATAAATTATGAGCCACCCAGGATATCGGTGGGTTCGAGACGCCATCCTGAGAAGCGTCAGTTCAATTTCGTCCGAGGACCGGATGGGACACACACACCGGGAGACGATGCCCGAAAATCAAAATCAGGGGGTCGATGGTGTTGGTGTATGCACCTCGCCCACCTCGTTGTCCCAGTCGTCAATCACAAGGGCAGTGCTCCCAAGCCTATCCGCGAAGATGCCGTAGTAGCCCACGGTCATCCCTCTCTCCACAAGCTGCTCGTGCAGCCGCGCATCTTCTCGGAGGTCCTCGCCCCCCTCTTCGTCCACCGCGATTTTCACGAGCACGTTCCGGGGCGTAGTGAAGTGGGAGGAGGGCACCTCAGGGGCCATGATTCCACCCCAGACGATATACGTGCACTCGCGGCGAATGGGACGTGTGATAAGCAGGCCGACGTCAAGGGTGACGGTGCGCGAGAGCGTGGCGAAAGAGCGCACGGAGCACATCGTCGAGGAGCGCGACATGCCGCGGGGCAGGGACATATTCGCTGCGGGCCCCTCGTACCGACGACGCGTGGGCGGGAGTTTAAGCTTGTGGAAGCGCGAGAAATGGGTGGAATTGAGCGGGCCCCATTTGAAAGCGACGTGCAGCTCCTTGGGCTTAATCTACGAAGAGTAGGAGAGCGAATCAGCGAGTGGACGGTAAATGGAAACGTGGAAAGGGGCGCACGATGGTTTCCGGGGAGGAGAGGTGCTGAACGAGAGCTATGGGCTCGCCGTTTGCCTCCTTCGATGTGAGGTCGAACTCCAGCATGGACAGCATACCATTGCGAGGCCGAGGTGCATGCATAATGGGGGACATGTCCGAAGTTGCGGGCGAGCAGGGACTCGAAACGAAACGGAGGGGAGTGCGAAGCCTGGGATAGGAGCCACGGTCTCCATGATAATGTTATATAGTTTCCGACATCCGTGCGCGGACACTGCCACGCAGCGCAGCGCAGGGCGGGATGCCTGCGCCGTGGCTGAGACGAGCCTATGGCTCTCCGACATAAGAACATCATAGCCCGCCTACCTCCTTCGGAATCGTTGGCGGTGAACCGGCGAACTTTGACCAGCGGCGCTTACAGGTCTTGGCTTGGCGCGTACAGAGCATGGACAGATGCGAGATGTCACACTTGCGTAACGCGTCATGTGCTGTCGGCGCTTGTACAGGCGCGTGCTTGTCTTGAGCTCGACCACCGGTCGCCGCGTCGCGTGTGCCGTATCCTACCCCTCTCGGCCGTTATACCCTACAGTACTGCATTAATTGCTCTGATTACTCTTTCAGCTAATCCTACACGAGGAAGCGCGACGTAACGACACCACATACACGAACCTGAACGCGCGAACATGGTCCTGGGTTCACCTTCTCCTTCCACCGTTGCGAAACTCGTTTTCTGGTCAGAAGCCGATGCTGGTCCTTCCGGAAGTGGCGCAGTAGGTGGAGATGCTGGAACTGCGGAGGTGGACGTTCGTGGGCAGAATGGGCAGTCTATGTACGTGACCTTGTTTGAAGGTGCGTGGTGCAGCACACTTCGCGCGTCGCGTATTCACCCAGACGCGTCCCACGGGAAGACATGTTGAAGGAGGTTATTGCGAGCGAGGGTAATCTGTTTGTGAAGGAGGAATTAGATCTTTTCATGGATTGGCACAGGCTCTCCGGTGCGTCTACCCCTCAAGCTCTCCCGAATCCACAACCTGACATGGGGTCCTTCTAGGCAATGATAAATATCTGTTCTGTCGCCTCCTTCTGCGCAAGACGGATAAATGGCATCGATATACCTCCCTCAAATACGAGCAGGAGTTGGGCGCAGATGGAATTCTCGCGGCCATGCAGTCCCTCTGCCGTAAGAGGAAGGACGACGTAGAACAGGAACACGAGGACGTAAAACCCAAGCTGGAGGATCTCAACACAAACATCCCCGACTTGAACCCCCCAAGTGTCAGTGTCAAAGTCGAGGAAGAGGACATCAAACCGAAACTCGAGCCCGTTGAAACTGCACTTCTGGCCGAAGCTCCGGAACCGCCACAAAGGTCGAAGGAGCATGTCCCCGAGGTCATCGACTTGACTATGGATGAAGTCGACGAGCCACCCCAAGCAGGCCCCTCGCGCTCCAGTCCTGCAGTAGAGCCTCCCTCATCTTCCGCGCCTTCTTCACAGAGTTCCACCAGGATCGCAGACTATACCGTGTTCGCAGACGATGAGGAACAAGCAGATCTCTTCGAGCTGCTCGACTGTCTGACTACACCGGAGCTTGACGAATTGGCAAAGCAGCTCAAGCTGAAATCTAATGGTGTTAAGAGGGTAAGCATATCGTAACGTTCCCTATGCCGCATACATTCTCACTGTGGGTCTTCGTGATTCTTAGCGTGACAACCTCATTGACGCCATCCTGCGTGGGTCAGCCGCCCAGACTACACTCCCTTTTACTAGATCCAAGAAAGGGAAGGAACCGATGGTGCAGACGAAGCTTCACTTTGGCATCAAGAAGACGGAGAAGTCGTTGCACCAAGCCATGCTACCTTTCAAGCCTACCCCCCAATCCCAACGAACCCAGCAAGATCGAGTGCGCGCGATCGTCACGAAGAAGCTGAGTACGTAACCTCATTCTCGCAAGTCTTATCGTACCGAAGGATCTCCCGTAGAGAAGTGCATCCGCCTGAACCCGGATGTCGTCGCGCTGTTCCGCCGTGTAAATCTCGTGTACTTCCGCAGCACCCAGTACACAGAGGACCTACTCACGCCGGCGCTCCTCGCCCGAGCGAAGAAGCGCGAGTACGCGGCATATGCATGCACACGCACCTCAGATATCTGGCCGACGCGGGAGGACCTCCTTGCTTACGAGGCAGCGCTCGAGATCGAGGCCAAAGTTGATGCGCTCCTCGATAGCGGCGGAGTGGGACCGAACGGAGGTTCGGGACGGTCGACGGCCAGTCGGACGCCAGCGCCGATGGCTGAGCACCGATTCAAGACCCCCGTCACACCCAGACGCGCAACCAGGGCAAGCAGCGCTGCAGTGTCGGAATCGCCCGTTGTGGTGAAAGCGGAGCGTAAAGACGAAGAGGAGACGGAGAGGGTGCGCAACGCGCGCAAGGTGAAGGAGCTCATGGAGACTGTCTACCCGAAGTGGATAGACCTTGTCCAAGCGAAGGGCGAGGAGAATCCGCGCCGGAAAGGACTGGAACGGTTCGACTGTGGTATGTGTCACCCCTGCTGAGCGGTGGATGAATGTACCTGACAATGCCAACTAGGCCACATTCTTACTCGTGTCGTCTCCAAGGGTGCAGCCGCTTTGGGCACCTTGAAGGAGTATGAGGAGGAACTTAAGGTTCTCGAGACGCTCCTCGCGCAGCAGCGATGGAGGCGCGGAAGGCGCGGTCGGTGGTATGAGCGACGCGCGCTCATCCTCATGACGCACCTCAAGGACGAACCTGGCCGCTATCAGGAAGCGATGGAAGTTGTCATCGCGGGACTGGAGGACCCGGATACACATATCGGTGAGTTTGCTGCTTTGCTGTTGCTTCTAGATCCGGACGCTGACCAGCTCCTGGCTTGAAGTGTTTCGGCCGATGCTCGAAAGGCGGCTGACGCGACTCGAGAAGAAGCTCAAGGTTCCGCCTGGAGAATGCCACATATGCGAAGGGGGCCTGAAGACCGCCAAGGACGTCTACGTGGAGGGCGAGCGTATCCGTCCGAACGGCATCCACCTGGATACGGCTCTCCGGGTCGTGGGTAGGGGTCCCGGGCAAACCCAGGGCTTGGCTTGGAGGAATCGTCGAGAGCTTAGTCCCAAGAAACCTAAGGAAGAAGTGAGCCAGCGCAGATACAGTATCCAGCGCAGATTTTTACATTCTTTCATGGCAGAAGCCGGAGAAAGGCGGGAAGTCCATCTGGAAGGGCCGGGACGATGAAGAGGTTAACGTGGAAACCTTGGCGCTTCAATACTATGAAGAGCACGGCTGTAAAGGGTATGTATCCCGCTGTCTCTTCCCAGACGTTCGTTTCGTTGACGTTGCGTGTTTTGTTCTAGGTTCCACTGCGAAGGCCGGATCGTCACCACGCTCTTCGGGTTGCTCTTCTGGGACGTCATCTTCGCGCCGATCCCGGGCGCCTTCGAAACATCGTTCCAATCCGCACCCCTGGACATCGTCGAAGACACGTTCTACTATTCTCGGCAGGAGCTTATTGACGCCCGTCTCGAAGGCATTCGTGATGGCAAGGCGGCGGAGATCCTCGAGCAGACGTACGATGCGAACACGAACGTCATGTGCGTCGGCGTGCGGTGGGACTTGTTCCAGAAGGAGGATCTGCTTGGCATTGTGCGAGTCAGTGCCGGTCATGCGAGTTGTGGCTCTGTCAGATGGGTGCTGATGGGACTGGTTTGCAGTGTATGGACACAGACGTGTTGGTCGCGATATGTCGGCTCATGTGCGAGGACTATGGCGCACGAGCGGCGGGTGTCCCGGATTTGATTGTCTGGCACGAGGACGAGGGTTATGCCAAGTTTGTTGAAGTTAAGGGGCCGGGCGATACATTGCAGGAGAACCAGAAAGTGAGTGCATCCTGTACACTCCGAAGTGCATCGAATTGACGGCAGGAGTAAAGGTGTGGATCGATGTCCTGCTACAGGCGGGGATGCCCGTAGAGGTGTGCCACGTCTACGAGGAGGGCGACGCACCCAAACCCAAGAAGGGAACGGCCGTCAAGAAAGAGAAGACAGCGAAGAAAGCTGGACAGAAACGCAAGCGGGACGACTGGCTCGTGGAGTCCGAGGACGAGGCGGTGGACTACTCGCAACTGGACAGGCATACCGAAGACGAGGCTGACGAGACAGCAGCCGCGCCGTCACCTAAGAAACGAAGGACCCGCGCGAATGCGAATGCGGACGAACCTGCGTCGCCAGTCGGGCGAAAGGTGGCAAGGGTCAACAGCCAGGTGGAGGTGGTCATCACGAGCACCCCCAGTTCGTCAAGACATCCGAGTTCGCCGCCGTCCAAATCCAAAGGCTCGCCATCCAAGAGTAAAAGCTCACCGTCGAAGGGCAAGAAGTAGGGGAAACCGCGTTTACGTTCTCAGAGCCGCTAAGTTATTCGATATATTATTGGAGCAATCTCTTCATATGCTGTTCGTAAGTAGTGCTTTTGTGATTGTATCTTCTTCTAGATCTGTTGCGACTCAGTCGCATCCAGGAATACCCACGCGGTATGTCGTTCGTTGTCGGCAGGCTGTGGAGTTCAAGTCCCAGTTTAACGTCGTTCCCCAAAGCCCACTATGATTGTATCCCAGGAGGCATCTCCTACAGTCTATGAATACATCAATCTCCCCAACGAAAACACGTATTCAAACGGCTGACACGTAGTCAATATGTTCACTGTGCGCCATTCATCAACAGTACCGAAATAAATGAATCTTCGAGACGGAATCTGCGCATTTTTAGTTTCCCAGCCCGCTCGCTGCCTACGCTGCTATGCAGAATCAAATGGCAGCGAGCAAGGAAGCTGCTTATCCCAAGGACCACGGAAAGATATGCGCTAGGACTTGCGTCTCTCCCTCGGGAAACATCCCTACCAATGCTACAGGATTCCTACGCCAACACCGAAACGCCGAGTACGGAACGAGAACCACTGGACTAAGACCATGACACCAGATAGACGAGGCGGAGACCAATGCAAGACCTACGCTGCCGCCGACCATCTACCCCTCGGCGGCGCAGAGGCGTCGACGAGAGACACATTGGAGAGAAGGATGAGATATGGGGGAGACAAGAGGATGAGAGGCAGTACACGAAAAGTGCGAAAGCCGTGTAGATGAGGAATGGTAGATGTTGGACGCAGTAGAATCAGATGAAGGAGATGAGGGAGTGAAAGCAAAGGATAATGTGAAAGGAAAGACAGGAGAAGGATGGCGGTTAGTAGTACAGTCGAGAGATTGATATTCCCTAACGGCCGACATTTCCAAAGTTAGAAATCATGAGGCTAACCATCAATCACGTCTCTTGATCGCGAGGCGAACAGAGCGGTTTTGCGATCGGCGAGTGACGATCATAGTACACCCACAGCTCCGTTCTTGTCAGCTACTACATACAAATAAATGAGTAGAATTGGTTCATTAGGTTTGTATGACATTGAGAGCGAGTGCCGCTGGAGCTTTAAATGAGTCGTGGTGGCTGACGGACGTAGCGGTAGGGCGCCGGAGGACAACGCGATCGCGTACCGCCGGTGGCCCCGCAACGACGGACGTCCGAGGAGATGCTGCGCCCTTTCTCCCCGCAACGACCACTGCTCTGGCCAACGGCCTCGTCTCCATAGAAGACCCTTCGCGCTCTGCCACACGGCGTCCTACTCATCCCCCACACAACCCCTCCACTGTACCACGCATTCAGACTATGTCGTCCTCTGCGGCTGGACCGCTGCGTCGTTCTTCTCGTCTCCGAGAGAAAGACAGTATGCTGAATCTTGCTGCTGTCTCGGAGCAAGGTCCCGAGGATGAAACCAACCCTGAGCCACCCACAAAACGTCGCCGCAAGAACACCTCGAAAGCATTGCCGAGAAATGCTCCGCAGAAGTTCGCCAGAACGAGGGGGAAGAGAAAGTCTCTCAGCAGGCTACCCGATATGCCGCTTGACGTTTTGTACGAGGTATGTTTTTTCGTTCAAGTGTAACTCACCGTTACCGATGTGTTTTGCCCCGTCCAGGTCTTCCCTTATCTACATCCATATGACCTACTCCATCTCGCGAGGACTACAAAGGCATTTCGGGCCCTCCTCATGAGCCGCTCTGCTATCACGCTCTGGAGGCAATCCATTGCAACCGTACCCGACCTTCCTGAATGTCCACCAGACTTAACGGAGCCGGCATACACCAACCTCTTGTTCGACCCTCATTGTCATGTAAGTCCATTCTCCCTAAGTCTCCGCCGCGCTCCTCCCGCAGGGAATGTTACCAGTACTAGACACCGAGTCAAAATGCTTGATCGTTTCGGAGTGACGTCCACGGAGCATATCATTGCCCTGATGGTTCGCCGTGCGATGGGTTGTTCCGTGCTCATATCCCGTCTTTCAGTTCTGTGTGAAAGCACGTGTCGTGACTGTGATGTGGATCTGTCGTCTCCGTTGTTGCAAATCCTGTCTCAAAGACAAGTACGCATGTTGTCCTGCTGCCTCTGTCTCACCTCTCTGCTAACAACCTCTTAGCTTCGCAGAGCTTATTGAAGTCTTTCACGCTGTCGGTCGAAGGCGAATCAAGCCAGGGGCTATGCTTCCTGCGGAACAGATCAACAACAGTGCGATGCCATTGGGAAGTCTATCAGTTGCTTCGGAACTTATATGTTGTCAGGATTATTCTTTCCGAAAGCCAAGCTCCAGGAACTCCTCGAGCGTATCGCAGAATGCGATGAAGATAACGCAAAGTTGAAAGCCCTCGAGGAGCAGCGCATACAATTGATGACTGATCAAGAGAAGGCTCGTTACAGTCGCCTGTTCGCCCCTTCGTGAAATTGACCACGTAGATGGAATACAGAACGCGGAGTTGCTGGAAGACTGGCAACTCAAACAGAACCACAAACGCGCCTTAGAGAAGCTTGATCTTCGCGTTCGACGCTACACCCAGTGCGTATATTCCTGTTTGTATCAAATTCCCCGCTCACTTTTTGATCAGAATTTTGGCACGTCTATCGGACCTGGGCTATGCTCAAGACTTTGAATACATGACAGTTGAGCTGTTCGACAAGTTCGTGGAGCACCCGTCCGTCAAGCAGCCCAAGGAGCTCACTGATCGTAGTGCGTTGCGTCCACTCGTGCACGCCTCTCTCGAACACTTCGCTCAGTTCCAATTATTTAGTCTGGAACAATATCAAGGAATCTATGCTCGCCTTCGCGCAAACGGCCCGCTCCGAGCGTCTCATGCGAGAGCGTGCCGCAGAGTACATCAACCGTCTCCGTGTCATTCAACATACCGTGTCCGACTACCTCTCACTTCACCCTCTTTGGGAGAACATCCCCTCCGTCGCCGACTTCTCGCGGTATACACCCGTCTTTAGAAGCCTTATGGACCGTGAACGCGACGTATTTTTCAAGGAGGTCGACTTGCCTGCCGAGGTGGTCAAGCTGGCGCTGACCGATATCGTGCGACGATGGCGACGAGACATGCAGTGGCGGCTGTACACGATGATTCCCGATGATTCCTGTCCGGAAGAGACAGAACTCGCGATCAAGCGCGCTGCAGAGAACGATGCCCTCGACGATAGGTCGACGGAAAGCATCCTCATGGCCCTCCTGCGCGCCACGACCTGGTTCAGGTGCACTGAATGCGACTGCCTTCTCGATTACCCGCGCGTGCAGGCCCACCAATGCCTGAAGACCGGACCCGCCATCAACATGGACCCGAAGACGGACGCGGACGACCGGGCGAACGCGTACAATATTGTTTTGAAGGAGTTCCCGTGGAACTACTCCGGGAACAAGATCTTCTATGATATGGATGCCCGGGCGGCAGCGCAGAAAGTCGTCCGCGCGTACGGGCTGGACCCGAATGGCACCAAAGGTTTCGATATGGACCTCGACTCGCCCAGGTTCGCGTGCGGGGAATGCAACAAGGACGGGTCCGTCTGTGTGATGCCGTGGAGAGTTGCGGTGCGTCATTGTGTATTCTACGTCGGTTGGTTTATGTTTATCATCATACTGACTGAATGCGCTCGCCATCTGTAGGTCGCTCACCTGTGCAAACCTGATCACAAGGACAAGGACATCAAGCTGACGCTGCTCAACGACGACGACAGAGCCTATGTCATTGAAAGCGAGTACGATTGGACGTCCGCGTACTTCAGAGATACGTACAAGCTCTGGGGGTGTGTTCATTGTCGCGGTCATGCTATGACTATGCGAGACGTCGTACAACATTGTATCGTGAAGTGCGTTTGTTCATTGTACTCGTTCTCTTCTATTCCCATATGCTGACGAATGCACGCCAGGCACGACGTCAATGTGCCAGAGGAAGAGGACGACTGGGCTCTCCACCCCGATGCCGAGACAGCTCTCGGTGTCCCTGCAGGTGTCATGAACTATCCGGAGGGGCCCTTCACGACTCAGATTCAGCACTGAGAGTTATCCTGCCCAACCTGGACACATATCTTGCCTATATGATACGTACCACTTAGTCATGCTGCCCATCAGCCTAATCGCAGTCCTGCAACCTAGACTTTCATTTTTATATTACAGCTCACCTTATACTGCGTTTACTGCATAGGATAGACTTTACACTTGCTTTGTCGTTACTCATGGTAGCGGTGAAACTCCTTGATTTAATTAGACGCATTCCGTCTCTACGCCTCGCCATAGAGTTTCCAATCCCGCCATCATGATGATAATACGGCATATATGTCATAGAATCAGCAAACCGAGCATAAGAGATGCTACACGTATGTTACACCTCTGCGTACAACGTACACCATCTCCCAACCATGGATACATCAGAGGGCCCTCTGGCGCATCCGTGCACTGACCGTCCTGAGACCAGCGTACACCTTCCCAGGCGGAGAGCCCAGAATGAGAGAAACAATGGCGTCTCGTGCGACTTTGATGTTCTGGAACGAGCCCAGGATGTGAATTTTGCTGGATCGTAGCGTGAGTTCACGATTGCTTAAAGAAAGAAGGAACAACGTACGTATCAGCGAGGACGATACGTGTTCGGCTCGCATTTTCGATGGTGAACTTGGTTTTGCCGTCCTGACCCGCGATGCGACCTGGCCCAGGGATCAGGATCGCTTCCAACTGCGCTCATAACCCACATACCAATTGCACGAGACAGATGATCTCCGTGGAGTGTCTTTACATCCTTGATCTCGAAAGAATCGAGGTACAGGTCGTCCAGACGCAAAAGGGCGATAGAATCCTATGGAGAGCGTTCAGCCAAACTCCAGGAGCCCTCGCAGGCATCCTCCGACTTACCTTAACATCGAAGCCCAGCGCATACGCCTTGACAAAGTCGGCACCTTTTTGGATAGCACCGATGTCCTTCGTGTGCTTCGACGTCTTAGAGCAGCACAGTCAGCAGGCCTGTGGTGGAGGGTTTGCATCGGACACACTCACTCGAATTTCCACACACTTCCGCTGCACGTTCATCCGCACTTGCAACTGCAACATCTCCGTCAAAGGCGAGAAGACGTTCACCCAGTCCTTTTTCAAGGGCGTCATGCGATGTGGAGGTATGGGTATCCTCCGGATCTCCGACTTGAGCGCAGAACGCTGAGCAGACGCGGGGAGAGGGGGGAAGGCAGGTGCGTCGGTTTGTGGAGGGGCGGAAGGGTCGGTGTCAATCACGATCTCGTCGTCTTGCTCAGTCCAATTGGTTTCAGGCTGCGTCTCCCCAGCAGGCTCTTCAGCAGTCCCAGGGGAAGCATCGTCCATCTCCTGGTCCTCTGCTCCTTCTGCGGCGGCGATTCGCGGCGGCTTCTTCGTCATTTTGCGGCGGTTCTTCTTGTGCTTAACCTCTGAGGTGCTCGCCTGAGTGTGCAAGACGACCATGTTGCCCAGTGAAGAGGTTATCCAAAGATCAAGAGGAAGGTGAGGGACTGGGACAGCTTATGGGCGTCTATAGGAAATTGTGCAGTGGAGCGGCAGATGCCGAGTGATATTGAGGTGAGTCTTGGCCTGTGCCTTTTGTGCTTTACAGCCACTCTCACATCTTACAGCGACACTATACGGCTCTCAGCGGCGACAAACCGTCTTCAACATGGCAAATTCGTCTGCAGTGGGGTCTGCAAAAACCCTGAGCGAGAGCCGCGCCGAAGGTACTGATCATTTTCCGAGCGCTCTCCCCCACTGACACATCTGACGGCTCCCGCTTTCCGTCCTGACAGCCCTCCAAGCGCTCCTCGACTCGCTTGCGCCTGGTGCAGATGCAGGGGGGGAGGGGAAGCTCAATCCCAATCAAGTCCGGAAAATATCGGGCAGGCTGGGTGAGCTCCTGGGCGAAGACGCGATTCCTGACTCGGCGCAGCGGAACGAGAAGGGTGAGGTATGTCCCCCCATGCCTATGGCCGAACCGCGTCGAACATTCTTTTTCTTTTCTTGTGCAGCTGGTTAACGAAGAAGGACTTCCGATCATCGACATTGTCGAGCCTGTCCCTGCGAGCGAGGTAACTGGAGCTGTAGATGTTATCCCGGCGTCCCAGGATCCCAACCTGATCCCTTTATGGGCTCTGTCGCCTCAGGAGAAGGCTCGAAGACGCGCAGAACGCGACCGCATCCTCGGTCTTCTGGAGGAAGAGGAGCGCATCCAGCAGGAAAAGGACGAGGCGGAAGAACGCGAACGCTTCAAGACCGATCTCGAGAAACGCAAGCAGGCCGCGGAGGCTGAAATGGACGCATTGAAGAAGGCACGAGAGATGCAGAAGAAGATGGGCAAGGCACTGCTGAAGAACCTCACGGTGACACGCGAACGCGAAGAGCAGGAGAGGCGCGCCGAGGAGGAGGCGGAGAAGCATGCGAGGGAGGAGCGCAGGAAGCTGAAGCCGAAGAAGAGCGTCGCGTTCGCCGACCTCCCACCCGATCACGAGTACCAGCCCGTGAACAGTATCCCTATGCCACTGCCGTTCGACTGGGGAGATGTCTCGCCCGCTACCCTTCAGACTCCGAACAAGAGTTCTCTGCTCACCAAGAACCAGATGAACGGAGGCCCTATGCGGATGAATGTCGTCGAGCGTTCACCCGGACGCAAAGGCGGTCCCAAATCTCCCCCGCCACCAAAGCAGAAGGACTCCGATGACGAGTCTGAGCCCGATTCTGCTGACTCCGACACGGAGGATATCCCCACTCCTTCTCGCGACGAATCGGATGAAAGCGATTATGGCGTGCCTCAGGACGATGAGCCGGTTGAATGGGATGTCGAGGGGTACGATTACGCCCAGCATCAACGTGAAGTTGCTCTCGCATATTACGAGAAGCGCGCCACTATCGGTGCCGATGCTCGGGCCGCCATGCGCAATCATGAGCACCCAGAAGGAGAAAACGAATGGGATCAACCCGTAAGTTCGCGAGACCGCTACCGATTATCAGAGCTCGCACAGTAATCTAATTTGACCACGTAGGACGTCCCACTTGAAGCAACCCTCGCAGAAGCTCCACCAAAACCATCCGTATCGCGGTTCAAGTCATCCCTTGCTGCCTCCTCGTCGCTGCCTTCTCAATCCCTCGGCAGTTCCGTGCTTCCCGCTTCGCGATCGTCCGGGCTGAAAGCGGCCGTACGATTAGGAAAACTCAAGAACGGAAAACTCATGGGCGGCGAGGAAGGTGAGAGTGATGAGGAGATGGAGCCGGCAGCCAAGGAGATGCTGGGGATGCTGAGGAAGGGGGAAGTTGTAAACGTTGGCCCCAGCTTGCTCCCAGACGTCTTCGGAACCGATTCCGACGCGAGAACAACAACGATCACCATCGGAGCGCAAGCTTCGTCCAGTCCCTCTACCACTCCCTCCACTCCCGTCAAACCATCTAGAGTTTCGCGATTCAAAACGGCTTTGACCGTGTCCTCTACGCCGACCTCAAGCACGCCTTCTTCTCCCGGATCGAGCCTTTCGACTCCGCTGACGACAATTGAGAGATCTTCACCGAAGCTATCCCCGTCAGGTGGGACACCAATACCGCTTCCAACCCAAAACTCTCACCTCGCAGGTCCTTCGCAAAGACCGTCCGAGAAGCGTCCTATACATGTGCCCGGAATGGTGGTAGATTCGCCGTCCTTCCCCACTCCGGGCTTCGTTGCGTCCCCATCCTTCCCTGGCCCTGAATGCCAGTCTGCGATCATCGAATCACCGTCTTTCCACAGTCCCACCTCGACACTGGTCGGAACACCTACTAGTGCCGGTCCAGCTTCATCCTCTCCCAATCCGCCTTCGCCTTCGACGTCAGCGATCACGACCCCAGTTAGTGCGTCTGTGCTCGAGCACAGGCTGATCGTCGCCAGCGAAGTACGCGAATCCGTGCCCGCAGGATCGCGATCGGGAGGGACGACTCCTGTGAAAGAGCGGAAGGTCTCGAGGTTCCGTGCGGAACGAGGTTGAAGGAGCCTTTTACCCCATGTATCTCCCCCGGGCCCAGTTGCTTGCGCCGATGTATCGCTAGTATTTATCTCTGATGTCGCGCTCGTACATGTACATCAGGAGCAACCCTTCTTGAGCAGACCCATGAGACGGGACGATGATCAGCCGCTCGGAGTGCGTGGTTAAGTACAGTTGGCGTGGTCACCAACCCATCAGCTCAAGCGCCAGAGGCTCAACTTGAAGATCGGCCTCGGGTTTCTCGGCGGCGGTGCATGCCACACATCGGTAACCGTGCTGCTCTCAGCTCGTGGTTAAGTCATCTATCCTGGATTAAGGTATATCCGGCTCCTTTTTCACGAACGCATCCATTGTTGCAACTTGTCGGTCGTTGATTCTGTTATGGTCACCGGTCACCAGTCGGTCACCTGGCACCTTTGGTCCCTGCTAAGCGCCCTGGGCATCCGCTGTGACGGTGACCACCTTCCGGACTAGGTTCTCTAAGACGCCCACTTGAACTGCAGGAGTCGCCGTCACCTCAGCCTGGCCTCAAAGTTCTCATCCACATTCGCCGTCAACCCGCCGTATGATCAACAGAACCCTTCTGGCCCTCGCGGTTCGGGTCGCGATCTCCTTGGGGACGTCGACTTTTTTCCAGCCTGACGAGTACTTTCAGTCTCTGGAAGTCGCGCATCATGCTGTGTTTGGATATGGGCAGCTCACCTGGGAATGGCGTGGGGCGAACCCCATTCGCAGCATCGTCTATCCGGGGTGGAACATTCCTGTCTACTGGCTTTTGAAAGTGCTCAAACTGGATCACACGACTGCATTGGTAGGTGTGTGGATAGCCGAAGATTCTAGGAATTGATTATAAGGTCGTTACAGGTCTGGGGACCTAAGCTCCTCCACGGCGTGATAGCGGCGGGGACTGATATATGGTTGCTTCGCCTTACACGGAAAGTTGCCGGAGAACGATACGTCAATGTGGCTGTAAGTCTACGCATACATTTACAGAGACATGCGCTAACCGTGGTGCGCTAACTGTGTTCGTTCACAGTTTTACCTCTCGCTACTGTCGTTCTTCCACGGATTATCTCTGTCGCGCTCCATTTCAAACTCTGCCGAGACATCCCTGACGACGATCGCACTGAGCTACTTTCCATGGGATATAGCTATTCCTTCTTGGAGGTGAGCCGCCGTTCTCCCAAGTCACGTCATCGACGAGCCTGACAGTTTCCAGGACTGAGCTGCGCACTGCATCGTTGTATGCTGCAGTCGCGTGCGCTATGCGGCCCACCAACGCAATTATCTGGGTATACGCATTCGCCTGGTTGCTGTGGAGATTGCGCAAGAGGCCCCGCGATATATTGCTCGTCCTTATCAATGCTCTATTCACCGGGTACGACCTATTCTCCTGCACGATAATACAGCCCGTCTTACAAATTATCTCAGTGCTGTGGTCTTCGCCGTGATGGTCGCACTAGACACCAAGTATTATGGCAAACTGACGTTCACATCGCTGAACTTCCTTCTCACAAATGCCTCCTCAGTGTCGTTGTTCTACGGAAGGAGCCCATGGCACTACTATCTCACACAGGCGTTGCCTTTGTTGTGCCTCACTTCCATCTTCTGGGTCGGGAAGGGTGCATATCTGTCCATGGGGCCGGCAGGTGCTGCCCCATTGCGTGCCCTGCTTGGCCTAGTGGCGTGGACCGTCTCCGTATATTCGCTGGCAGGACACAAGGAGTGGCGGTTCATCCATCCGCTCCTCCCTCCGATGCACATCCTAGCAGCGAAAGCACTGATGGACGCCTCCAGCTCCAGTGATGGCAAGACAGGCGAACGCCGTTCTTTCCCCTTCCGGCCCTCTCACCTCGTCCTTCTATTGTCTCTGCCCCTGCTAGGCTATGTGATGTTGTTCCATGGACGGGCCCAGATCGACGTCGTGCACTATCTGCGCACGCTCCCTATCGAACAATCCAAGTCGATCGGCTTCCTCATGCCATGCCACTCGACTCCCTGGCAAGCATACCTTCATCGGCCCGATCTCGCCCAGGATGGGGACGGTGCGCTCTGGGCACTGGGTTGTGAGCCCCCACTGCAGTAAGTCCGTTTCGTTTCCGGGCACGGATGATATAGCTCGCTAACCGGTTGGCAGGGGGCAAGATGTGTTCGAATACAAAGACCAGACGGACGTGTTTTACGAGAACCCCGTCCGCTATCTCGACACGCACTTCCCACAGGATGTCGATCCGACTTTCCCGCCATCGCCACTGCCTCGTTCGCGGCCAGGCGTGGCGGCGGATGCGTCATATCCGTGGCGTCACGAGTGGCCGCAGAACGTAGTGTTTTTCGGGGCGCTGTTGGAGCAGGATGGAGTCCATGACCTCCTGGGGCGGTTGGGGTATGAACCGGTTTGGTACAAAGGTTCGCTTTGGGAGGAGGACAGTCGGAGGAGAGGAGGGGTCCAGGTCTGGCGATACCGGCCTGCAAAATAATGCCGGGTCGCGACCTCTGCGTCTCCTTACTGCTGGTGCTCGATACACGTACTATACTTAGATCGTCCTCGGCGGTCGCGACCTCCTCGGGTCAAGCGAGGGTGGTTCGTGAAAAATGAGGACCGGTTTGAAGTTTATCCAAGGTCGATACGCCCCTGGAGAAGGCTCATCCGAGCTGACACACTGCGGGTAGACTCGGCCGAGCCTTAGACTCGACTCGCCTTGTCCGATAGGTCCCCAGGCGCATGGCGCTCCCCGAGCTCTGCCGTACACCACACTGTACCTGTCGGCGCCGTTAGCCACTTCCGAGTCTGTTCCTTCGGTGTAGGCTATAGCCATGAGGCTTGGGTATTTTTGTTTCACATGCGCTGTACGTGGCTAAGTATGGCGTCAGTATCAAATTGTTGATGCTTCGATGATCGCAGGGCGCCATCCTCGAGGTTGACGAGACGAGAACGGCGGAGAACCTGAAGACGATGACGTTGGGAAGGCTCTTAAGCGCAAGAACGTGGTCCAAGCACGATGTCGTGAGGACGCGATAAGCAGTCCAGCCTTTCCGCGGCTTTTCCGCTGCGGAGGTTAACGCGTTGAGGGTCGCGACCGCCAACCGAGGCCTAACTAGGGCTAGCGCGACGTTCGACGACGTTTCATCGCTCCGGCGCCAACCCGAGCAGCCAGAGACTATATGTTCTCCGTTTGTTCCGGATGCGGATGGTCAGCTGTCTCAGCTGTCGATCCCACTAGTAGTACAATGCTCTCCTGTCTCTCTCTTCCCATCGAGCTGTGGCTTCAGATATTCCGCTGGGCTACTCTTGACCCATGGACCCACGCACTCTACGCCACCGAGTACAAGCCGTTCGAGACCACCGACGCCAACATCGCGAACGTCGTCAGTACTTCCACCAAGCGCGCCCTTGTCCTCGTCTGCAAACAGTGGCGCAGGTGGACGCTCCCCTTCCTCTACGAGGACATCCTCATACCTCGTGCGTACCCCTCCTTCCACCGCGTCCTCTGTGAGGGCGAGGATTGGAACGACGGCACCGTTATACCCCCCTGCGCAAAACATGTCCGGCGCGCGCTCCTTCCATACTCCAGCACCATCACCTCCTCCCCTCTCGCCCCCCATGCCCTCGACGTTATCGAACTGTGCAGGTCCCTTCAAGTCCTCGTGCGCAGCGCAGACATCAACTGCCCCACCACCTACGACTTCGAGACGAACTGTCCCCCTTTCCCCTCCCTGAAGCGCCTCGATTGGTGGCACCTGAACGAGGCCGCCCGCACGGGCGGCATCAACTCCCTCGCAGACGTCCTCAAGGTCGCTCCCAACATCGAGTACCTCTCCGTCGGCGGCGAGATCTGGCCGAGCTACCTGAGCACCCCGAACGTCCACCTCCCGCGCCTCACCACCCTCCGCTTCCGGCGCGTGAACGCGTTCTTCGTGCTCAAGCTCTGCCGCTGGCAGCTCCCCGCGCTCGCGCACCTCGTCTTCGACCAGTTCCAGAACCCCGAGGCGTACTGGCCGCTGTGGGAGGGGTACGGCGCGCAGGTGCGCTCGGTCGAGTTCGGCCTGAGCCTCAAGTTCTACGTCATCGACTTCCTCGCCTACGTCTTCGCGGGCTGCCCCGGGCTCGAGGAGCTCAACTGCTACGTGCACTTCACCCACGTCCCCCCCACCACGCGCACCATGGAGTCGCTCCACACCGTCGGCATACACGCGCACCCGAACTCGTTCTATCCCGTGCGCAGCGAGGAGTACTGGGCGCACCTCGAACGCCACTTTGCGGCGTGGAGCGAGCCGGCGTTCCCGGCTCTCAAGAACGTCGTGCTGTACGGCGATTGGAACGCTGTCGTTGCGGACAAGGAGTTCGAAAGGATCACGAAGCCGCTGCGTGAGAAGGGGTGCGCCTTAGAAATTGCGAGCATGGAATGGTGAGAGGGCGGCGGAGATGGAGGGCTGGACTAGAACTGTAGAGTTATTCACCTTATAGATGATATGCCATGGGTAAGAAGCTGGAGGCTCAGGTATGCGACCATAGACGACTCGGAATTGGATCTATCTATATATACATGTGCTGTTTGTTGTATTCGGGTGGCAAACTGGTCTATGTAATCCGTCTGTACTCTAGATCGTCCTAATATACTATCCTATGTGATGTCCTGGCAGACGCATTGGCTGGTATCTTCCGAGCACTATGCGGTATCAATACAGATAAGTCGTAACTTGGTATAGTAGGGCATGCACAGCACAATTGCGAGAGAGACGACATATAACGGGAGATTCTCGGGAACTACGAGTAGGGGGGACAGCAAGATAGCAGAGGGAGAGAACAAGAGCATCCTCAGGACTGCCGCCGCCGCCGAGACGACGGGCTGACGGGTGTCATTACGATTGGCTGGGCGGTACGGGGAGAGATCGTCGGAGCAGGCGCCGCGCGGTGCTCTAGCTGAGTGATAAGCTGAGGGAGCTGGTACTGGGGGCGATATGACCCAGTGACGAACGTAGCCGGCATCGCAGTCCAACGCGGCGCGGCGTGGTGGGGTTGGGAGATGCTTCGGGTATACGGAGGAGGCGAGGGGTAAGGTGGCGGCGCGTGCCCACCGTACGAGGGGAAAGCACGCCCAACAACGTGCGTTGTGTTCGTCGAGTGCGCTGAGGTACCTACGCGACATGAGTAGCTCGCAGGATGCAGAGAGGGGGAGGACGTACTGTGCAAACGCGGTCGGCTGGTGGGGGTTGTTGGTTGGTGCTGACGCTGGTACGTGTTGGGATATTGTCTGGGCGTCCTATCCCGCCTGCCTGAGCTGGATGCGTAGAACTCGTCTTCATCGCGTCGGCTCGCCTGCTGCGACAAGGACTCGAGCTCTTCACAAGAAGGGCACAAGACAGTCCTAGCACGGTACATGACACCGTGGTTCTGCTGGGACGAGTGGTCGGCGTAGAACTGTCGTCGGCAACGGGGACAGACAGGCACTGTGCCTGGGGGCGGTTGCCCGTGCCAGGGAGAAGGGACCTCATAGAGGAATGGCTGTTCCGCGCCGCCAGGATGCGGCGAGCCAGACGCAGACCTTGGCTCAGGTTCCATTGAGAAGATAAGGTCCGAACTGTGCCCGCTAGAGCTTCTCGCTGGCGGGTGACGCCATTGCCATCCGTGACTGAAGTCGGAGCCGCGTTGGGAAGAAGACCCGGAGTGTGCGCTCGTGCTCGGCGACGGTGACCTCCCCCCGGCAGGGATCGGTCGTGGCATTGTCGGGTGGTAAGAGGACATCTGCTGCATTTTGAGAGACGTGTTTCCTGAAGGGAGGTGGGAAAGATACGGTGTATAAGGGAGAGAAGCAGAAGCTCAAGGGAAGGGGCTTTTATACTGCGGACGGGGGAAAACACATACGTGGGGCAAATGGGAGGACGGGATCGGGGGGGGGGCTCGGGCCTCTGCCCTTTCTTATTTGCCATTTGGTCCCGCCTCCTTGTGTGTCTGACCAAATTGGGTAAGATGGGTCTTCTGCAAAAGGTGCCGAGTCATAAGCAGACGCAAGGACAGGTCACAGCTTTTGGGGCGCCGACGGCCGACGATTGAATGACCACTGTGCATCTAGTGTGGTCGGCCAAGGTTTGTGCGCGCTCCTGGATCCCCGCAGAAATCTTCCAAGGGAGCGAAATGGGGAATGGGGACGGCTTCTGACTATCTTCGGCTCCCGCGGCACCCCAGCTGGTCCTGCGGGCCCAGAAAAGGAAACTCAGAACAGATCTAGTCAGAGTTTGAATAGGTCCTCGCTGATGGGCACTTGCTAAAACGCACCCGACGTCGCTGCAGCGTGCGCAGCGCGATATTGCGGCTGGCCACGTATCCCGTGTACACCTTGATCCTTGTCCTAAATCCTCGTTTGGCCACCCGACTTTCCCAGTATGTGAATTGCCGTAAGCAGGCCGCCGGAGATGTCGAACACCTGATAGAGAAGCAGATGTGATCAGCAGCGTTCTGGTACCAGCACTGTGGAGTACTGACGAACCTTGCCTGCGGCAAGGAAGTTCCCTAGCCCGGCGGACAAATAGGAACCTTAGTTGCGGATGAGCGAGAAAAGGCGGGAAAGCATGTGGTCTGTCTTTCTGGGCTGTACGACATGTGGCTGTG
This sequence comes from Ganoderma leucocontextum, assembly GCA_020736865.1. Taxonomy (NCBI): domain Eukaryota; kingdom Fungi; phylum Basidiomycota; class Agaricomycetes; order Polyporales; family Polyporaceae; genus Ganoderma; species Ganoderma leucocontextum. The sequence goes on along the minus strand of JAHKGY010000003.1, from coordinate 2,502,356 downwards.
ACATCAATCAAAGTACCGTAGCACGATTGCGCGCCCTGCCATCCATCCAACCACCGTAATGAGGAACAATGAAGTCGCCGTGGTGGCGTTGAAGATATCGTCCGCCATGTCTGAAAGCGGGGAAGCCCTGGAGAGGAGCTGCAAGGGTGGGGACATCCACCTTCGCATCTTTACGATATGACAAAGGAATGTCTGCCCTTGAGGAGATGGAAAAGGCACTGGCGCAGAGATACCCCAGATAGGAAACTTTCAAACGCGACGCTCGCGGTGGGTCGCATCCACTTCGGAAGAGGGACAATGACATCAAGACATTTGTGGTGAAGAGGACGACCGTCCTAGGACGTTACTTCGCTATCGCGAACAGAGCGCGCCAACTTCCCCACCTCGAGTCAAAATAATCCATTCCTGTGAGGACCAGAGGGACTCGAGATTGGATGTTGGAGGTCCTTCTGACCTCCTAGCCAGAAACGTTCGACAAAAGAAGAGTTTGCTTGGGAGACAATGACGGCACGCACCAGATGGACAACCTTCGGAGCGCCAGCAAAATTCGCAGCTCACGCCGAGAGCTTTACGGGAACAGCCACGAATCCCCACTATATCGCACGAATGACATTAAGTATCTGGTGAGAGGAATCAGCGGTAGATTACGGGGTTCTAGGCAGGTGTACAGCTCGGGGTGCTCGGCGGGTCCAACGGGGACATTAGACATCCTGTGTACTCTACGGTCACCGGCCGATCTTAACTCGCTGCGCGCGGTTCAACTGGAGAAGGACGAGGTCAGCACATCATAGCACTCCACGGACCAATGAACACATACGCGTCTCCGCTTCTTGAGTCTGTGGAATGGAGTATTTATCAGTGGTCGGGCCCCGGAGCAGACAATAGGCGTCATGACACTCACTTGTGCTTCTTCATCTTCTTTCGCCGCTTCCTCTTGGTGCTATCCATGTACATCTCGAACTCTGCCTCTGCGAGACTGACCTCCTCCGCGCGTCCAGACGTCACGTCCAGACCGAGACGTTTGAGGGTCTCTTCCCAGGCAATGGAAGCCCCAACCCGATTGACGACCATGGCCCTTGCCAGCTGTCGTGCGGCATCCGCATCGGCCTCCGGTGAGGCCTCCATGCTCTCCCCTTCCACATTGCCAAAATTAGCCGTCTGGGGTGGCAGAGTATCCGGGAAGATGGGGAATGGCGAGGAATACGATTCAAAGAGGGATGAGGGCGGTTGCGAGACGGTTAGCAGTGGTCGGTGAAGCGAGAAGAATTGGTGCAGTTTGAGATCCTGGGAGCTGATACGGGGATGCACGGGCGCGAGAGGCGAGCTGGTGGCATACGTGAATGGAGAGGGAATTTGCATCGGTTCGCCGCCAGGTGAGGATCCGGATGTTATCGTCGAAGAATCCTCCTTCGAAGGAGGCGAGGTGTTCTCGGCATTAGTCGAGGACGATGAGTCGACCTTGGCCTTGTTGGATGATGGTGGTGCAACCTTGGGAGACTTGGACGAGTTGAAGTACCCGCCGCCCCCAGGCTTGGAGAAGACAGAGTACGCCCTGCGGGCACCCGCTGCTGGACGCAGCAGATGCGCTAGGACAGACATCGTGGACGACGAGTAGAGGGCGTCGTGGTGGTGGTGTTCGGCGTTGTGTGGCGGCCTCGCCCGCGCCAGCCACGCCTCCACGTGTATCAGGCGCCCGCTTCAGTCTTGGGCGAATCAGCTTGAACGACTCATGACTAGTACTGTCCGACACCAGGTGCACAGGTAACAGCGAAGAATTTGCATACATATACATAAAGCAGTAGATACATGTCATCCCAAGATCCAAACCTGCTCAGATATTATTGCACACTGAGCCCCAGAAGAAAGAACCATCGCGATGGGAGGACGTTAAGTTACCAATACGATCTGTCCCCTCCCATCCCTCAGAATGACTAGTTCGCAGTCAATCTTCTCACCCGTGTCCTGACACATGACGTCCGTAGGGTCGACGGGGTCGAACTTGATCTGCCTGCGCTCCACAAACGACCGTCCTAGCACCACGTCGAAGTGCGTCTCCTCGGACAGGTACAGGGAGTGTGTAGTCCGCGTCCGGCCGACAGTAATAGGCCATTTCCCAAGGCTGTCAGATAGAAGGAAGGAGTCAGCGAAAGCGCAGCGACTGCATACTGATAACAACCATACTTGACCAGACCGCTGTATCCGTAGTGCCCCGGTGCAGCGTCGCGGGGAATGAACCCATTCTGGATCGCAAACTTGCGCGAGATGTATACGTGGCGGTAGCCACTCTTGAGCAGCATCCGGACTGCGCAGGGAGAGCACGACGCCCATGGAGAACGAGAACGGCAAGGAACGGTCCACATCAGTGCCCGCAGTGGGAAGAGGAGTGCGATTGCACATGATCAACACCCACCATTGTTCACAGGGCCAATGCTCCCCATGACGGTGCGAACGCCGTTCTCGCCGTGGAACCGCTCGAACTCCTTTTTGAAGTTCGGGGCGCCGTCGTCCTCCTTGGCCTTGGCCACCTTCTTGCCGGATTTCCCACTCCGCAGGGACACACCGTCGAGGGGGGAAGGTGAGACTATAGGTCTGGAACGGAACATGTAGAATGACCCGTTTCTGTATTCTGTCGACGGAGGGAGCGGCGCGCTTGGATCCCGGAGGAACAAGACAGGTGTGCCTTCGTGGCCAAGTGACGTCGACTTCAGCCTCCACGCGAACACCGAATAGTCGGAATCTGGCTTAGAGTTAGCAAACGCACGAGAGCCGCAGTCGCTGGACAAAGAAGTCGCACCATCGTCCAGGTTGTAGAAGGATTTGTTCCACTCGTACTTGACGTAACCTGCACGGACAGGCTTGCCATTGAGCTCCGTGAATGCCTTCTGGGTGAGCTTCGTGTATATGGTCTGGAGATTGTCCTCCGAGTCTGGGCCAAATTTCAGGGACAAGATACCCCCTTCAGCCAGAAGCACTTACCTGTGTAGATGATAGCAAATGAGGAGGAGGGCGTGTGAACGTCAACCACCATCGGAGGGCCGTGTTCTGCCATGGTGACGGCTTGGATTCGAGGCAGCGTGGATGTGGGAGGGTTGTAAGCCGACGACCCCTGACTTCCCTGGGCCCCATCCATTCTATACGACCTGCGTATGAGTGGCTAAAGGTGCAATGGAGCGTCGGATGCCTTGAAAGGAGCAGGCCGACTCGGACTGCCATTAACCCGCACTCGTGACCGATCCCGCCTCGTCCCACGTGACTGCGCACATTGCGCGTCTCCGCGAGACGCATCCGAGTCGCTATTTCGAGTACAGACCACCTTGTGGTTCCTACATAAAACTACCGGATGTCTACGTCGACACCTGACACTGACTGAAGTACGGAGGCGACACAGTGACGCACGTCAGACCAGCTGCACAGACGGTGGGCCCAATCCAGCCTGTTCCGCCACACTGGAATCTTGTAGGCCATTAGTACGGTATCCCAATGTCAACTGAACTCAAAACTTTACCGGCGGTCATAAACCCAACGGAAGAGCTTTGGAACTAACCTAAGTTTGAGTAGCAGCAAGTGCGCTACTAGTGCTTGACGGCGTAGCTGGGGTCGAAGATGGGGTCGGGGGTGCAGTCGTCGAACCCGCCCGCCGCCAACGTACTGAGTGTATGAAGACGAGTGCGCAGCGCTGAGGTCCATGCCGAAAACGTTGAAGGAGTCATGTTCCGAGAAGCTGGAGTTGACATCTGAGGGGTCATCGACGCCGGTAGTCGGGGAAGCGGCGTAGGCCAGGACAGTGGTTCCATTGAGGTTACCGGGGCCTACAGTGCCTCCATCCCACACCGTGCAGTTCAAGGCGTGTTCGGTGTATTGAGTGGGGCCACTGACCTGGCAAAGGAAGATAGCGTTGATGTGCTACTGTTCACTGTCGAGACAGGAAGCCACGTAATTTTCGGGCCAGCGTAAGCTGTAGGCATAACGTAGTCACTAATGGGGGGCGACGTCAGTAGGCCGAAGGATATATTAGAGAAAAGGGGCACACTCAGCTCAGCGGGGTCCGAGAATGATGTCCTCGTCATTAGGCCAGAAGGGGAAGATAAGACTGTTTACTAATGCTGAGACTAAACTAGCCGTACTCTACGAGGACGACCATCTGTACGTTGTATTCGTCCGATGGAGGCGTCGCGAGGGGAGGAAGAACGACCCCGATGGTCATGTCCATGGTATTGTCCTGCATGCTTCAGCCTGATATCCGATTAAAGCTCTTCGCCATTAGTACGTGAACGCGAGATCTTACACTGTATCCCTGGAAGCATATACCGCTGGTAGCGTCGCAATAGGAGGAGGCCACCTGGGCCGACGCTGGTTCCTCGGGAGTCGTTGAGTATGGAACCCAATTAAAGATGTAGAGAAGGAAGATAGCGGCGGCGATGGCAAACCCTGTGGAGAAAAGCTTGCGGGCCATCTAGTAGCGGAAGGGCGTAGGTGTACAGGAGGAAGCTGGAAGCTCAAGATATGAGTTCCTAGGGTTATGCATTGAGTATCGTTGCCTTCATATACCGTCCCGTAATACTCCCATATTGGCCATGCCGCGCATACATGCAGGTCGGGGTATAGTTAGAGGCATTCACCTAAGTTGCACACAGTAGAACCGTAGATCAAGCGGATTTCGGACCATGGCGTCGACAAAAATATCGAATTCAGGGATAAAAATGCCATCGAGAAGGAGACTCAGACAAAGGTCGCAACAAACGAGTGGAGAGCGATGAGCTCGGAAGCCGTTGCCGTTGGTCGAGGTTTGAAGGCAAGGCAGCCAGGCCGGTGGCTTGGGCATCGGGTCGGAATGTTGGACCTGCCTAATCGGGCGGTCGGGGAATTTTTGTTGCCTCCTCCACCGCCGCTTCGGCTTCGTTTGCTTCATCCCGCCCCCCTGCTTCACGTTTTCCTCCCTGCTCACGAGAGGCATCGCCTGACAACACACCGACCAAGGATCATCCATACGTGAGGTCGGGACATAAAACAACTGACATCATGGCCGACTCCGATGCAAAAGCGAAGGCATGGCCCCGCGCGGACCCTGCGCTGAACAACGACGTACGTTTCTCCAGACTTCGTCCAGGTTGTTCTCGAGCCCACTGATGTATCATTAGATCCTTGACCTCGTCGAGCGTGCCTCGCAATTCAAACAACTGAAGAAAGGAGCGAACGAAGGTGCGCCATGGACGACTTCCTGTGTGTTCTGGCATATCTATCTGATGCCCCTTCCCCTTCCTACAGCCACCAAGACTCTCAACCGTGGTATCGCTGAGCTCATCATTCTCACTGCGGATACCGAACCGCTGGAAATTCTTCTCCACCTCCCTCTGCTTTGTGAGGAGAAGGTGAGCATATTCCGAAGACCTTTTACTAAGCGCCCACTCTGAGATCTCATCTTGTGACAGAACGTGCCATACATCTTCGTCGAGTCCAAGGCTGCACTTGGCCGGGCTTGCGGTGTTACACGGCCCGTCATCGCTGCGAGCGTCACGACGAACGAGAACAAGGAACTTTCCAGCCAGATCAACACCATCAAGCTCAAGGTTGAAAGGCTCATGGTCTGACGGAAACCTTTCACCCTCGGCTTCTCATCGTCCAAGCACATTCCCGGTAACACGATTAATGACCATGTAATGTATCGCATGCTTTCGTGTGCAAATGAAGCTCGTCCTAAGGGCATTCCCGGGGGCCGCAAATCATATCATATAGAGTAAGAATAACCCGACAACAGCAATACAACGGAGGACGATAGCTAGAGAGATACCTGGTTACTTCGGGATGTTCTCCCGCGCTTGCTGCTTCACACGGCGCCTGTGGGACACATGAGCCTTCGGTTACTATGAGGGAGCCGGTCACGTACTCGTATGCCACCTTGTCGTTCCTGGTTGAGGCAATAATTAGCTACCGAGCACACGAGAGGGATAGAAGGTGATCCCCACTTGAACATCGTGTAAGCATCGCTTTGCGCGGGATCGTTTACGTTGGGGTCGTTCAGCAGTTCCTGGATACCAAGCAATACCTGCTGGTACATCAGCAAATGTGCATGTGCATGTTGGCAAGGGCATCTGCAGACCTGCTTGATCGTAATCGCCGGTTTCCAGGACTTCTCTTCGTCAAGAATGGACAGGCAAACAGTGCCCGAAGGGTATACGTTGGGGTGGAACAGTGGTGGCGCGAATTTGCCTGCAGAAAATGAGCGGGTGACTCCACATGGCATAGAATGCCGACATACACTTGGGAGGCTTCGATGGATAGTCTAAAAATGGATTCAGCTCTCGTGGACACACAAGCACGGGGTCGACATGACGAGGAAGTACCTTCGGGGAATATCATCATCAGCTTGTAGACACCACCTTCCCATGGTGTCTGTACTCCATGCGTTCAGCAATCCACGCCAAGGAGACTGGAGCGTTTCAAGCCGTACGTACCCCCGCCTTTCCAGGGATGCCCACCTCCCACTCGAGGAGGTTCATTGAGCCATCGGGAGCTTTGGTTGGTTTAGCATAGAAGCCCTGGAGGAATGTGAGCGAAGGTGTCTGAGAACCCTTGAGGATAGACGCGTACAAAAGGATGGTCCTTGCGCCACTGCTTGCGCTCCTCGGCTAGACGGGCTCTACAGATACCTGACATGACGGTTAGAAGTTAAGACGCGTTTGGCTCTCATGGGTGGCGGAGGCGCGGACGCGAACGACGGGCATTGCCGAGTGCAGGGTCCATCGCTGCTTACATCAGCACACATCTTGCCGGGGCGCTTAAGTCGCGTGCGGCCCGGGAACCAACTTGAAGTTGCCAGTGAGCTTTATTCGTGGCAGCGGAGGACGGGCATTGGGGGCCTTCACACCCGTAGCGCATGAGGCCCCGACGGTCGACTCCAATCTCAACAGGTCCTGTCGAACACGAAAGCGGGCTGGGCATTTTTGCCAGGGCCTAGGCAAGTCCCAAACTTATACTACCCTTCCCGCACGGAAATGCTCACCCGTGTCCACAGAACTCCTACTTACTGGCTACGGCTTCCGAGCCCCGCACTACCCAACCGATGGCACGACATTCATTTTCCTCACCCCCAGGCCTACGAGCGAGATTTCTCGAAGATCTCTGCATGCATCTGAACTCAATCACGCTCCCATGAGTTGTAAGCATTCTCCTCCCAGCAGATACCGTCCTCGGAGCTTCCATGACGTTATCCAGCTACTTTTTCATTTCTCCAGTGACCGGGCCTGACCATGCAAGAAGATCCTTCATGCGGGCGCCAGCCAAAGCCGCACAGGCGCATATATATGCTACTTCCTCTGAGGACTCACCCTTGAGCAGCGGTTCGATACTTCACCATCCGGTGACCTCCTGTCGCTATCATCTCTCATTACCACATGACCACGAATCAGGAAGACTATGCCGACTCGAGCTCCGATGCAGGTGGTGTCAGCCCAGCACCATCCCTTTATTCATTCTCATCCATCGACGGTCGACTCATGGTACGTGCTGTCGCGTCAGACGTATGTTGTAAGGGTCTAACTAGATGATGTTCCCTCCTTCAGCTGAGACACGCGTACGGTCGTATTTTGAATAACCAAAATGATGTACGTAACCATCCCCCTCTTGCCCTGGTATTGTCGACTGAAGCGGAGATAGACGTATTTCTTACCCGCAGTAAGAGCATGATCAATCGTGTGACCGCGATGTGGAAACGAAACCTTTCCCTCTAGGACAATGAAGAGCATCGAAGGCTCGATTTGCAACACCAAATCATCACTCTAGCCCTCGGCGGTCTTTACCCAGCACCAAACTTAGTTAGAAGGGCCCTTGCACCTCGGCAAGGGAAGACTCCTGCTATTCTAGACGTTGGCACTGGAAGCGGTAGCTGGTAATGCACCTAAGGCGTGATTTTTCACAGATACTGACACATTATTTCGGCAGGGCTATCGATATGGCGATACAGTTTCCTCACTGCTCTGTAGTAGGAGTGGATCTAGCCCCCCCAAGGGTTGATGGGTATGTCATCATTTGCCTCTCCCAGAGCATCCCGCCGATTGTCTGTCTTCAGGGATCTCCCGCCGAACTGTCGGTATGTCTCTCGCAAACCCGAGCTGCCCGCCTTCTTATTAACCCGCACACTTGTGTAGTTTCGAGATAGATGACGTGAGCATGCCCGTCACCCGCGGACAGAAACACATCCGCTAACTACCGGCTCGCAGGCCAACCTTGGGTTCAGTCACTACCGGGAGTCGTTTGACGTTATCCACGCACGGTCGATATCTCCCGGCGTCAGTTTTATATCCGTTGTTTCTATTCACATCCGTATCTTTAAACCATCTTCCCATCTAGATTCGAGATTTCCCCCAGCTCCTCGAGGAATTCGCCCAGGCCCTGCGTCCTGGCGGCGTGGTGTTGCTTGGAGACGGGGAAATGCAGCTCTATGACGAGCACCAGGTACCGTTGGCCTACGCTGAGCAAGGCACCCCTGGTTTCTCTTGGACAACTCGTGTGTTTTTTGCTGCCTACAACGCGATGAAGAACAGGGGCGGGAGCATCGATTCCTCGATAATGACCCCCAGTTGGCTCAGAGCCATCGACTCCTTCACCGATGTGGGCTGGCACAAAATCTTTATTCCAATTGGACCCTGGCGATATGGTGAGTGTTCCTGTACGCTCGTCGACCGGGTACTCATTGGACATGCAGCGGACCAGCGGGAACGTACCCTGACGGAAATGCTGCGCGACGACTGCATGCGGTATATTTCCGGCATGGCACCGCTCCTCCTAAGGTATGATTCTCCAGTCGCTCCGCCAGTCCCGTTCTATCCGCCCGGCCATCAGCTGACCAGGCCGTTCAAGCGAGGGCTACTTGCCAGAGAGCGTGGAGATGATGCAGCGCGAGGCAGCGGCAGAGTTGCGGGAGCTGCGGATCCACGTCCAGAGCCGCTGGACGTTTGCCTGGGCCGTGAAAAAGTTTCCGTGAGGTTCGCCGCGTTCCGCCCCCGAAGCCAGGTCCCCTTGCCACTGCAAGTCGTGCGAGCGTCGACTTACTACGGTCTCCGGGTTTTTGTAGAACAACGGTTCCTCACTTCGGGGTGTCGTGCCGCGCAGGTTGGAAGGTCCATGCGTCCTAGACTCCTACTGTAGAACCTGGGCAATGTTAGACTAGATCGTCTTGGATAGAAGGACGAGGAGGAGGAATTTTGATCACTGAGTGCAGCTGGCGTCTCGGATGTCGGGGGGACGGTCGACGTGTCTGGCTTGCCAATAATACCGCTACGCCCGGTTAATTATTCAAATATTCTTGCTTCTATCCACAGATAATGAAACTGTGATTTCGGTGAACGCCAGTGAGTCGAACTTGAAGCTTGAAGACGCGAGGTGCACTTGAGGTGCACGTCGCGTCTAGTACCCGCACGTGACCATACGGATAGGCGTACGTCGCCCTTAGCGCCTGGGCTGCATACGCGTACATCCTCGACCACCATGAACACCTTCTTGACCCGCTATTCCTCAACATCTCCCGACGCAGACATTCGGAAGGCGAAGGAGCTATTTGGCGAGGATGAAGACATCTCCGAGCTGATGTGGGGTTCCACGGGCGGCTTTGGTAACTTGGCGTCCGGTGTACCGATGTTCAAGGTGCCTTCCGTACAAGACGTGCGTACACCCAAAGCATCTCGCTAGCCTATGAGGCTCAACACGTTCATATAACTATTTAGCCCGTATCCTTCCTTCGCATGCACACGGATGACCATGCAGACCCCTCGTGCCGCATCAAGATCAAGCACGGCACGACTACATTGGCGTTCAGGTTCCAGGGTGGTGTTATTGTCGCGGTCGATTCTCGAGCAACCGCAGGAAGCTATGTCGGTGAGATCTAGTCATCTTGGGATAATCGCTCGCCATTCTGACATTTCATAGCTTCCGGTACCGTGAAGAAGGTGATTGAGATTAACCCGTATCTTCTTGGGACAATGGCCGGTGGCGCAGGTCGGTGTCCAAGTCGCAACCCGGCTTTTCGTCACCCTAACGCATCGCTCTAGCCGACTGTCAGTACTGGGAGACGTATCTCGGTATCCAGTGCAGGCTGCACGAATTGCGCAACCGGGAGCGCATCTCCGTCGCAGCGGCAAGCAAATATCTTAGCAACCTCGTGTACAGCTACAAGGGTATGGGACTCAGTATGGTGCGTGGCCTGCCCGCTACACTTTTCGAATCACCAATATAACTCCCTACAGGGTACGATGATATGTGGTTGGGACAAGACGGTGCGCCTCATTCGATCGCTTACTGCGAAAGACATGCTCAATTTCCATTCAGGGCCCTGCAATCTTCTACGTCGACTCAGACGGAACGCGTCTCAAGGGCGACCTGTTCTCTGTTGGTTCGGGTAGCACGTTTGCGTACGGTGTGCTCGATCAGGGCTACAAGTGGGATTTGACCGATGCTGAGGCTCAAGAGCTCGGCCGGCGTAGTATCTACGCTGCTGGTCACCGAGATGCATTCTCTGGTAACACCGTCAACCTGTACCACGTCAAGCAGGATGGCTGGCAGTTCATCGGTATGTCCTTGAATCTCTACTCTATCACAGTCTGGTTGATCGACGTCTCGCAGGCAACTACGATGTGTCGAAGCTGCATTACGACGGCCCAGGGGATGTTCCCGGTGCTCCGGGCACTGGTTATGGATATGACATCCGTGTGGTTGGCCGTACTTCTTGTGACGCACCACAAAGTGAAGGAGAGGCGTGAATTGTTAGTTAGCATGTACTGTATCGTTGTTGCAATAGCTCTCTGAGATCCGAGTATGTTGTGTACATCCGTCCAGGCACCACTCAGTGCTCGGTCACCGGTCATCAGTCACCGACGACCACCGTCTGCCACCCGTTGCAAGATCGGCGTCACGATCTGACATCATCCATCGACTGCCAGACTTGCTCCTCTCCGCTTTCAACTCGCTCTCGTCTGCTGCCCTCTTGTTCATATGCTCTGCGCTCGTCTGCTACGGGGTGGGCGATCATGAAACGCCTTCTCTCGAAAACATTCAAGGCAAACCCCCTCGCTCCCAAGCCCTCCCCAGCAGCAGCGGTTACTGGCAACCCTGCCACTACGAATCCCCCGGTACATCACACAGGACTCCAGCCCAAGGATACCCTACCCCCCGTCCCTCACCCATGTCCGTACGAGTATATTTCGGTTGTCGCCACTACAGAAGCTCTATTGTTGCGCCATCGTCATCCTGGACAGGCAGAGGACTCCGCTGAGGATGAAGTGAAGATCGAGTGGGGGAAGGGAGGAAAAGTTAAGCTAGTTGCTGGGGGCACAGTGAAGGCGGATTGGGAGGAGAGCGTGGTGGTGTATGGCATAGTTGGATTCTTGGAGCTATACTCTGGTAATAGGACGTGTCACAATCGTATATTCATCCTGTTGAGCCCCATTCACAGCGTCCTACCTTCTGGTCGTCTCCTCAAGAAACGTGGTCGGCGACTGTGAGTGCTACAATCCGGTGTGACGTTTATGCGACTGACCTTTCCCAAGTCCTTGACCCGAGACATACGGTGTATAGTGTCAGGGGAGTTACCGCCATACCATTGGTAGAAGACCGCGCTCGCAACGTCCTTCTTTCCCTTGCATCGCGGAATAGCCACGACCGCCGAACATCCTTGTTGCCGACTGAACTCGCAGAAAAGGATTTCGCAGTGGAGTCAAGGGATGATGTTGCTTCAGCAGCAAGCGAGGACGCGGATGCCGAGGGAAGGAAACTCCGTGTCAAGTTCGCCGACCAGCATGAAGTGAAGGTCGTATCACCTGTCCCCGGCCAGGAGTTTGATCTCGCTGTGGATACGACTCCTCCGTCTCCCTCCTCTACGGCATCAACTCCTTCGTCGATACAATCTACGAACACGGACACGGTTGTCAAGACTCTCGCAGAGCGTCTGTCCTTTTGGACCAGGTTGTCGAAGCGGAATTCGAAGCAAGTGTCCACGAGCGATCATGCCTTCGTCGAACAGCCCAACGGCATTGGGTTGGAGCCCGAGGAACTCGAGTCCCTCGTCAAGGATCAGTCCAAGAATCCTGAGGAAGTCATTGAGTCGATCATCTCTTCAACGGCACCTCCTCCACGGACCACAGAAGAGAAGCACTCCGAGCTCGAAGACAAGATCATTCGGGAATGTATCAGGGAATATACCCGGGGTGGCATGTACTTCGCTTACTCATTCGGTGAATTACACTCGAAAAGCTTTACCGTTGTCATTCGCTAACAGAATCTCTGTTTCAGACTTGACGCGATCGCTTCAGCACAAGCATGAGCTCCGGGCAAGAGCGCGGGCTCAGGATGGTTTGAAGGAGACCCTCCATATCTTGGAGGCGGCGAGACGTCTCAGTCCTACCGACGACAAGGTGGATGTCCTCGTGGAACCATCCGCTGCTCTGCCGCTGTGGCGGAGAGTTGACCGCCGATTCTGGTGGAACGAGTGGCTGTCAAAGCCACTCGTAGATGCGGGGGTCAGTGTGAACTTTCCTTCTCTTCTCTATCACTCACATGTGCGGGATTCTCATTTGATGGCCTACAGCTTCATTCCTACGTCTTGCCCGTCATGCAAGGGTTCTTCCAGGTTTCGACTTTCCACATTGCACGGGAGCCTGTCGCATCGGAAGAGGGCGATGATGTAACCGTGGAATACCATGTCATCTCTCGCCGTTCGAGGGACAGGGCCGGTCTCCGGTACCAGCGTCGGGGCATTGACGATGACGCCAACGTGGCCAACTTTGTTGAGACGGAAACCGTCATGCGCGTTGAGGTACGACTTATGTTCTTCCGTCGGCAGGCCGCTTGTTTACCGTTGTCTGACGAACGTATACCAGCGCGAAGGCATGTCGAACGTGTTCAGTCATGTTCAGGTCCGGGGGTCCAGTAAGTGTTTTTAGAGTCTTCTGACGTGCGCTAACTCACGTTGTCTTCAAGTTCCTCTCTTTTGGATCCAACAGGGCATGGCTCTAAAACCTGCTCCTCAACTGGACCCCGAGCGGACCCATGACCAGAACTTGCGTACTATTCACCAGCATCTCGACAACATTGTGGCAGCTTACGGGCCACTGGTATGTCGCGAAGAGTAACTTTGAATGACACCTATTCACGTTGTCACTTAGACCATCATTAACCTTGCGGAGCAGCATGGTAAAGAAGCGCAAGTGACAAATGCGTATGGAGACTATGTCAAGGAACTTGACACGGAAGATACCAAGTATTCTTGTCACTTCGCTGTGCGGATGCCTCATGCTGAATCCTGTTCAGATATTATGCATATGACTTCCACGCGGAGACGAAAGGCATGAAGTGGGTACCGCGTCGTGTTCTACGGCTGTCATTGGTCTGATCGTATTGGGGGGAAGATACGAGAACATATCCAAGCTCGTTGAAACCGTCGAGCGGACCTTTGAGAGTCAAGGGTATGTGGCGCGGAACATATCCTATAACTCGGGTGTTTACGGAGAACCCCAGCTACTTCTGGATATCGAACAACCATATCATGTCTCAGCAAAAGGGCGTGTTCCGTGTTAACTGCATAGACTCATTGGATCGCACAAACGTCGTCGAGGTGCGTTTGACCCTGTGCAAACCATTGACCATGCACTTACCTTGGTGGTCGCCTCCTGTCTGCAGTCGGCCTTTGCGCGCCATGTGTTGAACCGGCAACTCGGCGCCGTTGCACTCCTGAACCAAGAGGAACAGCGAACCGAGATGGATACCGTTTTCAACGATGGTACGTTGGCTGCGGTCCTGATTTCGTCGTGTCTGACAACTCGAATTCCTAGTCTGGGCGAACAATGGCGATGCAATCAGTCGTGCATAGTGCGTGGTATTTGCTCTCACACGTGTAGCTGCTCGCTCATGTGGTTTCAGTGCGGGTACGTCCGCGCTCAAGGTTTGCTTCCCACCTTTTCACCGCTTACCCTGCTGCTCACTGTGAGTGCTGTCACCAGGGCGACTTCACAAGGTATCCTCGCATTACGCTGCCACTGTAAACTGCGGCACGACTCACTTCCTGTGCAGAACGGGGAAGCGCGACCTAGCCGGATTGCTGAACGATGGTGTTAACTCCCTATCCCGGTCCGTTCCGCGTCAGCGGCCGCGTTCTGGACCCTGATCGTTGACCACACTTTACAGGATGTACACCTCCACGTTTGCGGATTGGTTCAGCCAAGCTGTCATAGATTTCATGTTGGGAAATCGGACTACCTCCGTCTTCTCCGAATTCCTCCTCAAGCTCCAATCAACGGATCCCAGGGACCTGATTCGCATATCGAAGATCCGGGCGGATGCCATCGCAACATGCGTCGCTCGCGTGCTCCCGGAAGGGGAGCGTCTCCTTTCTGGATGGACGTTGTTCGCTCCCGAAGACCTGAACACGAAGATGGGCGACAAGTTTGAGGAGAAGGTATTGCTTCTGGTGGGTCCTCATTTGACCTACCCCACAGGCGTCTGGTTGATCCACCCCTCCAGAGTGCGACGGCCCTCTATATTATTGTGAGCGATGTTAATCACCGAAACGGATATGGATGTTGAAGTGCTCGTCGCAGAGTTATGACTATACCCTTGAGAAAGTGAAGATGTATACCCGTGTCCCGCTTGGAGATATTGCAGGAATCACCAAAGGTCAGTGAAGCCGTGCGTGATCGTATGATTCATTCATACCCATTGCCCTTCCAGGCGCCTATATCCTGTCACCATTGGAGGAAGCCAGTCGAGACCCGCTACAGAACGCAGGCTTCATTGTGTCCTGGCATCAGACACCGGCCCAAGATACCCGGGTGACCAGTTATTCAATTCGCAACAGTCTCGACCTCGTAACGCCGCCCGCCTCCCCGACGACCGCGACCACACCGAGGCTTTCCATGACATCACCGCGCAAGAGCATGTTGCCGCTGTCTCGGATTCTATCGGAGGCAGCGGCCCCCCTCGCAGGACAGGAGACGATCTTTGCTGCATTCAAGGCACTGCCCGTCGACCCCGCGCGCTCGCGAAGGGAAAGCGGAAGCTTCATTCAACCTCAGGATGAGCTCGCTAGTGCGAAGAACTGCAGGGAAGCGGTGGATATGATCGTGGAGGCCATCGGACAGACGTGTTACGACATCGGAAACGAGCACCGGGAGTTCATCTCGGAAGGCGACGTTGTGAGGTGAGCGTCGCGGTTGCTGTGAATGTGGCCAAAAGCTGACGATTGTCGCGAACGTAGCCTGGCCGAGGCGCAACGGATGACGAGCGTGTACGCGAAGATGGAGTACGGTGTGAAGCGGCTGCTGTGGTTGGGCAGCTAACGGGACTGTCCCCTGATCTGACTGAATGCCTTCATAATGCGGACTGTGCATGTATCTTTGCCGCTGCCAGCTTGTGTGTGGTTGATTGAACATGTTCATCGTGGAGTGAGCGTGTAATGGGACGGGATGCATTGAGTGGGTGCTGTGGTCGGAGTGAACCAAGATGAACCGGAGGTGAACCGGAGCGAGCCGAGAGGACGCCGGATTGGGCGAAGCCGCTGCTCTGCAGTTGTGTGCTTGCGCTTTGTCCCCTCTGCGGGAGAACTCGATCCTCTGTGCTTTATGCTCTAATACCTCCACGGCTGCACTCCAGGCCACACCTTATTACTCGCCGCCGCACACAGGTCCCCACCAATCTCCCTCTCGCACCAGGCTACACATCCTCGGCCACCTTTCCACTACCGTCCCAGCCTTATAATCCTCTACATTCTCCTCTAGCTATGGCGACATCACACTCATTATCCTCACCAACATCGCAAAGGACTGTTGCTCAGCTTCCTTTCTCTCCTTCCAACAATGTGCCGAGGCTCCCCGGCATCAACACCACCGTATCCGCGTCCGCGACACCCTCGTCCAACTCACCTTCAGCAAGTTCCCCGACAGGATGGGCACTCCACAATCGTACAGGTTCTGTCATTTCGTCCCGCTCTCGTGCCCAGCCGAACATGACCCACATCGCGAACGAACTGGCTGTCGTACCCTCTGCCTCCATGCCGATTGTCCAGCCCCGTCCTACTGCAGGCACCACGCACGTCGGCGGCATCTTGCCATCAGCTTCCTTCTTCCACCCCTCACGTCCAAATAACATCCCTTTGTCGGCCACACCTCCTCTTCCCCGTCCCTCGACTGCAGGCTCGAGTTCGTCCATTGGGGACTCGACGGTTGACGCGGTGCGTCTCTCCCAGCTCGGGGCTGCGCAACACCGCGACAGGATCTCGGAAGGGTCGGACAGCCACGACCACTCGATGGAGGATGCCAAAGCCCCGACGATAACCCCGTCACTCTCGTCCAACAAGTTCAGTCGCGAGCCCCTTCTCCCGATTGGCGGTCTCCCGGGGTCGACCCCCGCAGCGCGCCCGACGATCGTAACCCAGACAAGTCCGTACGGCCGCAGCGACTCGAACGTCAGCGCGGGGGCTCGGATGCGTGGCAGCTTTGAGAAGTTGTTCAAGCGGCCATTCAGTTTCGACCGCTCCCCGACATCCCCCGTCAACCCTGGCCCGAGTGGTCCGTTCATCCAGACGCGGTCCGCGGAGGTCTCGCCCATAACTTTTGAGCTCGGGGTAACCGGGCCCGCCGTCGATCGCTCGCCCACCTCCCCTGGCCACCACAAGCACAGCTTGTCTCCTCTGCAGGGGTCCGCTACGTCGATCAACCACGCTTCGTTCATCGCGACCCCGCCATCACATATGGACCCACCGCTCAGCGCGACGCCCATCGTGAGCAAGGAGACGGGGAAGCCTATGCGGAGACACCAGTTGCACCCTTCGAGAAATCGGTTCTTCCTTGGTGGCCGGATCTTGACGGGAGGGGACTCGCCCTGGGCATTCATCGCGGCGCTGGCAGTGGTCCTCACCATCGCGGGCGTGTACTTTGGGACGACGTGTGTGTGGTGGTGGAACAACGAGAGTCCGGCGGTCGCGGCGGTGGGCGCGTACATGTGCTTGCTGACCATCTCGAGCATGTTCGCGACGGTGAGTGCCTTGTTTTCACAAATGGAAGAGCTTCGGTCCTCAATGCGCCATGCTGTGGCTGTGCTGCCCTGCGCATGGTGGAGCCTTTCTTTGAAACCCGGCGGGCGGTAACTGATTTCGTATTGGACGTTCGCTTGCAGGCATTCCGAGATCCTGGGATCCTTCCGAGGAATCTGGATCCCGAGCCTCCGTATCCGGCTACGTCGTCTTTGGACGGGAGTCTTCGCCAGCCACTTCCCCGAGATCTCAAAGTCCGAGCAGGGATGTGAGTGCGCTCTTCTCCGGCCGTGTTACGTGGATCCTGCCCTCGAACGTGCTGACATCTGCCACAGCGTGCGGACGAAGTATTGCCCCACGTGTATGACGTACCGGCCGCCACGATCAAGTCATTGCAAGATGGTGCGCACTGCATTAGCCTGATGGCTGCATGTATCGAAGACTGATGAACTATTCTCCGGCATATTTCGATGCTGTCACCAGTGCGACAATTGCGTGGATGGCTGCGACCACCATTGCCAGTGGGTCAACAACTGTGTAGGGAGACGGAATTACACCGTCTTCTTCACATTTCTGTTTTCAGCAGTGAGTTTTCATACCCGCGTTTCCGTCATAATGATGTCGTCGTGCCAGGCACGGAGCGGTGTTTCTTGTTCGGTTTGCCTTCTCTCGTATAAGGCAATGTCTCACGGCCGCTCCACTCGTTCAGGTGACGACCTTGATCCTTGTGATCTGCACGACTGCTCTGCACTTGTATCTGGTCGCGCACCAGTACCACCTCGGGTTCCGCCATGCAATTGCCACGTCTCAGGGTATCGGAAGCGCAATAGCATTCAGCTTGGCAATGCTCGTCACTTGGCCGGTAACGGCGCTGCTGGCGTACCACCTTCGCGTAAGTCTCTGCGGCGCTCGCTAAAAAGAATTGAGAGTTGACCACCGTTTGATCAAATAGCTTCTCCTGCTGAACGTGACCACGATCGAACAGGTAAGTGCTGTGTTCGAGGACCGATTTACCCACGCCCGCGCCATCCCGTCCTCGTCTTTGACCCCGATACGGCTGTCGTTATCACACTTCTTCGCCATCAACGCCTTTGCGGGCGTGGCGCGGCCCGGGCTGGGGAGAGGGCTCGTTTCATCCTCTTCCGTTCTTACATGCCCGCTCATACCCGCTGATCTTCGCAAAATTTTGGCCCGTCGTGTGGTGGGCGTGCGCGTATAGATCCGCAACACGGCGCACAAGACCCTGGTGCCCGAGGGCCCTGCACCCCCAAATCCGTTCTCCCACGGAAGCTGGCGGAAAAACCTGGTTTACATGCTCTGTCGGCCGACAGGGTACTCTTGGCTCGACGCGCGTGGCATCGCCACGGAGGACAAGCGGGAGGTGAACCCAGGGTTTCTGCATGACAGCGACGGCTGGCCAGAGGACGTCGAGCACGGACGTGGGCGGGGCAAGGGGGAGTGATGGTCCAGGGGGCTCATCGGACGCTGGAGGGGTGGCTGCCGAGGCATCGGGCTGTGGTTATTTTTGCTCTCAACGACAGTCGCTTTGGGGATCTATGTACGCTGGCTGCGGGCGGGACTCGGGTTTCCTGTGCATGTGCGTGCGTTGGCTTGGATTGGATTTCGTCGCATCGGACCAGGGTCGGATTCATCCGCATCGAGTTCAGAGCACTGTGCATAACTTATGTTGGCAATCTTCAGGCAATCTTAGAATGGGGATGGGATTGACAAGTTACAACGGGAGTTGGCGCGCGTCGGAACAGCGGGTTTGGGGAATTGGAAGTTGGGATTCGGACATAAGGTCCGAGTTTTTTTGCGCTTAGTCGGGGATTGCGATGGCCTGGGCATCAGAGCGAAGACCATGTGCCCGATTGAGACGATGATAGGCCGGCGCCGTGAACGAGACAGATGTCCGATGGTGCACTGGATGTCCGGTGGACGGGTGGGAGAGACATTAAGTATACTTATGGCGCGTGTGGCAGGACGGAGGCTGAGGAAATAGAGTGTGAAGGGAGATCGATTTATGCTTTGAAAGCACCCAGGTACGATCACAGGCGTCTCGGAATCACAGAACGAGGGTATGAGACCACACAACCTGCGAGATCTGGGGTACCGCTGCTGGCACCGACAGCGGGCACAGGGCCCGTGTGAGGTCGGGTTCGCGAGTTCTGGCTCTTCTGAGAAGCAGGGTGAGAGAGCTCAAGGCAGAAGGTGATGTACGATGTATGTAAAATACCGCGCCTGTTCGGTGGATGCGAGTGGAAGGGGAGCATCGGGCGTGTGCGATTGTTACGTCGGTCTAGATCTCAACATAGGAGACGACATAGATCGCATGGGTTGACGTGGGGAGTGTTTGCAGCAGGCGTAGGACGCACACGATTCGGGAAGGGCGATGAGGCACAAGGCTGGATGCAGAGGGAAAGGCGGAGGCGAGCAACGTGGTGACGCAACCTCTGATCGCGCCGCCCCGTTCCTGCGCCCATTCAGTCAATGACTGCAGATCCCGCGTTCCGCTTCCCCGTCCCACACTACCTCCGGGCACTCCGCCCCACACCGGAATGCTCGGAGAAATTGCCGCACAGTGCGCTCTCGGCCACCCGCGATTCTGGGGACCAACGGTGGGGCTGGAGGGGCGGAGGGAGGACAGAGGGAGGACTGAACAGGGCGAGAGCCCGATATGGACTGTGAAATCTCCGAGGATGATGACATCTGCCGGTCCGATCTCGCGTGGGCTGATGGTTTGCTGCTCGACGACTGACATGAGCCTGAGCGCGGGGTTTGGATTGGCACACGGGCGGAGTTGGAAAGCGGCTTCACTCGGCATGGGACGCGACGTGAGGGGCATCGCGCGCCCTCGCTCTCCTCCGTCTCTCCCGTCCTCGAGCACCCTTGCCTCAGCGCCCTCCCGTGTGCCCCGCGTGCGCCTCTGTCGTCCCCCTGTTGTCCTCGCGTCTTCAGGGCTCTCCTCAAACGCGCGGCTCGTGCTTCTCTCGTCGGCGCTCGGAGCTGAATGCACTGAATACAGGTGCCGATTGGGGGCAAGAAAGCGCACGCGTATGCGTATGTTTGTTGGGTAATCTGCATCCCAATCAGTCACAAACAGACTTGCAAGCAACACAAGAATGGACGCAAACCCTTCCCGAGCGCCGTCTTCGTCGGCCCCACTCCCCGCCGCCTCCGCCCGCAGGACCGCGTCCGCGCCGAAGGGCGAGTCTTCGTCCCGTAAGCACAGAAAATCAAAGCCCTCGTCGTCGTCCCCCTCCCAGAACGAACCCCGCCCCCCTCCGCCCCTCCCGTCTCCGACTTCCCACTCCCCTCCTCCGGCGTCCGACTCCCGCAGTATGTCACCCTTCTTTCTAATCAGATGGCGCTCCAATGCTCATTCGCTTCCTCTTACGTCTCCCCTTCCCTAAAGCTTCGCGCATCTCAAACATACGCGACCAACCTTTGCAATCCTCCGCTCGCTTCACTGCTCCCCTTCAGCCCTATTCCGGGCCTCCTGCCGCCCCTCCCGCGACCGCTGGTCCCCCCTATTCAGCTTCCACAATGAATCCCTCCTACCCCATGAATGGCAGTCCATACCCCTCCTCTCCCTCTCCCTTCCACCAGCCGACCTCCACCGGCTCGCCCGCTAACGGCCAGAGTGCTAACGTTACCCCAACCATGCCTGCCCAATACCAATATGGCCCCGCCGTCCATCACCAGTCGTACGGCCACCACCCATACCCCTCCTACGCCCAGTACCCACCAGGTATGGTGATGTACCAGGCTCAACCCGGCGCGCATCCCGAGAGCGGCCAAGGCCCATCCACCGCTCCTCCTCCAGCCACGGGTAAACGGAAAAGGAAGTATGCCCATGACGCTGTCAGCAGCAGAGTGTCTGACGAAGAAGGTGCAGATTCTAGCACTGACATTCAACGCGTAGCCTCTGGCTCGGCAACGACTCTTGTCGATAGCAAGAAACGCACCAAGACCCAGCGCGCCTGCGATAGTTGTCGCTCCAGGAAAATAAGGTCTGTCCCTTGGCTTTTCCTTCCCCTACTGTCTGGCCTATTTATCCTGGGTGCTCTTCCCCCGCCCCCGCTCCGCTCCCCTCCCCATCCATCGCTTTACAACCTTGCGGGCTCTTGGACCGGCTGACTTGGGTATAACCTCCATAGATGCGACGTCCTGGCGGACACTGATCCACCCACGTGCCAGCACTGTAAACAGTACTCCTTCGAATGCACCTTCTTCCTACCCATCACGGAGACTCGGTTCAAGAAGAAGAAATTGGAGGAGGAGGCTGCTGCAGTTGCCGCCGCCGCCGACAAGGAAAAGGAGGCGGCAGAAAGGAGCACTTCCTCTCCGCAGGCCGAGCATTTGAAGGCAAGCGGTACTGGGGATATCAAGGTGTATGGTGAGCCTATTAAACCACCTTTCATTGGCCCTCCGACTCTAGACTTACACGCGACAGGTCCCACGTCCACTACGCATCTTCTGCACTCGCATCCATTGGTCTCTTCACGGACTTATGAAGCATACGACCTACGCTACCATCACTCATGGGACCTGAGTGCGGATGGCGACGGTGTTATCCGCGTGCACGAGCCCGAACAAGGAGAACTCCAACTTGCGCTTCCCAAGCCGATCGACTTGCGCATAGAGCGGGACGTGGTCGAGCGATTGGTTAACTCGTACTTTGCCGATGTTGCCCCCCTGCTTCCTGTCGTCACCCAAGAAGAGTTCATCGCGAACAACCCGCCCCCTCCAATATTGCTCTACTCAATTTGTCTCGTCGCGGCCACGCGGCGGGATGTGCCGCAGAAGGTGTTCGAGTCTATTCGTTACACCGTCAACAGCCTTATCAAGGCTGAAGACGTGCTGTCCACGGCATCGATCGTGAACATGCAGTCCCTCCTCATCCTCGCGATGGTGGGCGACTGTCACTCGCAGTACGTGCCTCACGCGCTATCGGCGTTGTGGGTTCGTCTCGGGTGCGCGATCCGTATGGTGGGCTGTTTATTGGTTTGCTGAGACCGCGGTTATGCTTACTTGGCGATACGTCGGCACCACACCTTCAGGCGCAGGACTTGGGCGTGCACAGAGCCGAGTCTGTCAAACAGAACATTGAGATGCGAAGACGACTGTGGGGTGTCTGTGTCATTAGCGACAGGTGGTATGTGTCTGTTTCCCATGTCGCCTCCACCCCCCTGCCAGAATGCACCACCAAACGCAAGACAAGCTGACACTCACCTCGCGTTCAGGATAAGCCTGACCTTCGGGCATCCGTGCATGATTGACATTCGAGACTGCGATGCGCGTCTGCCGTCGTCGGGCGATCCAAATGACCTGTACATGGACGAGCTCGTCAGGCTGAGCGTCATCCTCGGTCGAGTGCAGAAGACCATTTATACGTGAGCCCCTGTCCCCTTCCTCGACTGTGCCGTGGCCTATCTGGGCCTAGGCTGTGGAGGACTTCGCGACTGACTATCGCCTTGTTCGGCCGGCACAGACCTGCCGGGCTCACTTTCACCAATGATGACGAACTCCATAAGCTGCTGTCGGATCTCGAGACCTGGAAGAGCAATCTCCCAGCGGATCTGCAGTTCCACGGGCCAGAAACACCAATGAGCGCAGGTGAGTGGCCTCGCTCTTGTCCTTTTGGGGATTTTCTGTGCGGCGCCACAACACGGTGTGCCCTGTGCCGTCGGGCTTTGCGCCTTGCCGTGTGCGCGCAGCCGAGCTACCGGCCGAGTTTGTACGGCGGCTCAGGGCTGCGGGCTCTTCAGCTTCAGGCGGGCGCAGTGCTGACGACGGTGCTTGATGTTCTAGGGATGCTTTTCTTGTTCTACACCACCGTGAACATGATCTTCTGGCGCGTGTTTATGCGGATATCGTACTCCTGTCCGGCGCACCTCAAGTTCTCGCTTACTGTCGAGAAGTGGACGGGACTGGTGCAAATGTCGGGAGATGCGATCGACTGGCTGGACGCGCACGAGGAGATGTACGACGTGTGGTTATTGGTGCCGTATTGCGCTACGTCTTTTGCGCTCGTGCAGGTGCGTCTCGCTCTTTGCTCTTGTGCGGTAACCGTGGAATGTGACTCGTCTACGTAAACTGCAGTACCATACGTATGCGCGAAGACAGGACCCGGACGCCCAGTTGAAGTTGAAGAAGCTCCGCGATTGCGTGCGCAAATGGGAAGCATCGCTCTCGCCTGACCATATGTCAGCTCGACGAAAGGCCGGTTGACACACGTCGCAGACAAATATCTGGGAATATGCTGACACACTCCACAGACCGCGGAGATCATCTCGCTCCTGTACGAAGCCACGCAGACCCCGGTGGCCACGTCCGACGTGCCCCCGCTCAACCCGACCGGTGGCGTCAAGGGCAGGACACTCGTGTCGAAGCTGTCATTCCAGAAAGACAGCACGCGGCCGGGCGGCGGGGTGTTCATTGCGAAGGGCGGCCTCGACAAGGAGCTGCAAGAGAAGCTGCCCGAGGGGACTGTCGTCCCCGGTGGTGATTCAGACGAAGGTGAGGCGCCCGGCGCGTCGTCTGCTCCTGAAGCCAATGATGACGGTCTGCAATCGTCTGCCCCGTCGTCCACGGACCACAACGCCCCCTCTCGCCGTCATTCATGGTTAACCCCACCGCCTCCTGTGGTGACCTCGGCCACTCCGGCGCCTATGATCGTGGACTCTTCAGGTGCGGCCCGCAACACCAGCCGACAGCTTCAGCAGCAACACATGCAATCAGACGTGGCTTCGCAACCGGGCTCCTCGACGTCGATAGTCAATTTCTCCCAGCTCGGCGACAGCTTCCCGAACATGAACCCGGCCCTAAACGACCAGATGTCCGCGTCGGAGAACGTGCAGGTCATGAACGTGCTAGACCAATCGCAGACCATGAACGTCCTCGAGCAGCAGGCGATGGCCGACGTGGGTTTCCTCGAGGGCATTCCCGGCGCGATGTTCGACTGGGGTACGTACGTCGTGTGGTGCGGGCGCTCCGTAGCCGCCCCGTCCGTAATGACGCATGAACCATGAGGCGTGTGCTGACGTGTTAAATCTTAAATGGACAGGTCAATGGGAGAACTTCTTCTCGCGCTTCAATCCGCAATTGGGGGGCCAGATGGGTGGCTTCCAGCAGCACCAGCGGATGGGCGACGGGATGGACATGGGGAGCCAGCCGTCTCCACAAGACGCGGCGCACGCCGTGCCCACCGAGACGCGCTACTTCCCCGGCCCAGATCAAGCTCTTTAATCTGGGGGCTCCATGGCATGGGAGCCAGAGTCATGCAGAGAACCATGGCGCGCGTCGCGCCCGCCTCCCGTATTCCCCCGCGCGCAATCAGCCCCAGCAGCTGCCTAAAGGCCACGATTGCGAGCGGCAGAACCCCGAGGTGATGGGGCTGCATGGACGAGGTGTCACGCGGAGGCCCTGGCCGTCCACTGGCGACCATCGTAAATGTAAAGTAGGTAGCGCATGACATCATAGTTTTTCCCGGACGCTCTGTGTGGCTGCTATCTTTGGTACCCGTCCCTTCCACCGTCCAGTTGTTAGTTTTCCGACGCTCTTGGCTACCCTCCTTTCACCGCCTACATAATACAATACCTCCCGCCGACGTCGCAATGTACGTACATAGTACTCCGCCGTACTGTTCGCCTCGCTTAACGTTCTCGTAAGTAGTCGTCGTGTCGTGTCCCTCGCAGTTTTATGCATGCGTCGGAAAATTAATGTCGAGGTCCGTTTGCATCATCGCGCTTCGACTCCGCTCGCTTGGAGTCCGATGTCAGATGCCTAGCCAGTCCCCTGCCGGCGGCCAGTCGGGTTCGTCGGAAAAATGGTCCGAGGGACGGTGGATCGCGCTCAGGCTTCCTTCTTACTATCATCGTGGTCGTGGTTCGACGCACCACGCAACCCCAATGCCCATCGCCCTGCCCGACCGACCGGAAGCGATTTGTGAACGGGATTCGCTTAAACTCACAAACCATGGACGGAGACGCGAGATATGTACGACTGGGCCGCAATTCCGACGGTGTCACTCACCAGCCGGCCGTCGTGGAAAACGATGGTTTCATTTTACACGACCGGAAGAGCGGGTCGAAGGTCGAGAGATTGAAATATTGGGGTGGTGGAGAAAGCTTGTTTCCGGTGACCAAGCGGAGCACGACACATATGGTGAGGTCTCGAGACCGTGCGTTCAGGCTACTACGTTGCTGCTAAAGTATCCGGTAGATCGGTGGATAACGATGCACAATACGAACGGTCCGGGCGGAGATGAATGAGCCTGAGGGGGACGCCGAACGGCGCGCGACCGCGTCCCCCAACGAACCAACACTGCGTACGTACACGAAGTGTTGCCCACGGAGGTGCGTGTGCTGCCAAGTGCGGATTCGGAATGTGTTGTGCTTTCGAAACGTTGCGCGCCGGTTCTTCCTTGTCTGATCTTTTGGACAGCGCGACAACGAGACAGCCTTGCACCCGGATCGGTGATCGCGAAAATGGGTGCTGAGGAGCACAAGGAAGGCCAGCATCTATTCCGGACATGCCATTGTACCGGCTCCACGCTGCCCCCCATCGGTCGACGGGCCGCGGACGGGGTGGTTAGCAGCAGCGCCAGGGGCGGGCGGATACCGTAACTAGTTGTTGAAGGCGCACGCCCGGCATCCGGAGTGACGGCGGCATTCCGCCCCGCGTGCGGATGGGCAAACCTCCATCGCCTCGTTTGGGAACGTTTATCGCTGCGCCCACAAGCCCCCGCCGCGGACGCTTCGCCGATGGGATCGTCCCCGTCAGCCATGCAGGATCCGATACGCGATCAGGTCGTTCGTTTGGGCCGGGGGTCCCTGCGCCTTATGAGCACCGTCCCTGGGTCACGGTCCCCGGAGGGGCCAGGCCAACCGGCGTTCCTGGAATTCAACCTTGACACTGCACGCAGTGCGCACCGGCAAGCATCGTGTCGTCGACGTCGAGGCCCCGCGGGGCTGACCGGTGACCCGCGACCCTGTGACGGTCTGGGGAAGACAAGTGCCTGGCACCTGTACATATGACAACATCCGGCGCGGGAATATGCGGGGGACATGAGAGTACGTACGTCGAGCTCATCGACGTTGAACGACTCACGAATCAACGAGGATGCATATACAAAGAACGTTGGGAGGCGGTCGTTTCTGCCCCATGCAATCGCGACATCGACGCACACGGAACCATCACGTGTCCGGCGTAAGGACGGTCTGGCCAAGCGGGCAGTCGGAGTCGGTCGTGCTGCGTCCGTAAGGACTACAAACAGGTCTGTCTGATCAGCGATATTGAATTGCCTGCGCATCTTACTGAATGGGACATGTGAAGTTGCTCTAGCAACGAGCCCATGTTCACAGCTCAACCTATCTTCGCTGGATAATCAGCACTGCCATATCATCCGTCCAAGCCGAAGACGAAGCCAGAACACTTCCATCTGTTAGTTTATCTACTGCAGCTGACGGGCATGATGCATCGCCGCAGTGTGTTCCGAAGCGTGGTGACGACTGTCTGTAGTACAAGCGTTTATGAAGCACTTGCGTCCTTTCGAGTAAGTGTTTCATCCTCAAGCTCCCTTTTTGCCTAGTAACGCTAACCGTTCGCACTTATCTCAAGCGAGAACACCTACATCCTGGTGCATACAGTATCGCGGACGAGCGCACGTAAGCTCTCCGACCATCTCGCTGGCAATCCGGCTACAACCGAGTAACCGTCCCGGACCGACGCACCCTATTCGACGTCGAACTGTTCTTGCCGACTTCAAGCTTCAACATGGATCTTGGAGCCTTCTCGAGCTTGTGGGGCTAGTCCAGGGACACGGGGTAGCTTCGCCCGCGTTAGTCCCTGTTCCCCACTCCACGACACCGAGGGGTGGAAATGCGGTGGCTGTCTATGGACCTCCCCGCACGGTGCGCGGCCCCGACCTTCCCCCGCGAAGTCTTGTGACGGTGCTATCGATTCGCAGGCTTCCACCGCTGCCGGGGTCGCCAACAAGGGGGGGTTTCCACTCAGCGGGGTGCTGGACTCGGACTTAAGCCGACGCGGCGTCGCATTTCAGAATGGTTCTCGCTGGCAACGGTGGGGGATCAGTGGGGATACACTGACAGAATTCCGGTGCGCATGATCTGCGGCGGTGCTTTATCGACACTCATATGTATCCTAAGTACGTGCAGCAACGAACGACGGGGAATTCGTCAGGTGTCGGCGTCGTAGTGGGCACGGCCCAGCAAGCACTCTCAACACTGCGTCCGTCGTCAATGACAGTGGCGTACACGGACGTATGATAATCATGACGCAGTGACACGGGTCGCGCCATATGGTGGGTCTAGTACTGTGGCGGGGCCCGGGATCCCCAAGATTACTGTGTAAACGCAGGCTGGTACACTCTCTTTTTATTACAATTCATACCTATCAGCGGAGTGATGTCAGGCTTCCCACCAGTCAACGTCAACAACGGACGGCTTTTCAGTGGCCGGACGTACTTTCTCCGGACGTTCGTCATGTTGCCGCGATGGACCGTGGGTTTCAGCTTGAGCTTGATGCTGCTGTAGTACTCACGTACACATCTTCGTTCTATGGCGAAGGTTGTGCAAGTTCTACACCCACACTGGCAGGACGAATGGATTCGATATCCACATCGGGCGCTGATGCTGGTGAGCTCGTAGATTACGGTATGCGACCCGAGAGGCCCGATCGGATGCACGCGAAGAATTGAATGCGAGGATGCGAGATGCAAGTGCTGTGATAAGAGACCGAGACTCCGACATTGACAATCTGCGGAGCGGGTGGCGGGGCCGGAGGAGAGATACATATGGGTGTGGAATGGCAGTCGTCCGTCGGGGCTTTGCTGCGCTGACAAGCACACCATTCCGATCTCGATGGAGGACTTACTGGGATTTTCCCGCAGCGAAGGCGGACGATCGTCATGCGGGATTGGCTGGAGGAGTGAGATGAGAGACGTGCTAGACCGCAACGGTGAATCTGATCTTCTGAGCTCCCATAGCCTCGGTTACGATCGGCAATGCCGCTCTCCAGTCCACTCTCCCTGCACTCTCCCCGTCTTCAATGTCATCTGCTACACCGCGCCCCAACGCGCCCATACGCGTCGTGCTGAGGCCTCGAGGCATGTTGAGAACATCGGTTGCTTTTTGTGTGCGGCGGGGGAATGAGGCACGTGGAGGAGGGAATGGTTGTCAGTGCGCGCTTGGGAGAGTAGCGGCGGGTGTTGGCGTGTTGTGATCATCCGCACATGTCCTCTCTCGTCTCGTCTCCGACTATCCTACTCTAGCTAATTCAGTCTCATTAATCCCTCTCCCTCCCCTCCACGCTCCTTCATCCTAGTTCTCCAGTCTTCTCGTCCCTCCGGCTCTCCTCGCCATCACCTTCATTTCATGGCACAACTAGTCGCACCCCCACCTGGCTCAGGACGTATCTCTCAGATTCTCCCAACAGTCAAGTGTTCCACTTGCAACGCACCTGTCCCCATCTCAGACCTCGGCGACCATGTCTGCGCACCCCTACCTCCCGTCCCCAAACTTCCTGCTTTCAAGCCACCCCAATCTCCTCGTTCCGTCGCTGCACTCCTCCCACCTAAGCTCCAGGGTCTCGTGGCCGCTGCACCAACAGTACGAAGCCCACCACGCGCCTCCTCACTTGCCCAGGGACCCCCACGCCAAAAAAGTCCGGCTCCCCCGCCACAAGCGACGAGGCGTGCCCGCACCCCGTCATCAGCCTCGTCCTTGAGTGTCAGGAGCGCAGATAGTAGGTCGGAACATGTACCAAGTCCGCTCGTGAGGCCCAACGGGCGACCGAGCATCGACCAGGTACCGTTTCCCTCTAATCCTGGGCCCTCCCAGCCTCGCACAGTCCCCAATGCACGCGTGCCGCCTCCCGTATCTCCACTTCCCTCGGATCCGTTCGCGGCCAATCCGCTTGCCATCGAGCGGTCGACGACGCCCGGCGGCCGTGCGCACAACATACCTCCCCCTGGAGCTGCGACCCTCCGGTCTCGTGCGCCGTCAAACGCGAGCATGCGCCAACCCGGCCTCTCGATCCCCGCCCGCATCCCCATGGATCCTCGCGGTGCCCCAATGTCCCCACCAGGTGCCCGCCAACGAGCTGGCACGAACGTCAGTATGCGGCCGCCTCCCGAGGACGAGCCCGAAATCTTCTACTCGACGGACATGCGCTCGCGGACGCCCGCCAATGATCCGTCGCGCATGCGCGCCCCGTCTGCCGCGAGCATGCGTCCTTCCATGGATCAAGCCCGCCCGTCGATGGACCAGATGCGGAGGCCGTCAGCGGAGTCACAGCGCCCACCATTTATGGGTGGTGGCATGCCTCCGCCTGCCCGTACTCCGCCGCAACCACTCTCCCCGGGCACCCCGCGTCCGACGGAGCCTGACACAAAGAGCGGGGGAGAGGCGGGTATGGCGGGCGTTGGAAGGCGCGGGTTTGCAGCGGCTGCGAGGGCTGCTATGTTCACGATGGGGCCTGCACCTGTACGGATGATGGGAGCTCCCGGCGCGGAGCCTATGCAACCGAACCAGGGCATGGACGGCAGGAGGGCGAACGCGCCCCGGTACTTGGATATTGGCTCCGTAACCAAATATGGTGTGTTCTTCCAATGTTGAGACGTTTGTCACTCGGAGACTAACGTGCATGAAACCAACAGCGGCCAACACGCCACCGCTCTCCCCCGGATCAGGCACTGCGTCGTTATCACCGCATTCACCGTACTCGCAGAAGTCGCCTGGCCTTAGCGACCCGGCGTCGCCGGGGACGTCTCCTAATATTACTCCCACGAACCAAACGGCTGGGATTGCATCTTCTCCTACGAGCCCAATCAGTGCCTCCGATCTCCGGGACCGAGTATTGTCCCCTGCTCAAGAACCGCCCAAGGTGTCTTTTGTAGAGCCCCCTTCAACGCCCCGCCTGCCTTTCTTTGAAAAGTTCAAGAACAAGCTCCCAGCTGTCGACACGGGTGCAGCTCGCAGTTCTATAGACCGGATAACGGATAGCATTGAACCGACTATAGAGCCCTCGCCGGTATCTCCGACCGCTTCTGACGACAGCTACGACGGGCTTGCTTATGCCAACTCGGACGATGACGACGAGAAGCCCTTAGATATACCCTTGCGGGCCAGCCCGCAGCCCATAGCTACCCCCTCGAAACCAAAGGACGTCCCCGCCCCACCGCCTGCGAAAGACACTAAGGTCCGGTTCCCTTCCATGACCGAGTCGCGGTACTCGTCTTCCTCGTCCTCTACCGCCCAGTCGCCCCGCGTGCCCCAGCGTTCCCTCTCCTCGTCAACAGCCGCTTCATCCTCCTACACCCAGCGGACACCGTCGAAGTCCACCGGGGCCTTGGACCGCGTGACGGAGTCCCTCCTTGAGGACGCCCAGACCTCCCCGACCGCCTCCACCGCCAGCTCTTTGCGCATACAGGCGGAGAGCCCGGGGGACAGGACCAAGGACAGGGACAGAGACAGAGACAGCGTGACGAAGTCGCCGAAGCTCCCGATGCGCTCGCACACAAGCCCGACGTTGCCGTCGAACCGGCTCGCCGCGCTCGAGCGGGCGGAGGTGAACGGGAAGCCGCGGAGCGCGTCGACGAAGCGGCCGAGAACGAGGACGTGCGTGCGCTGCGTGAAGCCGATCGAGGACGGGCGGTGGATCCAGGTCGAGGGGGGGACCGTGCTGTGCGACAAGTGCTGGAAGAATATGTATCTGCCGAAGGTGCGTCTCCTCATTCCTTTATCATCTCCGTCCTGCGTCCCGCGCGCATCGGGCCTGTACGGTTGTCCGGGCCTGTCTAGGGCGACGGGCCTGCGAGACACGATGCTGATTGAGGTTCATTTCGCTTAACAGTGCCGGCGTTGTAACAAGACGATCGAAAAGCAGGCCGTGTCGTCCTCGGATGGCCAGCTGAAGGGGAAGTGGCATCGAGAATGCTTTAGCTGCTTTACCTGTGAGGTGCGCTTTCATGTGAAACCGCCGAGGTGCTTGTCGGAGCGCTGACGTAGCTGTTCCCTCGCTGCAGAAACCGTTCCCGGATAGAAGCTTCTACGTACACGACGGGAAACCATTTTGCGCGTACCACTACCACGAGGAGAACAACTCGCTCTGCGCCGCGGCCCGGTGTGGTCAACCTATCGAGGGTCCATGTGCGGTCTCGCATGCAGGGGACCGCTATCACCCCGAACACTTCCTGTGCGAGTACCGCGGCTGCACGGAGCGGTTGGTCGAGTACTACGATCTGGACGGCCGCATGCTCTGCGAGAAGCACGTGCAGAAGGCGATGCGCGAGCGTGACGAGGATGAGGATGAGGATGACGACGCGTACGGCGACGACGTGTTCGGCGCGGCGGGCAACAGGAATACGATAGCGATGAAGCGCGTGACGCGGTTTATCGACCTCGACGCGCTAGGGAACACGCTATCATGATACATATACACAGTCCGTTCGCGTCGTGTGAACGGTGGAGATCCTTGGACGGACGGTCGTGGTTTTTGTTATGTGTCATTTGCGTACTCTTGGGGGTTGCGGTGTATACTGTCGTCTTTGTCTCTGTCTCTTCCCCTCTGCGTTTGCACCCCTGTCCTTAACCCTTACCCGCATCGCTATATACCTTTCCAGACATTCACGTCCTCGCATATCGGTTGCAATAGTTGGCCACTGTGTGGACTTATTGTATTTTGCCTACGAGCTTCATCACCCCTCTTTGACCGCTCATATTACGTTCTGAGTCATGACGATACCCCCCACATCGAGTCCACGAAACCTCCCCGTCGGTTTCATGTCTATCTAATCCTTATTGTACATCTAGGACATCTCGATTCTCCAGGATCTCTCTGTCACCTCATTGTCCGTTACCATCTGTCGTCTCGTTTCACTCTGGGTTTCCTTGCTAATACTCTCCGGATCCTATCTCCCTCCGCATGTAACAGACTTCGTTTATCTCTCATATCTTGGCGTGGATTCCGTAGCGTACATACTATAGTACAAGCTACGTACAGTCGTCCCTGGAACAATTTTTACCAACGTCGTGCGGGAGGTGTGAATCTAGTCAGATGTCGCGCGGGAATAATGCAAGGATGTCGTACCATCAGCATCGATCTAATTCGAGGGGTCCTGTTCTAAGGGCGCGTTGTTTTGCTGCTTCTTCACGATCCATTCACGGATATACGTGCTACTCATCTTGGCCGTCCGGAGCACCGCCGCGTCCTCTGAGTCGACGCTGGCCTCCGTCGCGGAAATGACGTCGATAACAAAGGCGCGGAGAGGCTGGAACGCCATCTCTTCCCGCTTCTTCGCGACTAGACAGAGTTTTAGCAGAAGGAAATGCAGAACGCGATAACAAACACGCACTAGACTCAGCACCAGAAAGCGTCTCCTTGCTGACGACGAGGGCTTGGACGTTCGGGTCCCATCCCGTCGGTCCGTAGACGTCGTTGAGCGGGGTGAGGAAATACTCAACCCCGGGCTTGAAGAGCTCAAGGAACGCCCGCGTCCTGTCCGTCCGCACAGATAGTGGTTCCAGGACCTCCTTCCACAGCTTCTTGCCGAGTAATGAGTCGTCTGGAGCGCATGTATGCGTCAGTTACTATCCCTTTGGAGTCGGGTATTCGGGGAAGGGGCTGACATACCCGTGATGCCGACGATGAGCTTCTCCTTCGCGATCCACGCACCCATGCTGAGCAGGATCTTGTGGCCCGCATGGAGGTGGTCGAACGTCCCTCCGAGCGCGACGACGGGGTATAGCGGAGGTAACGACGGGTCGACGGGTGCTGGGTCGAGTGCAACGGCGTGGAGGGGGTGGTCGTCCGGTTCTACGACGACGATCTCCGAGTTGCGTTCCGCTACGGACGGCGGGAGGGGCGGGAATGGCGTCCCGTCCGGCACGACTGTCGGTAACAACCCATTTCAGCACGACGGCCCCCGCACACGCAACGGGGAAGGGGAAGTGAGTGTGTGTACGGACCTGAGAATATGCGCCCCGCGCCGCGGACGATGTCGTCGGGGAACGCGTCCGCGGCGGCGCCGGTCCCCTTGGGGAGCACGTCAATGTCGAGCAGGATCCTGTCTAGGTCCTGCGCGACCTTCGTCGCCTGGACGTACACGAACGTCAGGAGCCGCTGCACGCCCTCGAAGTATGCCGTCCGCGATACACCTGGCGCGTCCCAGTCTTCATGTGCTGTCGGTCGTGTCTCAATCTCGGTCCTCGAAGGAGAGTCGCTTCGGGCTGAGGTTGGCGTTGAAGGGGCATCGGGGGGAGGGTTGAACAGAGGCGAGAGGACGATAACTTGGAGAGTCTCGGTTGTCGTGCTCGCGGCAGTCGCGACGGCGGTTGCCAGGAAGTGGGGGGAGTCGTGGAGGTTCTGGACCGTCGTAAGGACGACGGTGCGCTTTACGTCCTCGAGGGTGAACGCTATAGCGGGCATGGTGAACGGGTTTCCCGATAAGCGATGCTGGTGGACCAGAGGCTCTCTGCGGGAAAGCGTTTATGGCGTGGAAGTACGATTCATAGCTGCCTTCAAGTCGAGCACGGAGGACAGAGCGAAGACGAGATTCGGGCTATGGATGGCGATCAAAGTGAGCGTCGTGAGGTTGCTGCTTAATAGTCGGGCAATGACAGTGACCCTCATTGCACACAATCTAGAGCCCAGCCTATAGGGTAGTACTTGTTGGCGACAACTTAGAGTGTGCCAGTTCGTCTTCATGGCATACATTATCTAGAGAGTCAAAGACTGATGGTATACACGGGCATTAGTATACTCTGAGCTACCAGATAGCAATAAATCAGCGTCATGAGTGTGTCGTAAAGAGTGTCCGGGTGTGTGCGGTAAGAGAATGCGGTCAGGCAACAGATAGAACACGTATAGTGAAACATAACGTAATGCAACCTCGAGTGTGCAAGCAATGTCCAAGTGATCCAACAACAACCAAATCACGAGAAGGGCTCCGGGAGCGTGTGGTAGGGGCTATGTCCTTGTGCGAGGGGATGCGCGACTAGCGTGTAGGTCCTTCACATCGAAGAATATGCTAAGGCCGAACAGTAGACACAGCAAACACGCAGCTGCCGTCCCAATGTTGTACGCATCACACCTGGAGGAACGACCTTAGCTTTACAGACACACGAGGGCGAGGGTAACTCACCATCCAAGAGAGCCACCGACTGGACATCGCTTTCCCAGCAGGATCAATACGAACTCCAAGCCCCACACAAGTATCAAGACCACATCGACGGTGACGCCCCACTTCAACATCTTCCTCGCCTTCTTCCACTGCTCCTCCATCGCTAGCCCAGCAAAGATGCCTCTTCTCCTTGGAGGCCTTCGCCGCGCTGCATTCGATGCACCAGAGTACGAGCCAGGGACTGCTGAAGACCCGTCATCCTCGTCATCCTCCTCGTCATCGTGCCCATGCTCCGGGTCGCGCCCAAACATTGTCGGGTCGACGATGAGGTTAACTTGTACGTTGCCGTCTGGAGGGCCCTTGCCCTTCTTCCCCTTCTTCGGCTTTTGACCTGGAAAGCCGGCCACAGGGAGAACCATCATCCCAGCAGGCCCTCCGGTCAAAGGTGGGTCTCTGGGTTTGCGGGCACCACAACAGCAGGGATAGATCAGGAAGAAGAACGTGCAGCCGAAGAATGTCAGGAAAGATAGAATGTAGAGGACGTATGCAGGGAGTTTGCCTGATGGCGGAGCGGGGGGCGAAGGTTTGATGACCTAAAAGGAGGCGAACATTCGACGGTCAGTGGTACATCGACACTTCACCGACAATAGAAACATACCAAACCGGAATAGATGGAGGATATTGCAGCAGTTAGCGCAAGGAAGACCTGAATGCAGCGCACCGCGAGCCTCTTCTTCGGACCCTCGGTGATCAGCTTTCCTTGAGGATCCACGCTCCCGACTGTCCGTTCCGGTTCGTCAGCATTCTTCGCGTTCTTCCCGAACTCCCGTTCCAGCATGCGCATACGTTCCTCCTTGACCTCGGGGTCGACGGGACGTCCGTCGGGGTCCGCACTCCACGGGACCAGGTTCTGATCGCGGGAGGAGCGCGAATTATGGCCATGAGAAGAGCCATAAGGATACGAGGACGGCGGAGAGGGATGATACGGGTCCAAGAAGGGGTCCCGGTCGAGTGTGTAGCTGGGGTCGAAGGGATTGCGTTTGATACCATCGTCTCCGCCATGGCCATGGGAAGAACCCGGAGGTGAGAGGGGGTTAGCATGATCACGGTTGTACCATCCTCGGGCGAAAGATGGAAACTGTGCAATGTCGATCTCTGAGTCGGGGCTAACAATATGCGGATCATGCCTTGGCCGGGATGGTTGGGACGAGTGGCTGCCTTGCGAGTATCCAGGATACGAGGAAGGTGGCGGTAGCGAGAATGGGCGTCGCATGGGAGAACGGTAGGACTGGGAGCTGGAGGCGGAAGCGGAGGTAAGGGAAGGTGGTCTGAGAGAATCGGTTCTTGCTAGTGGTCTATTTGACCGTGGAGATGGTGGATAGGGGTCGTAGGGTCGGAATGGAGGTTGTTGTGGACTGTGGGGGTTAAAATGGTTGTTGCGGTCGAGAGTTCTCGCATAGTCTGCAAGGTCGAGTGCTTCGACGGACACCTCGGACGGCTCACGACGCCGTTCCACAGCCCATTGCCCTACCGACTGGTAGGGGTTCTGGTCGCGTGTCCTCAGATCGGAGGACGTCGGAAGGGGGTCGTAGGGATCGGGCGACCATGGGCGGCGGAAGCGGGAAGGCGGAGGAGGGGATTCAAGCCAGTGGTCAGGGTAAGAGTTCATAAGTAGTCGTAAAACTCGTGTTCGGTCGTCAGGTTCGTTACTGAATGAGGGGAGTGGGGTGAATAGTGGAGGTCGTAGTGGTGACTGTCGGTGCTGGGGACGTCGACGTCGAGGGAGCGAGCATCGAGCGGTGAGAGACGAATTCGAAGATGAGATCCTTTGCGCATGACCCCCAGGGCCGCAGCCCCATAATTTGGGGATAAGTGGCCAGATATGTCTAAATACGAGACTTATTTTTGTCTTAGCAGCGCCCCGGAAGTCCCGAAACGTGAGGTTGCGCTCGTCCTCCAGCCTCGATCGGATCCACCACATCCTTGCATGCAAGTACTCCTGGTCTCCGTTAATTGGACGTATCTCATGTCTCTGTCTACTGCGCAATGCGCATCATAGCCCCCCTGATATCTCTGTTGGTGTCTTCGCTGTCCCTCACGACATTCACTTATGCTAGAGCGGTCCCGGTCCGCACCTCGATCTCCTTCGAATTACATGACGAATACACACCTCGCCTCCAAGATGACGAGCTTCACGATCCCAGCCAAGTCGCCTTCGACGTCTCCAATGCCAGCAACCGGCAGTCTTCCAGTCCAGTGACATTGCAGGCCATTCCGACGACCGTATACCGCCCTCGAGACAGCGCGGCGTTTCAACGTGCTCGCCTCCGATCGTTACGATCGCAGGAGAGCGAGCCGATCGAGTGGGAGGAGGTGCAGCTCCTCGCCCCGGACGTTGAGGACAAGCATACCCTCTCCCAGCTTGCTCGTATGACCGGCAATGCGTATGCGCTCCCGGGACGGCCAAACTGGTACGAGGTCGACCCTGCATGGAACACGGTACGTGTGTACTCCGTCTCATCCGGCGTATTCTTTACGCTATCTCCGGATTCGCAACGTCGAATGAAGGCTGATATATGATTCGTGGCGTGGGTGTGTACTGTAGAGCTTCCCCTTCGGCTGGGAAGACAAAGCGGACGGGTTTCGCGGTCACGTCTTCCTCTCCCCAGACAACGCCACGGTCGTGTTATCAATCAAGGGCACGACCGTCCAAGGCCCGACGTCCAAGAGGGACAAGTTCAACGACAACCTGCTTTTCTCATGTTGCTGCGCGCGTGTGGATATGACTTGGATATTCCGCCAGGTGTGCCATTGCTATTCGGGGCATTGGCGGTGCGATAATACCTGCTTGACCGACGCGCTCGTTCAAGACAGCATGTTCTACAATGTCGGCGTGGTGCGTTGGGAACAGTTGCATTATTCAGCTTGTCGCTCATCTTTTCCTCTGCTTAGGGCCTCGTCAATAACTTGACCGAACTATATCCCAATGCCAACTTGTGGCTTGTGGGTCACTCCCTTGGAGGTTCCCTCGCGTCCCTTCTGGGTACAACCTTCGGTCTCCCAGCTGTCGCCTTCGAAGCCCCCGGCGAGCGCCTTGCCGCGCAACGTCTCCATCTACTCCTGCCGCCATTGCCACCGAACGCTACATCGCCCTCCCCTTCGGCGTACGGGCTCCCTCCCGTTACCCATGTGTACCATAACGCCGACCCCATTCCCCAAGGCACATGCTCGGGCGTGAGTTCGCCTTGCGCCCAAGCGGGCTATGCGCTGGAGACACGCTGTCATCTTGGCAAGTCTATCGTGTACGACGCGGTAGGCAAGCTCGGATGGCGGGTAGATATCCGGAAGCATGTGATCAAGGAGGTAATTACGCACGTCATTGAAGCGGAGCCAGAAGGAGGGTGGGACGACGGCAGAGCGGTTCCGCTGGCAGCGGTAGAAGAGGATTGTTTGGTGAGTCTGGTTTTGGACTACGTACGAGTGGCTGCGTTGACGATTGGTTCTAGGAGTGCTTTAAATGGGAATTCGGAGATTTCAAGGACGGAAACGGCGACGATGACGGTTGAACCTCGATTCGCCACATTGGACGATACAACAATATACGATGTAGAATATACCATGGCATGTATATAGTAGTTTCGTCCGCTTCCACTATTGCTGTTCCCCCGATTTACAGGCTGCTCGGGATGATCCCACAGCCCACTGCTTGTGTGCACGCCATACTGCATATGGCGAGCTCTCGCAGTGCCTGTTCACGGGCGGATAGATCTCTTATCAGCGCAGCGCATCTGTTCAGAGGCGCTAGGTGAGGCGGTAAGTACTAAGTAGCAAGTGTATCTCCGTAGCGTGCGGACATTGACTAATCCTTGGAACATTCTTTTACATAGCACTTCGACATCCTGTGTCCGGAACGGCACTGATCATACTAGGATACGGCACATGCTATAACACAGCATCTATCACAGCATAAAAGGTCGCTCTGAGCTTAGGTCGTCGTCGCTCAATTCCCCGACTGTCATAACAGGTACTTGTACAGTACTTATGACATCTCCTCCATCTCCAAGCTAAATTTACGTGTGTTTAGCTTATGCGACTAATCGACACCAGAACCGGGCTATTTCATTGGGTAGATCGCCCAACGGAAGTGCCCTATGCCATCCTCTCGCACGTATGGGACGGCGACCGGGAACTATCCTTCCACGCACTCTCGCGCGCGCACGCCGAAGCCTTCCGATCCCCAGATACCCTCGAATCCAATCCCAACATGATCTTCGATCGCATCCCCGGGAAGGTCAGAGACTTCTGTGTCTTCGCTCGGGAACAGGGGTATGCCTTCGTCTGGGTGGACACCTGCTGCATCGACAAGAGCAGCAGCGCCGAGCTCTCCGAAGCCATCAACTCGATGTATGCGTGGTATCAGCAGGCATCGGTCTGCTATGCCTACCTCTACGACGTGACCGCCCGCGGAGCTCCACATTCCTCCTTCCAAGCCCATCAACAGCTTTCGGACAGTCAATGGCACAAGCGCGGCTGGACGCTCCAAGAGCTTATTGCTCCTCGGACCGTCGTGTTCCTCTCGAGAGACTGGCGAGTCGTCGGCACGAAGGACAGTCTTGCGCACATCATCAAGACAATTACGGGGATCGACACGGAGATTCTCAGTCACCAAACCCCGCTATCCAGCGTCAGCGTCGCACGCAGGATGTCATGGGCATCCCGTCGTGTGACACGACGGATCGAAGACCGCGCATACTCGCTCATGGGCATCTTTGGTATCCACATGCCGACCATCTATGGCGAGGGCCGTTACGCCTTCGTGCGGTTGCAGGAAGAGATCCTTAAACAGCTTCCAGATCAAACTCTCTTCGTATGGGGCCCGAGGGTCTTCTTCCCCGATTGGTCGAAAGCCTCTCTCTCCATGGCACCTGCCCTCCAGCAGCCAGATGCCCCCCTACTCGCATCCGAGCCTGACGCTTTCAAACCGGAGGGCAAAAACATGGAGCTCGTCGCGGTCTCCCACTCGAAACTGGCAGAACTCGTCGGGATCGGCAACCTCCCCCTCCCGCGGTACGCCATCACCGGGTATGGTACGCGCGCGAGGCTTCCCACCCTCCCCGTGGGCGGTTTGCCCCATCGCGAGGATCGCTTGTTACTCGCGCTGCTCGGCTGTTTGGACGGTGACAACCGGGTCCTCGCTCTCGTCTTGCGCCGCGAGCATCGCGGCTCGCAGCAATTCGGGGTCGGTGCCCGAGTCGAGTCAAGCACCACCCCTTATGCAGGGTCGTCCTACGCGCGCCTCGCAGTGCTTACTCTGCAACAACTCGAAGCTGTACGAGATGACGTATGCGTACAGGACGTCTATATATCTCATCGCCTAACGCAAGCCCCCTCTGCGTCGCCGGGTAACTTTTCGGAGGTGGCTACGGTCGTGTGCAAGTGGCCGTACGAGACTTCTAATACCTTGGCTACTATCCAAGTAGCCCCCTGGTCGCTCGAGATGCTCACGGAGCTCGGCTACAAAGTCGATGGGGCCATGCCGCGGACGTCGACCGCCCCAGCCGATTCGGATGGACTCCTCGAAGTCAGTCTCATCAGCGAAAACATCCAGCTCCGTATCTCCATCGTCCCATGCTGCTTCCAACCAGTTCCCCACCCGCGAGTTTACTCGGTCAGGCACAAGCGCCTCCGTGCGGAGGTCTCCTACGTCTGGCACGACTTTTGCCCGCCGTCCGGCCATCTGGTGGCGATCGACGCTTCCGACGGAGAGCTCTCCCATTCTCCCGACGAGCCTCCATGTCAGCACCCCCGTTCACACCATGCTACCCACTGGACCCGCGTCGCCACGACCGACGCTGTCCAGGCGACCTTCTCTTTTCTCAAATCGCAGGACGAGCCGCCCACAGGCCCGGGGCGGACGCCGCCTCTCTGGGGTCGACTCCGTCTAACGTTGCGTTCCATGCCGGACCAGAGACGCGTCACCGGGTGGGAGATGGAGGAGGACGCTCCCGTCTTCCGCATGATGCTTGACGTCGAGCTCATGGAAGAGCGGCCGCAGTGGACGTGGGGGAGAGATGTCCCGGGCGTCGGACGTGTGCGCCTGGGGGAGGACTGGACGGCTTGTGATTCTGAGTCTGATCCTGGTTCGGAGTCCGAGCCTGAGAACGAGGTTGGGCGGCAGCCTTCGCGGGCTGCTGGTGGGGACAGTTTCGAGATTACGAGGCTGATGCAATCTACCTCGCAGATGGGTTTCGGCCGGGCTGGATGTTGAGAGTATTACGGGGCAGATGGTGCTTAGTTTCTCCTGTAATGTCTTCCGGTGAACGCAGCTCAACAAGGCAATAGCATACAATGAACGGCACAGAGGTAGTACCGTGCCGTGTTACAATTCCTGTTCGACCGTGTGCCATACCTCCACAACCCCCTTTCCGTCCTTTGCGAAACCGCCCACCACTATTCGACAGTGGCCGGCAGCCATGGCGTTCACCTTCTCCAGGCCTCGCGTTGATGTGCTCCAACCCTTCGCGGCAACTAATTTCCCATCTGAGTCTCGGGATACAGAGTACTCTGCTAAGGCTCCTAGAAGAGAGCATGTGAGGAAACGGTCGGCGTTTGTGAATGCGCTGAGGATATCATGTCAGCCTGTGTCGGCGGGTACCACCATTGTCAATTGACTCACGCTGAGACGATCGGGCCATCGGCAACCTGCAGCCAAATCCCATCATCTTCCCTAAGCCCTTCCCACTTCCGCGATCTCATCTTCTGGCCATCAAGTCGTTTCTCGCCTCCGCCTCCGAGCCAGACTCGTCCATCAGCGGTGCTAACCACGATTAGCCCGGATGAGCTCACGGACAAGGAGTGCACAAACGGTGGCGAAAGCGACACCGTCGCCCCTTCGGATGGTGCCGGCGCCGCTGTACCATCGAACGCGCATTATTTAGCTATCGGGATGGCCTGGATAGTGAATTGGCACCTACTGATGTCATAGCGCGACAGGATGCTCCCTTGTCCTATATCGAAATGCAAAACAGCGGAGTCGTATCCGCCGCTTACAATCTCGTTAGGACGATCTGGAATGAATTTCACAGATCCGCAAATCTAATATGAGCGCGATGAGACCCAATGACGTGCAGACCTCGAGTGTGTACTCACGGTAGTGTGGCGGTTCTTCATACGCGTGATGACTTTTGAGGCAAGGTCCACAATCCCAACAGCACCGGAATCGGAGCTGAATGCAAGATATTTTCTGTTCTCGCTGATGCTAAGCTGGCTAACCGGGGGCACATTAACACCCTCTGGGTGACCGAATAGTTTTACCATACCTCGTTGAGAACGTCATCGTCATCTTCACCGATGTCAAGCACTGCGATAGCATCCTGTGCCGTGTTAATCATCTTGGGGGAATCCGAAGCGAAAGAGAGTGCCTGAGCGGTTTTAGGCCCACCACGATTCGGAATGGCGATAACTGGAATGCTTACTCGACGACCGCTTGCGACCCAGATCGCGGCCGGTTCGGTCTTGGGAAATAGCCAAGCTATCGAGGCTATTTCTTCCCCAACGGATTTGATTGCCTTCACAACTTTGGTCGAGGGCAGCATGTACCACCTCACGGAGCCGTCCACTGTCCTCAGTTTGGGCGATATCAGTATGAATATTATAATTGCGAGTCTGTGGACACAGGAATGCAACATACCTGAACCGACGATCAGTGAGCCCTCGGGCCCTAACGACAGAGCAGATACCTGGGAAGGGACCGCGATGCTTGTCTGTGGTTCCCAGGACATGTCGAGAGTAATTTGTGGATGGTGGTTTGGGGTTAAAAAGTTAACTTTGTGACCGGCTGGTGATTACATTTACACACGATCTCGGGCGCCTCCATCATCCATGGAGCTGCCGACTCGGCGCCTCAGCTCGAGCCGTCGTTCGAATCAACCTCAATCACGATCCCCTAGAAACGGCCCAAGTAACAGTACTATCGGCAGTCCAGGTATAGGGACTTTATAACTCCTTCAGCATGCCCATGAACACCATTGTGGGTGTGACCCCAACGTCAAATGCCCCAAAGTCGATATCGGACCTTGAAGCATTGCTCAAGGATGATATCAAAGTGAAGGTCGCAGGTGAGTATACCACCAATATAGCCTCCATATTCTTCTCATGTTCATATTTGACAAGGAATCGACGGTAAGCCTCTATTTGACTTCTATCAACAGCGTAGCTGTCCCTTAAATACGCCTTTTAGTCGATGGCGTCCTCAGAGGAAAGTACATGGTAAGCAATCCATAGATTGATTGAACGTCGGTTTCTAGGCTAAACGAGTCTTTCAGTCTAAGGAGAAGTTCCTCAGCGCAGTGAGTTCAGATGGTTTCAATTTCTGCAGTGTCATCTTGTAGGTTACGAGTCTGTACTTCACGTCGTTGTGCGCTGTGCTGACAATCATCCTTCATTTGCAGCGGATGGGACATGCACGATACCGTATACCCAAAGGAACTGTTGATATCCAATAGGGCAAATGGATACCGTGACCTTATCGCCACCATTGACCTAGCGACATATCGTCGGATACCTTGGGAGAACAACGCGCCGTTCTTCCTCATTTCCTTTCTAGACCCGGATACGAAGGAACCCATTTGCGCCGATCCCCGTGGCGTACTCCGCCAGATCTCTACCAAAGCGCAACGCAATGGCTGGCGGTGTATCGCTGGTTGTGAATACGAGGTCAGCGACTCCCTTTCCATTGGTCTTCCACTTCTCAACACCTTGTATACAGTACTTCCAATTCAAAGGTAAGCGTGTTGCCTTTGTGAAGGTGGATGCCACTTATCAGATTGCTCGTACATAGAAACCCCGGAGTCTCTTTCCAACAAGAATTACACTAACCTCCAGCCGTTGACCTCCGGCAGTACGCATATATCCTCAACCCGACGTGACGAACTGCTGATCGGAAACCCTACTAGTGCATGGATACTCGTTGTTGCGCACTCAGCTGAACACCGAATACTTCAATGACATCTTTGACGAGAGCCTGAAATTCCAGGTACCGCTCGAAGGGCACCGTACGTCTGTACGATTCCGGATTCGATGCGAATCTCTCATCACCGAACAGACACGGAAACGGGTCCCGGTGTATACGAGACGGCCCTTGCATACACCGATGCACTGCGAATGGCCGACAACGCGATACTGTTCAAGTTCCTTGCCAAGAGCATCGGTATGAAGCACGGAGTAGTACCCAGCTTTATGGCTAAGCCTTGGGGAAACGTAAGTTTTCAAGTAATCTCAGCCTCGCACATTGCGGATCATTAATTGTTATCTTTAGCTCCCGGGTTGCAGTGGGTATGCATGTCGTGCGTTTCGTCGGATTCTGCTAATGTGTCACAGGCATATTCATGTATCCTTGCGCGACGCCAACGGGAAGAGTTTATTTGCTGTCTCGGATGCTGAGCTGAAGGACGGTCGCGCAAATGCCCAATATAAGGACACGAAGTTCCTCAGTCAAGAAGGCGAGTGGTTCCTCGCCGGCATCCTTGACGGTCTCCCGGACGGTAAGCCTCCTTACGATGACATCGAGCTCAGGGTGCCCTAACGATCATGTTTGCAGTGATGCCCATGGTTCGTTCTTCATATTGCTTTCCCCATCCAAGTGTTTCACATTCCCTATTCTAGCTCGTTCCGACGATCAACGGATACAAACGTCTTGTTGGCGGCGAAGCGTTCTGGGCTCCGAATGCGGTCACCTACGGATACGACTCGCGCGCTGCGTCAGTTCGGATTATTTCCCCACCCTCCGTGCCTCCCGAGGCCACCCGGATGGAAATTCGAGTGCCTGGAGCAGACATGAACCCTTACTTCGCGATGAGCGCGATTTTCGCTCTTGGGCTGCGTGGCATCGAAAAGAAGCTGCCCCTCCCTGGACCACCTGTCAGCCAGCTGACGCTTGAAGACAAGAAGGCAGGAAAGGTGCGTTCAAGGTCTACCTCGTGCCTGCCGTCAGACGGACTCAGTTTTCTCATGAAATGCCTC
This sequence comes from Ganoderma leucocontextum, assembly GCA_020736865.1. Classification (NCBI taxonomy): domain Eukaryota; kingdom Fungi; phylum Basidiomycota; class Agaricomycetes; order Polyporales; family Polyporaceae; genus Ganoderma; species Ganoderma leucocontextum. The sequence continues at coordinate 2,458,179 of JAHKGY010000003.1, read as the reverse complement.
CCCCTCCTTGCTGCACCACCAATCGCATACGCCCGTTTCCTTGCTATGCACAGGTTCAGATGCTGCCCATTTCCCTCGAGGCTGCCACAGAACGCATGATGCGTCCGGGGAGCATTGCGCGCGAGGAGGCGGTGTTCGGAAACGACTTCGTGGAGCACTTTGGTGGTACGAGACAGCACGAGGTGAGGTTGTGGAACGAGGCGGTGACCAACTGGGAAGGTTTGTCTTCCATTCTTGCAGGACGTGCGCAGCACACTGACCTAACTCTCCATGCACAGTGGAGAGATACTTGGAGTTGGCGTGATTGAATGGATGCACTGAGTGATACTTGTATGATATCTGAACAGACCGGACTAGGGAGAATCATGGGCGTGGTAGACTAGGGTAACCAATCTGCGTATGGGTGGGGAATAGAGAGGCATTGAGGGAAGGTATCAAAGCAACGCTGGACGGAGTCGAGTGGCTGTCATTAGGCAGCACCAGAAGCAGCTTCCGAGCCAGCTCCTTCCGTCTCGGCCGCCGAGGGAGGTATACCATCGCCGGTGGCAGAGGCAGGCACGGCGGTCTCCTTCGAGTCACGTACTCCCTTTAACCACGCAATGAAGTGTTTGACGTCCTGTACGGTTAGAGATGAGTAATGTTCGGAGCAATGGCTTAGAAGACTGTGCCTACATTCGAGATTGTGCTGGCCATTGAGGAGTCGGCCACAAACTGTGGGATACTCCCGCCCGGGGTGCTGGAAGTCGCCATACGCCACTCGACCTTGCCGTTGTCGAGCTCCTGGATGCGCTCGACACTCGAATAGCGGCCCTTCACGCCCTTCTCCTCCAGCTTCTCGGCATCGGCGTCATCGGAAACGTCGACAGGTGTAGACACGATAATACTATTGGTGGGTGGGTAAGTGCGGATCGACGCGATCATGACAGAGGACGGACTTACCCTGTCCGAGGAGAAGTCTCGCTCAACCACGTAGTTTGCACAACGGTGAAAACGCGAGGTGAAACCGGAGGCGGGAAGCGGTAAAAGAGCGTCCATACAGACTGGTTTGGGGAAATCTGCTTGATAAGCTGTACCTTGTCAATCTCGGGGACATACCTTGGCGGAGAGGGTCAGTCCTCATGCCTCGTCCGCGAGCAGGGGGATCCGGAAAAAACGCACTGCATTTCGTTCTCTGCCTTATTCTCCCCGAGCTTGCTCCAGAACTCTTCGAAGGTTGCGTCCTCCTTGTCGTGCTCGCTTACACGGGCATACCAAGCAGCGCCGTCTTTCGGACCCTTCTTGCGGTGGAACGTCTTAACGGTGTGGTGGTGATAGCTCTTCCCTTGTTTCCAGGACTCTGCCTCGTCCAAAACTTCGCGACCAGCCGTGATGATAGCATCTTCAGACGGTATCTCTGGAACACTGTTTAAGCTTCTGAATCCCGATACAAGAGACAACAGATCAAGCAGAACATACCCGACAGTTTGAGAGGGGTGATCGACAAGTACAGTTCTGAACCAGACATCTTGGGTGGCCTTACGTTTGAAGAGATGGAGGTCTCCGACAACCCTTGCGTGAGGGCAACAGTCGCTACTTAAGTAGCTGGGAAGCATCGCGCGCGTGAGATGTCCGTTATAGTTAACTGAGTGCGAGAACGACTATTATTGGTTCGCCACGTTCGCCGCCGTTGAATACCGCGAACTCGACGTGGAGACACTGTGGGGACGCGGTCTGGGGCAAGGGCCCACAAGGGGACAAGTGATTACCCCTGCGCGGGGCGATGGGACCACCGAGCAAAATCGATGGCATCTTTGCTCTCAACCGCGATGTACCCTCACCGTCTCCTGTGCTTCGGGCCTTCTACCCATCCTCGTCTCAGGAAGATCCCCGCTCGTCCGGCTTTCATTTCTGCACTGGTGGACCCTAATACCCCGCATTGGCAACGTGTTGGAAGTCGGAGGGCGCCTCGGAGCATTAGGTGATATTGCAACGTGCCGATGCGGTTCTTGGAGGCGTGGTGGGTGTATCAAAGGATCCCAAAACGAGGGGCAGTGAGCCGTCATGTTCTCCTGGCAGTGACTCCATCCCCGAGAAGCGAGGTCCGGAGTGGGACGAGGGATGTCGATGATATGGGGCAGCGGTCGAGAACTCTATGCGCGCCAATTCCGTGAACGCAGTTGGCTTCCGACGTCCAACATCCACTGCTCCTCCCTCGACGTCGCTGCCCATGGCCACTGTCTCTGCTCTCCCTCCCGTAGTCCCGCTCCTCCCTCTGGTTGAGGAGGCCACCCTGCCGAGCTCGAGCCCAACGAGGTTGACTCTCTCGCACCTACTCAACCCCGCACTATGGGACCTGCCGGAGTGGAATGGGCCCCAGTGAGTGTATTCGGATACCGAGGACCCGGCCGCAGCGCACTAATGCCGCCCCTGGCCCAGCAGCGTCGAGGATCCCACCAACATCGCAGCACAGGTGAGATGAAAGCTGTCCCGCAGTAGTCGATCCTAGCGTTGACGAGCTTCCCAGATAGACAGTCTTGACTACTCGGTTGCGTTGCTCAAGCGGTACCGCAATTCCCTCCGCCCTATCCACAGGCTAACCCCGGATATCCTCGCGACCGTCTTTCTCGATCTGCTCGAGGACCACGACCACCCGCTCAGTTCGACATTCGGCTCATGCTCATGGAGCTACCTCGCTCAGGTCTGTTACCGCTGGCGAGCCATTGCCCTAATGTCTTCCTCAATGTGGACACAAATCAGCACGCGGTACCCTGAGGCGGCACTCACATGTCTCGAGCGTTCGATGGACGCCCCACTCACATTCGTTATCGACTCGCGAGCGACCCTCAACAACGCAAAGGACGTCGTCGACCGCGTCCTGCCCCAGATGAGTCGCATGCGCCATATCTATATTCCATGGACGCTTCTGCACGACGACGACGGCAACGTATCACCATTGGTCAGTGGCCTGATTGACGCGCCCGCACCACAACTCGAGACGTTCTATCTCTATCGCGTGCGGGCAGACGGCAAATGCTTTGCGTTGCCACCCGTATTTGGAGGCAAGACGCCTCGCCTCACCGTCATGAAGCTCTCCTACTCATACCCGCAAATGGGTTCCGTCACCTTCGGCAACTTGAAGGAGCTCTTCATCAGAGGTAGGAAGCGCGACCTGATCACCATGGAGCTCGCTCAGCTCCTCGACATGCTGGAGGCATGTCCTGTGCTCGAGATGTTCGTGACAGTCAAGGCGCGCTTCGTGATTAACCAGCCACTCGAGGAGGACGACCAACCTCGACGCCAGATCCGGCTGGACAACCTCCGCCGCATTGACATTGCACGCTGCGGCGCATCCGTTGTTACCAACCTGCTGGACCGGCTCATCGTGCCGAACTGCCAGCTGCGCGTAAGCGTGTGGTTGGAGCGTCGGAGCGACTTCCGCTTCACCTGGGGTGTGCCAGAGGAGCTGAGCGAGAACCACCCCCTGCGCGACATCCGGAAGCTGCAGATCGCATACCGCAGCTCGAGCGGCGGCGTCATCGTCGAGGGCATGACGGCGAAGCATCCGTTCCAGGTCATCGCGACGATCGAGAACGGGAGCGACATCGGAGACATGCCCACCGTGTCCGGCCAGCTGCTGGAGTCGATTGTGAAGACGCTCGACCTCAGCCTCCTCGAGGAGTTCACGATCGCGGAGACGTCGTACTACCACCCGCACATGGGTTTCTCGAAGGACGTCTGGCTGTCGGTCCTGTCGCGAATGCCCCTCCTCCGCACGCTGCACATCCGCCTGCAGAGCATCACGGACAGCGGCTTCTGCCGCGTCATCCTCTCCGCGCTCTCGCACCACGACCAGATCACGGGCAAGCTGGCCTGCCCACTCCTCGAGACGGTGACGCTGATCGACGACAAGACGTGGTCGTCCCTCCAGTGGTGGCGGTTTGCGAAGGAGCGCAAGGACGCGGGGCACTCGCTGCGGCGGCTCTCGCTCTGCCTACCGCACTACGAGAACGTGGAGGACATGGCGAGCACGGACCTCCAGGAGCTCCGCGAGGTCGTGGAGACCGTCGACCTCGACCCGCCCGAGACGCCGCATGTCGAATTCCCAAATGCCGCCTGGTGAAGGGAGCGCATATATCCCACCCCCTCCTCTCCTCGTGGCCGATTTTGGATGTGAAGCTTTGGATTGTATGTTTAGCTTTTGCTTGCTTCTGCTGTGTACTTTTGAACCTCCCCCAGCCAATCACCCGTGTATATCCCTGTATACCTAGTTAGAAGACAGTCAAACAATGCTTCACCAGCCTATGACAATGTGATTATAATATTAGTGTACGTTACATGTTGCAATGTAGTTGTGCTCGACGCGAAAGCAAACAGAGCATACAAGATGAGAGAAGTGTGTATTGTGTGTGTCACGATGACGATGATGCTACTGTCGCTTCTGTTGCGGGGGACTCCTTGTTAAACACGGTGAGGTCGACGAGACCGAAGAAGCGGCTCCGACCGCAGTTCGTCTCGTCGCGGGGGAGCTTCTCGCCTTTTTCGAGGACGACACCGACGAACTTGCGGTCCTTGCGCGTGCCGGGCATCTTGTAGAAGCGGACGAATCCCGGGACCGTCGCGTAGAGGGTGTGGTCGCGACCTATTTTTACCTATTCGAAAGCGCGACGAGCGTGACACAACAACGCTTGGTATGCATGAGTCGGTATGATGATAGCGGGTGGCACGTACGTGTTGTCCTGGGTGGAAGACGGTGCCACGCTGGCGGACAAGGATGTTGCCAGGGATGACATACTCGTCTGGCAGCATTTGTGCACAAACGTGAGCTATGACAACAACACCAATGACGAGTACGCACAAAGCGGCACGCACCAGAAAACTTCTTTACGCCGAGCCGCTTTCCGGGGGAGCCTCCGTGGTTGGAGACGGTTCCTCCCGCACGCTTTGTGGCCGTGCGGACGGAGCCCAAACCTGTGGCAGGGATAGAAGGTACAGGATTGGAGTCGAAAGTCGGGGCCAAAAGAACTGCGCCGCGCACCAGCTGTCCTAAACGGATTTTTGAGGACGTCTGCGCAGCGCCACAAAGCTTGGAGGGACATTGCGTTGGCCACCAGTACTCTTGGGTGATTGATGAAAGCGGAGCCGGGACAACGAGCAATGGCGGAGACAACAGTCGACGGCCCTCGCGGAGGCAATCCACTGACGGGCGCTCGTCGCTTATATAACCATCTATGTAAAGACTCGAGAACGCCGACCCTGTTCTTGCGTCGCACTCCGCACCCACCTTCAATCAACCCACCATCGGCCCCTCTCTGTCCTCCCGACTCACTCTACTTTAATCATGGTTCTCCTCGTCACTTCCGATAACGAGCAGTTTGTCGTCGACAAAGAGGTCGCTGAGCGCAGCGTCCTTATCAAAAACATGCTCGAGGGTGCGCACACCACGCTCCGTTTTTGACCCTAATATCCCCCCTCACCCCCATATTTGCCCCTCTGCACAGATGTCGGCGAGAGCGACCAGCCGATCCCACTCCCGAACGTCTCGTCGAGTGTTCTGAAGAAGGTGAGAGGAGGTCGTCGAGAGTGGCGGCATTGAAACGGAGGCGCTGACCTGCGATCACCATCTCTTCGTGTCGTGCTGCGCACGCTACGGCGGCATAGGTCCTCGAATACTGCGAGCACCACCGTGGCGAGCCTCTGCCCGCGGCGGACGCGGAGCAGAACCAGGACGAGACCCGCAAGCGGACGACGGACATTAGCGAGTGGGACCAGAAGTTCATCACGGTCGATCAGGAGATGCTCTTTGAGATCATCCTCGCCGCCAACTACCTCGACATCAAGCCCCTGCTGTATGTCTTCTTTCTTGAGAGCTCGTCGCCGACATCGGTAGTGACGTGCGGGGCGCTAACGATGTCTGGCGTGGCTGCAGCGATGTGGGATGCAAGACTGTGGCGAACATGATCAAGGGCAAGACCCCTGAGGAGATCCGCAAGCTGTTCAACATCGTCAACGACTTCACGCCCGAGGAGGAGGTGAGTGCCTCGTTCTGCTTTGTGCTCTTCTGAGAGCATCATTTACTGACATGCATGCATCCCTTTTTTCAGGCTCAAATCAAGAAGGAAAACGTAAGTCACGATGGCCGTGGCTTGGAGTAGCACGAGGATACTGACTCGGCGTGTGCTTTTGCAGGAATGGGCCGAGGATCGCTAGACTGTACGTGAAGGAGAGGAGTTTTGTTCGTTTGTCGCAGCGCTGTGTACATGTTTTAATTGCCTTCTTTACTGTATACTATGGTATGAGAGCGAAAAGAATCGATCGCTGCAGCCGCCGCTGGCCTGCCGTGTGTATGCGGCCGGGTGCGATAAGAGAGTGGTCGAGTCACTGCGTTGTCCGAAATGCGAACTAGCCCCCTGTGTTACAGTCGGGACCGCCCTCCGAGGCGAAGGCGATGAGAGTGATACGGGTCCTGTCTCGCTGGACGTGTGCCGCACTGGGGGTGGGTGGTCGTGTGCTGCGAGTGCGTGAGTCAAAGTGACACGCAATGATGTGACAAGACGTTGTCCAGATAGGGGCACGCTCACGTGCGGGGTCACAGCGTGTTGGCCGTTTTGGGAGTGTTACACTGTTAGTAGTTGGTGAGTGGCTGCGTTACCCGGCTCAAAGTCTGTTCTTCTCGTCTGCAACTGCTGCTGCTGCTGTCTCCCACCATGGTCCGAATACCTGACATCCCCGGCAACCCCGTCGCCCACAACTCTGACCAGGAGCACTGGCTCAAACGACACGTTGCCTTTCTCTGTCATATCGACAATGAACGGTATGTGGCGCACCCGTATCGCTCGCCCACCTTCACCTAAATCAATGTCGCAATCAAGCTTTCCTGGAGCTCAGCCGGTCAGTTTCGCAGCCAAGGACCTGGAGAAGTTGGAGGCTCACGAGTACGTGTCGTTCTGTGTCTATACATCTCTGGTGCTACTATGTTGGCGTCATGTTGCAGTTACTGGGTCGCCGAAAAATCAGATGGTATCCGTGTCCTTCTCCTCATCCACACAAATATCACGACCTGCGACCAAATGGTTTACCTTGTGAGTACGGCCCCAATCTTTGGTCGCCCAGTCCACCCACATGCCTGTCTCGTTACGCTTCTCAGATCGACCGCCACAATTCCTACCGGGAACTCACCGGCCTTTATTTCCCTCACCATGAAGACCCCCGCAAACCCCTCCGCAGTACAATCGTTGACGGCGAGCTCGTCATCGACGTCGACCCCCACACCAAACAAGTCAGTCATTTCGTCCCTCCATCTCCCGCTCGTATGCTGAACGCGCGCCTCTGTGCCTTTCGCTTGCCTTCCTTTCTTGTCGCCTTTACAGGAAACCCTGCGTTATCTCGCCTTCGACTGTCTCGTCGCTGATGACCAGAACGTAATGTCCCGGCCGTTGGACAAGAGATACGGCGTGCGTGACTTGTCCCCCTTCTTATAGTGCCGTAACCTCCGTGCCGTCAGCTGACATGAGGCTCGCTCGTGCAGCGGTTACAGAAGTGGGTGTACGAGCCGTACCGAAAAATGATGCGAGACCACCCTCATATGGCCATGCAGCAACCCTTTGAGTACGTGGACGTCTGGTGTACGTCATTCGGCATGGCTTTTTTTTAACCTTGCGTCCGCGTCAGATTCAAAGTCAAGGACGTCAAGTTCTCGTATCGCGTCGAAGACGTGTTCAACATCGACATACCGCAGCTTCAGCACGGGAACGACGGGCTCATCTACACATGCGTCAGCACGCCGTACGCGCCCGGCACGGATCCCAACATGTGCGTCCCTTCCTTCCTTCCCCCTTCTCTTCTTCCATTCGCCGTCCGCGTCCTTGAGCTTGGCTGATACGCGGTCCGTCGCGTGCGGTAGTTTGAAGTGGAAGCCCCCGTCAGAAAATTCGATAGACTTCAAGCTCGTCCTCCGCTTTTCGCCGACGCCTGGGAAGCCCAAAGTACCGGATTTCCAGACGAAGCCCATCTTCGAGCTCCACGTCTGGTGCGGCGACGACCGCGGCGTGCCGCGCTACGAATTTTATGACATAATGCACGTCGAGGATGACGAGTGGGAGAGGTCAGTCGGCTTCTTTTTTCCCTCGCGGACCTGATCATATCGCGGAACTAACTGTATGCGTGCTGAAAGCAGGATGAAGAGGTCGAGCGAGCAGCTCGACGACCGCGTGGTCGAGGTGCACTGGGACTCCGCGCAGGAGCTCTGGCGCATGATGCGCTTCCGCGACGACAAGCCGCACGGGAACCACAAGTCCGTCGTGGACAACATCATCAAAAGCATCGCGGACGGCATCGAGAAGGACGTCGTACGTACTCTTCCCTTCCGCCTCGCCCTCGTTACCGCTTACCGCAGCTCTCGACACGGCTTCTCACCTCACGCTTCTTCTTTTTCTAACCAGCTGCTGTCTCGCTCCGCCTCGATCCGGAACAACTGGAAGACCCGCGCCACACCAGGCGGCGCACCCCCTCCTCCTCCCCAGAAGGGCGGGCACGCCCCCCACCCGCAGCCGCCCCCGCCGAAGCCCGTGCCCCCGCCCCCTCTGCCCCCTCCGGCACACCGGCCCCGGCCCGATGCGCCGGGCGTCGAGCAGCGGTACTCGCGCCTCGCACCGTCGCCCTGGAGCAAGGTCACCGGCCCCTCCATGGTCGGCGGGATGCACAGGTGACGGCTGGCCGGCCGGTGCACGAGCAGGCTGTGTTCTGTGTTGCACGGCCTGGCGTGCTGTTCTTGCGAATGCGCCGCGACGATGCGGTGTGCGCGATGGGCCGGTCGGAGGCGACGCCAGGTGTGATCGATCATCCATATGGGCCGGACTGGTGCGACGACGTTCGGCCTTGGGTGATCTGCATTCCCCGCGCGTCGCGGTGGCGTCATACATGCGCCCCGTGTACAAGTATATAATGGGGCATATCTGGAGTGGGGGGCCAAGGGGGGTGCGGGGGGAGACGGCGATTGGTGTCTCGTGCTATTGTTGCGCCGGGATGTTCAAGTCGATGTTTGTTCGATGGGGTTCGGTGTTGGGCTGGAGGCAGTGGTTTGTACGGCGTCAGTATTGTGCTATGGTGGTGGCATGTAGCGGTATTGTGATTGCGTCGGAGTCTAGTAGGACCTGTCGAATGTTGAATGTTACGTTGAACGTTGGTGTTGCATGATGTGTGCAATGACACGGACAGACAGCAGGCAGTCAGTCGCAAGTTGCTACAACACCATCGATTCATTTATGTAGAGATCCGCGCTTGCGCGGGAGACTCTTATGTACGGCACAATTGACAGCCAGCTATGTATTATAGCGTACACAGCGAAGCGACTAACCCGTCCCTCCACACCCGCGCACACCGGGTGGGCATGGGCGCAGGGGGCGAGGCCGGGCTTTTCGAGCATTCGTAAAAGGTCGTGATTCGTCAACGCGTCAACGGTCAAGCGAGTCAATAGGGTAGGGGCTGTGGTTGGGAGGAGTGAAGAAACGTTGACAGTCGAGCCAACTACAACAAGGCGGCTGCAAGTTAAGTAATGTGGGTGGCCGTACGTGGAAGGTACTTGTTAGGCAGGTAGGTAGGTATAGGCGTGGCAGGGGAAAGCAACAACAACGCTAAGACAGCAAAACGGAGACAAGATGAGGATGGGAAGAGGAATGCATGTTTAGTCATTACAGAGATGAGGAGAGAGAGAGAGAAGAGGGAGACGGGGGAACAACTCGGGCACTGGATCGGTTCGACGCGGCGGCCTGCGGAACGAACGAGAGGGCGGGCCCGCGAAGTTGCAATGTTGGGTGTGCGGGGAAGTGGTATAGACACGGGGACAGTGGAGCAATGAAACACAAGAGCCGGGTGCGCGTGTGGTCGTACGATCGTCGCATCGTGAGCGTCATGAGGAACAAGAACGGTCGGTCGTAAAGCAGGAGACGACGCGGACGAAACAATGGGTCAGCGGGGCCGGGACGAGATGTGTGATGAAACAAGATTGCAAGAGTACAGAGTCCTGGGGTGATGTGGATGCGTGACTTCTCGCCTGTGCGAGAGTCGTAGATGATGCGAGATGAGATGGTGTGAAGGAAAGAGGGATGAGGAGATGGAGCGTTGATGGGGTGGAAGTCCGCGGCAGTCGACGGCAACCAGGACCTAGACTGGGACCACAGAGCGGGTCAACGCGCGACGAGATATCGCACGATATCCAACGGAATTCGTGCCAAGAAGTACAGCGGGATGATTCCGGACGCCCGTAAATATTCAACGGCTTACGCAGGGATGGGGGGGAGGACAAGAGGGTAGGCGCGTACATGGACGCTTTTCTCCGTCCACGACAAGACATGGCCAGCCACCGAGACGATGCTGGCTTAGAAGAAAAGATCGACCAAGTCGCTGCCGCCCATGGTCGAAGAGAAGAAAGGCGGCGGAGTTGGGACCATGTCGTCGAAGCGGCTGTCACTGAACCGGGTGGTGGACATCTGGAACTCGACAGCCGAATAGCTGACGGACCTCGAGGCGAGTGGGGGTACGCGACCGGCAGGCCGACGCGCTCCGATACTCGATGCGAAGACGGACGGGTAAAAGGGAGCGGCAGGTCGGATGACGTCCATGTACGTGGGCAAGAAGGGGGACCCCGGAGCGGACTCGAAGCTGCTGTCGAGCGAGGACTGCGAGGACTCCGACGCATGCCTGCGAAGCGGGATCCGCGGGGCAAGAGACAGCGCCGCGAATTGGGGGAAAGGGGACATGACCTGTGAGATCGTGCCTGATGTTCAACCATCCGGAAAGTGGCGTGCGATGGGGCTGCAACATACCTCGGGAGTGCTCAACCCAAACGAGTCGTCCGTGGACACGTCCCAAAGGGGGCTAGAGAGTATTGGGCACTCATAGCCTCCGGTGGCCGGAACCGCGGTAGCGAGGTCTGCTACCACGGACGGGGGTACCGCGACGACGTCCTCGGACGCAACCACATTCGCGGCGGGTTGAGGACGGACCTGCTCGTTCTCCGCCGCAGCCTGCTCGTCTGAGTCTTCCTCCTCTCCTGATGGGGCCACGAACTCGCATTGGCCATCTTGGACAACCCACCAGTCGATGTCTGCGAGGACGCGACGGTTGTTGGTGTCCGAACCCGAGGATCTGCGGGGCTGATGACCACCTGCTCGCGTCAGGTGGGCGGACGCGCTGGAGGATGGGTTCCTGTAGGGAGAAGAGCGGACCGAAGGAGACGAGAGAGTGCGGCGGAGAGACGGCATGGCGAGGTCGGGATTTGGGAAGGTGGAAGGTGGTGTATGCGCAAGCAACGACGACGACGACTAATACGACAGCAAGCGAGGCGATGCCGAGGATATCGGTCGACGTGTACGGCTGCCTAACGCAGACGGGGAGGGAGGAGGAGACGAGGGGGGTATATAAGAATTTTATTTTATACGTGGGGCCAATCCGATGTGAAAGGGTGAAGGAACTCCGCGAAAGCGCCAGGCATCCCATCATTCTCGACCAATTGCAACCCTGCGTAAAGCTCCCGCTCGTCTTCTTCCTCCAACTCCGTCTCTGCCCCTTCCTCTCCTCCTATGTTTCCCAGAGGAATAAGGATACAAACGGGAGAGAATAGCCAAGGCAAGCAAACCAGAATCGAGCCTCGAGCTCAATCGTGGCCCGAGTGCCGCCCATGTCATGACGTCGACGGTTTGAACGAGACTGATATTCCACACATCAGATCCACTGCAACTACACGTTACAGCGCGACCTCGTGTGATGCCTTGGGCAGTCCAGCATAATAGCCCGCCTCGTCTGCAGCCGCTGTTGTTGCTACACTACCCTGACGGGGCTCAAAGACAATGCGCATTGCGTCCGGCGCAATCATAGCGCCCGGCGCCTTCTACTTCGTCTTCCCTTCTTTCTCTGCGTTACAGGAAGTTCTGCTTGGGACCCTTACAAGGACAATGTATCCATCTGGGAGGTACCACCTTGTCTTCTTTCACGGAGTTGCACCGAGCAGGCAGGTCAAGACGAGGTTTCCGCAAGTGCCAGTGCCACTGCGTACCTCACAATGACATCGACAACGTGCTGTTACCGGCGTCTTGTGAATGGTCCCCCCACGATCGCGACCAGCGCGCGACACCCGTGCTCGCCGGCTCCACGCCCAGGAACGAGCATCGCAGGACGGAAAATCGATCCCCGACATTTGCGAGAGTATTACGCGTTCGAGTCACTCTCTGATGCGCTTCCCCAAGATGTCACTTGGGAACCATGTGCTTGGATTGAGTGTGGGATGCCGCCCTTGCAGCCACAGACGCGTCTTTCCTCCTCTCGACGCGTCTCCGGCCTCCTTGACGTGTCTTCGATGCATGGCAATGCCATGAATAGCGTTAGGGCCCATCTGAAGCACAACCACGCGTCGTTGAACGTCGCCCGCCGCGTCTCGCGCCCCGAACGGCGCCTTTGTACGTGCGACTGCGGGTCACCCGCCTTCTCATCCGCTTTCCATGATCGTGCGGCGCAAGTCTGTTCGCTCCGGCACAAGTCTCATTTGTCAACAGCCGGCGCCAACCCGCGGAAGAGGGATACGTTTTGCCACGGCCAAGTCGCTGCCTGTCCCTCCATGCGTAAAAGTGACGATTCCAGTGCGCTTCGCGACTTCGGACGGCGGACCCGCGCGGGCCTGAAGGCATGAAGTCTGAATTTGTGGGGACGTGACCGTGTGCGAGGCAACTTACTGGCAACTCCCGAATGCGGTGCATCATTGCATATTACGGTCGTGGACCAGTTGGACCTGATCGTGGTCATATGTATAAATTGTTGCCACCGGTGGCTATTTTCGACGGCGTTCATGCAAGGAGGTTTATATCGCCGGATCCAACGAGAGTGTCTATCAAATATTAGGAATGAATGACCCGTTGATCCATTTTTCCGGCACGATTGTCGCACCCGGAGGAACAAGACGTGGTCGAGTGAGAAGTGATCTGTTATTTCATCGTCCATAGCGTACCATCTAACCAGAACAGGACACTACTGTACTCGAATTGCACACAAGTTAACGAGCGACAGAGTTCCGATAGCGTCGGAGACTCCTCTCAGCAAGCATGATCATTCGACTCCACAGCATCTCGTCATGAGATGGGAGGCGACTGCTTCCGAAGTATATACTTAAGTCCGCGCCAATTGATTGAAGTAAACCACACACACGTTAATGTGACAAAGGGCAAGTCGATCATCTTCCCACAAATATGAACACAGTGTCCTGTGCTATCGATGCCCTCTTAGCCACCACCAATATGTCTCAAAACCTCGTGCAACACAGAAAGCCGTAATATATTTTCCATAGCGTGAAACAGGCATGAAATTAACAGTGACGTCCCTGCCGAGACCCTGAGCGAGACAGCTGGCCTCAGGGTCGTGCAGGCAGTGGACCACAGGCGCCCACAACTTGAAATGAGAATGCCGATCCTACTCACCTTCCTAAAGCGGATGAGGACAAGAGAAGCGCCTTGGCGGGGCGCCCGGCGCTCTGACGGGTCGGTTCAAAGTCGGATACTGGAGCGTGCCCGGCCAGTCGCGAGAGATGCGCTTCGTCTTCGGCTCCTTGCCAGCTTATCTGCGCTCTCTTCTGGTTATCCTCCACACCCCTCCTGGAACGAACCCCCATCGCGCGCACCCCTTCCATCCTGGGCCGAAGGAGATATGTCCACCGTCTTCTACGGCGCGCTCATCACACCGACGTCCCTGACGGCATACCGTGCGCTCCCTCGCGCGCTGCTATCCGTATCGCGCACGACCGGAGACATTGAATGGATCGAAGATGACGTGGCGGCAGGCGAGATCCTGAGCGTCCTCGCGCGCCATGGGGCGGCCTCGGAGAGCGTGGACATCCTCAACCTCAAGCTGGGAGAGTTCCTAATCCCGGGCTTCGTTGATACCCACATCGTGAGTCCACCGAAGCGTCGCGTTGGGGCGGGTCAGATCCGTTCTTATTCTGATCGCCCGCAATATAGCATGCGCCGCAAGTTCCGAATCTTGGAAGGTGTGTGGTCCACTTGTTGCTTGTCCCACGACGGTGCTTTGAACTCTCCTAAAGCGGGCAGGAGCATGAGCTGCTGGACTGGCTCTCAGAGGTCACATTTCCCATGGAGTCCCGCTTCGCGGATGCCGACTTCGCGAAGCGGGCGTACACTTCTGTCATCAGGCGCACGCTAGACTTCGGGGTGCGTACGCCCGTCCTGTTCGGAAATGCCGTTCAGACTGACTCGCGGAAATGAAGTCTACGACGTGCTGTTATTATGGCACCCTCCATTCAGAAGCGACGAAGATATTGGCAGACGTGATACATAGCTACGGTGCGCCCTCGCTTCGCTTCCTGATGAAGCACCAAGCGCGCTCTCGACTGACGGCGTGGTATACCAACAGGGCAGCGCGCATTCGTCGGGGTAGGTAAGCTCCTCACTAACCCCTCCCCGCCCGCTTTCTGAGCGCACCCCCCATCACATCGCGCCACAGAAATGCAACATGGACAGGAACTCGCCTGACTACTACGTCGAGCCGTCAGCAGAGAAGTCACTCGCCGCCACGCGCGAGCTTATTGCGCACATCCGCACCCTACCCCCGCCCCCGCCCGCCGGCGCCGCCGAGCCGCTCGTGCGCCCGATCCTGACGCCGCGCTTCGCGATCTCGTGCACGGGCGCGCTTCTGGACGGGCTGGGGAAGCTCGCGGCCGAGGACCCCGCGCTCGCGATCCAGACGCACATCTCGGAGAACGAGTCCGAAATCGTGCTCACGAAGAAGCTCTTTCCGCTGGGGTCGCTGCCCGAGCCTCCCCCGCTGCCGAACGGGACGGAGAAGGCGAAGGTGAAGGGTTCAGAGGAGAGCACGTACGCGGGGGTCTATGACGCGTTCGGCCTGTTGCGGAAGAACACGATCCTCGCACACGGGGTGCACCTGGAGGAAGAGGAGGTCGCGCTCATCAAGGCGCGAAACGCGGGCATCAGCCACTGCCCGACGAGCAACTTCAACCTGCGCAGCGGGTCCGCACGAATAGGCATGCTGCTCGATCACGGTATCAAGGTAACACCCATTTCGCGTCCCTCTTAAATGTCTCTGCCTCTTCCAGATCGATCTGAACTCACCGCGGCCCGCCAGGTCGGGCTGGGGACGGACGTGTCGGGTGGCTTCTCGCCCTCGATCCTCACCGCCGTCCAGCACGCCAGCATGTGCGCCAAGGTCGTTGCGCTGCGCACGGACGCGGCGCCCGCGCATACGCGTTTCACGGGTCGCCAGCTGCCGATGGCGACCCTGTTCCACCTCGCGACACGAGGCGGCGCGGAGGTGTGCGACCTGCAGCGGCGCATCGGCTCGTTGGAGCAGGGCAAGGCGTTCGACGCGCTCGTCGTGAGCGTTCGGAGCGATGCGGGCAACCCGGCGGTGTGGGGCATGGATACGGCCGAGGAGCTCGAGATGGGGCTGACGAGGGACGGGAAGGCGCGGGCGAAGACGGAGAGGGAGGAGCTTGCGGGAATGTTGGAGAGGTTTTTGTTTTGTGGGGACGATCGGAATGTGAGGAGGGTGTATGTGCAGGGGAGGTTTGTTGGGGGGAAGGAGTGGAGGGAGTAGACTTGTGGAGGCTCGGATCGCTTCTGTCAGCGTTTCTTGAAGGTTCACTATGACCTGTATTGCCAGGCCCCTAGACGACTCTTCGAGAGGTTTCGCAATTACGTGCGAATTAGAGAGGAGCTTCAAGATATGGTGTTGGTGGGATGACTCTGGAAATATTCGCAGTGCCCTGAATTCGAGATAGGTAGATGCTAACAGCAGGGAGGTAAATGAAGTAGCTACTAGCAGAAGACCCGGAGTAACTCGCCATCCTCCTCTGCATTCCGACAGCTTCCTTCTCTGGGAGCAAGTGAAACGTCGTGTCCACTGTATGGCAAACCGTTGCTTATGGGTTGTTGACTTTCGTTATTGCGGTTTTTTGTGTATATTCTAACAGCAGACAATGGTTACACGGACGGTCGAGGGCGTTCGGATCCTTCGCTGTCAATGGCAAGCACCTCGTCCACTGGACGACAATCGTCCTCTGTTCGTGTGGACGTTGGGCACAGGCAGTCTATTCAAGGACTATCCATAACCTTAGCCAAGATCCGGCCTGAACGAACCCGCCCACAGACGCACCAGGTGGGCGTTGACTCGTAGGAAGGATGGGTCGTCCACAGTTGAATTTTGTCCTTGTCAACGGAATGGTTCAAAAGATGCCATTGGAAATGAGATGGATTGGTGTTTAATTGTACGACGCCGTGGCTCCTTCCAGACCTTTCAATCAGGAGGAAGTCAACGACGATGTATAGAGCATGCGGACTGCTTGAATACACGGCGCACTCACAGCGACTTTGCTTCACTTTCGTGTTAACAGCTCTCTCACCATTTCCATAACGCCATAGAATACAGTACGATCGTGCGGATTGAGTTCCGATGAATCAGACGGACCTGAACTCTTGGCCAGCGCGATTCCGACGATCACAGCGCGTCTGTCTGCTTCTAGTACACTGGCCTCCTCCATAGTCCACACGAGCGTGGCGATCTGCGACGCGTAGAGCGAATGCAGAGTTTGTACGCGGTCGGATGGCGCGCTTCCAAGCAGAGGTGTGAGCTGCAGAGAAGGCGGTGGGACCGGGAGGGGTGCAATATTGGGATGCTCAGGATCCGGAGGAGGAGGAGGTAGGAGAGGCATGGTAGAGGGAATGGTGGCTTGAATCTGATGACAGCATGAGGAAAAATATGCAGACGGGACGGATGGCGTGCAACTCACCAAGCTCCCCACTTTACCAAGCTGTGTGACCAGAACTACGATGCGGTCCGCGAAAGCTTGCAGCAAGACGTCTGTCTGTACGCCTTCCAGCTCTCTGGCAATGTTGGCTGTCTGGAGCATCGTTCGGTATCAGTTGCGAGATGGTGGATGGATGACAAGATCCAAGCGGTGGCGCCGCGTCTCTTGACGCGTATGGGCTCTACGCGTCTTGCCCCCAGCCACATACCACTCGTTCTCGATCTACTTAGCACCTCAGCAAACCGTCCTGCGCTCTTTCTGGTATCCAAAAATCGTGCTAGCACTCTTCCGACGCGTCCCTTTTGGCCTGTTCTCCGTTCTCTAGCTCCTGAAACCCTGCGAGTATCGCGCCGGTGGCTGAAGCAGCAAGTTCAGTCCCGACCTGTACGAGAGGCTCTCCTAGCCATGCCTCCCCTCCACGAACGCAACCTGTCGAGTTTGGCCACTAAGGGGAAGGCGAAAGAAAGCGTACATTGGCATCTCGGATGGTGGGACCTTTGCCATTCACTAGAGGGAACGGGAAGGTGAGATGTCTGTCGTCCGCCATATCACTCACACTCATGCTTTTTACGTTCCTACCTGTTTGTCTGTGTCCAGGCCGGTGCAATGGAGCAAGTCCTCTGTGATATTCACCGCTCATGAATCAAGCCCGATGATTACGGGTCGTCATTTCCCCACTTCACGTCAATTCGACCTAATACCGCCAATTCTCGACTGTATGACTCACTACGAGCGAGCAACCGTCATCTCCCTCTGCCCAACCGACGATTGGCTTTTTGCATACTTCCCCGGAATAAACCGTCCGGGTATAGGATGTGTCTGGCACAGGGAAGCTCAATTGGATAGGTGGTCTCAGAGGGAATGTTGGTCATATCCTATCGGAGGCGGCGTCGTCACTGCGGCATGGTCGTGCCACCATCGAGAGGTGAGTGGATGAATCCGAAAACGCTAGGGTACTACTTACACTAGTGGTAGTGGGCCGTGTCGGACGCTGGCACTTCCAGTCGCCTGCCGCCAGTTGGACCACTCATACCTCTCCCGGGTCCTACTCTGATCTTGGTCACGGAGGCACACCTTCTCCATGTCTACAATATCTCGTCGCTAGGAAGGACCGGTGCTCCCACTCGTGCCACGCTCCTTCAGCCCAACGACCCCTTGAACCCGCCGACCGACCCCGAGTCCACTGGTAAGATCGGAGGGGATAGGGTGTGTGTGAAGGCTGCTATTGGCCTCTGTTACCAATGTAATTCTTCTATTTGCCACGCACTGGCGTAAGCTGACCAACGCAGATCCCGCGATCCTTGTTGCAATGCGCTCGGCACTGTTACCTTCCCAGAATTCCACACAAACGCTCCAACAACTGTCAATGGACCTCGCACTGGAGCTGGTTCAGCCACAACCCCCAGAACTACCTTTCGTGTCCGAATGGGAATTGTGGGGTGAGGAGCCGACCATCTCTCTCTGTGAAGTACGCATCGAGTATCGGGCCCATGTGCCTCGTAAGTGTCTCAAACAAGTAGTGATGTATCTTTGCACTGAGCTCCGAGCATGCGCAGCGGTTTTCACTCGCCCATTACCTCCAATACATCACCCGAGTTCGCGTTTGGTGAACTTGGTCTTCTACTGTCCTCCACCATCACATGCCCCCAACCCGCCGATGTCAGTGGCTCCCAAAGCTGACCCGAAGGGCCCAATGTATCCCCTATACCTGGCAGCGACATTCCTAGATTTCGACGATTGTAGGTCGCAGCTGTTGATATCGAGATCATGTCCCGACGATGACGTGCTTCAGACACAACTATCCCGAAGTCCGAGATAGTCTCCTACACATTCGTGAATGGTCTGCCAGCCAACTATTGGGTGCGTTCGGTTCTCTTCAAATGGCTCCATTCGACCTGACTTCGTTTTTCCAGGGAGTGAAATCTGAGGCAAGACGTCCCAGCCAGACGAAGGTGCCTTGTTTCCTGCTCCCATCAAACACACGAGGCGGGTTCGTCGCGGGTTTCCTAGACGCCGGCGGTTTACTTCCACGCCGCAAATCCAAATCCAAGGAAACAATCATCGGTTCGGTCGAAATGCTCAAACCGTTAGTGCGGGTTATCTGACATGCTCATTCTTGTCTAACGTAATGATTTATAGGGCAAATTTGGCGACCCACGAAGATTGGGAAAACGTTCCCATTGTTTCAAATGCACAAGCTGGTTCCATTGATGGTATGTTTCCCTTGGCAGCACTTCTAGTCACTACGAATGTGATGCATACATCTCACACAGTGCCCGTCAGTGTTGCCCTCTCGCCGAACGAAACTCTGGTTTGCTGCATCTCCTCGCCGCTCCTTGGCTCGCACTTCTCCATCCAGGCGCTGCCCCGCCGTGTATCTGGTGGCACCGCTTCAATGTTCACCGGAAGTCTCCAAGGAGATCTCTCGAGACACCTAGTTGCAGCCATCCGCGCACGCTATTCTCCTTCAGACGTCATCCACGCCCTCGCAATGCCTCCGATATCCACCGAAGCCGCTGTTAACACGCTATACCAGGCATTTACAACCATGGAGTCGGATTCAAATGGTCTCAAGGAAATGTGGACTGCTGAACTTCTAGGAGTTGCTGCGGAGGTCTACGGGTACGTTCTGCCTGAGCCAAATATCTTTGGCTCGTGTTCTCAACTTACATCGAACTACCAGTGCACGGACACAGCGCTTGGACAGGGGTCCCGAGCAAGAGCTGTGTGCAGCGCGTCGACAAACAGCACATGAGATCGCTTCTTTGTCTGCGTGTTGTAGCGCATTCGACACTTGTCGAGAGGGAGATGCGTATGACCTAGGTCTGTCCTATTTGCTCTCCACACCACTCTCGTTCAGGGAGTTCTAACCATCAACCATGATCTGTAGATGCTGTCTGGCAGCTTCTAGGTATGACAGGCTGGGTCATTGAGTTTGTCGAGAAACTCTTCAAGGAGTGTATCTTCGTCGGAGAGCGGCCCGAACCTGTCCCGTCTACACCGGGATTGGCTTCGTCCGTTGGTATGCCGTTCGATCATCTCCTGAATGTCTCTGGATCTGAACTCTTGCTTTAGGTAAATCTCTGGATAGTCCGATATTCTTGCACCTCGTACACCCGTATGCGCTGACTCGGCTCAAGACCTCCGTGGAGCACGTCAAGCGTTTCCACGACCACGTATGCAAGCTTCCCGCGAAGGGCGAGGAATCCCACATCGCGAAGGACGTCCTCCTCGATATCACGGAAGGAATCGGCATCGACCTTCACCATGTAGGAGCCCTCTTCGCGGAAATAGTGCAAGAGACCAAGGGTTTGGATGGTGAGGTGCTTCCCCTCAAACGACTTGCTCCCTTTTTAACCACAAACTACAGCTCAGGACCTCCGACGGAGTCTCGCGTCTTGTTGCCCCGTCCCCGAGCTCAAGCCCCAGATCCGCAAGGCGGTGGACAAGGTCCTGCGCTCGAAAGCGATCGACCGCGCGCGGCTGTTCATCAAGCCCATCGAGCTTTCCGACGGCGTCGCGCGCCTGGCGTTGTCGGAGCCCTCGGTAGGTACACAAGCAGGCTCGCAAAAGGACAAGAACACGGATGTAGTCAAGAAGGGTGCGCTCGCGCGCAACGTTAACCGGCAGGCTAGCGTGTGCGTGCGATGCGGTGGGAGATCGGATGTGCCCGCTGAGAGGAAGATGGGCATGGAGAGCGCACTCGGTCGGTGGCAGACGTGGGAGAAGTCATGGCAATTGAGATGCGTGTGTGGAGGTTTGTGGGTCGATTCCAAAAACCTGCCTTCCTTTACTTCAGTGTAGAGAAGTGCATGACTAGATTATATAGACAGGTATGGTATTCAGGTCACGGTCTACGAGCTCGTATATGAAATCATAATGGATGGACTAAGTAAGAAGCGAATGCCTAGGTCGCCTCTTTCGTGTCACTACGCGCCTGGTCCCTTTCCCTCCGTTCGTGCTCGAGCAAGGCTATTCGTTCCAGGGCTTCAGCCCGTTGCTTCTTC
The DNA here is from genome assembly GCA_020736865.1 of Ganoderma leucocontextum. Classification (NCBI taxonomy): domain Eukaryota; kingdom Fungi; phylum Basidiomycota; class Agaricomycetes; order Polyporales; family Polyporaceae; genus Ganoderma; species Ganoderma leucocontextum. The sequence continues at coordinate 2,437,374 of JAHKGY010000003.1, read as the reverse complement.
AATACCTTGAGGTACTCCTCGTCGGTAAGCTTCACGAACCCAATGACGGCCATGAGATGGTCAACGATGGAGGTTCGTGGTTCTTCTGGCCCGTCCGAGAGCAAAGGAGCAATCTCGGGTCGTGGCTGGGATTCATGGATTTTGCGAGAGACAAATTTGACTCTCATGACGGTCAGCTCGTTGAAGCCAAACTGGAGGACAGTGCAAATGATACCCGCTGTGCGTGCACCAGCCCATATCCCAGCAGCACCATCTGAACGCACGTAGGGAGTCAGGCAATAGGATGGAAGGTCGGGTGAATGTGGCACGTACGTCGCCATGCATTGATAATCCCTCCGGTGAGAGCACCGCTAACAGCGGTCTCAGGCACGTCGTGCATGCGTATATGCGACCATGAGGGTTGAGAGGATGTCCTTGGTGTGGGATGGGTAAAATATCCCGAATGCCAAAGCAGGGGACGAGCGACAACTTCACGTATGCCTGGGCAGAGTGTCAACTCAAACTCGCGAAAGGAAGGCCGTGTCACGCACCGAAGAACACCGTGCCGGCTATTCCTCCATTCACGGCCGCAGACAAGGCAAGGGGTGTTGGGTGACGGGACCCCCGGTAGAGCGCATGGCCTGCAGTGAACGTTCCCGCAGCAATCGCTGTTTGGCGAATATGATGGTCAATGTTGGTGTAGTGGTTGTCAGAACTCGGAGAACGAACTCGCATGTTAGAAATGCGCCTTTTGCGACGTTCACCGGCGTTGCAGGGTCCATGCCCGGCTGTGGTGGTTCGGTGTGAAGTGTGAACGCTGCACGAAACACGCGTGAGGTCATCGCGGCTTGCAACGTGGGCGGCTCCCGCCACTCTCTTCCCCTCCACCACCATCCCCGGGCTCACAGGCATCTCTCGCTCTGAAACTACGACTCTGTTCCTAGGGCTATGCGCTGAACAAGTCACTAGCCATGAATGTCCTACGTCGGTTTCTTGGTTTCCACAGGATGGCTGCTGATGTCCAGGCCCAGCCTGAACCGAACCTTCCCCCAGAAATCTGGCTCAAGGTCTTCGACTACGCAACACATATCCCCGGTGTTTATACTTGCGACGATGGTCCAGCTCTCCTTGCGTACGCAGCCGATCAACATGGAATCGCTCTTCATAGCAGACACCGCGAAGCCACGAACACCATACTTTCCGCCAGTCTCGTTTGCAAGGCATGGACTCCCGTGGCAGCGGAGTTCCTCTTTCGCTATCTCCTCGTCAAGAGCGGAAACCATGCTGTCAAGATCGCAAAAACACTAGACAACTTTGCGATTCACCCTCTCCGCTCATCTCTCCCTGGTCGATTCACCCTCCGGTTGGAGTTTTTCCTGGAAGGCGTTCATCGCTGGAACATGTCACACACCTTCGCTCTTACCTACATCCTCTCGGTCTGCCCCAATATCCGCGTCTTTTCTATTGCATTTATGTCAGTGGACGCCCCATACAGCTCTCGTCAGTTCATGAATGCAATGCAGGTCGTGGGTTTGCGATCTAACATCCGGCGACTCGAACTCAAAGGCCACGATGCACTTTTCGAGGCGGTCTTACCTGCTCTGGCTCCTCATCTGGAAAGCCTTGTCCTCATCCCTCTTAACGCCAGGGGATGCAAGTCAGCGTTGACGTTTCCGAAACTTCGAGTTTTCGTCCTTCAAGACCGCTGGGCTATCCCGCTCGACAACGACCCATCAACGATTCCTAGTCCGCCTTTCCGGATGCCTGTTTTGCGGGCACTCCATCTATCTCCCAATTCTTCCACCGACTCGGACTTCTTTCGGACCGTCGCTGGCCAACTGGAATATCTCTCTGCAGGTGGGAACGCGTCATCCACTCTCCAGCTTTGCAACAGTCTCACGGAATGGACGCTTCCTGGTGCTCTTTTTTGTCTTGGACGATCTCGCAAACTTCCCATCTGCACTCCGCGTCGTCAATCTCGATGGAGGTCTTGTGGTTTTACTACTTGGTACACTCGCGCTCTGGATCACAAGCCCGCGCCCGCCAGCACTTACGACCATCCGCATCCTCCTCCCCATCGGACGACGCTGCGGAGAGATAACTCAAGACATCCTTTGGTTCGCTGAGTTCGTCCATCGGGCTTGTATCAACTGCGGCATCCATGTAGGGCTTTCAACAGGAGTTGACCAGCACATATCACGTTCGTATGTCCCGGCCACCGTCGAGCTCTTAGCTGCTGCTGTCGTCAACCACTAGATTGTATGCCAATCGAATGTCTGTCTGTGAATTGTCGCTAGGTCGATTTACAGGCTTGGCGAACTTGAGCGACATCCGGAACTTGGGCTCACAACATGGGCTTGAATCGCTTCCCTCCCCCTCCACACTTCTTGTCGCGCCACAACCACTCTGATAGTGTTTTGGGCCCTTTAGAATGTATCCATAAACCACGAGCGCCGCATGAATAGATTTTCACGAAGATACACAATCACATCGTGTCCCGTACGAAACCCAGTGTGCCCAATGACGACGCCAGCAGCTCCAGCAACTTCTCACTCTCTTTGCCCTGCGCCTCCGAGAGCGTCTCGAGCTCGCCCCGCAGCTCCTGGTTCGATGCAAGCACGTCCCCGTGCATGCGAAGGAACACGTTCATAAACGTCTGCACTGCCTCAAAGTCGCGATGTGAACGCAGCCGGCCGGTGAGCGCGCCGACGAACAGCCGCATCGAGTCCAGCGAGACGAGCGAGCGCAGCTCGACGTCCATGGCCGCTGGAGAGAGCGCCTTCGCGTAGTTGAAGAAGTCCTCGTCTGCAAAGACAGGTTAGCCACCTTCTTTCGATCTCGGTAACGACGCAGCTGGACGTACAATCAGACGACAGACTCTCGCTCGACTCCACGAGCTTCTTGTAGAACACGCTCTCCGTCTCGCCTGCTGCGCGCTGCAGCCGCTTCGTCGACTTCTTCGCTTCCTCCTGACCCTTCTGCTGCTGGTCGACCGCGAACCGGTGCTCGACCCCGGGCAAGGTGGGAAGGAAGAACGGCGCCTTCTCCGGCTGCTTTGGGGGCTCCTTGGGCTTGTTGCGTTGCTGGATGACCTCGAGGTTGAGGAGCGTCTGCCAGCGGGAGCGCGGGAGGAGCGTGAATGTGACGAGCTCGCCGTCAAGCTGGGGCGGGGTGGTGAAGACGTCGGCGGGCTTTTCTTGCACCGTGAGCGCGGAGAGGGAGTCGAGGACTACGGAAGAGGAAGAGGGGTCAGTTGTGGGTGGGAACACGTAAAGGGGAAGAGGATGGATGACGGACCTTCGTCTTCTGCCAGGCCTTGCATGGACGGCAGGGAGACGTCTGTGACGTCGTCTTCAACGATGCTCTGGAAGGAGATCTCAGAGTATTGCGCGCGATTTGCCCTGATCGAAAGAGTTAGTCGGGGTGTATGCACAACTCCAGGCATCACTTACCATAGGTAAACACCGACGCTGTCCACATGGGACGTCGCTAGGAAGTCGTTCGTCGGTGAGAACGAGAGGCTCGTAGCAACGCTCGATGTGCGGAAAGCGTCAATGAGACGACCAGTAGGCACATCGAATGTGCGGATGATCGAATCCAACGATGTCGCCACGAGCCATCTCGAGTCCGGCGAGAATGTTACATCCAGGATGCGACCACGGAAGCCTCCAAGCTCTCGGACAATGCGTCGGGTCTCGATGTCGACCAAGCGTACGACAAGGTCGTCGCAGATGACTGCAAGCAAACCGCTGTCGCGGTGCAGTGTGATTGATACGGCGGCGGATGGAAGGACAAGCGTATGCTCCAGGGCTGCCGTATGGAAGTCGAAGAACTGACAAAACCAATACAGTTAGAGCGCACACCGTGGGTGAATGTATGAAGTCGACTGACATTGATGGTGCCGTCGAGCGTGCTCGCGACGACCGTCCTATCGAGAGCATCGCTTGCAAGCCCAGTAACATTCCGCTCTTCTCTCTTCTTGCCCGCTGGTGGGCGGAACCGACTGGGCACGTTTGCAGGACAAGATCCGATAGCGAACGTCCGTCGCAAGATACCAGATTGCATGTTATGCATATTGATAGTGCCCGTTGACGACGCGGTGATGCCAAAGTTGCCACATGCTGTTACGCATACAGCCTGTAGAACGATTTCCCATGAGTCTGCGTAACACCGAGGTTTGGGATGGAGAGCATACCTTGACGGAACCGACGGTCGCCCCTTTCTTCTTCTCAGCGGAAACGTTGAAGACGTACTTTCCGACGCGCTTGTCTTTCATGGTCCATGTTCGCGCAACCGCTTCGTCGGTGTGGGCGGTCAGAATGTCATCCCAATCCTTTGCACGAGTTGTAGAGTGTGATATGCTGTTGACAGCAGGGAACTTGAGCGAGGCTATTGGGATCGACAGACTAGTCGCTTTCTTCGCCAGCGATCCTGTTGGAAAGCCCGTGAGCTTCAAAACCTGCTACGGTTTCTATAAGCATTGCGTCTCTCCCACCTTGACTGAGCTCAAAGCTCCTCGAGTCCCTTACTACACTCGTACATCGCAAGCTACGGTCCCTCGAGGCCGTCAGAATCTGCTTCCCATCCTCGCCATAGTACCGGATAAGATGCGGCGGTGCGTGATGCCCCGAGCGGAACCTGAGGAGGCGCGGGGCCTCTGTTGGCGAATCGAACAACCATTGCTGTTTCAGATATGGTATTAGTGTGACAAATGGCGGAACAGAGATTTCACATCACCTTGACACTGTTGTCTTCGCCAGAGCTAACGAGTACAGGCTGACCTGGAATCCACTCGAGCGCGGTAATAGCTCCGTCATGTGCACCACGGACGATGTGCAGGAGACGTCCGCCAGAGTTGAGATCCCAAAGCGCAATATGACCCGTCGACGATGCCGTCGCTAGGATGGGCTCACCATCTGTAACCCAGAACGTCAGTCAGCCGATCTACTCGGCGCATGCTAAGGTGTTATCACGCACCGCTGCGGAAAGACATGGCGCGGATACCGCCATCCTGCATGGCCATCCGCATGAGCCGCTCATCCGCACGGATGTCATACACAGAGATCTCCCCAGACGAGAAGCCAATGCCGATGACATCGAGGGCTGGTGAGCGGGCAAGCGCTGTGATTGCGGTAGAAGTGGTGTTTGAAGGGGACGTTAGAAGGGATGCGGCAGGGAAAGTATAAATCAATGTCCTGAGGACGCGACTGAGCATTTATAGACGCAGAGTAATCAAGGCGGGTGGACATACTGCGTGCGGATGTTCCACAGTTGCATGCTGCCTTGACTGCTTGCAACCAGGACTTTGTTGAGGTACGTGGCGGGGTGGTGCATCGTTATGGCCGTGAAACCGGACTCAAACTGGATGGTTGTTTGGAGCTCTGGAGCACAAGTTGTAGAGTGGGGTGAAAAGGGCAAGGAAATACGGGACGTACCTTCGCTCTCCGTGTCCCATACCAACAGTCGACTACCGTCATCAGTGAGGGCGAGCAATTGAGTACCGAAAACAAGTATATGGGTTAATGAGGTTTCTAGCGGGTTCGCTAGACGAGCAACCTGCACCCGGGTTAGTGAGCTCAAGGCATTAACGAATAGAGGCTACACACCTCCTTGCCACGGAGATATTTTATAACATATGGACCAGAAGACACCCAGATCGCATTCCCGTCCATAGCCATAGAGGCTATGGGATGGGGCGCATCAGGACCTGTGCGATTGCTTGGTATGAGACACTCCATATACACTTCCGTCTACTTCCGTAGATCTAGTATAGGTTCGTAGTAACTCACCAACAAACAGTAGGCCCATTTTCCCGCCTTCCCACATCGCCCATGCCCTCCCTAAGCAAGTAAGCAGATGGATTCGAGGACCATCGGTCGCGCCTTTGTGAGAACGCGTCTGGAGCACAAACGGTATGCTGTTCGTTATGAGACCGAGTGCGCGGAACGGTGCGAAGAGGCGAGGTTCGTGTTTAAAGCTTTGCGGCTCTACTCCTTCAATCCGAGCACGCTTTCTGGGAGGGGGGGTTGGGTGTGTGTCCATGTTCGCGCCCATGGGTCTTCAGCCGATATCCAGGAGAGAATGTGAATGGTCGCGCGTAGAACCCAGAGATATGAGCGGGGAGTTGGGGCCTCAGTTTGAGGACCGAGCGGTGTGCAGTCTCAGCAGAGTGACCGTGACCGAGTCGGAGTCGGGGATGGCAGAAATTTGGTTCCTGTGATCGGTCCTCGGTTAGATTAGATTAGATGCAGGTGGCCAGCAGCTCGGGCGCTCATGCATTATGGCTTGGTGAACGACCTTGGAACGACCACCATTAACCCAACCTTCGGTTTGACTACTCTTTATCTGGTCTCGCATACAAAAAAAACTAATTCAACGATGGATGGAAAACAACCTGAACCGGAGCTGCTGTTCCCCGGCTCGGTTTTCACTCCTCAATTGCAACTGGCAGCCGCACTGTTGCTCGCTCTAATCCTTGTTGCGAGTCCGTTCTCTCCTTGTTGCTGGATTGAACAAGCGTTGACTCGCGTCTAGTTTCTGTAATCCTTGCACGTACAAGGTCGGCGAAGCGTGGAGATGCTGTCATTCTCGCAGGTTGCTCTGATGCTGGAAAGTCCGCGATACTCACCAAAGTAAGTTCTCGTACTGCACGTCGTTGTCAGCACCCCTCATCCTCTGATCGCGACGCCCAGCTGGCATACAACCAAACTCTGCCCACACATACGTCTATGCAAACAAATGTGGCTCTCGTACCCCTTGCATCAGGCCATAAGACGCTCCGTGTCATCGACGTTCCGGGGCACCCTCGCATTCGCGACCAATTCCAGGAGCACCTGGCTACCACGAAAGCCATCGCCTTTGTCGTGGATGCGAGTGCCATCTCGCGGAATGGGCCTGCCGTAGCAGAGTACGCCTTCCATTATTACACGTAGCCTCGCTGATGTCTTTGCTATGTACAGGCACCTACATATGATCCTTAACGCTCTAACATCGCTCCCCCCCTCGCGCGAGACGCCCTCCCTTACAGTCGTCGCGCACAAATGCGACCTAATCAAATCCACTGCGACAGCTTCCGCAGAGCAACTCGCAATCAACCGTGTACGCACTATCCTCGAGCGCGAGCTGGAGAAGCGCAGAGTATCGCACGCGGGCGGGGTAGGCGTGGAGAGTCTGGGTGCGGAGGACTCGGATTCGCAAATTGGCGGGTTGGAGTGTACGGCGAGCGGGGAGTTCAGGTTTTCCGAGTGGGAAGGTGGCGAGGTCGGGTTCATTGGAACCTCGGTGTCAGTGGGCAAACCTCCCTTGCCTGCCGACGAAAAGCACGCCGAAGGTGATGGGTTATCGCCTTTGCGCAAGTGGTTGAACGACTTGGCATGATCTCCACGGACAGCTCTCCGGCCGATGTTGTAGTCGACCGACATCCCCTTTGACGCTCCCGAACCCCTTCGTAAGCTCGGCATGGCCCGTGCGCGTGGCCGTTGCGGCAAATATATGCAAACAATAAACCTTTAAAAGCATGGGCGGGTCCGGTTGTTTGCCTCACGCAGCCTTTTAGACAGTGCCTGTCCCTTCGATATTCAACACAGAGGACATGGCGATTCGGTATTGCGGAGAGTAAGTCCAATTGCGGGTCGGGGAGGACAAAGAGCTCACCCGCCCATCTTTCGATGCTATGGTGAAGTGAGTGTCAGAACCTCCCCACATTTTTCCTATCTTCGAATCCCCTGTATTTCTAGAGTTGTAAATTACATGCGTCTTCGGTAGGTATAGTAATACATTTCTGCTCTACCATTCCGTCGTGTCAAGTTGGTGCAAGATATCGATAGTGAAGTAAGAAGAGTGGGATGCAATGTACAGCTGGATCCAACGTGCACGCGACCTATGTAAATTGTTGCTCAGCTATATGCATATGCATAGACAGTCAAACACCATGCATTGCTCTACCGTCAGCCCAGCCTACTCTAGTCAAGATACCAGTACGGTTTGCTGAGCGTAAGCAGCGGACGAAGGTGACGAATCCCATGTGTTTTCTGCGCTACTCTCGACGTCGACGGTCGGACTCGCAGTGCGCGCGATTGAGACATGGGCGTCTACGACCACGTCACTGTAACAGTCTGCACACGCCTCAGGAAGCTCACCTCTTTCAGCCACTTTCCTCCCTTCTCCTCCACACTCCCGTCCTCCCTCCCCAACGACGCCATGTTCATTATCAACTGGTTTTGGGACGTCCTCGCTCAGCTTGGTGCGTTGTTCGCGACAACTTGTATTCCGAAAGACATTATTCAATGAACGTCCCGTAGGTCTTCTCCACAAGAACGCCAAAATCCTCTTCCTTGGGCTGGACAATGCTGGAAAGACGGTGCGCCGTGCTCGTACTGATCCTTCTCATCTGTGCCCGTACTCACAACACCTGTGTCCAGACCCTCCTGCACATGTTGAAGAATGACCGTCTCGCGACCCTTCAACCCACGCTCCACCCAAGTGAGTGTCGATACGAGTGTAGTGTTTGTTCCCACTTTCATCCGTTGAGGCCCTCCACAGCATCCGAGGAGCTTGCTATTGGTAACGTGAAGTTCACGACCTACGACTTGGGTGGTCACCAGCAGGGTACGCAGTACAGTCCTCGGTTCTGTTCGTTGGCATTGCACTCTGAGCATTCACACCATTATCAGCTCGCCGCCTCTGGCGCGACTACTTCCCGGAGGTCGACGGGATCGTCTTCCTGGTCGACAGCGCCGACTTCGAGCGGTTCTCCGAGTCTAAGGCGGAGCTCGACGCGCTCCTCTCGATTGAGGAGCTCTCCAAGGTCCCCTTCCTTATCCTCGGCAACAAGATTGACGCGCCAGGCGCTGTGAGCGAGGACGAGCTCCGGCATCAGCTAGGCCTCTACCAGACCACCGGCAAGGTGTGTAGCCCGAATTAAACTGGTTCCATACTCCTGCGCCCGCTCAACGTCCCCCTGCTGTGCACTTCACGTCTACGCTTACAGGGCAAGGTTCCCCTCAATGATATCCGTCCCATTGAGATCTTCATGTGCTCAGTTGTCCAGCGGCAGGGCTACGGCGAGGGCTTCCGGTGGCTCTCACAATACGTACGTGTCCGGTCTCCCCTTGAGGTGTGACCTGATAGCTAATACGACATGTCACCCGACAGATCTAAGCAGCGGTTTCCTCTGCTGGATGTATGTTCCTTACCGGTTTCTGACTAAAGTACCATTCGTAGTCATTATCCTGGCGTAGACTTACGTGTTCCCGACTAGTCTTGACTTCCTTGCTCTTCGCTTCTGTTGTGGAATGTCAATGTGTGTGTGTTTTTCCCTATTCATGCGCAGCTCTGGGTGATTGTGCCATCGGGACGCTGTGATTCGGCTTCCAAATATCATTATTGCCCCTCCCATGAACACGCGTGGCCGCAACGGAGCTTGGCTGACATGGGCTTCAATGTGAGAACTGAGGCTCGAGGGCTGAGGTGGCAGTAAAAAGTTGACCCAGACTCCACGAGATAGCAGCAGGCTCGTCGCCGACTCGCGCGCAAACAACGCGCTTGGCGCGCGGTGCGTCATGTCCTTACACTCTGACCGCGTCCTCCGACATGTGCCCGCCTTTTCCCGCATACTCCTGATATCCTCTCTCTTGCGCGTCGCGCTCATCGTATACAGCGAGTGGCACGATGGGCACTCCATAGTCAAGTACACCGACGTCGACTACCGCGTCTTCAGCGACGCTGCTCGCTTTGTGCTGCAACCGTCCCCGGAGAACCGTGCAGAGGGTCCGCTGGCAGCGTACTTCCACGTCGGAAGGTGAGCGTGAATCGTTGCGTGGGGGGTTGCGATGAGTCTGACGCGTCATTGGACTCGACAAGTCCGTATACACGCGCAACGTACCGCTACACCCCTCTGCTCGCCGTCCTCCTTGCGCCGAACGAATGGCTTCACCCGTCCTTCGGGAAGTTCTTGTTCGCGGCCGCGGACATCCTCGCGGGCGTGCTTATGTACAACCTGCTTGTCTCGACCATCCTCCCCGGTGCCGGGCGTAGTCCTCTCAAAGCTTCGGACGAGACAGCCCCCGCCAGTACCGCCGAAGCAACGGACAAGGGTGAGGCAATACGTCGTCGAGCGGCGTTCCTGGTCTCGCTGCATCTCCTCAGTCCTCTTGTCTTCACAATCTCGACGCGCGGCTCGTCCGAGTCTGTCCTCTCCCTCTTCGTCCTTGCGACGCTGTACTATGCCCTGAAGGGAAACTGGGACGTTTCTGCCGTTTTCCTCGGCATGTCGACACACTGGAAGATATACCCGTTCATCTATGGTGTCGCGTGCCTAGGAGTGATCGGGAGGCAGCATGGAGTTGGAGGAGGCTGGGCTGGATATCTGCGGTCCATCGTGAATGGACGCACGGTCAGGTTTGTGCTGATCAGTGGGTTGACCTTCGTCGGTCTGGGAGCTGCTATGTACGCTATGTGAGTGTCCTCGTTTCCTTCGATGCTTCCCCCTGGCGTTGGCCAAGTCTGACTATGATAATAAACACGGTAGATGGGGGCAGCCCTTCCTCGAAGAGTCCTACCTGTACCATGCGCACCGGCTCGACCACCGACACAACTTCTCGCCGTACTTCTACTTGGTGTACCTCACATACCCCTCCACGTCTGGCGAGCCTCCCTTTGAAGGGTCGGGTTGGAAGCGCCTCCTTCAGTCCCCACTCACGAGCTTCGTCCCGCAAATGGCCCTTGCTCTCGGTACGGGGTTGCTCTTTGGTCGTCGAAGAGAGGATCTGGTCTTCACATGGACTGTGCAGACGTTCGTGTTCGTCGTGTTCAACAAGGTCTGCACGTCGCAGGTGAGCTTGTCCAATGCATCGTGGTGATGATATTGTTTCGCTCATGGGATCAAACGAACAGTACTTTTTGTGGTACACGCTATTTCTCCCTCTGCTCGTGCCACAACTCTCAATGTCGGGCCGCCGCGCGCTTGCATATGGGGTGGTGTGGATCGGGACACAGGCTCTATGGCTGAGCGAGGCATACAAGCTCGAGTTCCTCGGCCAGAATGTCTTCTTCGGACTGTGGGTACGGGGGCTGATCTACGTGGTGGGCAACTGCTGGGTGCTTGCCGGGATCATGGACGCGTATGCGAGATGATGGCCCGGGGATGGATGTGTGGGGACGCAGTTTCGATAGCACTACAAAGCAAAGCTCGAACATACCGGGATATCATACAACTCTCTGTGCACTACTCAATAGGCCTTCGCCAGGTATATGCTCGTGACTTCCCACTCAAACACTCGCACTCGACGTTCAACTAACGAGGAGCTTCGAATCGATCAAGTCCTTCGTAAAGCTCTCTGCGCCGTCACGGACCTCTATCACCTTGCTCACGTCCGCCTACACCAAGCGCAAGTTTCAGTCAAGGACAGGGCGATAGCCTGGATATTGCGTACCGTAGATTGGAAGTCGAGGAATGCACTGGCATGCAGGGTCAAGAGACTCATCTCGCTTGACGTCGGCGCCCAGTTGATGAGGACGAGGGGGAAGCTCTTCCGTCCATCGGAATGGTTGAGCTCGTACGAGAGCAAGACGTATCGCGGAGCGTTCTCGGGAAGTTCTTTAACGGAGTAGACGGGATCAGCAGGCGAGCACCGGACGGTGGACGGAACGATGAGGGCTAGCGATCTAGGACGATGGCTAACGGGATGTGGGTATGTTGCGTGCTCACCTTCCGCGAGATCCTCGATGCTAATGTCGTCGAACTGCTCGACCTCTTCGATGATCAGCTTCTGCTTGTTGATCTTGATGACCATTGCGGCGTGTCCGGCATTTCTCCTGGCGAATCTGAACTTGCGGAGGGCCGTCTTGAGCTCCTGCGGAATGTCGACGGTATGGGACTACCGAGTGGACGAGAGGACCGCCGGATACACGGGGTGCGCGATCGCAGCGGAATCTTCAGTCTTCAAGACGAGGATGACAGACCATGGAGAAAATGAACAGACCATGGTGATGGGTCAGGCCTTAGGATTGTGAGTGTTACTGTCTCCTTTGCAGAGCTTGTTGCTCTCGAGCCCGACCGTGACCAGGCTTGCGCCGCGGCTGGCTGCAGCGGACTTGGAGCGATGATCACGCTGGACGTATCTGATAAGATGCGATGTGTAGCATCTGATCACATTCGCGTATCCTCGCCCTCTGATTGGCTGGCCACATCCTAGGTTCAAGTCCAGCCATAGCCTGAGTTCCTCTGGGAAACCCATCACAGATATTCGAGTAATATTCGAGTGCATGACCCGAGCGCCGTCCAAATGCTCAGTGGGTTCCGTATCATGCGTGGTCTCTGCTCTTGACCACCATGTCCTCCGAGTCATTACTTCAGAGAGAGGTCGACGGCGAAGGTGGGCATCTGTCTCTCGCTTCGTCCACCTTCGGTCACTCATTCCCCAACCATCATCTAGCCACGCCTGATCCCCATGGGCCGACACAAGAGGCTGAGCGCGCCGTGGAAAAGAATTGGATAAAACCCTCCCCAGCATGGTAACTATATCCTAGAGTTCATGGCAGACCTAAGCGCATGCTAACATCTGTATCTTTCTCAATACAGGATGCTTGCTTTGGTGGCAGTCGCCGCCATCTCCACCTCGGGGACTGTGGCCCCCCGCGTTGAGATCTATACCCTGACGATATGCCGTGCACTCCGCCGCGACTCCGATGGCCCTGCCTCGTGCCATTCTCAACCAGACGTCCAGGCTGCAGCTGCCACGTTCATTGCCATCGTCGCTGGCCTTTCCGGCTTTCTGTCCACGCTCACCGCTGCATGGTGGGGAGCTGTGCGTATCATTGAACTGCGCCTGCCCGGTGTGGTTCTGATATGCGTATGTGTGTAGTTGTCCGACAGCTACGGGCGCATCAGCGTGCTATCATTTAATGTCGGGGGTCTTATGCTGTCCGACTTCGTGTTCTTGATGACTGTCCATTTTTGGGAGACTCTCCCGGGGACATACATGTGGTTCGCCCTTGGGCCTATTATCGAGGGGTTAGTAGGAGGTACGTCCAGCGTCAGCTTCTTTCGTACTGGATCTTCTTTGCTGATCACACCCTCCCAGGCATCTCGGTAGCCTCTGTCATTATGCATGCATATATCTCGGATTGCTCAAATCCTGCTGAGAGGTATTCCACCGCACTTTGAGAGTCTCGTCCATTGCTGACCAAGGGTTAGGTCGCGAGCCTTCTCGCAGCTCATGGGTCTCTTGTTTGTCGGCATGAGCGTCGGTCCTATACTCACTGGCTACATCATCCAGAGGACCAATCAAGTGTTACCCATCTTCTACGTGACGACCATCATTGACACGTCTGTATCGCTCGCGGTCTGGTGTATCATGCCCGAGTCTCTGTCTGCGACTGAGATGCGGGAGCATCGGACACGGAGAGAGCAGCGCTTGCAGAGCATGGGCTCTGGGGTGTTGGGTTGGTTGAAGAGGACAGCAAGTGCGTTGGACGTCGTGTCTCCGCTCACTGTGCTGCTCCCAAAGCGTATCGAGCACGGGAACGGGAAGCATTCGGTAGACTGGAGCATGACCATCCTTGGTCTGGCGTACGGATTCGGGGTGTTCATCCAGGTACGTTGGATGGGTCACAAAACTCTGTTTTGGTGCCTGACACTGCTGTTAGGGCTCTCTGGTTTCCCAAATTCAGTACGTATGGGTAATGTTTGATTGGACATCTGGTGTGGTAAGTGGTTTGATGTATTGGGTTTGTTCTTCGTCGTTGACAAGCGCGTTGCAGATCAATTACTGGTTGGGAGCCATCCATATAGCCAAAGCTGTGTACTTAACCATCTTCTTCCCGTGTGGGTGTCCTTTCCCATCCCACAGATCCATCGTTCCATGCTGATATCTCTGCAGTGCTTGTCAAGTTCCTCACATGGCTCTGGAGAAGGCGACAGGCAACCAGTGCCGAGTCTGAACCCCTCCTCTCGGACCAAGCGGAATGCACGTCCACCCAATCTCGCAAAAAGGTCGCGCCCGTGGCTTCGATGGACCTGCTCCTTGCCCGTGCGGCGGTCGTCACCGACCTCGTCTCCTACGCCCTGATCTTCAGCACACATTCGGGCATCCTCTTCGCGGTCTTCACAATGTGCGTCTCCTTCGGCACGAGCTTCGGGCCGACGATGCAAAGCCTCGCGCTGGACCTCTATGCCCGTCGTGGGAGGCATGACACAGGCAGTCTGTTGGGGGCGTTGACCGTCGTGTCTGCGCTCAGGTGAGTTCAGATTTGCGAGCTTCTTGGCACTTGCTCGGTCATGGTCCCGGATGTGTCATGACCGTTTCGTCATACAGTTCCCATATCCTCGCTCCAGCGCTGTTTGGCTTCACGTACGCGCGAACGGTGGCGACGCTGCCCGGGGCGTTCTTCTTGGTTGGATGCGCAGCGCTGCTAGTGAGCTTGGTCCTGCTGATGTCTATCCGGCTGCGGAAGGCAGAGATGGGAGGGGACCATTCAGTGGAGAACAACCACGAAAATCCGCAGGGTTGAGAGCGCATGCCTCCACCATCCGGAAGGCATGAATTCGGCGGACAGGCTGGAGGAGGGCATATAGGAATCATTAATTAAGTAGGTTGGTGTTAGGCAAGCTTAGTATTTTTACGGGCAGGACTGTATTAGGTCGGATGCTCAGCAGCAGGAGGCAGTAAGAGAACCCGAAACCCGGGGCTCAGGCATTTTGGATATGGAAGTGCCTGCGTGGTACTCCGAGTCCATCGCGTCACTGAAGCACCCGTCATAGCGTTGCAAAGTTGCCGCAGTTACTGTAACTGACACGTTCAGTTTATCGCCCACCCGACAGCGTGGCATACTTCGCTCCGTTCAGGGTCGTAATCGCGGCACGCCGCCGCGGCGATAGTTATTGCTATCACACAGGTCCTTACATAGTACATATCTACCCAAATGATGACACGCCCCCCTCCCCTCTCCCATCCCACCACCCTCTAAGTATTGCAGGCAGACGGACCCAGTGCAGCTGCAATCTCCCGGACTGCGAACCCGGCACACATCGGTCGGTTGGCCCACCTGCAAGTGTCAGCTCATCGACAGCTACCCCCTCTCTCGACCTCCCGCCGATCTTGCCCTAGTTCCGACCTCCGTGTCGTGTCCTCGCACTCTCAGCCTTCGAATCCTTCAGACTTCCAGTGTGTTGCGTGCTTAGCCGACAGCCCCGGAGACCAGCAATCTCGTCGGGGAATCCATTCCAAGGTAAGAATTTGGGTAAGAATACGCAATGTCGCGTGCCTCGTCGCGGGACGCCAGTGTCCCCCTCCTCCACAACGTCGACGCCGTGTCGCGCTCGCGCTCGCGCCCAAATCATCCCCAGCACCCCAGCACGAACTCGATCTCATCCATCCCTGTCGGCCCTGAAGACCTCGTGAACCCTGGGGTGGGTGCTCCGATCAGCGAGGAAGAGTCTGAGCTCCTCCAAGACCTGGTGTATCCACACCATGCTCTCGAAGAGACCCTCGTTGAGGAGGAGGAGGAGGCGGAGGAGTTTGATAGCGAATGGAGGCAGAAGCTCCCGTGGTACAGGCGCCCTTCGCCTTGGTGGTGCGTCCTCCTGTCCTCCGTCTTCTGTGCGCCGCGTGTGTTCAGCGAGCATCGCGTATGATAGGTTCTTGTCGTATGTGCCATTCGCGGCAATCGCGATGACCATTACGATGGCGGCGAAGGTCGAGCTCTTCATCTACCTCGCTTGTCTGGCGCACAGGCCGGTCGCTAGCCCTGACCAAGGCGGCAGCGTCCTGTCGTTGGTCGCCCGTAATGTCTCGGCAGCGTTTAATGGCGAGTGTCCCTCTCGATTTTGAGGCCATAGCTTAGGCATGCGCTGACGGCGCGGCTCTAGAACCGGACCAGAGGGTTTGTGCATCCGATCCGACTGTCCAAGCTGTGGTCGCGAAGCTGAACACAGTCATGGCCACCTCGATGGGTATCCTCGCTTGTATGACGACGGCATGGTGGGGTTCTGTAAGTCGCAGTATACGCCTTCCCGGTTCTGAGAAAGCTGCGGACTGATGTTGTACCCTCACAGCTATCGGACCGCTACGGCCGCACGAGAATCTTGGGCTGCGCGGTTGTCGGCGTCCTGATAATGGACCTCTGCTTCCTCTCGACGTTCTGGTTTTATGAATACATACCCGGAGGGTATTGGTTCCTACTAATTGGTCCTATCTTTGAAGGGATCCTGGGTGGTACGTAGAGCCATGTCGTGCCTATGACTTGTACGATTCGATCTGACGGGTCACCCAGGTCAAACCCTCATCAATGGCACGATCCACGCATACATTGCTGACTGCACTTCACCCGCGCTTCGCTCTGGGATGTTCGCCTTCAACCTGGGTCTGCTGTTCACGGGGGTGGCCGTCGGACCACTCCTCGGTGGCCTCCTCATCCGCTTCACCAACACATTCATCATCGTATTCTACATCTCGGCCATCATACATGCCATCTATGCGCTCCTGGTGTGGTTCGTCATCCCCGAATCGCTCTCCAAGGCCGAGATGCTGGATGCCCGTGCCCGGCACAAGGTGGCGAATGAGGAGTACCTCGCCGCACATGCCCACGGTGGTGTGCTTGTGTTGTTCAAGAGGATTTTCTCGTTCTTGACGCCTCTGACTATCTTTTGGCCGATCCGGGTGGATGGTGGGAAACCGGGCATGGGACAGAAGAGGGATTGGAATCTGCTTTTCATCGTTCTTGCTTATGGGTTCATCATATCTCTTCTGGTGAGCTATTGCGTCTCATAAATACTATCTTTGGCCGTTCTGCAGAGCTCTAATGCGTTTTGCAGGGACTCTACTTCTATATCATTCAATACCTCGAGGCCACGTATGGATGGAACACAGAGCAGGTAATTACCATCGCGGTGATCTGATTTGACACAGCTGAACAGCTTTCCAGGTTGGATATTGGTTCAGTTCCGTCGGAGCTGCGAGAGCTGTATTCCTAACAGTAATCCTGCCCGGTATGGTTGTTCATCTGTGTCTGGCCTGCGGGCGGGAGTCTGACGTGTGTCGTGTTTAGTGATTATTCGATTCCTCAAACCCAAGCCTCCATCCATCCGACTTCCGGAGGAGGCGGACGAGCCGTTGGCCAGCCCGACAAGTGCTTCTTTGCCCGCCGAGGAGCCCAGCAAGGCCCGCTCGCCTTCTTCCCACCGCGGACACCATCATGACGCCAACTTTGACCTCAGCATCGCCAAGGCCTCTCTCAGCGTCGAAGTCGTTGTTTACACCCTCATGGCGTTCAGCACGAGCGGGCTCGCGTTCGCCATAATTGCGGCCATGGGCGCATTCGGCATGGGCTTCGGGCCCGCCATCCAGAGCGTCGCGCTCACGCTGTACAACCGCCGGGGCGGCAAGGACTCCGGGAAGCTCTTCGGCGCGATGAGCGTCGTGCAGTCTCTCAGGTGCGTGCAGTCCTGCTCCGTGTCCATCGGGCGTTTCCTGACACGACGACGCGATGGTGCAGTTCGGGAGTGTTGGGCCCCTTCGTGTACGGCCTGACGTACATGAAGACCGTCGGCACATTCCCCAAGGCGATCTTCGTCCTGGGCGGCGGCGCGGTCACGACGTCTTTCTTGCTTCTGCAGCTGGTGCGGCTGCCGAAGGACGCGGCTGTGGGGCGGTCCGCCGAAGACGTCGATCTCGAGGAACGACTCTTGGCTGAGCCTCCCATTCCTGGGATCGAGCGCGAGGACACGCTCGTCGGCCCTTCAGAGCCGCTCAGCATCATTGTCGAAGACGAGGTTAGGGGGCGGAAGGTCGTGAAGACCCTCCCGTGACAAGCACTCGCCTCGGTCATATCTCCACACATCTCTTGTATACCGCTCATTTAGACATTGTAGATTGCTCTTCACTGCCCTCTTTAATGCGCCAGACGGACCATTGTGTGTGCTCCATACTCCTCTTGTTATCCACTGTTCAGCTTCAGTATTCTTGAACGTTTTGCGCCCCGCGCGCGCAGAAAGTCAATGCAGCAATATTCAATAACTGTACTTATAGATGTGTTTATGTATGCGACATGTACACTAGACCGGCGAATACAACAGCTAGACCTGGATGCAACTGTTCGAAAACGTGGAAGAGATAGGTGTAAACAAGCACAGGTGGTGACAAGGTAGTACTGTCCATAGGGGTGGTGGTGTGGTGTGGAGGTGTCAAAACCAAGTCGTTAGGGAAGTTGGGTGTACCCCTCCCGGGTTCCGTTCTTCCACCAACGCCAGAGCCCAACGCTGAGGAGAACATTGCCGATGCCGAGAACGAGATGGCCGGCACCGAGCAGAGTGAGCAGCCACCAGGTGTAGCCGATGATGCGGTCGAGGGTGCGGCCGACGTGCTTCTTCAGGGGAGCCCATGGATCCGGGATAGGGTGGTAGCCTTCCGGCAGGCGGATTGCTGGAACAGACGTAGTGGTAGGCGCAGGGGGTGGGAGGAGGAGTAATGAGACAACAGGTTTCTGGGGAGGGGAGGTTAGCGTGCGGTCTGACGGCAAGCGTGAGCGACGACGACATACGTGGTCGGAAGTAGTATATGACGGGATAGCGGTATACAAGATGTTCTTGATGCTAGACTCTTGTGGGATGTCTGGTGAATCCAAGTGGGTGACGTACATAACCCGGTCTGTCCATGCAGGCACACGCTTGGGGCTGTCGATAGTGTTAGACACACTGTTCGACGCGACGAGATGGGGCTGATGCACATACTCGTATCTATCGACCTCTCCCAAATAATACTTGTAACTGCACTTGAACGTCCAAAATTCGCCTTCGTGGAAGCTGTGGAAGATTGTCCCTTTGACGTCCCGCTCGATCACGAGCTGGTCGTACTCCTTGAGCGAGGAGCGTCCTTCATCGCTAGACAGGGCCTGAACTAGGTTCGGTCGCTGATCCTCAGACGCGAACGCGTGGTCAGGAGGAAGAGACAGGCGGAAATTGAGGTCGCCGAAGAAGAACAAGTGCGACGTCGAGAATATGGTCGTGGGTGCATTCGAGTCCGCGTTGGGGAGTGGGGGGAAGAGGAGGCTGCCAACGATAGTGTGATAGTCTTGAATACGATCCGCGTTCTTGTGCGCGTGCGCGGTAAGGTGTGCGCAGACGAAGCTGGATGTGGAGGTGAGCACGCGACCCGGGACCACGCCTGAACACGCACGTATAGACCTCTCCAACGCTACCATTTTCGCCTGGGACGCGGAAGCGTACGCCTACCGCGCCCTTGTTGCCCATGTACGCGGGCCCGCAACCCACCCATTGCCTCTGGATGTCGACCGCCTCCCTCCCTATTCCATCGTCTCGTCCGTACACTAGGAGCGCGACGCCGACGTTGACGACCTTCGCAATGAGTGTGTATCGCTCGTTGTTCGGCGCATGCTTTTCAATTTGCGAGAGGATGAGGGCGTTGCGGTTCTCTATGACGGCCTGGGACCACCCAGCCACTAGGAGCGGCGGCGCCTTCAGCTCTCACGGGCTTGACAACACAAACCAACGGGAACTCACAGCCAAGATGGAGAGGAAGCAATTCCTGGAAGCCGACCGCCACAATGTCTGGCACGCGCCGCTCGCGGGCGAGGAACGTCGATACCTGGAGGGTGGGTGCGAGCCAGTCGACGAGGTCCTGCGGGAGACCGCGCTCCGCCTGGAGGTTCGTGTTGTACGATGCGATCTGGACAAGGGGGCGGGGCGGGTCGGCAGACATCTTCAGCAGATAGCAATGTGGGCAAGCGTTCAGCGCATAGGGTGCAGGGCAAGTATTTAATGTCAACTAGTCATGGAGATGGTCGACGCAGAGACGCCGCCGCGGCCGTCACTTTCCAGTCTGCATCCGCCCTGAGGCCTGAGCGCTCATGATTCATTCCCAGCTGTGTTGCGCATCTGCACGTTGAGAGGTCGGGATTCTGTCCTACAGGACATCTTCCATCTATGGGGTAGGAAGAGTCTGCAGCAACCACCCTCAGGTTGTGCGTAGGCGATATGTGACCCGCAAACAATCCTAAGTTAGTGCAGCCAAACACCACCCCCCAAAGTTCAGGGTTTCGTGGGGACACCCTTGCAGTCGGGATTTATTTAAAGGGAGCACTTCATTGATGTTGAGCGCGTTGCGAAGATGCTGGCTGTGCACAGCCCCAGCCCCAGTCACACCAGATGTTGAGCGGAGACAACTATAAAGCTATAATCTATTCCCTGGGAACGAACGGGTCACTAACACGCGAAGACGGGGCCTCAATTACTGGTGGCAGTTGTTTCGCCAGCTCCTTCGTGCCAGCCGGGAACGGGAGGTCAACGAGACCCCTGGGGAGGATCTTCTCCAAGTTGCCCTTCGCCTCGTTGTGGTGCGCGAGCTGCGTCATCTTCTTCTTCGCATCGCGGATCATGACCTGTGCGTCGTCGACGCCAGGTACGCATCCCCGTACGAAGATGAGCTCAAGCTCCGAGTCGACGCGAACGACAGCCAAGTTTTGGGTCGTGGTGCGTTCGCCGCCCAGACGTCCAGCCATCTTCTTGCCAGGCCAGACACGGCCGGGGTCCTGAGCGACGGGAAGGGAGAGCGTTCAACGGGCGTGAACGGGAGACAGAATGATCAGACGTACTTGGTGGGCACCGATGGCACCTGCTGAGCGGTGCGATACGGACACACCGTGGCTCGCTCGCAGACCCTTGAAGTTCCACCGCTTCATAGTACCCTGGAAGCCCTTACCAATCCTATCGTTGAAGGTGAGGAGAGGGGGCATGCAGAACGGAAGCGAAAGTCACGTACGACTTCGCAATTACATCCACAAACTGGCCGGGAACAAAATGGATGGCTGACAGCGTCGTTCCTGGGGATGTCCGTCAAGCCACGTAACCTGGTAGGGTACAAGTGTGCTGCTCACCGACTGGCACATGCGCGTCTGGTGTTACAGGGAACTCCTTGACAATACGTTTCGGAGCTACACCAGCCTTCTTGAAATGCCCTAGCATTTGTTTCGTTGTGTTCTTTGATGCCTTATCCGATGCAGCCACCTGGACGGCGTGGTACTCTGTCTGGTCTGCCCGGACTGTACTGACGTTCGCGGTGACTTGACAGTTCTCCAGCTGCACCACGACGGTTTGGCTCGGCATAGACATTGAGTAGTACACAACGCATACCTGAAGAACCGTCACAGGGTATCGTACCCCATGAGTATCCCACATCACCGTCATCCCCCGTTTGCGCGCGATGAGCCCTGTCCGGACGGAAGTTGGTGTCCACTTGCTGGTAGCGGCGGTCGAGGACTCCGCCTGAGCGGCAGCGTTTACGACAGCTGTGGTGTGGAGTGCTCTACATCGAGGTAAGGCGGGGCGCGCCCCAAAGGACCATAATCTGATCATGGCGGCGAGGAAGCGGAGGAGTGTGTGGTGACAGCGCTGGCGAGCGAGTCGCGACCCGGGAGAGACGCCCGACGCGTCTGAATTTTGAGACGCGCCGCGTTTTTTTGGGACCAGGCTTCCTCCCGACCCTGCAGGTCCTCGGTTACGCTTTGATCCCCTGTGTCACTCGCGGCTGCTTTATTCTTGCTTTCTGCCACTCCAATGGAATGGATACGTGGCCAGGATACTGCGAGCAACGAACTACGACCGGTCCGGAAAAGAAGGGGAAGGGAAAGGCCGAAGAAAAGCGGGTAGAAGACACTTGGCGCTACCCAGACCTCGACCATGGCACTCTCGGTGCTGCATCGTTAAAGAGGGCACGTCAGAAGACGACACAGCGTTACAGTTGGACATTCGCTGCC
Source organism: Ganoderma leucocontextum (assembly GCA_020736865.1). Lineage (NCBI taxonomy): Eukaryota > Fungi > Basidiomycota > Agaricomycetes > Polyporales > Polyporaceae > Ganoderma > Ganoderma leucocontextum. The sequence goes on along the minus strand of JAHKGY010000003.1, from coordinate 2,415,627 downwards.
GAGGACGTCTCTGGTATGTTTTTGCCCAATATTTCCTTGAGGTATAACTGATCAAACGAACAGAATTACGGCTGGTGCCGCCGGAGGGTCCATTGGAAATATTCCCCCCGACCCGCCCCAAGCCTTTGCATATTTCCAACGTTACATCACTTCGACGCGCAGAGCAGGGTGTGCGTTCTTAGATGATCTCTAACCACATCTCGCCGAAATGGACTCACCCTTCTTGCGTCTAGGCCCACTTTCTCCGCCAATACTACCCGGACGTCGATATATCAGGGGAATTGATTCGAGAAAGCATCACCGAAGATGAACGCGTCTCGAAGGACTCGAAACGGAGCGATGTGTTTGCGGGAAATATGGTGGACGCGAGCTCGTTCCAGGTTGCTCGAAAGGACCATGCGTACCTTGCATTTCCTATGGGGGAAAGATGCTGTCAACTGAGTGAGCAACAGCACGAGTACGTCCAAATTACATGACTCAGTGACACTGTTTGATAGACATGTCGCCTCTCATCGTACATTCCAAGTCCAAGATCGAGCTGAAGCCTATGACTACACCTGTTTATACTTTCGACACTCCCATACAGCAAATCTTGGCTTCTCCTCGCACAAACGATGTTGGCAAGGGCAAAATGGGTCAGTGAATTGTGGTCCTTTATTATAAAGCTTGCTTTATAAATGTATTGATGAGCTAACAGGGCCGGTGCTTGGTGTAAGGACCATGGGTTCAGCCAGCTTCATGCAAGTCAAAGTCGCACGTACAACACAGGCTGTCGAGCTAGCCCCTCTCATGACGGTGAAGCGGTCCGACATTGGCGACAGGCAAGCCATCGATATGTCCATATATCCTTCGAACACCGCTGTTGGTTACGTTGCCAACGAGGCTGGGGATATTTTCCAGTGCCGTGCATCAGAATCTAAGACCGTAATGTGAGTGACCATTTACAGGCAAAGCCAGTCGCTGTTGAGCATTGTTTACAGAGAGAAAGTACACACCGCAAACGCCTCTGCTATGCTTCTTTGCCGCATAGCGGCCCACGAAACCCGAGAAAAGGTTGTCGCCAGCTTTGATGCCACTGCGACTGTCCTGGATTTACGAGTATGTGGGAAGAGAAACACTTGTCATTCCTGATATTGACGTGCTTGATAATAGGCAGGAAAGAAGCCGTACGAGCTTTTTACTGTGACCAAGCCGGGGGTCGCACTAACGTCAATCGAGGCACCTAATAAAGACCACACCCTTCGTTTAGTCTCCACCGACCAAATTTTGTGGTTGGACGAGCGGTACACGCGCAAGCCGTTACTCGCAGTCAAGCACGGCAGGGAGTTCGACCTCACACTCCGCACACAAACGCATGTTCTCACGAATGGTGAGTTCATATTGCTCTCTCCCGGACAGCAAACATCCTCCGTCTAACCCGTCCAAGGATTTTTAACATTCTTGACGTCTCGGAAGAACTCCTTAGTGACCGTCTACGACGTTTCTCGGGACACCGAGAATCTGGTGCACATGCATGGTCCTCCCTATGCGTTACCGTCCATTGTCCCCCCGGATGGCCCGCACCTCGGGTTCGCGTTCTATCAGCAGCCCACTCTGGTTGGAACCAAGCATATCAGCCTCTTTCAGCTGTCCGAACGCGGGAGCGTCTCGCTGCTGAATCTAGACCATGTGTCGGCAGACATGGCTTCTCGGGAAATATCTACAACGGTGCCACGACGAGCTCATTGGACGCCGGAGGTGCAAGCGTTGGGCGAAGCGGCTGACGCTAAACATGTGGATCAAGGTCCACTCGCCGGGAGGGCGCATGGCGTTGTCAACATGCAGCTTGCCTATCACAGTAAGGATCGACTCCTATTTTCATTTTGCTCACTGCTAAGCTGTATTGCATTGCAGGGCTATTCATGGAGCAGAAAGAAAAGAGGTTAGTAGCACAGGCCAACACGGTGAATGACGTGTTAGAGCGTATGCCGAGGTTTTGGCAAGACCCAGGAGCCCCAGTTGAACACCCGCTTACAACGTCTGTATTTCCTGCTTTTTGCCACCTTGATCAACTCATTCATGTACCCGCCTTTTTAGCTTCGATATCGCTCTGCGCATGGGTGATGAACCTCCAGACGCTTCACGGAACGACTGGGCCACTGGCAGCTCTCTCGACTGTTTTGCGGGTTATCGCGCCCTTGAGAAAGGGCGAATCCCACGAGAGCGATTAGTGCGGAGCGCCCCATGGCATTTAGATGCTTCTCCTTCTATCCGTCGTCACGTCCTCGAATTCGACGTGGAGCCCAAGAAGACGATTGAAAACCTTACCCGTTATGACCTCGCAGCCGATCCTCGACGTACAGCCGACTCCTACCGTAGAGAAACTGAAGCTAGGTCACAGCTCGCGCTTGACCTTTCCCTGGCTGCCGACGTCTTTTCGATGACCCGCCCTCGTGGAGAGACACCTACGACCTTGGAGGACGACATGCTGAGCATCTCCCTATCGGCTCAGGCGATGACACTTGGAGACCTGGAACCTCCTCCGGTGCAATTCGGCTTCCTCCGCCCCGTTCGAAAGGTCGTTCAATCGAACGATATCAAGGACCCCGATGGTGAGACCGGAAGTGGGGACGAGAATGAGGGCACCTCGAAGCTGAACACACCCCGCGGTGTCCGTCTGCTGCTGCAGGAGTGGGAAGTTGGGTCAAATCCGCACGAATACGTCTATCGCGACCCCTACGACGATTCGCCCCCCACACCTACGGCGGCTCCCCAACGTCCTGCAAAGATGCCCGCCACAGGGGAACCGCCGGCCAGAGTTCCAACGCAGATCCCCACCCAACGGCCGCCTCCGGTGGCATCTTCTATCCCTCACGCCCCTCCAGTTATAGCAGCCAGCCAGCCTACTCTCCCCACACGTCGACCGCTCGTCGCCGCTCGTTCCGAAGGCGCCCTCGTTCCCCAACCACCGGCTCCTCCAATGGCTGGCAGTCAACCCACAGATGTCAGGCCCGCCCCACCCTCTTCCCAGGACGTGCCGTTTGCAAGCACGCAAGTCCTTCCCGGCCCCTACGGTGGTAGAGCAATCTCAGTAAAGAACAAACCGGGTAAGAAGCGGGTGGGCGGTTTTTGAAAGAGACCCCGAGGTCATGCTGGTCACACGTGTGATGGTAGCATACACTCCAGCTCGCAATACCGTCTGTGTTAGCTTCGGCTACCCCGCATCCGATAGCACTGAGATCGACTTCTAAACCTTGTTCATTTCATTGTTTCCGAGGTTACATCCCAGTACGTGCATGCTTAGCTCGTGCATAATGACATGTGTATCACGCGCGCCGACTGTCGTATGACCACGACGTATCTTGATTCTTGAGTAGATAGAAACCTGATGAAAACGAAAACGTTGTAACCTCAGAATGTGGGGTCGTTCAAGTGCGATGGATTTTAAGAAACCGTCGGGTGGGACGGGGGGGCCGGGGCCCGGGATGGTCAGGTATGACGCGGGGGATCATATGGGAATGAGCATTTGCTGGTGCTTGGGCTGGCTTGTTTGCGTGCTCCCTTCCGTCTTCCACCCATCCTCTCCCCGCCCACCGTCTGTCTACACCTTGGATCGCCACACGCACATCACGCTCGTGCGACTGCACGGAAACGGACTGTTGCCCGGCCAGTGACAGCTTCCTATGAGCGAGAGAAGGTACATCCCACTCCGTACCGTCGTCTCGCCTCTGCACCCGAGGTGAAGCCCCTCGACCGACTGTTGACCACTGCCTCGCCCCGTAGGCCTCGAAACCCTTTGTTTGGCTCGACTGCGCTCAATGAGTCTCTCAAAAGTGCTTGCTTTCTCCGCGCCCGTTGCGGCTCCATGATGCGCGACCGTGTCTTGACACTTTTCTTTCCCTGTGCAGGCAACAAAGCGGTCGTCTGCGCGCTCTCGGCGAGCTACATCTCGACATTTGCGGGGTACCCGGTGAGTCTTGCGCTGTTCGTGCGGTGAGATACAAGGTCTTGACGCGTTCCCCCAAGCTGGATTCCATCAAGTCGAGACTCCAGACAACGCGACAGCGCGTTTCTATCCCCAGGCTCGCCCTCGCCGTCTACCAAGAGGAGGGTATCGTCGGTTTCTATCGCGGGATATGGATTCCCCTGATGACTATCTCCTTCGTTCGTACGTGCTTCCTCTGCTTGTTTCGTGGTGACCTCCGCACCCATCGTGCCTCCTAGGCGCGGCATCCTTCACCATCTACTCGCGGACCAAGGAATACTACCGTGACCGCCACTGGCTGGCTCGCAAACGAATATTTGACGTTTCTGCTGTGGGCGGAATCAGGTATGACTACCATTGAACGAACTGTCTGCCTGTGACGTTTACCGATTGACGGCAGTGGTGCGCTTTCCGGCTCTCTGATCTCTTTCGCCAGTGCGCGTACGTGTTGCACATATTCTTGCGCATGGGACCTCTCTCTGACACCCGTCACAGCGTTCGAACTCGTCAAGGTGAGAGCGGCCTTGGTGTGGGTGGAACGCCGCTCTCGATTCTGACCGTGACTCCAGGTCAGACGACAGCTCGAGTACTCAATAGCGGCTAGCAAAGGCATTCGCCTAGACAAAGCCCCGAATACGGTCGAGGCTGTCCGCGACATCTTCCGGACTAGCGGCCTGCTCGGGTTGTATACCGGTTTTAGGTTACATTTTGGTGCGTGTTGCGCGCCACACATGCTCGTCGATTAGGCTGAACCCACCCACCGCTCAGTGAGGGATACCCTGGGAACGGCACTCTACTTCTTTGAGTACGATGGATTCCGATATATTATGGGAAGGGACGCATTAGGCGAGCAAGGTCCCACTCCAGCATGGCTACCCATCCACGCATCATTAGTCCCCTTTTTCTGCGGCTCACTGGCAGGCGTAACCTCTTGGGCACTCATTTACCCTCTTGACGTGTGAGTCGCCCGTATACCATCGTTTCCAAGCGTTGAACTGAGAACTATCTGTCTGCGTAGGGTTAAGACGAAGGTCCAGCAGCGCGCTCTGGCATGCGAGCGCCAGAGAGGCGTATTCGAGACCTTTCATAGGCTTATCCGAGGTCAGCCTGGTCCACCGTGTATGTTTCCCGCGGCAACAAACTGACTGTTCATTTCTTCCCGAAGGACCCGACCCTGACAATCCGAAGCCTTTGCTTCGAGGCCTCGCCAGATTGTACCAGGGATTGGGGGTGAGCGCGCTGCGAAGCGTAACAACGCATGGACTGCTCTGGACGTTCTTCGACCTCACCGCGTCGTACATCGACCGTCTACCCGGTCGTGCTGACAACGACTGACCAACCAACCATCATAATAGACCAACGGCTCCGGGATTGGGCACCCGCGCCGGTGTATATGTATGCTAGACTCCAGTCTAATTGTATCAAGGATGCCCTGAACTTGGTCTCTGCCATTTGTTGACGCGTGGCCGGCGGAGAGGGGCACGCTCTATGTACCATACGGCGTTGCATTTCTTGTACCTTACATAGACGATGATACACCTTGGATTCCCACCTCACAGCAAGTGAGGGACGCGGGATTAGTCGGGTATAGCGAGTTGAGTTGGAGTACAATTGGAGTTGGGGATTACAATCTAAACGAAAACTCGGATTGCAATATGCGAGAGCTACAGAATGATAGTGATACAACATCGACAGCAGGGGATGAGGGGAAAGCGATGGATAGGACAGACAGTAGAGGATCTAACGACGACAAAGCTACTCCCGAGTAGCGTATGGATGTTTGACCAGCTCGTCATATAGGTCGGTCGGCAGGTCTCTGACCAGAGTGACAGCAATGCCAATGACAGGAAGTGCTTCCAGTGGGGGGAACGTTCGCAGGAGCCGCATGGGACTGAAGGTAGCAACTGTCAGCAAGCCGTGTATGTAAGGTTTCGGAACAGCTTCCTTACCTGGAAGAGTGCATCACCTCGTCTCGCATGAGGAGTAACTGAGCGATTACGCAGAGCACGTTCAAGTGGACGCCGAAAGCGAGCAAGAAGTCCCATAGCTGGAGAACTTGGTCAAGGGGCGGTGTGCATGCGCACAACGTGAGCACCGCTGGGCAATAAAGTCAGAACTCGAATACAGGGTGATATGGGCATTACGTACAAGGAAAGGCGTAGATCTCTGCAGAGAGGTTTTTGGAACGTAAATAAGCGCACAGTTCAGGATCCACAATCTTGAGGCAACGGTCGAGAAGCTGCAATGGCGTGAGCATCTTATATTGTGGTTGAGGATACTCATATGCGTACCTTAAGGCCACAGTGAACGCCTTCGAGTGTTGGTTGGACGTATAGCGGACATGATTCCTCGATGAACTTGGCGAAACAGCAGAAAGCCTCGAGCTCGGAAGGCATTGTGTACAGGAACGGCGCGGCAAGTACGTTCATGCCTTGCACGTATGTGAATCCGAGCTGGTCGCTCTCTTGTCGGTCTGGGATGCATGAGACTCGGTGTGTTGTATGGAAGGTGTACAGGACTCACCGTGATTCCGCCATACGAACGCGTCAAGTAACCGGACCAGCATGTCCTCGCTCACGCGCTCCTTGAACCCCCGGTCCGTCGCCAACGTTCTTTCGTGCCCTCAGAAACATGAATCCCAAGTCACACACGGAGGGCTCACCTAAAGGTATCATTCCTGATCTTCTCTCGGACATCGCAAGGACCTCGTGCAACATACTCTAGGAATGCGTCCGCTGAGACGTCTCGCACTCGAAGTAGGATTTTCCATATCCTTGGTCGCAGGGTCGAGTCCTACGCGCGTAAAATATGTGAGATGACCGTGCATAGACGGTTCCTGGGCAAAGCGTACTACATTCGAAGGGATCCCGTCCACAAGGATTAACCGCCGAAGTTTCTTGGTCGCCTCCTCTATGTCCGTCGCCGACCGCGACTTGACCGCATTCTTGTATTGGGTGAGGATCTTGTTGAACGAGTGCGCCGTCTGCACGGCAGACGGGTCCGTGGAGGTAGCCATGGGGGAAGGATAGGAAGGTGGCGGTCAGGCACAGAGGGTCAGACTCAGTTGGCGTTCCCGGCTATCCAACCACAGTCGTCAAGTTGTTCGCTTGACCCGCGGCGTCGGGTATGCCTTCTCCCGCGACTCCCTCTCGCCGCCCCAACATTGTCTGCTAAAACCACTGGTGCTATGGATGTGCCATTCTCGTCGTCCGGTGCAATGAGCAGGGCTCACTATGCCCTGGTTCGCAAGATAGAAACCGCAACCCCGCAGGCCGCCGACCAGATACTTCTTGCCGAACTCCATACCATCCGGACACAGTTGGCTCGTTCGACGTTGACTCTGGTCAGTCAGGAGTGGTGGTAGTTGTAGTACATGGGACTCATTGTTGTCATAGAAGCAATGCAAGGAATGCCTGGTGTTACTGCTCTACTGCTCTATGGCTATGAACCCTGGCGTGCATGTGGATCTGGAGTTCGCGCTCCCTCACGCGATAAATCTTGCGGAAGCCGGACAAAGGATACAAGATAAACGTACAGGTAGGCACGTCGCACTTGTGACTAAAGTTACGCTAAAATTCCATGCAGGGTACCTGTTCTGTGCTGAAGTCATGCCGCCGGAGCACGAGTTGCAGCTCATGCTGGTCAACTCAATTCGCAAGGTAAGGCTCCATTCTTGACTCCCTTCATATGCATAACATTTCTTAGGATATAGAAAGCCCCGCCATTCCCCGAATATGTCTCGCCCTCGATACCCTGATACAATCCCCTTCAAGGGACGTCATACCCGCAATACAGACGCGTCTCCACGACCTATTATCTCACGATTCGTCAGTGCCATTCTACAGTGCATTTGAGTTGATGATTGAAGTGCCTCGTTTCATACAGGCCAGACGTGAAACGACGGGCCCTTCTTGCCTTTAACAAGTTGTCTGAGCATGACCCAGATATCCTTGGCGACATCGTGACCAAAGCGCGGAAACGACTTGGTGACTCTGATCCCGCCGTCGTTAGTGCTGCGTTCACGTTGGCAGACACTTTATTGGAGGTAAGATATGTGAAAGAACGTGCAGTTTGACGACCTGTTGACTCTAAACAATATTTCAGGGTAACCACCTTCCTGAGGACAAGTACCATTCGGTTGTCTCACGACTCTTGGACACACTCTGGTCTCAATCACCCGCACCTTCCGAAAACAGCCTGCTTGTGAGAGGCATCGAGGTCATTACGAAGCTCGGGTTTGTTTGTAGTCATCCCGTTTCGTCTCAGCCGCTGAACCTTCGATTAGGCCCTCTCAACACGACTTGAAGGTGATCATAGATATTGTCCGTTACCATGCACATCGTGGTTCTGCTGCCTATGGTGAGGAGAATCCGTTTTATGATAATCCATTCTCGCGCTGACAAGAATATAGCTATCCTCCAGCAATGCTTCCGTGCGATCGCAGTATCCTCTACTGACTTGCTTGTAGAGGTGCAAACCAGTTCCGGCTTGTCGTTTATTAAAGAGATTCGACATCTGCTTACGGTCCAAGACCCAAATGCGCTCTACGTGTTCGTCTGCTGCCTGTCTTCCGTCGATCCGAAGCTTTGGGCTGGAACAACCCCGGAGATACCCTCGGTCTTAGAGGAGTGGGAAGTCGAACGCGTTATGAAGGCTCTCGACTGCGAGGATAAGCTGATTCGGAAACAGGTGAAGGTCTGCCCGTTATATATCTTTTGCCAATTTCTCACAACTGTAACAGACACTGCGAACACTATGGCGTGTTAATCAAAGCATCGTGGAATCGTACTTTGCGAGAGCGATCCAGGGGGACCTGCCGTCTTCCTCCATCGATGGTACTGAAGACAATTTACCACGGCTTCTCGAGATCTTGGACATCATTTGCGGCGATGACGGAGAGACGTATGCACTCCAACTTAAGAACGTCCTCAGAGCCGCCGAGGGCGAGGGTCCTCTGAACAAGAGGCCCGTTCTCCAGGAAGCTGTGGAGGAAATGTTGACCCGCATACACTCCGGTAACATCTGTATATTTTCTAATATTATGTTCCGAGTTATGCTGAACTGCTTCTTTGCACAGCCGACAGCGCGTGGCGTAGTGGATGCATTGGTGTCCTGTTCAGCTCTGTTGCCGACAAGGACAGTGAGGTTGGCCCCACGCTAATGGTCATCCTGACCGCGCTGTTTTGCGAATACATGGAGCTCTCGCCAATGTCTCCAGTCGAACTGTTGCGGGGATTAGCTGATCGTGTGGCCTCCTATTCCGGTGGGCGTTGTTTCCATGTCGGGTCTCGAGTTCTCTTGACTTACCTGCGTCTTCTAGCATCGATTCAAGATGCTTGTCTCATTACAATGCTGCGCGTCTCTGCTTCTTCCGACGAGGTGCCTTCCGAGGTAATTGAGATCGTCAAGGAGCTTCATACGCGCAGTGGCCGACATCTCAGACGAGTGAGCGCCCACCCGTACGCTGTCCGTTAATGAACCCACTGGCTAACTCCGCATGAAGCGTTGCGATCAATTCATAAGTTTGTCCCAGTCCAAAGATGTGCTCAAACGCATCATTGCTAGCACACGTTCATCATCGGTAAGCCTATTCTATCGATAGCACGAGACATATTGGCCTGACATCCCTCAGCTTCCTGACTTCGTCTTCGCTCTGGAGAAAAACGAAGCAGACCAGCAGAGGGTACCCTCACTGTCACCGTCCTTGGTCCCGAGGTCCCCACCCTTGAAATCTTATACACCAGAATCTTCATCGTCTCGGGCATCACCTGTCCCCAACAAACTTCGTTATGCTGCCTACGAAGCTCCCAGGCCGACGCCGAAGCTGCGTCGGAGGAGCAGCACTAGCTCACGGCACTCTGACGATACTGGCTCTCACCTTGGGTCGCCCTTCCAAGATCCTATGATGATGACTGTGACGCCTGGCGACCTGAGCATCGTCGCGCAGACGTCCGACCTGCGGTCAATCCCCAGCGTGAGTCGCTTCTCATTGCTTCTCGTGCTTCTCATCCTTGTCTACGAACTGTGCTGACGTACGATTTATCGCAGAGCTCTCCGAAGCAGACGAGACTTTCACCATTACCTGTTGTACCGACATTGGACGAAGAGCCTCCAGTTGGGATTCGGGTAAGGTCAACAATACCACCACGACCCGTCCGTTTGTACTGATAGAGTACTGCAACGTTGCAGTCCAGTGTTGCCGCAGATCTCATCACGCTAGATTCACCCTTCATGTCGGAACCAGGCGGACCATCCCTGGCAAGCACCATGAGCAGTATCATGGAGCAGCAAGACTTCGAGACCACTTGGAACTCTTTAGAGTCTGGGGCTGCACGAGGATGGTGCGAAGCCTCGATGGACTCTGTCCTCCGACGATTGCAAGGGCTGCAACGCCGGCTGAGCGTTACGGAACGAGATCGACCGCCGTTCGAAGGTACGTCGATGGCCACGCCCTTTCACAAGTTTCTGACGCGGGTCACCTCTCATATCAGGGGACCTCAAAATTGTGATCACCCCAGAACTTGCAGACCCTTCGTCTAAGAAGGGACTTGCGGCAATCCGCTTGAAGGAAAGCGATGATGATAGCTGCCTGTGGTGGCTCCGGTGCGAAGACGACGAGCTGCGAAACATCGTCAAGGCTACCCTCAGGTAGTCTCGGTGATAGTCCAGGGTTGGACAGCATTAGAAAACTCCAAGAGTTGCTTAGCAGTATGCGATATAACTGTACACTTTATTTGGAACTACAACTATCTATCGTGTCTGGACATAGTCATCGATCTTGAGCAGCAAGCACACCGTCTCGGTCGAGAGCTCGATCGCGCTCGTCGTCACAAGCAGCGGCTGCACGACGTCCTCCTCGAGGATGTTGGAGATCAGGCCCTTACGGACGTTGATACCCGCGTTCCGCTCACCCAGTGCGTGCCGGTTCCGGAGCTCTGTGACGATCGCGATGGGGTTCAAGCCCGCGTTCTCGGCTAGCGTGGTGGGAATGACCTCGAGGGCGTCCGCGTACGCTTGGAAGCAGTACGCTTCCATTCCCTTGAGTGAGTGCGCATACTGCGAGAGCAGTCGTGAGACATGGATCTCGGGTGCGCCACCACCAGCGATGAGTGCACTGTGAAACAATTGTTAGTGACAGAGGTCGGTGAGGTTAGATGGCGCGACATACCGCTTTTTGACGAGACAGCGGACGACACAAAGCGCATCGTGCAGACTACGTTCGCATTCCTCCAGAACAAGGCTGTTGCTGCCCATCGCAAGCACGCTGACCGTCCGCCCCCGGTTCTTCACCCCCATAACCCGCACGACCTTCGCGCCCGCGTGCGTCGTCTCCTCAACGAGGTCTGCGTAGCCGAGCTTGTCCTCCGTGAACGCCTCAATATCCGCGACGGGCTTGCAGCCCAAGCTCTTAGAGAGGAACTCGATCTCGTCGCGCTCGACGTCCTTGACAACGAGTATGTTGAGGCGCTTGAGGAAGGTGAGGGAGATATCGTCGACGGCATCGCGGAGGATAGACTTCTGAATGAGAAGGACGTTGCAGTTCGCCTTCTTGATCTTCTTGCACATGTTGAGCAGATATTGGCGGCCCTCCTTGATCACCTTGTCCATTTGCCTGTAGTCGTTGATCACGACGGTGTTGTCCATCTACGCGAAGGTCAGGCCTGAAGAACCAAAGAGAATGTAATAGAGACGGCGTACGTCAGGTTTGGGCGCGCTAAGCTGGAATTGGATGAGACCGATCTTGGCCTTTTCTATCCGTGTAAGGCCGCCGACGGTTGTAACGACGTTTTGGTTGAGGACGACGCCATCTACGAGCTCGGTATCCTCGATTGTGCCGCCAACCTTTTTGACTACTCGGATATCGCGGAGGTCAACGTTCGAGGAGGTGGGAGTGACAAGTCGGGTCACTGCGGAGACAGCAATGGGGGCAAGGGTTGAGGAATACTGAGACACTATCTGGGATCCAATATACATTGGTGCCAAAGCAATGCGCCATTTGCCAAACGACCTACTTTTGAATTCAGGGAAGTAGTTGCAGCACGGAGAAGAGACGTCTTGTCGTCTAGATTGATCGGGGTGGAGAGCTCGGTGAGGTATTCTACTGCCTTCGCTGATGCTCTTTGGAAGGACTCCGCGAGGATTGTTGGGTGAATGCCTTTTTGCAGCATCTTCTCTGCTGCGCCAAGTAGACTTCCGGCAAGCACGACGACGGAGGTGGTACCGTCACCCGCTTCTACGTCTTGTGCAGCGGAGAGATCGACAAGCTGATCTCCTGTAAGGACTTAGAAACATGAAAACATGGGCACCACACACCATCTTCGCAGCAGGATGGAGAGCTTGTATGCTCTTGAGAATGGTAGCTCCATCGTTCGTAATGATAAGCTCGCCCTTAGACGTTTGGATCTAAGAGCACGCGGAGGATATAAATTGTGTCTTGAGCAGGAGAGCATGTCAGTACGCACCATCTTGTCCATACCCCTCGGTCCCAAAGACGTCCGGACCGCATCACTGATCGCTGTTCACGCTCCAGGTGAATATCCGACATAAGGGAAGACTAAGGTGTGCCCAATCGTACCCTTTGCGGCGACCATGTTAGACAGGCGAACTTCCATGGGCTTGCCCTATTAGCTAGATCAACGCTTTGTTCTAATTTGACACAACATCAAATCGCACCTTGTCGTTGAAAGCCTTGTTCGCCCCAGCCATGACCGGGGCAACAGGAGCAGGGAAGGCGGCAGAGGACATGAGGGATCTGTGGACGGAGGGATTGAATATTGAATCCCAAATCTCGCAAAGACGCCTACGACGCGAAGGATAGACGCCCACCGACCCACACACGTGAATAGAAGCGCCCGAGATTACGCGTTTAGTTGCTGAAGCAGCCTCAGCCACCGCGTCCTCGACCCACTGACTCCTTGCTCCCGACCGCCATCCACCATTCGTGAACTATGGATTTGGTATGCATACCTCTCTATCAGATGTTGCGGCTTCTTATCTCCCGGTAGTTTGATCAAGATCACGTCGGTGCAGGAGGTCCTGCCGGCCTCTTCGCCCAACTCGCCCAGTATGTTTGACGTACGGATATCCAGATACTAGTTTCTGACCAAAGATTCCAGAGGGTTGGGTGGAATGCCTCTCAGAAGAGTTGGCAGACCCAATCCCCGTTCGTACGACGAGTACTTTAAGGCGTACAGCGTCGCAATGCTTCCCGGACGGCCTCGAGAGAATCTCAGCTATGGTGGAAAGAGTACGTCCACCATCACTTGATCCGCCACGGTTATTCAATTCCAACGACGCCTAGTCATCATGCCTCCCACCGCGCTTGCCAATCTTACCAACATGGAGCTCGAGTCCCCTTGGATGTTCAAGCTCCGTAACCCCGCCAACCCTGCAGCATCGACCCATTCCGGCGTCCTTGAATTTATTGCGGAAGAGGGATGCGTTCACCTCCCCCACTGGATGATGAAGACTCTGCGCTTGGAGGAAGGCGATCCTATCCGCATCACCGGCTGCGAGCTGCCCAAGGGCAAGCTGGTAAAGCTCCAGGCTCAGACCGTCGATTTCCTCGAGATCTCAGACCCCAAGGCCGTGTGCGTGCAGTAGTTCTTGCAGAGTTTGTCTAACGCTCACCGTGTTCTTGCAGTCTTGAGCAAGCTCTGCGTAACTTCTCTGCGCTGACGCAAGGGGACATCATCGAGATCTCCTACAACACAATCGTGTTCGGGCTTCTTGTAATGGAGACCGAACCGGGCGGCGAGGGTATCAGTGTCCTCGACACAGATCTTGAAGTCGACTTTGCTGCTCCGGTAGGATATGTTGAGCCGGAACGACCCAAGGCGGCTTCACAAACCACTATGGCCTCCAAGCTTAACATTGATATCAGCTCCTCCACTCCCGGGTCGTCACGCCCGTCATCATCCTTGGCTGGCGCGTTCTCGGGCGCCGCACCCAAGGGAGTTGCCATTAGCAAAGGCGGCGACCAGTGGGAGAGCTTCAAGGGTAGGGGCGAGACGCTTCACGGCCGCAAGACCAAGGGCAAGGGAATTAGCCACAGGAAAGCCGAGGCGGCTGCCGAGGGCAGCAAGATCTTCCGCACCGAGTATGTGCTGGCTCTGCATTACCGCAGCATGGTGCACTGACTGTTCACGCAGCAAGCAACGGATCGTCACAAACGACACTCTCGACAGCGATGTCTATGTCCCGGCGCCGCTGAATCTGCCGTTTGGTCAGCTTTTCTTCGGCTTCAAAGTCCAGACATACGCCCCTCCTTCACAGGAATCGCCCGCCTCTCCGCCTCAGGTACGTTTCCTTGTACGGAGTACTCTTGTCTTGTGCTGATATTCGGTGGCGTACAGCCCACGTCCTTCGCGGGGTCCGGAAACACCCTCACTGGACAGTCTCAGCCATCGTCATCAGATAAGGGCAAGAACAAGGCAGTGGCCGCTTCCACCTCCACCTGGGGTTCTGGTGGTCAAACGGTAGGTGGGCGGTCTACTAAGCCGGCAACCCCACGGGCCGTCGGAGCAGGCGGCGCGGCCGTCCCGGTCCTCCCCACTCGGACTCGCTCGCAACAGCAGCAAACAGAGCGGGAGAGAAGTCCCACTCCCGATTTTGGCGTAGATGATGACGAGGAGGTCTATTACAACAGCGACGAGGATTAGCCCACTTTCACCTTCCCGATATTCGAGATTGCAGTTACTCAAGAACTCTGTATACTTGACGATGATACGAATTCATTCTTGCGCGCTAGCTAGTACCCGTTAGCACTTGTCTCGCCAATTGTACCATGATTACAAAACCGAACGGTCGCATGCACTCTGCAGCATTTGTACAACTTATGGTTCATCACATTGCAATAGATAGATTGCATTTGTACATTGAGCATGGTACGCTGTCCAGCATCCAACGGTGGGACTTGTGTCCTTTATCGTAACACCAACCGGTATATCATCCGAGGGATGGGTCAAGGTCGCTGAGCGTCCTACAACATGACCACGCCGACGCCCTTCCCGGCAGGCGTCTCCCTCGTCGCCTGCAGTCCTGCCAGAGGAGCGGTGCGCCAGTTGTAGAGGTAGAAGTTCAGGATACCGTCGCCTTGTCCGAACTGCAAAGGCAAGCAAAACAAGCATCGTCGTGAGTTCATTTAGCCACGGTGAACCCGATGCCTAAGAAACACGACGCACCCTGAGATCCTGGAGGAAGGAGACGTTGTCCATGAGCGTGAGCGCGTTCATCACGTCGAACTTGGCGTTGTCCGCGATGGCGAGTGCGTCGGTGATGAGCTCCTCGAGCCGCTTCTTGAGCCGCCCGCTCGCCTCGGCGCCGTCCTCGAACACGAGCTCGGTGCCGTAGTAGAACAGATATGCGGCGTTGAGCAGGTTGTGCCTCGGGCTGCGCATGATCGTCGACGGAAGCGAGTAGAACGAGACGTAGTCCGTAATTTTATTTGTCTTTGGGTTCTGCAACGGAGTTGTTTGGTATCAGCAATGCAGTTCTCCATCCCTCTCTCGTCACGTCGCATCATGGAGCACGAGGGACAGGACTAACCTCAACGACATACGTCCATACGACCTGCCCATCACGCGCCGTCTTCCAGCTGTCCGGCCCGCGAGGGCCCTCGCCGCGCCCACTCAAGAATTGATGGGCAATGTCGGCCTCGTCGTAGACAGGCGCCATGCCGAAGCGCTTCATGTATCGTTCGAAGAGGCTTGTCACCTGCGGGACGTCGCGCTCCTCCATCTCGCGCAGGCCCTGCTCAAGCAGGCGCGGCTTCTCGGGAAGCTTGTGCAGGCGGATCATGCGTGCCTGCGTCATCGTGGGGGGTACACTCGTAAAGTGGACGTCGACGAGCTTGGGGATGTTGATACAGCGGTGGTAGTACCTATGGTTCAAGCTGAGTGAATGCGCCGGCCTATAAATGGCGAGGAATAAACGCACCGAGCACTCGACACCGGGGTAGGGATGACGACTCCCGCGGTGTATAACGCCTGGAAAACGCCTTGGAGGTTGCATTGTCGAGTGACCTCTTTGATGAGCACAGGTGCTAACCGCTTAGAGCGCAGCTTCTTGTGCACACAGAGATAGTTCACCTCGCTCGCTGCGATCACGCTACGAAGATGAGCCAGGGTAAGCTATTGACGAAGGAAAGGCTCACCTGTCTCGAACACGGACCCGTATTGGAACGGCAGAAATGAACGCGACGAGCTTCCGACTCGACGTCACCCGGACCCCGACATGCCACTCCTTGAAGTAACCTGGAGGCTTCAATGCCCTAGAAGGATGCGACATGAGCCTGATGAGGGCTGGGTACTATCGAGTGCGCCTACCAGGACAGGAACTCCGCGGAATACTGGAAACGGAATGATTCGTCGTCGTCCTCAACATAGTTGGCGGACAGCAGCTCGTAGAGCTCTCTGAGCTGCAGAAACAGATAAGTTAAATGCCAGGTGACAGACGAAAGTATGACAAACCTCAGCGGGATCGTTAATGTCAATGAATGACCATGTGAATTCCTTGGGCAAGGGATAAGGGTCTTGGCGAACCTCTTCTCGAGGCTTTGAAGGCTCAATGGAGCCATCCGCCTCTGGGGGTGCCTCGCCTGCAGAACGAGCCTTCAGCAAACTGGATGCGTGTATACTCTAATGATTCCTCTTACCCAGCTGCGGCACAGGTTGCGTTGACCAGAACTACGATCCGATTAATACGCGCGACGCGGTTTGCAAACGGCACGAGGGTAAGACGCATACCTTATGGCCCCCAGTCTCCTTCTTATTCTTGCCCCCAATGCCCGCGTTACCCTGCAGCATCTCCCTGAGCTTCATCTGCTCCAGCGCCATCCTCACCGTCTCCGCGTCCGCCCCCGCGACCGCGTCCCCGCCCTCTGCCTTCACCTTGTCCAGCACGATCTGCACGACATCGTCCGGGATCGCTTCCTTGCCCACGCGGCCCGTCAGCGCGCTCAGCGCCTTGGCCGCCTTGGACCGCTTCTTCTTTTTCTTCTTGCCCGCCGTCGCGGGGGTATCCATCTGGGCCGCGTTGCTCGAGGAGCCCGCCTCGGCCTCGTCCGCGTCGGGCTCCGAGTCGTCGCCGGAGCCTGAGTGGTCCTCTTCGCCTGGGTGTGCGTTCGCCTCGATCGGCTCGGTGTCGGCGACCTTCGCTTCGGCCTTCAGTTGGGAGGTCGATGGCTCGGACATGTTGGCGGATGTGTAGGGGTATTGAAGGGATGGGATGGGGCGGGACAGGTTTATATCCTGGCAAGAGTGAAGGAGGACGGAGAACGGATATGATTGTATGACATGCGTGAGTGTCCAAGGCAGGGCGCTTCCCGGGACTCTCGGAAAACATCCCGATACGTCATTGTATGCCGAACACCGCGACTATTTTACTGTATCAGACTGCATCACACAAGTACTGCAGGACACCTTGCCCCGTTTTGCTTGCTGCGCCGTTCGTAGCTAGGGCACACATGATGGAAAAGGCTAAACGTGCACATGGATCGATCCCGAAAGCACGGTGAGAATACAGAGGGTACAAGTCATCGCACAGAGACGGTTCCCCGCCTTCGTCTCTTCACGCGGTCTGCGAGACTCAAGTCCCCAGTTCCTTCAGGGACAACATCCTCAACTACAGCTTGGAGCTGCACGAGCGTCTCTTCTATCTCCGCCACTCGGGTTTTGGAACCTAGAGAACGGTTCGATCCTCCCCGTTTCCGTTTCCCGGATTTTGGTGTGGATGCATCCGTTGGCGTCGCTATCCCAGGACTGTCCTGCGACGAAGAATGTCGGTCCGGCGTTAGGCCAGGAGTGGAAGGCGTCGAAGGCATCGATGGAGAAGCGAGGCCATAAGACGCGAAGGACTTCAGGTCGGACGTGAATAACACCTGCATCGGTGGTCAAAGGGGAACGTCTTGCACTGGTGGACAACTTACAGAATGCGCCCACCCAGCATAGTCTCCCCACACTGCACCGAGCTTGGAACTCACTTCTTCGTACAGCTTTGGCGACATGGTACCCTTCTTCGTAGGACCACGGAAGCCATAGTATTTCGTGGCAATTTGTTGAACGTGGGTATCTACGGGTATTACCTCCTTCTGTTATACGTCCGGTCAACGTTGCTCCAGAAAGGCCTACGGGATATGAACTCGGCGCACCTTATCCAGGCTCATGAGCAAGATGCAATCAGCAACCTTGCGTCCGACGCCCATGAACTTCAGCAATTCAGTTCGCGCAGCGGCTGTATCCATGTTCCTTAGCGTCATAAGCCACTCTTCTGACGGCTCCAAAGATGTCTTGGGATTCCGCTTTACACCATGAGCTTCCACCAACATAGCTGCGGTCTTTTGTATGAAGTCGGCTCGGTAGCCAAACCCAAGGGCCCGGAGCTTTGCAGTAACTTCCAGCCCGGAAAGCGTAGATGGTGATGGGAAGGGGTGGTATGCGTCGTCCTCTAGGTCTGTGCCGGTAGGAGGGGCTAAGTGGAGGAGGGCAGGGGAATATGTTCGACAAAGCGAGCTGACCATCTTCGTTATACGGGAAATGTTGTTATTTGAAGAGCAAATAAAACTATCTTCGGGTTTAGGAACATCGCACGAGTCAAGAAGGGAGCAGGCTCACGAAATGAGGTTCTCAAAAGGGTCCTGCCTCAGCATCCTAATCCCTTCAAACCGGTCTTGTATTCGGTTGAAGATGGGGTCCGCGGTGCTCCATTGGCGGTAGAGGTCCACCAGGTCAATGTCTAGTTGGAAGTAGTCGCGTAGCCAAGCGAGGGTCTCAGCCTCCCGTTGGCCTTGGTCTCCGGAAACGGTTGGAGGGAAGACAGAGCGGTAGAAGAGCGCGTCTCGAGATTGGCGGAGACAAACCACGCGATCGCGCAAGCAAAGGCGGTATTCATGAGTTGAATCACCATGTTTGATGGTGGGATGACTGGGTATATGGAGAGGGAATATGTTCCAACGGAACGACTGCCCGCATTTAAGGACGGCGGCGAGGGAAAGCTGGGCGATTGGCAGTGGCAGAGTTTGAAAGCCAGCTGGTACCGCGATAGACATGTTGCCCAAAGACCAAATTGTGTCCGCCAGAGGGGAAACGGGGTACGGATGGCGATGGCTGAGTGAGGGTGAGACTGTAACGTTAAGGATGTGGTTGGGACGACATAGGCGCTTGTCGGGACTCTCGTTCCCTCCTGCGGTCATGTCTCTCAAAATCAAAATATCTAGACCCGCTGTTGTACGTCTTATGTTGTTTCTATCCTCAGCCATCCCTTACAGATATACCAGCCACCAGAACCCAGACCTTCCACTTCCAAGCGGCGTATCCAGAGAATAGACTCAGACGACGACGATTTGGTGGCCACACTCGGTGCCTCTTCATATGATCAAGGCGTCTCGGAACCCAGGCAGAAGAAGGCACGGACGGTCACCAGAGGCAGAGGCGCATCAAAGGACTCTGGAGAGGACGACTACGAGGGTGACGCCAGGGACGACGACGTAGACATCGATGGGGACATCGAGGACACCCGCTTCCTTCCGGATCCCCCACCATCCACATCCCGACCAATATCTCCTGCTCCGAGCGCCAGGCGCAGGCTGTCGAATGCTACCGCATCGTCGAGCAAGTCACGCACGAAGGACAAGGAGTCGAAGTCATCCAAGCCGAGCAAGTCGTCTGGGAAGAAGAGGAGAGCGGTGGTCTGGACAGATGACGAAGACGAGGACGAGTTCAACGACCCCGACGTCGTGGTCACTGACGATGACGACTTCAACCCGGAGCCGGGCTTTTCGAGTAAGAAGGTTGGCGTGAAGGGGCGGAACGGCAAGGTGGTGGGGAAGGCAACCGGGAAGGGTGCTGGGGGAAAGAAGGAGGACAAGGAGATTACGTTCCGTGACGAGCGCAAGGTCGTCCAGCCACCCGCCGCTGAACCCGTCAGGCGCGTGAAGGAGGATGAAGTCGCGAAGTCCACCCCCGATGTCATGGACGAACCCATACCGAAGAAGCGCAAGCTGCCCCCGATCAAGAAGAACAAGCCCGCCGGGTCGATATCCACCGGTCCCTCGACTCCTGCGCCTAGGGCCCCTACTGTTACCCCGGCCAGGAAGGAGGAGCCTGCCGCACCCACCACCACGCTCACTCCCGCCCCAACCAGTAATCAGATCGGCGTGCGGAAACCTGTCGGGGCTTCCACGGATATTAACTTGCTCGACTCTTCCGTGTATTCTGAATTGTTCTATCGCGCGGTACGTCTTGCATGAAACACGAACTCTGTGTCACCCCACTGACGCCGTTCGCTCAAGCCGGGCGGTTCGACGCCGAACTCAGGGCTGAATAGGAAACAGAAGGAGGAGGAGCGGAAGAAGGAGCTCAATAAGATGCGGAATGAGGCTCGTGCGAAGCGGGAGGCCGAATCTGTGAGCGCAGGCTGCTGGTCTCACTTACTCGTTGAAGCTTACACCAGTCTCCGCAGCGGCACGCGTTCGACTTGCAGTCCGGACCCGAGAAGATTCAGCGATATGAGGAGGTGCTGCGAACCCGTCACGCTACTGCGCGATACCCTAATTTGCTTGGAGCTGCGTTCAAGGAGATGTCTGACCGCAACCGTGCCCGTCTCGCAGCTCCGCAATGACATAACACGTCGGGATATGTATTCGTAACCACATCAAATTGTACCTGTAGCATTCAAGCTGACACGAACCAGTGCTCACAGCGCTCGATGGATCATCAAATTCAAAAGCTCTCCGTCAGATGCGCCAACATTCGACCGGATGCTCTATGCCCCACCCATGAATATGACGAAGCAGTCCACTACGCGGGCGTCCGACTGCAGCGTCCCTTAATGATGTCGGCAGCCTGAACGAGTTGGTCGACATAAGAGATGGTTTGCGCCGCGCATATAGAACGCACCTTCTCGGCGATGGCGTAAACGGTGGCTTGGGTGTGAGCCGCGAGTTGCTATGGTTGCGCGTGATTAAATTCGTTTTGAATGTTCGCCAGCCAGATATGCTTACCAAGGGGAGGATGGACGCGTCAACCTAAGTGAATGTCCGGGAGCATATCAACACCACACCACAGCACGGAACCTTCTACAGTGAAACATACCACCCGAACGTTCGATATTCCGTACACCCTCAGTTCAGGGTCCACGACCCCGCCGTCCTCCTGGGGCATCATGGCCGCCGTGCCCACGGGATGGTACACGCACCCGCACCCGTTCTTGATGTACTCCTTCAGCGAGTCGTCCGTCCGGTAGTCCTCGACGGTAGGCACGACCCTCCGCACGACGTGCTGTCGGATCGGGCTCGTCTCGTACACCTCACGGGCAAATTTCAGGACTGCGAGCAGCATCTCGAGATCGAGGGGATTGGCAAACAAATCTGCGTATGAAACATACAGCCAGTGTTTCGGGAGATGCGAAAAGAAAAGGACGCACTGGTGTCGATCGCTGGAGGGGCGATGGGTTCCTTTGACGCGATGTGGACCGAACCACGGGACAGGGGGTGCATAATCGTGCAGAGCATCGAGGAGTAGCGTTTCCCGGGTTCAGGCCTTAGGCCGGAGGCCGCGAAGAAGATATTGTAAGGGATGACTCTGCAGAAGATGTAATATGTACCTGTTCGTGCAGGACTGCTAGATGTCGCATCGACTTACTCTCCCTCGCCCGAGGGGCTGTCCGGCTGTAGGAACCAGCTTGACTGGATGGCGAGTTGCTTCTTGAGGCCGCTTGGAGCGCCTCGGATGGTTGCGCGGGTGATCTCTTTCCACTGCTGGATCTGGTCGGCGGAGGCGAATGCCTTGGCTGGGATAAAGGCATACAATGGCGCCGAGTTAGATGAGAGGTGACCTTTCTTCTCCTCGTCGCTAGCAATGCGTCAGATGTATTACTAGGGAAGCGGACGGATGTACATGTGAACTAGATACTTACTAAAGCTTCCGTTGCTCAGCGAGCCATGCGGGATCCTGGGCGAGGTCAAATGTTTCCACACTATCCTCAATCTCGTAAATGGTATATATGTATGGGTGATCCTGCCAGGCATTATTGTCATGCAAGGCCACAGTGCCAATTGAGTATTACCTCTGTGTGGCCGGCCATCAACACACAGAGAAAATCAGAAGGCCCGGAGGTTACTCACGAAGATTCTCTCCTACCCCTGGTACATTGACAAGGGTTTTGATGTTGTATTCGTTGAGAATTTCCTTGTTCCCAATACCTACACGTCCAGGCATCAGTGCCACTTTACAGAGACAGAGAATGCCTCCGGCGTACCAGACAGTTCCAGGATTTGGGGGGATTGGTATGCTCCTGACCCCACGATGACCGATTGAGCACACCGATTGTGAATACTGTGAATATAGGGCCAGGAGCTCACCAGCACACAGGATAACCTCTCGTTCGGCGGAGACAACATACTTGTTCCCCTCCCTCGTGAACTCTACGCCCTCCGCGTCCAGAAGCTGATGCTCAGAGCCGGCGCCATTGCGGAATAGGATACGCGTGACGAAAGCATTCGTGAGTACTTTGAGATTTGTCCTACTCTTGAACGGCTCATAATATGACTGAGCGAATGACCACATTAGCGCTGTCTCCGGCAAGCCGAACCACTGCTCCGACCACGCACCCCAGCGGAATGGCTGCGAGTTGCAGTTTGAGGGTCGACGGATGCGAATATGGTGTGCGACCCTACGGTGTTCTTTCCATCATTCTAGTGTAGTCTTCATGCATGAGCAATTTAACCACGGGCCGAGAGGATGGTCATGTCTCACAGGTTCAAGGTTTCTCTTCACGCCGAGAGTCTCGAGGGCATGCACGAAGGGGACGTGAAGCGGGGGCAAGTATGTGGAATATCCTTTCGCAAGGGGTCCCGAGTCCCCGTGCCATTGAAGGTCGGGATCCGCGAGCAGCTGAGATTCCGTTGTAGTTTGCCACTGCTCTGGGGTTGGCTGGGTCCTCTCGGACTGTGAGAAGGCTTATCAGGGGTCGTGGATGCCATGCCAAGAGAAATAACATTCCTTCTTCATAGCGCTCAACAGCTCTTGCCAGTTCCACCCCGGATTTCCCAGGTCTTGGATCGCTATGGGGGTAGATCATAAACGGGACGTGATGGAAATGCTTGATATCCATTCTCATACCATTGTACTCGAGAGCTGAAGCTCTGTAGAGCACATGCATTAGAACGAAGGAACGGAACAGTCAATGAATGGAACCTTGCGCACCTATTGAGCCCGATGAAATTGATCTGTGCATCCTTGAGATCGTGTTAGGAAATGACAAAAATACCTCACTTACTAGCGACGAGCCTCCCAAACCCTTTCCACTGACCAACGGTCAGGACAGCATTCCTTGGACAAGTTAGGATTGATGCATACCGAGGGTGGAATATTTGGCGTTTATTGGCATACTTCTGCGGTACGGACATGAAGGCCCAATCGTACCGTGGATCTCCCAAGGTACTACCAGTCAGCCCTGGTCCAAGTTGTGTGTGAACACCCAGTCCAATAACGAGAGGTGGAGTGAGACGTACCCGGAATAGTGATACCGTCGACGTTTTTGTGCCATTCTCCTGCTTCGAGCACACCCACATTTACCTCCGGGTCTTCGCTGAGTCTGCCAGGTTTCGATAAGACACAGGATGAATGTCTGAGCTCCTAGGAACTTACCTGGATGCCAACACCAACCCCGCAGTGCCTCCTCCGACTATGATGTAGTCGAACTTCATGTCCTTCATACAGAAGTCCTCTGGCGTCATCCTCCGAGCGAATCTTGTGATGTTAAACTGTAAAGCTGACTCGGCCTGGGGGATAAGTGTGCGAGGTCCGTTGAGGCGCGAAGGGGCCAATAAACCTCAAGCCGGATGCAGTGGGCGACCTTCTGCTTGGCGGACTGATGGATACAGTACTGTGCATGAGGGCGCTGATAATGCGAAGAAACTGGGCGGATCCGAGCGCCATGATAAGCAGGCAGCGGCACTAACTATTGGAGAGTAAGATGCAACGGGTCCCACTGTCTGTCAAAGAAGAGAGTTGCCATTGCGCGTGCTGTGGTTCGCCCGCAGGGCATGCGATTGGAGCGGAAGCATTCTGATGTTCGCTATTAGGCGTTCATCAGTCCCAGGTATGAATGCAAATGCCGGACTAACGTAGCTCCTTAACTCGATAAGGAGGACTGCGAAGAAGTGCATGTGCAGTGGGCGCAATTGTTCCCGGCGGTCGTCGCGGCGCTCCTGCCACCGCAACCCTCAGCAATTACGAGTTTGGAATATTTCATATCCTCCGAGCGTCCAAGGTATAGTCTCACGTACTTCCTTGTTAT
Source organism: Ganoderma leucocontextum (assembly GCA_020736865.1). Lineage (NCBI taxonomy): Eukaryota > Fungi > Basidiomycota > Agaricomycetes > Polyporales > Polyporaceae > Ganoderma > Ganoderma leucocontextum. The sequence continues at coordinate 2,391,365 of JAHKGY010000003.1, read as the reverse complement.
CTACGCCTATCTCCTAGAAGGGGATGCAGAAAGCATACATTCCTCCTAGAATAACCTATTCAACACAATGCGTGATTGAGCGCGGTGACTCACCCACTTCCCAAATGCACAATCAAGTTCCATTCATTCCTTGACTTCTCAACATCTCGTCTACCGCCTTCGCTGACTTGTCTATCTGTACAAGACACGAGTCGAACCACTTTCGAGGATCCCTCGCCTTCTTCTCCCTACTGTCCTTCACTCCACTCATACTCAGTTCGTTCATCTCCTCCTCCAAATCGCGAGGGGGAAGCAGCATATCTGTCGCCGTCGATGCGTGGACGGCACGAATCGCCTCAACCAGAGACGATACGGAAGCTGCAAGTGCGGTGGGCTTTTGTGGCGCGTATAGCGCCGCAACAAGCTCCTCTACCGCGACGACGACGGAGTTTGATAGTGGCGGTAGTGCGTCAAGAGCTTGATTTAGCGCATCCGGGTCAGGTGGTGAACTTGGGAGAGGGCCGAGCACGTCGGGCACCACCCTCTTATGGAAGAGGATTACGAAACGTGCGAGGGGTTGAATCTTGATTTTTGTGAGGTTCGCGGGGCATAATGTGAACCTCGTGTTGACACATACCTTTTTAGTGCATTCTAACTCAACCTCGGACATTTTCTTGGTGGAGCCGAAGCCGAGCTCATCCCACTCGTCGTCCAACTCGTCTTCGCCGAGATCGTCCTTTCCTTGCTCATCGTCCTCGACCATGGCATTGATTTCCTCCAAAGAGTCCTCAAGCATGACCTTGTCCGCTTTCCAACGGTTTCTGACTGCAGCGACGTTATCTGCCGGGAACTCGCGACGGGCCTTCTCGATCGAGGCGTGAACGGTGCCAGTGCGGACCAGGTAGGCGTCACCTGCATCCTCCACAAACATGGACGCAAGAGAACGGACCGCCTCGAGGACATCTCGCGAGAGTAGTCTGACCTCCGAGGCGAGTATGGTGCCGTAGATGTGAAAGAGTGTAGCACATGTCGCGAGCGAGGTGATTGAAGTCCCAAGGTCCTTGATGGGGGCGAGCGCGGCGCTTGGAGCAGGGTCGGAGGGTCGGAGGACCAACGTAAGCTTGGTCGTGGAAGAATATACGAGTGTAAGGAGGGATTGGAAGTCCTTATGGAGGATTGCGAGGGTAGGGCGGGAGGCAAGGACTAAGGCCTGAGAAGCGGAGGGCGGTTGCTGGAGGGCATCGATGGCAGCGGAGCAATTGTCGCGAAGTGCGCGGAGGGCGGCGAGCGCTGTAAACTGGGCTTATTCAGCGTATGCGATGAGAGGAGAGGCGTCCTGCTCGCCTTTGTCGCCCTCCGTCTCGGTCTCGGGTGCGCTCATGGCTCAGGTGAGAGTTGTTTATGGCATCGGCGTCTGCCTTCCCGGATGCGGCTAGCTGCCATGGGCGCCTGTGCACCGCCTTTGCGTCAACCTTGGGCTTTGCTCAGGCGTCAGGGCGACAGTCTACTAACCGCGGTTCACCCAGACGTTCAGTCATACTCACCCACCGCCACCACCTCTCACACCACCTCGCTTGATGCCCTCCGATGCCATCCAGCCCTCTCTGTTTCAGCCTCTGAGAGTCGAACCATCTTTGTGAGCGCGATTCAAAGCACTGGCACAACAAACGCCGCTATGGTCTGTCCAGGCTTCAACGACAGACAATACGTGTGTTCATTTAGCCAGACGCCTCGCAGAACGTGCTGACATTCATAATGATCTGCGCCACTAACCAACAAAGTCCTGTCGCACTTGTACGCGTTACGCCCGCGTGTCCGTATGTGGTGGCGGAGCCCGCAGTCTCCCATTGTCGTCGGTTTCTATGTTCCTACGTTCGCGCCGTGTCTCCTCATGCGTCATCTTCCGGTGGATACCTTTTGCGGCAATTTCTTCCAGTCCACAAGCTGCTGCTAACGCCGCATTGACTGCGGTTCCGTCAAAAGGTCGAGTCGGTCCAGTCACCGTATCGCCGCGCGCACATCATCCGAGACCTTCGTGTTCATGCCCAGAACACAACCGTTAAACCCCCGTTACATATAAAATGGGCGTGCTTGCACCTTGAGGTTGTTCAAGCTGGCTCCTCGTACCTCAATACTTGTCGCCTTGCTACCATCAGCATGGTTTTACCCATCGCTCTCCTTGCTCTGCAAGCACTGAGCACTCTAGCATTCGCACCCCGCGGAGGTATGTGCTCAATCATCCTTGCAGCTAAGGCTATGGGGCTCATTGAATTGTCAGACAACGACAGAACCTTCGACTATGTCGTGATAGGTCTGTCTTGTATCGATCGCTTTCAAAGGTTGTGCTAAGATGTGTGCCAATCTTGTTCTCAAGGCGGGGGAACAGCTGGACTCGTGATAGCAGCACGCCTGAGCGAAGATCCAAACATTACCGTGGCAGTTATAGAAGCTGGGATTTATCAAGTCAACGAACCCCTCGTCAACACGCCTGGTACGTTCTGACATTTTGCATCACCCGAGATTACCTGACGGAAGTCACTATGCAGAACTGTATGGCGAGGCGATCGGGAACCCTGACCTGGATTGGGCGTTCACGACCGTTCCGCAAGCTGCACTTAACGGCAATGTGGTCTCACAGCCGAGAGGCAAGATGCTCGGTGGTTCCAGTGGGCTGAACTTCATGGTATGGGACAGGGGATCAGCAAAGGAATATGATGCTTGGGAGCAGGTTGGTCTCAAAGTGCTCTAGTTTCCACACGCTTCCTCATTTCAAATGCAGCTCGGAGCTGAGGGATGGAGCTGGAAATCCCTACTCCCATATTTCAAGAAGACGGAGACGAGCTCACCCCAGACACCGGAAGAATACTTCCCAGGAGCGACTGAAGTCTCGCAAGATACGTATTATCTTTACCATGGTCAGCAAGGACCCATACAGGTGAGCCTGACTTATGGCCATCGTTTGAATCGTTCTGTGATAACGCTCGTTCCTTTTCAGACATCGTTCAATGTGATCTATTCGAACATCACCGACCCGTATGTCGAGGCGGTCAACAACTTGGGCATCCTTACAAATGGCGATCCTGTATGACAAACTTGCTATCACCACACAAACTCCGTGCTTGACGACCATTGTACAGGACGAAGGCAATGCGACCGGTATCTATAACGTGGAAATGACCATCGATAGGGTGAAGGACGTGGGCAAGCGGTCTTACTCAGCCAACACGTACTACAATATCAGCGCGGACAGACCCAATTTGACCGTCTTCGTTGGAACTCAGGTCGGTACCTCCTTAGAGCCCGCAGCTGTTCAACCAACTGAACCTTACGTAGGCCACGAAAGTCAATTTCGCCGACCCTTCCCCTTCGGGGTACCTACAGGCAGCTAGCGTGGACGTCGTTGCCGTCAACACCACCGGCATAAATGGCACGGTATATGCACGCAAGGAAATCGTACTTTCGGCGGGTGCCTACCAGACCCCTCAGCTGCTGGAGCTCTCCGGTAAGTCCATTACTCAGTTGCCCACATGTGTCAGATGTTTATTCCGATACAGGCATCGGCGACAAGTCCATTCTGGCAAACCTAGGCATCAAGGGCCTGATTGATCTACCGGGCGTCGGGGAGAACCTTCAGGTAGATCCCATATTTATTGCAATTAGCCAGCTTCCTCACTGTTAGACAGGATCACTCATTACTGGTGCAAGTATTCGAGGTCCTTAACACAACCTTCACATACGGTACTGTTCCCTTACCGTCTCACAAGGAGGTGATCGGTCCTCACTGAACCCGCGCCATAGATATACTCAGGAACAATGCGACATATAATGCTGAGCAGGAAGCGCAATAGTACGTATTGCTCGTCTGTACCTATCCGAACACTCTCCGACCCAGCTTCAGCCAAGCGAATGGCACAGGCATCTACGCATCGGCACAATTGGCATTCGCGTTCTCAGCAATGAAGTCGATCGTCTCCGACGCCCTCCTGCTCTCCCTCCAAGAGCAAGCCCAGTCGCTCCTCAATGCGTCCGACTTGTCCCCCTTGCACAAGGCGCAGTACCAATTCCAATCCGATTGGCTGGTGGACGACATCGCGACCGTCGAGTTCCTTTTGTTCCCCAGCTACGGCCAGGCGATCACTCCCACCCCAGGTTCCGCATATATCACCCTCAACACTGGGCACATGGTTAGTATACATGTATTTCGACCGCTGTGGCACTCAAGCTTACCAAGGCACCCTTAGCATCCGTTCAGTCGCGGGAGCGTGGTATGTCAACATCATCCACTATGACTGCAGTTCAAGTGCTAACTAGGCGATGCGAAAATGAAGCACATCAACTCCACGAACCCGCTGGCGCCGCCTGCAATCGACCCCAAATACGTCGACAAGGACATAGGTATGTACCGTCGTCACAACGATCATTAGCTCGCTTGACCTACGCATGCCACTTGCAGATCTGCAAATCGTGCTCCAAGGCTCGAAGTTCGTTCGAACGATCACCGAGACAGAGCCTCTGGCGTCGCTCATCGTTGGCTCGCGTCTGCCTGAATTCAACACCACCAATCCCACGGACGCCGACTGGATAGAGTAAGAAGAACCCCTTCCTGACGGCGATCCGTTGCTCTTGGCGCTGAACGCCGTTCCAACAGGTATATCACTGCGAACTTGTCAAGCATCTACCACCCTGTCGGGACTGCAGCCATGCTCCCGCAAGAGCTAGGAGGTAAAAGCCATTGGCAGAAGCTTGCGGGAACGAACGCTGACGGCATTGAATCCAGGTGTTGTCGACCCGAAGACACTGAAGGTCTACGGCACGTCCAACTTGCGGGTGGTCGACGCCTCTGTCTTCCCAATGTTAGTTTCGGCACATCCCCAGGTGACCGTCTACGCAATCGCAGAAAGGGTGAGTCTATCGTGCCGCACGGATTCGCTCTTAGTACCTGACAACATCCAAAGGCGGCAGATATAATCAAGGGACTCATTGGGTAGGCTGGGGACGGAGTCTGCATGATTGGACACGCAGACCTTCCCGCTGCAAAGCGGCGTCGAGACCTGTGAACTAGTGATACAATAACATACAAGAATCTAATGGAGCATACATCAGAGCACATGTGCGAAGCGTTCAAGATGCAGGAACGGGTACGGAAGAAGGGCCAGCCGCTTTCGGGGTCTTTGCGCCAGGGGCGCCCTTGCTCCTACCCCAGCGAATGTTGATAGTCTCCCCGTCGATCTCAAGACCGTTGGCCCAAGCCTGCGCCGCCAACTCCGCTGTTGCCCGGTCCTTCCAATTGACGAACGCGCATCTAAGGAAGTTAGTGTGTGAGTCAGCAGAGTCTAGGCAAGTCGCGCTGTAGTGATGACGTACCTTGTCTTCGTGACGTGGACGATCGACTTCAGTTGCGAGGGTTGGACCGCGGGTAATGATTTGAGAACGCGTGTCCGGATACTCTCCTCGGTTGAAGTGGCGGGGAGCGATGTCAAGAAGAGAGAAGTCTGAAGAACTCGGTAAACAGGAGTGACGTGAATACGAAACGCGAATGTACGTACGACATTCAGGTCTTCAGGGGGCTGCAGGCCCATATTCGCAGCATGGGTAGACATGATCTTCTTCGCAACCGGGTCATTACGGCCATGGTATCGATCTACGATGTTTTGCTTTGACAACTCATTGTCAACAGGCATCTCGTGCCTTGTGGCAATATGAGTAAATGCATGTGGACGACAGCTTCAGTACGCACCGGTAGGGGCATGCATCTCCACGATTACACTCGCCCTTCGCATAGAATGAACAAATGTGTGGCCGGTTACGCTTGTAGTACGGGTCGCTGCGCGCGAGCTGCTTCAACATCTCCTTCCCTGCACCGGCCGACTTGTCCACGTCTAGCAATGACTTCGCGCCATCGAGCTGCCCCGCAGTCAACAATGGCTTCCAATTGCCTGTCCCAAAGTCACGCACCTTTGTCTCCATGTTTTGAGCATAGTACTCCCTATTGATCTCGCTCGTCGGGGCTTCGCTTTCAATGCCAAGCGCAGTGTCGCGGACTTGTGTGGGGAGACCATAGACAAGGTCGAGCAGACATGTTTGGCAGACGTTCTTGATCTTGGCGCAAGTCTGGCAGATTACTGTGGTTTTGAAGCGCATGCCGGTGCCAGGGTTCCAACGGAAGACGGTGAACGGACGCGCACAGGTGCCACAAGCGCGACCAAACTCTTGTTTTGACTACACCAGAGTCAGCCTGCAGCGCATTTTCGCAACAATGAACACCACGCACCATGCGCACGAATGGGTTGTCTCCCAGACCTGAAGGTTTTGGTAAGAACATGACGAGGTGGCGAACACGGGCTGGACTCACAGGTTTCGCAAAGAATGGGAAACTCGCTCTGCTCCCAGCCAGCTTTGTTGATGTCTGCCTTGGGCATTTTGGCTCAGAGATGGATAGTGACAAGCAGCGGAGGAGGACAGGTGAAAGCCACAGACAAGATAGAGAGCTCTCGGTGACCTCCTGCCGCCTGCGCTGATACCAAACCTCCGCTTAGTCAGCATGGGGAGGCATCGGCTTGGGCGCTCACAGACCTCACCACGCCCACCAACACTTCACAACGCTCACAATAATACATTAGGAGTCGTATGTCCAATCTCATGCGATAAGTATGACAGTCTTTGATATTTTTATCATTGTAGAAGGCAAATGAATACGCAGCCATAGAGGCTTTTCAAATTGTATACCATCCTTGTTTGTGCGTTTCTCGGAGAATAGCTGCTAACCACCAGTATACTTGGAACCCGTGACAGGCACCAAGATGGCATCCAATGGAGCGTCCTTCTTGCCTCGCCTTGAGTCTGTCTTCTATGCCGTGTTCGATGTCGAGCAGGGCCCAAAGATTGTCTCCCAGGTACCTGAGGCGCTGATAGCCACTTCGTCTTCATCTGGTCACGCCTCAGGAGCTTCCAGCAACGCCTTACTCTATGCCTCTCCTGCTGGATCCACGCCATCGCTCCCTGACTACGATCCCCCCTCTCGTGCCCAGTCACGTTCCGCTCTGACATCGCCTATTTCTCAACGACTCGAAGTGAAAAGCCTGCTCTCACCTCACAAGCGTGAATCTTCCACCAGCCGTTTTCTATTCCATTTCGACGACATCTCGAAATATGTCATCCCGCCGAAGGCTTTGTGTGGCAGGTTAGTCATCTGCGCGACCAAGTCTCACCGTATCCTCGGCTTCCCCGTGAGGCTCGACGAGGAGTCTTACCCCCGAAACTACTTCCTCTACAACGTCTGCTTCGTCTTCGAACGAACCGCGGATCTGAGCTGTTACGAACCGATAGCGAGGAAGGTCAGCCGGGTGCTCACTTCCTGCGAGGTTCGTGCAATTATCTAGCATCCAAACCAGTTCACTAACTCGAGAAACAGAGAGAATCCGGGTTTCTATCCTCTATCCAGAGTGTCAGTGCCATCCCTGCCATATTGGAGCAGCTCTACGAGGATCTCAACTCCTACTCGGAAACATCTATTCCGATAGACCAGTTCAACTCCATCGAGTTGAAGATATTCCCTTTCTACCCGAACCCGCCACCCGTCAAGGATTGGATGGTCCCTCTGGCCCTCATCAATCTGACCCAGAGAGTGGAGTCCAACTGGGACTTAACCATCGTGAAGGTTTAGTCGCTCCAGGCTCTCCTGAATCCCTCACCAATTGCTGACTCCCCCATAGGTTTGCCCGTTTATCGACGGCATCAGCCATGTCAGTCGAATAGCCAGACTCGCCAACTGCGATCCGAACCTCACGCGCCTCGCAATATCTCATCTGCTGTGAGTCCTCTTCCACGACGAGAGCGTTGACTCGACCTCATTGCTATTTCTCAGCTTCTATCAAGTCATCATGATGATCGACATCTTTCAGTACTCGAACATGTACACGTTGCGGAAGAGCATGCAGTGGCTTGCGGATGAGGACCATATCAAGGAAGAATGCGGACCATACGTCACAAAACCCGGTTCGTTTGGAACAAATATATGCAGGATCAATTCGCTTATCTTCCATTAGGATGGGTCATCCCCGACTGGCCGAAGCTCCTCCACCTGTACTCTCGCTTTAGAGCCGGGAAGACGGTGCGAGACTGGATGGAGGAGTACGACGTCCACAAACTCGGCATCGATGTCCGACGATTCACCAGCTTTGGGGTTATCAAGGTACGCGTCCTGCTGGCAGTACCTACCCGGGATCCTCTCATCTCATGCTTTTCGCACAGGGGTTCCTACGCCGCGTTCACCGCTGGCCCATCCTTCTCTCCCGCCCCGAGCCACCTCTAGACCGACGCACGGGCATGGCCTCCCTCGGCCGCAGGCGCGGCAAGAGCTTCGCCTCCATCATGACCGCCCAAACAGCCCCCGACTCTCCACCCACCCGCAACGAGCCCGAGCAGGTCCGCACTCGCGGGCGTGTCTTCGAGGCCCAGGCAACAATAGCATCCGCCGGCGCAGAGCTCGTCGCGACCACGGCAGCCACCCCTCAAGTCGCCTCAGCAGCTGCCGCATCGGCATCGGTTCTCCCTCAGCGGCGGTCCAGCGCTGCTGAGAGCTCCTTGGAGATGCTCCGCAGCCATGAGACGCACAGTCAGCTGGGCGGGCGGGCGTACCAGACGATGTCGAGGCTTTACGGCAGGACGGAAGGCGCCGCGCTCAAAGGTGCGAGCAGGCCAGGCGACACAGGCGTTCTTCCTGCGGCCAGGTACACCGTGTCCTCGTCCCCAGACGCCTTCGACCGAGGCCTCCCTGGAGCGGGGGGCGCAGGCAGCTCCGATCCGCTGGAGAGCGAGCAATCGAGCGGAGGTCGATCGGCGCTGTTTGCGCGTCCACGATTGACGCGAGAGCCGTCGCAAACACGCCAGTTGCAGGGTCCGGTGGCGCAGTTCCCGCCCGGGCTCTTGCCGCTGCTCGACGGAGAACATAATACGGACGAGATCTGCACCCGGTTCGAGGTCGGGTGGCCGGTGTTGAGACAGTGGCTGTTCGCGGCGGGCGGGGCGAAGGAGGGAGACGAGGAGTATGGGAACATATCCATAATCTATCGGTAGTTGTGCTAGTGCATGCTTTCATACCATATTTTGGACGTCCACGTGTTCTCAAGGTTCACCTTCGTAAAGCAGGCTCGTGTGAGGTAACAGTATCCTCAGAACGGGGCCGATGGATGGATTCAAAGGAGTCAGGGACGAGGAATGGCCGCTACGCCAGCGACCTGTTCACATTCACGTAACCCACACCATAGCAAGAGTACAATAAGTCATCGGTGGTCATGTCCTCAGGATCCGCTAAGACCATCTTGAACGCCGTGCCGAAGGCTTCCTGTACGTCTCGCAAGAACTGGATGCTACAAGGACAACGAAACGTTAATGTCTATTCGAGGCTGGGTGAAAGGGTTGCAGGCCCTTACGTTCGAGTCGTGGGCATGCCCATTCTACACCTGCCAACATCTTCGCTTCCGAGGACCATCATGAGTAGCACCAACACTTGATGCTGTCTGTCGACGCATCCTCCTCTCCGGATCTCGGCCAGAAGGGATCTAGACGCCAACAAGGCAATGTCTTCGGGGGCCACACCAGGTTTCGAAACAGCTTCAGAGCAGTGCATAGCTCCTGTCGTCGACTCCGCGAGTAGGCTTAACGCGTAGCCTGGTGATCTGAAATGCTGTCAATGATTGCAGGCTGGAAAAAATATACAGCTCGACGCTACATACTTTCCGCTTTCTTCACCCTTGTACACGTCGGAGTACAGATAAATGTCGGGGATATAACGATTGAGGACGGAGCGAGAAGCTTCGATCATCCTATTTGAGAATTGTGGGCTCACTCGGACGGCATGACTACCCGCAAGGCCTCAACACTAATCAGAACAGGGAATTCCGCATCCACTCACGAGATGCCTCGTATTCGCTTGATTTTGCCAGGGTCAACAAAATTCAGAGTCTTCAATTGCTTCACGACTGGGCATAGGAACTGCACTTCCCCACCGCCGAGAGGTGGGCTTCCGCGCTTCTTGATCTGTAGCGTGGCATGAACATCGAGCTCGCGCGGATGGTTCTCCAATACGACTTACGCGAAGTTCCAGGCCATCAGAAACCCCGAATAGTTGTAGATGAGGCAGTGTGACGGTACGCATGGTATCCACCTAGTGGAATTGGAACGTTGAATCGTATGAAAGGTAGATTAAAACTTGTGGGGGAACACGCACCGAGAGGTCATTCTCATCCGTCGTAATACCTCGTAATGTGAGCTGCAAAGGCTTCTTCGCGAAAGGTGCAAGCATCACGACGGGCTCCAGGAAATATCCAACAGACCGCGATGCCGGGCAGTCATGCACAACGTTTCCTCCAGCAATGATACCAGGCTTCAGCAGAACGGCGGTACCTAGGTATAGCATAAGGACCTAGTGCGGACATGAGAAGAGCGGTACTCACCAGTCACCGAGATCTCAATTACTGTGCCATTCGTCACTCTTTCCAACAACCGTAAAAAACTAACTTCATAGTCTGCCCATGAATGTGTGTTAAGGGTGTCCTAACAGACCGACGAATTGAACGTACCTCGGAGACCAGGATTTTGGTCTTCTGGCCGGATTTTGTCAATGCGAACGGGTTTTCCGCTGAGCATTCCGAGCACCAGCCGATGCCTCAGGTACTGATGCCCACTGAAGTGCAGAACGGAAGGTGTTTGGCTCATTTTGAGAGACCTGGGAACCAGAGAATGGGAAGAGACAAGCAGTGGCTGCAGTCCGCGCATCGCAAAAAGTCTCGACGTGGGAAAACGCCGGCCCGAAGCGCCTCCGTCATCAGTGTGGGCGCCTAGATGACTGCTCTGGATCGGAATCGCAGCCTGACTGACTGGAACGCGTCCTCGAGTTGAGGCTGTTCCCTCGAGCTCCATCGCGGTCCCCTGCCACTTTCTTTGCTCTCTGACCATGGCCACCACTACCATGGTGAATGGAAACGCGTCCTCAAGCGACTGGGAGGGCCGCTACCATCATGTTGACCAAATTCTCGACAGGCCAGGTCCTAGGACGGACCCTTCATTCCTTGCAGGTGCCGAGGTGAGTGGCTCCTATCCGCGAAGCGACGTGGTGATGAAACTGGTATCTCTCTGTGTATAAGGTTAAGGAATTCCTGCGCGACAAGTGCAAGATCCTTGTCATTGGTGCAGGTGGCTTGGGATGCGAGATCCTAGCCAACCTTGCCCTAACCGGGTTCAAGGACATACATGTAATCGACATGGACACCATCGACATCAGTAATCTCAACCGCCAGTTCTTGTTCAGGTATGTTCCCTATGTTTCCACCATGGACTCGCTGCCAATGAAGCGGCAGACCGAAGGATGTTGGCGAGTCCAAAGCGATTGTGGCGGCAAACTTTATCATGAACCGGGTTCCGGGTGTCAAGGTCACACCGTAAGTTGCTCCATAATCACGAAACGATTCTGCATGCTCATTACGCATTCAGGTACTTTGGCAAGATTCAAGACAAGGATGAGGAGTACTACCTGCAGTTCAACCTCATCATCTGCGGTCTCGACTCAGTTGAGGCGCGGCGATGGATCAATGCTACTCTCGTGAACATGGTGGATTCAGACAACCCAGAGAGTCTGAAGCCCCTCATCGATGGCGGAACTGAAGGTATGTTGCCTATACTTCCAACGTGTCTCGGAACCGACTAGTATGTCCATCTTAGGTTTCAAGGGCCAAGCGCGTGTCATCCTCCCCACCGTCACCTCCTGCTACGAATGTTCTCTCGACATGTTAAACAAGCCTACAGCATTCCCGATTTGTACCATTGCCAACACCCCCCGTCTACCAGAACACTGCATAGAGTGGGCGTCCGTACTAGAATGGCCGAAGTTACATGGAGGTAATGCCGTACATGGACGTGGTACGCTTTTGGTTGATGCTAACGCTACCTTGCAGACAAGAAGCTGGACACCGACGACCCAGAGCACATATCATGGTTGTATCAAGTTGCAGCAGCGCGTGCCAAAGAATTCAATATCGAAGGCGTCACGTACTCCCTGACGCAAGGTGTAGTAAAGAACATCATCCCTGCCATTGCCTCTACGAACGCCATTATTGCGGGTAAGGATGCACGCCGATGCATTATCGCGACTGGCAATTCTAATGACGATATTCAGCTTCTTGTTGCAACGAGTCATTTAAGATCGCCACTAGCTCGGCGGCATATCTCAACAACTACTTCATGCTCATCGGCACGGATGGTGTATACTCTTACACCTTCGAACACGAGAAGCGTGATGATTGCCCCGTTTGCGGTGGCCAGTCCCTGGTGGTCACCATCAACAAGGAGTGGACAGTAGAACGCCTGATCGAGATGCTCATAGAGAGGCAGGACATGTACGTCCCCTTCTGTCTTGTCTGCTGCAACGACGGCAGTGCTGATCGAATACTACAGTCAAGTCAAGAAGCCTTCGCTCTCCACGCCAGAGAAGCAGATCTACTTCCAGGCGCCGCCTCAGCTCGAGCTGGCGACGCGTCCGAACCTGGAGAAGAAGGTCTCCGAGCTCGTCCATGATGGTGGAGAGATTCTTGTCACCGCAACCACGCTTCCTTTCAACTTGTCTCTGCGGGTGACCTACGCCTAGATCGCATAGATGTTTCTGTAGCTGTGTCGATTGCTGTCCTGTGTCGCATCTCAATGTACAATGGCATCAAGCACGGACACTTCATTCCGTTGTAATGGTATGGTACTCTACATAGTACATTAGACGTGATTGTGTGGCAACTCTGCGGTGCGGCAAGCGGCCACGGCCCGCAACCAACTGGCCGCTCTCGGCTGTCCGGACCGAGTCATTCAGAGAAATGGATGGGCGCCTACGTAACACAACTCTGAGGACGGTGACGATGATGGTGGGGCTTGCTCGAACGCGGTCGCCTCTACACCTCTTCCGCATCGTCCAATATCGACGATGTTACTCCACACGGCCCACGTCCGCCACTCTCCTCGGCAAGGAGTACCCAACCGACAGAACGACGAATATTACCTCCGCCATCGCTGACAAGGTTGGTCGTAACCTCTACATGAATCCCTCTCACCCGCTCGGTATCCTCCACGCCCTCGTCTCCTCTCACTTCCGCGACTTCAACTCCATGGTCGGCCTCCCACCCGTCGTGACCCCGGCCCAGAACTTCGACGACCTCGGCTTCCCTTCAGACCACCCCGGACGAGCCCCGACGGACAGCTACTACCTCAACAGCGACGCCATGCTGCGCACACACACCTCCGCGCACGAGGTCGAGACGTTCGCGCGCGGCGAGCGCCGCTGGCTGCTCTCCGCGGACGTGTACCGGCGCGACGAGATCGACGCGTCGCACTACCCCGTCTTCCACCAGATGGAGGGCGCCCGCGTGTTCGGGGCCGACGCGGCGGGGCGCGCTGAGCTCGAGGACGACAACGCGCGGCTCGCGCAGCACCTCGCGCGCTCAAACATCGTCATCGAGGACGTGCCGCACCTCTCGCCGACGAACCCGCGCCAGGCGGCCCACGACCCCGTGCTGGCGGAGCTCGTGGCGCGGAACCTGAAGCTGTCGCTCAACAGCCTCATGCTGACGCTCTTTGGGGACCGGGCGGGCGGGGACGAGGGCGAGCCGCTGCGTGTGCGATGGATCGAGGCGTTCTTCCCGTTCACAACGCCGAGCTACGAGGTCGAGGTGTTCTTCCGCGGGAAGTGGCTCGAGATCCTGGGGTGCGGAGTTGTGCAGCAGAGGACGTTGGACCGTGCAAGTATGTGTGTGCATTCCGGATCTTGGTCGTCCTCACTGACCTTTCATTTTTAGATGTTCCCGACAGCATTAGCTGGGCTTTCGGTCTTGGGCTGGAGCGCATTGCTATGATCCTGTTCTCGATACCCGACATCCGTCTTTTCTGGTCTCAGGACCCGCGCTTCCTGTCCCAGTTCGCCGCCGGCCAGATCAGCACTTTCAAGCCATATTCCAAATATCCTGCATGCTACAAGGATATGAGCTTTTGGTTGTCCGAGGCTGGTTTGCACGACAACGACTTCTGTGACTTGGTCCGGGACACCGCTGGTGACTTGGTGCAGGACGTTGTACTGGTAGGTCGCAACAAACTGTATGCGACCTGGCAATCCATTATTGAATGCTCTATAGATCGACAACTTTACACATCCCAAAACAAAGCGGAGCAGCAGATGCTATCGCATCAACTACTGTTCCATGGACAGGTAAGTGAGCATGCGTATTCATGGGATGTTGTATCCTGAATGCGTAATGTGTAACGTAGATCACTGTCCAATGAGGAAGCGAATGAAGTCCACGCACAAGTCATCGCAAGCCTCAAGGACAAGTTCGGAGTAGAGATACGTTAATTAGTGGAGGTTAATATACTATAATGGATGGTCTACGACACCGCTCTACATACTCCCGTCCGCAACACATCGGTGATGTAACGATGCAACGTACCGCACAAACCCCGCCCAACCCAACTCGCAGACAAGCGTCATCATGACGAGGTATCCTGGACGACGCCAACCTGCGCCGCGCGCAGTACGCGGTCCTTGATCGTGTAGCCGACTTTCTGGCACTCCAGCACTGTGCCTGGCGTTTTGCCTGGAATCGGGGCCTGGTAGAGGGCTTCGTGCTTGTTAGGGTCGAACGCCTCGCCGGTCGGGTCGAAAGGTTTCACGTGGTGCTTGAAGAGCGTGTGAACGAGTAACCGCTGTGTCGCCTCGACGCCTTCATAGAGATCTCGTAGGTGCGTGTCAGCGGTTTTCTCCGAGGAGGATGGTGATGATGACGCGTCAGCGGATTCTGGTGGGGGAGTGACGGCGGATTTTGGTATGGACTTGAGTGCTAGCGAGAGGACGTCGACGGTCTCGAGGAGGTCACCAGCGAAGCGGGTAATCGCGAAGTCGCGGGCCTGCTCCTTCTCCCTCGCAGCGTTGCGCTGGAGGTTGAGGAAATCTGCCTGGAGGTATCGTAACCGACCCTGCAAAGGAAGCGACGAAGGTTAGTATCTGAACAACACACAACTGAGTTGGAATGACGACAGCAACATCGCGGAGATGGAAAGGACAACGAATGGAGACATGCTGACCATGTAGTCGGCAACTTTTGCCTCCTCCGCCTTCAGCTTGTTTACGAGTTCCGCCTCGACGGACACCTCTACCTCATCCTTCTCGCTCTCCTCGGCCGTCTCGGAATCCTGCGCGGCCTTGTCTGAGTAATGGCGTGACCTCATAGCGACCGCACTTCTCCTGCTCACGGCGTTCAGCGAAGAACGCGCGAGGGTGCGCGACGACAGCGCGCTAGTGCACGAGCGAAAGGCTTGTACTGCTTGGGTGTTGAACATGGCGGGGGTGGGGGGAGGCGAGACGAGAGGTCGGGAACGGAGACGGTCGGACGGATGACGGATGACGGAGGTGAGCAAGACGCTGAGCCACTGGGGCCGCTGGCACAGTTCTCGTCTCAGACTCTTTCTCTTCTCGGAAATTTTGGGCGGGTTAGTCACGTGCGACGGCGCGCTGTGCCGCGTTCGGTGTGGGTCGCGAAGAGGTCGCACCTTGGGACTGACTCGGCCGGCTGCGGCTCTCTGCGGCTATAGAAACCTTACACTTCATCCGCCACGTCGTGCACGCCCGACGCGATAGAATCGCGCCGCCGACGGCTCCCCGCGCGCAAGGATTCGAGGAGACACGGGACTGTGAGGACGCGAGAGTCGGAGCGATAGTAGCGCTCCTCTGCCTGCCTCTAAAGGGAATCCGAGATGCGGCGATTTCTGCAACCCATAACTTCATATCGCCGTCTCTCCTCCTTCCATCACCTCCGGACCATGGCCACCAACGCCAAAGTCATCGATGGCACTGCTATCGCAAAGTCTGTCCTCGCTCTCTTTGCGCATACATGCCCGCT
The DNA here is from genome assembly GCA_020736865.1 of Ganoderma leucocontextum. Taxonomy (NCBI): domain Eukaryota; kingdom Fungi; phylum Basidiomycota; class Agaricomycetes; order Polyporales; family Polyporaceae; genus Ganoderma; species Ganoderma leucocontextum. The sequence continues at coordinate 2,375,460 of JAHKGY010000003.1, read as the reverse complement.
GACAGTGACTGACGCGATCTCCGCAGATCCATCCGCGACGAGGTCGCGGGCAGGATCAAGTCCCTGCAGACCCAATATCCCCGCTTCAAGCCGCAGCTCGCCATCATACAGGCGGGCGCGCGTCCGGACTCGGCCGTGTATGTGCGCATGAAGGCGAAGGCCGCGGAGGAGGTCGGCATCCAGTACAAGCACATCCAGGTCCCCGAAGAGGCGGAGGTGACCGACATCGTCGACATCGTCCGGAAGCTCAACGACGACGAGACAGTGAGCGGCATCCTCGTCCAACTGCCCCTCGGTCCCCACGTGGGGGCAGAAGGCGAGCGCACCGTTACTGAGGCCGTGAGTCCTGAGAAGGACGTCGACGGGTGCGTGTCCAACGTGTCTTTTCGCGTCATGAGGCGCGTCGCGAGTTGTACACACATGCCGCTTGGTATCTGTGGGCGACGTGCGTGCAAATAACGCATTCACGTGTGGACCATCTGTGGTCTGCAGGTATTCAATCACGCAAAGCGCCTGTGTCATGCAGAGTTCAACTAAATGCTGACTAGTATCGCGTTCTTCCCTTAGGTTCCACGCATACAACATTGGTCACCTCTCCTCGCGCGCATCCGACCCGCTTTTCACCCCATGTACGCCTACTGGGGTCATTCGTCTCTTGGACTCGACCGGCGTCTCGATCGCTGGCTCGCGCGCAGTGGTTCTTGGACGCAGCGATATTGTCGGCAGCCCCGTCGCAGCTATGCTTAGGCACCGCGATGCCACAGTTACTCAATGCCATAGTCGGACGCAGAACCTGCCTGAGATCGTACGACCGCGTTTACGCTCTGCCTGTTACCTCACTGGTGCTAATTGATTGTTCTCACACCCAGGTTAAGGAAGCTGATATCCTGGTGTCTGCTATTGGCAAGCCACAGTTCGTGCAGGGCTCATGGCTGAAGTCAGGTGTCGTCGTCATTGACGTTGGCACTAACTACATCCCAGGTCAGTTAGCATCGCCTCGCTCATTTTACTCTGTACTAATCACCGCGCTTCAGATGCTACCAAGAAGTCGGGTCAACGTCTCGTCGGCGATGTGGACTACACAGCAGCTTCTGCCGTGGCGTCCCACATTACGCCCGTCCCTGGAGGCGTCGGTCCCATGACAGTCGCAATACTTATGGCGAACACACTTAAGGCCGCAGAAAGCATCTCGGAGCAGCAACGCAGTCGGCGCGTGAAGCCATTGAAGCTAAATGTTCTGGAGAAGGTTCCGAGCGACATCGACATTTCTTTGGCCCAGACGCCCAAACCGATTGCCATACTTGCACAAGAGCTTGGTATCCGTCTTGATGAGCTTGAGAGCTATGGCAAGTACAAGGCTAAAGTTGAACTGGACATCCTTAACCGCCTGGCGCATCGCAAGGATGGCAAGTACATTGTTATCTCTGGGTATGTTGTTCAATCGCCCACCACCAAGCGCAATTGCTGAGATCCGATCAGTATTACGCCCACTCCTCTTGGTGAGGGTAAGTCGACGACGACGATTGGTCTTGCCCAGGCACTTGGTGCCCACCTGGGTCGCCCTGCTTTCGCATGTGTTCGCCAACCCAGCCAAGGCCCAACTTTTGGCATCAAGGGTGGTGCGGCTGGTGGCGGCTACAGTCAGGTCATCCCTATGGATGAGGTCTGTTCTATTCTATTCATCCATGACTACCGGGGACGTCTGTGACCTTTGTTCTACAGTTCAACTTGCACCTGACTGGTGATATTCACGCTGTAACCGCTGCAAACAACTTGCTCGCTGCTGCCCTGGATGCGCGCATGTTCCACGAAGCTACCCAGTCTGACAAGGTACATTCGACTCTAGATGTTGAGCGAAGTATCTCTGACTGGCACAATATTGTAGGCCTTGTATAGCCGTCTGGTTCCCGCAAAGAAGGGCAAGCGTGAGTTCGCCGCTCTCATGTTCAAGCGCCTCAAGAAGCTCGGCATCGATAAGGCCAACCCCGATGACCTTACCCCCGAGGAAATCAACCGCTTCGCTCGTCTCGATGTCGACTCCGAGACCATCACTTGGAACCGTGTCATCGATGTGAACGACCGCCATCTCCGTAAGATCACCATTGGCCAGAACCCCACGGAGCAGGGCCACGAGCGCGTCACCGGCTTCGATATCGCCGTCGCATCCGAATGCATGGCCGTCCTTGCGCTTACGACGAGCCTGGCGGACATGCGTGAGCGTCTGGGAGCGATGGTTGTCGCGACGAGCAAGCGCGGTGAGCCCATCACGGCGGATGACCTCGGCGTCGGCGGTGCCCTCGCCGTGCTCATGAAGGATGCGATCAAGCCCAACCTCATGCAGACCCTGGAGGGCACCCCCGTATTCGTCCACGCCGGCCCCTTCGCGAACATCGCCCACGGAAACTCGTCGATCCTCGCGGACCGCGTCGCGCTCAAGCTTGCGGGTACGGAGGAAGGCGATTCCCCCGACCGCGTCGGCTACGTCCTCACTGAAGGTGGCTTCGGCGCTGACATGGGCATGGAGAAGTTCTGTAACATCAAGTGCCGTGTCAGTGGCCTTAAGCCCGACGCGACCGTCATCGTTGCGACTACTCGTGCGCTGAAGATGCACGGTGGTGGACCGGATGTCACCCCCGGCAAGCCTCTCCACGACACGTATACCAAGGAGGATCTTGTCACGCTCAAGGAGGGTACAAAGAACCTTGCCAGGCACATCCAGAACGCGCGCAAGTTCGGCGTGAAGGTCATCGTCGCCATCAACCAGTTTGCGTACGTGTCTTGTCTGTTTTCCATCTTTCTTCTCGTTCTTATGACGTTCTTCAGTTCTGATACCCCCACGGAGCTCGAGCTCGTCAGGCAAGAGGCGTTGGCTGCAGGCGCTGACGCTGCTGTGGTTAGCAACCACTGGGCCAAGGGTGGTGCTGGCGCTCAGGCTCTTGCAGAGGCCGTCATCGCCACCTGCGAGGGCGAGTCGAATTTCAGATTCCTGTACGACCTCGAGCAGCCCATCGAGAAGAAGATCGAGATCATCTCGAAGGAAATCTACGGCGCGGACGGCATTGAGCTCAGCGAGCTCGCCCAGAAGCAGGTCGAGACCTACACCCGCCAAGGTTACAGCAACCTTCCCAGTACGTGCACCATCCTATTCACCTGCCATGCCTGGACCAGACATTTACTGATTGCGTCTTGTGCTCAGTCTGCATGGCGAAGACCCAGTACTCCTTCTCGCACGACCCGAAGCTCAAGGGTGTCCCGACGGGCTTCACCATCCCCATCCGCGCCGTCCGCCTTTCCGCCGGCGCCGGCTTCCTCTACCCCATCCTCGGTGATATGCAGACCATGCCCGGTCTCGGCACTCGCCCGGGCTTCTGGGAGGTCGGGCTCGACCCCGAGACGGGTCGTGTCGTCGGCCTTTTCTAGACGGCTCGGCGTGCTGTCTGGGCGATATCTTCACCAGATATGCGCCTCCGACCACTCTGCATTATCGTTCAACACGGCAGACGGACGTTCAGCGTTTCAACGTCGCCCCCCAACTCGAATCGTGTTCTGTTGTATCAGGTTCTAGGGGTTCTCCGCAGATTGGAGCAGCGCCAAGGCGCTCTGGGTTGAGGTGAAGCGAGGTGTGGTGGAGCGGGACAGAAGATCGGTTTCTTGGGATGGGCCCTCTTGCTTCTCGATGCGCTCGACGCTCTTGTTGTCCAACTTGCTTTGTAGACGCATATCACGCAACTGTCCACGCATTGTGGAACGACCGACCTCAACGGTCGGTCAATAGATACAATAGTGCTACTAGTAGACGTCAACCACTCCTATATCCTTCGCTCAGCAATGTGCTCAGTTTGCGATCTTCCTCGCTCCCGGGAACCTCGGTGTAGGGATGCTGAGGGGGCTTTGTGCAAAGCCCGGGAACTTGAACGCGCTGGTGGGTGCAAGGTTGCCGCCCTGGTGGTCAGCGGTGATGTTGTTGTTGACGGCGGTCACCTCGCGGTCGTAGGTGTTGCCGTTTTTGTCGATGTAGAAGAACGTGTTCGAGTTCGTGCCGTTGCCGGTGTTTCCGGTGGATGCGATTGTGAAGAAGCCCTCTGCGTCCAACGTGAGCATCAAATCGACGGAAAAAATGAAGAGAATCCTGGTTGAGTTGCCACTCACCTGCTGTCTGGTGGTTCTTGATCGTGGAGCCGAGGATGAACGGTGCCGGGTTCGACACGCGGTTGTACGAGTGGTCGAACGTCGCGACGACTGTGGAACGTGTTCAGCTACAGGCGCGTCTGTAAGTAGTCATCCAGCCATGCTTACATTGAGAGCCGTCTGGAGAAAGGACGGTGAAGTTGATGGTCAGGGGGTATGAGAAGTCGTCGACCAAGGTAGGAACCCCGTTGTGCGTCGAGAGGAACGACCCGGTTGCGCGCTGGTTCACGATCTGCTGCTGCGTCAGCATCCTCCTGGAACGACCTTAGCTGAGTGCTAGTGCAAGGTTCTTCCGTACCTGAATGAACGTGTTGTCGAGGTAGTTCTGGGTATTCGAATACTTGAGCCTCTGGTCCCACACGACGTGCGTGGTCTTGCCGCTCCCGCTCGTGATCTCCGCCTCGATGTGGATGTTGCGCGTCGCTGCGACCGTAACGTTCACGTCACCATTGGTACCCACGCTCCCCGTCGTCTGCGTCGCCGCGAAGTCATCCGCCTGGTACTGCGTGATCTTCCCCGTCGTCGGCTTCCCCGACGGGTCGGTGACAACCTGGAGATTGCCCGAGACGAACCAGTTCTGGTTGATAGTGTGGTCGTCTTCTGCAGAGACGACGTCGAGGCTAATGTTGTGCGGCTGGCCGTCGGTCAGCACGGGCACGAAGGGCGTGAGGTCGAGGAAGTAGGTCGGAAGGTCGATGGCGCCGTAGGACGTGATTGGCCGCCAGGCCGTCGGGACGATGCCTCCCGTGAAAATCACAGCATACCTAACGTACTCTCAGTAGCTGCCTCCAGAATGGGTAGATTGCGACTTGACTTACGGGAACGCAACGCCAGCCACCTGTCCGTCGACGAGCAACCGGACTTCGCGGAAGGGACCTTCTCCAAACGTGGTGCCGGCAGGGAGGTCGCCAACGAACTCGTTGGCAGTGTTGAAGTACTGATAGCCAGTAGATGTCAGCTTCAGTTGGGATCCTGGCAGGTATACACTGACCCAGAACTCCTCGTTTCCGTTGCCAGAAGCGTACAGCTCGGCAAAGATCTGAACAGCATTCTGAGGCACGGTGACATTCAGCTGCATATACCAAGTCAGCGCAAACGAAGTCCAGTATTGGGATGTATTGCACCAACAGAGAATGTGGGAGGGACGGATGCATCGTTTCCGGTATTGTTTGCAAGCGCAGAGACGGGTATAATGACATCCGCCTTGGGAGTAGGCGGGTGCGCCGCCGAAGACTCGAAGAAGGTCGCTTGTAGCGTAGCTGTAATCCGTGCTGTCAGCGGTATGCGCATATACATGCGGTGCGGCATAACATACTAGCGTACTGTCCATCGAGGCCTGTCTCGAGCAGGTTATCGAGCTGGAGGATGAAAGTTCCCGGCTCAGCGAAGAGCGGGGTATAGCGCGTCGCGTCCTTGAGATAGGTCCAGAGAATACCATCGCCGCGGGTCGGTTCCGGGGTCGATGTGCGCCAGACTGGAAAATACCGGAAGTTTAGCCTGTTGGATGCAACTTCACTCAGTTACTACTAACTTTCCACATTCTGGAAGGTAAAAATGCCTGCGTGGTTCAAATAATAAGTTGACTGGCCTCTCTGGATCAAAGGAGTCAAAACGTACCCAGGCGATCGAACTGAGTGCCATTGGAGGTGACCGTGAAGTTGAGGCTGATGCCGGCCCAAGAGCCAGGAGAGCCACAATCCGTGGGAGGTCTAGAAATTCATGGTCAAAACATGGAATTGGTACCTTAACATGGCTCATCCTGGGATGCACTCACGTATATTGAACCACTTCAGCCCTGGGAGAGGTGAATTCGTCTTAAACAAACCATTGAATGTATCAATCCAACACTACTTACGCTCCAAAGGAGTTCCCAAATGTGCGTCTGCGGACAAAATGTGAGATTGTGGGACAACAGGACTGGTGCACATAGTTGGAAGACCTATTAGGACCTCATACGTACTGCAAAATCTGGACGGTACATTGCTTCGCATCTTGAGGCAGGGGCGGAGGCTGGGCGACCTGGAAGTCGACAAGCACCGCAGCTCGCACCGCAGCCGTCACGACCACCAGACCCACCAACAGCTTGGAGAACATTGCGAGGTGTATGTGGGTGACTCACGGCTGGCCGAACGGACCCTGGTGTGTACAGGAGGCTGAGAACAGGAGGGGCGGGAACGCGGGACGTCATCTCGGGCTGAAGACGACGTTTATATATGGCCTGAACTTCGGGTGATGAGAACATCGGGACCGGGACAATGGGCTTCTCAACAGAAATACGCGAGATTGCGTCGTCCACGGTGCGTTTCTTTCTGAGAGTTCACTGCGACCTGAAAACGCGGGTATAGAGGCCTGTCCTGTATTGTCAATGGTGCTACTGCATAGTTCATCGTGCACTGGTTGTGGGCGAGAAGCTGACATATAAGCAACAGCAGATCGTGGTGGGAGACAAGAGGAATGGACGACCACCAAATTATCAAGCGCTGGAAGACCTGACAATTGGAGGCGCTCATAGAAGGCTAAGCACCTGGTTCGGCGAAATATGAACAGCGTTGCTCAGGATGTACCAGAAACCACCTTCATAAGCATGCAAAATAAGATATGGAGTCGTGCAGAGAGTGGTACATATACAGTGGTGTCTTCTTCCGCGCACCGCACCGCTGGTGTCGTGAAAGGGATCATCATGAAGTCGGGAATCTCGTCCACAACCGTCCATTCATCTCTACATCTCGCGCCCCCGCCCGCCATGGCGTACAACGCCCAGCCACATCCCATGTCCGAGCAGTTCCCCGTCCATCCGTGCCCACGCCAACGACCTAGAGCTCATGATTGAAGATGGCTTCGTCGTTCGTCCTCCGCGGCCCATCCCGTTCATCAGCTCCTGTTCCCGCAGCCGGACGACGGTCCCCATACAACCCGCCTTCAGGGTCCTCAGGAAACTCTGTCGTTGACTCGCTCCTCTGCGAGTAAGTCTCCATCACCGTTGACAGCCCCCTCTTCGACTTCCTCCTCTTAGTAGACCCCCCCGCTTCCTGCGCTGTATACGCATCCTCCGTCCGCGCCCATCGGTCCTTCTTCTCCTTCTTCCCCTTCTTCGTCGACTTCTTCTTCGAACTCGCCGGCGGCGGCAGCGCGTCGTCGAAGTTCGCAGGGTACTGCCACCGGCCAGAGCCCCGGCCGAGCGTGCTCGCGGAGTCGCCGTTCTGCCCGTAGTACCGCTCCTCGTTCGGGTTCCACAGCTCGTTGTTGTTGTTGCTGTTCCCGCGACCGCTGCGCGAGCGCGAGGCGCCCTCTTCTGGGAGGTCGATCGAGGAGCCACCCACTTCGCCGTCCTCGAGAGGCCGGCCCTCGAGCGTCGAGCGGGGGAGGCGGTCGTTGTAGCGGTTCGCCCACTGCGAGCGGCGCTCCTTGCGCTTGATCTCGGAGGTGTCGACGAGGCCCCACTTTTGCGCCCATTTGGGTGTGCGGCGGTGAGTCTTGTTGTTACGGATGTTCTGTCGTCAAGAACAAGTCCGCCGTAAGCCAAAAGCCGTAAGCTCCGTGCGCATAGAGATGATGCACGAGAGAGAACGCACCTGGATGTAGAAGTTGTGGACGTGCCCTGTTGGAGAGGAAGGTAGAATGCATGAACACGAAGTGCGCAAGGGTCGCGATGCAAAGAGAGGACGTACCGGGTATGTATCCGCAAATGGTGAGGAAGAGGTTTATCCAAAAATCTTTGCCGATCCCAAACCGTGCAGCGACAGCTGCATGCAACTGTCAGCCTTGAAAACACAACGGATGGATCGAGCAGGAAGCGCACCTAGCGGCGGAAGGAGTGTCCCAAGAATGAAGAGCAAGACAGCATAGCCGTGGTGTCTGCGGGGTGTGAGGTCGACCGAGAAGGAACGTACACGATCGGTGGGCATGGCGCGCGACGGGTGGAATGACAAGGGTGGTTGGGGGTGTCGTCAGAGACAGAGGTAAGAGGGTGGTGGCAATGGCAGCACGGGTAGCTAAGTGAGCGATTCCTGGCTGTGGCCGGCGCAAATAAGCACAGTTCCAGCTGAGCGCCTGGCGCGGCCTCTGGGGCGTCTATTTCTGCCTTCGCGTGTTCGATCGGCGCCGGAGACGTCTTCGGCTGGCCACCCATGTCGGAGCGGCGCAGCGCGAAGGGCAATGAGCGGCGGACCGCGCCTTTGCATTGCGGGACCAAACGTCTGTAAGACGCATTGCTAAAATACATGAAGTATGTTTTATCACGGGCTGGTAGTAGTGTGTACTCTGAGAAAGCGAGAGCTGAGGCAACAACAACTGATGAAGGGATTGGCAATGGCATGGCTAGCGGTGGGGAAATGCTCCGCATCAAGGCCTCTGTACAGGTTGCATGCAGCATACCGGATATTGATAGCATGCGCAGACAGCACAGGTCAAATGTCGGACGTCTGCTTGGCAAATAAGACAAGCGATAGTGTATCATATACTGTCATCCAGTGACCGTAACTCGACCGCGCAGTAGGAAGGTGAGGGACAGGATGGCAAGTTTGTGCAAAGACGGCAACCTTGTCCGACGTTGATCGCCAGAAGTCGGGGGGTGGGGATTCAGTGACTTCTAGACGCGTACGTGTGCGTACCTGACAAGGCTCAGTCCCCATTGAATATTGAGCGACTGCCGATGTATCAGGACTACAGCTAGTGCCCACACCAAAATGTGCCCCTATCACCAAGTACCATTCCCGGCTATAACGACTACTCTGTACAAGCAGACGGTCCCGGATTAAGGCCTCGCCGTTGGTTGAGAGTCACAGGACGACTGGAAGCAGGACCGGGGAACGGTCGGGGAAGAGAAGAAACGGAGCTCGACGCGGCGCTAGAACGCGACCTGTTCCATGTATATGGCGGAGTTTGAAATGCGGATTATGTGTTGAACCACGCCGTTATAGCAAGTCGTCTCCTCCAAGGTGATCATCCCCGACTCTATCCCATTACGCTTCCCCTACTCCGTTTCTCCTCGAGCGCAGTTTCCGACACATACACGATCGCGTCTGACGCTGTAACGGAGACTTTGAAGACGGCACGCCTTCTCCAGGTGCGTATGATGCGTTATGGACATATTGGAGGCGCAACTGACATCGCCTTGAAGCTCGGTGCAAATAGGCGATTCCATACACACGTCCAGACGTGTTGTTAATCCCATTATCTGACGCAAGACACTTCCACCATGGACAACGATGACAACGAGCCCGCGCTGGCTCTGTCCGACGTGGTGCACGATGAACCGCTCCCCGACGACCAACATCACCATCATTTGCACACCCTCGCCATCTCATCCCCCTCGCGTCATCACTCTCCACCCGCGCCCTCCCCATTTCAACATCAGCCATCGTCTCATGCGGTGCGCGAGGCTCAGACGCTGCACGACGTCGGCGCGGTGCAAGAACCCGAGCCCGAAGACGACGAGTTCTCCGCGCTCTCCTCCCCGGATACCGTTGGCTCCAGCTTGACCATCGAGCAACTCGAGCGGGAGATATCATCTCTTTTGCATCACCAGACCTCGACCGGCACCATGAGTCCCCCATTGCACCGACTTGCCGACGGGCACACCGCCGCACACCCCATCGACCTCTCGGACGGATCCCCTCACGACGTTCACGACGCTGATGACCCTCACGATCCCCACCCTAATCTTACCGAAGCATTGGCCGGCGTGTTCGGAATGAATCTGTCCGGTCTCGCGGCGGTGCTGCAAGCTGCACACGCCCAGGCCGCAGAGAACGAGCGCGCGGCAGAGGCGCTAGCAGCAGCAGATCCAGACCATGCACGGCGCAGGAAGGAGGAGGAGCACGAGAAGCGGACGCGGAACGCCCCAGCGTTCCACTCGCTCACCGCAAGCGACGTCCCGCTGCTGTCGCACTCGAGCAGTCCGACAGACGGGTCCGAGTACCTGTATGACGACGAGGGAGACAGCGAGCGGGAGGATGGGCTGGGGGGTGCAGGAGCGAGAAGGCGACATCATGACTCGTCGTCGCCCGTGGACACCCTTGAGGGCAGCGACCCGCCGTCGCACCCGCCAGAATTCACGGACACGGACATCAACGACATCCTGAGCCATTTCACGCAGTTCGACCAGGATCCGCCTCCCGAGCCTGATCCTACCGACCCTCCTGCCAGCATTTTGCCGCCTTCTGTGCCTGCGAGTGCGCCGCTGTCAGGTACGACGGCTCAGGTGCCGCCCTCCTCGCCGCCTATCACGTCTTCTTCGCCTGCCGCCCCGGTCTCAACGCTAACATCAGCGTCTTACGAGAGCTTGGTCGCTACGCACGACCTGCCGCAACCTGTGGCGTCGACATCGACACTCCCCCCGCCTCCAGCTCCACTTGCCACGGGGACTGCGACCGTCCCCGCAGCAGCGACAACGACGACGACGACGATGGCGTCAGCAGAGATGAAGGATCGCAACGGGAAGGTGCAGCAGGCACATGTGTGCGATCAGTGCTCCAAGTCGTTCAGCCGACGAAGCGACCTGTGTCGTCATATGCGAATACACACCGGAGAGCGGCCGTTCGTCTGCCCGGAGGTCGGCTGTGGGAAGACGTTTATTCAGGCGAGTGCCTCGCCCAGTGTTCCCTTGCAGAGAGTGCCTGAGCTGATGTGCGGTGTTGTTTGTTGGATTGCAGAGATCGGCGCTGCACGTCCACCTGCGGGTGCACACGGGCGAGAAGCCGCACTTCTGCGAGTACCCGGAGTGCGGGAAGACGTTCGGGGACTCGAGCAGCCTGGCGCGGCACCGGCGGACGCACACGGGGAAGCGGCCGTATCAGTGCGAGGACCCGGCGTGCGATAAGACGTTTACGCGGCGGACGACGCTGACGGCGCACATGAAGACGCACGATCCGACATGGGAGCCGGATCCGAACATGTGAGTGGCCAAGTATTTCTCGTCTCGCTTTCTCATCGCGACGTCCCTGCTGACGATCGTTTTCTGGTATGTTTAGTAAATACAGCTTCAAAGCCAAACGGCCGAAGCTGACGGACCCAGCGAAGGACGAGCAGGACCTGGAGGCGTCCGTGCGGACGCTGTCTGCGCTGCTCAGCCAGGGCGACCCCAACATCATGTCTGCACATGCGCCCTCCGGAGACGCGTCGCTGGACGAGCGTGTGGCGGCGACGCTGAGCGCAGAGCTGGTCGCAGCATTCGCTCAACATGCGCAGGAGGCGGGTGCGAACGCGCACACGATGCACGACTTGTACGACGAGGCCGAACTGGAGGACGAAGACGAGCTGGAGCCCGAGGACGACCCGTACTCGTCCGGGCCGGAGCCCGGGCCGCAGATTGGGAGTGGGAGTGGGAGCCGCGCACCTTCGCCTCTTCGCGCTGATCTCTCATCCAGCGCGCAGGTGCAGGGTAGCAAGCCGGGCCTGGGCGGAGCCAGCGGGGAAGTGCAGGTGATGATTGTGGAGGGACTGGACGGGGAGGCGTTCTCGATACCGCTGAGGGCGCGCAAGGGCAAGGAGCCGATCGGCGCGGGCGCGAGCGCGGTGGTGACGGGGGTGAAACGGAAACGATAACAAACTTTACATGGATCGTATGCCGGGACTACGAGACAGTGACGATCATTGAAGATCGGATGGCAGGCAGATAGGTGTAAACATACGTGGTACTGTACGACCTGCATAATCTAGTTTGGACTGTAGCTGTACGTCGCTGACGCCCTTGTCGTGAACCTGCAGATCGACAAGACGTCGACTTGAACGTCCGGACTCGGGAGATGGGCGGGCGGATATGGGCCGGGGCTGTATGTGCTTTGTCCGGAACTTGGGGCATGTGAAGTGGAGGCCATTACCGGAATAGGCAGGACAATTGAGGCGCGAGCGGAGAGAGGGGCCCCCGCATTTCCGACCATCCAGAATCCTCTCCCGTCTCTGCCCGCTGCCATATAAACGCGTCCCAGTTCCTACCACACCCATCCACCCACATCCTCGCACACGACACACTAGCCATGTCCGGAGAGGAGCAGCCCAACACTGATATCATCACCCTCACTCGGTGCGTGCCCAGATCTACACCTGACGCGAGCGCTCATTCCCCCCTCCCTTTCGTTGCTCTTTGGGCACGATAGCCATGTCCTTGCGGACCAGTTCAGCCTCGGGGCGGTCGCGACTGGCGACCTAACACTGCTCCTGACTGCCATCCAGACGACATCCAAGTTCATCGCGACGAATGTCCGGAAAGCGCGCCTGATCAACCTGTGAGTGACCCTCGTGATTCTCGCCGTACGCGCGACCGGAGTGACCTCATCGACGCCTCCCTCCCGCGCATTCCTCGCTATATATGCAATGCGCGCGCCGAAAATCTGTACGATAGTGTCGGCCTGGCGGGCGAGACGAACGTGCAGGGCGAGGAGCAGAAGAAGCTGGACGTGCTCTCGAACGACATCATGATCAACTCGCTGCGCGCGTCGGGCAAGACGGCCGTGCTCGTGTCCGAGGAGCTCGAGGAGGCGGTCATCATCGAGGACCGGTACAAGGGCAAGTACTGCGTCGTCTTCGACCCGCTCGACGGCAGCAGCAACATCGACGCCGGTGTGAACATCGGCACCATCTTTGGCATCTACCACATCGTGCGTGTGTCTGCCCTTCCCCGGTCTCTGCTTGTCCGTGCTCCCCCCTTTGATCTGTGCTCCGTGTTTCGTGTCTTTACACGAGAGCTAGCGCGGAATGGACAGGGGGGAACATGTGAGTGCGTCGTGCGCATCGCTGATACTTGTGGGACAGACGCCAGGATCGAAGGGAACGATTGAGGATGTCCTGAGACCAGGCAGCGAGATGGTTGCGGCCGGTTACACGATGCGAGTCCCACATTCGCTCGTCTGACGCAGCGAGATCCCGTGCGTACTAACCAGTGCACACGCCTCAACAGGTACGGTTCGTCAGCCAACCTCGTTCTGAGCACGGGACATGGTGTAAACGGCTACACGCTCGACGCCGCCCTCGGAGAGTTCATCCTCACCCACCCTGATGTGCGCATATTATACTCTTATCTCTATTGATAGTGAAGCCTGGTCGCTGATCCCCATGGGGTTATGCGCACACCCAGATCAAGATCCCCCCACGAGGGAAGATCTACTCGTTCAACGAGGGCAACTCGCTATACTTCCACCCGCCCGTCATGAGCTACCTCAACTCGATCAAGTACCCGCAGAACGGCAAGTCGCCGTACTCGGCGCGCTACATCGGCTCCATGGTCGCCGACGTCCACCGCACGCTCCTGTACGGCGGCATCTTCGGCTACCCGGACGACAAGAAGAGCAAGAAGGGGAAGCTGCGCCTGCTCTACGAGGCGTTCCCGATGGCGTTCCTCACGGAACAGGCTGGGGGCGTCGCGACGACGGGCACGCAGCGCATCCTGGACATCCTCCCGAAGAGCATCCACGAGCGGTGCCCCGTCTTCCTCGGCAGCAAGGAGGACGTGCAGGATCTGATCAAGTTTTATGAGGCTGAGAAGGCGAACGGAGAGGCGAAGGCGTGATGGGCATTGCAGAGGTGCGAGCACGACAATGTAGTCCTAATATCCTGTGTATTCTATGTACAGAACCTATCTGGAACCCTGGACGCTGTGGAGTTGCTGCGTAAAGTCCAAGATGCTGTACAATGTGGGGGTGTAAATGGTTGCGTATGATGTGCTAGTGTGCGTGGCGATAATGACGATGACGACGATGAGAAATAAGCAAGAGGACAGCTTGGAAAGGGACAATTGCATGCTACTGTCCGACAAGATTAACTACGCTGAATGCGGTGCCAACTTCCAAGCACCCAATCCCCGGAACCAGAAAGCATATGTAACGGTGGATCGACCCAGAGACCGTTCCCGTGGAACCTCACTCCCGGATGTTGACCATCTCCGACTGGTGCGTCATCACGCAGGCGTCCTTGCGTATAGGGTTCACGCGTGGGTTGACGAACTGCGGGGTGTCGGGTCAAGCTTGTTCAGTAACACGAGGGAGGAACGTGGACTAGAAAAACTGACCTTCTCGTCGTACTCGTGCATCACCTCGGCGGCGATGATGGCGCGGTCCTTCAACAACGCTTCGTACGAACGCGCGAGAGCGCGGCACTGTGCAAGAAAAAGGAAACAAAGCAGGCATATTTGTGGCTTGGTGAGTACCCGTATTTCGCTCGGACACGGGCCGGGTACGCACCTGCACGCCGACGATGAACATGACGGAGATGGCGAGCATCCAGTTCGCGCTCGTCGTCGCCATCCACAGCATGGCGTGCACGGGCGAGTAGATCGCGAAGAGCGCCATCTCGAGCGGGCCGGGGGTCCACACCTCGAGCGTCTGCACACGCTCGTCCTCCTCCCACGGCTGTGACGGGCGCGTCTTGGGCGGGCTCAGGTTAAGCAGGAAGCGGACGGAGGCGACGGTGAACCGCCAGAGCACGCGGAGGAGCGAGGCGAGGAGCGACCAGGCGAGGGACGGGATGGAGGGCTTGGCGAAGGGGTCGTAGTCGTCGGAGGTGGAGGTGGAGCCGTCGCGGAAGGGTCCGGGCGGGCGTTTGACGAAGGCGGCGTGCGGGGAGGAGACGGGCTCGGAGGCGAGGTTGAGGTAGTAGGTGCGGGTGCGGGTGAAGAGGTAGAGGGTGTTGAGGACGGCGGTGGAGACGAGGAGGAAGGACGTCGGTGTTGTCTGTGTATTGGGTATGATGTGAGCGGGGTAGGAGGGCTGGTCAGGTAGCACAATGAGGACGCACCCAGTCAAACCAAGCCTCGCTCTCGTTCTCGTGGTACATGTCTTCCCAGCCGAGGTCCGAGTCCGGGATTCGGCGTATTTGCGAGACACGGACACATAGATGGAGGAAGTGGAGGGCGCCACCGATCACTCTCGCGGAGTTTTGTGGCGACGGAAGGGGGACATTGTTCGGGAATTGGGAGATCTCAAAAGAGATCCGAGAGGGTATGTCTGTTATTCTATCCAGTCGTATGCACATGTCAGTCATTACTCGTTTTCACTGGGCTTGAGGCACCAGAAATCTGACTTGGGGTTGGCAGATCGGGTGGTTCATGTGATTCGGCCACACCAAGTCAGAGGGATGATCACTTTTCGCATGAGTCGCTGCGCGTAGTAAGTAGAACAGATGGAGAGAGTCGAAGGATGTGTTGGTTTGGACGTGAGGACACACGAGGATATCCATACGGAGGGCCTCGCGCGGAGAGCCACCGGTAGGTCAACTTACTCGGAGTGACGCACGCACTATACGACCACAACGCGGGCTTCTGGCGACGCTCTCTATCGAGGAAAGACTCACCGTCTGTAAAGAGATTTCTTGCGTACGGCACGCTTGCCCGGGGTTCTTGCAGGGGTAGCTACAAGTATGACCGGAGGTTGTCTCGTGCGAGCGGCCTCCCAGTCAAAGGGCCGCGACGCTGAGAGGGACGGGGAGTTAAGTGGAGAGTCGGTAGCAGGGACGATTCGGGTCCTCGGAGTGGTGGGCTGGGAGGCGCGAACGGGTGTGGTTGGGGACGGGGCGGCGGATGCGCTGGACGGACCAGCCCTTCTTGGCGAAGCAGAAGAGGCGGCATTTCCATGAGCGATGCGACGGAGAGACATTCGTGCCAGAGGTCAGTCGAGGGACGGTCAGCGGACGAGGGCCAAGCAGGGGACCGAGTCCAAGATGGCAGCGTCAACGCGCCGGTGGCACCAAATCCGCGTGCGTGATGCACGCTGTGACGTGACGTGGCCTCCCTGCCTCGCCACATCAGCCACCCTCTTTTTAGCTCCGCGTCGGAGTGATTACATCTCCCCCTCTCATTGGCTAAGGAGCCTCAATCGCATGTTCTCCCCCTCAAGCGAAAATTCCTTTACCAGAAAACAAGAGGTGGTGTGACAATTAATCAGCGGGTGGGAAATTTTGCGACACGTGTGAGGGGGATGTTGTGACATGTTTGTGTGTCGGCTGCCCAGAAAGGGAATACGAACCAACGGTTGAAAAAGTGGACTCGCTGGGGATCCCTCCTTGTTTTCCGCCCCTTCCCTCCCACCGCTTTTTGTTCTCTCCCTTAAATCTCCAACGACCTTTCCTCCCTCCCATACTCCCACCAACGCGCTACCCATCTAACCCCCCGCTCCGTTTTTCACCATAACGTCCACGTATAGAGCCCGCACTTCTACATCCTTGTCGCCCTCGAACTCCGTCAGCGTCAGGATGGCCCAACCCTCTTCGTCTCACCGAGAACGGGAGCGCAGCGAACGCTCTTCCTCCCGTCACCACCACCACCGCACAATCTCTTCCACTACCCTCCTCTTGGTCCTCTCTCTTGTACTCGCCGTCCTCGCAGTCATGCTTTCCCTTCCATCGAATCGCGCCGACCCCGCGGCACCCAATGGCGAGCAGGCCAAGAACGAGGGCTTCTGGGGCATCATCTCCCCAAAACGTACCCAAGCCCTCCTCGCTCGCGAGAGCACCGTCGCCGTCCGTGAGGCCGAAGTTGCCCGTCGCGAGGCCGAGCTCCTTGCTGGTGCTCCTGGCGGCGTCCTTGCCCCTACACCAACTCCCCAAGTCTGCGCACCCTGCCCTACCATCTTCGAGAAGATCACCGAGCCTCCCCCTCCGATTCATACCGTTATCAAAGAAGTTGTCAAGGAGGAGTCGCTCACTCCCCCGGGCTGGTGGGATCAGGCCCGCATTCGTGCCGAAGACATTCTCGACCGCGAGCTCAAAATCGCCGATCGCGAACGTGAGATGGGCCGGCGTGAAGAGGCTGTCAACCGCCGTGAACATGACGCGTCAAGACGCGAGAACTGGATCATGGAACAGCTTGTGTAGGTGCTCACACTCTTCGCCAGTGTCATCATCATTAATGTTGGATATCCCTAGCATGCTCAACGAGGGTCAGCCGGAGACCGTGGAGGAGGAAGTTTTCTATGAACCGCCCCCCGTTGTACCACCTTTCGGCGCCCCGAGGGGACGGAAACCCAAGGTACCCCCGCCTCCACCCCAGCAGCGCCGCTCCGAGCTCTGAGACGAAGGGGGAACTCCTGTGCCAACAATTTCATCTTCCTTGTTTCACTCATACACAGTTCGTATCGTTTGCGTCCCCTCCCCTCCCTTCGTCCCGGGCTTGGGGGATCACGGTGTCTGTCGTCTTGTTCCCCCGCGTCCCCGTTGTAAGCTGGTAGCCCGTCCGCATTCAAGCCGCGTCTTTCCCCGATCGATCAGTGCTCCACGCGCGTGGCCTCCTTCGCGCCCACGTGATGTTCAACACGCCTCGTCACCAAGCGTGACGGCCTCGATCTCAGTCGGACCGGTCGCTTTTGAATGCAGACGGATTATCAGCCTACGCTCCCTTTCCGACTGATTTCGAACAGTGCACTGACCACGCGTTTCCTCCCAGCAGGCACCGGTTCTTGCTCCCCCTCCTATTGTTATCACCGAAACCGCAATTGAGTTTGCGACCGAGATCAGGACCGTCACGCACACTCAACACCACACCGTCAATTCGCAGCCGACTGCTCCCCCACCCTCCAACACCCGTCGCGTCGCTTCTCCGACCCCAAACATCGTGAGCTCTTCTTCCACAACGCACATCCCGAAGACGACTTCTGTGGAGTTTGTCGTGGAGGAGGAAGTAATCGAGCCTGAGGAAGTGGAGACGACGGTGACGATGAGGCGCAACCCTCGGAACCGCCCTCCCAAGCGGTGGTTCGGTGGCTGGTAAAGTGCCTCCGTACTGGATTGTTGACGAGTGTTTGTGACGAACGATCATGTCTTGACTGTACGAGGTCCTCTCTCTTTTATTGCTTTCATTTCTATTCCCTTTCCTTCACGGCTGGCACATCTTATTCGCCCTGACTTACTGCTGTATTTCTGCCCCCCATCCCCATCCTCTTCTCATTGTCTCACCTCTGACTCCGCTGCGATACCTGCTCTCCATCCTCCTCAAATAGCTTACTTACACCACAGGCACAGCTTACTTTTTAGCTACGGTGTTCCCACTTGGTGTGTAGCTATCTGCCACTGGTACACACATACGCCAGCCATCACGACTCCTACCTACTCGGATGCAGGTCCAGTAGCACGCCATGCTTACGGTCTCTCTGATTCCTGTGTACCAGATGACGATGGCGACGAGTGCTGGGATGCTTGTAGAATATTAGGACTAGGATAGCCACTGTCGCGATATTTACAGAATCTGAGATTCGGACTCCAACGTAAAACTGTCAGTGTGTGCACCGTTCCTAATAGTTCTCAAAGGACCATGTATTGAACGATGTAATGAACCAAAGGGGCAATGTGTGCTTCATTTGTGTGGAAGGGGTAAAAGGCGGGATTTCCCTGACTTGGTAAGTAAAGGGCTGCTCGAATTTGATGAAACGCAAGCGGAGATGAGTGTGGTCGTCCCGACTCCCGATCTAGCGAACTCTGCATGCTCCTTCCATCCCGCTTCTTTCCCTGAAGGCACCCTGCTCGCCCATCCTTCCCACCAGCTGGTAACATCGCTTTCCGTTCTTGTTTTCAATCCCGTCTTCATCCACGTCGCGCGTCGCACTTCCGATATCGCGTCGCGCGTCGCTTCGATTTGTTGACGTCGCGCACGTAGATATCGTTGTCTTCTAGACAAGCTTCGCGCATTCGTACTGTCTCCAGGAAGCAGGTACGACCTAGGCTTCTCCTCTGATAGAGGATTGTTCTGATGCTTAGTCCTATTTAACACCTGCTGCAGCATCCTCCATTCGCGCCTTCTCAACCACACTTCGATCTCTGTTAGCGAAGCCGCTGCAGCAACATCCCCGCCGCGGGCCTCCCGTAACGACATCGCACTATACCCTCTGCGGACGCCTGCCAGTTAGATGCCGAAAATCCGCTGCAAGGTGAGTCGAGTCCCATGTCTTTTCCATTACCTCTCCAGCCCCTTACAGCGATCCCATGGCTCTCCGACGCCGACGCCGCCCTCCCCTTCCGCAGTACTACGACGATAGCGGCGCGCCGATCGACGGCGGCTGCCGCCACGGCGGCGACTGCTACTTCGTCCACCCGAGCCAGGCGCAGTGGGCCTCCGCAAGGCCCTCGAGGAACCCGAACCGCGACCAGGGCTTCCAGACATTCCGCGAGAGAAACGGAGGAAGAGACAGAGACAGGGAGGCGGACTATGGGAGGCGAGAACGGGACCGAGACGGGCGGGACAGGGGCGGCGATGCTGGACGGGGCTTCGGTCACGCGGGCGCGGGCGCGGGGACGAGCATGAACGCAATTCCGACGGGGCCGAGGAAGCAAAAGTGGTCCGCTGGTGCTGGTGCGTCACCGCCTGCGTCCTCTGTCTGGGGGAAAGAGCCCATCGCGGGGAGCGCATGGGAGGAGCGTGATGCGCAGGCGGGAACGCACACCGCCGCTGGTGCGGGGCCCAGCGCGAGCACGAACGCGCAAGCGTCGTCGTCGTCCACGGCGGCGGCGGCGGACTGGGGGACGTCGGAGAACGACTGGGGGAGTGTGGGCAATATCCCGTGGGGAGCAGGGGGCTCGTCTCCGCTACGCGAGCCCGTCGCGGGCGGATGGGAATTGGGCTCTCCTAACAAGGCCCCTGAACGCAAGGACTCCACGAGGTCGAGCTTCGCCGAGCCAGCCCCGAAGGACAAAGGCAAGGGCAGGGAGGTGAGCCCCGTCGCGTTGAGCCCGCAAGTTGGCTTCCACATTCCTCAACTCGACTTCGCGACACCGCGGACACCTCGCTCGCCTAACCGAAGCCCACAAGATCTCCGCGTATCACAGGATCCTCGTAGGAAACCGTCGATAGCTGGCGCTCCCACCGACAACCATATGCGGAGAGAGCGCGAGGGCATGCGGATGTCTAGTTTGGGCGTTCCCGTCCCAATTGCGAATGCAGGCCCCGAGGGTGCGTCCTCGTCCAAACCGAACCCGTTTGCGTTCCCCGAATACACCCCTGCGGAGAACATGGACGTCTCGCGCAACGAACCTGAGCCCGGACAAGTACAAGAGGACCAGCCCGTGCACGATGAAGATATTGACATGGTAGCCCAACCCGCCCGAGCCGAGTCTCCTGTGCCCCAAGATCAGGCACTCTCGGTCACCCTCAAATCCAAGTGGAAGGACTTTACCCGGTGAGCGCTCTGCATCTGCATTCAAATATCTCTGTCGGCCGCTAACTTGCGTTCGTAGCACTCTTTCCAAAGCTGTCTCGCTCCAGCTGGAGCTGAAAGCTCTCGAGGAATCACGCGAGAAGCAACGGAAAATGCACCGCTCGAAAGCGTACCAGAGCGCGTCTCTAGTTGGCGTGCACAAAACGTTCGAGGAGCTCCACAAGGCGACAGACGACAAGATTTCCCAGGCGCGCAAGCAGCTGAACCGGTGCCTCGACAAGCTCATGCGCTACCCCCTCGACGGCCTCCCCGTCCCCTCGCAGGACGACACGCGCGAGGCGGAGCTCGAGCAGGTCCGCGTATATGTCACGCAGATTCAGGGGTGGCTGGAGGAAATTCGCCCGATGGTCGAGAAGCGGCAGGAGACGTATCAGCAGGCCGAAGAGCAGCGCCAACAGGTGGAGGAGGAGCAGAAGAAGGCAGTGGAGGAGGCGGAGGCGCGGGCCAAGGCGCAGCTGAACAAGGCGAAGTGGGCTCCCATCACCTCGGAGCGCGTGCTCATGGCGGAGCTCAGGGCTCTGGCAGTGGACTTGGACGACCGCGCCACGGACCTCGAGGAGGGGATGGACGAGCTCCGCAACGAGAGCGCCAGCGCGGCGGAAGTCGTCTCGCGGGTGCTGGAGGAGCGGGGGTACCAGAAGCAGTCTGGGCTTGATGCGCAACGGATATCTCAGACACCCAGCGAGGAGGGGGAGGTGCGCCCGGAACGTCCGGCGCCCCCGAGGTCATATGAGGAACTGCTGGAGGACATGACGAAGCTCAAGAAACGGTTCAAGAAGGCCAACCGCGAGTTCGTTGAGAGCGCCGAGAAGTTCGAGAGACATGAGCAGAGCACGCTCGCTCGGAAGCGGGACTACCACGAGCTCGCAAGGGACAACGCCAACCTGAACCTCAAGGTGCAGGAGGTTGGTTTGCACTTTACAGTGCCGTCGCCTAGTGCTGATTTGTCTTTCACAGCTCGTCGACGCTCGCAAGCAGGACAGCCAGCGGTGCGCCAGCAACGAGAAAGCCCTCGCGGACCTCCGTGCGCTCCTGGACAGGCATGGCGCCTCGCTGCCTGCCCCGCCCCCGCCCCCACCGACGGCGGAAGAGATCGCGGAGAAGCTGAAGTCCGAACTCATGTTTGAGCTACTTCCCGTCGTCGAGCGCGCGCTTAACCGTCTCAAGGGCGGCGTGGAAGAGAGCATGCGGGACAGCGAGGAGACCATCTGCAAGCAGCTCTTCACGATCCTCCAGCCCGCGGTCGCGATGGTGGACACCGTCAAGCCCGTGCTCGACCGTCATCCGACCCCTGACACGCCGGTAGCGCTCGCGCACACACAGGCTACGGTGCTGATGCCTCCTCCCCCGCCGCCTGTACAGACCGCCCAGCAGTCGTGATTTTCTCGTTGCCGCGCTTATGTCGTTGGTATATTTCCTGCATTTAAGTAGATGGTCTATGCTGCGCTTGTAGGATCATGATCGCACTGTTATGCGTATGTATATCGCAGGCGTGGCTGCTCTTTCTAACATCACTGCTTCATGGTCATGGTCATAATCGCCCGTAGTTTGTCATTTCTCCTGTATCGTCGTCGCATTGTACCTGCTGTTCTCGTGCTGTCGCTCATGTTTATCACTCACTGTAGCTCTGTGCCAGAAGATAGTTCCAAACTCAATAGATAGATCCGTTGTGTATACTAGGTGTGCCACGGAGTCCGGAAGACCAGTGGGCGACTTTGAAGAGGAAGGGAATAAGTTATGCCAGAAGGTCCGGGAGGGTGAGACGACGACAAGTCAAGGCTGGCTAGCCCAGACCTTCCTCTGGTAGTCTAAGATGATGGGTATGAAGTCCCAGAAACCGAAGTCGGGCCAATACTTGTCCGAGAACTGTATTTGCGTGTCATCGGAGCACTACATGCCTGTGAGTTAGTTGGGAATTCCGGCAGATCTATGGCGGGTTCCATACCTGCCAGAGCATGTAATCGCTCAAACGCTTCACGCCGCTAGTGCGGATGAGGATGTCAAGAGGTGGGCTCCCTGCCGTCCGTAAACGAGCCTCAAGGTCGTCTACGGTGACTTTCCTGTGTTATACTGTCAATGCTGTGAATTTAAAGGACTAGAGCTGAAGCCGCTCACTCGTCCAACGACTCGTCCTGCAGGCGCTCCCAGATCGTCTGCTGGACAGCATTCATGATCTCTTCCCGACTGGTATACGGGAAGCACATGTTGAATACGGCGCTGATAGGCCTTGTTCAGTACGGCCATAGACACATTGAGCTTGAACATATACACACTTCTTGTTGTGCTTTGTCCTATCTAGGGCTTTCTGCGCTGCAATCTGAACCCTTTCCGGAAGCAGCTCCCAGCGGCCCACTACCACAAGACGGATGCCGTACTTGTCAAGGATCTCACTAGAACTCATCAGATAAATAAAGTTTATGTTGATGGACAGCGCACCCTTGTTTAGCGAACTCGAGTAGTTTCTCCTCTGCGAGGTCCATGAGTGCCGCCACTTCCTCTGGAGACCGCTTGAAGTTCTCAATAGAGAACACGTACGCGCTCACACAGCGCACACCCAAGTCCATGCATATTTCAAGCATCTGTGCATTCCAAGAACTCTTCAAGAGATATGCGCCGACCGGCGGAGGTCACAACGAACACACCTTCCGCAAAGCGCAGAATCCCTCGTAGTGGCCCTCCCTTATCTGCCTGTGCTTGCTCCTGGCATATCGCCTGTTCCCGTCGAGGATGAACGCGACATGTTTGGGTATTGGGCCCGCGGAAAGGACGGAGATGAGGGCGTCGCAGGCCTTGGCTTCCGCCTGGCCGCTGAGCCAGCCGAGGGAGGAGGAGATGAGGTGGAGAGCCATGTCGTGGGAAAAGCCAGCGTCGCGCCACGCACCTTGCCGCTCAACTTCAAGTCTGCTTCTTGAATTTGACTACAGTAGCCACTCCGCGCGCCCCTCACAAACCCTCCTCTCCGACACCTCTCTACCTCTGTATTTCCTCCTCTCGCGATGCCAAAGAAGAGAAAGGCCGTGGACGACCCATACGACGACCCATACGCGGGCT
Organism: Ganoderma leucocontextum; assembly: GCA_020736865.1. Taxonomy (NCBI): domain Eukaryota; kingdom Fungi; phylum Basidiomycota; class Agaricomycetes; order Polyporales; family Polyporaceae; genus Ganoderma; species Ganoderma leucocontextum. The sequence goes on along the minus strand of JAHKGY010000003.1, from coordinate 2,352,091 downwards.
GGGTCCCGGGACCGAGCATCCCGACAATGCTGCCGCCGTACAACTATCCGTACCCTTCGAGCTATGGCGCGACCGCTGCCGGATCAGCGAGTAACCCCATCACCATCGACGCTCCGCCGAAGCCGAAGAGAGCCCGTAAGACTAAAGATCCCAATGCCCCTGTTCCGGAGAAACGCGGCGCGATGTTCAAGAAGGCGTGCCCGCAGAACATCATGGAGCGAGCTCTGCGTGTGAGGGAGCAGCGGTGCGTCCTCTCGGCGGGCGACGCTGTGGACGTGCGCCTAATGCATTCATTCCCACAGGTTCTACATGATTGATCGAAAACGGGAGGGGAACGCGCTCAGGGAAGAGTTCAGCGTCCTCGGCTCGACAGGCAATGTGAGTCTGTGCCTTGTGGTTTACGCTCGGTGGCTCACCTTGCTTGACCACTCGTCAAGGTGTACACTGTTGTCATCGACAAGAAACCTTCTTGCAACTGTATGTCACAATGCATACCTGCTCTCCGTTGATGATGTTCATCCGATTTAGGCCCCGATGCCCTGAAGGGTAACCACTGCAAGCATATTGTGAGTTCTCTAGTTAAGCTAGCGGAACCTGATTTAATTCTTGGTTCTTGCAGCTTTTCATATTCTTGAAGGGTAAGCATGCATGGCGTCCACACAGTGGAACACGACCGACTTTGCAATGCAGTTCTTCAGGTCTCTATGGGATCTGGCCACTGGTATCAGAAGTAAGGTCATCTCAACTATACGGATAGTGCGGGTCGCTGATATGCGATTCGACATTCATTCTAGAGCACTCCTTACCGCTGAACTGGAAGATGTCTTTACACGCGCCCCGCCTGCCCCCGCTGCAGTAGCGCATGAAGGTGTCAAGGAAGCGTATGCACAAGCCACTGGCAAAAAGGTTGCATCCGGCTCCCAGAAGAATAACAAGCGTCTTCCCGAAGAGGGTGACGGCTGTCCTGTGTGTTTTGACGACATGTACGGCGCTGCCGAGAACACGCTTGCCTTCTGCGAGGAGTGCGGCAAGGCGGTGCACAAGGAATGCTTCCAGAAATGTGAGTACCATGCAGTCTAGGGGCGGACTGTGAGCTCACTTCATTCTAGGGTCCACGTCTCAAACGAAACAAGGGAATACTGTAAGCTGCGTGTGGTGCCGTGCAAAGTGGAACGCCCCAGCTGGGGCAGGCGCAGCTCAGGCTCGGGCTGGTGGAGCCCAGTTTTCCGAGGGGTACCTGAACCTCAGCGCGGCCGCCGGGGTCAGCCCCGTCCGTGATACTAGCTCATGTACGTATGCCGCTGCGCAACGTATCTTCACACCACGAATGGCATGCTGACCTTATCTTTATAGACTATCACGGTCCCACCAGGGGCCGCCGGTATTATGGGTACCAAGACTACTTCTGACACGCCGATACTTGGGAACGAATATTTTCGTATTGAGCTTCGTTTAATCGCCTTACTTTACTCCAGTCTCTTGTTCTTTAAGTTGTCCTACCATATACCCAACTGAACACATCTCTCTTTCCCGAATCCTAGTGCACCTTGACAATCTATATTAATCTTACGACATAGCTTTCGCTACACACACTCCGAGCGTCCCGGACGAGCGGGATTGGTGTGAACCTATAGTAAGCACCTAGTAGTAGTATTGTCAGTGATGGTCCCGTGGACTGCCCACATGTTCTGGAGACCGGATACGTAGATAACCGGAGGTCAAGTACCTCTCATGGCATCATCTCACGGACCTAGGCCATTGCCATCCGCCTCAGGAGCCATTGTAATTGATTTATTTAAATGAGCAGCAATTGGCTGATGTCTAGGCATTCTCTTCCGCCTCATCCAACTGCGTCCCATCATCATATCCATGGCACCAACCGCGACCGACTCCTCGAACGCGAACGGCGATCCTATATCCAAGACCGGCGTTGCTGTCGGAAAGCCACCACGGCCTCCACAGTTCACATCGAAGGAACAGGAGCGGGGATGGCTCAAGTTCCGGCTGGCGCAAGCTTTCAGAATTTTCGGTCGGCTGGATTGAATATGACCGTGGTGGTGCAAGGTTAAGCTGACATCCGTCGCAGGAAAGTACGGGTACGATGAAGGTGTCGCAGGGCACATCACGGTCCGGGTAAGTCCCAATAATAGCCGAGCGCGCTGGGCCCATGTTTCGTGCCTGTGGCTTGACTTCGACGCTGACGACGTTCGAAGGACCCCATCCGGACCGACTGCTTCTGGGTGAACCCTTTCGTGAGTGCCATTTACGCGCGGTGTACGCTCAAGAGCTGACCGGTATCTTACCAGGGGAAGCACTTCTCCTTGATCCAACCTGAGGACCTCATCCTTGTCAATCACCATGGCGCCGTCCAGGCTGCCGAGTCTGGCCCGAACACCCTCCTGAACAAGGCGGCGTTCATGATTCATTCCGCCATTCATACCGCGAGGCCGGATGTCCACTGTGCGGCGCACTCGCACTCGGTGTATGGGCGCGCCTTCTCGACGTTAGGCAAACAGTTGGATATGATCACACAGGACAGCTGCGCGTTCTACGAGGTGAGAGTTATACCCCGTCAGTTGATATTGGCCACGAACGTGTGGGTTGTGCGCGTAGGACCACGGTGTGTACAGCCAGTATGGAGGCGTGGTGCTGGATGAGGAGGAAGGCGAGCATATCGTGAAGGCGCTTGGCAACAAGAAGGTTCGTCCTCCGTCACTCTTTCTCGCGCCAACTCCACAGTGCTGATCCTATTTCAGGCTGTAATCTTGCAGGTTCGTGTCACACATCCCACTCGACCGTATCCTGCCCACAACGCTCATAACTGGAGCAACAGAATCACGGCATCCTCGTCGCCACCAACTCCATTGAGGCGACGGTCCACTTCTTCATCGCACTCGAGAAATCCTGCCAGGTCCAGCTCTTGGCCGACGCCGCGGCCGCGGGCACGGGCGGGAAGACCGTCAAGATCGCCGATGTGAACGCCAAGATCACATACCACGTCGTCGGTGGCCTGCCAGGCGGTTGGTTCAGCGGCTTGCCGCATTTCCAGGCGCTTGAAGCGCAGGAGGGGATCTCATTTGATTTCGGAAGCAAGTGAGAAGAATACCAGACGTCCATAGGCTGCATGCTTGTAGGATATCGTCCTTGTATAACTGTAAAGCTTCAACCTTCTAAGGCATATCTGCAGATACTCACATTTCATCAGAGGTTACCGCCAACGTTCAACACCGACGTAAACAGTCGTGTCATCATGTCATATCATCGTGCCTCGATATGCGCATTCAGGGTCAAACGTTCGTCCTTGCAGTACTGACACCGGAGCATTGTGGTGCTTCTGAGAAGAACATGAGACACTCGTGGTCATACCTTCCACTTTCCGCACCGCTCATCCGGCGTAGAATCCGGGAGAAGCTCGGGCGCATGCACTCTCCAGTTGCAGGAGGACTTGAGCTTCACCTTACGGCAATAGGGTGAGAGATGGTGCCTACAATGGTACGTCCGCTTCCGTTCACGTGCATGTTTGAGACTTCTCATCCAATATGTAGAATGCCTGAATGCGCGGATAGGTAATCGTAACAGCGTTTGTGGACGTAGTCAATACCCCATGGTCCCTTCGATGCCTGCATCGATGGATACCCGAAGTCCAGTCCATGGTCTAGATGCTTGAGGGACAGATCGGACCAATTACCTCGCGGTCGGGCGCAATGCGTATCTTGACGTTTCTTCCATCCCCGGAGCATGGTCTCACGTCGGGTCTCATAAGGAGGATCGGCGTAGTCGCTGTCATCCTGCACTTTACTGTCATGTTCGTCCGGCTGCCTCTGAGCTTCGTACTGTTCAGCGCCTTGGTCAAGATCGAGGCTACTAGGTTGTTTGATCGAAACTTAGCGTACTCGTCGCCTTTCACCAATGCACCCCACGTAGGTTTCCCAACAGATCGTTATAGCCAGAAACATGCTGACGGTCAAACGCGTGCGACTTTTAGCTGTCTCACAACACTCATTCTCTTCGAGCACGTCATGTCCAGTTCGTCAAGAGACAGCAGCAGCTAGACGACACCATCAGTTCGGACAAGTTCAACGATGAACATTATCCTACCTTCTACGGGGGCAACTTCAGCAATGTACGTAGCCTATGAAAGCGCCGGAACACCATACCGAAAGGCATCCATCGCGCAGAGTCCTTGGGTTTACAGTGGAGGCGTCAACTTCACACATAACGGTTCGTTTTGTCACTTTCTACGTCTTTCCAGTCGTTAGCTGATGCAGGCTGCCATCAGTCGCTAGCGTGAGTAGAGGGTTCTCAACGAATTGAGACCGTTCACGTGAGGCTTGCTACATCACTCAGGGCGATCCATTCGACGACTCTGTGCTTCTCTGGACCCGTGCAGTCCCACTCGGCACCCCTCCGGACCAGAGTATCCCCGTTTGCGTCACCTTCAAGATCTTCGACAACGCCGATTTATCAGGACGTCCTCTCGACGGCGGCGATGCGTTCACTACCTACGACGTCGACTGGACGCTCAAAGTGGAGGCGAACAGTCTGAAGCCGGACTCGCACTATTGGTTCCAGTTCTCGGATTGTGCTAACCCTCGGATTGTCAGTCCAATCGGTACGACGAGGACCATCGCAAGCCCGAACAGTATGTTCACATCTCGAAGTCGCAACTCTTTCACCGAAAGTTGTTCCCAGCTCCCGCAGAAGAAGTCAACGGAGGCAAGCCGCTTACGCTTGCGGTCTTCAGTTGTGCTCGTTACCAAGATGGTGCATTTACCATCATGTGCTCAACCGAGTAAACCTCTTAAGTTCTCTTGCGCTTTGCAGGATGGTTCAATGCATACGGCGTCGCTGCACACAACACTTCTGCGGACCTCTTCTTGCATCTGGGTGACTACGTAGGTCTTCTCAACGTGGCTCGCTACCGACACCTACTAAATACATGTATGGGACTAGATATATGAAAATCTTGGTGACGGGTAAGTGATAAACAACCTCGTTTGGTGCTGCACGCGGACTAAGGCTGGAAAGCAGTGCTCCAATCGGCCGCGCAGTGGCCGGCAAAGAATTGGCGACCATCGCGGACTACCGACAACGTTTGAACCAGTATAGGACAGATCCGAGCTTAGTTTTTGCCCACCAGAAAGCTCCGTGGATCACAGTCTGGTATGTGTTAAGTCGGCCTTCTTTCTTGGGTGCACACGCTTACCTTCCCGACACCCAACGCCATTCGTAGGGTCAGTATATCCCGGCCCTCGAAGGGCAGTCCCATTGTTAATCAGAGCCGTAGGACGATCATGAAGTGGCGGATCAAGCCTGGAAAGCCGGTACGGCAGACAGCAACGACACGGCTCTGGGGTGCAGCTTCTCCCCTTCTGGCGCATGTTTCACGGACAGGAAGCTCGCTGCGGTTCGCGCATATCACGAGTGGATGCCCATTCGGCAGGTCGACCCCGACGACAAGTTGCGTATATGGCGCAACTTCCGAATCGGCAAGTTGTTGGTATGTTCCATCACAGTACCTTTTGTCTGAGCTCGTTGCTCACGGCACGTTAAAGGATCTTACCATGTTGGATACCCGTAAGTTCCCCCATGTTGGCCGGGCCATGTAGCATGCTGAGACTAGCGGTATGCAGGTCAGTATGATCGCGACATTACCGATGTGGGTACAACTCGGGTTATTAGATAGCATGTCATAATTGCTGAAACTTCGCATCCAAGCTTTACTACAACACAGGTGAGTTCCGCGGCAATTCCTGCACTGGAGGGCCCCCCTACTGACGGCGACAGAATGTATGTGACCTTCCACTTCCGTGTACCATTCTTGCTCTCATTCACGGCGACAAAGTTATCGGGGACATCGCGGATGAGACGAGCAGGTCCCTGATGGGTGCTGAGCAAGAAGCGTGTACGTGGAGTTAAAGCCACGTGTGTTCCCTGGTCAAATACGGGCTACACAGGGTTCTACCGAACGCTTTTGGAGTCAAAGGCTCGTGGAGCACTTTGGCGCGTCGTCGGGTATGTGTCGCAGTGTGATTGGTCTGAATGGCATGTTAACACACCTTTAGACAGCAGATCGTTTTCACAATGCTGCAAGAAGATGGGATATGTAAGTCCCTATAACCATGTCATGTCATGTTTTCGCTAAGGTGTTTGTATCTTAGTGGATGTGGTGAGCTCTGCCACTGTTCTATGGGGATTCCATTTCTGATGTTGGTATCGCTCACCTGAATAGGACGCATGGGACGGCTACCGCGCTAACCGCAACCGGCTCCTCAATCATCTGTACAGCAACAAGATCAGCAATACCATTATTCTTTCTGGTGACTCGCATGCAAACTGGGTCAGCGACTTGGCTCGTGAGTGCTGTGGTATTCCGGTGCTTGTCTGAATACGACTCACTGACACACCGTAGATCCCAACCAAACCATCACGTTCGTTCGCTGTCATTGTGTCTCTGACATCTCACACTAACCTATGGGTTCAGTTACGATCCTACCACGGGTGACGGTGCTAACGGGGTCGAATTCGCAGGAACTGCAGTCTCATCGACATCGACTTTTGGGGCTGGCATCTCACCGGCAAATGCAGACAAGATGTCCGCAAGATTTGTTGTGGAAAATACTGACTTGCAATGGAGCGAAGGATCTTATCGCGGGTTCTTCACCCTCACCCTTGATCCACGTCAGGCGCAGGCGACGTACTGGGCCATGCGCAACGTCAGTGAGTACGGTCGCCACAATGATCTGTCGGTGTCTTTTCTCATACCCTTTCTCTCTAGGCAACGCGAACCTTGATGCCTTCGCTAGCGCGTCATTCGTAGTTAAAGCAGGTTAGTCTGGCAAATGCCGTATCCTTTAAGCACATTACCCATCCAGAGCACATAGGTGCTAATAGGCTCGCTCGCCCTGTCGCTGGGGGAAACATCCTTGCTGGTGTACTCAAGATTCATGGGCAGTGAAGGGCTGCCATATTGACAAGGGCAGCGCATTGACTCAAGTTGTGACCGTTTGTTGGACGTGAGGTACCTATGGACGTCACCCTTTGTTTCCGTAGACAATCAAGATGCGTTTTTGACGCCAACGCATCGGCTTCTGTTGCGCGCAATGAAACCGAGCCATGCAGTGCATTGTGGTTGCCAGTGCGCTGAACTCCGAAGTGCCCCGAGTTCACTCAGCCATCTTTGATATTCATGTCGAGAAAACTGATCAGCAGCCGCGGCGGTCTAGGTTCGATCTTGCGTATATTAGGACTTCTCATCCGAGAGCACGCTCCCCACGAAGCAAAAGAAGAGAGCAGCGTACACGTGAGTGGTACAATTTGTGTTCTGGGATGGCAGTGTGAGAGCCTAAAGGTGTAGTCGTACGTACATCTCCGCTCAGGTGCATGATCTTGCTTTTCTCATACACGATATCGCAGGCGGTGTCTCTTCTGCGGCCCGCCACACCTGACGTCGACACCGGTGGAGAAGCATCCGCAGCTTGCCCCAGTGCACTGAGGCCGATCGTCTTGGCCAATCATCCCGATATCCTACAAACGTGCGTGCAGCTTGTCAACATAATTCCCCCATTACCTCACCGTCCTCGGCTTTCGGGCAGGTTGATCATTCAACAGGTGCTCGCCCTTCAAGAGACTCTTAAAAGCAATCATTGGTGTATCGGGTGACCCAATGAGTCGCGGCTACGATGTTCTCTAGACTGCTTGCGAGCGTTGCCTCGCTCGGCGCTTTCGTCAGTGCTCAGCACTTGTTTGATCGTAACTTGGCCTACTCTTCGCCATTCACGAACGCTCCCCATGTAAGTACTCTATACAATTTCTACCTCCCATTTGTATTCACGTCACCTTTTTAGTTATCGCACAATACTCGTGCATTGTACGCTCGTCACTTAGCGTTCGCCAAACGACAAATCGACGGACCGACGCCGTCACAACTCGCTGATACGCAAAGCTCTGAGGGTTTCGTCGACGATGGTTACCCAACGTTCTACGGCGGTGACTTCAGCTCGGTCAGTGGTCGTTATGCATTTGTAGCTTGTGCTTGGCGTTGAATTCTACCCTAGAGCCCCTTCATATACAAAGGCGGCATCAACTTTACTCATTCAGGTATGTCTCCTATCTTTGTCGCATGTTCTTATATTCACCACTGCTCCCTCACCCAGTTGCTAGTGTGAGCGTTCCCTTAGATTTAGAAAACATTTGAGCTTGCTAAAGTATCTATTGACCAGGGAGATCCCTTCGACACCTCCGTCCTGCTTTGGACTCGTGCTGTCCCCATTGGCTCCCAACTCCCGGATCAGAGCATTCCGGTCTGCGTATCATTCAAAATATTTGACAACGCCAACCTCTCTGGGCGTCATGTCGACTCCGGAGATGCCTTCACCTCCTATGACGTCGACTGGACCCTGAAGGTTGAGGCTAACAACCTAAACCCCGACTCCCATTACTGGTTTCAGTTCGCCGATTGCACAAATGCAAGCACCGTAAGCCCGGTCGGTACCACACGAACCATCTCTAGCCCGAATAGTACGCCATCGTGTCCACTCGCGTCGCAATTTAAGATCGCTGAATGTCGTCTACAGCCCCTGCCCAATATGTGAACGGTGGGAAACCTTTGACGTTAGCAGTGTTTAGCTGCTCCCAATACCAATCAGGTGTGGCGATTTCAAGTCTTAGGGACGTGGCGTGTGTTGACGGCGAAGGCGCACAGGATGGTTCAACGCATACGGAGTTGCTGCACACAACACCTCTGCAGACTTGTTCTTGCACCTTGGTGACTACGTACGTCTAAGTCGGAGCCTATGAGCATGCCCCTCATTCATCAGGTGCAGATCTATGAATCTCTTGGGAATGGGTAGGACCATTACAAACTACAGCTATCGAAGTCGGTGCATTTGCTAAAATATCTTCTAGAGCGAAGATTGGCCGCCAGACACTCGGCCGGGAATTGGCAACTATTGCGGACTATCGTCTGCGATTGAGCCAGTACAGAACAGATGTCAGCCTGAAGGACGCCCATCAAAAGGGTCCTTGGATTACTGTCTGGTGAGTAATCACACTCAGAACCTCTGAGCGCGCCAGCCTCATCAGCACATGCGCGTTGCTTTAAGGGTTAGTTCTCTTATGCTACTTGTTTCTCGAGTATTTGATCCAAAATGTCCGGACTCGCTAGGATGATCATGAAGTCGCCGACCAGGCCTGGAAGGCCGGCACTGCCGACAGCAATGATACAGCTGTAGGCTGTAGCTTTTCCCCCTCTGGTGCATGCTTCACGGACAGGAAGCTCGCTGCGGTTCGCGCATATCATGAGTGGATGCCCATTCGGCAGGTCGATCCTGATGACAAGCTTCGTATCTGGCGCAACTTCCAGATCGGCAAGCTTTTGGTATGCTCGTAAAGTTGGACTTTGTCATGACGTATGAAAATGACGAAATAACGTCTAGGACCTTACGATGCTGGATACCCGTGAGTACATCTTGTCCCGTTCTTCAGCAAGTTAGCAATTCTAACTCGCCAATGTTCAGGCCAATACGATCGCGATGTCACTGATGTAAGCCCTTCGTGCACGAGAAAAACGCGATTCTGAATGTGGGTTGTCTGCCACAGCTGTATTATAACACAAGTACCTCTAGTGTTCTGGCTGATTTTTGACGTTTGAAAAACTAATAATCCCCCTAGATTGTTCGTATCCGTAGTGACGGTGTAGCTTATTATCTCACCAACGTTCGATCCAGTCATCAATTCCATCGCGGATGTGAGGAACCGTTCGCTCATGGGCACGGAGCAAGAATCTTGTACGTGCTTCCACTTCATCATTCATTGCTGTCCAACTGATCCCTAGTTCAGGGTTCTATCAGACGCTTTCCGAATCGAAGGCTCGCGGTGCGACGTGGCGCATTGTTGGGTAAGATTATGTGCGATATCTCCAAGAGCTCTAGTTGAACCCCTGCAGACAGCAGATTGTCTTCACGATGCTGAACGAAAGCGGTTCCCGTGAGTCTCTTCCTGAACCGACAATTAAGCCACCCTGACACTGACGTCGATGCTGCAGTGGACGTCGTAAGCCGCATACCTTGCAAACTACAGCCTTCTGTTCAGGAATATCCATCATTAGGATGCCTGGGATGGCTACCGCGCCAACCGCAACCGAGTCCTCGACCACCTGTACAAGAACAAGATCAGCAATACCATCATCCTTTCCGGGGACTCGCACGCCAACTGGGTCAGCGACCTAGCTCGTAAGTACTCGTCTCCATCTTCGTTCTCAGCCCAGCTCAAACAGTACGCCTACTAGACCCGAACCAAACCATCAAGCACGTGTATCCTCCCTGCTCTGCCCTAGCTCATTACTCACAGGACGTTTGTTCCCCCAGCTACAACCCTATCACCGGGGAAGGCGCGATCGGGGTCGAGTTCGCCGGGACCGCCGTCACCTCCACGTCCTCGTTCGGTGCCGGGATCTCCCCGACGAACGCAGACAAGTTCTCGACGATCTTCGTCGCCGCGAACACCGACCTTCAATGGAGCGAAGGCTCGTACCGCGGCTTCTTCACGCTCACGCTCGATCCCCACCAGGCGAACGCGACGTACTGGGCGATGAGCAACGTTAGTGAGTGTCGCCTCCTCTGGTTCTAGCAAGTGCACAACACTCACTTCACTCTACAGGCACTGCGAACTTGGAAGCGTTCTCGAGCGCGACGTTCATCGTAAAAGCAGGTACGCCTAGCGGCTACTAGCATGGTCTCTACGCGGACACTGAGGCTGATCAACCGTGTGCGCAGGCGCGAACAAGCTGAGCCGTCCTGTTGCGGGAGGCAGTGTCTTAGCTGGTGTATTGAAGGTCCAGGGCCAAGAGTGAACGACGGCCGAGATGTACAAGAGAACGTGGAGCCGTGGTTGCACGTCGAGTCGTCGTTTGATTATGAAATCTCGTATCTTGAAGGATCCCCTTTGTATGAAGTGTACTAGTACTTAGTCTATCGGAAGTGTTCGTCCTTTGAACATTCGCGCCGATGTGATGTATCAACATGCCGAAGTCTTGATAGAGCGTACTTACCAAGTCGACTTTGACTTGCGGAAGAAGTCAACCAATTCCATACACACGCACACGTAGAAGGTATGAGAGAGAAAGAAAAGCCATGCAGATTCTAAGAGATGCAACTATGATACATGCTACTTTTACGTTCGAGTCCACGAGCCGTCATGATCGTAACAACAAATTCCAGCTATGCGCATGCAACGAGTACCGGAACAGGGAACCAACGACCGCGCCCACCACTCAGTCGACCTCCTCGACGCTCGGGCCCTCCTCGGCGGGCGCAGCGCCGCCGGGGAAACCACCAGGTGCACCGCCAGGGAAACCACCAGGTGCACCACCAGGGAAGCCGCCGGGCTGGCCGCCTGCCGACTGGTAGAGCTTCTGCATGATGGGGCTCGCAACGGCCTCGAGCTCCTTCTGGTGCTCCTCGTACTCCTCCTTGGACGCCTCCTGCGACGAGTCGAGCCACCCGATCGTGTCGTTGACGGCGGTCTCGAGCTTCTGCTTGTCCGCGGGGTCGAACTTGTCCGCGAGCTTCTCGTCGGTGAGCGAGTTGCGGAGGTTGTACGCGTATGACTCGAGCCCGTTCTTCGCCGAGATGCGCTCCGTCGCCGCCGCGTCCTCGGCCTTGTACTTCTCGGCCTCGGAGACCATGCGCTCGATCTCCTCTTTCGAGAGACGGCCCTTGTCGTTCGTGATCGTGATGCGGTTCGACTTGCCGGTCGTCTTGTCGGCGGCGGAGACGTTCAGGATACCGTTAGCGTCCATGTCGAAGGTGACCTCGATCTGAGGAACACCGCGGGGAGCGGGGGGGATGCCGGAGAGCTCGAACTTGCCGAGGAGGTTGTTGTCCTTGGTGCGCGCACGCTCACCCTCGTAAACCTGGATGAGCACACCGGGCTGGTTGTCGGAGTAGGTCGAGAAAATCTCGGCCTTCTTCGTCGGGACAGTGGTGTTGCGCTTGATAAGCGGTGTCATCACACCACCCGCGGTCTCGATACCGAGCGACAGAGGAGCGACGTCGAGGAGGAGGAGGTCCTGCGTCTTCTCCGAAGTGTCACCGGTGAGGATGGCGGCCTGGACGGCGGCACCGTAGGCAACAGCCTCGTCGGGGTTGATCGACTTGTTGGGCTCCTTCCCGTTGAAGAAGTCCGAGACGAGCTTGACGATACGGGGGATACGGGTCGAACCGCCGACGAGGACGATCTCATGGACCTGCGCCTTGTCGATCTTCGAATCACGGAGGACCTTCTCAACGGGCTCGAGGGTGGAACGGAAGAGATCCTGGCAAAGCTCCTCGAAACGGGCACGGGTGAGGGAGGTGTAGAAGTCGACACCGTCGAAGAGCGAGTCGATCTCGATGGTGGTCTGGGCGGCAGAGGAGAGGGTGCGCTTGGCGCGCTCGCAGGCGGTACGGAGGCGACGGAGAGCACGGGGGTTTCCGGAGAGGTCCTTCTTGTGCTTGCGCTTGAACTCCTGCGAGAAGTGCGTAACAAGCCGGTTGTCGAAATCCTCACCACCCAAGTGGGTGTCGCCGGCGGTGGCCTTGACCTCGAAGATACCCTCCTCGATGGTCAAGAGCGACACATCGAAAGTTCCTCCGCCGAGATCGAAGATGAGGACGTTGCGCTCACCAGTCGTCTTCTTGTCGAGACCGTAAGCAATGGCAGCCGCGGTAGGCTCGTTGATGATACGGAGGACATTGAGACCGGAAATGGTACCAGCATCCTTGGTCGCCTGACGCTGGGAGTCGTTAAAGTAGGCGGGGACTGTGACGACGGCGGAGGTGACGGTGCCGCCGAGGTAGGACTCGGCGACCTCCTTCATCTTGGTCAGGATCATGGAGGAGATCTCCTCGGGAGACTGGAGATATGGCGTCAGAATTCAGTCAGATAAGAAATGTGACGGAGGTACTCACGAACTCCTTATCCTCACCGCGGTACGAAACGCGAATGTAGGGCTTGCCAGCCTTGTCGAAGACGATGAAGGGGAAGTGCTTGATATCGGACTGGACCTCAGCGTCGGAGAACTTGCGACCGATGAGACGCTTAGCGTCGAACACCGTGTTGTGGGGGTTCATCGCGACTTGGTTCTTGGCCGCATCACCGATGAGACGCTCGGTATCGGTGAATGCGACATAGGAGGGGGTGGTACGGTTACCCTGGTCGTTGGCGATGATCTCGACACGATCGTTCTGCCAGACACCAACGCAGCTGAAAATTTGTCAAGTCAGTACAAATTGCCAGAGGCGATGTGGGGCGTGAAAAAAAGACTCACGAGTAGGTGGTGCCCAAATCGATACCAACGGCCTTGGTCATTTTGCGTGTAGATTAGGAGGAGGAGGATATGAGAGTGTACAAGAGATCGTAAAGGGAAACAGTGAGGGGAGTCTGATTGGGGTCATGGCTTATATACGACCTCGCAATTGGACGTTCGACCGAGTTCGGGGACATTCCACCTTCTTTCGTGCCCTTTCCAGAGCATTCCACCCGTCACGTCACCCCCCGAAAGTCACATCTGTCACGGCCCTGGCTGTGACGGGAACATACACCGGCCTTTGCTGGAACCACACAGACGGTTCACGCCCTTCAAAGAACTGTCTCGATAATACCACAAAGCACGCCCTTTGGATCCACCACAGAGTGCAAGACTCGACGCGTCATCCGCAGGGTTATGTTTTTGGCTTTCTTCCTCTTTCAGTCATCTGCGCTTTGCGGCTTGACGAGCTATGAGAAGATGTTATGCCTACCGAGATGGGCGATCGACACGCTCTGAGCCTGCTTTGAGACACCTTCTCTGAACGTGTTTGACTATGGGTTCGTATGTCCTGGCCGCACGTCTCATGAATGGCTGGCTGGCTGTTCGTCATCAAACCTATCTTGCTTCCCGACGAGCGATCGATCTAACATATAGACATGTTAGACCGCGTGTTTGCATCGTGTCCGTGGACGCTATATATTCGCATCATGGTTCTCTGAGCTCTCGCCGTAGCCTTCATGGATAAATACTGGTGGCACCTGTTCTAGGTAGCGTTTAAAGTCTACCGTTGTCTTCCCTTCCTTCGTCCGAATGTTCCCCTACACCACGCAGTCCTTAAATGCCGATGTAGACCTATACGTGACATTGAACAAGGCTCACCTGGGGCTTTACCTGGGCTTTACCTGAGCGAGACTTTGTGATGGGTGAGCGCTTGACGGCCCTGCCCCGGCGGCTGAAGGAGGGAGTTGCCTAATGGAGCGTGTCGCGGCGTGGCTGGCCGGAATTTTTGGACAAAGTTGAGCAGCGCTTGCCGGTCATCGTCAGTCGTCATGTCTTCCTCCATCCCCGTCACTGTCGACTCACCCTCTCCTGGTCCTTCCTCTCCTTCCTCATCACGATGGCCATTTCGCTTGTACGACCGCTTTGCGGCATGGAGAAAAGCCCTCGACCTCCCCAGTCCAGGGACGTCTGAAAACCTCTCCAAAGAAGCCAAGAGTCAGTCGCGTCATCCAGCATTCTGGCTGGTCTTCTCCAGTATACTCATCCTTTCCGACTTCAGACACGCTCGTCAACAACTACCTGTTCGATGGCGCGAGGGCCGACCTCTCCAAGTCGTTGTCAATGAACCCCGGATTCAACGTCACACATTCGTTCACTCTGGGTTCGCAAACTGCGCCGCCAGCGTACCATTTCGGCGCAATATTTGCCAACGAGAATGTACGTATAATAGCGCAACATGTACTCCTTCTTGCCGGCCAGCAGGCGATACTCATGTACACCTCATAGCTCTTCCTGCACGGTAATGTCGACAATGACGGGAACATGTCTGGGCGTTTTAACCAGGGGTGGAGTGCCACCAACGTGTCAAAGGCTCAGGCTCAGGTACGTCCTCTGCCTTACATTGTCTATCTTCGTCGTGCTTGTCATCGGCCAGCTCCCCGCTGTCCCAGGTAAACCCTCCTAATACGCGTCTCTTCTGCAGCTTTCGTCACAACCTGGCCAGAATTTCTTCCAGGCCGAGCATGATTACCAGGGCGCGGACTACTCGCTGAACGCCAAGGCAGTCAACCCCTCCCTCGCGGACGGCACGGGCATCTACATCGGCTCGTACCTCCAGTCCGTCACCAAAAACCTCGCGCTCGGCGTCGAGGCCGTCCTGCAGAGGCAGACCCCAGACATGTCCGACGTCGCCACCGCATACATGGCCAAGTACACGTCCTCAGACCGCAACTGGATCGCGACGGCACAGATGCAGGGCGCGGGCATCCTGCAGGCGACGTACTGGCAGAAGTTGAGCGAGAAGGTCGACGTGGCCGCGGACCTCCAACTCGTCGCAGCCCAGGGGCGGAGAGACGCGCTGGCAAGCTTGGCGGCGCGGTACGAGCTGCGCATGGCGTCGTTCAGGGCACAGGTCGACTCGACGGGCAAGGTCGCTGCGTACCTCGAGCAGCGGTTCGCGCCGACGTTCTCATTCTTGGTCTCTGGTGAGATCGACCACTTCAAGGTACGTACTGTGTCACTCCTGTGTTGATAGTTGATTGGCATGTCTGACGCGCCTAATCCTCGTAGAACGCGGCGAAGGTCGGTGTTGGCGTGATGATCGAGAGCGCGAGCTTCACGCCAGAGGAGATGGGGATGATACCCCCTCCGCCCGGGTCATTGGCTATGCCCCAGCCATGAGATTCCCAAGTACCTTACTAGCACACGTAGAATATTAGGTGCATATATATGTGCATCCCTACCCCTCCTCATGCTTTGATAGTACTGCAATCGCATCCTGCATTCGCATCGTACCGACGTTGTGACACCCGTTGTCCCCTGGTGCTTGGGATGTTATATATCGTGTATTTTATCCGTGAGTCTATTTGGTATACATCATATCTGAGTCATGACGGCACAAGCACTGTTGCGTCCGTTCGAATTCTAGTCCCATTCAACCTCCCTATAAGTTGCCGAAAAGACCCGTCACAGTTAAGCGCGAGTTTGACGACGTCACTTACCAAAAATAGGCTCGACATTCGCGATCGAACGCGAACGTCCATCAGGCCAGCCTCAGTAGACCGCTTACATGGACTCACGACCACCATCTCGCAAGCCAAGTCGAACAGTCCACACCCTAGCACACTAGGACTGACATCATGTCCACGGCGCCCTTGCTCCAGTTGAAGAACGTCGGATGCTGCAAAGAGAAGGGCCTACCCATCTTCAGTGACGTCAGTCTGATTGTGGACGAGGGCGAAGTGCTTGTGCTGCAAGGACGGAGTGGTTCTGGGTGAGTGCTGTTTCGCACATTGACTCGGATACACCGGGTCAACTGAATGTCTTTCTTAGCAAGTCCACATTGTTGAAATGCATCTCCCACCTGAATCTGTATACAGGGGAGATACTCTACCGTGGCCAGTATGTTGTCTTCAAAAAGCATGACCGCGCACATTTATACTGACACTGTCCCCATAGGACCCCGCAGTTTTATGGTCTGCATTTTTTCGTGCCGATTGGGTTAACAGACTAATGCCTGATACCGTTGCTGCTAGGCATACCCAGATTCCGCACGAAGGTCATGTACGTCCCACAACGAGCCTCCCTCCTGCCCGGAACGCCACGCGACTTCCTCGCCGCAATATACACCTTCGGCGTGCACATCCAGGGCCCTAAATCGTCTAAACCCGCCTCAGCCTTGTCCAGCCTCTTCGGCGCGAAGTCCAGCGAGCCCGACGTCTCCCACCACGACGTGCTCGACGTGGCCCAGACCTGGGGGATCGACCGCGAGCTCTGGGACCGGACGTGGGCGAACCTGAGTGGAGGAGAGGCGCAGCGCATCGCCCTCGCCATCGCTGTGGGGCTGGGCACCGCTGAGGTGCTGCTGCTAGATGGCAAGTAGCCCCCTTCGGGGCCCTATCTCTGTCCGAGTCGGGCGGCAGGTCTCTCATAAAACAGCGTGAACTGACGGCCATTCGGCCCTTCTTTCTTTCAGAGCCGACCTCCGCGCTGGACGCCGACTCGTCCTCCAAGGTCGAAAATTATTTGACCTCGAAGGTCAAGGCTAGGGACTCGAATCTCAAGGCCCTCATTTGGATCACCCACTCGGAGGAGCAAGGTCAGCGCGTGGGAACGCGCTTCGCGCGTGTGACCGCTCATGGGATTCGCGAAGACAGCGTGGATCCTGGTGTATAGATGGTGCTTGGTGGATGGACATTCCTAAGTAGGATGATGTTTCTTGCTACCTATCGGTGTCTGTGCAGCCTAGCTTCTCGGCCGAACGTTCGGCTACTGCTCAATACCTTGATACCTTTATATAATCAATCGAGCCTTATGGTCCCTTAGCTCAACTGGTTAGAGCTTTGTACTTATAGGGTTATCTCTGCCTTGTCATGCAAGGGTTCCGAGTTCGATCCTCGGGGGGACCAATTAGTTTTTCCTCTGGAAACACCGTTATACCACCCCAGAAATACAAGAAATTCCTTGGCGACTACAGCTACGCGACTATAAAACACAGTAGGATGGAAATAGGGTGTAGGGAAACAGAGATACGACGTGTCCAAGGTCAAAAGAGAAGTTTGCAGTGGCGACCTCATCTGCCATTTGCCAGCTGTGCATTCGGTGCGGATGGCGCGGTCAGAGCTGGGGGCGCGGCACCACCAGGAGGTGTTGCGCTAACCTTCTCGACCCAATTGGAGACAAGCTCGACGGCGCGCATCGTAGGCGTGATCTGTGCCAGGAGCGCCCCGTTCACCTGGTCAAGCTGTTGCTGCAGCAGCTTTTCAATGTCCAATCGTGCATCGTTGAGGAGCGGCTGCATCCTTTGCCGCAGCTCTACAAGCAGCGGAGACCGCACCGTCGCCATGATCTCCGCGGCAGACAGCTGAGGGGGCGGGGCGGGGAACTGGGCGGGGGAGGATATGTACGCCCGCACGGCGCCGCTAAGCGCATTGATCTCTGCGGTCTGAGCCTCTATCTTCGCGGACATCTCCTTCTGGTGCTCCTCCATCTGCACGAGCACGACGGTCAACGACGCGCGGAGCACAACAATGCAAACATTGCGCACCTTTGCGATCGTCTGTCTGAGCCTCTCGTTCTGCTCCTTCAGCTGGGTGTTGGTGTCTTCCTCCTCGCCTTCGTCGACCTTGAGCCTGGCGAGAGCCGCGAGGACGGTCTCTGCACGCTGCTCTGCGGCGTCGACGTCGCCACGGAGCATGTCGACGTCGTTCGCAAGCTCGAAGTGCGTCTTCTTGTCCTTGCCCGTGGGCACACCGAAGTCGGGGAGCTGGTAGTCGAGCTGAGCTTCGACCTCGTCCTGGACCTTGCTCGAATATTGCTCCAGGTCGTTCTCGACATTCGAGATACGACCCGTCAGCTCCGTGAGACCGTCCTTCAATGTCTCTAGTTCCTGCATGCTCGGCCCAGGCTGATCTGAGCTGGCGTCCTGGACACGCGAGGGGCCCGCCTCGACGGACAGGCGGCGACGCTTTCTGGGGCGATCGGCCTCGCTCGCTTCCCTGGAGACGGCAGTGGGTAGGGGGACAGACAGTAGCTTGGCAACTGCTTCGTGCATCACCTTGACGTCGTCCTGCAATGCGGAAAGTATCTCGTGCATCTCAATGAACGCTGCGTCGCTCTGTCGCTCGGGAGGTTGCGCAAAGGGGAAGAAGTCGCGGGGGACGAGTCTCGCCACAGTCTTGTTGAGCTCGAGCTGCTTCTGCCTAAAAGCCTGCTTCGTGTCCTCGACGAGCCTCTCCAACTCTGTCCTGTCCTCCGCGGGTAGATGCTCGTATTGCGCCGAGTTGCGTAGCCTCTCGTATGTTTGGGCATCATCTTGCAGCCGGATATACTCTGTCTGTGCGAGGACCGACTCGGATAAAGCCCTGCACACGATATCCATGATTGGGAATGCGGTGAGTTGAGAGATAGACTACGACTTACTTGACGCGATCCGCCCATATTTGCCGCTTCTCCTCCTCCGAAACCTCCCTCCGAGACCGTGACTCGCTCCTCCGTCTCCCCCGCCGCTCCTCGTCGTCGCGTCGCCTGTAGTCATCGTCCCTCGAGCCCCTCCTCCTATCGTCGTATCGCCTGTCATCCTCCCTGCGCCTATCATCGTCTCTGCGCCTGTCTTCCTCCCGGTACCTCCGATCTTTCTCGCGTTCCCTCTCCCTTTCCCTCTCGCGTTCTCTGTCCCTGTCCCTGTCCCTGTCCTTGTCCCTATCCAGATCCCGCTCTTCGTCTCGTCTCCGGTCCGGGATGTTCGTGGTGGACGCCATCTTGCGCAACGACAAGCGGGGGTCGGCGGACGACGCGATGGAGGAAGCTCCCGGAGACGTTCGTCCCGATCCGTCACGGTAGTGCGAGCGCGAGCCTCTTTCCTCCTCGCGCTGCGGCAGCTTCTCTCTTTCCCGCCCTCTGTCGCGGTCGACGCTCGCTCTACTATGCCATATTCTCGGGGCCATATCGTTCGCTTCGCTCAGTCCCGCGGGTCGCGCTAGGGGAGGGGGCTCTATCGGAGGAGGCGGATCTTTCGGAGGGTCAAGAGGAGGAAGAGGCGCAAGTTTTGGCGAGGGCAGGCGCACAGGGATATCGGCAGCGGCACCTAGAGGCGGAAATCGACGAGGGGTAAAAGGACATGGCTCTGCCGTGAGCCACTGGAGGTCGTCTGGGTGCGCAAAGCCGCAGAACTCGCCCTCAGGGCAGCCTGGCATTCCGCCGTATTCGGGGCCGCGGGGACGTCCATTGTTCTCGTAGTACTGTTTCGGGCAGGCGAGCGCATGTAGCCGTTAACAAAATAGGTGAATGTGAACATTGCATTCGAACGCGACAGTGCGGCCCCGCACTCGGGCGCATACAAGGAAGAAAGCGCACCAAACATCGACGTTTTTTGAACCGCTGTGGAGTTATGCCGACCATTGCGCTTCAGCGAGAAACAAAGCAGAACAGGCGTGTTTCGACAGTCCGAGCAGAAGAGACAAGAAAGCTACAGTAGACAAAGGAATCAGGGGACAGGCGAACCCTCGAAACCAGTGCGGGGTGTTTCTGGCGCCCAGTTTTGGTGTGCTCACTGTGCTGAGACATGCTTGACAGAGCGCAGTGATACAGGCGGGGGAAACTAAATTCAGTATACAATGTCAAAGATCCGCGATCACGTCTACCCAACATATGCGGATATACAGATAACGTCTACCAACCGTCCGGCAACTGCTCACAGGCCTCCGAATTCCGCATCGAACTCGGTCTGGCTCAGGTGACCCTTCTTCATCCGCTTCGCCATCCTCTCCTCTCTCGCCAACTCGTCCCAGTCGTCCCCCTCGTCCTCGCCGCTCTCGTCTTTTACGTCTCCCAGCCCACGCTTCGTGCCAGCTTGGTCTGTGCCGGCACCAGCCTTGGTCTGGGCCTTCTCCCACTTCTTCTTCCGGTCCTTCTTTTCGCGTCGTTTCTCCCGCCCCTCCCTTTTGCGCGTCTTATCGCTCCACGCCGCCTGTATCTTGCGTTTCTCTTCGCGTTGCTCCTTGCGCTTCTCGATCTCCTCCGCACTGCGCCCGGGTTTTGCAGACTCGGCGAGCCGCTTGGCTTCCTGTGCCTTGTCGATGTAGCTGTACGTATCCCACTTTGAGAAGAGCAGGAACGAGGAAGACGATCAGGGACGTAAATCGTACAGCATGGGGAGCTGGATGAGAAGAGCTCACATTTACGTCTGCATCCTCCCAGCCGTCCTTCGAGACGGCCTTGAGCTCGGGCATGCGGGGAAGCCGAAGCAGCCCGAAGCTCTTCGCGAGACCAATGAAGTCGAGATCTTTCACTCGGAAGATATAGGATGCCTCGTGTTTCGAATATGCACGCACGAACGAAACGAAAGCCTTTGTCGCCTGTGCATCGCGTCCATATCAGCGGTTGAGATCAAGTGCAAAAACGCGAAGTACCTTGTCATGCAACGCGCGATCCGCAAGCATCTTCCCCCTAATCGTCGCCAAGACAGTTGAGACCTCTGGGTCCTCGGTGTCTACGTCCTGTGACCTTGGGGAACCGTCGCCTGCGAACCGCGGTTGTTCCTTCAGCGGGATCTTCCTGACAGCCATGAACTCGATATAGTCGAGTTCTCGCCCGACCAGAAGCACCCAGGCTCGCCCACTGCGGCCTGCCCGCGCGGTGCGTCCGCAGCGATGGGAAAATGCCTTGGTGTCCGTCGGAGGGTCGAACTGAATAACGACATCGACGTCGGGCAGATCGAGACCCCGCGCGGCGACATCTGTCGCGAGGAGAATCGAGGGTGTGGACGGGAGTGCGGCAGAATTAGTGAAATTCGCGAGGGTTTTCGTGCGGACACTGGGCGGGAGGTGGCCGTGCAAGGAGTACAATGTGGATCTGGGAGGGAGGAGCGGCTCCATGACCTTTTTCGGTGGACACGTTAGTTCGGACACCAGAACGGGACTGCAATTTGCATACCCGATAGAAGTAATCGACACATGCGCATGTCGCGAAATAAATTATGAAACGCGACGATTGCTGTGTCTTGGTTTCGTGCTGGATTAGTCGAGAAAGCTGCAGCATCTTTTCGGAGGCAGGACATGATATGCAGTAGTTCTGCAAGCTGGAAGGCAGGTTAAATGACGGCGAATCTGCGCGACATAGGACAATTACTTTGCTGGTATACGTCGTTCTTCGATGGCCTCCTTCTCGACCTTGACACCATCCGCACCGGCCTTCCCCTTCATCTTCTTTAATTGCACTTTCACGATGATGCGCGCCGGATTGCGTAATCCTACCCGGACCAATTCTGACAGTGCGTCGGCATCTGTCATCGTGGCACTGAAGAGGCCGGTTCTCCGTTGCTTCGGGAGAGCAGTCAAGATACGCGTTAGGGCTGCCTGGAAACCTAAGTCAAGCAAACTGCAAACGTGTTTCAGCAGGCATTTAGAAGTGAGAAATGGCATGCGTACCGGTCGGCCTCGTCGAGAACCAATACGTCAAGCTCTTTGACACTGACGACATTCCTTCCTTTCCCAAGAAGCAGCTCTTCCACTCGACCAGGGGTCCCGATCACGATATCGGCTCCTGTGGAGAGGAAGCGTTGTACATCCTGTGTCGGGGGTGCATCCGAAGAGATAATGAGCAGCGGGGGAGGGTATTCGGGCGTGGTATCAAGCTGAACATCCGAGCCAGAAGCTTCGTCTGGAGGTGGCGAAGGACGGCGTGGTGAGGGCTGTGAATTGAGGAACATGGAGAATATAGAGTGTATTTGAGTCGCGAGCTCTCTACCGCAGGCGTGCGCGTCAGGAAATGTATAGAACCTGGAGGCGATCCAGCTGGGAGCACGCACCTGGTCGGGCTAATCACGAGTGCGCCGATTTCGTTTTTTGCTAGCTTCCGTTCTCTGCGTATCAGCTTCTCCAAGATGGGGATAACGAACGCGAGAGTCTTCCCAGAGCCTGTGACAGCTTCGACAACGACGTCCTTATGGCGCATGAAGAGGGGGATTGTGGAGGCCTGGACGGGGGTCATCTGGGTATGGCCCATGGAATGGATGACATCTAGACTGAGTAGAAGTCAAGTTGGACCACATGAGCGCGCTGATTGGAATGCACATACATCCAAGGTGTTAGGGTAGTAGGAAGGCTGTCCCATTTTCCTGCAAAGGCTGTCGAGGCGGCCATGGATGGATTGAACGGGGGCAGAGAGGCTCGGAGCAACAGGCACAATGATCTTCTTGCGCGGGAAGGGACGCGGGCGTCACGTGTCACGAGGAAGGGTGTGACGGTGACGGTTGGATGAGAGGCGGCGGACAGAGGACTCCTCCGACTCCGAGTTGGCTAGGGACCGCGTCCTGCACAGGCTCTCGTGCTCCATCCGAGGTCTTATTCTTTCTCCCCTCCCCCTTGTCTTCGCGGCTCCCCCCCTCCCGCCTTGTCCTCCCCCTGCCCTCTTTCTCCTTCTCCAGCCAGGCACACTCTTCCCCCACCCTGCACGCTGGATGTCCGGTTCTGATGGCGAACCTTCTCTACGTAAATCATCCACGACGCCCAGAAATGCCGCCATCTCCCCGCTTTCTTCTCTCTCTTTGACCAGGGATCATATTACCGAGGCCCTTGCAGAGTCCCCAGATGGAGGGGCAACCCTTGACCTCGCATACAAGGGTCTTACCGATGTCGGCGAGTCAGGTGCAGAGGAACTCGCCACAGTTGGTCAGGATGAGCAGACTCGTACAGAAAGCTCAGTAGTACGGTGCGTTGTCCTATTGCCCGATTATCTGCGTTCTATCCGTTTTACACGCTGGCTTCAGGATAGCTCTCGCGCACAACCGGCTTACAACGCTACCTATGGCGTTCTCCCTATTGTCCCGCCTGCGTTATCTCGTCTTGAAGAATAATAGCTTCACAGTCTTCCCCGACGTCGTGCGTAATGTTCCGTCGTCCACTTCCGCCGCTTCCATTCAACTCATTATTACCGTAGCTGACCGTTATGCCGTCACTGGAGATCCTGGACATCAGCCGCAACAAGATCAAGCGTCTTCCTTCACAGCCGGGTTCTTTGGTGAACTTACGGGTACGAATCACTTCATTTTCCTAGAACAAGGCTGTCCTCGGACGCAGTCAATGGCCACGGCTTGCGAGACCTGTTGTGCTCTCGAACAACGGAGAACGGATGTTATTGAACCGACTACGCTACGGACATAATGGGCGCAATGCAGGAGCGTCTCCTTATGCATTCTTGGCATATGATACAGTGTCGATCCTTTAGTCTCACGGCGAGGGGTTTACGCTCCTGTCCGAGTCTGAGAGACACAGCGGCGCGCTAAACCCATCGAGGATACCGAGGAATGGGTGCATTTACACTGCATTTACTTCCGTCCGTCGATCGTTGGGCTCCAAATAGCGTCATATCATAACACTCATTAACATACTCCATCGCTTCCCCACTAGGTTTTCTCCTTGGCGCGAAATAAACTCCATCGTCTACCACCGTATTTGGCCAAGTTCAACCAGCTCACTTTGTTGAAAGTCGACCAAAATCCAATGGAATGGCCCCCGGCCCACGTATTGGACATCGGGAAGAACAACAGCGATCCGCAGGCGATGTCAGAATGGATTCGACATCTTCAGGCCTGGCTGGAGGATAATGCTGCCCAACCAGGTGAGCGGAAACACAGTGACGACTCCATTACGAGTGATCCTGGAAACGACTCGAGCTTGTAAGTCCTAAGTTTTTATTTCCTTTTCTCTGGATTCACTCGGCTTCGTAGCCTGGACGCTCCTCGAGGTGACCGAATACGTTCCATACACACTGAATCATCGTACCACACTCGGTCATACTCCATCGAGTCGGATGCCTCGTCTTACTTCCAACTGGACAACTCCCCCGGACCCTCCCGAAAACCCACGATGGATAACGGCCCTCGATTACACCTGGATCCTTTTTTCTCCCACCTCGCGTCAAACAGCACTACGCCGTCTCCTCGGTCACCGGAAGGCGTTGTGCCTCCCACGGATGAGTCCGTCTTGCCGAACGGTATCCATGCTGGTCATGTTCGTGCCACCTCTCACGCTCACCTCAACGGTAACGGCACAAATGGCGCTGCTAAAGTCCCATCCAAGTCAGTGCCTTCGATGAAGAAGAGTCTGCCTGATATGAGGCCTGCGCGACTACATCTTGCCAATGGCACACAACGACCCGCGACCCATGCTCTCGACCATTTCCCGAGGTTCGTTGCTCTTCGTCTGTAATAGGTGCATGGGATACTTACCGTCAGCCGGTCTCCACAGTCATTATCCGCAACACTCCATCACAGATGAGCCTGTGTCAGCCTCGCCCATATCCATTGACCGATCGGCACCCTTTGAAAGACCCGTCCCTTCGATTGATACTGAGCGCAACTCCTACTTTCGTCGACTATCCACACTGTCAGCTGCGACTATTTCAAAGGCCATACCTGAATCCCTCCTTGTCGTGGTCGACGCAGTTCGGGGAATGCTCTTCGCATTATCCCAGATCTACCAGACGCTTCAACACTACACGGTGTACGCAATCGACGAGCGCTTGTCCGCAGTCTTGCTGAAGGTTCTTGGACCTGCGAATTCGTACATGACGCAGTTGATCCAAGCATTGGACCGCTTCGATACCGTTAGCCGGCGTGCTCTGCCAAGTCCGTCAATATGCCGCGCTGTGATCGAGAGCTGCCGGGACAACGTGACGGTGTTCGGCAAAGCGGTCTCGATGCTTTCCCTTCAGCTGAAGGTCCTCGCAAAACATGACGACGTACGGTATACGCGGCAAATGCTGCTTGTCCTGTACGGCGCGATGTCCGAGATTGCTGCGTCGTGGGCGTCGATGTCCTCGCATATCGATGCCGTGCGGTCGTATCTTTGGGATGCTCGTCCGCCCCCAGCGTCGAAGTCGTTCGGCTCAAAGACGCCGACAATGCGGTCCACGACCACAGTGATGGCCGACAAGCCCCGATCGCCTGTGTCCGCCCCGCCGGTAGCGTTCTCTCCATTCCTCCCTGCACAACAACAGCAACCGGAAACTCCGCAGCGCTTGCATCTCCGGACGAACGCGACACAACGCTCATTGGACCTGGGAAAGAGTCAGATCAGTCGACGGCACGCGGGCTCGTTCAGCTACAAGGACGTTGAGATCGGGAAGATGCTGCCCTCCTACGACCCCCCACCGTCGCTCCCATCCGGCAGCTCGGGCTCGATGAACGGGGCGGCAGGGTACTCGACGCCGACTCCTCAGATGCGGACGATGCGGCGGCTTGTTCTGCCGCTCGGTCAGCAACAGATGCACGACTGGCATCCGCATCCGCACGGGGTTGGGGGTAGTCACTCACGAGGTCATTCACGGCAAGGCTCGCAGAGCTCGCTCCTCACCGCGTCCAACTCGCCGTCCCTTGGCGGAACTGCGCCCCCACCCTCGGGGTCGAGCACACTGGTTGACCAGGATGTGATCGGCGCGATGAAGGCCGCGGTTGAGGCGGCACCCGAGATCTGGGAGATGATGGACGAGATGGAGGAGGAGGGTGACACCAGCGGTCGAGCACGAGACGAGTTCCGAGAGGTGCTCGTCCGAGCGAAGGACGTGACGACGCGGCTAAGAGGAAGTATCGCTGCTATGCAGGAGGGGGCACATCCGCAGGCCGTGGATGGGAAGGCGCTCCATGACGACGCGCATTTATTCGTCAAGGTGAGCTTGCGTCTCGTGTTTGCTGGCCTGCAGCACCGTGCCATTCTGGGCCCCCTTGCCGAATGGCAACTAGCACCACTTCACCGGGGAGCTTGCCACACTGGGTTGGCTCTCATTGCCTAGCTGCTCGCCCGCGTGGTTCTGGCCTGCGCTCCGCTTGGGCGGTGTTGTTCAACTGCTTTTCTGGGAGTATGTCAACGATATGATGTGGATTCTAACCTCGCCGCCCCCTGTCATTTTTCCCAGACTGTCATCCAGCTGTCGAACGCCCTCAAGACGCGCGGCGCCGTGTCTACCAACAGCTCGACGCCGACGCCCGCCGCCACCTTCGTCGCCGCTACCGCCGCTAGATTGGATGGCCACCCTCACAGCGAGCATGCGCACAATCCGAGCCAGCTGTCGTCGACACTGCGGACAAAAATGGTGACGCTGACGAACGCCACACAGGAGTTCGTCATGCTCCTCCACGTCTCGTCTTTCTCGCCCGCGCCGACGCCGAACGTGCGCCCGTACTCACCGATGGTCGGATTTGCGGCCGTTGTAGCTGCACAGCCGCCCCTGCTGCCCGGACATCCCTTGCTACCTGAGGATGGACGACTGGGGTCGAACCTGTCGAGGAATCGCTCAGCTGTGCCTGTTGGGAGCTCGAAGCTGTTGTAGCCCTTGCGGCGTCGGCAGCCTCCTGTCTCTCACCTGTCTCCTGTCCAGATTGCTCGTTTGCTCGCGGTCGCGGAGAGGGGACGCCGGATGTGTGTGGCGTCGATACCACATCTTGGGTGGAACGAACGGTCTCTTGTAGATTGTTTCCCACCCGAACGGCACTGGGGTAGCCTTCGGACGGCCGATTTTGTGGGCAGTACATGTAGCGGCGCTGTGCGCGTTCGCGGCTGGGTTTTGGACGGAGACTCGCCGTTATCCTTGGCTGGAGCCCAGGATAATCTGAGTTGGAGGATAGCCGCTGGTGGGTGCATTACCTATGATACCGACAGGCACGCAAGCACGTTCAGACGACACGACATACACATTCGCATACATATATCATCATCGGCATCGACATTCGACTCATGGATCTGGAACGCTTTCGGTCGCTCAGTCGACATAACTTATCCCAGCTAATGTTCTTCACCCTTCCGAGCCCGAGTCTCGTGTCATCATCCTCACGAGACATACGAGCTCTCGATGCTCGGCTCACTCTCGTGGCTGTCGTCGCGGTTCACATCCGTCGTGTCTACCCCGTTGACCGCATCCCCGTTGTTGTTTCTCTTTATTCGTACAATTACAGCTACAGTTTGTCCTTTCGCATTGCAACGTCTGGCATCTCTCTCCTCTAGTCTTTCGTCCGGGCTCACTCTCACTCATGTCGTGTACTTGTCATGCATCATGCCTTAATGTTTTCGTACTACATTAGCACGTCACGATTCCATTGCTTCGGTTCCTGATATCATACGTCCCACCGACTGCCCTGAACTTCTGTTTTGTAGTCCCGGCTTGTATCCGCGATGTCTGCATGTGCGCATACGTATGCGCCGAAAAGGCTTCACCAGTCGTCCTAAGTGGCTCCGCTTTGTTTACTCGATCCGGATCACTACATAGACCCATTCCACTCCCGGAACCTTCACACAAAGCTGCGGAGAACTTGCATAATGCAGTGAGCATAACCTACTCGACCACTCCGCCTCACGTAGCAAGCTATCCGCGAATGCGCTGACCGCGCGTGGCAGAATAGAGCTAATCCTGCGACGCAAGCAACAGCATGAAGACAAAACCTCTACTCGAGAAAAAGACACCGAGCAATATCATCTACGTCCTTAAACGGCCGATGTCCGTGCTGATGTCCTTCTCGCCGGTGCCTGCTCCTCTGCGTTCGCGATGATGCGCTCGATCTCGGCACGGATCTCCCGAAGGTTGCTCTTGAGGGTCCTGACATCCTCGAACTTCCTGTGGGCCTTGGCCTCCTCGACAAACGTCTCGAGCAGCGCCTCCTGTTCCAGCAACGGCTGCAGGATGCGCGCAACCTCCGAGTCGGGGTCGATGATCTGGTCTTCAGGAGGACCCGGGCTGGGGGACGACGAGGACTTTCCTGTCTTCTTGCTGTTGGGCTTTGGCAGCGACTGTTGGCGAGCAGGCTGGTGAGTGGAGTACTGAGCGGGTGCAGCAGTGCAAATTACCTGAAGCGGGAACATGTTCTTCTGGAGGAAGAGGTTGGCACGAGCGATCACGGCGCCCTGGATACGGTCCTGCGAGCCACCCGGAGGACATGGCAGTTGCCGTATACGCTTGGCGAGGGCGTCGTACTGCGCGAACGCCTCGAGAAGACGTTTTCGAGCAGCGGTCGCTTCTGGAGTCGGACGCTCCTGCTTCCTGCTCTATTGGGTGAGTAGACGAACTAAAATACCTGTATGACGGAACGTACGCGAGATTGACCACGAGTTCTTGGAATATCGGAAGCTCGTCTTCGATCTCCTTCTCCAAGGAGATAAGAGCCTGCACAGTCATCAGTCGGCATAATATTGCCCCAGCGAAAGCGAAGACGCACGTCATATAGCCGGGTGGACAGGGGAACCACACCCATCTCTTCCCGATATTGCTCCCGTCTTTTAAGGTGTTAGCGGGGTGAGTGACAGCAGGTGGGGGATAAATGAAGCACCTACACAAGTACTGGTTTGCAATCGCGACATATTCGCACACCCTTCAAGAACTTCTCATCTTCGCTGAGGACTTCGCGCTTCTGCGGCTTGCCAGGAGACGCAGTAGTGCGTCTCCGGACTCCATAATCGACACCCTCCCCAACCTCCTCTATTCGACCCGTGCTCTGGTCGACGACGAACAGCAGAGAACATGATTCCGGTCGCTGAGGATGTTTCACCGGTAGTGAGCAAATGATACGGCCACACAGTCGACAATGGTGTTTCCGGTTAGTAAGCGGGTGGAACGACGCACTTTCTAGAGCGTCAGACTTCAAATCATAGAGCCAGGTTGCGACACAACACTTACGTGCATAGAGGGCATTGTGACACGGAAGAGTCCTCCTCCCAAGGCGTGATCTTCTGCTCCGCGACTGCAACCACAGGTCACACAAAACTAAAAACGACTTCCTTTGCCTATCCAACGTACCTCGAACATCGTTCTTGCCACTCTGCGACGCCTGCGACTGGACGACCTCCCGCCACAAGTCGCCCGCGCTCTTGTTCTTCAAATCCGACAGGTCCAGATCCCAGAACGAGGACGCGCGCCGGTTCTCTTGCTTCGGTCGAGCCTCCGCAGCGTCCGCCTTCCGCTGTCCGGGCGGGGGGAAGTGTAAGTTGATGAGCTTCTCCAAGCGGCGCTCCAGTCTCGTCCGCTCTATCCGTCCGACGTCTCGGCTGCAGTTCCGCGCCTCGATAAACTCGTCGGTCCGAGGTCGGTACACGCCCTTTGGTTGGAAGCCGGGTCGGTAGGGTGCAGGCGAGCGCACCGGCGTCCGCGGGGCGGACGGAAACGCAGAAGAGGTGGACGTCGATGGTGTCAGCGAAGGAGACGCAGAGGAAGGTAACGAGTGGACAGGCGGTACTATGTCCTGTACAAGAGATGTTCCCAGTGTCGATGCACGCGCTGTTGGTGCATGTATAGGCGCTATAGGCGTGGGACTGGAGGCAGCAGTGGCAGGGAGGTAGGAGGGCTGGTGCTGCAGCAACTCGAACGCTGGTATTGCAGGGAGAGCCCGATCCTGGGGCCGCATAGCGGGGGTAGATGCAGCCGAGGATACGCCACTTGTTGGCTCGTTAAGTCTCCTTGCAGCGGGGGTGGGTGAGGCCAGCATTGAAGCGGTGTTCTGGACAATCATGCTGGTTGGACGGCTGAGAGGTGAGGTCGGCAAATTCGTCCTGGCGGCAGTGGGACGTAAGGGAACATGACGGAAGGTGGAAGTCTTCCTCGGGGATGATATAGGTTTGTCCGAGGAAACCGGTGAAAGGGTTGAAGGGCCAGCGGCGGTCGACTGGGCGATAGCCTTCCCGTTTGCTTTCGGAGAGGTAGTTTGAGAAAGCGGGGATGGGGAGATGGGCGAAGAAGGTAGTGGCACAGCAAATGGAGGTGGAGGCGATACATGTTGAGGACGTACGGGGGTAGGTTGCCTCACCGGAGATGCAGGGACGAACGCTGGGGAAGGTAGCTCATCCACAGGAGGTGGGAGAGGTTTCTCGACCGCCTTCTCTACAGGCTTGCTCATTGGCTGCTCGGCGACCACTTTCTCAATAATGGGATCCGATGGAGGCGGAGGAGAGGGTGTCGGCTCTTGACGCAAGTTGGCGAAGGTCTCTATCATTGAAAGCGGACGCTGTGGCGGATTGCGACCGTTGAGGATGGCTATCGAGCGTTTCTCAGAGTCGACGACGCCGTTGGCAGCGTGAGGCAGTATAGGTTCGATGTGAGAGTAGCCATTAGCGACAATGGAATTCGGGCGAGCTTGAGCGGGAGGCGGGGTACCATTCGGAACAGCTTGTGGGTTGGAGAGGACACGATTGTGTCTCTTAGACTACCGGGCGTAATGAGGAAATGTCATCACTATTAAAGCATGTTACGCACCTTGTATGCCTGGTAGGGAACGTATGGCTGGTTCTCCATGGTGTGGAATAGGGTGCTTGAGGCGGAGTGCCACGGCCGGACTTTAAGCTACTCGTGTCCCGGTGAATGCTGCGTGGACCAGTGAACCAGCGCTGGGGCAAGCCGCCTGCTGTCGTAGCGGACAACGGTCACTAGGCAGAATGTTACGACCTTTAAGAAGACGGTTGGTGTCAAGATGGCCGAGGACGAGAGCAGCCGGAACAGTGCGTACGTCGAGGCTGAGGCCAAGAAAGTACTGCCAGTGCAACTTCGAGTGCAGATGCCGGTCTCATCAGTAGCTGGTTCCCCGGATGCCCGGATCGCTTTTGCCGCCGGCCGCCCGTGCATCGAGGGCAACAACGGGCATCCTCTGCTCTGCAACTTCAACGATGTCTGCGCCGACGGGGATCGCTGTCTCGCGCGAGCTTGCCTCTACTTTCTCTGACGCAGTGGAGTCCAGGAACATCCGGTTTCTCAAGATCTCGATCCAGAATGGTCTCTACCAGTGCCGCTTCTCTCCATTCTGAACTGGCCGCTCACCATTGCCTCGCGCCTGCCAGAATCCCTCGTTCCCCATGGCACTCACCCCCCGTCTGGCACCCTAGAACAGGACCTTGACAAGCTCGGTGATATCTTGGAGGAGAGCGTCCCTGCGTACGTTCTCGTCAGGTTGGATGATCCTCCCACCGAGTGGCTAGCGGTGTACTATGTCCCCGACTCGGCGAAAGTCAGGGACAAGGTATGTGTCTTATGCTGGTCCGTATGTTGAATAGTAATTCAGGCGGTACCAAAGATGTTGTATGCTGCAACCCGGAATACGTTGACCAAGAGTCTCGGGTCGGCGCACTTTACCGATAATATCTTTGCTACTGCCAAGGAGGACGTCAACGCGGAGGCGTATGCGAAGCATAAACGTCATTTGGCCGCACCAAAACCCATGAGTATGAGGGAGAAGGAGATGGAGGAGGTTAAGGCCGCGGAACGTGAAGCAGGAGGCCGAAGCTATGGAGGCAGCCAAACCAGACAGAACCACATCGGACAAGGCGTTTTCCTGCACTGGTCACCAGAGGCGGAAGAGGCCATCAAGGATCTTCTTGTGGCAGATGACAGTCGTCTTGTTATCCTGGTGAGTTCGTAAAGACCTGATGTATTAACATGAAGTGCTAACTTCGGGGCCGCAGACCATTGATCCTGCGACAGAGACCCTGCTGTTGTCTTCCACAAACCAGATCGATGTATCTCAGTTGGGCACCTCTCTGCCCACAGACTCTCCAGGTAGGGAGGGCTCTGATTTCCACGAGTCACCCAGCATCACTAACTATTGAATCAGTTTACGCATTCTTTGCCTGGCCACAAACCATTACTTCTCCACCGCATAGAGAAATTGGTGAGAATATCCCGCATATACAGCCTATGTGTTGACTGATTATACTTGCGTATTAGTTCCCATCTATTCTTGCCCATCTGCTTCCCCCGTGAGACATCGCATGCTATACTCCAGTGCTGTCATATTCGTCGTGAAGGAAGTGAAGGAGTTCTTAGCTTCAGCTGGCGGCACCTCCACCTTGTCCTCGCGGAAGGTGGAGACATCGGACCCTTCGGAGTTGGACGAAAAGTACCTTGTGACGGAGCTCGGGTTAGCTGGATCCGAGGCTCCGACGGTCGCAGCAACGAGTGGACCGGCCGACAATGGTGACAAGAAGCTGTTCGCGCGTCCGAGAGGTCCCGCTAGGAAGGTGCGGTGAACGGTTTGGGTAGAGTAGTAGCAGGACGATGGAGGTTATCGAAGTACATTCACCATGTAGAATATATCAGCACCATCACAGACATAAAGTAGTCTCGTACATAGTTCCGGCCGCGTTTTCAGCATATTGTTATTGTAACCCGTTCCGAGAGCCCTCTAAGCCTGTCTGCTCCGTGAGCATTGACGTCCCGTTTGGACCCGCGCACGGGGGTGGTGCATGCAACGGACATGGATATAGGCTGGATTCGGGATGAGCGGATATGGTATTTTGCCAGAACCCAAATGCGTCACTCGCGCTCTCACAAGCACCGGCCGATGCGGCTCACATGGACACGACGACTGGTGCACGGCGATGCTCAGCGTTCTGCACATATACCGTGGCGTCCTAACCGACTGCTTCTTCACTTCCTTCTCAATTCCTGCCTGGTCACCACCCGCCGTCGACACTGTGGCCGCCCAGGCTCTCGGACCTCAGCAGGAACGTTAACGCGCAGCGGGGACTTGTGACCACGTTCGTTCAGACCACCGACCGCCTCAGCGACGGTCGCGACTCGGACTCGGTAGAGATACGGTGTAACCACACCTGTACTGTGACGACTTAGGATTCGGAGATGTTCGCTGCGAGGACTGCTTGCGCTGCGCGTGCGATCCCCTCAAGGACCGTCCTGCGAGGATACCCGGCACGGAAACCCATCGGAACACTTCTGAGGCCATGCCTCCTCCAAGCTCACGCTTCTGCGCACCCGCATGGTCTGGGGCGTAGCTCGTACAGCACGGTCGCTGCAGGGGACGCTCTCCCGACGAAGAAGAAGGTGTGGGACTCGGTAGACGAGGCGGTGGTAGACATCAAGTCGGGAGACGTCGTTCTGAGCGGAGGTATGTAGCAACACGGCGATATGCGCATATGTGAGGATTAACGCATGATTCTGTTACCGTGTAAGGAAGGTTTTGGCCTATGCGGTACTCCTGGTACGTAGAACGCGTACTGAGCACATTTGAGGAGCCTGACGCGTATGGGTTTGAAGATACCTTGATCGAGGCGGTTTCCAAGAAGAAGGATTCGATCACAGGCCTGACTGTGGTCTCCAACAATGTGGGGTCAGGAGACAAGGGGCTTGGTATGTCTTCTTCACAGTTCGTCGGTCCAGACGACGCGTTCTGAATCACACGACAGGCAAGCTGTTATACAACGGACAGATCGACAAGGTGATGGCATCGTACATCGGGGGGTACGTACCACGGAGGGTCTGTATACGTATCCGCACTCCGCGGCTAATCATTCGGTATTCTACAGGAACAAGCACTTCGAGTCTCTCTACTTGGATGGCAAAATCTCGTTAGAACTCATACCCCAAGGCACGCTTGTGGGAAGGCTGCACGCGCATGCTGCAGGCTTCCCCGCATTTTTTACCCCCACAGGTGCTTCGACCGCAGTCGAGGACGGTTCTATCCCCATCCGCTTAAAGGAAGGCGGACATAAGGCGGGCGTTGCCGTTCCGGGGAACAAGAAGGAGGCGCGGGAGTTCAACGGCCGTCGGTTTGTCCTCGAGCCTGCCATTGCGGGCGACGTTGCGCTGGTCCGCGCGTGGAAGGTCGACGAGGTCGGGAATTGTGTCTTTAGATATGCCGCGAAGAATTTCTCACCGACGATGGCGAAGAACGCGAAGTTGACCATTGTGGAGGTACGTACAAGGAGACAGAGGTTTGGTCGAATGCAGCCCGCTGACACGAGTGTAGGCGGAAGAGATCGTCCCCGTTGGCTCCCTCTCGCCGAATGCCATTCACCTGCCGGGCATCTACGTCGACCGCATCGTGAAGGCGACCGCGCCGAAGGAAATTGAGATCATGTCCTTGGCGCGGGACTCTTCCCCTGCAGACGACAAGTCGTCGGACCCCGCGAAACAGGCGGCCCTCGCCACGAGGAACAAGATTGCCAGTCGCGCGGCGAAGGAGCTGAAGGATGGGTACTACGTCAACCTTG
Organism: Ganoderma leucocontextum; assembly: GCA_020736865.1. Taxonomy (NCBI): domain Eukaryota; kingdom Fungi; phylum Basidiomycota; class Agaricomycetes; order Polyporales; family Polyporaceae; genus Ganoderma; species Ganoderma leucocontextum. The sequence goes on along the minus strand of JAHKGY010000003.1, from coordinate 2,317,609 downwards.
GTATTGGGATGCCCACCTTGGTCCCGGAGGTTGGTGCAGTGGCTTAGATCGACGGTTCCTGGACCTGACTTGTGGGATACAGTTCCTTCCGCCAGGTGTGAAGGTCTGGCTGCAGAGCGAGAACGGTATTCTCGGCATGGGCCCGTACCCCACCAAGGACCAGGTCGACGCGTGAGTGCAAGATCGTCTATGGTTTTCAGGTATCTGCTCACCGAGGAGACCTCATCCAGTGACATTATCAACGCCGGCAAGGAGACGGTGACCCTTCTTCCTGGGTCGGCAGTATTTGGTACGAACGGGAACGACGTTATGCCGGCGGGAGAGAGACCTGACGATACGGATCTGCAGATTCGTACGAATCGTTTGCGATGATTCGCGGTGGGCACATCGACGTCGCTATTCTCGGGGTCAATCCGATATTCCTCCCATTCACGGATGCAGTAGACTAACAAGGACTGAAACTCACAGGCGATGCAAGTGTCAGCGAAGGGCGACATTGCGAACTTCATGATCCCGGGCAAGCTCGTCAAGGGTATCGGTGGAGCGATGGACCTCGTGTCGAACCCAGACAAGACCAAGGTCATCGTCGTCATGAAGCACTGCGCGAAGGACGGCAGCTCAAAGATCCTGAACGAATGCAACCTCCCGCTGACGGGCGCGCGCACCGTCAGCCAGATCATCACCGAACTTGCTGTGTTCGACGTCGACCGGAAGACAGGCACGCTGACGCTGTCGGAACTGCAGGAGGGAGTAACTCTGGAAGAAGTGAAGGCGAGGACGGAGGCAGACTTCAAGGTTTCATCAAACCTCGGCCGAGGGTAAGAGTCGACGTACGGAGGGCGCGCGTGTTGGCTCTCTTCTGTACAGTCAAGTACTGTATATCTTTTCGTCTCGAATTCCTGTGACACCAATTACAAACATACCACATAGGCGGGCCCGATCCCATGATCTCCACTTCTCCGCATTCACCTCTAACCCCGCACGCGGGGACATCGCGGCCCGACAGGCTGGGACGGGGTAAGGGATTATGCAACGGAAGCCATAGCACGGTCAAGTAGCGGAACAGGGACCAGGAGGACCTTTTCGCCCTCGCCTGGATCCTGCACCATCGGATTGGCTGGGCACGGGAGGCGCCGATAGTGATCTGGGGAATGCGGGGTACGGTCATCGGAGCCGAACGATCTCTTGACCAGTTTGACCACCAACGCCTCCTTCACACCTATTATCTGTTCACCCACAGGGTTCCGAAACCAAGCATATGGACGGAAATGCGCCGGAAGGGAGACCGTCCGTATGCCTCCCGCGCAGCCGAGCCACACTCAGCTATATAACGTCCGCGCACTCTGTGCAGCCCCACTCTTCTGACCTCCCCTCTCCCTTTATACCACACGATTGTCACACTCCACTCGGTTTCTTTTGGCTTCGTATCATTGACTTCCCCGACAGGCATACCCCCCTCTTTCCCCTTCTCGATACATCCCCGCCTCCGATACCCACATGTTGACTCTTAAGGCTCGTGCCATTGCGATTCCCCGTGCGCACAGCAGCAGCCGGATCGCCCTTGCCACCCGCCTACGGTATTACTCCGTTGTTGCGAATGCTCCCAGGAAAACCAAGGTTTGGGACTCGGTGGACGAGGCCGTGAAAGATGTCAAGACTGGCGACATTCTCCTCTCTGGGGGTACGTAACGTTCGTGTCTTGCCGCGATACGTCTTTCTTACCGCCTTCCTTACGTAGGGTTTGGACTCTGTGGAATTCCCGAGACCCTCATCACCGCCCTCGCAAGACGACCTGACGTTCGGAATCTGACTGCCGTATCCAACAACGCGGGGGCAGGCGACCACGGGCTCGGTAAGCGTTTCCGATGGCTTTCCGGACGCTGCTTCCGCGTGTGTGCTCACCCCGTCCCCAGTCAAGCTCATCAAGTCGAAACAGCTCGACAACGTGATGATCTCATACCTCGGAGGGTACGCGATTCTCCCGCGCTGCTCCCGCTTCTGTCCGCCTGACCTGCCTTCCTCCCCTTCTCTTCACGTGCAGGAACAAGTTCCTCGAATCGGGGTACCTCAACGGCGAGGTCGGCATCGAGCTCGTTCCCCAGGGTACCCTCGTTGCCCGTCTGCACGCGCACGCCTCTGGCGAGCCATGCATCTTTACTCCCACTGGCGCCAACACCGCCGTGGAGTCCGGTGGCATTCCGATCCGCTACAACCCCGGAGGAATGAAGGCTGGCGTCATGATCCCAGGTAACCCGAAGGAGGCTCGTCTCTTCGGCGGTCGCAGGTTTATCATGGAGCCGGCCATTGCGGGCGACGTCGCCTTTGTGCATGCATGGAAAGCCGACGAGGTCGGTAACCTGGTCTTCAGGTCAGTGGGGAATGGTCTTTCGTGTTGGCGCTTGCGAAGATGCTGAGCGGTCACCAGGTACACGGCCAACAACTACAACGGCGTCATGGCTCGGAACGCAAAGTTGACCATCGTCGAGGCAGAGGAGATTGTGTAGGTCACAGTTGATGCCTGGGCACGTTCATAGTTGAACTGACGGTTTTCTTTGCAGTCCGGTCGGAAGCCTATCGCCGAATGCCGTCCACGTCCCCGGTGTCTACGTCGACCGTATCGTGCAGGCCGCCGAGCCGAAGGCGATTGAGGTGACAAAACTCGCGCCCAGCGCCTCCGAGCAGGGAGACTCGAAGAAGGCGTCTCTGGATTGGCGCCATCGGATTGCGAAGCGCGCCGCCCGCGAAATCGGCGATGGCTTCTACATTAACCTCGGTGTCGGTGTCCCTACCATTATCCCCGAGGTACGTTTGCCTAGTTCTGTACTCTGCCAAGCTGTACTCATGAGCGGTGTTAGTATCTGGACCCCAATGTCAAGGTCTGGGTGGAGAGCGAGAACGGCATCTTGGGAATGGGTCCTTACCCCACCTCCGACGAGGTTGATGCGTGAGTTCACTTATTTGCTATGGGCGCGTCTTTTGCTGAGCGGTTCATTGCCTTCAGGGATATCATCAACGCCGGCAAGGAGACCGCAACGTTGCTTCCTGGCGCATCAACGTTCGGTTCGTTGTCCAGCTTGTGGTCGGTGGTGTGTGGTCAGGGTGCTGACCATTGATGCAGATTCCGCGGAGTCGTTCAACATGATTCGTGGCGGCCACATGGATGTCACTTGTCTCGGTGTTAGTGTCCTGATTGTTTCGGTTGTTTCAATTCAGCTCATGTTTCCCGTGATACAGGCTATGCAGGTGTCGCAAGCGGGTGATATTGCCAACTTCATGATCCCTGGCAAGCTCGTCAAGGGTGAGTTCATTTTCTCCATCTTTGCTCTGGGGGTGGCTCTGGAGCTAACGGCCACGCAGGTATTGGCGGCGCCATGGATCTCGTCTCCAACCCCGACAAGACGAAGGTTATCGCGACGATGCAGCACGTGTCGAAGGATGGCACGCCCAAAATCGTCAGCGAGTGCACTCTTCCCCTGACGGGCGCACGTACGGTCAGCATGATCGTCACGGACTTGGCGGTGTTCAAGGTCGATCGTGTTGCGGGCGAGCTGACGTTGACTGATATTGCGGAGGGCGTGACGCTTGATGAGCTCCGGGCCAAGACCGCCTGTGACTTCCGGGTTGCAGACGTGCTGGCAAGGTTCTGAGTGGGGCTGGTCTGCTTTATTGTCGTCGCTGTATATGTTGTATCATTAGATAGATTCGGCATATTGACATGTGGCTGTAATTTTGCCACCCATCGCTTCCACTCCTGATCGCGGACAAGGCCCGAAACGAATTTGTGAAAATACCCCTCCGCGTACGGGGTGGTATGGCATTCCGGATGCAAAGTGTTCACAAAGCGGGTTCGAATTGAATGTTGGTGCAAATTGCGGAATAACTCCGGAAACGCACGGAGGACGGCGAAAGGATCCAGACAGCCCGCATTGCGGGCAGACTCAGACTGCGTACTTCAAGCGCCCTTCTCGATGCTGCGCGGCCTCAAAGGAAATTAAGTCATGATCAGTATGTTTCCTTTTGCTGACGACCTATAGCTAGTGCCTGTTTGGGCGCCGAAAGTCGCGGTGAACTTGGCAGGTCACCGGCGGTCGAGGTCAGGTTGTTGCTTGTCTCGTACTAACTCGCGCCCCTGTCTTTTAGCGATGTGCGAGCGAGCTGAGCGCTGCGCAGGTGCCACCAGGCGCCAGACAAAAACAGGAATTTCACCCGCCCCGCATGCCCGGCCGACATGGCATACGCAAGCTACAGTACTCTGTACAAGTGGGTGGTCCCAAGGTCCCAAGGTGGTCCCGTTCTTGACGCCACAGCCGACTAGACTCGATCGAAAGGCGGATGCAGATTGAACGAGGTGCTTAAAAGCGGCACGCTCGCACCCACAATCCCCTGATACCATTTCTCACTCCCTCTCCGTGTCGCCCTCGAACGTCGCTGTCTACTGCATCCCTTAACCTGGTCGACGAAGTTCGTAATCCGCGCCGTAGACGTAGTTGCACACATGGACGTGAGTTCGTTCCCAACATATGCACTGCTACGCACGCTCCTAACGTCAAAGTTCAGCCCTCTCACCGTTCTCGTTGGACGCCCGTCGAGAATCAGGGCATCCTTGAGTTCCGGAACACATACTGGGGAGCTAATGGCGCAACCCTCTTCGAGGCCATGCTGGAGAAGCCACCCTCCGAGCGCTTCCTGGATGTTCGGCAGACCACTATCCAAAACCTCTTTCGGCCAATGCTTCCGGACGGCCTCATCTTCGTTCGTAACGACTACATCCTTTACGGCGATCGCTTTCGGAAGGCTCGTCAGGAGGCCGAGCACGAATATGAGAGGCTGCCTGCTTTTCGGGCAGCCCGGAATTGGTACGTGAACTTGACGAGTCACCTCCCGACTGAGAACATATTTCCCTTCTAACGTTTCCATTTCCATTTCCAGGCAAGTCGTACTTCCTGCTGTTCTTTCTCATGCAGTGCCTTTCGCGTCAAGAAAGCGTACTGTTCACGTCTTCCAAAGGCAAGACATATCTTTTCGACGAGCATGGCGTGGCAACCGTGCAGACATCGAACTTCGACCCCGAGATCCACATCCCTGAATCTATCCCCGACACCTCCCGGCTCTGGTCGCTGGTCGACGCTCCCAACGACAAGGAACCCATACCCCAGTTGGTAACATGCAGCACGCGGCAGTTATTCTTCGTGGCAGCTGTCTCCCCAGACCGGACGCGCACGAAGCAGATTCTGCAGTGGCGCGAGGTGCGGCATTGGTGGATGTCCAGTTGGGCAGTGAGAGAACTGTGCGCACTGTACGTATAACACCATGGTCACTCGTTTGCGTGCTAGTTCTGACTTCCTCTCTGGGCACATGTCAGCTTGCGCCAAATCCCTCGTACTCAGTTCGCTGCGGAACAGTGGGATCGCTATCAACCATTCGACACCGACACCGTCCGTGCCCTTGTCGATGACGCTGGTCCTTGTCCCCGCGATGTGCTGTCGTGGCTAACGGACCCGAGTCAGTACACAAAAGCATTGAAAGGCGCTCTCCGTCGTTATGACGACTTCGAAAGTGTCCACTGCCTCCTTTCTGGCGTAGGGGCATGCTCAAATGAGGACTATTATGTGCTTATACTCGTCTCACCCATGGCGCCAGTTTCACCGGATGCAGTTGACAACGACTCTATCATCGTCCGTTTGAAGACCCCGGCGATTTACGATGCCATGCTGGCTAAGGTCCTGTCCTTCACCATCGAGGAGACGAGGCGGCTACGTGCCTGCTTTAGTAGCCTCGTGGGGAGTCGGGGCTCGCCCGCAGTCAACTTCGGCGATCTCATCTTCGAGAGCATGGCCCTGCGCTACATGCTTGCCGGGTTTCCTCTGGCCAACAGTGGCACGTCTCACCATCAATTTGCACCGATGACGAGGTTGCCTCCGACCGTCGGGATTACAAAGACGACGTCGCCGGTCCAGTTCATCTACCTACACGAAGAGCTGGACGTGGACAGGGCAACCATTGTAGTCGATACTACAGCGCGGCAGATCATGTGCAGGCCATCGCGCTTCTCGGAACGGTTCGCAATGCGACCTATGATGTCTGCATTGCTTGAGCCTTGGGCTTTACGCCGGCGCATCACGTTTGACTTCGTCGACGATCTCCAAGCCATTGATGGCGTGTCGTGTTACTGCCCCACCTCCGGATCCGCCACCAGTTCGTTGTTCAACGCGTACTTCTTCCAAGTTGCCACCGAGTTCGCGAAGGTCGTCCTGTGGGCGGTCCAAATTGCGACCAAGCGGAATGACAACAGAAGCCCGAGCTCGAGAACAGGTGGCGAGGCCGGATTTGCCACAGTCGTGCAGCTGCGGGAGCGCGCACAGCGCGCGTGGCCTGGCGTGCCAGTCGAGGTCAAGTATGTGCTAGTCGTCCCGCGCAGCAGTCGGGCATTCAACGTCGAATGGGAACTTTGCATGGATTTCGATAGGGCGGAGTGCCGAGGTGATGTCCATGTGCTCTACTTCGATGTTTGCGGAGTGTGTCAGGTTGAGGGCGTGCTGGGGGTGAGCTTGCCAAATCTGGTCGATGCGGAGGGACCTGAGGCCGTCACAAAGGGCGAAAGTGGAATGTCCAAGTCACACAAGCTAGGAGGCAAACGAGCACTGGCAGGGGATGACTTGGAGGGAGAAGGTGGTGGAAGTGTGGTGAAGAAGAATCGAACGAGGAATTAGGGTAAGGAGAGTATGCAGTCGACAGGGAGGATGAGGGAGAAAGGGAAGGATACTCGTGGTTAGCGACAGTGACAATTTGCACCCGAACTTCATCAGCATTCCGTCCGGTTCTCTGGATAGCTTGACAGCACTTGTGCTTACTTGACAAGCCTTATCCAGATGATTTAAGTCGCTCCAAGTGTCTCTGGATGGCTCTGGATCAGAAGGTCCACTTCTGGCCCAGAGCCAGATCAAGTGCCATTAAGGGTTGTCAAGTACATACAAGTTGAGCAAAGTACTAAGTGGCGCGTTAAGCTACGTAGCTACTGGTACTGCAGGGCCGCGACACCATCCAAATCCCGTTGAACCCGATCGAATGTTTACCAGTGCGCAACCTGAGATTACTGTGAGCAATATATTCAACTCACCAGAGAGTATCCACAGAATACACATACAATGTACAATGACGGTGTCGTACCCCATCTCGCCACTCCGACCCGGAAGACGCTAGAAAAAACCCGCTCAGTGCTGTCACTTGGATTGCTGCCGACACTGCAAATTATTCGAAGGTGAACTCACCAGCGCATTGCTTTTGGCCTTGCCACGGGCTTCGTGCGCCATCCCGAGCTCGTGCCGAGGCTTCACGACGATTCGGACCAGAACGACAAGCATTGCGACAACCCCTCGTCCCCTCGGCACTCGCAAGCCTGGCGCAAGGCCGCACCGAGTCGACGTTCAGATTCGGCGCGACGCGCGAGGGGAGCTCCTGCCCCGCCTGCGACCTAAAACAGGCGGCTCAAGTTCGAGTCGGCGGGGCGTTGATAGCGCAGACAGGTCTAGGGACATCCTCGAGTCAGTTGGGCGGAGCGGAGGACCGTGACGTGCACGAGGGTTATCTTACCAAGTCCTGCCAGTGGCCGACTCACCCGAGAGAAACAAGAGCCACTGTGAGACCAAACATCTATCAGTGCTGAATGCGACGCAGGCAAGGAGGAATTCACCTGTTCTCGAGACCATCGCCATCAGTAGTCCTATGGGGACTAGCGATGGGGAGTTGCGGCAGCGGGCAAGAAGCGCGTGTTCACGCGGTCTAGGGCAAGGTCGCGCGATGACTCACAGCTCCGGAAAACCCTGGGCAACAAACGGCCAATGCAGAGAAACGTACACAATTTGAAAAGAAAGTAATAATGGCGAAGACGAGCCGGTGTCGAAAACAAGTCGCAAATGATGGGGTGCGGAGAGCTCACTTACCTTCGTCTCTATGCACACGGACCCTGCTCGCCACATCGCTATCCCACTCCGAGTCGGGGTCCGCCGGTCTGCAGCCGATGGCCGTGTTGGCAGCTGGCGCGTAGGGTTTTGCCTCAGACTAGAGCTTGAAACCGGGGACCCGGTCCATGTAGAGGAAGCAGAGTAGCTGTGAGAGAACAGGAAGCAGAGCACCGAACACTGGGTGGACAAGGGAGCCCGGAGATGTTTGGTATGTAGGTGTTCCATGTCGAACAACACGGGGAGAGAGCTGGCAAGACCCTACAGTGGGCCTGTCGCCCCGCTTCAAAAGAAGGCACAGATCCCGGGAGCCGCCGACGGCATTTAGGGCAGGCTGGATCCTACTTGAAGAAGCAAAGCGTTCCGGAGACATACTAGTGTGTGATGAAGTTGACAGGCTTGACACTGACAGCGCACGATGAGACGGAACGAAGCGCTGATGAGATCTAAGCTGAGCCCAGTCGATTTCAGACAACAAGAGCGGGCAAGTGTCGGCAAGTGCCATCAAGGCGTTCAGTAGCCTCAAGTGCGGGGAAGCTTCGGACGAAATGCTGATGACTTGCGGCTGGGACTCGGGTGAGGAGGATCAGACCCACACAAATCGTGCGACTGCATCAGGGACCACTCCTGTAAAATTAGTGATACATGTTACTCGAGACGATAATTACAAGGCAAGTAGCACCATATATTATGAAGATTAACCAGCGATTATTCGTCCAGTAGGCGATTGAGGTGCTCGAGAGCATCGTTTTCGCCAATGGACTGTGATCCGTCACTGTGTCGAATAGTGAAGTCGAGCGAGAAAGAACTTTGCCACACTGTGATCATGAAGGAATAGGAGAGAAGGGCCCGAGGGAAAGAAGAGAATTGAAGGGGCGGCGGGCGAGACGGGACGGAGCGGCAATATGAATGGTACTTAAGGGAGGTCAACCTCAGGCTGCAGGTGGCTTGGAACCAGTCTCGTGTCACTACTACAATGCTAAGGTCGCAAGCACGTTCTACGATTCCTTTTCCTTCCCCTTCTTGCTTCCTGTCTGCTTCGACTTGATCACCGACGTCCCAGTCCGCTCCTTCGCAACAGGCTGCTCCATCTCGCTTGCGCGTTTGGTCGTCGACCGAGTGGCCCGGCCCCCCGCGATGGCCCGTGACTTTGGCTTGGAGATGCCGACGACATCCTCAACCCGAAGTCTATGCACTGGGAGAAGTGACACATCCAGAAAACGCACATACACGTCCCCTGCCAGTGGGCAGCTGTTGAATTGTGAAGAGATGTTCCATTCCACGTGGGATTGGGTCCCCTCGTAAGGGACAATCAGGACGTACTTGACCGTGATTGTCGCCTTGGGCCATGCCGCCTGGACCTCTCGCTTTATGTCGTCGACGAGGGCGAAGCCACTGCTGGCGCCGCTATGTGCTCGTGCCATCGTTATTTGAGCAACCCAAAGCGTCACCTGGTCGCCGTCGCCGTCGACCTCGAGTCGCTGTTGACCTCGGGGAAGAACGAGTCTAGTAGGAGCGGGTAGTTGGATTGCCCGGGGCAGTAGTAGGAGGCGGCGTTGATGTCGGTGTCACAGGCATTCAGAAATGAGACGCGTTCCCGATTCACGTCAGCCCAAGGGCGGGGGGGTTCGGGGGGAGCAACATCTGTCCTTTGTGGGGACTGACACTGAGCCGGAGCACGAGGTTGGGAAGAATTTGTCCAACCAAGACGCCGATCATCCCCGTGCCAGATCTCGAATGTTGACTGCGACTCGGCCTGGGGCACATCGTGGGAGTAGGTAAAGCGGATGGGCCACTTCTTGCTTCTGGTCGTGGTCCGGGACATCGGTGCGAGTGGATGGAATGCGGGTGCCAGCTGCTGGGCCCCGCACATGAACTGAGGTGCACCAACCCTTCTAGCACGAACCCAGCGAAGATCCTGGCTGGACCAGGGCCAATGCCTTTCCAGATTGCATATAGTGACGTCGCTTCGTCAACCTGCAACGCCAGGCACTTGGCACGTATGCGCTCATAAACCATTCGGGTCTTGAGGACGACGACGACGTCGTCGTTGCCGTCAAGCGCATCCGCGCGGACCTCTCCAACCCTCCAAATGAGGATGATGTTGTGGGAGTTGAGCCGCGACATGGCGTCATGATTCGAGAGGAGGTTGACGAGCTGTGGGAGGTCGTGGTACTCCGAGTCGGGCCGTTCTAGGGTGTCCACCAGCTCCTGCGTGATTTGGCGCGGGTCCGTCAGCCACGACAGCACATCGCGGGGACAAGGACCAGCGTCATCGACAAGGGTACGGACGGTGTCGGCGTCGAATGGTTGATAGCGGTCCCACTGTTCCGCAGCGAACTCAGTACGAGGGATTTGGCGCAAGCTGACATGTGCCCAGAGAGGAAGTCAGAACTAGCACGCAAACGAGTGACCACGGTGTTATACGTACAGTGCGCACAGTTCTCTCACTACCCAACCGGACATCCACCAATGCCGCACCTCGCGCCACTGCAGAATCTGCTTCGTGCGCGTCCGGTCTGGGGAGACAGCTGCCACGAAGAATAACTGCCGCGTGCTGCATGTTACCGACTGGGGTATGGGTTCCTTGTCGTTGGGAGCGTCGACCAGCGACCAGAGCCGGGAGGTGTCGGGGATAGATTCAGGGATGTGGATCTCGGGGTCGAAGTTCGATGTCTGCACGGTTGCCACGCCATGCTCGTCGAAAAGGTATGTCTTGCCTTTGGAAGACGTGAACAGTACGCTTTCTTGACGCGAAAGGCACTGCATGAGAAAGAACAGCAGGAAGTACGACTTGCCTGGAAATGGAAATGGAAACGTTAGAAGGGAAATATGTTCTCAGTCGGGAGGTGACTCGTCAAGTTCACGTACCAATTCCGGGCTGCCCGAAAAGCAGGCAGCCTCTCATATTCGTGCTCGGCCTCTCCTGACGAGCCTTCCGAAAGCGATCGCCGTAAAGGATGTAGTCGTTACGAACGAAGATGAGGCCGTCCGGAAGCATTGGCCGAAAGAGGTTTTGGATAGTGGTCTGCCGAACATCCAGGAAGCGCTCGGAGGGTGGCTTCTCCAGCATGGCCTCGAAGAGGGTTGCGCCATTAGCTCCCCAGTATGTGTTCCGGAACTCAAGGATGCCCTGATTCTCGACGGGCGTCCAACGAGAACGGTGAGAGGGCTGAACTTTGACGTTAGGAGCGTGCGTAGCACTGCATATGTTGGGAACGAACTCACGTCCATGTGTGCAACTACGTCTACGGCGCGGATTACGAACTTCGTCGACCAGGTTAAGGGATGCAGTAGACAGCGACGTTCGAGGGCGACACGGAGAGGGAAGAGTGAGTACGACGTTCAGAATCATCCACGATGCTCGGGGAACCATTGTCATCCTCATTTCAATCTAGCCCGACAAGCAAGTTGTGGTGCCGAACATATGTACCCCGCACCGCGACCTAGCGACATCACCTATATGCATGACTGTAGGTCAGTATTGTATGAAGTGGATCAAGCACTCTGTAGTCAGGTCGAGATAAGCACTCACTTGGTACACTGTATCAATTCGAACTTCTCGTCCTCCCCGAGCCCAGCAGCCCTCTTTCTAGTAGCAAACTGTCCCAGAATTTATCACAGATGTTTCGTCAGAAACGCATGCGATACAAAGATGGCCTGCAACGATAGGCTGTCAGTAATTACGATTGACGAGTATGCCTTCAGCAATGCCGTTCTACTAAGTACTAGTAGATTATCGATACTGCTGTTGGCCACGTGTGGTCGGAGTGATCGTTGTTGAGGCTGATGGCAGTGCGATTCCTTCCATACGTTCGGTCTGTATGTGCTCCGCGCAAATGCCGATTTCATAACTCACCTGCTGCAACCACCTGTTCGACCAAGAGGCCCGGAACGCGGTGACTATAAGACGGCCGTACGACTTGAAGCTTGAAGCTTGAAGGACTCGAAGAGCTTGGTGCTGCACGTCGGGCCCAGGAATCAGTTGCAGTGGGGACTCTGATAGAGGGTTATCGGAAACGTCGTCCCAACATCATTTTATTCGCGGCTGGGCGTGTAGGGGATCCAAACGGGCGTCTAGCATATCGTCACCGAGTGACAGTGATTATGTTTCACTTGACCGGTAACGGCGTCGACCACTCCTGAGCTCAGTCCAGCCAACAGCACCTACCACTCCCTCCACCACCCATCCTCCGGAGCCCCCTCGCCGCACGACAGAAACCCTCGTGCTGCCTCCAGGCTCTGGCGGATCTTCCGCAGTTCTTCTCCTGATTGGTTTTAACTTGCCTTCCGCCATTAGCGCCTCGCCCGAGAGCGATTCTTTGGTTCCACTCAACTGGCCTTGTATCACTTACCTCTCCCATCGCTGCTCTGCTGGCCTGCCGTCCTGACCTTCGACACCCACCATGAGCTGGCTAGCAAGTCTCTTTACCAGCAAAAACAGCCGCACCTCCTCTCGCAGGGCGATGACTTCCACCATTGAGGCATTCAGCCTGCCCACATCCTCCCCGAGCCAGTCGCCGCACCCCGACGCATTCAACCCCGAGACCCTCCAGAGCGCACATTTTCCGCCATCGGCGTACTCGTATCCCCCTGCTTCACCGTCGGGACCGTACTACGATGTCCCCAACTCGTATGTCTCCACGCGTCTTCACATTTGATGTCGTGATGATGCTAAAGAACGCTGCCTATGGACAGCGCTGTTACCCCCAAATCCATGTCGATCCTCCCGCTGCACAATACCCCCGCGGGCGCTGGACATTCATACCCCCCGCTCTCCACCACATGGAACCGTCTCCGTCTGTGGCTCGAGCACGAATACCCGGAGCTTGGCGATACCCTCAACTACGGCATCCTCCCGCAAGACCTCGCGCAGCTCGAAATGGCCTTCGGGTTCTCCCTTCCCCAGCCTGTCCGAGAGTCGTATCTATGCGTTGACGGACAGGAGCCAGAGAGCTCTGCCGGGTGCTCCGAGGGGCTCTTTTTCGGCCTGACGCTCCTCCCATTGGAGGACGTCCTCGAAGAATGGCGTTTCTGGCGCGAGGTCGATGACGACCCTGCGACTGGCGCCAACGCCGGACTGAGGGAGATGATGGACTCGATACCGTCGGGGTGGGTCCGGCGGGAGTACTCGTGTCGCGGTTGGATCCCGCTCGTCGCAGACAAGGCGGGTAACTACCTCGGCATCGACATGAACCCCGGCGAGGGCGGCGCGGTGGGGCAGGTGATCGTCTTCGGGCGGGACTTTGACACCAAGGTCGTAATGTGGCGGGGTGATGGGCCGGGTGGCTGGGCGAAGTTCCTTGCTGGGTTCGTGGAGGACCTGGAGAGCGGGGAGGGGTACGAGATTGGGGCCGGCCACGAGGGGAGCGATGGGAGCGAGGATTCGATTGGCTACGAGAGCTACTTCTTTGACGGCGTGGGAGGTGGGCAGGGTGACACTGGAGGTGATACGGGAACGGGTGGGTTGAGGTTGGCCGGGGAGTACAAGGGGTGGAGCGTCCTGGAGGCTTGGGCGGACAAGAGCGTGCGGAGGTGGATAGATGCGGGCATCGTGCCCGAAAGTACCCTTCAACCGCCCCCAGAGAAGGCAAAGGTGAGTAGAACTATCGTTCCGTTTGCCATCCACGATAACAATACGCAGGAGAAGGTCATCCCGGAGCCGTTATCCCTCGCGCCATCGACGAGCTCTGCTGGTTCTGGCACGGCGGTCCCGATACCAGTCGTCAGCGACGACGACCAGGAGACGAGCGCTTTGGACGAGTCGTCTCTGCCCACTCCTTTAGGAAATGTCACGAACCACTCGACGAGACAGCTCCCCACGATATCCGTCACGAAGCCTCCGGCGCCCATGCCGTTCGACCTCCCTTCACCCAGCAACCTCACGCCGGACGATGATGAAGTTCGCCCCACTTTCCCGCCTCAAAACGATATCGAAGGACACCCTGTGCGTCAGGGGTCCATGTCCACCGTCCCTCTCACTGCTGTCCCTCCTCGCAAGGCGCGATCTCCATCACCAAAGCTCACGCTGAAGATCCAGACGAATCTGGTGGACTCCCCTGAGGAGGCTCTCAAGGCTGTCGAGATCGTCACTTCTCCAGTCGCCGTGCCGGACCTTCTTCACGAGGACTCGACGCTCGTGGGATCGTTGGAGGCTGACACCACAGGGGTTTATTCCAAGACCGAAGAAGACTCTCCCGTCCTCATTGATGCTGCAGATGATCCGTCAAATCAGGAGCCAGATACCATGATCCGCCTTGTCGGCGGCGGCGGCGTGTCCGGCACAACGGAAGATCCACTGGCAGCCGACGGCGTGCTCGTGGACGAGCATGAGGACAAGCATGAGGACGAGCACGCAGAGGCGGCGGACGCCGCCGCTGAGGTTGCGTCGATCAAGTCGACAGATTCGAAAGCATCAGCACCGAGCAAGAAGACGCATGGGAGGAAGAAGAGCAGCATCTCCTCTGGCCTCAAGAAGCTCGGGCACCTCAGTGGCGGGAAGCGGAAGACGGACTCGGTGGCGTCGACGGACTCGAAGCAGTAATGTCAGCGCTAGGATAAGCAACGGAGAGTTTGGAGGTGCGATGTGTCGCGGGCGAGGTTTTGAAAGTCTCGGGGCCAGGACGGACTTGGCTACTCTTTGTGGACGCTCATAGACTATGCTCTTCACAGCGGTGATCCTGAGTTCCTGGTCCTCATCAGCATCGTCCGTCTCTTCAGTTGCGCCATTCGTTTATGTACAGATCCACGCATTTTCTCGTCGATACCCGTAGTTACCACCTTAGTGAGTGTGATGGCTGCGCTCGAGCAACACCGGGGGCTGCAGAGTCGCGCAGATAATTATTATGCATATGCTCATTGGTTATGGTAGTGTTTAGGATCGCCGTCTTTCTTATTCATCTTCTAATTCAAGTCGACCAAGACAAGTTTTCGCAGTGGTCACTGGCGACGGATCGGTTCAGTGCGGCGAAGGCAGAATGGATGACTTGTTCTTAAAATCCCATGCAGGTTACCACGGAATTGCTCCCAATGCCCAGAGGATTCGACGCCTTGTAATGTGTTTCAAATAAGTTTTGGAAGATGGTCCGCCAAATAAATCGTCAGATAACCCGACGGCAACGATCTTGAATGGTTACCATAACGGGACGAACACCATTTCGGGGATTACCGAACCACCACTGCACCAGTGGGTACTGGACCTTTCACCGCGAGCTCTTGCAGGTCTCTACCCTTTGTTCTCGGGCTCCCAGTTCTTTGGGCGACGTTCCTGCTTACGCCTCCCATCTGTCTATAACGAGACCCTTCGAACAACGGCAATCGTGTCTTCCCTGTCGCGCTCCCAGGCATCCCAGTCCTCAGCCACACACGCGACTTCGCTCACGCCCGTCTCGTACATCTCCTCCCCCTGGTCGGTCTATCCCACGGAACCATGTCGGAAACAGCCGAATCACTCGTTGAAGAGCGCGTGATGCAGCTCCAGTGAGTTTCCCTTCCCTCATCGCCCTAACACAATGTTCATCGAGTCGACGTTCTCAGGGAAATAAGGAGGCGGCGGAACGAACTGCTTCGCGAGATGTACCACCTTATCCAGAAGAGGGACAACCTCGGCTCTTTGATCACGCTGGAGGAAGAGGAGGAGGAGAGTGATGAGCGGAGCCTCCAGCTATTTCTGGAGAGGTTCGACCTCGAGAGGCAGTGAGTATCCATTGTATACTCGCAATGTGTAGACGACACACTGGTATTTATGTTCGCGCGCGCCTAGTCCTGAGACTGGCCACATCTCAAGTCTCCTCGACGAGGAGCTTGCCCTACCCGAGACTCCTCCGGCATACTCCCCCGTATGTGTTATTGCACCTGAGCCACTCCCGCTTGAACCGGAGATTGCGGCCAATGCCATCTCGGAATCTCCTATGTCCGAACCGTCCGTGTCACCTCCCCCGAGCGAAATGCGAGAGGAGGAAGAGGAAGAAGAAGAGGAAGAAGAACCTCCCCAAATTCCTGACGTGTCCACACCCCCAGCGGATGCCTCCATGGACGTCGACTCTGCCCCCGTGCTTCCTCCCGAAGTCGCCGATATTCCGGAGACCAAGCCAAACATAACCGAAGGAGTAATTGCACGCGAACCGTCCCTAGTGCCGAACGCTGCTCCGGAGTCTCCAGGCGTCGTAGAACAAGAGCTGCATCCCACGCAGGACACCGTCCCTGGGAAATCCCCCACCCCTGCGCAACAAGATGTGCCAAGTCCCTCTTATAACGCCTCGAGTCTGGAATCGCCCGTTCCTCAGTCCACGGAATCGCTCGCTGCCACACAAGAACCCTCTTCGAGCCGGGCCTCCCTTCCGCCGTCACAGCCTTCTCCTTTGCAGCTCACCCGTGATGGGCCTGACGGCATCAAGGAGGAACCGCTGGATGATGAAGAAATGGAAGCCGCCGAGCCCGAACCGCAGGTGAAGTCGCCATCGCCCGCCGAGAGGACAGCTGTTCCGTTCGAGACGGTAGCGCCGACTCAACTCACCAAGGAGCACAGCGAGGACCAGATCATGGCCATCTTGAGACCTTCGCAACCGAGGTCGTCACTGACGCCTGTCGACGAACATGTTCATCGTCGTGCCGTCGACTACGCGATCCCCCACCCCCAACTCCAGCCTTGCTCTTTGTTCTCCTTCAACGAAGGTGCAGACCAACCTATGGCGGCCGAACACGCTAGAGGTCCCCACGAATTCGGTCCCGATCCACCGTACCCACTCCCTCCCCTCCACATGCTCCCTATGGAGTTCGCGAAGAAGAAGCAGTCCAAGCGTAAGCATAACAAGGGAGGTGATTCGAAGAAGGAAGAGTGGCAACCCATGGGCCTCAACAGGTGGGCAGCCGTTCTGAAAGCAAACCCCGTGCACACCAAGTTGTCCAGAGCGACGAAGTGTCTCAGCACGCGCGACTGGTCGGTGCGTATCTCTCCCATGCACTTGTGTAGTTCAGGTCATTTATGAGCTCCGTAGGTTGGTATCACGGAAATGCATCTTCTTCGCGTATTCGAGCGCATCGAGAAGTTGAAGGACTCCGGCGCATGGAGTTTCCGTCAACCCAAGAAGCAGCGCGGCGTGGGTGGCTTGACGAAGACACATTGGGATTACCTCCTGGATGAGATGGTAACTTGGCAGTCTTATTCTTGACTTAGCATTTGCTGAGCGAGTCTCGCAGCGGTGGATGCGCACGGATTTTCGGGAAGAGCGGAGATGGAAGCTCGTCCTTGCGTACAATCTAGCGCATGCGGTCATGGGATGGCATGAAGCGGGTTCTCTTGAGGAACGCGTCCGTAGAGGCATCGTCATCAAGTGGAAACCCCCGCCGCCAGAGGACACGGAGATGATGGACGGAGCTGAAGCCGTGGAGGCTGACGGGCCCTTTGGAGCAACTCAGGACACGGATGAAAACGGTGTCGACTCCAGAGACACAGGCTCTCAGAACGATGGCTACGGGTCGGACGACGAAAGCGAGGATGAACAAGACAAGGATCCCGTCCTTGACTCGCTCGAGCCTGGCCAAGCTTTGCAAGAAGCTCTTGAGCAGCTTGAACACGCCCCCACCCAACAGAACGGCCAGGATGGTGTAACATTTAAGCCTAAGATAGAGGAGATCGAGGACCTGACGGCGTTGGGTGACACCAACAACGCTCGCGACGAAAACGCTATGGAAGTGGACGACGCGAAACCTTCGCAGGTTGGGTCGAAGAAACCTGTGGACTCATCCGCTGCCAAACCGGCTGCGCCAGAAGTCCATCATGGCTTGAAGGCCTCCTCCAAGAATCCCGTCCTCGGCACAGCTGGAAGGGACGGTGATGGCGTCTCAGGAAAGCCCAAAGTCAACGTTAGCCACCCGGTCAGGGATTACATCATGTATGCCGATGTCAACAAGCTTTTCATCGACTTGGACGACCTTGATCTTGTGAAGAGCATGTCGGAGCTTACTACAGAGGATCCCATGGCCCCGAGCTCCCTTCCACAGCCGCCCGTCCCCCACGACCTCACCGCGATCTTTCATGAACTTCCGTTCTATACGATGCTTGATGTCGCTCCTCCTCCTGCCTCTGCCTCAGATGGCAAGAAGAAATCAGACCGTCGGTCAGATAGAGACGACCCTAACAAGCGGGCAGATGATGCGGCTTACACCAAACTCACGCCTACGTCCAAGTTCATGTTCGTGAAACCAACTCTTCTCGGCACGCTCAAGCCCGCGAGCAACTTCAAGGATGGCAGATGGTCTCAAATCGAGGAGACCCCCATCTTCGCAGATGTTGAAGTTCCACCCGCCCGCCCTGTCGACGAGAACCTGTGCGGTAAGTGTTTGCGGCGCTGCATCGACATATGAGAAAGCATGTTCACGTTGTGTCCTAGTACTCTTTGAGGGAACCGCGACGAAGACGAGTACGCCGACAGGTCATCCTGCGTTCATGCCTCCACCTCCCAGGGACGTCCGCAAGCGTAATGCCGAACATGGCGACGTTGTCGCCTGGACACCTGCGGAAGATGCACTTCTCAAGCAAGCAGTTGAGAAGTATCCGTACAACTGGCACCTTATTGCCGACGCGTTCAACTCGTCACGAGTCACCATCCCGACGGACAAGCGTTCGCCTTGGGAGTGTCTGGAGCGCTGGAGAGAGAAGTTCAGCGCCGCTGCCCGCGACGTGGCAGAAGACAGCGCCCCGTCAGCGTCCGCTGCAGCTTCACATATGACGACCAGAGGCTTCAAGAGGTCCGCCAACCAGAGCGTCGCTATGTCTGGCAACGGCGCCGCGAGTGGTGCGACCCAGGGCGAGCCTAAGAAACGCCGCCGGCATACAGCGATGCACGATACTCTCAAGAGGGCGGCGAAGCGGAGGGATCAGGCTCAGAAATCGAACGGTGCGTCGATGCCACCAGTTATATACCGTAGCGCGCTGACTGTTGTGGTGCGATGTAGCTGCGCCGCGCGCGAAGGGCAGTGCGGTACACGACACGCATGGGCAGTTCACAAAGTTGCCCAAGTTGACGCCTGCCGAGCTCAGTCGGATGAAGGCGGAGAAGGAGGCGAGAGATGCCCAAGAACTCCTCATGCGTCGCAGAAATGACGAACTTGCTCGACAGCATCTTCTACGGGACCAAGCGCAACGCGCTCAAGGACAGTCTTTGCCGCAAAACGCTGTAAGATATCATTCGGACCGTGGGGTGGACGGTACCACTTACTTGTCTGGATACCCAATAGCAGCAACCTCAAACGCCTCAGGGACAAATGCTTCCCCCAGGCGCTAATACCAACGGTGTCTCCAGGTCGGCAAATGGCGTTCCTCAAGTCCCGCAGATTCGCAGCCAGGTTGGTATATCACAGCAGCAACGGATCGCCGCTGCTCTGGCAGCTAATGCGAGCTCCCGGATGTCACCGCCCCAACTGGCGGCACATGCGGCACAGGCAGCGCAGGCACAGATGAGGGCTATGGCAGCGGCGGGGCAAGGGCAAGCTCTGGCACAAGCGCAAGGGCAGGCTCCTGCTCCAGCGCAGTCGCCAGCTCAAGGCCAAGTGCCAGCTCAAGTACAGGTGTCACATTCAAACGCCTCGGCCGCTTTGACTGCGGCGGCACCCGCACTCAGCGCTGCACATTTGTCGTCATCGTATGTTGCTCGGGCGACGAGTGCGTCCCCCGGCGTTCCTCACCATTCGCCGCCACTTCCCGCTGCCAGTCCCCCAAATGCCAGCGCTGTTCCGCGGCCGCCCTCCGTTCCCGGTCAGCCTGGCCAGGGTCTACAGATGAACCCCTTGCTGCAGATGCCTGTGACGGCACAGTTCTATCTGCAAAACATGCAAGGCATACCAGGCATCCAAGGAATGCGAGGCGGGTTCACCCAAGAGCAGCTCCATGCTCTGTTGCAGGTGGGTGAATAGTGGCGCTTGTTCCGGGAGAAGGCTGATGGTCAAATGGTAGCGTCAGCAGCAGTCGTATGCCCATGCTCAGCAGCAACAGCTTCAGCAGTCGCAGAACCCTCCCAACGGCAACTTCCCGCACCAGTAGCTTATCTCTCTGAGTCTCCGCTTGCACGACGGACTGTAGATATCATCATGTATCACCTAGACACGCACGCTATCCAACTTTCAATTGGCTATGATATATATCACCTTGTACTATCTTCAGCATGTCGGTTGGTTACAATCGCAAATACATTACTACCGTGTTGCACCTACTTATTCCTCGCTCAGTTGGGTTGGAAGACCGGTGTCCATTTTCGGATGCCCATGACGTACGTCCTCGGCACGCCGCCATAATATGATAGGTCCACTGGCGCCAACTCTCAAAGACTCAACACACAACACAATCCACGATTCACTGAACTTCATACCAATGTCGTCTGGAAAAACAGCACAGGTACCGCTCCCAAACACCTCAGGCTCTCAGCAGCAAGCTTGATAATCCTGAACAGGACGGAGCCTGGAAGCAGAGGGAACAGGCCGCCGAAGACCAATATGCTCGCGCGAAGGCAAGGATTGGCCGCAGTCCCCCGCCCCATGGAACATACCACCCATACTCACCTTCATCGTAAATCCAAACACAGGAAGCCGAGCAGCTGAAAGCGATCCGGGACGAGCTCGCGAACAAGCAGCCAGCTGAACCTGAACCTGAACCCGCGAAGTCGGAGCTCGACAGGGACTTCGAGGGCGGGTACGGCGGCCAGGAGGATCTCGAGGACCGCTATGCGACGACTTGCGGAGAGCACTGACACCAATCCCGGCCACTGTACGATAGTATTCGCTGTGAGCAGCTGCAGTTTTGCGCCCCTGTTGCGTAATTGTAACACCACTCCGCTCCGCGCATCCCACACTTATACGTTAACTTAGCCTCGACCAAGACCGCCCACGCTGACACCTCTCGCGTTCCGTGTGAGGGGTTTGGCCGAACCTATACGTTAACTCGCATCTCACGTCTGAAGACGGTGTCATTTGCGGTCGCACGACTGCGCACCAGAACTCGCACCGTCGACCTTCGTCCCCACGCCAATATGCATACCATCTGTCGATCGTCAATAGGCACTACGGCAGTGAATAAGCTAGAGAGCACCAGCACCGCAAGTTGGTTACGCTGAGGGGCTGGGGCCAGCCGCACACTGGGTCCGTGAATAATATGAACGACAGCAGGGCTAGCAAGCAGCAGCGTAAAAAGCGTGAGCGAGGCAGATCGAGGTAATTAAGAGTCCAGTCCGTGTGTGTGTGAGTAATCGAGCACTTAGACTAGCATTGAGAAAAAAAAGTCCGGCAACAACAACTATGTAAAGCACAACATACGACTTCTCTCCGCGGGCGGCGGTCGCCAGCAGCCTGAGACGTGTGTGCCGCCCCGCGGCGGAACGAAGGAGAGCAGCAGGCCAGGCAAGTAAGTAAGCAAGTAGGTACGTATGCAGGTAGCGAGTCCAATGGGGGAGATAATGAAATATGTGTAGGGAACGTAACGCAGACAACCTAGTCCAGCACGGACTCACGCTCACGCTCATGCGAAGCGCGACGGCGACGGCGGGGTCGTCGGCGCCGGGACCGCCGCGCGCGCAGCTTCGCGCCGGCGCCCGTTCAGCGGTGGACACGCCGCCGGGCTCGCCGTGGGGCCCATCCAGGGGTCGAGGTACCCGCACGTCGCGACGGGCACGAACATCTGCGCTGAGTCGGTCGGCTGCGCCCAGCCGTTGCCCGTCGAGAACGACGCGCCCGAGACGGACGTGACCGACGGCGCGGGGAGCGTGATGAGCGAGCCCGTCTGCGTGTACTGCGGGAGCGTCGCGAGGTTGTCGACGTTCGTCAGCGTTGACGGCGGCCATGCGAGCGCGTCGAGCGCGGTCTGCGGGATCTGGCCGGCGCCGGCGCCGCCCGTCTGCCACGCCTGGAGGGGCGGGTTGAATGGGTCGGTGTTCTCACAGACACCGTCGGAGAGGCGGGGGTCCGTGGGCATCCAGCCCTGCTCGAGGCCGAGTTGGTAAGACCAAGCAGGTGCCGTAACGAGACCCGTCACTGAGGATTCGCCAATCTTCCACGTCCAGAAAAACCAGTTCTGCATTCGGTGCGTCCTATGTCAGTATATGAGTCATCGAGGGAGGTCACAGCGACACCATACCTGAAGAGCAGACATTGACTGCAGGGCAAACTGCTGCATCGCCGCCTTCCACGCGTCGTCGTACGCGGGGTAGTTCAGGTACGGCGTGCAGTCTCCCGTCTTGTCGAAGTGGCTCGCGGTGAACGTCCCGTCGTACCGCGCGCCGAGGTTCACGCCGTTGACCCACTGGCCGCAGTCGTTGATGGCCAGACTGAACTCGCCGACGTGCGTCATGCCGAACGCGGTCATCGAGTCGTTCTGCCCCTTCGCCCACGTCGAGCACGCCTGACCGCTCTGCACACGGACCGAGTAGTCGTCTGCGGACTGCCCGCCGAAGCAGATGTACTGGTGGATGTCGAGCTGCATGCGGTCAGCGTTCGGGAGGAAACCGGCCCAGTTGGTCAGGCCGAGGAACGCGTCGTGCATGACGACCCAAGCACCGTTGCCCTCGCCGGTGCCGGACGCAGTGCGGACGATGTCGTAGGCCTTGACGTAGCTGGGCAAGGAACGTCAGCGATGGTGTCGGATGTACGGAAAACGGACGCACTAGCGCTGGATTGCGTCTGTACCAATGGTTGGGCCGAAGGGCTCATTGGTGATACCGAACATGACGATGACGTCCTTGTACTCGGGCTGGGAGATGAACTCGGAGATGATACGGATGTAGTCGAGCGACCGTTCAGCGTTGTTGATACCCATGGGCCCGTAGAGCACGTTGATAGTGCCGAGGCGTCCTGAGTGGTTCCAGCCGTTCTGGGAACCAGGAAGCGCATGGAGGTCAAGGTTGATGCGGAGACCATACTTGCGCGCCCAGCCCACGGCCTTCAAGAAGTACCTACAATAATGTACGCGATTTAGCGCCGCGAGACAGGAACTGACACTGCATATACGCACGTCCATGAAGTCTTGGCCAAGTAAGGCTCGTTTTGACGGGTCTCGATAGCCCAGAAAGGAATGGGAATGCGAACGAAGTTGAGACCGGCAGCGGCAATCTGGGCGAAGTCCTGCTCGGTCTACAGGGAAGTTGTGAGCGAATGAATCTGATAGAGAGTTGAAGATGCAACTGACGATGAAGGTCTTGTAGTGGTTCTCGAGCTGCTGAAGACCGCCATCCGCGGTATCGGCAGCCATGCGCTGAGACAGGTCCCATTCATCGAACGCCGGATTTGAGGTGTTGACATACTTCTCGTAGAGGGCGGGCACACTGTGGCACATGTTACTCTCGCGAGCTGAATCCGCCCAGGACGGACACTTACATGAACTAAAAATGCGAGGGGACCGTTAGCAACGGAGTTGAGACTCTGGAGATTCAAGATCGACATACCGGTTCAGTGACAAGCCATCCGCCAAGGTTGACACTGGACATGATGGATCAGGATTCGCTTATGAAAATACAAGAGAAATTAACTTTGACACGAACCCTCTGATTGGGTCTTCACCAAACTTGAACGACTCGTTTAAGGCGGGCGTCCATAACTGAGCACGGGCACCGCTGGAGAAGGGATTGGCGGGGTCGTAGTACCAGAAGCCACCGAATGAGTTGTTGTAGACGAAGGTGGTGCCATTGTCCATGGTGACAGTGCTACCATCGGTACCGGTTTGAACGGCAAGGTTCTGGTTGCTGCCCGATGGAGATGTGGAGTTGTTGTCGCTGCCGGTGGATGCACTGCCGCTGCTTGTGCCGTGCTTGGGCTTGATGACAGTGAAGTATACGGCGACAGCGGCACCTGCGATGACGAGAAGAGCGACGAGGGAACCGATGATGATGGCCTTCTTGCGGGATGATCGCTTGGGAGCATAGGGTCTGTGGGGGGGGATGGCGTAGGACTCTTTGGGGAAGTTTCCCTGGGACGGGTTTAGGTCGGAATCGTTGTAGTTATAGCTGTAGAAGCCTTGCTTGCCACGGTCGTTGAGAGCGAGGGAGGAAGCATTATAGTCGTCACCAGTGAGGGTAGGGTTAGAGGAAGCGAAGGAGGCACGATGTTCACTATGGGCAGCGGCACCCATGAAGCGGGGGGCGGCCGCCCCAGCGGGGAGGTCATCGTGGAGGTGGAGATGCTCTGTCTCCGGGGTGTAGTACTCGGAGCCCCGGGAGGGGTCGGGCTGGGGAGCGTAAGGGTTGGTGTTTGTGAAGACGGGCTGGTACGGGGACTGAGACATGGTGTCTACCCGCACTGGAGAAAAGAGGACGGGGGGAATAAAGGAGTGGCGGGGGAGCATCAGCAAAAGTGCACCTTCCTGAATCCTGCTGAACGACCCTGAGTGCCTGGGGAAGCAGTCTAAGGAGCCCTCAGGAGCCCCAGGCTCCAAGGCATCAGATGCCTGAGAACCTGAGAACGCCTGAGGCGACCTGTCACGCTTACCCAGGAAGTCCAGGAAGCTCAGGGTCCGGCCAGGAAAAATGTACTTTTGCTGATGAGGGAAAGGGAAGGGAAAGGAAAGGAAAGGAAGGAGGGGAGAGAGACGACGAAAGTAGGAGAGGGCAGGGAAGAGACAGGCGGGTAAATGGGGAGAAGTAAATCAAGTCAGCATGGGATAGCCGATGATGGGGATAGCAGACGGCAGATGCATGGTTAGCAGAGGACTCACGAAGCGAAGGTCACGGAGGGGTTGTTCCTGGGTTGTTCCTTGATGAAGAGTGCGGGATCTTCGTGAGCGTCGTCAGTGCCGGAGCGGGAAGGAAGGAGGAGGGGCAGCGAGCACGGCTCGTGCAGAAGGAGCGGAGGCGAGCGAAGGGAGCGACGACGACGATGAGCCAGGGACGGGGTGTTGAGAGAGGCCTGCCAATATTAGGCAACTGGTCCCAGCCGGCACACGCCAAAACTAGACGTGGGAACTCCGGCCTCCCTCCGGCTCCCACACCTCCCCTCACCCGCTTCTGCCGATCGCGATTGGCAGTGGCGTCCGCCCTCACCGCCTCATTCGTCGACCCGGCCCGTCCCCTCCCTGCTCCTTCCCCGCGCCCGCTTGCTCAGGCTCCTCCAGCAGAGGATATCGATGCCTTTGCCAGAGCGGACATGGGCATCGATTCCGAGCCCCGGTACTCGTCATTTGTTCCGGACCGTGTTCTCGTGATCCCACCCAGATGCCTTGCTCGCTGTTGCCTACCCAATCACCGCCGTGTCTTCGGCATGAGGTCACCAACATCTGCTTTTACCTTCCGGCATCCCTCTCCCCATCTCCTTCTTCCCCGTTTGTCGCCTTGAATCCACCCGATTCCCTTAGCCTCTCTACTGAGCGTGTCCTCCATTCCACCAAACCCACCTCGTCCTCTTCTCGTTCCCTCTTGTAGCTTCTTCCCTAAAATATGTGCCCGAACCCGGACGGCATCTCGGACATTGTTCACTCTGGCCATGCCACAAGCATGCCGCCCATCAAATCTAAAGCTTCCGCTCCAACCGCAGTCAGTTATTCTTCCCCTCTTATGACTTTCAACCTACAGTTCATCTACATTTTTGCCCTCGAATCGGATCCCTCATACTCTCGCCATGGCGCTCGGCTTCAAGCCCACCTTCCCGTTGGACTCCTCGTGTCCGCCGCTGTGACGCGACAACTCCATGCCGTCTTCGGCCATCCAACAAGAACTTCAAGCTATTCTTGCTCCCCACCTTTCTCCCACATCGGCAGATATCGCCCTCATGAGGCTCCAGCGCCAAGTTTTTTATGTGATCGTCGCCGTCTTCCCTTCAAAGATGTTCCCCAACCATCCGCCGCACCGGGCATACTATATCAGCGCTGTGTCGTTATGGTAATCTTGCAAGATAGACAGACGTCAATAGGGGTGCTCAAATGGTGCGTCATGTTCGCATCCATCTCCTCTCTTAGTATGTGCAAATATATATGGAGACATGTACGCTTGGTTCATGAGGCCTTCCGCCCTTCAAGCACACGCAGTAGAAATGTCTGGTCCCTCGATCCTCATTCCGATCAAGCAATCGGCAGGTTTAGGGGACAGACGACAAAACTTGAGATCAGATCACTCGTCGTCACGGAGTGGGGGGAGCAACGCATATGCATTGAAAGCAGTGTTGGCTAGCATTGGGCGCATCTGACATCATACATACCTCCTGTCTTCTAATCTGCGTCGTTGCATAGTGAGCGACAATGCTCGGGCTGCACTCTGTCACCGGTTCACCCATCGTTCCCCATTTGGGCTCCGTCATGAAGTTCCCCCGTCCCGCGCTGCATAGTCTATGCACAATCCCACTAGAGCGTTGGGTGCTTTCCAAGCATGTTTTCGCCTATGGGCAGATCAGGGACACCAAGGTGATGCATATCGCATGGCGTAGACTCTCTTCCCCGCGGGACCAAAGGATGCGCATGTATCCCGAGCTAGCCGGATGCCCGGCAGAGTACTAGTCTGGCTGTGGCTCAGTTGAGGTTAAGTTCAAACAATATTCCACACGGACTCCGGTACCGCTACATCGAGGCTCCGCGCGATATCGATGCGTATGCCCGCCATCGAACTATCAAGTAAGTGACCGGTTGACCGTTGAAGCGACTGAATCTTTAATGCAGACGCTTCGCGTTGGCTCGCTCTGACGTAAGTATGGCTATTGGCTGAATGTAGTGGCAAAACAGGGACCATGAGCTTGTGTGGATTAACGGCTACGCGATGCGACTCTTATGGCATTATCCTTCCTCAACCATATAAGGCCTGCAGAGGTCGCACCTCTTCCAAGAAGTCTGACCTCTGCGCGGTGCTTTCGCTACTTTCTTGGTCCTCATTTTATGATCTCTCAAGCTATTTGACCTTCTTCTGCACCTAAGTCCTAACATCGTTCTCTCACCCTACGGCGGCAGGTATGCACTCGATGGTCCGGGGGGACTCGTTCGGCGCGTGGGCACCGTCGCGCGGGGGACGAGCAACCTCGCTAACGCGTTCCTCCTGCAGCTGCGCGACGGGCGCGTCGTTGCGGCTTACCGGAACCACGAGCTCGGCGCGGATGGGAAGACCACGCGCTACAGGCTCACGGTGTCCGTGTCAGCGAACGGGGGAAAATGTGGAAGGTCTTGAGCGAGATCGCAGAGCGCGCGGCGACTGCGAAGGCTAACGGGCTTTGGGTGAGTCGTCTTGACACTGTGTACTTATTGCTATCGGTTAAGGCTCGAGTCGAGCCTCGAGGTTCGCGCGTGTCGGACCCGCTGTCGGGTTCCGCGAGAACGAGCGAACCTCCAGTGCTCCACTCCGCGACGTCCGCGTACCTGTATACGGGGTAAGTGGCTGTGTCCCGCAGCAAGGCTTGAGTACTTGAGTACTTACTTATACTTATGGGGCTCGGGTACTCACAGCTCACGTACGTTGAACGTTTATGTAACACTAGGTGCAAATCAGGATATTTCGCCCAAACTACTGTAGAGATTACGGTGAAATAAGTCTGAATATCTTTACCATCCTCCGCCACAACGACTGTAATACCTCTTTGTAGTTGAATACACTCCCTTCACCGTAAGTGCCGGTCTTTACGACAGGTCTACAAAGGGCTTTACGATCGCTAAGGCAAAGGGTGGTAAAGGTATTCTAAGTATCTCTACCGTAATCTTTACCACAATGTAGGGCGGATTACCCTGATATGCACCCCGTGTAAACCACGGAGGCTCATGCATTCATGAAGCATATCATGGTCGCTTATTGACTGATTGACGCCTAGATGGGCGCCTACCTGCAGCTGGATTTGAAACTCAAACAGCGGACTGCTGCTGTGTGGCTTGTCTTCAACTTACTACCATCGACACTGCAGGGTCACCGTCTCTGTCTCGAGCTTGAACACTTCAACACGTCGTTTGTTCTAGATGGAATCCTCAGCTGATGCGGGCATGGTCGCGCGTGCGCTCAATGGTCACGCTCTGTTTTTCTTCCCGAATTGATGCATGGTGCTCTAGCTGGAGCCAATCCTGGCGGTGGGCTAATCGCTGGCACTGGCAACTCTCAGGTCTGGTTTGGCACCGAGCTTGAAGCCCAAGCACACGAGGGCCACCCTGGTACGTTTCCCTTTCTCTTCGCCGATATTTCCAGATTTCGTCGTTATTATGCACTCCCCCTTGTCTCATCTTTCGTTTGGGTAACATGTGGCCTTGGCCCCTCGCTGCGCTCATGCATCGTCGTGGGTGGTATATATACCCGTACCCCCGCCCTCGTCTCTCTGGTGCCGATGTCGCCTTTCCGTCATGCACACATTTGGCCTTCTGTCCTTGCTCGCCGCGGCGACGTCTTTGGTCGCCCCTGGCTTAGGCCGTCGCCACCAGTGCCATCAACGCTCTAGCACTGGCATCACCGGTACGGCCGCTGCTGGCGACGCTTACTGGTTGCAGAGCATCAAGCACCAGGGTATCGCTGCTTTCAATGCAGACCCTTCCAATTACCAGGTCTTCCGCAACGTCAAAGACTTCGGTGCCGTTGGTGACGGTGTAACAGACGATACGGCTGCAATCAAGTACGTCCGATTCCAGCTCAATGTTCGAGTTGAACTGAACTCCCCATGTACTTGCAGCAAGGCCATCTCGTCCGGTATTAGGTGCGGTCAGGGTTGCGATTCTTCCACTACTCAACCCTCTGTTGTCTACTTCCCTGCCGGGTGCGCTTTGCTCTAATATATCATTCCGGATTTTCCCCCTAACACTCAGGTAATTTACAGCACCTACAAGGTTTCCTCGCCAATTATGTGCGGACCATACGAGCTTTTTTTGGTTTCACGTTTCTAACAGTACTCGAATGCAACAGCGCCTATTACTATACCGTCCTTATTGGTGATGCCCGTACGCCTCCCAAGTTGCTCGCCGATCCAGCCTTCTCTGGCATGGCTGTCATCGGTAAGTATCACATGATTATCCCCCACTCTTGTCCATGAATTGAAGCAATTGGTTGATATTGATCGTTTGCCTCCTAGATGCGGATCCCTACATCCCGGATGGTGGCGGTGCACAGTGGTACGTGAACCAGAACAACTTCTTCCGGAGCGTGCGCAACTTCGTCATCGACCTCACCCAAACGCCGGTGAACACAACTTCGACCGGAATCCACTGGCAAGTCTCACAGTCGACGTCAATCATGAACGTCGTTTTCGAGATGAGCACCGACCCCAACACGGGTCACCAGGGTATGTCTCTCGAACGGGTTTTTACAAGATGGACGAAGTTCCCTAATGTTTGTTTCTGTGGTCGATAGGGATCTGGATGGAGAACGGCTCCGGTGGTTTTATGGGCGGTGAATACTTCAGTCCTGGCCATTATACTAAGCTTGCGCTCACTATTGCCTCCCCGTATAGACATGGTGTTCAACGGAGGTAAGAATAGAACACAAATCAGGACCCTGGCTTTCTATCCTGACTAATTTTACCAGGAAAATTCGGCATGTGGGTTGGCAACCAGCAGTTCACAGTTCGCAACGTGACCATGAACAACTGCAACACGGGTAAATGCTGAATTAACCTGATGGTGGTATTAGAATCTGGGTAGCTGATAATCCATGCCTCTTACAGCCGTTTTCTCGATGTGGAATTGGGGTTAGTTGTTCACTCGCCGGTGCTAAGTCTGGTTTTCCCCTGACTGATACGTCTTCTAGGTTGGACTTTCCAGGGGGTTACTGGTGCGCAAACCTCGTCCGTCGAGAATATTTCAAGCAGCAGAGCGCTGATTCCCTCCACAGTCAACAACTGCCAGGTCGCGTTCGATCTCAGGACGGGCGGTCTCACACCACAAGATCAGGTTAGTATTCCTTCGTCGGACTTCATCTCTAGAAGCCGGTACCTTTGTGTCTCCATCGCTCACGTCAACCCCATCACGGAACAGACGACTGGCTCGATTGCTCTCATTGACGTCTATGTCTCAAATACGCCCATCTTCGTCCGTTCATCGATCGCATCCAACGGCAGTCTCCACGGGGCGCTCGTCCTCAACAACATCCATCTCACACACGTCCCGACTGCAGTCACCGTTGCTGGAGGTGCAGACATTCTCGCGGGGACCACAGGCACCATGAAGATCAAGTCGTGGGGTCAGGGCAACGTTTATGCTGGCACCTCACAGACGGGCACTTTTACACAGGGGGACATCGCCGAGCCACACAAGCACCACAGCCTCCTCGACAGCGCCGGTCGCATCTTTGGCAAATCGCATCCGCAGTACGAAGACTTCGCCGTTGATCAGGTCGTCAGTGTTAGGGACCACGGCGCGAAGGGCGACGGCAAGACGGACGATACCGCTGCTCTGCAGGCCGTGTTCGATGAGTTCGCGGGCTGCAAGCTCATCTTCGTCGACCATGGCACGTACCTCATCACCGACACTCTGAAGATCCCTCCCAGCACGCAGGTGGTTGGCGAGGCTTGGAGCGTCTTCCTAGGCGCGGGCGATGCGTTCTCCGACCAGACGAACCCGAAGGTCGTGGTGCAGGTCGGCGAGGAGGACGATATCGGCATTGTGGAGATTTCCGATATCATCTTCGCGACTCGGGCTCCAGGTGGGACTACCGTGTCACTGCGATATTCTACAGCGTTGACCATGTGTTTGGGTTGCAGCGGCTGGCGCAATCGTCGTTGAATGGAACATCCATTCTCATACTCAGGGTGGGGCCGGTATGTGGGACTCCCACATCCGTCTTGGTGGTGGTGAGTTAATGAATATCCATGCTCTTCGTATGAGCCTCTGATGTTTCGTCGCATTAGCCGCGGGCACGAATTTGCTCGTCTCCAACTGCCCGAGCGGTACGATTGATGAGGCTTGCTCTGCTGCATACCTCGCCCTTCACCTCACCAGGAAATCCACCGCATACCTCGAGGTAAGGTGTTTTCCTCATGCGTTGTAGACGGTTATTTCTGAACAGTCAAACTTGAACTCTAGGGCACATGGGTCTGGCTCGCCGACCACGACCTTGACAGCGGCGGATCACTGCAGATTACCGCGTTTAGTGGGAGAGGTATTCTTTCCGAGTCTCAGGGCCCGGTATGGATGATCGGCACTGGATGTGAGTCATTTATAACATTGGAGCCCCATGGTCCCGGTGTGGACGGGCTAATGTGATATGTGTGCGATAGCGGAGCACCACACCATCTACCAGTACAACCTTGCGGGAGCGAAGCAGCACTACATGGGCCTAATTCAGACTGAGACCGTGCGTGCTAGTCGAACACGATATGCTCTTGACCTCCAGCTGACGAACTTTGCTGCTGCAGCCGTACTACCAGCCAGTCCCTGCGCTTCCTCACCCGTTCACCGCGAACCATAGTTTCCATGACCCAACGCACTTGCAGGGCCAGACCTCAGCTTGGGGTGTCAATATTCAAGACTCGTCAGACATACTCATCTTCGGTAGGTTTGCCTCTCGGGCTTTATACCTCGTGAGTACACCAAATGCTGATGGATGTATGCGTTCGCCCATAGGTGCGGGCCTCTACAGCTTCTTCTCCAACTACTCCACGGCCTGCTTAGGCACCACAAGCTGCCAGAGCCAGGTATTCAACATCGACACGGATTCAAGCGTCAGCGTGTATGGCCTGGCCACTGTCGGCACTACCAGCATGCTCTCCATCGAGGGCCGGCCCATCATCCCCGCAAGCCCGAATGTGAACGGTTTCCAGCACACCGTTACTGCCTGGAGCCGTGTTAAGCACTGCTAGTGGCTGGTTTGTATTGTATCAAGCAAGTCGGCATAATACCTATCCCCAAGACACTATCGCATTACTGTACTTAGGTATTTTTCGGGGAATCATGCGATATCATACCAGGTAAAAAGTACAGCGTGCGCCGCCATTCCCATCATTATCTTGAGACATAGACATTATCATTACTATGCACAGCACATTACAGTACTTATTCCACCTACAATAGCTAATCACCAACGATTTCAGTCCGGCCCCGATCTTCGAACATTCGTGTCATGTATACGACGACCAAGTACTTTCCACCCGTTACTTACGCACGTACGGCCACCACCGTCCTAGTCTCCGTTGCTGACCTTTATCCGGACGAAGCGATGATAGTCGATCGTTTCCTAGGTTCGTTACGTTCGTACCAAACCCCTCGCACGTGAACGTGATCGTTTCCACCGTACGGTGATCAACTCGTGGACACTTTGAGCGGCTGACAACTGTGCGAACGACACTAGCGCGTTGCACCATGCGCCAAAGGGCCGACAACCTCGATGCTCGTGCCACCAGAAGGGGTTGGCCAGGCAAAGTACAACTACAGTAGTTGTCTGCCACTAAGTAAGTAATAAGACTGCATCGGTGCGCTATAACTTCCTATCTAAGATCGACTTTGGACTGATTCTTGACTTTTCGTGTCACGGTGGGGAGATTGCCAGGTCACTTCCTGAAACATGCGCCTGCTTCATACAACCACCGGAGATTTTCACGAAGTCGACGACGACAAACTCGAGGAATTTCGATATGCGATCCTGTCGCATATGTACGCGTGGAATAAGGAGCCAGAGCTATCGTACAAAGACTTTCGGACGATCCAGGAAGACTACAGATACTCTGCATCTCCCGCTCCTCTATCGCCAACTACATCGGATATCACCCTCCCACAGCCTTCCCCACAACCCCACCCTTCGATCTTCGCGATCTCCTCATCTTCCTCATCCCCCCACTTTCCTCAATCGACTGCTATTCTAGACGATCCCAGAGTGTCGTCGAAGATCCGAGAGGCGTGTCGCATAGCGCGGACGGACAACTACGACTACATCTGGATCAACACTTGTTGTATCAACGATGACAACACTCTGGAGTCTTCAGAAGCTATCCATGCCACCTTCCGCCGATTCTCCAAGGCAGCCATCTGCTACGTCTATCTCGCAGACGTCCCCGAGGCAGACAACCCCTCGATGCGATCCGTAGGCAGTCCTTTTCACTTCAGCCGATGGTTCACTCGAGGATGGACGCTCCAGGAGCTGATCTCTCCCAAAAACTTGGTATTCGTCTCTCAAAACTGGCAGCGTCTCGGTACCAAGGAGGGTCTGGCAGAGGTCATCTCGGAGATCACTGGTATAGACGAGGAGATTTTGACACACTGCAAGCTCTATAGCGACGTTAGCGTCGCGAGACGGATGTACTGGGCCTCCCGCCGACGTACCACCCGCGTGGAAGACGAGGCGTACAGTCTGATGGGCCTTTTCGGAGTCACGATTCAGCCGATGTATGGGGAGGGACACCAAGCGTTCTTTCGTCTACAGCAAGAGATCCTGATGCGAACGCAGGACCAAAGCCTCTTCGCATGGGGGACTCGTTCTCCCGCTCTACACTATCCTCGAGCCGATGCCGATCCTAATCATCCCCCGCTTACTCACTTTCCGCCTCATCGCGACGTTCAGGATAGTACGCTTTTCGCTCGTTCCCCTTCCGACTTCGCCAACAGCCGTGCCGTTGACCGCGTGAGCCACGACTCCATCCTGGACTCCAAACTGGGCTTGCAATATGCCTTTACTCCGTATGGTTTACGCACTCAACTCCCACTCATCCCGCTGAGCTCATTGGTCGACGGATCTGCGGTCGTGCCGACATATCAGGCTTCACTGCATCTCGCAATCCTGGCTTGTGGGCTTACGCTCGACGGCGCGAGACACTTTGTGTCCCTTCTCCTCTCCCACGACCAGGAGCCCTCCCCATTCGGCATCAATGTCCTCATACCCAAGATACTCCGTGGATCACCAGGCCCCGAGTGCTCTCGCATTCGCCTCATCACCATCCCTCACTCCTTGGTCGAATCCTATACCATCCGGCAGTCCATGTGCACGCATACGGTCCACCTATCCTCTCCTGACTATGTCTCGGAGTCCCTCGTAACCGTGAAAACGACCATGGCCTCTCTCTCCCAGCGCTCCTATAAGCGATTACAGGAGCGCGGATACACAGTCGAGGACACAGGCATCGGCACCTTGTGGTTCCCCTTGCGCCGACTCACCCTTTCCAAGGGCGATGTGGTTTTCGAGGTCGAGTACGGGTCGACTCGTCACGGCAACGAGGCTGCCGTGCAGTTGGTCGTCAAACAGTGCCCGCCGCTTGGTAGTACAGCTTCGAGCGTTGCACCTTGCGTCGAGCCGGGTTCGACCCATTGGGTACACAGCTGGAGGCTGACGGAGTTCCATCTGAAGGACTCTTTGATTTTGAGCTTTGGGCTGGAATGTCTCCCAACATCTCGATCGTATTATTTGAACGTTATCGAGACAGCAGTTGATGAAGTTTAGTGTATAGTTTTCTCTGTACATTATGTCTGGTTCTTGAACTAGTAGCGCAGTATGTAGTCTTCAACGTTCTCACTGCCCTCCCCGCAAAACAGGGCGTCACTGAGTCTCGCACCACCAACGTGACTGTCGTGACAAAGCTAGCAATATGAATCGCATGACAGCTACTGCGGACACCCCCAGCGCGGATGAGATATGTTAGCGCGTTCATCTGCATTCAGCTTTCGGCCAGCTAAGTCGACATGTAAGTATGCGCTCCCACTCAGGCTCGTCTCCGAGATCAATCGATCACTAGTCGCAGCTGCCTGACCTCCTGTGACAAGCGTCACGTCCCCGAACGCATCCGGATCCATCGTCACCGTGTCCCAACTAATTATCAGTTGGGCATGCGGCTACTCGATACCGAGACAGGTCGGTTCATCGACCAACAGGGGGGCTTCCCGTACGCTATCTTGTCGCACGTATGGGACAAACGCGAGCTAGCCTACCAGGATCTCCAACGGATCCACACATCGTTTGGCATGAATGTCTCGCTGAGCGACGAAGGTGAGTACCATTCCGTTCGAGTCGCCTCAGCAACACATCCGGTCGCGCAGCTCAATTCCTTTTAGTTTATAGTCCCCAGTCGTCCATTCTTCCCCCCACCCTGTCGAGCTGCATCCTCGACCATCCAGATGTAACGCCCAAAGTACGGGAGGCGTGTCGCATCGCCCGCGAGCACGGGTATCGCTACATTTGGATCGACTCCTGCTGCATCGACAAGACCAGCAGCTCGGAGTTATCGGAGGCGATCAACTCGATGCACCGGTGGTACCGCGACGCGTCTGTCTGCTACGCGTTCCTTGCAGACGTCCCCAACTCG
This sequence comes from Ganoderma leucocontextum, assembly GCA_020736865.1. NCBI lineage: Eukaryota > Fungi > Basidiomycota > Agaricomycetes > Polyporales > Polyporaceae > Ganoderma > Ganoderma leucocontextum. The sequence goes on along the minus strand of JAHKGY010000003.1, from coordinate 2,282,513 downwards.
CCCCGCTCGGACATACGATCGCCCGGGAGTGCATTCCACCAGAGCCGGTGGTTCACGCGGGGCTGGACCCTGCAGGAGCTGATCGCTCCCCGATCTTTGGTGTTTATGTCACAGAACTGGGTCCCGCTTGGGACGAAGGAGAGTCTGGTTGACGTCGTGGAGAAGATCACCGGGATCGACCAGGACATTCTGCGACACCACAAGCCGCTCGACCAGGTCAGCGTCGCGAGACGGATGTCGTGGGCGTCCCGCCGGAACACGACGCGGGTGGAAGACGAGGCGTACTGCCTGCTCGGGATATTCGGCATCAACATGGAGACGCTGTATGGCGAGGGCAGGCACGCCTTCTTCCGCCTTCAGGAGAGGATCCTCATGCAGATCCCGGACCAGAGCATCTTTGCCTGGGGCTTACCTTTCCCCAGACGCATTCCGCCACCCGCCCCTCCAGCTGTGCTCGACTTCGTCAAGCTCGACGCCATGCTGTTTGCGCAGGCGCCATCGGATTTCGCGCAGAGCGACGCGATCGTCAGTCTACCTCACCACATCTTCCGCACGAAGCTCAATCGCAGCGCACTGCGGCCCCCAGAATACTCCTTCTCCTCCTACGGGCTCCGGACGCAGCTCCCCGTCGTCCCGGCGCACGCACACTACACGACGCCCGAGTACGTGTTCGTGATTCTGGCCTGCCAGCACAGCGCAGGGGCGGACAGCGACTTCATCGCGATCGTCTTCTCTGTGCACGACGACGCATCCGAGTCGCACACCCAGCTCGTCTCCGGGGGGCTGAGGTGGAGGCCGCAGAATTCGACTGGGCCATTCAGGACGTGTCGGCTCGTCGCGCTGTCCCCGGAGGATATACGAGCACGCCAGTCCCCGCGGATGCGGGACCTGCTGTGGTCGGTGTACCTGCCGTCCTACGACCGCTCGAACTCGGAGTCTGCACTGGTCACTGTGGAAGAGGTGGATGTGCTGCTCGCACCCTCCGTCGCGACGGACATGGCGTCGAAGGGGTACGAGGTCGGGTATGAGCATGCCTCTGGCGCGGGGTCGATCCGACGGTTCGAGCTGAGCCTGAGGAGGCAAGATATTGGGTTCTTCATCCGGGGGACGTGCGATTTCTCTCGACACGGCGACCACGTCGTGGTTTGCCTTGTGTTGAAAGAATGTCCGATGAGAGACCTGTATGGGAAGTTGGTCCCGGAGGGGTCGATGCTCTGGATCCATTCGTCCGGGAGAACGGAGGCGACGTGGACTACGACCTCGGCGCGAGTTTCTTTGGCGTTCTCTCTGGATTTTCAGATGAACTCGGTGTGTCATTTGGTTGTGGAGGAGATCAGTGTTAGCAGGGAGCCACAAAGTTCGGGAGGTGGGGGCCGGAGATGGAAGAGAGCCTGGAGTAGTAAACTTGGGCACTGGCAGAAGGGACAGTGACGGAAATTCAGTCTGATTCGGGGTGATGCTGTATCATCTTGGGTGGATGGATGGAAAGAAAGAGCATTGCAGGATTAAAGGTGCGGGCGCCACAGACGCGTTGCCAGTGCACGTGATGGACGCGTCAGGACCAAACAAGGCCAACGCGACGCGCTTGGGCTGTTGCGATCAGCGACCACGCCGTCCCTTGGCTTGCCTCCTCCCTTTCCTCACATCCCCCTGTACGTCCTATCTCCAATACGATGTCTGCAGACTTGCCAAGGACGTACAGCACTCGTTCCTCAAATGCTAAACCGCTATTGCCGTCCTCACCGACATCGGAATTGACCTCTCCACCTTCAAACAAGCGGAAGCGCCCCTTCGCCGACCGCCCAACGGAGCAGAACACCCCTTCCAAGAAACCGCGTCGCGCTCTCAAGAGTGCTTCCAAAGCTTCCAAAGGCCTCAATAAGAGCAAGGGCAAGCAGCCTAAACTCACCCAGCTCCACTTTTCCCTCGACACGCCCACCCTCCGCACCTGTCCCCTATGTGACCTCTCCTACACGCGTGGCGCACCCGACGACGAGTCCCTGCACAAGGCTCACTGTGCACGTGTCCAACGCGGCCTCGAGTGGGGTAAGGAGGAGACGCGCGAAGAGGCTAATGGAGGCGTTGAAGAGCTCCACAGCAACATTAAGCTTCGCAATGGTTTGCGCGGGCGTATCATCTGCTTCCGAGCCGAAATAGCTGGCAAGATTAGTGCCAAGGTGTGTCACTATCATGCTGCGCACCATCTGCACCCCCAGTGCCGGATACTGAGCTGGTCGCGTGCAGCTCTCCGTCCTGCTCGAGACGATCCGCCTCGCGCTCTCCTCGCCCGCGCTGTCCAAGGCCGTTCTCCACAAGTCCAAAATCTACCTCTTCCTCGCCTCCGCACCAGGGCCTACGCCGCAGCGGGAGAAGATCGTCGGCTGCGTCGTCGCGCAGCGCATCTCCTCCGCCATGGCCATCGCCCACCCCTCCGAGGTCTCCGCCGCCTTCCCCTCCGCACCCGTGCAGACTACCCCGTCCTCGTCCCAATCCGCATCCCAGTCCGACGCGCCTACGCGCTCCCAACCCCTCGACCCCTCTTCCCAGGCATCGTCTGCAGCACTGTCAAACACGCCCGCGTTGGCGCTCCTCCCCGTGGACGACTCGACGAACCTCTACGTGCACCCCACGCTGCTCCCCACCAGCATGGGTGTCCCCCGGCTGTTCGTCTCGTCTGAGCACCGCCGCCTGGGAATCGCGTCCCGTCTGCTTTCCGTCGCAGCTGCGACGTTCATCCACGGATGCCCCTTGAACCCTGCCCGAGGCCACATCGCGTTCACCCAGCCAACTGGCGCCGGCAAGGCCGTCCTCGAGGCGTGGGGCAAGGGTGGCGTCCGCATCTACGAGGAAGAGACTAATATTTGACCTGTTGCTGTGCGACTGCGCATCTCTCTGTCTCGTACTCATTGCGTTTGCGCTCATGTCTAGTCACGAACTCCTCTCTCGAAGCACCCTACCTTGGTATCATCTATTGCCTCATATATTCCGACATGTTACCCTTCGCTTTATATACCACTAATGCTTACATCTCTCTGCATGTTCTACGCCCTGTATCCTGAGTACGCCTTACGCGGCAATTGGAGCTAGTGTATTCCACGACCCAGCCTTCAAACCCATGTATGGACTTCGAAGTGGTTATACGTACCACAAACTCAGGAAGTTGTCTGAACGTGAGCATGCATGCTATTATTATACAGAAGTAACATGATACATTTGGTACGGAGTCGAGTCGGCGACACTAACACGGTAGCTATGGATGCGCGTAATAGTACTATACTTTGTTCCCGGTACGCGGACCACCACGAATATATACTCCTGGGTACTCACAGCAAACGAAACGACTGCAACGAGCCAAACCACCATGTCTAGTAACACAAATGAAGATGATGCGAACGGAGACCATAAGGAAGATAGCGACGTAGACAATGGGGAAATGTGTATGCATACAGTGCGGACTGGGGCAATCACGAAGGACCAAAACGGAAAGGAGAGAACCTTAGCTTCAGGCATCGACAGTGATGGCCTGAGCGCCACCAGCGGTGAGCGAGCTCTGAGGAGGGATGAAGGTCTGGAGAGTCGTGTCAGACATGAGAGCAGCCACATGCATGAATGAAAAGTACTCGCCCTCGTCTTGATACCACCATCGAAGGGGAGGCGAGTAGAGCCGTTGCTCAACCAGGCGTCGACCTCGGCAGCGCAACGGCGACCCTCCTGGATACCCCAGACGATGAGCGACTGGCCACGGCGGCAGTCACCGGCCGCGAACACGCCGTCAACGCTCGTCGAGTATTTCTGTGGAGAGTGGTTCACGTAAGCACACTAAATAAGAACCATCCAAACACGGGACACATACGTTCATCGGGGTCTGAATGTTGCTGCGCGCATCCTGCTTGAGGCCGAGCGACTTGAGGACATCGCCCTCCGGACCGAGGAAACCAAGAGCGAGGAAGACGAGCTGAGCAGGGAAGAACTTCTCCGAGCCCGGCACCTCCTCCATCTTCCAGCGCCCGCCGCTGTCCTTCGTCCACTCCACGCGGACGGTGTTGAGGCCCTTGAGCTTGCCCGCGTCGTCGACGACGAACTCCTTGGTCGAGATGCAGTACTCACGCGGGTCGTTCCCGAAGTGCGCCGCGACCTCGGTGTGGCCGTAGTCGGTGCGGAAGATGCGCGGCCACTGCGGCCAGGGGTTGTCGCGGCCGCGACCCTGTGGGGGCTTGGGCAAGAGCTCGAAATTCGTGACAGACTTGGCACCGTGGCGCATCGCGGTGCCGATGCAGTCGTTACCGGTGTCACCGCCGCCGATGACGATGACGTCCTTCCCCTTGGCGGAGATGTAGTTGCCGTTCTGGAGCTCGGAGTCGAGGAGGGACCTGGTGTTGAGCTGGAGGAACTCCATCGCGAAGTGGATGCCGTCGACCTCGCGGTTCGGGATCTTGAGATCACGAGGCCACGTCGCGCCGGTCGCGAGGATGACAGCGTCGTTCTCCTCGCGGAGGTCGTTGGCGTCGACATCCTTGCCAACAAAGGTGTTGGGGACGAAGGTCACGCCCTCAGCCGCCATAAGGTCGACGCGGCGCTGGACGACCGCCTTGTCGAGCTTCATGTTGGGAATCCCGTACATGAGGAGACCACCGATGCGGTCGTTGCGGTCGTAGATGGTCACCCAGTGTCCGGCCTTGTTCAGTTGATCCGCCGCGGCGAGACCCGCAGGACCAGCACCGATGACAGCCACCTTCTTGCCCGTGCGGAACTGGGAAATCTGAGGAGTCATCCAACCCATCTCGAAGCCCTAGGGAAGATGAAGTCAGAGAACTAAGAGAAAGCATCAGAGACCAGTCCTCGTACCTTGTCGATGATCGCGCACTCGATGCTCTTGATACCAACAGGCTGCTCGTTGATCCCGAGCACACACGCGCCCTCGCAAGGCGCAGGGCAGACACGACCCGTGAACTCGGGGAAGTTGTTCGTCATGAGGAGGCGGTTAAGCGCATCATGCCACTGGTTCTTGAACACCAGGTCGTTCCACTTGGGGATGACGTTCGAGATCGGGCATCCGGTGTCGGACTGGCAGAATGGAACACCGCAGTCCATGCAACGCGCAGACTGGTACTTGAGTTCGTCCTCGGTGAGACGCGACGAGATCTCCTTCCAGTCCTTGACCCGCTTGCGAGGAGGGCGGTAGGTCTCCGTCAGACGCTTGTACTTCATGAAGCCGCGCGTCTTGTCGAGCTTGTTGAGACGGTTCTTGGTCGTCGCCTCGTCGACGAGGGAGTCCTCGAGATCCGCGACGGCAGGCTCGTGGCGCATGCGAGAGCTCGCACGGCTCATACGCGAAGGAGGCTCCTTGGGGAGCAGGAGGTCCTCGAGGCCCTCCGACGCCAGGTCCACTTGGCTCGCAGTGCGCGAGGGGATGAGGTCGATGACGCTCTGGCGCATCCTCTCCTCCTTGGCCTTGACGGCCTGCTCCTCGAGTACGCGCTTGTAATCGCCAGGCATGACACGGACGAAGAGGGGAAGGAGATGGTGGAAGTCGTGAAGGACGCGGTCAGCGACCTCCGAACCGGTGTAGTGACGGTGGTCCTCAATGAGGCCACGGAGCTCAGCGATCTCCTTGGGGTCAGTGACCTTGCCGAGCTCGACCATCTCCATGTTGACCTTGGACGCGAAGGTGTGCGCGGTGTCGAGGACGTACGCGATACCACCGCTCATACCGGCGGCGAAGTTGCGGCCGGTGCTGCCGAGGACGACGACGCGGCCGCCAGTCATGTACTCGCAACCGTGGTCACCCGTACCTTCAACGACGGCGTTCGCCCCTGAGTTACGGACGGCGAAACGCTCGGCGGCGATGCCGCGGATGAAGGCTTCTCCATACGTGGCACCGTACAAGCAGACGTTGCCGATGATGATGTTCTCCTCGGCCTTGAACGTTGACTGCTTAGGCGGGTAGACGATGAGACGACCGCCGGACAGACCCTTGCCAACGTAGTCGTTGGCGTCACCTTCAAGCTCGATGGTGATACCAGGCGCAAGGAAGGCACCGAGCGACTGGCCCGCGGAACCACGCATGCAGATGTGAATCGTGTCCTTGGGAAGGCCCTCCTCGCCATACAGCTTGGAGACCCTGTACGACAGAGAGGTACCGAGGGCACGGTCGGTGTTGGTGACATCGCATTCGACGTGGACAGGAAGACCGCTCGTGAGGGCAGGCTCGGCCTCGTCGATAAACTTGTTGTCGAGACGAATGTAGAGCTTATGGTCCTGAGCACGCACACGGTAAGTGGCCGCACCAGGACGCATCTGCCAAGCAGGCTTAAGGATAGCGCTGAGATCGAGGTGGGCGGTCTTCGGCGTGCGGAGCTTCTCGTCAACCTTGAGCATGTCTGCGCGGCCGACCATCTCGTTGATGGTCCGGAATCCGAGCTTGGCCATGTAGCGACGAAGATCCTCAGCGATATAGTAGAAGAAGTTGATCACCTGTTCGGGTTGACCAGCGAACTTCGCACGAAGCTGAGGATCCTGGGTGGCGATACCGACAGGGCAGGTGTTCACTGTAAGATACACTCAGCACCATGATTCCTCCTGGCCCAAGATGACACAACTTACGATGACATTTACGCATCATGATGCAACCCATGGCGATGAGTGGTGTCGTCGCAAAGCCCCACTCTTCGGCACCAAGCAAACACGCGATGGCAAGGTCACGTCCGGTACGAAGTTGACCGTCGGTCTGGACGGTCACACGACCACGAAGATCATTGAGGACAAGCGTCTGGTGGGTCTCAGCGAGACCAAGCTCCCACGGAAGACCGGCGTACTTGATACCAGTCCAGCGGGACGCACCAGTGCCTCCGTCGTGACCGGAAATGAGAATGTGGTCTGCCTTCGCCTTGGCCACACCGCTCGCGACAATACCCACGCCGACCTCGGAAACGAGCTTGACGGAGACGCGAGCACGAGGGTTCGAGCACTTAAGGTCGTAAATGAGCTGCTTGAGATCCTCGATGGAGTAGATGTCGTGGTGCGGAGGGGGCGAGATGAGCCCGACGCCGGCGGTCGAGTGCCGCGTGCGCGCGATGGACGTCGACACCTTGTGTCCCGGCAGCTCTCCGCCCTCACCGGGCTTCGCGCCTTGCGCCATCTTGATCTGGATCTCGTCCGCATCCGCAAGATAGTTAGACGTGACGCCGAACCGGCCAGACGCGACCTGCTTGATGGCGGAGCGCATCCTGTCGCCGTTGGAGAGCGGCTGGGAACGCTCGGCGTCCTCGCCACCCTCGCCCGTGTTCGACTTCCCACCGAGCCGGTTCATCGCGACAGCGAGCGTGGAGTGCGCCTCCATCGAAATGGAACCGTACGACATGGCTCCAGTGACGAAGCGGCGGACTATCTCGTTCCAGGGCTCGACTTGCTCAATCGGGATCGAAGCAGCATTCTCGTAACGGAAGTCGAGAATGCCGCGGAGATGAACCGCTTTGGTTTGGTCGTTCGCATTGGTCGCGTACGCGTCGTACGCACCCTGGTTCTTCTCCCGAACGGCATCTTGGAGATTAGCGATTCCGGAAGGGTCGTTGATGTGGGCCTCTCCGCCGGAACGCCAGTGGTACTCGCCCGACTCCGGCATCCCGGGAGGAAGCACGGTCTCACGCGAAGGCCAGCCACGGTCATGCATCTCGAATGCGTCCATCGCAAGAAGATCAAAGGTCGCACCCTGAACCCGGCTCGCGGTTCCAACGAAGCACTTCTCGATAACTTCGGTGTGCAGACCGAGCGCCTCAAAAATTTGCGCGCCCTTGTACGACTGGAGGGTGGAGATACCCATCTTGGACATCACCTTGAGGATGCCCCCGTCGACGGAATGACGGTAGTTGGCCATCAGGTCAACAAGCGTCTTGTCGTCCTTGACCCTGTGAAGAGAGTCAGCGGTTAGAGACGGCTTGGAAAATGTGCAACGTGTGGCTACTTACAATCCCTCCCGGACGACCTTGTGGATGGACTCCATAGTAAGCCATGGGCAGATTGCGTCGGCACCGTAGCCAAGGAGGACGCAAAGGTGGTGGACTTCACGCGCCTCCGCAGTCTCGATCATGAGCGCGACCTTCGCACGCTTCTTCTGGGCGACGAGGTGGTGGTGGACGCCACCGCACGCGATGAGCGCGGACAGCGGAATGCGCGTCTGTCCAATCTCGCGGTCAGAGAGGATGATGACCTTGACACCGTCGTCGATGGCCTGCGTCGCCTCGGAGCAGACGCGCTCGAGAGCGAGCTTGTAGCCCGGCAAACCGAACTCCTTTGGGAAGGTGACGTCGATGGTGCGAGAGGGCCAGCTAGCATACGCTTGCTTCAGGTTCTTCATGGCGTTCATCTCCTCGAGCGACAAAATAGGGGAAGGGAGGAGGATGCGATGGCACTGCTGGGGGTTCATTTCGAGAAGGTTGCCCTCGGGACCCACGTAGCACTCGAGCGACATGACGATCGACTCACGAATGGGGTCAATGGGGGGGTTGGTAACCTGCGCGAAGAGCTGCCGAAAGTAGTCGTAGATGAGGCGACACTGCGTCGACATGGCGGCGAGAGGGGCGTCATTGCCCATGGAGCCGAGAGCCTCCTTGCCGTCGGTGAACATGGGAAGCATGAGCAGACTGAGCTGTTCAACGGTGTAGCCGAACGCAAGCAGCTTCGGATCCGTGCTGAGGGTGTAGTCGTCGATCGACGGGTTGACCGAGGTAGTACGCTGGACGCGTTTCACGATGGCGGGAACGTTGAGCAAGTTCGTCTCAATCCAGGATGCGAAGTTCTGCTTCCGTGCGGTCGTGCGCTTCAGCTCCTTGTCGTCGACGATGCGGCCCTCCCCGGTATCGACGAGGAGCATGCGTCCAGGCTTGAGACGGCCCTTCTGGATAACCTTCTCAGGGGAGATGTAGATGGCGCCGACCTCGGAGGCGCATACAATGATGTCCTCATTGGTAACGACGTAACGGCAAGGACGAAGGCCATTACGGTCGAGGTTGGCGCCACAGTACCGACCGTCGCTGAAGGCGAAGAGAGCAGGACCGTCCCAAGGCTCCTGAAGACAAGCGGCCCAGTTGTAGAACGCCTTCTTCTCAGGCTCCATGATCTCGTTGCCCTGCCACGCCTCAGGGATGAGCATCATGACGGCCTCGGGAAGCGTCAGGACGCCATTCACGACGAGCAACTCGAGCACGTTGTCGAATGCAGCAGAATCAGAACCGCCCGACTCGATAATAGGGTATAGGAGGTCGAGCTGGTCTCCAAACTGCGACGAGGCGATGACACCCTCACGAGCTCGCATCCAGTTCCTGTTACCGCGAAGGGTGTTGATCTCACCTACGGGTCGTGCGAATGGTCAAGATGCAGCCTCGTGAGTATGTATGCCGTGCTGACTCACCGTTGTGTGCGGCCCACCTCATGGGTTGTGCACGGTCCCAGCTGGGGAAAGTATTCGTGGAGAAGCGAGAGTGGACGAGAGTGAAGTGCGAGCGGTAGAGGACATGGTTTAAGTCGTGGTAGTAGTTGTACACTTGCGGCGGCGAGAGCTGACCCTTGTAGACGATGTTCTTGGACGACAGGGAGCAGATGTAGAAGCCCTTTGAGAGCGAACTTCAAACGGGGGCAAAGACCGGCGGCTTAAGCGAACGTTCAAACGCTGATAGGAGTGAAAAGGGACAAACATGGTGTGCGTCGCGTGCTTGCGGAGGACATAAAGTTGACATTCGAAGAGTTTGGCGTCAAACGGACCGCCCCGGGAGGTATTACCCTCACCATAGTGCGAACGCAAGACTACGAATGGCTGGAGGATCGCGGGCTCTTTACTTGCGGCCGCGGGGCCAAGGATGGTGCCATCGGTGGGAACCTCTCTCCAACCGAGGACGCGGAGTCCCAAATCGGCGGCGATCTTGGAGAAGATGGCTTGCTGCTGCTGGAGGCCGACAGGGTTGTTTGCCTTGAAGAAGACGTTCCCGACAGCGTATTGACCAGCCTCTGGAAGCTCAGAGCCGATCTCGCGCTCAGCCTCCCTCTTGAAGAAGGAATGGGGAATGCCAGTCATGACACCCGCGCCATCGCCGTCGCGGCTGTCTGCGCCGGTGGCGCCGCGATGGGTCATAGCGCAGAGGAGCTGACGAGCATCTGAGACGATTTTGTGGCTCTGGTCACCCTTGATGTGGCAGATGAAGCCGACACCGCAGGCATCCTTCTCGAGGTCGTTTATGTACAGGCCCTGGTTGGCAGGGAGCGAGGCGTCCCATGACGTCGGGTCGCGTTGGACTGCGTTAAACCCATTTTGCGAATCAATCTGTGAGGCAGGCAAGGGCTTGTAAAGGCAAGAGGGATCTGTGTGGCAATCCACGATAGCCATAGAACGATAGCGGCGCGGACGGATCTAAGCGGCAGATGAGGAACGGGGAAATGGGTGGGCGTGCGGGGTGCGCTGGGCAGAGGCGATAGTGGTGGTTTGGGTGCAAGGGCGACAGAAGAACGCAAGAGGTGCGCGTATGGCCACAAAGCAAATTTCTGGCGGGCGAAGCAGAGCAAAGTCAGAGTCAGAATGGAGTCGCGTTCAAGCACCGCGCCTCCCTCATCCGGGCCTTCCGATGCGCGATCGAACCCTCACCCCATCTTATCAGCAGCTGGGCCAATCACAGCCTGCAGAGATCTAATCCACATCAGAATCCCGTGCCACATCCCAACCCATCTTATCGGCCTTTTCACGCGGAACCCCGCCGGACATCCTCCTCTCCACCTCCAAGCCGTCCATCCCCGGTCCCTCCCTCCGTATTGACCCTGCAGTACGTACTGTACTCGCCACATCCACAGCTCCCCGTGTGCGCATGGCCCGGTCTCGCTCGCTCATCTGTGTCCCCCAACTCTAACTACCTCATGCCGATTGCCCACTGTATTCAGAACGGCCACAATCGATCTAGCCCCTGCGGACCGCCGAACGCTTTCATGATCGTCTGTGTGTTATGTTCAGGGACGCCACTACACGGCTCCGCCCTCCAACGTCAGTCCCCACCGTCGCACGTCTTCTGGATGACGACGCCCGCCAGATAGGAATTGCTTTTGCTTTCCTCATCGTCCTGCCGCTCCAGATGCCCTTGAATCATAACTGTGATGCTACACCCCGAACTTGTGAGCTGAGCGCTGAGCGGTGAAACTTCAAGCCCTCGCCGTGCCTCGGAGAAATTATTGGGTAGACTTCATCTCCAGGCCCGGCTGTGAGGCTTTCCATGACGCTACGCGGGCGAATGGCGATCGCCTCGGCGAGGCAACCGCTGCTAGGATGATTTCGCTCTCGTATCAGAAATCCTCGGAATCATTTTCTCATGTGTGCCGAAGTACGTTCCCATCGCTTTCATTGCGGCATAAATCTGGGGAAGATGGCATACTCGACATAGAGCCGAAATGCGCGACATGGGACCTATATACGCGTCGGCCTACACTTAATGCTCGGAAGCCGGTGGGAGGGAGCCTACAGTATGTTGTCCGGGGCGACGCACCGCTCACGTCTCAGCCACGCGGCCGGTACTGTAATATGTAAACCAGATCGCCATCAGGGAAGGATTCCATCAGATCGAACCTTGGCTCGCATTTCGTTAAAAAGTTGTCCTTTCTCATCTGTCGCGCATGTCTTCAATTGGGCTGCTCCCACCCACCTCGGAAGATTCTGTGCAGAGCCAGGCCTAGAATAACTCGTGCTGAGGCGCGTTGGAGAAGAAGTCTCAAGGCAAGTCTACCGTGACGTACCATGGATAGTTCTCGAAAACAGACCTGAAAGACTCCCTCTGCCTGAGAACCGCAGTTAAGAACCTCTGCCAGATTAGGTCTTTTTTGCCTTCCCAGAAGAATACTCGTACAAAGGGCCCGTCCACCACAGCCTAAATTCCCTGCATGTTCGAGACACGAGGAGAACGGGGTACAAAACTACCCTGCCCCATCGTGCAGCGCACAACACACCGCCGCTGGTGAGAACAAGTGTCAGTGAAAGTCAACTGGTGACCGTACAACTTCCGAACCTTTCTGATGTCCGTTGTATTGTCGCACCGTCTCCCCCGTTGACATGTCCCACAGCCGAGCAGTGTGGTCGGAGGATGCTGTACGTACAAATGTGAGGGATAGGGCTCCTCAATGTTTCAGTTCGCCACGACGCACCTGTCACTAAATACGCCGAATCGGCGCTAAAAGCGCAATCCCAGACCCAACGTTGATGCCCTTGCATCGTCTTCTCGAGTTTGAATTCGTAATTAGGTGATATCGACCAGATCTTGACGGTGTGATCAGCAGAGCACGTAGCAAGGTACCTGAGGAGGCCGTCGTCATCGGAGCTCGTTGAGCTAGAAGCACGAACGAAGGCTTACTTGACATCAGGGCTCAAAAGCAGCCGCGTGAGGTACTTAGTGTGAGCTTGAAACATAGTGACAGCTTGGAATCTTGGGAGATCGGATCGTTCGTCGTTGATCTTCCATACGTAGCACTTGCCCTGCGCCAATATCAATTAGCATATCGATCTCATTGTGCACGAGCGCGCCCCCCTCGCGCCCTACCTTCACGCTGCCCGCGACGAGGCAGGACCCGTCAGAAGCGAGGCTGATAGAACGCATCGGAGTATCTCCTCCGGGTGTCTGGACTCTCGTGGAATGAACATCACGAGGATCGACAGCTTTGAGACAGACGCACCAGTTCGTGGGTGCAGATGTTCTCCGACAGGTCCCATTGCTTGATTCGTCCCGCCTGGTCGCATGAAATGAGTTCACCCTGATTCGGATGCACCACTACGTCGTTCACTACATTCCACAAGGGCGTCAGCGGTCGTCGAGGACGGTCGGCGGACGGCACTGGAAAATCATCATACCAGGAGCCTCGTTGTCGTAATTGCGATGGAGATGGCTGCTACTTCTGTATCGGAAAGCCCCCTCGAACGGTTGGTGTCATCAGAACGACAGGGCAAAGAACGGAACGTACCGGAGATCCCAAATTTTGATCGTACCATCCTCACTGCCGGTCACCAACCACTTGCCTTCGTTGTGAAAGCACACGGCTGTGATATTTCCGTTGTGGCCTTCAAAGATCGCGACCTGCAAATACGTATATCCGGGAAATGAATAGGCAATGTGTTTTAGTCGGACGGATTAACGCACCGGTCCCGCAGACGGCGCGGTCGCGATCTCATATATGTACGCTTTTTTGTGTATGGCGGCAGCGAGGAGTCGTTTGCTAGAGCCCAAATCCAGCGTCATATAAGGAGCGCACGAGGAAAGCACGAACAAGGCGGCAGCTTACTCAGGGGATATCGCTAACCGGTTGACTTGCTGTTGGGACACGATGCAGCAGGGATGTGAACGGAATGTTGGGGACGCACATGATGAACGGGTGCCTCACACCAGATTCAGCAGCCCTGGGTATCGTCCTGGAACATATGCCGCTCCAGGCTTCCCAGAAGCGGATTTCGTGGTCGTACGAACCGGTTACGAGGATGACAGACATGTCCGTGCGCGCAGTGGTCGCGGCAGCAGATCGAGAGGACGAGGACTGCACAGGCATCACGAACGGACGAGGCGGGCTGAGGGAACCCCGGGTCAGTGCCAGTTGGCGTGGCCTTCGGAATCCGGTACCATGTCGGTTACGTAAGCGGGTGCATGCAGTGATGTGCGCTGCGTCGGTCGTTCGAGCCTACATCCTTGTGTCCCTCGCCTGGTGTCCCCTCGCGTTCTCTTTTGGCTTTGGCTTCACTGATCTCTCCTTTCAATGTCGGTCCAGGTCCAGGGTTCTCCGGGAAAGCTTCGTCGAGTGGTTCAATGACATTCGCACCCTAAAGCTGAATGGGAACCAGTTCCCTCACCTGGCACAGGTGCCGTGCACGGCTAAGCTTATCACCTTGCGGTCAGGTAAGCGACATTCAAACTCTGGGCAAGCCGGTGGTCGTGTACACACCGCGTGTGATGCGCTTAAGGTAACCAATATCCTCTTGATCGCGTCTTCTGCCCCCTTGCGCCGGTCTCTTTCCCCCATCCCGCGAAGCAAAGTCACCTTAGCCCTCCTCTTCCTTCCTCTGATCTGGACCCCAACTGCCTCCCATTTCCCAAGTTACGCGTACCCCTCCCCTTTCATCTGGGCTTCCCCCGGTATGATCTGCTCACTTCCGGCGGCCGTCTGGACCCCAAGTCCTTTCGCATCCCTATGGTATGTATCCGCCCGTTCAGGTAACTCATCCGCCAAAAATACGGTTTCCCCTTTACAACGCACCCCTCGAGAATATGAATGTGAACGCCCAGCTCCCCTTACAAAACCTGGTCAACCAGCGACTCCAGATCCTGCATCCTACCCTAGCTCCCCTCATCCACACAAAGTATAAAGAAGCCCAAGATGTTTGTAGGTACGCCATTCCCCACCACCCGTTGTTCCACTGTGCGTGACGCTGATGGACCCATTCCCTGTAGGTAGTCACACTTGGGTCTACACCCGCCCTTTGTCTAACCCCCTCTTAGATCGGGACACGCGTGTTCTTCCTCGAGTGTGGCAAGACTCGCACCGGCACTGTTCAGAACACCGAGACCATCGAGGTAAGCACGTTGCTGCTTCACACGCTGAGGTCTTGGGTACTGACGCCACGTCCAGGGTCTTCGTTACGTCGTTATAAAGCTTGACGACGGAAGTCCCAACCCCGTGAAGCTGCCGTGCGTATACTTCTATATGATCCACGTTTTTGCACGAGGGCTCATTACGTCTAGTTTGTCCAGTGTGAACAGCATCTCAAAATCCGGATAGACTGGATGGACGGACCTCGCTGCCTCCATGACATTCAAAAGTACTATTGCCTCTCGCCACTCGGACTCCTGCATGGACTCCTTAGACTGTATCATTGCGCTCGACATACCCTATTATTTGTCATCTTGTCTTAGACACTTGCCACGGACTCGTACTCTACCTGCTAGATAGGTTAGTTACACGGATGGGAACTGTAGCATCTATAGAGCGGTTCCGAACTGCACCTGCCCGAACTTTGCACCCCATTTTGCGCGCGGCATCACATTTCCTGAGAGGAGATTCTGTGGGACGTTCCTTGGGGTGCATGCGAGGATCATGCAGACGACGACGACGCGCCTCGACCTCCGAGAATGATCCAGACAGGCCAGAGGATGCTATGATGTTGACGAAGTTGGATGGATCTCAGGACTCCTTCTCACCGCGCGGGGCAGCTGGGTGGCCCGCTTCTGCTCCTTCCGCTTCCCCGAACACTGATCTAACGTCTGTTCATATCCGATGCCCCCAGTGCTCCGAGTCTCGGGCCGCAGGGCCAGACGTCGACGGTTGCTCACACGCACTCACACGAGCGCAAAAGCCTCGAGCACGGCCGCGGAGAAGCCGTGTGTGCCGGCGAGACAGGAGCGCCATCTAAGCGCCCCTCCGAGGATGGATTCCGCCGCTCTATGAAGCATGCAGCTCGCCCGGCCAGTCTCCCTACACCCCATTTTTTCTCCCATTCTCCTCCAGCGTGCATCCACCGCCAGAGATGCTAGACTCGGGAGCGCCCCCACTCCTGGGCCGCCCTGACCAAATCCTGGCGCGCCTGCTCTCTGACCTCGTTCGCGGACACGCCCACATCGAAGACATTGCGAACAGCATCGCGCAGCTCCGATACATGAATCTCGCCTTGTGCATCTCCCTCCGACTGCTGCTCGGAACTCTCGCAGTCGTGGAACGCGTCGCTGACGCTGCGCATGAACGGCTCTGCCAGTTTTTGTGCCTGCCTGCCTGCGAGCTCCGCGGTCCGAGAAACAGCGCCGTCGTAGTGGTAGGCGGAGATGACGGTATGTAGTCCGATAGGAGGCGATCGCGGGTGTATAACATACCATGCTGACCATTTCCGTTCGCTGTGCGTATAACAACTCGCTTCGCAGCTCTAGGCAGGCATATTGCTCTCAGCTTCTCACAGCTGGGTTACACTGTCTTCGCTCTTTGTCCGGATAAGCCTCAAGCACAGGCCCCCTCTGATGCGGACGCTTCGAACGTGTCTTCGGTGAGAAGGGGTTCCGCGTGTTTCCCCCTAGTCCTAGCGTCGCTCACCATATCTGGCAGCTCATCCAAGAATGGCACCAGAGGATAAAGCGGTCCGGCCATTCTCCTTGGGGTTTGGTCGCACCTATCGTGCTCGACGTGGATTCGGACGCGCAGAGAGCGCGTGCAGTCGAGACTGTCGACGCCTACTGCGCTGCCCACAACCTCCACTTGGTTGCAATTCTTGTCGCCCCCTCGCGGAGCTGTACCTGTACGTGGAAACTGTCTTGTCCGCGCAATCCTCGGCGGCTGACGGATTTGGACATGTGCGCACACATCTCACGGCAATTTGCCTGCTGAACCGGTATACCCGTGCTTCCGCTCCACACGCGAAGCCCCGAAGCCGCTGCAAAGTGGCAGGGCGGGCTTGGACTTAAACGTCTCAGCGTGGTACGAAGTGCTCCGGTCGCACCTCGTGGAGCCCATATCAATAGTTCAAGACTACGTGGGTGCGCTCACGCCCGCGTCCGGGCGAGTCGTCGTGCTACTTAGTTGTAAGTCCATCAGGGTTGCATCCAATATGCGCAAGGAGCCTGCTCATTCATGTCATCGGGCCCTTCGCAATTGACATAGCCGGTCATCAACCGTGGTCGCCTTCTCTTCAATCTCTTCATAAGGGGACGCTTCTCTCCGCCGCACACTTCCTAAGTCAGGAACTCGATCCATTAGGCATCAAGGTGTCGACTGTTTCAATTGGACCCTCCGCCCCAGCGAAGGCTTCCCAGATCACGCATGCAGAAACAAGGTGCGCCTTCTGTTCCCACTGACGAAACCTTGTTACCAATGCAGTCGTGGCCACAGCACTGCGCGACGCGCGGCTCGCAAGCTCGGCACTGGAGGTAAGCGCACTCCAGTCTCGATGCATCTGTCCCTATGTTCTTCATTGAGGATCTCAGGCTACTTGTGGAGCATCCCAAAGACGATCGAGGAGGTGCTGCACCACTTCGCCGTCGACAACGAGGAGGTGTGGCGGACTGTGCTGGGCATAATCCGCTCGCCGTGAGTCCTACGTGACATGCCTGTTTTTCCACCCGCTAATTAGCACGTCGTCCTCTTTCCTATTTCTCGATGCTCCCTTAGATACCCCAAAGAACGTTATCACGTCGGGCTTCATGCAAAGCTACAAGCTGCCTACGATCTGATGCCGACCACCGTGCACCTCTGCGTGCGATCTATTACGCCGTACTTCTCTTGAGTGGGGCAATTGCCGAATCAATCCCATCCGTATCACGATCGAGTACAAGGTGCGAAGAGTTAGTTGAACTAGATACCCTCTTGTATGGTGTTCGATGTGATGCGGTCCTGGCGAGCAGTGAGTAGTCGTGGAACTCCTTGTTGTCGTAGCCTGAGACGGAGGAAACTTACTCGTATCATGATGCTTAGACGTTGTCCACGAGGACGGTGCTGTGCGCCGTCGTGGTGCAGAATAGAATGCTTGTAATTGTACCGGACAGCGTCCCTGCGTCGTAACATCAGCTTCTCCCCCCAGTGCAGCAAGGAGAGAGACCCCGCACCTTTGGATGTACACGCTGCCAGAAGGTAACGGAAACCCATAGCGCTCTCCGGGCGACCTGGAAGACTCCAGGCGCAACATGCGCTCGTCGCCTAGCGATACGCCAAGGATCCAAGTGCTACGCACGTAAAATTAGAGCTGCGCAGTGCGTGCAAGGGTCAGCGGACGTACCCGCTTGCCTCCACATTATCGACATGCGGCTGGATAATGGCGATGGGTTAACGCCTCGGTTATCGTAAAGGGCCAATAAAGCTTACGAGAATGACCCCATCGGACGCCAAGTGAATAATATGCGTTTGCGTGTCTTCAAGTTGGTGAAGATGGATCGTTCGGAGTCTGTCTAACAGCGAAAAAACTTCCGGGATATCCTCCGGCCACGAGGTGACGTGCGTCTCGCGATACTGTTTAATAACGCCGTCGAAATGGCCCTGTGGTGCATGTATGAGTCTGAGTCCTCAGAAGGAGTCTACAAAAACGGCAACATGCCTCTTGGAACTCGTAAAATTCGTCTGGTAAGAATAACGCTTGCACCGGGTCCGCGGATGGTTGTGACGGAGAGTTTCGGAGGAATTCTCTCCTCCTGCGACGGAATTTACCGCTTTCCATGCTGTCCAGCTTGATTAGAGAAGCCCTCAAGAGAACGCATTGCTCGTCCTCTGTGAAGAAATTCGGATAGATCGTAAAACCAGGGTGCAGTTGCGTCACCTGGGTGCCGAGTCGCCTGCAAGATACGCGACAGTATGACAAGCCAAGGTGAAGCCTCGAGACCGACCTACAGACTGAAGAGACAGTAAGCGGCATACTCGAAACGGGGCAATTGGCGAGGACGCGGGGCTTTGGTCTAACGTTAGCCTGGCAAGGCACAGATCTCGCGCTGTCATCAACAAGCGCCCTTCGGCCCCACCCCGGCGGTCTCCGAACCAATTAGAGCCACCCTCCCCAAGTACAAACTTACGCTTTGGGCAGCGTGACAATCACTAACCAGCCTGTGTTCAGAGCCGTGCATGACACGGCGGTACATGAATCCGGGCGAACTTCAGGGCTATGTCTCTGCATATCGGAACACTGTTGACGAGTCTCCTGCTGTCTCCCAATGGGGGCCGGGCACTTCTCCGAAGTTCACTTTACTGGCGCCTGACTGTCAGGCTCAGCGTCGGAAAGCATTCCGAGACACAACATTCAAACAATTTGGCAAAAGCCCTCAATCAGCCCTCTGAAATCATATATAGTTTTACGTGCACCCGCGGGTTTAAGGCTTCTTTGGCGGTCATGAATGGAAGCGGTGAACATACTTAAACAGGTAGCGGACGCCACAACCCAGAAGGAACCTCGACATTAATATTACGTTCCCCGAAGACATTGAATCCTTGGGAATTTAAAACGCGAGGCACTGCCTATGCCGGCATTGCGACGATCGCGACCATGCCAACGTTCCGGCAGACGGTCAGGGAAAGGGGTTTGATTAAAATTCTAGAAAGGATCACCTATGTTTTCTCCGCAGCAGAAATCGTCTTCGAGTCACCTATCCTTGTAGGTTACGTCTCTTGGTCACCATTTCTGTTAATAGATCATCATTATAGGGTAATAAGAGGGAGCTAACAATGGCGTGGGCTTACGAAACCGGTACCCTTGGATCCAAAATTAATTCACAGGCAGTTGCAGGCAGCAAACTTGAACGTAAGGCGGCCATGTCGGGGTGGTTGGTAGAGTCATGGGCGGGTCGACGGAATGGATATAGCGGCAGCTTGCTTCGGGTTCTAGGCCTCTCGGCTTTACGAAGATCCAAGACGCTTCTTTTCGGGTAGATGTGAAAAATGCTAATTTACGTAGACTAACTTGAAGATCACGGGTCGCGAACCTGGATACACCATGTCAGTAATAGCGTAACATGTGTGTATCTTACTTCCACCCTATGTGAATCACATACCCAATACATCTTCTTGTTCGGATGTTTTCTGAGCGGTGAAGGTTTGCCTACAACACGATCATGAAGCACATCCGCAGTGTCTTCTCGAATGCGACAATCGCACTTGACATTCAATCGGGGGGGCCCTAATCTGAAATCGCTGCAGTCAGTATGATGTAAAATAAGGTTCTCGAACGAGAAGGTGCATATCGCCAGAAGTCGATCAAGGGCTCCTGTTCGAAATGAGGCACTCGGAAGTTGTCCGCCGCGACAGCCTGAACGCTTGGAAGCCTGCCAGTGATTCATGGGTCAAAATAAGGATCTCATCAACACCAGGCATTTTTGGGGTGCTAGGAGCGAAAGGTACCGTTTGGCTGGCTGCACGATGCCATACCTACACCAAGGTTGCCGCAAGCGAGGCCGCTGGTCGCCGGAAAAGAACAACTTGGGATGGTCGAGACTGTCGTCACTGTGTGACATCGTCACAGCATGTCACTGAATAGCGCTTGGTTGGGAAGTGGGCGCTCGACTGCCGAAACGTCGGCAAAACGTCGGCAGAGTGTGTCGTTCTCCCCACCGAGGCTCGCAGCGGTTCATGTCCCCGCCCTTGCATGTCGGCCAAAGATGACGACGGCGCGCAGCAACAGCAGCAGTCCAACTCTTTTTATGCCGCTCTCGCCCGGACTGCGACCCGTAGCTTGGCTCTGTACTTCTCCAGACCTGTAAGGCTTTTCCGCCCCTCCAAAGGTGCGCCTAGTCATCTCATTCGGCACGCCCTCGAACGAACGCCTCATCGCTTATTTCGCAGTTTCTGGGTGGCATTCACTGCGTGGACTCGCAGACAGCCATGGCCAATCACTCTCACCCCAGTACATCTCGTGGCTCGTGAAAGAACATGGCGTACGTCCGCCTTCGAGTCTACTCCGATTCCGACGGGCCCCATGCTCATCACAACTGATCGTCAGTGGTCAGTGATTCCCAAGCATTTCGTGCCACCAATGCTCGTGAATGGCCTCCTCGGCATCATCCTTTGGTCTACATACTCCGAAGTGTCCAGCCGCCTCGAGCCTCATCTCGCCTCCCATCCGACCACCCTCGCCACACTCTCGGGGGCCTGTGCAGGAGGCGCGCAAGCACTTCTTGCCGCCCCTGCTGAGAATATGCGCTTCGCCCTCGAGGGCACGTCCCCTGCGACCGGCTGGAGCGACGCATGGAAGGAGGTCTTCCTCAAGACGGAACCCACGACCCCAATGGCACCTTCTGAGCAGTTGCGGGAGGCGCGCCAGGTGCGCGACTGGATGCGAGAGGTTGGTGAGATGGCCGGTCGTGGCTGGGAAGGCTGGGGCTGGGGCTGTGCGAAGGATATCTGTGGTACGTACGTACTCCTCCCTGCGTCTTCTGCGATCGTGTCGTGCGTCGCCCCTTCTAACAGAAGCGCCTCGCCGCACGCACAGGCTTCGCCGTCTTCTTTGCCATATTCGACGTGACGCGCCGGTGCGCTATCGAGACCAAGTCCATGTCCCAAGCCCTGCTCGACCACACCCCCACAGATGTGTTTGGCCCCGATTCCGACAAGCGATTCCGCTCCGTCCGGAAGCACACTCCGCGCGTCGTGCACGCCACCACGCTTGTCACGGGCGGCGCCATCGCGGGGCTCGCGTACGAGATGGCGAGCCGACCCTGGGACGCAATGCGCAAGGCCGTCCACCACGATCGGCTCGCACCCCCGGGCAAGCAGCACTCGATCGCGCGCATCATCCTGCACAAGGCCCGCGAGGACGGCATGCTCTCCTTCTTTGCGAACCCCGCGCATGTTCCGCACGACCCCTCTGCTTCGCGGATGCGCCAGCGGCTGAACGCTGCCCTGCGCACCCTGGGGCGTGTGGGGCCCTGGGGTGTCGGCTTTCTCGTGTGGGAGGCGTTTGGGCCGGGTTTATCATAGCGTTCGTCGTCCGAGGTCATGTTCCCTACGGGCGCCCCGCGACGGGCAATGAACATATCACACATGTATGTAGATAGAAGTTAGAAGACTGAGATGGGGCGGCATGCGGCCGCGTCAACCCTAGTTCTGGCGTTCAGCCACGACGATAGTGCGGGGCCTCAGCGCCTGAGTAAGGTTGTCCAACATATCTGATCACGCATGGACATTGGAGGGCCACGGGGCGCCGACATATTCTACACCTGCCTCAGAAAAGCTGGCCAGATGCCAATCTGGCACTTTAGGCTCATGCCCACGCCCACAAGTATCGAGCCCGACACGGCAGCGGCATGGGGAACATGACTCTCCGGCCCTTCTACCGAACAAATCCAACATGTGGCGTTAAGCGAGGATCGACGCTGAAAGGGTCTTGGGCAGCTGCAAGGGCGGGGGCAGGGCGTAGTGGCGCGATTTTCTGTTCAGCGAAGATCAAAACCTTGTCAGTCACAGAGAATACGTAGGATGAAAGAAGTGGCTAGCTTCGGGAGAGTGAAGATACGGTACGACGGGGAGGCTGCTGTTTGGCAAACTGCGTATGGGCGGGTTGTGGGCGGGCGTGGTCACAGTTACGCGCTTCAGAGAGTGACAGGCTAAGTTCGCGCTGGAGTGTGAGCCGGCCCCGCCGTGCAACTGCAACGACGCCCTCCCTTCAGCTGGCTGCTCGACCGCCTTCTTGTCGCCCTCTGGGATATTCCCTGATCGAGGCGTCGTTCCCTGCGCTCCACAGCTCCACGCAGGTGGGGCTGCGGTTGACGGGGTCGTTTGGGGAAGGGCTTTCCTCTCTCCGACTGTTGACGCGTTGTGAGCTTCTCAATTTACTGTGCTCGAGTTGCTGCTACACTTACGTACTCTACGTGCATTCACACATCATGGTCGGCCAAGGGCTGTGCGTCTCTCCAACGCTGCTCCGCTGCGGGTGAGAAGTAAAGATGGGCAGAGAAGCCAGGGCAATTTGGTACGTGAACATTCATCTGTGACCGAAGTTGGGACGCTCACCACAACGGTGAAAGCAAAGTTCCGAAGGCCCTTGGTCCTATGGGACCACTGAGGTAGCCACAGTGCCATAGCAAGACAATTCTGCTAACTATAACAGGACAATTCTGCAGTGCGATGCAGATATGATGCCATGGCTGGCGTACACTCAGCCCAGCGGCGACCACGCCCCGCACGGAATGTCCAGCTGGGCAAAGACCAGCGGGGGGCCCTGCGTCGTGGAGGATCGGCAGGCACCCGATCGAGGACCTTGAGAAGGTTATGGAAGATGGGGTCCGTGGGGTCTAGAGATGGGTGTTTCATCATCTCGAATGGCTCACTGCTGCCTTGTGCCAGTGTATCCTAGGGTGCGTCTCGCGCTGGATCTGAAGATGCATACGGCCTCGAACATCGCACAGGTGGAGGAACTCGAAGGGCTCCTGCAGAAGGATTGGCCACGACACAATTGAGAAGGTGGATACCCGCCGCTCATGCTTCTAGTAGCTGTGGAACTGGGGGAGCCACACCTTCACTAGTAAGTCGATTGACGCAACCGCTGACCATGGATATCGAGACTTGCTACGGGAGTTTCTCCGGTTGCAGCCGTCATGGGATGACTGCAGATCCTTTGGATCTCCTGGGGAATCGGAACCCGTATGTGGGGGGCAACGAAGTGTACTTACCAGACTCTCGACCGTTTTGCCCTTGTCGTTCCGTCTCCGAGGTCGCCACTCTCCGTCTCCGTCTCCGAATCCGTCGCCGACGACGTCGAGGATCCCGGGGGGTCGTCACTGTCCAAATGGGAGATCCAAGTTCCCGTCTGGCGATCGGTGCTGAGCGCGGAGCCGAAGCCTCGCGGAGTTGCGTCGGATGCTAATTTTTGCGGCCTCGCAGCGCGATATATCGGTCGACGATCCGGGAAGGAATGCAGAGCAGAGCGGACGGCTCGCGTGCCGACCTCGGAGGACTTGGTTGTCGATTGGATCCCTAAGGAAGGCGGTCTCAGACCAGCTTGCTTCCCCCCGAAGCCTGAGGGCGAGCGGGCTGGGCCATGACGTGTGCCATAGGCTCAATGCGGTCCGTCAGCAGAACCAGGGAACGAAACAGCCCTACGGAGAACAGAGTCGGACGCTCCCCTCGGTCCCCCAACCCCGACGGGTGCACTTGATGCCGTCCTCTACCTGCAGGCCAGGCCGCTCGATAGGGTGACTACAATGTCGAGACCGTAGGACAAGCTCGTGACTGGCTCCCCGTTCAAAGGCCGGGCACGACAAGGACACGAGCTCGAGGGCCCCCTTCCCTCGTCTCGAGAGCGGGGGATACGGAAGGGTTACGGATACGGACATGCGCAGGCGTTAGAAGATGGAAACGGAGAAGTTCTTCTCGTTTCCCCCAGGGCACCCACATCTAGAACAGACCAAAATCCGGGATCCCCCGCGCGGCTTGGGAAGGCCCAGCGCCCCGTGTAGCCTCAAGGCGCACCGCGTACGGCCCGACCCGATTCAGACGGCGGCGGCAGTTACGTCCGTGCTCTCATCGTCTCTTGCCCATTGGGTCCGACACCGAGGGGTGCGTAACTTCGAAACTTTACATACACTTCGAGGACGCCGTTCATGAACTCTGCCCTGTGTTTCATGGGAACCGGGCGGCCTGCATTTCCTTTTCTTTCGCGGACTCGAACCGACGTTCGGATGGGGAGCGGGCTACATGACGTTTGCAACACCCTCAAACTTTCTGCAAGCATGAATAGACGATGTTTGTGTCATCTCCGCCCTTCTCTGGCTGGGAAGCACACAAGTGGCCGACCATCGAGGGGCCAGAGGAGAACTTGGGAAGGGTGGGCCATCTGTCGGTGAATGTGTGAGTTCAGAATACCATCGGGGTCGCTCGGACACGAGAGCGTATGGTTTGGAGTCCTTCACTGTAGATATGGAGCATCGTGAAGAATAGAATATTGATGATTGCCTAATGTCGTGCGCACGTTCATGTACTCATGCTTAGAGGTACCAAGGGCATGTTATTGCACCCGTGGTGAACGCACGGAAGCTACGAGCATGTCGCAAGGAGTGTCATTGAGCCCGTCTGACCTCATCGAGGCCTCATACGCATGTTTTGAATTTTATGAATGGGATAGCTGCTGGAGGTAACGTGTTCGTCAGTATAACTTGAATAACGTTAACCCGCCCCACTGAGGAGGCCAACGAGCGTGAGAGATCGGTGCGAAGAGGGCGGAAAAAGATCAGTACGTTGATTGCATGTATTCTGGTTATCTGAAGTGTAACACGACCGGCAGAGGGCGTCGGGGAAGACGGGGCGCGTGAAGAGGCGCAACTTCGCGACGCGTTTGAATGCGAGAGCGCGACTCACGTGCGCGAGGCGCGTGCACTTTCTGGTAGATTCGATCGCGATTCCCTCTTCTGTCAGTCCCCCGCCGCGCGCGACCACCCGGGCATCCCAAAGGTCGGTCTCCCTCCCTCGACCGCCCTGCTCCATCTCTAGCCACTCAGGGCACGCGCGACTACTTCCTTGCGTCTACCCAGCCATGGCTCGTTGTGCTCACAAGGGATGCGGCCAGGACTACGACCCCGAGAACAATGCCTTGGAGAGCTGCATATACCACCCTGGCGCGCCCGTCTTCCACGAGGGCCTCAAGTCCTGGTCCTGCTGCTCCAACGTGAACAAGCCCGTGCTTGACTTTGATGAGTTCATGGGCATCAAGGTGAGTCGCGCACCGGCCCTCACGGGCGCGTCTTCGAGCCCGACCGAGTGCTGACCTGGGATCGATGTCCGACAGGGATGTACTCTCGGCCAGCATACGGCCGAGGCACCTAAGGCACCTCCCCCAAAGCCTGCGCCTCAAGTTGATCTCAGGATGACCTCCTCCGTGGGCGGCTCCGAGACGTATTCGTCCGCTCCGTCGGGCACGAGTACACTCACGCTTGGCTCGAAAGCGCCCCCGGAGGCCGTGGTCCCGCCCAAGTTCGAGGAAGAAGAGGACGACCTGGAGGCGGCCGTCCCGGCGGGGACAAAGTGCAGGCACAACGGGTGCAGTGCTGTGTACGAGAGCGACGACCTGCACAGAAGAGAGGGTGGGGAAGCGAGCGAGTGCACGTACCATCCGAAACCTGTAAGTGCCCGGCTCTCTCTTAAGCTCGCCGCCGCCCCGTGATCGTCCCACTGGTTCCGACGCCATTTCCTCTCCGCTAACCCGTCGTTGAAAGCCTATTTTCCACGAAGGCAGCAAGGTACGTCCCCCTCCGTTACCCGATCGATCATGCCGGCATCCTCACCGCGCCCAAGGGTTACCTTTGTTGTAAGCGGAGAGTCCTGGAGTTCGACGAGTTCCTCAAGATTCAGGGATGCAAGAAGGGCAGGCACGTCTTCATCTCCAAGAAACAGGCGGACACGGTGAGTGAACAAGATGCCCGTCGGCACCCGTTTGCTGGTCAGCGGGGCGCCGACCACCCCCCTTCCGTTGGTGGCACGACCGGCTGACATTTCTTCCATGCAAATTAGCGGCAGGAACAGTTCACACAGTGTCGCATTGACCACTATCAGACGCCGACCGAGGTCCACGCCTCCGTCTTCGCCAAGAAAGCCGACCCGAGTACGAGCGTCGTCAAAATAGAGGAGACCGAGGTGCGTCCGGCCTCGCCTAGTCGTTACAGCGCATTCTATGGCGAAATTACATGCATCCCACAGGTTTTCATCGACCTCTACCTTCCAGACTCGAAGCGCTTCCGCAAGACACTTCAGCTCTGGGGCCCCGTTCACGTTGACGAATCGTCATTCAAGTTTTACGGCACCAAAGTACGTGATCGAACCCTGCAGCGGGCACACGCTGTCACGCTTAACTGACATTTACGTCTGGACGCCGACATTGGCACCCCAGTTGGAACTGAAGCTCAGGAAGAAGGATAACCGCAGCTGGACGCTGCTCGAAAAGACGGATCGCGACCTTGGCAATATTAACTTTACCTTCGGCGTCGGCGGCCGGACGGGCACGATTGGTGCGAAGGAGCTTGTCTTGGACGACACCAACAAGGCGCGCACATGAGCCGCGGTGCTGGTCGAAGCATGCAACTTCAAGTTAACCATGTATGGTAGCCCACAGACGGATTGCGCACTACTCTTGTAGAGCGGAGAGGAGCAGTGTATATAATGCATGGTAAATGACACAGTGGTTCTATGGGTCTAGGACTGCGACTAGGACTAGCGAATTACGATGGTTGGACAGTAGGATTATAGCGAACATATCATAATTTGCCCGGTAAGGAGACCTCCTCGTACATCTCGATGATGTCTCCAACGCGAAGGTCGTTGAAACCAGCAAGGTTCATGCCGCATTCAGTGCCTCTGGCAGCCTCCAGCATATCCTTCTTGTGCTGTTTCAGGGTATCAAGACGACCTGCAACCACAACTTTCGTCAGAAATGTTCAAATAGCATGCATATCTGGATCCCATAGTAGCGACCGCTGCGCCGTTGTGTTCGGCTGCAATCTGCATACCAGCAACCCTGGGAAAACAAGAAACTGGCTTCTCACCCTCGTAGACGGCCTTTCCGTCGCGCATAACGCGGGCGTGCTTGCTCTTTTCGACAATGCCGTTCGTGACCCTGCAACCACCGACCTGCGTCGTCTTCTTGGCCTTGAGGCCGATGTCGAACAGCTGAAGGACCGTAGCCTCGCCAGTCACGCGCTTCTCTATAATCGGCGGGAGGAGCTCGATGACCTTCTGGGTGACGGTGTCCATGAGCTTGTATATGATGGACGAAGACAGAATCGGGACGTGCTGCGACGCAGCTTCGTTCTCGACCACGCGCGGGACCTTGACTGAGAACGCTACGACCACACCTGACAGGGAAGAACTGATTTAGCAACGCTGCGACGAAGCGGTGGACAAGGTTCGGCTAGCGGAGGATAAGGATATTGGTGGTTACGTACCTTCGGCAGCTTTTGCGCGCATGACGTCCGACTCGTTCACGTCACCGACGCCAGTGGCGATAATCTTTGTGCGCGCAACGTCGTTTCCGATGACCTCTAGCGCGTTCACGACCGCCTCCACGCTCCCGCTAACGTCGCCCTTAATGACCAGGCGTAGCTCCTTCGGGCCTTCAGGCTGCACGGCAGTCTTGTCCTCGGGGGCCTCCTCTTCCGCCTCGCGCTTCTCACGCTCGGTGCGGCGGTGCTCGTTGATAGCTTCGAGATCAGCGAGGGTCGACACCATTTCGGCCTTGCGAGCACGGTTCGCCAACGCCTTCTTAATGTCGGACTCTAGCCCTGTAAGGACCTCGTCGCCGGCATTTGGGAGCTCCTTCCATCCTGATACTGTCACGGCCATTCCCGGATACGCCACCTTGACGGCCTTGCCGTTTGGATCGGAGAGGAGGCGAACCTTCGCGGAGGTTGTACCGCAGATCAGGTGCTGGCCAGCCTTGAGGTTTCCTCGCAGGACGAGGACAGTACCAGTCGGCCTGAGGGCACATTGTTCAGTTGTATACAGGCATATAACCAACCAACACTCACCCGAGACCTTTCGTGACCTTGGACTCGAGAACGTAGCCTTGGATCGTCCCTTCGCGCTCAGCGCGCAGGTCTTGCATCTCTGCGAGGACGGAGATCGTTTCGACGAGGTGATCTAGCCCCTGACCGGTGAGTCCGGAAACAGGAACCGAAGGTATGTCACCGCCGAAGGTCTCTAGCTGGACGCCCTCAGCAAGCAACGCGTGTTCAACCTTCGTCTGAAGAGAATAGCGTTCAAATTTTAGAATTGCATCCGACAGTGGCAGACACGGAAATAGCTCACAATGTCGGCCCCAGGCTTGTCCACCTTGTTGATCGCCACGACAAGACCGACTTTAGAGTTCTTCACGAGGGCGAGAACTTCGCGGGTCTGTGGCATAATGCCATCGTCCGCGGCGACAACGAGCACCACTACGTCCGTCACACTTGCGCCTCGAGCTCGCATTGCGGAAAACGCAGCATGGCCTGGAGTGTCCAAGAACGTGATGGTCCTGGTTGGCTCCGAGCTATTGCCGCTGACCGGTACAGGGACAGAGAAAGCACCAATATGTTGCGTGATCCCTCCTGCTTCGCCCTTTGCCACTGATGTTGACCGGAGAGTGTCCAATAGGGTGGTCTTGCCATGATCGACGTGTCCCATGATAGTGACTACTGGTGGACGTTCTGGCAAAGTGGCTGGGTTTAGATGGGAAGGCCTGCAAAACGTTTTATGAAGTTACTCGAAAGAAGAATATTGGCTAACAGCTCACGGCGTATAGATATCGAATGCAGCCTCGTCATTGACTACTGGGTTTCGGTTGAACTCCAACGCCAACAATGACGCGTAATCCGACGTGAGCACTGTCAGACAATTAAGACACGTTGAAGCCGCAGGGTCCAACGCACGTACTATGATCGTGGGAGGCTTCAGATCCCATCCCGACGCGAATCATCTTCCGGCGCATAGTATCTTCCAGAAACAACTAAGTTGACAAGGAAATACATGAACGATCATTGGGAGCATACCAAGGTTGATATTGAGCAACCTCGCCAAGGTGCCAACAGAGACGACGCTTGGAATGAAGACATCTACGATCACCTGTTTGGCAACTTTGGGGGACCTCGGAGCCTTCTCCCTTTCCTTCTTAACCACCTGACCAGACGACGTACGAGACTTCTTTGAATAGCTCGGGATCTCAGCATCTTGTCCCAGGCGGGACATTAGCGACCCTCTCTCCTTGAACTGGGAGCGTTTCTGCCGACTGCGAGAGTCCTGGCTGTCGTCCGTGTCCAGCCCAGGGGTCCATGTCTGTGAAACGGGGACCTTGTCACCCCGAGCATCTGATATCCCAACCTGAGCTTCGCTCTCCGCCTTGTTGGTGCGTACATAGTCCGCATCCCGTTCGAGAGCGGCGGACGCCTTCTCTATGCGGTCTGAACGAAGGATATTACCAAAGCTAGACAGACCCGAAGACTCTCCTCTAGGTTTCCTGGAAGAAGAAGGATTTCGCTGAGACCAGGACCGACCGTCTCGTTGGCTATCTCTCGTGGTGCGAGCACGGATAGCTTCAGGAATATCCTTCACGCCCGACGTTCCAGCTAGGTGAGGGGGTTGGGGTCGTTCCCAGGCACGCCTTTTAGGAAGGGCAAGGGAGGGATGGTCGCCGGAAGGTCCACTCTCGGCCGGGCGAGCTGGTTCGGGAGGCCTCCCCCAGCTCCTGCTCCGAGGGACTCCGGGGGATGGGCTTGCTTGCACGTCATATTGCCATTTGGGCTACCTACATTTGAGGATCCATTGAAAAAACACAGGATTGATATCGACACATACCTTCGTCTGCGTCGCAGTCGCAGTGGACGCCGAGCGAATACCTAAGCGTGCAATCCGGAGCGAACGGCGCATGGCTGGAGGAGACTTGACCGTGAGGGCGGAATGGGAGATTTTGGACCGGTCTCAGTATTGCATCTAAGCGAACCAGAGACGGTAGTGGAGACGGAATTCGTGTCGTCGGAGAAGACAGACTCGTTGGTCGAGGACGAGGACTTGAAGTGCAAGCCCGTCCAAAGCCCGTCACTGGAAATGTCGTGCCACGTGACCTGTAGGAGATATCTCGGGGTTGGCCGAAATGAAAGATCGACTCCGAGTAAGTCTGAGACGGTAGCGCTGTGACATTGCCCGTCGTTTGCTTTCCTTGCCTTTCTAACCTGCCTAACACATTGCGTCGCTGGCTCATGAATGCAACACACCACGCCTTTGCGGGAACATCCTGAGTTCTCGATCATCGAAGGTCAAGGATGGCGGGAATATAGGGTAGAAGCGCCCAGTCGACGTAGACGCATCGCCAACAGGATCCCCGCGTTGGGCGGACTATGGATGGACGCATGTGTAGTCTGTGGTGTCGCATACTACTGGAAAATAGTATGCAAAGTTTCCATGGCATGACCAAGGGCGATGCTGATATATGGTTAGGTTACTTCAACTACACCCAGCATCGTGACGCTGTCCATGGTGTTGCTTCTGTATGTGTACACACGCTCCACTCGGATCCAATGGGGCAAGTGCATAATCCTTTACCACATTACACTGGACGCTAAAATTTCCATATGCAGAGTCTGTGGTTATACTTCCCTCGCTAGGGGTGCAGTTTGAGACGCACAAGGGCTTTGGAGGAATTTCTCTTCTCGCTGCCCGCAAGTTTATTCCCTGGGCTTCCTTGGAGGACTTCCTCATCAATGAAGGCTTATACGGCTGGGACGTCCGATACTATTGCGTCGCCATGAGTCGCACGCCTCAAGGTTCACTTCGGTTAGAAGTTGCATTTGAGGTTGGTGCGCTCTCCACAACAATTCAGTCCGCAAGCTTGCTAACCGCACGCTCAGAACTTACTCCCACGATTCCCGATCCTCCTTGAGGTATACCACGGCGTACAAGGAGCTCTTCAGGTCGAGAATGAACGGCGATCGGAAAGATAGGTATTAAATTCAGTAGTCAAAGCGGCAGCATAGCATACTAGGATGGACATCTGAACACTACGCACAAAATAAATATGGCAGCTCGGCGACGATAGCTAGTGACGATCATGTAGATGTGATTCATATGACAGACATTCCGAACGTATATCAACCTTCCCGTCCGACCTCGATCACGACACATCTTCGCTCTCATATGCGCTCAGAAGATCGTTGTAGCCCTCGTCGTCTCCCTCCACGGCAGCGCTCTCGCGCTTGTGCTTCGTATCGCGCTCGGCAGAGACAGGCTTGCGCCTCCCCTCGGAGGAGATCTTGCGGGTGCGGCCCTCCGTCGAGATCTTGCGTGTCCGAGTGGGTGCCTCGCCCTCGCCGCCCGAGATCTTGCGGACGCGGCGGGACCGAGGGGACGGCGGCATGATCATCTCCTCGTCGAACGTGTTCGCTCGCGGCGTCGTGGAGTTCTCGTGATCGTGGTCATCCACGGGCACGTCCAGTGTGTGCGAGTGCGACAGTAGCGAAGGAGAAGGCTCCGTGGGACTGCGCGAGTTCCGAAGCGTCTGTAGGCGCGGTGGGAAGCGTTTTCTGCGGACGTTCGGGCTCTTCGCAGCGGGCTCCGTTGCGGAGGAATCGGAAGCTTCCATATCGCGAGACATCCGTGAGACGGTCGCTTGCCGGCGAGCAAGCTTGTACTCTGGAGCTGGGCTCGGTATTGCAATGTCACTGGTCTCGGGCAGCACAATAGACCCGCGCTGTCTCTGGGACTCCGGTTGCTTCACATGTACGTCGCTAATGGTCGTGGTCTCCGCGTCAGGAGTTCCAGGAGGCGGTGGGGATCCGACGGTGGTGGGAGAGTCTGGAGTTTCTGCACGAGCCCAACCCCTGGGCGCATTGTCTTCCGGTGCTGAACCGTTGGTAGGGAGGCGGCGGTGAGTCTTCGGTGGCGTGGGGGGACTGATCCGCCTGGATGCACGTGCCATCGGCGAAGGCGCCTTGTTGCGGTTGATCGGCACGACCCTGCTGGTGCTCCCGCTGTCGGACTCGAAGTCTGATTGAGTACCCACCTTCTTCGGAAGGTACGGCTCCGATGGAGAAAGAGAGGAGATAGACGACTGAGAAGCCCGGTGGTCGACACTGGGACGTTTCGCGCGCACTGACTCCACCCATCCCGCCTCCACAGACGGCGACATGGAAGACCGTGCGGGACTATCAGGTCTAGACCCGGTGAGAAGAGAGGTCGAGTTCAAGAGCAGCGGGCGGGGTCCGGCGCTGCTACGAGTTGGAGTCTTGTCCGATGGAGGTTTGAACGAGGACGACAGCAAGCTGGGCCCACTCAAAGAACCGGACTCTGATACTGGCGACGCATCACCGCTGTGGCTAATCGGCGAAGCAACGAACACGCTGTCTCTGACCGGTCGGAAGAACGCCGGTCGAGGGGGAGGCGAATAGTTGTCCGATCGGTCCATAATAGGCACGGATACCCTCTTGTCTTCTGGAGGCTTTGGCGACGAGCGGGTCAACGCTGTCAGGGAGATGCTCCGGGCATGATCCACCATCGAGGTGACAGTAGGTGCAGGTGGAGACGCTGCGGGCGGCGCCAGCGTGTTCGATGGAGAGGCTTCGGCCCGAGGCTTTGACCAAGCGTCGAGGGCTTTGACTCTCCAGTTCGTGCTCACTTTCGCGAAAGTCGCAGCAGCGTCAGAATCCTTCAACTTCCCGGCATAGCCCCAGAACATGTTCTTGCCACGAGCAGCGGCATCAGCCACGGTCTGTCTCGCGGGCGCAGGAGGCGCTGTTTGAGGTGACGTCAGGCCGGGTGAAGGCAAAGGCGAGCTGGGGGGAGAGGAGGGAACATCCATCGCGCTTTGGTTGGTGATACCTCTCCACACAGTGCCGGCCAGACGTGCGGAGAAGGTATTCTGCTGGGACTGCGACCCAGACTTCTCCTCGTATTCTTCATCTGTCTCCTCGTCCGTCCCGTCTTCATCATCGGGATTGGATTCCAAACTCGACGAAATGCCCTTCCAAACCGTGTCCCGAAGACGCGCTCCAAGACCAACGACACTGTTCGGTTGTGGACTGACAGCGGCCTCGCGCTGTGAGGCGAGATCGCAGGCTGTCTGTAGCACTTTCTCGATGCCCCCAACAGCATCCAGAGGATACTTCTGAAGAAAGGCCATACCCTCAATGAAAGCTTCCTCTAGCTCCCGCTCACCGAAGGCCGTGGATGGGATGGCAGCGATTTCGTCCGTCCAGAGGTTATGTTGCTTGCGGTGCGCCCTCCCTAGTCTGTAACGCACAGCGTTAGACATAGGGAACATTTCAAGCAAACAAGCCGGACTCACTGGAGCAAGATGCCTCGTGCGGAAACCAACATACTAGTGCAGACATCGATAAGATAATCCAACTTCGGGTTCTCGTCTCGTTCCCGCATCGGGCAGGAGAAAACAGCATCCCAAACCATGAGAACCGCAGGCAATGGGAGTGTGTGGGTGAGTAGGGGAACAAGCCAACGGCTACAGGAGCATCAAGATGAGATCGAGCTCAAATCAGCACACAACACTGAAGACGTACAAGGAGTAATGTGGGAGGCCGGGATCTAGCCCCTTGGTTGCCTATACACACCAGATGAGACGATAGGATTCGAGAAATGACATTGCCACGTACCAAGTCATCCGCGAGCTCGGTATCAGCCCACCGCAAACGGTCGCTTAGCTTCTGAACCCAAACAGTTCCATTCTGCTCGTCCTGCAGCGCAGCGAACTCTCCGACCATGGATTCGAACACCCAGAATGTGTCTGCCTCGACATGGGGAATGTCCTCTGGGTCAACCTCCTCCACGAGGGCTGCATATATTGGCACCAACAGGGAACCGATCTGAGGCGAGCGGTTCGCTGGGTTCAGACATGAGTGGAGGTACAGCAACCGAAGCAGAGCCGACGAGTGCTTGTTGTGGGCGCCGAATGAGGTGTAATGCCGTGACGGAAGGAGGGTCGTCGGGACGCCAGAATGCTCAGATCCAGGAGAACTGGGTACGGATAGGGCATCCTCGGGTGTGCTTTCGCGCGCCCTGGTCTTGGTCGGCGACGGCTCTTCCAGACGAACCTCTGGAGTCTCGTCGAGCTGGATTTCGGGACTGGTGTCAAGGCGGATCTCGGGGGTATTGTTCTCGGGGGGCTCGCCGGATTCCCCGGCCTCTTTCGCGCGGATGACGCGGAGTCGGTCATTGAGGTTACCTGCGGTGGCGATCTTGATGTCTTCCGGTGCGTCATCATCTAACGGGCACTGCGGGCACGGTTCCGGCTCCTCTTCCAGACTAGACAGAAGACCGGGCGGGACCATAGAAAGTTCGTTGAAGACATCCAAAATAGATTGATCGGTCGACGAAAGCGGCACTGTTGGCTCCGGGAGAGACGGAAGTGGTTCGAGCAATCGTCGAACAAGGTCCTGTCTAGGGCTTAGAATCTTTGGGCTAGATGACTCCGTGCTAGAACTTACATAGTAGTTGTCTCTCTGTGTGTGGGATTCTTTACGCCATGTCGCTTTGTCGGGAGGTAGCGTACCAAGTAGCAACCTGCCTCATATTCAACAAACATTGGTGGGGTTTACCCTGATGTGATGATACTCACCGCCAAATTCGTGGACGCAACCAAGGCGGATGTGACGGGAGACCTAGAATCGCCTCAATATCGCCGATTTTAGACATATGCCGTCCACTCTTGACACTTACCATGGGAGCATAGTTGACGGAGGTTCGCAAGGTCAACCACGTTCACAATCTCCGGGTCCACGATGGGAGACAAAGCATTGACTCTGTGTGGCGTAGCTTCAACATCCTCCTATTCGTACTTCCACACCCGGGATGCACGTACTTCTGTTGCGGAGATAGGTCGGGGAGCCATTGAACATTGTAGCTACGCCCTATCCCATACAGGTATTGGTCCAGCCTCGCGGCCGTGGGCGGGGGAACAGCGACCGCGCGAAGCACCTGCATTTTCTTAGACACGGGCAAGGAAACACAAGAGGTGGATGCTCACCCTGGTCGACACGTAGTTATCTTGGTTTGTGATGGCAGAACGCGTAAAGTCGGGCCCGAGCGCCTGCATGACGAACTCCCGAACATTGTGGAGGTCTACGCCAAATGTGAGGCTATCTCGTCGGAGGACGGAGGGCGGAACGAAATGGGGAGGTTACACACCTTTCGATTCAATCTGCAGGCCAGCGTATATGATACTTGAAGCGGCTTCTGCCACTATGGGACTCGGCGTAGAACTAAAGCCAGAATAGGGCGGTGTCAACTGGCAGGGCAAGGAAGACGCGTCCGCACGGGCTAAGTAGACGATGCGCACCTCCGTTCCAGCTCGTTCAAATGTCCAAGTATAACGCCGATATGCATCTCCAGGGTCTGCATGAGATCGCTCTTGACGTCGTCTCTCATCAGCTTCTGTGCCTTCGCTCGCGCCAGCGCAACGTTGCCTTGCTGTAAGAGGGTCGCGATGTCTCGTTGTGTGATCTGCGCCTGGGAGTCCATCCGGTCTTGCAGTTGGCCCAGCCGCTGGGCAGTAAGCCGCATTTGGGCCTGATCCACCATTTCCCCTGAATATTGCGCATCGTACAGTGTTGACGGAAGCAACAAACCTTCACCCGTCCAGTATCCCACTGAGCAGCCATGGCCTGAAGTGTGTGTCGCGGTCTGTCGTAAATTCGTCAAGTGATAGCGTCGGAGGTGGTCAAGGTCGAAAGAATAGGCGTGTGCACGTCGTCGCAGAGCAGAACAGTTATATCAAGGCATGAGGTGACCCTCTGAAGGGTCGGAGAGCCGAAACTGGGATTGAGAGCGTTTAGCGGAGAACTGCCCGCACGTGGCTAGCCGACTGTGCAATGGTGGAGAGATGGCTGTAAGCCATCCAGGACGCTCTCGCCCGTGACCTTCTAACTTATCGCCGCCGCTCAAAATATCTGTGATCCCAACTACACATCCAGTTGACATCCAGCGATATTGATAGGCATATGGTCATCAGTGTAAGTTATGCATTGGGACCGGTATGCAATAATAAGACATTTGTATCGATACAGAGCAGTTGGAAGCAGTTGTCCAGTGGTAAGCTACACATCATGTACATCAGTACGCCCACTGAAGCGGCGTAGGCTTAGAAAGTCTTCCTGAAGACCTCGGAGAATACCTGTCACCAGTTTCATCAACGGGCTTGGGGGGTTGCATTGCCAACGCAAGTAAGCGAGCTTGTGAAGATGATCGTGAGTGTCTCTGGGGAATGGATGTGGAGGGAGATGGCAGATGAGACGGCGGACGGGGTGGTGGCAGATGAGATGGTGGACGTGCAGAGGGAGGCTGGGATGGCGGGCGACCAGATGTCTGCAATGTCAAGGACGGGCGTGAACTATGGGAACTGCGGGATGATTGTGATGCGGAGTAAACGGAACCGATGGACGGTGGCTGCGACCAACGTGTCGACGTGTTTTGAGTTGTGGGCTGAAGATACGAGGTGTGGGAATTTGATAAGTGGGATGGCAGCACGATAGGGTTCATCTGCGTTTGAGGAGGCTGAGAGACAGGTCGGTTTGGCTGAGATAGCGGTTGAGGTTGAGGCGGAATCGGAAGCGGTCGCGGAGGCAGCTGTGATGGTGGCGGTAACGACCCGCGCGAAACTGGCGGCGTATTGCTGACATTAGAAGGCAGCTTGTTGTCTGGGCCCAGTGCAAGATGTCGGTTGGATGGAAGCATCATTGGCAACTCTGACAAGCGCTTCTCAGACGCTTCCTCGAGCATTTGCTTCTGGTCTTCATGCCACAGGCGCCAGGACACAGCTAAGAAGGCAGCATACCAAACAACTAGGAGGACAAGGATGGTTAGGAATGCTCGAGGCTGGAAATCATGGCAACGCACGGAAAGTTGGCACCACCCAGCTGCACACCACAATTGCTACGTTGACGTCGTGACAGACTTTGCTCTGCGATGCTGTGAAGAATGCATGTCAGCATCGACAGATGGCTTCATGGCCTGGATACGTACGTTCACTAGGACAACTGAATGTAGCGACCCATATTGTGAAGAGCAACGCAGTCCCTACTAGGAGTCAGTAAAGGGCTATGCGGAGGGCCTATGGTAAACACACCAATGTGCACCAATAGCAAGAAAAGAAGTCTTGCGGCATCCAGCCACGGTCGGAATGGAAGGATCGACCTGCGCGAAGTGTAAGCGACAGGCCACGCAACAAGGCACTGTTTACTCACAAGACAGGTAGCATAACGGCCGTGACGGCGTTTATGAATATAAGGACGCCCACGAGGTTCCCTGGCGTTGCGGGTGCACTTTCGTCAAGTCTCGTACAAATTCATCGAACAAGGGCACTCACTCTGTGCAGCGTCCGACTGATCGTAGAGCATGAATATTTCCACGCACAAGAGGATCACCCACAGCAAACTCATGAAGGTCGTGACCGCTATAGCCACTGTGTCAAACCATATGTCCGGCCAGTGCACCAAACCATCTAGAACTCACCGAATACCCATGCCCTGACCATGCGAAACCCTGCAGACAGTGCCATGCG
This sequence comes from Ganoderma leucocontextum, assembly GCA_020736865.1. NCBI lineage: Eukaryota > Fungi > Basidiomycota > Agaricomycetes > Polyporales > Polyporaceae > Ganoderma > Ganoderma leucocontextum. The sequence continues at coordinate 2,245,039 of JAHKGY010000003.1, read as the reverse complement.
TCATAAACTAACGTGTAAGGGCCCTAGGAGTCGTGAAAGTCTTGAGGAGAACGAGCGGGAAGCGTGATGAGCGTATAACGGTGATTAGTCGTAGGCAAGAGAATATAACGCTGCCAGCAGGAGAGGGTAGAACGCAGAAACGGAAGGCGGCCGCAGACCAGCAGGGTCGGACAGGAGCTCTCAGAGCCAGACGGGGCGGCGGAAGGAGGGACCACAGTGGAGACACTGGGCAGGATGGGAAACCGGAGAACGCGGCGGAGGGGCACCCCTATTATCTTCCGCCTTTTCCACGGCGACGGCGGGAGTCCCAAACAAGCCGGGCATGTTGCTTATTCTTCTGTGCATAAAGCGATCATTAAAGCGCGCGATCGGGGGTGCTTTGTGGGAGGAACAAAGCGTGGCAGTCACCGTCACTTCATTCAACCTTTCGGCGTCTGTACATCTCTCGCCTTTTGTTCTCACGTGCCTGGATCGGTCCAGAGCTGTAACCCTAACCTCGTTCCATCGTCACGCTGTCACAACTCGTCCCACGGCCCCCGACCCCTCAAAGTTTGCGGGAAAGAATGGCCTCGCAGCGACTCGAGACGAGGTTAAGTTACGCATGTGCTGCGCCGCACTCTCCATGCTCTGGAGTGATACGGTCGATGAGTGTCCAACATGCAATGACGGCCGCATGGATCGGAAACTCAGGTCTAACGGACGACCGTGACACGGTGCTCGCAAGCTGTCATTGGCTGCCCTCGCCCTCCTGCCGCCGAAGGATCGTCTGCAGGCGAAATGGAGGGTGAGAGATATCGACGGCGTGGCGGAACGACTCGGACGGGGTGGATCACAGATTATTTTCAATAGGAACTATCATATGCTATGGTAAATCGATATCAAGCCTGTAGGGCTGGGATGTATGTACTTAATGATACAGTATGGAATGTGAATGTAATGGGCGGCATTGCGGATGACAAGGCTAGCGTAACAGGGTTCGAATGGAAGATCGGGAGGAACACCACGGCGATAGTGCTGCAGCGGATATAAGATGAGCGGTCATACATGATAAGTTAGCTATATAACGGGGGCTCCAGTCTGCTGACCGGATGGCCGCGGGTGCATGAGGCTTGTGAGACCATAAAACTTCGCGAGGCGATGCGTAAATGCCGCTTCGAAGACACGATGACGTCGAAGGAAGGTCGACTTAATGTTGTCACCGCACGGTTCAGGCGGCATAGAGCCCGGGCTCTGTCGAACTGCTGCTTCGATCCCCCCATGGCTGGGATTGTCTGTACATGCCTCATCGGATGCATTACAGCGTCCGACCGCGTGCCTCAACGGAAGGTTCTTGAGAGCTCGTCCCACGGCCGACCCAGGGGAAACCGACGTTGGAAACTCTGAAGAGCTTTAGCTCGGAATGGGCGGCGGCCGGGAGAAAGTGGTCGTACTCGTCCCGACAGGAGGCGACAATGTCGCCACGGGTAGTCGACTAGGCTCTATCCCAGACATGGAAGCACCAGCCAGAACCGCAGCAGCAAAAGCCTGCACCTCGTGGGAGCTGTCCGTGGCGAGCTCTTGTGCAAAGGTGATCGTCCTAACAGCAACGTTGGTGTCTGCGCGACTGAACTTGTCTGTAAAAACAATAACCATCGTCAGCATATGAAGCCGAGGCTGATCAAAAAGAATGGAGGCTGAGTGGGGCCGATATGATACTGACCGGAAATCAAACCAAGCAGCCGCGCAACGCGTATGCGGACGTCGACGATCGGATCCCGAACAAGTGCTCGGACGGTGTCCCAAAACGTTTCACTCCTCACGACGACGTGCCCTTGTTCAGATAGAAGCATCTCCTGGATGCACATCACATACGTCGTGCGCCGGCGGAACGAGGCGGAGCCGGCGAACGCTCTGATATCGGCGCCCAGCGCTTCTAGTAGGGTCGGAAAGTCCTTCCACGCGTTCAAGAACGCAGGCAGCTAAAGAAAAAATACGCGTCAGGCGAAAGATTTGGCGGTTATACAAGGCATCCCTAGGCACTCACCACAAACACAGCAGCCTCCCTGACGGCCGCCACAGGGTCCTCCAGCGCCTTGACCAGCATGGTATGCAGCACTTCGTTGCTGACGCCTTCTAGCTCCACCAGGCCACCTAACGCCTTCACCGCGCTCTCGCGCTCGCGCCACGAAGACAGCTTTCCAGAAGAGAACGCTTCGGCGAGGCCATTAGCCACGGCGCTGCGCTCAGGGAGGGCAAGCGCGCGTGCGAACGTTGGCAGCGCTTCGATGACCTTCGTCCGCACCTCGCCCTCGTCTGCATGCAGGCTTGACCAGAAGACTGCCAATAGGTCGGCCGCGGCGTGTCCTTCGCCAACGATTTTCGCGATCTCCCCAAGCGAGGCGGCGAGCGTTCGGCGGGTTTTGAACATCGGGTCCTGAGCGAGCGACAGATACAGGGTACGAAGCTCCGGCCAGCGTTGCCTGCCAAGCGTCAGGGCAACAGCGGGGTAATTGAACGCACAGATAAGAGGCCGCTGGGGATCTTCGTAGATGTCAGGGCCGCCGCCTGCGTCGGTGCCGTAGTCGCTCCAGGCAGAGCTTGTCGCAGAAACCGATGTGGCCGACTGAGGTGGGGCCGACTGTATCTCCTGCACCTGCACCACAGGTAGCCTTTCAGGTTCGGATGGAAGCTGCCCACCGCCAGGGTCTTGCGTTTCTCGGACACCGAGGAAAAGCTTGAGCAGCGGCTCGGGGGGGCCGTCCTCGTCGTCGGCAAACGTGTACATAACCTCACCGAGAGCTTCGAGGACAGCAGATCGGACAGTCGGCTCTTCGTCCTGAGAGAGCGGAAGAATGACGTCCAGCGCGAGGTTCCGGCGGTGCTCCGGAGTTAACCGCGAGAGTATCGCCGGCAGCGCGAACAGGACAGAGTGGCGAACATGCCACGTCGAGTCCTGACACAAAAACTCGAATAATGGAAGCTGCAATCGTCCGACAGCGTCAGTCCCATTCCTATCTCCGGCAGCTAGCGGCCTAAAAGCGCAAATGGGCTCACCAACGACGACGTCACCACTTCTACTGGGACTACTTTGGCAAGCGCACCTACCGCAAAACTCGCCTCCCGCCTGACCCAGTACACTGGATCTCGTCCGACCCGTTCGACCTCGGTTACGAACGCCCTCTTCGTGTCATCCGCGATCGAACCTGGTAAGACCCTCAGTCAACATGGCAAGAGCAATCCACAGGCAACTGCTTACCGCTTGCTGTTACGGCGGCCATCAGGCTCATGCAGGAAAGTCGCCCGACCGAGGCCTCCTCGCTAAGGTCGGCTGAGTCATCCATCTGCTCGTCCATGGCAGCCAGTTCCCTTGCCGCAGACTTGGGACTGATCCATCCGGAACCTGACGCCTGCGGTCGCGGAGGCGATTCGCTGGCTGCGGGTGCCTGTGCGAACAGAGATGGCAGACTGGAAAAGGTTGAGAGTGGCACGGTCGCCTCCGCTGCGACGGGTACAGGAGCGGCGACCGGCGGCGGCGGAAGCACCTCAAACGGGGGAGTGGTCGGGAGCGCACTAGACCGGGATGGTGAGCTCGGTTCGGCCCAGCCGTGGTTCTGCGTCATCGGAAATGGTTTCAACTCCGAAGGGCCGGCGAGAACTTCGTCCACGAGCATCGGTGCCTGGCTGTCGTCTGCTGCGGGCAACGTCCCAGACAATCCGAGACTGAAGCGATCCGATCCGTTTAGCTCAGCGTGGTCGGAATACTCGCCGGACGAGGAAGAAGCTGATGACGTCAGTGACGGCGTGGAAGCAGACGAATGGTCAGGCGATCCTTCCACCGGAGAAGTCGACGACACGGGCGGGGATGGCGAAGCTGCCGGGGAGATTGTACTGACGCCAATTGCGGCTACTTCGGCCGTGAGCACAGGTGGGGAAGCGGATGAGACCGTTGGCGGCGCAGCACTAGTAATCCCGAGGCTCGCAGCAAGCGGAAAGTATGAGTCGAGTTCAGGGATAGGCTGGACGGCTTGAGGGGTTGGAACAGCGGTCGACGCCCCTGACACGGACGCAGCTTCCATGAGGTCATCGGCCTGTTGTTCACCTCGATTGTCGTCCAGGTCCAGGCGTCCCATACCGATGACGACCTGATAGACAAGCTCTCTCTCGAAAAGCCGTCGCTCGTTCCACCCAAACAATCCCACCTCGAGTGGCCCTTCTGTGTCCGGACAGGGAGACTCGGCGGTTGCAAGGCCCCCCGGACGGAGCGGTGCATGTAGCTCAGTTGCCTCAACATTCTCGCCTGCACCGCGTTCGTCGGCACGCCGCAACCTTCGGAGGAGTTCCACGACCGCGTATCGAGCCGATCCGCCCACCAAACCGTTCGGGCTTAGGAGCAATGTCCCCAGGATAGGTGTGAAAGCTTGCACAGGCACTACCGTCACGCCACTACTCTCGTGGTCCACGTAGACGGGAACACTGCCGTCGCCCGAGATTGCGGCGTCATCGTGGTCACTAGAAACCTCAGGCCACGGGCTTGCAGGATATTGAAGAAATCGCTCGTTCTCCTCTAGTCCAGAGGCAGGCGGAGAAACCGAGGGAGGGGCCGGTGGCGAAGGGGGCACCGTATCGTCGTCGACCAGTCTGCAATAGGTGACGAACCACCAGATGATGGGGACAAGTTCGGCCGCGAGCGCCTCTTTCACGGCTTCGTCTAATTTATTGATACCGAACCCAATGGCCGCGGGAGAAAAAAGTTCCGTCGACCACGATGAGTAGTGATGGTGCAGTGACGTGATTGGTCAGTGAGACAAAATCCAAGTCGTCGACAGACGGCAATCGGGCGTCAACGCGGCATTTGGGGGTACAGAGCAGTGCGCATGTCAGCATTCACGGTAGAACGGTGCAGCAGCATTATCGAACACGCACCTTCGTCCATCGCGAGGCCATTGAGCAGCGGGAGGATATACTCGACCGCTTCGGCTGGCTTGATCTGCTCAATGATTTCTCGACTAGGCAGTTCCGCGCTGGAAGTCTCAGCGCCCTGCAAGTACTGAGGGAGCGCATGAACGATAAACACCCTGTGAAAGCTGGCTCTACTGCGCGAGAACAAGTAGATCTTTTCCAGCGCGCTGCATCCCTCGGTGTCAAACTCTGTGAAGTCAATATTGAGCTCCGACGAGGGCCCGAGCGAGTCTACCGTGGGGGGAGGCGCGAGGGACTCGAGGATGGCTCCTGACGGGCCTGGGCCAATGGTAGATGAGAGGGACGTCGCGAGAGGATCCTGAGCGGGTTGCAAAAGGAGCGGAGGCGAAGGCGTCGAGGTCGAAGCTGTGGGATTCGGTGGGGGGATGGAAATGCGAAGTCCTCCTTGACCACTTGCTCCAGCGCTAGAGAGGCCGGCGAGTTGACAGTGCTCACCGCCATACCCATCCCTCTTCGAAGCCTCCTCTACATACCGCAGGGAGTGCGGGAGCGGCGGAGATGGCTGCGAAAATTCCGGTGACCGGGAACCGCTAGCGCGCGAGGGATACTGTTGTTCAAACGGGCTGGGTGGTTGGCGAGGTGGGATAGACTCTAGCGGGTTGGATCGCTGCTCTACCGGAGAAGATCTAACCTGTAGGGGGGCGAGATCTGCGCGGGAAATAGGCGCGAAAGGACCAAGGACTGGCTGAGGGGAGAGAATACCAATGCCGACGCCATGAGGAGAATATGGGCGCGTGTCAAGGGGCGGAGACGCGATGAGTGAAGACTTGGGACTGGTCGGGGGTGAAGGGTCTGGGATGTCCTCTTCGTGACGGAATAACTGGATAGATGGCGAAATATCGGGGACGGGAGAGGAAGAGCGGGAGTCGTCGGGGGTTGAGGAGGTTGTGTCGAATTGGGATGACATGAACAGGGGAGGAAATAATATAGAAAGCAGGATTCCCATGAAATCACTGGCTGATGAGCCAAAGAGCGGGGGTGAGAGGGGGGCTGGACTAAGCGAAGACAGGCCACGCACGACAAAGGTCGGGGAACGGGGGAAAGAAGAGAGGACGTATGCCTGGGAACTGCCGAGCCGGGGGGGGAAAGTCAGGGTCGAGCACGAGGAAACGGGCGGCAGCCGGACAAGGCAGGAAGGGCAGATATGACGCAAGAGGGCTGGGGAAAGAAGCAAGGCAAGGAAGGGGCAGCAGGGAGGTGAGCGGGAGGGTGTGGATGAAGCATTCAGAGGGGCAGCCGTCGCGCGTCAGCGGGAGATGTATGCGGGGATGGGAGCGGGGAGCGGTGAGTGGGGGGGAAGGGAGATGGGCGGGTGTGGGGGATCGTGACCGGAAAGGGTGTGCAGGCGCATGCACCGAGGATGGGGTGGTGCGGACGGCTGGCAGGGACTGGGAGTGTGAGTGGGTTGCCGGGGACGGGGCTGGCTCGTCGCGAGGCAGGGTCGGGGGCGGCCAGGAATAGGAGAGGAAGAGGAAGCAGGAGGGACAGACGAGGGGACGGGCGTGACAGGAAAAGGGAAGAAAGAGGAGCGAGCTGAGGTGAGCGAGGCAGCGGACTTGTGGTGGTGCCCTCTATGAAAATGATGCGGAACGGTTCGAGTTCTCAACATCCTCCCACCATGATGTCATCCCTCCCTTTTCCGTCCGTTTTGGCCTAGACTCTCTCTCTCAGGAACATTACGTCATTTCCCACGCTGCTTCTATTCTACAAATCTCCCTGTTCCGACTGCCAATCTGATTCGCCTCCGCCCCGCCTTCGTTCCCAACTTCCCATTGCCACCGCCTACTCTACGTCCACATCTCCTCAGAGCTCCCCCCGCACCGTCTTGTCCAGCGACTCCGCAAAGTACCGGATGTTGTGACTGTTCAGCCCCGCCATCGAGATACGCCCGTTGCCCGTCAGGTAGATGTGCGCCTTCTCGACCAGCGCCTGGCTCTGCGAAGGATTGATGCCTGTGAAGCTGTTCAAACAAACAAAGCCCGTGTCAGCGTCCGTCTCTTGATGCTCCAAATCCACGAGCACTCTATACAACTCCGGCCGTTTACAGCGTGCATCCAAGTCTCGGCATTTTAGCATCAGCCCCACGCTCCATGGGAGAAAGCCATGCGGCCACGGGCTAAAGGCCGTGGTGGCTCGTTGACAAAATGACCACCGTCACGCCACCGAGCACAACCATCTTCTTCAATTCGTGGTTGGGATTCAGACACACAGGCGTCCACGACACCTTCTCACTAGGCACGCCCACCACCAGTCGTAGCTTATCTCGTATCAAGCCGGCACGCCATCCGCATCCGAGCCCGACGCCGAATCCGAATCCGAATCCGAATCCGAGTCCGAGTCCGAGACGAGAGTCAACCACACACGTACCTGAACATCCCAATCTGGTTCAAAATGTGATCCCAATTTCCGGGCGTCTTCAGCTCCTCCGTCAGCAGGCGGTGCAGCTCCTTGCGCATGTCGATGATACGTTCCGCCATCGTCCTGATATCACGCTTCCACTCCTCAAACAGTTCGCCGTTGTTGAGGATGAGCGAAACCTATAGCACATCATGCAACCCATCTATCAGCGAAACCCTTCGGGGATGCCGGAAGGGGGGGGCTCGCAGCCCGAGCGAAGCTCACCAGGCGCGCCCCGTGGGCAGGGGGGTTGCTGATCTCCGACCGGGCCAACACCGACAATTGACTCTTGATCCGAGCGGCTCCCTCCTTCGAGGGAGATACGACGTGCAGCGCTCCGACACGCTCGCCGTACAGCCCGGCGTTCTTCGCGAAGCTCTGTGGGTGGTGCGCCGGGGGACGATGTCAACATTTGGGGATAGGATGGCTCGCATTAAGGTTTTATGACGCACCTGGCAGACCAACAGCGGCACATTCCTCCTGATAAACTCCCTCACCGCCCAGGCGTCGTTGTCGAGGTCCCCGCTCGCAAAGCCCTGGTACGCGCAGTCGAAGAACGCGAAGTGGCCCTTCTCAAGCATCACATCCGCGATCTGTCCCCATTGCTCCCGGGTCGGGTCCACACCAGTAGGGTTGTGCGCACACGCGTGGATAAGGAAGACGGAGCGAGGCGCTGCGTTCTTCAGCGTCTCAATGAAGGGGATGAATGCAAGACCGATGGTCTGCGGGTCGTAGTAAGGGTACGTGGAAACCGGGATGCCGACCAAGGGGAAGATCTGGTGGTGGTTCACTGTGGAAAAGCGGCACGTCAGGCAACTCTACAGTAATCAGGCCACAGTAGCGCACGCCGCCTCAACGGCAGCGTGGAGATCGCGGCGGGGATGCGGGGGACGTGAATTAAGCGACGACTTACCCCAGGTGGGGTCGCTCAAGTAGACGCGCTTCTCGTTCCAGCCATAAAACCTGCTCAGGAAGAGCGCCCCCAGGTGGTTCGCGCCAGTCCCAGAGATGGTCTGGACACTCGTCACGCGTTCCTCGGTGATGACAGGAGAGTTGCTGCCAAAGATGAGACGCGCCGCAGCAGAGGTGAACTCGGGGAGACCAGTGATGGGCAGGTATTCGTGATCTACAGCCGGGTCATTCACGAGGATCTCTGTCGCCTGGAAATACGCGGGGCGCGCAGGGTGGGTGAATTTGTAGAGTGTAGGATAGCACCGGGACGTACCTTCTTCACCACGGGCAGCACCCACGGCTTGCTGTTGTCGTCTCGGTAGGCACCGACTCCGAGGTTCACCTTGTGGGGGTGAGCGTCCGCCTTGTATGCGGCGGTCAACTTGAATATCCTGCGCAAGTCGGCTCAGCATGCCTCCATAGCCAGGGAAAACCCGTGAGACGCGTACGCATCGGGAGGCGCGAGGGGGACCTCAGACCATCGCTCTGCAGGGGCGGTCAGTGCGGGAACGTCTCCTCACCCGCCGATTGGCAGGCGGGCTCGATGCGAACGGAAGCACGCACCAGCAGAAACGGATTCAGACATCTTGGACTGGAGGTGGTTCGCGACTTGTCTTAGTCTGGTCGCCATCGTGCGCGTAAAATTGTAGTGGTGAGCAGGGTTGTTTCGGTTGTGGCCCCTCCATGTCGTCGGGCCTAAAAAGCGATCTCACCTGTGCTTTTAGGCCTGGTGGGGGAGCGGAGAGAGCGATCTATGGTAGATGCCGGATGCACGTGAAATCTGGCTGTCCCGACAGTGCGGTGTCTGTCAGCCACCGCGCGCGATGTGCCCGAAAGCGTTGCGGAACTACTGACGAGTCGGAATATGCAATAGAGTCGTCCTGGACGCTGCTGGGACAAGGAGCAAGTGTTTGGAGGAAATCGGATAGGGAGCAGATCAGACTCTTATACCCCGTCGCATGCGCATCTCGGCTTCCATCTTTGGCTGCAGCTCCCCGGCTCACCGTCATTGCCGCTCAAAGTCCGGGTGTGCAATGGCGGTGGAGGCGTTACGGCCCGTTACGAATGGAGACCTCATGATAGAGGTCACTGCAGTGCAACATGGAACAGTCTGGGCAGGCGTAGACACCTTCTCTTGACACCGCGCTGATACGAGAAGACAGGGATGGGACGAGTGAGATGTCGCTCGTCGTCCATTGGCCGGGCCAAGCCTACCCGGTGTCAGTCACGATGGCTCCACATTCCCTCACGATGCCGTCATGAGTGCAAAGTCCCCCATTTATATAATAACCCGAGAATATATGAAAACACGTATAGACACCGATGTAGCAAAGATGATGCACTAGATGAAGGGGACGGATGGGGGTCCAGGAAGCAGCATCGGGAGTTATGGGAAAGGGACAATATAGTATGTGGTATAGCAGGGTCCGTGTGTCATGATAGCGACGAGGTGCCGAGTCGTGGACGTAAGATGACATGGGGAGACGATGTGGGCGGTCGGGGCGGTGGCCAAGGCCTGCAAGCCCCGCATATCGGGAGTAGTGGCGATAAGGAGAATGGGGAATGGGAAGGTGGGGGGAAGTTATGCCGTGGCCATCTTGGACGCAACAGTCCGTTCGCTCTCCAGCTTCGCCTTGTTCTTCTCGAAGGCCTGCTGTCGACAACTCTCAAGGTTCTGGCACTCGTGGTGCTCGGGCATACGATGCTGAATAAGGAAGGGGGTGGGTACTGAGGTAAGCTCGACGAGAACAGGGAAGGAGAACAGGAACTACGCACTGTGCCACAGAACTCCAGACGGCAGTGGGGACATTGACCAACAATGCGCAAGACGGCTTGGTTGCAACGGGGCTCAGACTGGAGCTGGCAACGCTTCTTGGCAGGCATGATGAAGGTCGTGTGAGACGGGTGAGGGGAGTGCGACAGGTCTGGGAGACAGCAACGGTGAGCGGAGAATGTCTGAGACAGGATAGGCCGAGGACGAGGCTCACAAGACGGGAGGGGAGATGAGGGATACGTGAGAGGCGGTTGGGAGGGGCCGCGGTGGAAAGGGCGAGGACTTAAATACGGGGAGGACGGGGACGCGTCAGCTCGAGATACGGATCTGAGATCTCGCGTGGCGGCGTTGTGCGCGGTCACCAAGATCCAGCTGCCCGATTGCATGTGTCGAGGCACTCCCCTCTCTCGGCTCCCCTGCTCCACTCTCTCTTCCTCAACTCCCCGAGCTCCAGCCCTCGCCTCTCTCCCCCACCGCCATCCTCGGCAGAGGGCACTCAGAATCGGATGTGCCCTCCCGCTCCGCCCCTGTCATTCGTGAAGGATGATAAGAGGACCGGAGGCGGTGCGTGCCAGTGCGTGCAAACATCCTTCCGCCACAGTGCTGCCACGCCCCTTCCATCTCAGACAAGAAATGAGGATCCCGCCAGGTATCGGTGCGCATCTCGTTTCGGCCGCTTTCTTCCACCTTGCCAAGTCCGCTCCCCTTCCCTCACACTCCCTTCCGCCCGTATGGCGCCGCTTCAGTCCACGCACCGCGTCCGTTACCGGAATCGACTTAGCCACAAGCCCCGTGAAATCTTCCGTGGCATAGAACGACGTCCAGTGGAGCACGACGATCTCCCTAAGTGAGCAATGTGCGGTGGAGTGCAGGTACGTCGTCCTCCTGACACTTGACAGCGCTCTCGCTTCTGCCACACGGCCACCGCATAGTCGACCACGTTTCCCTTGCGCGTTCCCTTCCCCTGCGGAAGGTATGCTGCCGTTCGATCGATGACTGCGACCGGATGGCCCTTGGATCGCTCCGATAGAAGAAGTGAGGTTTTGCATAGTGAGATAGGGGTACCGCTCGCTCGGGATGAGAAAAAAGCGACTGCGATGGATAGATGGCACTGTACAATCTGACCACGTAGGTTTAGTCCATTACGAGTAGAAGAAAGAGTGGTATGGATAGATATATGGCGGAGAGGGGGGGGGGCAGAACATACACAAACGCACGAACGGTCAAGCGCAACATGTAACTCCGGTACCGCAAGTCCCAAAACCACTCAATGAAAAGCTAGCGTTTCCAGGGGTGCCACGCGACGATCGCGATAGCGATTATAATGAGGATGAGGATGAAGATAGCGAAGCAAATCCACCGCTTCTTGCGCGCTGCCCGTGCCGAGTCGACGGCCTTCTGGGTGTAGTTGAGACTACAGAACCGTTAGTCGGAGGGAAAAATGACCCCATAATCCTGCGACAACTGACCCAGTTTCGACATCCTTCTCAACCTCCTTGACGGTATCGTTGATGACAGTGATCTGCTCATCCTGCTGCTCCACCAAAATGCTCATCTGCAATGAAACATGAGTCAAAGGCTTATCTGGTGATGGGGCACGGAGAATCCTCACATCATTGAACAGTTGGGCAAGCTCCGTTAGTGTCCTTTCAATCTTCTTGATGTCCGCATGACGTTCCTGCACTTCACGGTATGCGGACCGGGCCTCGCCGTAACGGTTCGAGTTCATCAACGCCTGGCTGAAGATCTGGCCGCCCTGGTCATCATCAACTACGGCCTTAACTTCCTCCGGGGACGCATCGGGCTTGACTGCAGTCGACTATCAGCGAATACTCCTACATCGCTCGAAAAGGGGCTCGGCAACGCACCAATCTTGTACTGGCGCTCCAAGCGCTGCTTGTACTTTTGCCGGTACTGCTGCTCGACGGTCTGGTAGTTCTGAATGGCCTCCATGAACTTCTGTTTCACCAAGCCGGTCTACAGCGCCACATCTTTCCTTCAGCACACGATTTCGCAAGGCAAGTCGTCTGGCCACCAACCTGCTGCTTCCGGATTTCACCGTCCCGCCCAACACCACCCTGCTTCTGCAGCGCCTTGACCCTCCTGCGAAGGACATCGCTCAGCGCGCTGGTGTCGGCAACGAGGTCCTCGAGCTGCTGGTTGACGCGCTGGCCCGCGGCGTCGTCCGTCGTGTTCAGGGAGCGCGAGTGCATGTCGGATATACGGCTGACATTGTCGTTGAACGTCCGGATGTCGTCTTGGATGGAAGAGATCTGCAGCCGCAAAGCCGCAATGAGCATCCCAGCATTCGCGCGTTCAGTGCCCCTGGGAAGCCTCGCGCGGCTACGCTGCCACGGGGCCCGCCAGGAGAGGACAATGAGGGACGGAACGAGGCACACACCTCGCCGTAGAACGCGGTCATGTTGTCCGACCCGCCGGTGAGGTTCGTCGTGCTGGGTATCGCTGCATTCTCATACGACCTCGGGGCGTCGTCCTGCTGGGCGTATGGGTTGGTGGGCGCACGCGAGCGGTAGTCGTTGGTGTTCTGCATCGGGTACGAGTCCCTGTGATCATAGCACAACACACAGACACACCGCCAACTCAGTATCTGCTATCTGGCGCGCACGGGGGACACTAAACGGAAAGGAGACTCACGAGTTGGTGTACCCGCCTGCACCACCCTGCTGCTGCGCCTGGCCGTCATAGTATTAGCACCGTAACGACAACCTATACACGGGCGTGCATCACGCATGTGCGCCACCGCGATGTGAGGAACGGTACATGAACGGAAAGGGGCTTACCCTCAGAGCTGCAAGTCTGTCTCTAGCCATGGCGATGTAGAATGTATTAGAGGGAGCCTAGATGCGGGGAGTATAGATGGGCGTTTAGGTGTTGGGGAAACGAGAGCAACAGTCAATGTTGCGTCTGGTAGAGGGTAATGGGAGAAAGCAAAGGTGCAGAAGGCCCGAAGATGAACGGCGGGGGTAAAGACTGGCGGGTATGTGAGTTGATAGGGAGGAGACAGTAGGGCGGCAAGAGGGGCGGTGTGAAGTTGGCGGTGTACGTCCCCCCTCGATTCGAATACAGTCCGCTGATAGGCGCTAGCGCCTGTGCATGCACCTCCTACACCCGGCGCAGTCCACTCCCAGACACCGCCGCCCTCTCAGCCAGACACCGTCGGGCCGACGCCCCCTGCTTGACCCAAGCTTCACCTCTCCGGATTGGCAACGGGATCAGGGCGGCAATACTCAACGCTTGAGAGAGCTTACGACGTAGCAGTCAGCCTCGGAATTGATGGGATTATGGTCACTGTACATGCACTATGTAACACACGTGGGGTGCGACGGCTTCAGTTCGCAAGCGCGCTGCGGAGCACCGAGATCTGCCTCTCCACCATTTTGCGGCTTGGTCCACCAATCGACTGCCGCCGCTCGACACTCGCCTCAAAGTCGAACACCGCCAGGACGTCCTCTTCAAACTTCTCATGCAAGCTGCGGAAATCTTCTAGCGTGAGCTCGTTGAGCTGGCACTTCCGCGCCTCCGCGAGCGCGACCGCCCGTCCGGAGACGTGATGGGTCTCGCGGAACGGAATCTGGAGCAGGAGCGCATCCGACGGCGGTTCAAACCGGTGTGGGTCAGTAGGCGTCAGAGGAACAACGTAAGTTGGGCAGCCACTGACCCCTTTCCGGACCAAGTAATCTGCGAGATCAGTCGCCAGAACGTCCATTGTCAGTGCTTGAAGCATCTTGTTGCCATGCACCTAACAAGTGAGCCGGTCAGGCACATTCATAACAAACGCACTTGGCGGCGCACCTCCAGGGTGGCAATCACACCCTCCGCGATCTGGAACGACGCGGAGACAGTGTCTACAACGTCGAAGAGTGGCTCTTTGTCCTCCTGCAAGTCTTTGTTGTACGTAGACGGCAGACCCTTGTACGTCATCAAGAAACCAGACATCTATAGCCCCCAAGTGAGTGCTGGGGTTGAACAAATGAAAGAAGAAAAATGGCGACTTACGTTTCCAAAGACGCGACCCGACTTTCCTCGGAGAAGTTCAAGGGAGTCAGGGTTCTTCTTTTGCGGCATGATACTCGACCCAGTGCTACAGTATGTTCATGTCACCCTCGAGTAATTTACCTTTCATGGTCAAGAAACACAACATACCTATACGCATCGCTCAGGCTAACGAACCCGAACTCCGCAGTCGAGTAAATGATGAGGTCCTCAGCCATTCGGCTGATATGGGTCATGGCCAAACTCGCCCACATCATGAACTCGACAATGAAGTCCCGATCGCTCACGCCGTACATACTGTTCTCGGCGACAGAGTCGAATCCAAGCTCCTGGGCGAGGAATTCGCGATCGACAGCGAAGGGGTTGCCCGCAAGCGCACCGGAGCCGAGAGGCAACACGGATATCCGCGGGATGAGCTGTTGGAGCCGGTCGAGGTCTGCACGGAAGGAAAACGCGTGCGAGAGCAGGAGGTGGGACCAACGGATGGGCTGTGCTCGCTACAAGTGACCCTCGTTTAGCACCAGTCCCATATAGTGTGTGCCATTGACAGTGTCGCATACCTGCAGGTGAGTGTATCCTGGCATGAGGATGTCCTTCTCCTTGTCTGCACGCTCCACCATCACACGGATGAGGTCCTTGAGACCCTTCTCCACAGCGCGAACTTCTCCGAGGAGCCACAGACGCATATCGGTAGCCACCTGGTCATTCCGCGAGCGTCCGGTGTGCAGCTTTCCGCCAAGGGGGCCAATGAGCTCGGTCAATCGACGCTCATTCGCAGTGTGGATATCTTCGTCATCTGGCTGGACCGCAAACTGGAAACGACGTCAGCAACTAGAAGGCGGTCGCGGCACCATTCATGCATACTCACTGTGCCCTGCTCCCACTCCTTCCCCACAGCTGTAAGACCATCCACGATCTTTCGTTGCTCATCCTGGGTCAAGATGCCAACGCGGGCCAGTCCCTTCGCGTACGCGACCGAGCCTGCGATATCCGCTGCATGCATACGCTTGTCATACCGCAACGATTGGTTGAATTCATGCATGCTGGTTCAATTATCACTCGACCGTCAATCCCCTCCAGAAGTAAGTACTCACAGTGGGTCAGTTTTGCCAGTGAATCGGCCTCCCCAAAGCTTTTGTTTCGTCGGCAAGTCGGACATAATTCTCTTGTGAACGCGACAATTGAGAAATCGAGGGTGCGCTGGAGATTGTAGGGAGAAGAGGATGGCTGAAAGGATCGAGATCGCGCCGTAAATCTCAATCTGAGTCTGACTCGCGCCAGATGCGCGTCTTCGCGCGACGCGTCGCGGGCGCTTCTTCCTCCGCAATTACACACAGAAACTTGGGTAGAAAGGGTGCGAGTGCCACCATTACATCTCTATTAGAAATATGGTAATACTCTATGGGTCAAGATACAAGCACTTTTCATCACCGGTGCAGAGCATTCATCACCATAAAGGCCACTGCGGCGAAAAGTGAGGCCCCAATGTAAATTGCCATGCGAATATTAAAAGGATTGTAGGTGAGGAAGGGGTATGGGACTAGCGATAACCTGGCGTCAGCGTACTGTCAACTCATAAGTATTCAAAAGAAATTCTACGCACACATGCCGTTGTAACTCGCACAGTATTCCACCCAGCAGGCATACCAAGTACCCAAAATGGCGGCGACGACGAGCGAGCCGTACCGACTAACAGACTTGGGGTATTTGGGCTCCAAGACGTAAAAGTCAAGGATCAGAGAGATCGCGGGAGCTGCGTGAAGTGCGAGGTCGGTATGCAAGGGCAAACGCTCGAGTTCGGGGACGGCACGCGATGACGTAGGCACCCTCTCGCTGGGAGGTCCCATGAGAATCATATGCGGCATGGTCGACAGTAGCGTCCAATAAATGGCGGATATCACAATGGAGAGCTGTATCGAAATCAGCTATGTTTCCAACGAGGTAGATGCGAGGCGTACTGGGAGGGCACTCATGAGGACCGCACGTTTGGCTGTCCGAAGCATTTCTATGGACGCACGTTCAATCATAAAGAAATCCTGACGGATCTTGAGCGTGCACTTACTGACGGAGGGTATCAGGTCGCAGCCGAGGCTAAGCACCATTGTGATACATGCAATACAAAGTCTACAACTTTCGGTTCAATGGTTTCGACCGCGGGATGAAAAACAAGGCTACCCTTGAATTGTGAGGAATTGGAAGTGCCCTCCTTTCATGTTTTGCATCCGCATGTTCCCCACCACGTCCGGGAGATGGAGGTATCCGTAAGTCATGACAGCAACGGCGGTCGTGTGCAAGAGAAACGGGAGGAACCTCAGATTTGCGGCCATGGCCTGACTGGTGGGGCAGGAGAGGGGACGGAGAAGCAAGGGTGTTAGTTAGGAGGGGAGGGGTACGTGCATCAAGTGGGATTCTTATATGGCCGAGCCGTCTGAGGCGCGGATATAGCCGGATGTCCACGACGTAGATGACGAGTTGAAACAGGTATTACCTGTATTACCTCAGGTACGTATGGTATCACACGAGACGTTTTCAACAGACACAACACATCTCCGGCAATCCGAAATCTATCCCACCTTCCCCGGCGTACCGATCCATATGTTGGGTGACCAGTGAGTATCGGGCCACGAGCGCCTACCGACCATGCACGAGCTCGTCGTAGCGCACACCTGTAATGCTTGCCGTCATGCCCGTCTAGCTTTATCTTCCCTCCTTTGTCCATCCTACGGCCATAACGTCCTTACTTCCATTAGGATCCGGGGCGCCGTCAACAAGTCCATATCGCCACAGGCATCACTGAAACGAGCGTGTGCGAGGTGTCATAGGGACTCTGCGGCGGAAACGGCCTCCGGACGCTCGGTGCAAGTCATACGCTTTACGACTCGAGACACGACGGTGGACCGACCAAGATTTCCGTAGTCATGTCCGCTCAACGGGTTACGGTCACCTATTCCGGACCGATTGTCTTCCTCTCCACAGACCAATGGAAACAAATTCAGAGCTCCTTGGCCTCCCAATTTCCCCTCCGAAACTTGCATTGGAAGTCGACGTCAAGAAATGCGTTGCGGTCGATCCAGGAGTTGGATGTGAAGCTGGTGCCGTTTGAGGGGTTGAGGGAGGACCAGGCTGCTTCGCAGGTACCTCAAACCGTGCTAGAGAAACCATTGCTTCACCTGTATATCTTCACTAGCGAGGTGAATATGTCGCCCATTTCCGCCCTGCTCGTCCGTACTCAGCCACTTGAAGGACAGTGAAGTGTATCGGGCTACCGTGCGTAAGCAAGTCAAGGAGTGGCATGCCTCTGTGAGCACCCGCAAAAACCAAGAATGGCTCATTGTCCATGTCGTGCGTCCGGACCAGAGCGTCGCCCAAGGAAGGCTGTTTCAGATCAAGACCTCCGTACTCGACAAGGTCAAAGCGGACTTCAACCTGGACAAGAAAGATAGGTGTGTTCAAGTCAGTATATGCGCGTCAGACGCGTCTCCAACGGCATCCAAGATGTGTCCAGCTTGTATGGTCGGCGGAGAAAGACAACCCAACGGTGTGGGCGGACTTTGTCTCCAAAGTCAAAGAAGGAGTACTGTCTTCATTCGATGCCGCCTTGGCGCAGCGCGAGGAGGAAATGAAACGGTCAGAGGGACAAAGAACAATGCCGGGTTGGAACTTCTGCACATTCTTCATTCTGAAGGCGAGTTGTGCAAAGTGTCCTCTCGGTTTGGCAGCTTCGGCTGACCGCATGTTTGCAGGAAAGTGTGGCTAGTTCCCTTGAGGGCATGAATCTACACGAAGATGCCCTCCAGCAATACTACGAACTGGAATCTATCTTCTTCGAAGTCCTCCAAGAGAAGAATCTGTCTTGGTTCGGCGCGTTGATCACCCCCATGCCCAATGACGATTCCGTTCCCCTCTTGTCGATCACGAAGAAACCATATCGTGATCTCATCCTCGCAAACTCCATCTCCGTCTTCGACTTTCGCATCTATCTCCTTGCCAGGCAATGCTTATTGCTGAGCAGGATTGGCGACATGGAAGAATTGTGTCGGAAGGCCGCGTCGTTCATCAGCATCTTCTCAAGAACATTGCGCGATGTCGAGGTGAGTGCTCGGTGCTGCTGCATCTAGAAGTCGTCTCCCAACAGTCGACCCAGAACACATTACCTCCCTTCTTCATCGAATCCTGGATATACTCCTCAGCTCTCAGCGTCGCCGACCAGGCCGACGAATGGGCCAAGAAACTCACACTAGAGAAGACCGCACTATCCTCGTTCAATGCCGCAAAGGCCGAGTTGCTCGAGCTCGCACGACATCAGGTATGTACCCATCTCTGCGTCTGTCAGCAAAAGCTGCCGCTTACGCATGACAAGCTTGACATCCTAGGCATTGCGACAGGCTTCCTTCCGAACAAGCCCCCATTCTCCCTTACACTGCCCTCTTCACTCGATCCCGCCGCCGCCAAAGATCCCCAGGCGAAGCGCGGCTCCATGACCATCACGAAGACAGAGCTGCTCTCCTCTATGGAGCAAGAAGACATGCTCTACGACCTGTACATTAATGTCACGAACCGCGCCATCGAGCTTTACGCGAGTGGCGGTCGCCGCAAGTTCGCACTCAAGCTCCACGGGTCGCTCGCCGCACTTGACATGTACGTTCTTACCTTCTTTCTCTCCATATGTAATACCACCGGTCACTGACATGCATCATACAGCCATCGCGGTCGCCTGACGAACGCGCTCCAGACATACACGTCTCTCCCTGCACATTACTCCCCGCACGGCTGGACGTCGATGGAGGCTTACATGCTCAACCGCGCGCTCAACATCCACCATGCTGCGGAGAAGCCAAAGGACAGGGAATGGATCCATATCCTACTGCACTTCCTTAGGGCGTACGTCGAGGACGGCGGTCGAGATTTGCTGCTGAGTGAGGAGGACAACAAGACGTACGTGGAAGGACTCATTGCGGCGCTGAAGGAGGCTGCTCGAAATCTCGACAACGGTGAAGTTCCGATTCGGTACCAGGGTAACAGGGTGGCTAATGCCCTACCATGTCAGATACGCCGTTTCCCGATCACTCGGCTTTGTCGGTGTCGCTCGTCGAACCTCACGCGGAGTTGGCCGAGAGTCGTGATGGTGCGCTACTCAAGGTCGCGGTTCACAACAAGCTACCATGCGTGAGTAGCTCCAGTCTGTGATATCCATTGTATACCGATGACGGTTCCAGGATGTGCCCGCCGAGGAAGTCCGGCTGCAGCTGAATGGGCGGGAGAGCAGCCAGATCACTTTCACCACGAAGGTGTCGAGCATAATTCCTGGGCGCACCGAGCTTACACTGTTCTGTCCGGTAGGTTGTTTTCGATACTTAGAGTGCTCGGCTATGCTTGACGAGATCGACCTTTGGACAGTCTTCCGCTATGGGGACCTACACTCTGACTAGCACCCAGATATCCATGCCTCATCTGCTGTTCCAGTGGAAACACTCCAAGACCCCGAAGCAGATCAAGGCTGGCCACATGCCCAAACTCGTGTATATCCCGAAAGACGCCAAAGCGCTCGACGTCAAGCTGAAGCAGCCACCTCGGAGTATGTCAACCGTTGATTATATCCACATTTTGGAAGTGGCTGAGGTTTTATCCAGTTGAGCTTGGCACGACGTCAAGGATCAGGGTTCTGCTGTCAACTGGTCGCAATGAGATTGCCACAGCGGTGGTGAAGCTAGGAGCGCCTTCAGGGGTCAGCTTCCGGTACCAAGAGACGGAGTTGATGGGAGACAGTATGTGTTACAACTTGGTCGTGGGCAGCCGGGTTGGATGGATAGGACAGATGCACTGACCCTTGTTCAGATCCCCCTGCTATACGCACTGGCCAAGAGTCTCTAACCTTCCTGGACTTGAAGGCAGGGCAGACGGTTGTCGCAGCAGTGCCTCATTCGGATGCATCGGCGTACGCATACATGGTAGGCAAAGTCCCTGTTTATCCATCACCATAGTTAATTCGTCCGTGCTACCAGAGGGTGAACATCACGGTCGACTACGTGACCACCGCTGAGCCCGACGTTACGAGGACGCTACGTCTTAGCCGAGTGGTGGCTACAGGATTGCCCGTGGAGATCAACGTCCAGGACTTCTTCCGTGGGACAAGGTGCGTACTTCGACCATATCCTCGAGGAGTCGTACTTAGCCTGTTTTGTAGGCTTTTCACTGCGTTCACCTTGTCGACGAAGACACACCAGCATGTTCGAGTGCGCTCTGCACAGCTATTGTCGCAGGTCCAGACAACGGGTGTGAAGGTCACGAGCTGTGTCGGGCGGAAGCCTAGTATTGTGGTATGTAAACGTGAACCTACACATCGTGTATCATTCGCTGATCCCGAACTTCAGACCCTTACCCCTGCACAACCAGGGAGATTTTTATTCCAGATGGATTCCGAGAAGGGCACAGGTGCGATCGGCCAGATATCACTATGGGCGATTTAGGGTGCTGACGGTGCTCTGCAGCACGCGACGGCCTGAAACTGCAGATCACCTACCGTATGCTCCGCGAAGGTATAGTTCCTCCACAAAGGTAGCTCAAACATAACACACTAACGCTCTTCGTGCAGAGGTCGAAGCATTAATCGAACTTGCTGTCTCAGAAGCCTCATCCAAGACACCATCACTGGATTCTCTCCGGCAAGACATGATCGACAAACTCGTACAGGCCCTCGAGGTAGACGCAAGTTGGGTCGAGCTGTACGGTGTCACCGGGGAGCTTGTTGTTCCCGGGATCACTCCGACGGACGATGAAATTGGTTCAGGACTATGTCAAGTCATGGAGGTTGGCGGTTTTCACGGGTACGCTCAGAGAGTAGAACGTCATCTAACGGACCGCACAGAAATTGAACCAGAAGAGGTCTGCGGCGTCGTTTGGCGAGTGGAGGGACATCGTCATTCCTGTGGACGTCCCACAGATGCACGTGCGTTTCTATCGTGTGTTCGGCGTGGTTTGCGAAACCAATGATGTCTCCTAGATCCTTGCTTCCGCGCGATTGCAAGTGTTGGAGAACCCCTTCTCTTCTGAAGTCGAGAAGGCGGAGAAACGCACGCGGCCGCTGTACGCCGGTCAGCCAATCTCAGCACTGCTCACAGTCAATACGTCCTTCCACTGGGCGCCCCCCGAGGATACGAAGGTCCAAAGTTATAACATGCGATATGACATTGAGGACCTGACGCAAGACTGGTTGGTCAGTGGGCGTAAGAGGGGGGACTTTGTGGCCAAGGTGCGTTCTCTACCGAAAGCCCTCATCCCATGCTGACATGTTGGTTCAGGACGGTGAGACATTCACGACTCCGGTGACCCTAATTGCACTCCACCATGGAGAGCTTGCTCTTCCAAAGATCGGAGTCACCGCGCTACCGCTTCCCGGGGAGCACAGGATGCGATCAAGCGTCATACCGAGTTGCGAGACGTACGAAGTGCATGGTGCGGAGAAGGTTCTTGTTCTGCCTCGAGGGGGCCGGACAACGTTTGTGGTTGACATGGGCACAAATACCAGTATGTAGTTATATTTGAGGTGCCCTTTCAATTGGGTCGTCTGCGGGAAGTTTAATGTATCGCATTTCTGCCTCCCGGTGCTGGGGACTTTGCGTGACCTTGCGCCCGAGCGAGGAGGGACAACGCCAATAGTCACGTGTGACCGCTGTGAGTGACATGACGCGCCTCGATCTCCGCGGTGCGATCCCGTTGACGCTCGTCTGAGACCTGTTCTTGTCCACGTCCCTCGACTCTCCCTCGACCCCCCCGAACGCCCTACTTGGCTGCCATCCTACCCACACATCTACCGAAGACGAGGCGAAAATCAGAATGTCGGATTCAGACGATTAGTGAGTGACACACTTAGGTGGTTGGCAAGCTACGGAGGCTCACAACCGAGCAGCGAGCGGGAGCGGCAAGCTACCATCGCTAGGAACCGCGAGCTCCTGGTACAACTCGGTCTCGCGGATGCAGCGTCGGCGATCAAGTCGACGAAACAGGCGAACAAGGCCGCGAAGCCTGTACAACCACGCGTCAAGAAGCCCAAGGAACCCGCTATGCCCACGCGACAGTCTACGAGGTTGAGGAAGGCTGCTCCAATAGACCCGAACGAAACCCCACAACAGAGAAGGAAACGCGAGGTGCGTCGTGGTTGTACATCGGACGCAAGAATATGCACAGAACAGGCATTCTAGCGCGAAGTGGAGGACAGAAGACGGAAGGAAGAGGAGGAGCGTCTGGAAGCTGCCGAACGCGAACGAGAAGCGAAGCGACCCAGGCATCACGATCTTGACCTGACAACGCTCCTCGACGACAACTCCCCAGAAGAACTTGCCGCGCTTCGATCCGCCTTCCAAGTTGTGCTGAAGGCTCCACAACCCAAAGGCACGAGTGGAGACGACGCGTATGTCTTTGACGACCACAAGCAGGAAGAAGCCGAAGTCAAGGAGTTAAAGCAAAGATTCAAGGCGCTTAAGATTGTTGCGCGAGCGAAGGTCACCCAAGATAGAATATACAGTGCTGCCTACCACCCAGAGCCGACGAAGGACCTCATATTCTTCGGAGGTACGCTTTTACTCCTCTTGCCAAACTACGCGGTATCTCAATATGAGACAGACAAGCATGGACAACTGGGTATCTGGGACGCCCGGGCACCTGTAGAAGTGCCCGATGACGAGGACGAGGACACTACCCCACCTGAAGACCAAGAGGGTGGCAGGTATTACCGTTTGCAGATGCACTGGCCGGCCACTTCGAAGTCATCTATATCATGTGTCAAGTTTGACCCTATTGACTCGTTCAGTGTAAGTGTTTGCGTGTTCCCTCTACTCCTCCCTGTCTCATACCCGCTCCTGTAGCTATATACCACGGCATACGACTGCACAGTTCGGACGCTGTCATTGGCTTCTGGCATCGCCTCGGAGGTGTACGCAACGGAGGACACCCTGGTAACCTCCGTGGACCTCCCACCACACGGACATGAGATGTGGATCTCAGATGCCGAAGGAGGGTTGACGCACATGGATCTCCGAGCAGGTCGCTCGCACGCGAAACGATATGTACTATCGGAGCAGAAGATTGGGAGCGTCAGCGTCAACCCTGTCCGATCATACTTCTTGGTTACGGCCTCCAACACTCGAGACCTAAAGTGCGTTGTTCTATTCCTTTCTTCAAATCCCATCTCATGTTTGCTGGCCGTCAGGGTATGGGACACACGGATGCTGGAGACACTGAGCGGCAGATCCCGTCGTTCTGCACCTAACTCGCCTGGCCCATCGACCCCGAGGTCCCCCTCTAAACGGCAAGCTCGGAGTGCAACCGCCTTTGCACACCCGACTGAGGTCGACACCGAGGATATCGAGAAACTCGCCGCCACGAAGAGGGGAGAGTCAACTGTGCGCGCACGCTGGGCGCACGGCAAGTCCGTCAGCTCTGCTTACTGGGACCCTCGAGGACGGTCGATTGTCAGCACCAGCTACGATGACACCATCAGATGTGAGCATTCTATCTACGTGGTCTGTCGTAGCCCATGGCTCACTTCCTGCAAGTGTGGGATATCAAGCCTTCGTTGCTCGACAAGGATGCGCCATTCCCGTCATCGCGACCGTTTGGTCAGATCAAGCACAACTGCCAAACTGTTAGTTGGCCCGATGCTTCCCCATCCTCTTGTACTCAACATGATCTCGTTCGACAGGGCAAATGGCTCACCATCCTCAAAGCGCAGTGGACACCGAACCCCGACGTGTATCCCCACTTCACGGTAAGACTTCACCTTGTCGTGGTCCCTGCATACCCTGACACCCGCACGTTTTCAATATAGATTGGAAATATGGATCATTCCGTCGACGTGTATTCCTGCAAGGGCGACCATATTGCGAAGCTCGCGGATCGTTCCAAGTGTGTGCCAATATCGCTGTATAGGTTGCATATTACTGATCATTTTGTAGGATCACTGCCGTACAAGCAGTCACTTGTTCACACCCTAATATCGTAGAACGGGTAGCGTCGGGCAACGCTAGTGGACGTTGCGTCCTGTGGGCCCCAACGGATGATTAATCGACACTGGATGGTCGCTGTCGCATACTAAGATTATCCTTGTTCATTAGTTGATACACTACATAATGACTGATGTGTTGTACTGAGAACATTACTGTCGCTGGGACGGCGATGTGGTTGGTGGTGTAGGCGACATAGTGACGCTCCGAACAAAAACGCGTCACCTGAGCGATTCGAACACTCGCGGGCAAAGCCCAACCGCTGGCAGCTATGAATAGCAGGCGATCCCGTTAACCACTCCGGCAAAGTGACATATTTGCAGCTCTTTTGCGATTTATCATAGACGACCCGTCAGAATGGCCGTCAATGCTAAGTACTCCAGCTTGAAGTTGGTGTCATACTACCACCAATGGTCCGCTATGGCAAAGAAAGCTCGCGTACCCCCTGCCGCCGCGCCTGCTCCCAGCAAACCTTTTCAGATCACTTTCCCGCCATTAACACCTAAGGAGGACCTGGAATGTCGCGTTCTACTTGAGGACCAGATCCTGTTAATCGATGTTCGTGCTCTTCAGATCACGGTCCATGTTCAGATGCTCTCGTATACCGCCGACTGAACCTGGACTAGGATGTCTTCTCTCCGGAGGAGTGCAAGGCATATATAAAGTTCATCGACACTCTCCCGTTGGAGCTCACGCCACCGAAGAAGAGGGGAGAAGCTGACCGGGTGAACCGTGCGTCCATACATCGTATTCTCTGAATTATCCGACGCCTGAGCATGAGTTGTGATATGCGGGTAGAACGTATATCTATAACATCTGTCGATTTCGCGCAGAAGCTGCACGCTGCCCTCGCACCACATCTACCTGATTTCCCTTATCCCGTCTCGGCCAAGAAGCCTGCGGGCGCGACCGCCCGTGCGGCACACTCCTGCAACTCGAACATACGTCTGTACAAGTACACAGCGGGGCAGTACTTCGGGCCGCATTACGATGACTCCGTGCGCGACGCGGAGACTGGAGCAAAGTCGGAGTGGACGCTACTCATATACTTGACTGGCGCGCAGGATGGGGTAGAAGGGGGAGAGGTGCGTGTTCCAATACACCCATACGCTTCTGCGCTGCATAGCTCGGCAGACCATTTTCTACCAAGATCAAAGGGGAAAGCCTCGGGAAACAATTGTGCCTCCGTTGACTCGCGGACAGGCGCTGCTGCATCGGTAGGTAGCCTCCTGTTCGGAGAAGCAACCACTCGCCTGACATCGTTCTCCAGCCACGGACAGGACTGCTTGCTCCATGAGGGTTCTCCGGTGACGAAGGGAAATAAGTACGTCTTGCGCTCAGACCTGATGTTCATGAAGTAGCCAAGTAGGAGCAATGGAATATCCCCGCCGACAATACACACCAATATCGCGCATGATACCACATCATCACCGGTCACCTCCTCGCCTTCGACTTTTTCTTCATCTTCGGCATCCCCGCCTCCACTACATCGTCGTCCCGATCCATATCGTCCTTCCCGCCACCCTCTTCCCCGCCCCGCTTCCGCTTCTTCCCATGACCGCCCTTGATCCCCTGCTCCTTGATCTCCGTGGCCGCGAGCCGCCCCGCTTCGTCTACGCGCTCGCGCAGGAGCGCAACCTCCTCCTTGTCGACCGGCCACAGCTCCATCTTCTTCTCAATGACCTGCTCGATGCGCAAGACGAGCTCGACGTCGTACTGGGTGACGAGCGTGACCGACTTGCCAGAGCGGCCGGCGCGCGCTGTGCGTCCGACACGGTGGATGTAGTCTTTAGAGTGCGTGGGGATGTCGTAGTTGATGACAACATCGACGGAAGGGATATCGAGACCTCTGAAGTGCGACATGATGATGTCGGCAGGGGTTCGTGCCAATCGACAATGTTACGACGTACCGACTGGCGACGTCGGTCGCGACGAGGATACTTCGACCGCCGGCTTTGAACTTGCCAAGTGCCCCCAGTCGTGCACTCTGGCTCAGTTGTCCGTGGAGCGGGATAGCGGGGAATCCCAAGGAGCGTAGCATTATAGATACTCTGTGCATATATGAGCTACGAGGCATTGGAGTGAACAGGCAAGGTGCTTACCGTTGGGCATCATGGACTGTGCGGGTAAAGATAATCATGGAGTTTTGGGCTAGGTTGTTGGCGAGGTAAATGAGATGTACATCCTTCTGGGGTAGCGGCATGAGGAGATAATACTGTAACAGCGTTGATACAGTCGAATATCTAGGCGCGATGGGGAGTTAGCACGGATGGTGCGGAACCAGAGTAGTGCAAGGGACGTACTTCGAGTTTACTTCTACACGGACAGGGTTGGACAAGCTCGCGCGCTGGAGCTTAGCAACTTTTGTTGTCATCGTCGCGGAGAATAGGTATGTGGTCCGCTCTTTAGGGATGAGCTTCAAAATCTTGTCGAGTTTGGGACCGAAGTCCATGTCCAGCAGCCTGTCGGCTTCATCGAGGACCTAATCGACAACCTATGAGGATTCCTTCCGGTAGCGGTAAGACGGGGAAGCGTACCAGGAACTCCAAATTCCTCAAACTGAACCCCTTCGTCTCCTCCAAATGCTCCAACAGCCTCCCAGGGGTCGCAACGACGACATGGGGCTTCTTCGCGAGCGCGATCTTCTGCGGCTGTATGTCCACGCCTCCAATGATCGTCACACACCGCACGCCCATCGTGCTCCCGAGGCTCTCGAACTGCTGCGTGATCTGGAAGGCGAGCTCACGCGTCGGCGCAATCACGCACGCGAACAGGCCCTTCGGGTCGTCCCAGAGCTTCTGCAGGATGGGCAGCGCGAAGGCGGCGGTCTTGCCGGACCCGGTGGAGGCGACGCCGATGATGTCACGGCCTTGGAATGCGTGCGGGAGCACCTCGGTTTGGATGTCTGTCGGGGCTTTGAACTTCATTTGCTCGAGGGCGTCGAGGAGGGGGTCGATGAGGCCGAGGGATTTGAAAGTCGCGGGGGTCGCAACCGCCTCTTGCGGTTCCGGAGGCGGACTGGAGGTGGATGCCTCCTCTGGAGACGGCATTTTTGGAAGTGAGGTAGAGATAGGAAAGCAGATGGGAGGAGTAAGGATGGTATGGAAGTGTCCCCGACTCCTGCTGCCACGTGGGCGCCTTCCAACATTTTCGAGGCATAGGCGTCTCCTGGCCGATCACACGGCCCGGGTCCGCGGGCCGGATGAGGGTCTCCCAGCAAGCTTCCGGCTACGTGATCTCTGACGAAAGCACACAGCAGCTACAGAGGTGGCTATAGTACATGGACTAACATATGGGAACATTAGGGGCTCCAAGGACCAGACGCAGGACCACCCACTCCAGCGGTGAGGTACCTCGCGGTGCCATCCTCGTCAATGTAGAAGCAATCTTCCAGGCGAACACCAACCTATCCATGATGTTGTGTCCAATGAGAGTGGGATCTGCGATGGCATTCAGGTTGCTCACCTTCTCCTCGATGTAGATGCCAGGTTCATCCGAGAAAGTATGTCCGACGAGGATGATGTCGTCTGAACCTCCGCGAAGATAAGGCGACTCGTGTGTTTCCAGCCCGATTCCTGGAAAACCCTCCTTAACTATAAACACGCAGGACAGGTACAGAGGGCTGACCATGACCCAGCCGGTGAGTAAAGAATTCTCCGTAGCCCGCGTTCTTGATAATTGTGCGAGCGGCACGATCGACCATAGCAGTCACAGTGCCGTTCGTCGCTGTCATGATCGCGGCGTCCTGGGCAGCATGGACGGTGTACCACAAAGCTTGATACCGCAAAGGTATCTCAGAGCCTGGTAGCGCAAAGGTCTATCACGGGTCACCATAT
The DNA here is from genome assembly GCA_020736865.1 of Ganoderma leucocontextum. Lineage (NCBI taxonomy): Eukaryota > Fungi > Basidiomycota > Agaricomycetes > Polyporales > Polyporaceae > Ganoderma > Ganoderma leucocontextum. The sequence continues at coordinate 2,217,110 of JAHKGY010000003.1, read as the reverse complement.
CAGTGGGCGTAAGTGCCTTGAATTGTTTCTGAGCGCTCACCCTCGTCACATCGCTGCGATATCCGTGAAGGCTTCCGCCAGTGTCGATGAGGATGAACTCGTGTTTGCCAAGCGTGGCGTCAGTTCCGGACCCATGAGGTAAAGCGGCATTCTCTGCAAAGCCCGTCATGAGCACATCAACCCACAAAGCGACAAACTAAGGAACTCACCTCCAAAGAGAGTAAGAGCAAAGGCGTCCTTCAACCCAGCCGCGGTAAGGGCGCTGATAACCAGCTGCTTAGCCTCAGACTCCTTCATACCGATCCTCATGTGCTTCCTTGCGGCTCTGATCGCGAGGACGGTTGCCTGTTATAAATCGATGAGACCTCTGAACTGCTCGATAGGATCGCAACTGACCTCGTTGACGCACTTCATGATGTCGAGCTCCTCCGAGCTCTTACGCTCACGAAGACGTCTAACCTCGACCGGAGCATTAAGGACTCGAGCGTTGGGTGCCGCCTTCTGCAAGCCGTCCGTGATGAATGTGCGGACATTACCATCCACGTAAATGACAGTGTCGTCGAGGTTAGGCAGTAGATCGAGGGCCGTCGCGAAAGGGTCTGCGTCTTCGGGCCACGCGGTGTATGTGACGCCTGACTTGCTCGGGATTGGCAGCAGCTTCGCTCTGGTTTTCTCGAAGGCCGGTGTGAGGATAGAAATGTTGGCGCGAACAGATCCGTCGTCGGCTTCTTGGGGTTGAACAACCAGGAGCAGCGGGCGTTCGGAGAGTCCCCAGTGGGACCCAGTGAGGTTAGCATAGTATCCGGCGCTAGCTCCAGGTTCTGCGACGTAAGCCGACACGTCCAACGCGTGAAGTGTCTGCGCAAGGGAATTCTGCCTAGTTATGAATGAATCTGGAGATATAGGCGGTATATGAGCACAATGCCCCTGGAGATGGGAGAAGTCCGGGAGGGTAGAGCTGCTCCTGCTATCGGAGCACGACCCGCGAACAAAGTACCGGTAGTAGAGGTCCACGAAGTCAAATGTGAGTACGAAGATCAGAATCAATATCTGCGATACGTCTTATCAGTACTTTCGGAGGACGTCGGACAACTTGCCACTTCAACTGGCACCCACCCATGAATAGCGGCGCAGTGGCGTCTTCTTTGAGGACGTCTCTTGGGCGAGCAATGGTGCCGTAGCGGAGACTTCAACGTCCACCTCCTTCTCCGACATGGCGGTTGTGTCGAAACTTCAAGAAAGGGATCCGGATCCAAGGTGCCATCAGCGTGCGCCGTGAGTCCGCATAGGCCGGGAGAGTCGGGCCTCCTGGGCCGGCTGGGAAACGGGCTCGTCACGTGCTCGTGTCCATGACACGTGAGTCGGGACCGAGGCGCGACCGCGACACTCGTCCGGGTCTTGACTTGGTCTTGACCAGCGACGGTGACCATCTCTGTCTGCCAACGCTCCCAAAGCCATGGACGGTGCGGACCCGGACACAGAAACCCTGCTGGCTATCCTGTCCAGCCTTCTTCACCCCCTCGAGTTCGAACACTCGGTCCTCTTGGATGCCCTCGTCAAGTGTCAAGGGGATGTCGAGGCTGCTGCAAGATCAGTACGCTCTGAGCCACCACGGAAGAAGCGCAAAGTATCGCAGGAAGCAGGGCTCCGAGGTTGGCTCAAGAGTGGCGACAAGATGATCCACTCCCCCACCCAAGACAAACCGATATCCTCGACTGCATCCGTTGCCCAGGTAGACAAGTCTACGCCTCAACCACCCTTAAGTCCTGCCGCTTCAGGCATGAACGTCTCCAAAGGTGGTGACTGTTCTTCCCTGTCCCCGCAGAAGCCTTCGTCCAAAGCGAAGGCTGTCACCAACACCGAATTCATGGCCCTGTTTCGTCCCCCTAACTCCTCCGATAGCCCATCCAAACCTCAGATAACACGGCATCCTCCGCTCACTCTCGTGTCCCCCGAACATGTTGCTCAGCATGCGCCATGTACACTACATAACTCTGTACTACCTCAAGAGCTTGCTTGTCGGTATGTGTAAGCCATCACTGTTCTCGTTCCACGCATTGATTAGATACGCGCAGACTGTTCTACACCATGCTCCATGCTAGTCGAGACTGGCAAAGGAACAAGTGGTGGCTTTTTGACCGCGTCGTGGAAAGTCCACACAGGACATCCTTCTTTGTGAGGCGTGACATAGGCGGCCAAACAAGCGAGGGCAGCGACTTGAAGGAGGCCGCGCAGTATTGGTACGCCCCGTGTTTCTGCTACTGCTTAGAAAATAGTGATGGCGCGAACCAACGATCACAGGTACAACGGACGTCCGACAGATCCCCCTCCCGCCTTCCCCGCGCCAATGGAGGAAGCATGCGAGATTATTGAACGCGTCGTTCACGAGGAGATGTGCAGGCGCAAGCGATATCCACTCGAATGGGCGGGGTATCCTGTCAAAGACGAGGAGGACCCGGTCCTTTGGCGCGCCAACGTTGCGGCGTCGAACTGCTACGAAGGCGCCAAGGAGAGTGTCGGCTTTCACTCCGACCAGTTGACGTACCTTGGCCCTTACCCTACTATTGCTAGTCTCAGCTTGGGTAAATCAAGCGTTGCATACCACTTTTTTCATTTTTGCTGACGTGAGATGTACAGGAGTGAACCGCATCTTCCGACTGCGAGAAGTTATTCCGGTAGACGAGAAAGACAAGCGGAGTGCTCGCACTTTCAACATCCCCCTTCGTCACAATTCCGTGAGCTCGCCTATGTAAACGTACCCTCAGATGAGCGTGTATCTGACCACTCCTGATGCAGCTAATTATCATGCACGCGTCCACCCAAGAAGCGTTCAAGCATTGCGTCCCAGCACAGAACACGATCGACATGTTCCGTCCGCCCTTGCCACCTCCGGCTGACCTTGCCGACGAGGAAGAGCTCGCGAAGTTGTCCGAAGGATCCAATGCGCGGATCAACATCACGTTTCGCTTCTACCGACCAGACTTCCGTTCACAGCTAACACCGCACTGCAAGTGCGGTGTCCCTTGCATTCTGCGGCCAGACATGAAGAATCGCTACGAGGCCCCGCCCGAAGATGACTCGAATACCAAGTCGGAGCCAAGGACAGGTACTAGTGAGGGTGAGGGATCCGGAAAGCGAAGCCTGGTCTCGAAGTACTGGTGGACGTGCTACGCCGGAGCCCAAAACGACGGACACGGATGTGGGTTTTGGAAGGTCATGGACGTCAAGGCCGAGGGAAGAGGGCCGTTTGTAGAAGACATAACCTCTATGGCTAGCACCAGCAAATAGATTCTTTCTGTTATGTTTGTAATCCCGGCGCCCTGTTTGCTGCATGCGCCATGAGTTGCAGAGGAGGCGCTCTATGGCACCTGCCCGAAAAGGTATACCAAGTTTGGGTGGATGAGAGCGTTGGAGTCTGACTCACACGGTGTTTCTCTTCCTTGTACACCTGCCGCAAGCTGCAAATACCTCATCTCGAGAGTCGAAACGGTGGAAAATGGCAGCACGGACGGCAACGATCGAGCGCAAGACAAATGAGACCGAGATCAAGGTCGCCATTAACCTGGACTGCCAGGCCGGTACTGGGAACAAGCAGGAGATCTCCGTCTCCACCGGTATTGGATTCCTCGATCACGTACGTTTGAGCCCTTTCTAAGAGATCCGCGCGTACTCATTTTGTATGGTGTGATGGTGTGTGCATAGATGTTTCATGCACTCGCCAAGCACTCAGGCATGTCGCTCCAGCTGAGCTGCAAGGGCGATCTGCACATCGACGACCACCATTCTGCAGATATGTGCATTCTCCGCATAATCTCCTTCCTGTTCGTTGGGCTTACCTTTCACTCGGGCTGCACAGGACAGCGCGATTGCCCTCGGCACCGCGTTCAAGCAGGCCCTCGGCGAGGTGCGCGGCATCCGCCGTTACGGCACCGGGTTTGCGCCCTTAGACGAGGTACTGTAATGTCCTCTCCTTTCAACCTGGGACAGACGTTCACCTGGGCTATCACATGCATCACTACCTAGGCCTTGTCGAGGGCGGTCATCGACATCTGCTCGCGGCCGTACTGCGTGACGGACCTGCAGCTGCAGCGCGAAAAGATCGGCGACCTGTCGACGGAGATGATCCCCCACATATTCTACTCGTTCGCGATCGCGGCTGGCGTGACCCTCCACGTCGACGTCCTGCGGGGCGAGAACGACCACCACAGGTACGTTCAGACCATCACGGGTAGCTGATAACACAGAACGGGACTGATGCAGGGATTTCTTTTGGACAGGGCGGAATCGGCGTTCAAGGCGCTGGCACTCGCGATCCGCGAGGCGATCCAGAGGACGGGCGGGGACGATGTGCCTAGCACCAAAGGCGTGCTCTAGAGAACAGATGGGTCGATGTACGCGAACGATCCAGAGCGAATGTTTTCATATGCAGAAATGTATAGTAGCATGGTCCTAAACAATGCAAACGGGCCGCCATCCAGTGCGTGAGATACATTACCTACTGATACATATATTGCCGACAAAGCAAGTGCACGATATCGCCGGTGGCGAGGGTATTGGTACGAAGCCTGATGCGATGCGGGCATCCAGATAGGGAAAGAGGGAGCTCAGTAACGCTCTCCACCTTCGCAGAGGGTCTCGAGAAAGACTTTGAGGTCGTCCTTGTTGATTTCGAGGACGCTCGTGTCGAAGGTGCCGTGCCTTGTGCGTGCGTTACACCGCTCCTTCGCATCGAGGAACGCAAGGCCGAACTCGCTGTAAGGTCGATTAGACACGGAATGCATGGGAGAGGGGGACAAAGACACACTTCTTCCGGATTTCGTCAAAGTCAGCCGCTCCCGTGACACCGACGACAATGTACGTCCCTGTTTTCTCGTTCAGACACGCGAGAACGAAAGGTAAGCTCTTCCGCTTGCTTCGCGAGTAGGCGGCCGTTGTGGCTTCAACACGGTCGCGGAGCGCGTCGACCAGCCAAAGTGCTAGGCGACCCAGGACGCCTGGGTGAATGAAGAGTGGGAGGTCTGGGCCTTGGGTAAGGATGACGACGCGATGCCCGCGCAACGTCTTGATGTCCTGCTTGTCGATGATCGACGAGCCTTGACGGATGATAGCTCGATGAAGGGACATTGAGAGCGCGATTGCTCCTCGCAATCGCTCGATGCTGCACATGTCCGCCGTTAGGTTCTGACATGCCAGAAGGGAGAGGGAGGCGGACATACTCGTTCAAGGCATCGAAGGCTGTCCAGAAGTTCTTGACCCACCAATCCAAATCCTCACCCTCTCCACCTTCCTTCCCGTCCGCGCGGGCTTGGGCCCTCACTTGGGCCTTCATGACGTTGGCGAGGCCTCCAGGAGGTACATTCTCTCGATTCTCGTTGTGATACCTGCCCTCCTTCCCACCCTCCCACAACTTCCCCCCACCGAACCACTCCCCACCATTGCGCGCGCCCTCAACCTCAACCTCTATACGCGTCCCGCCTGCGATATCCAGGAGCGCAGAGAGGGCCTCGACGGCGTCCCCTGCGGAAAGCGGCTGGGAGCGATACCCAAAACACCGCATGAACGACGGGTACGAGAGCTCGACCAGCCCATACTCGGGAGCGAGTTGGTCCAGCTTCTCCCTGAGGCTCTGCTTCAGATCCTTCGCCATGTGCGAGAACGGCTGCTGGGTCTCCAGGATCGAGAACCCCATCTTCGCAAGCAGCCCCGTGAGCCGCTTGCGTCCCCGCTCCTTCCATATCCCTAGCTTACTCGCGACGTAGCTCGAGTGGTACATCGCGTCGTACAGGGTCCAATGCCGGAACATCATGAACCGGAACTCGTCCGACGCATACACGGAGTGGTCGTCCGGGCTCGCCGCCTTGAGGTCGTCCCCGAGGGCGGATGGGGGTGCGGGGTTGACCCGCGCGACCTCGTCGTAGTAGACGGACTGAAACTTGTCGTAGTCGTCCCGGGAGATGCGGGAGGTGATGTACTGATGGGTGAGGCCGAGGATCGCGAACCAGAGCAGGTCGCTGTCGACGCGCTCGAGGACGGTTGCGAGGATGTATATAGTGCCCGACGCGCTCTGGCCGTGCCAGGTCCCGGAGCGGTAGTACTTGATGAGCCGGTTTTCGTGCTGGGCGCGCTCTTCTCGAGAGAGGCGGTTGGGTACCTGTATACGCACAAGCTGAGGACATATTCGTGTTGTCGGAGAAAGGAACTCACGTCGACTCGTCGCCGCTTGCCGCGTTTTCGATCACCATCATCTGACGACTTCCGTTTCCTTGACGGAGATGTGGGACTCTCGCCGTCGTCATAGTCCTCTTCGTCTTCGTCTTCTCCCGCTTCTTCGTCCGAGTCAAAGTCAGAGTCCTCATCTGAGTCCTCCTCAGGAGCATACTGCGATAGAAGAGAAAGGTAAATGGCCCGTCTAGACGCGATGGAATAGCTGCTCACTGTCAAGGTCTCCCAAGCTTTCCGTTCCTCTTCTAAGGCCTCTACGCCTCCGTCATCCCAGATTACTACTCGGTCACCATTCTCGCCACCACCGAAGACACTGGACAAGTTCTGCGGTCTTGAAGAATCGATGACGTGCACGGTCAGGGTCGTCGGGAAGTCACCAAACCACTCGGGTGATGGGAGGTCGAGGATGGCACCCATGTTGAACATGATCAACGTGTGCAACTGCACAACACATTAGCCACACCCTCCAAAGCTCGGACCAGCAAGCGCGTACATCGGCATATGTTGTCAGCTCGTTTCGTATCCTCTCCAGCTCTGCGTGTCCGGAGACGGGGATGATTCTGTGCATGACGTCGTCCTGCTTGAAGAGATCGGCCAGCATCTTCGAGGCGCATAGCGCGTCGACATCTGGGGCGACGAGGATGATGACCGAGGAGGCAGCGGTCTTGGGTGAACGTCGATGTGACGCGAGGATCTTGGAGTAGGCCTCTGCATAGGATGGTCGGGACGCGGAGGCGAGCTGGGGTGGCGGTAGATACACCATAGGGCCGTGGAAGCGTCTTCAGAGTATCGACTGCTGTCAGTGACACGTGAAGTCGATGGTGGGTGGGTGGAGGAAGCGTCGAGCACGCGGGGAGGAGGTTGGGCAGATGACTAGTTGTCAGACTCGCGCGTTACACTCAACAACGCGTCCTTGCTCTGTGGCACGCCTCCACACGTGACACGCGTCTTTCGCGTCTGTGGCGGATGCAAGCGCCGCCCGCGCCAGAAGCGATCATCACCCAAGCCCGAAGGGATGTCAAGGAGGGGTGGTACTTTGTCTAGTGTGTATATTACGGATTATTATGGTCATATGTTTAGGCCAAGGAAGCTCGACCGCTCCCGCACCTCCCTCCTCTTCCCGCGGATACCCCAGATGCCCCAGTTCGTCTTCACCATCACCCGCGGGTCAAAGTCCGCCACCTCCCACTTCTCGCTCAGGAACTCGTTCGGCCCCGGGGTGATCACCCAGTCGAACTCGCCAGCGACCTCGGGCGCGCTCGAGAGCGACTTCACGTCCCGCTCCACATCTGCCGGCGAGAACCCGGTCACGAAGATCGGACACTTCGTCGCCAAGAGCTGGGGCAAAACAGGGCCCCATTCCGTCGGAGACGCGACCTGGAGAAGCGGCTCGCCAGTCACCTCGTTCACCGAGTTAGGAGACGGGAATCCAAGACCAGGCGAGAACAGGAAGAAGCAGTCCGTGTAGGGATCGAACGTCTCCTGGAACTGCGCGTGCACCTCGCTGTAGTTCGCCTGCATGCCGGTGATCGTGAGCTGAGCCGTGTATGGGACCGTGTAGGACGGTACACCATATTGCTCGATGGATGCCCGTGTCCGCTTGAGTCGTGCAATAGGTGCGGGGGTGGGAGGCTCGTACACGTTTGGCAAGTACACCGGTTTCTCTTCCGTAGGCTCGGCTGGTGGCTGCTGCTCGGTCGACGCGGCGGTCTCAACCGTCTCCTTCGGCGTAGCAGATGATGACGACGGCTCCGAGGTGGTGGCGGACGACGCTGTGGAACCTTCACTGCTCTTCGGCATCTTGTTCACCTCGCTGGCGGGCTTCGGCAGTGATACCTGAGGTCCGATGAAGTAGAGGTGGAATAGCGCAGAGGGGAAGAGCAAGCAGAGTTGCTCCCAGACGTGTGGTGGCAGCGAGGACTCCGCGCGAGCACCGAGGATGAATATCCGCATCTGCGGCTTCGTAATAGCAGCCTCAGGAGTCTCCGGCGTGCCTGGTGGAACGTGGAGGTTTGTTCGCAGTGCTAAGTTGGGGTTTATGAGCACAAGAGCAACCTGGATGTTTCAGCGGGCATACCAGCGAGAGAGCGACTGCCCTCAGGAGTCAACCGCTGGTTGCTCAGCGTAAGATTGCTGAACTGGTGGAGCACCGAGCCAATGGTGATTGGGTAGGTGAGGATCTTGCTCGCATGCCTCCGTGAACGCTCCGAGTCCATGGATGGGAACTCTCGCGTGTACCAAAACACGTCCCAGTTCGAGAAGGAGATGGCTGCCTCGGAATCCTGTGGACCTGCATAACGGGTACCGTCCTCCATCGTGACCTATTTCTTCTACTAACGGATGACAAGGATGGGAGGCGCACCTGGCAACTCGAACTCCTTCATCCTCCTCCCACTCCTCAAGTCGTGCTCATCTTCGTTAACCTCCCGTAGCCTCCCACAATACTTCTGGTGCTCCGTGTCCTCCGCCCAATGCTTTGCCGAACAGTGTGTCGGCCATCCACAATCGGGACACTCGAACGAAGCACACTTTGTCTCATGGGCGTGGTGCGAGTGCACCCCGTGATTGTGCTCACTTGTGCACACCGGACACTGTGCAAGTTGCCTGATCGCCTCTCCTCGCGCACGAATGGCCGGGAAGGGTGACTTAGAGAATGGGTGGAAGAGGTCGTCTTGGGAGAGGACGGGGGTCTTCTTTTCTGCACCCTTCGAGGGTGAGCCGAATGGCGAGTCCTTGGGTTTGCTTTTGAACCAGCTGAGGAACGTCCGGGTGCTGGTATAAGAGACCCCAGAGAGCGAGGGAGAGAGCAAGGGAGAGGGGGCGAGGCTACGAGTGAGGCATGCTGACGGCCGGCCGCTGTGAGCTAGGAGGAGACGGGTCGCTCTCCGCGGCGCCTGAGAGAGCATGGGTGACGAAGACCACAGCACTCAGCAGCGGGTGGTGGAGGCCGCAGACAATGCGTATGGGTCGTGGATGACCGTGACACCAGTGGGATGTGCAGCAACTAGTCGAGACTCGAACGGGGCGCGCCGATTTGCCGCGTCGACCCTCCATGCGCGTCTCTGACCTGCCTCGATCACCGTTCGCTCGCCTTGCTCGCCTTGTTCGCGAGATTCACTCTGCAGCTGGATATGCCTTTGTAGACCCTATAGGACTATGCTCTCTCTGAAGACAACACCACGCTATCTCTCGCGTGCCGCGCAATCTGCCCGGACTTCATGTCTTCCACGCATCCCCGCCCTCTGTGGTGTCCCCGCCGCCCGGACCTATGCACACTCGCGGTTTGAGAAGCCACCTCCAGGAGTAGGACGCGAACGTCCCAAGCTCTACCCTAGGCAACCCCGGCCCGAGCCTGATTCTCGCCCTGAGGAACAAGGCCAGTCCTGGAGTCGGACTGGGAGCACCTCGTATGAGTCGCAGCCCTCTACGGAACAGTCGCCACTCTGGGAACAGAGCGTGCGCGCCCCATCTCGTAACCCGGAAGATGGGTTGCGAAGGTTGTTGCAGAACGACAGGCTGATTATTACACGGTGCGTTTGACTTGATTCGGGAAGGGGAGAAAGGAGACGAATGGACGGACGGCAGGCAGCTCGAAATGCTGAACATCTTCGTTGGGCTTGAGCAGACGAACCGCTACGTGATAAGTGCGTGCGTTCATACTAGTTATTTGGCCATGAAAGGGTGACTTAGGGCTTGGGTAGCGAACGAACTCGGGGACACGCTTGGGTACATTGCTGAAGAGCCGCGGGGGTTCCTGGCTACACTCTCGCGACAGGTCTTCCGCACACACCGACCGTTCCGTGCTATCGTCTTGGACGCGGATGGCTCGCCTATTCTCTGGGTGCGTCCCACCTCTATCGTCGTGGCTTTGAGCAGTGCTCATATGCAAACGGTAGATTCGCCGACCCTTCGCATTCATCAACTCTCGGATGTATGTGCAACGATTGAATACCGACGCCAACATTCAAGGGGAAGAGCTCGTAATGGATACGTTTGCGGAAGTGCAGCAGCGGTGGCATCTTTGGAGGAGACGATACGACCTGTTCCTCCGCCCACCTCCCCATCGAATATTGTCCAAGGCCGACGAGCCGCAGCCCGAACCCGAACCTGATTTGTTTCACCAATTCGCAGAGATAGATATGGGCTTGCTGGCGTGGCACTTTACCCTCAGGGATGGCCAAGGCTTGTCTATTGCCAGCGTTAACCGCGCATTCCGTGGATTTGGCCGTGAGGTAAGCCTTTTCATTGTTCTGGAGTGGACCTAGAGACTGAATGGTACCATAGATCTTCACAGACACAGGTATGCCAGCGAATGGCGTACGTTGCGCCTCATACTGACCTTCTACATTGTCAATAGGACAATACTCTGTCAACTTTACTGGCAGCGAGGCTAACGAGGGAGATGAGGTCGCCCCAAAGCCTTATCTCATCCGCGACTTGAATGTGGACGAGCGTGCAGTAAGCATTAGCTGTGTTTGGAAAATGGATGTGGTACTTACTGATCGCTCTGTTTGTAAATAGCTTATCCTAGCCACAGCCGGTAAGTCGTCATGTATCTCAGATTCGCCAGCGCTGACTTCGTGTGCAGTCAATATCGACTTCGACTACTTCTCTAGGCACTCCGGACCCGGAGGGTGAGTGGCAGTGTTTATCGGTATTCATATTGATGCCGACTTACCATGCCTTTCGTAGCGGTTTCTTCGTCCTTGGATCTGTTGAGTGAAGGAGCACTGCGGACTGTCTTCAGGCCCGGAGCATACTATTGCTCTATGAAGGATCTCCGTTCATGTCAGATCGTTACTCGCCCCGATCTGCAATGGCTATTCTCTCTAACTCGTGTACTATAGTTCCGTCTGAATATTTTGAGGCGTCTGGACGAATGTGGGCTCGCCAACGCATATTTAGTGTGGTTTGATGTGTCGAGCCCAGTACACAGCCACACGGATAGACGGACCGAGCCGATGACCGCGAACACGTGAGAGAAGACACATGGGGCGCCTGTTGTGTGTTGCGTGCGGCGAGTGGCCGGCGACGACTTGGACTCGGAGCCGCTCTCTCCGTCTCCGTCTGCCACACGCGTCCTTGACCTGCACGACCACACCCCGCCAGCATGGCGGACGCGCGAGCACCAAGACCGTCCGCGGATGAAGGTACACATATTCACCTCTTCTCTACGCTTCTTCGTCATGTCGTCTGATGTCCAACCACCGCTATCTCCATTAGAGACGGCCCCGCTCCTCCAGAACGTTTCTCACCCCGACGGTGCCCCTGTAGACCAGGATGAAGACCCTTCCTTCATTGACCGCCTTGCCGCGATTGTACAGGAGCCGTTGTCGCCATTGACCAGAGTCCTGCTGATTGCGACTCTCGTCTTCCTGCTCTTGAGCTCCGTCTTCATTGGCCTGTTCGCTGGTGCGCAACACAAGCTTAACCGTGGGGAAGGGCAGGGAGGGGCGACCGTTACAGTCACCTCTACTGTCACTACGACCTCGCAGGCTACAACCACCGCGGCAACTAGCACCACTGTTCCTCTCCCGGCCCCTCCAGCGCCAACGAGTCCCCCCCAGGAGGTACGTTCCCACACACCTTGCTTGCTCCTCTCATTCCCAATCCATATGGCTTCCGGTAGCCTGTTTGCCTTTCGTCCTCGTGCATTGGCCTCGCTTCCTCCGTACTTTCGGCGCTGGACGAGACTGAGGACCCATGCGAGAACTTTTACGACTTCACCAGTCAGTGTTCATTGTCACTTCTTGTTCTTCGCGTCCTAACGTCTCTCTAGATGGCGGGTGGCTCAAGTCCAACCCCATTCCCTCCGACAAGGGCAAGTTCGGCCACTTTGAGGAGATTGCCCAGCAGAACAAGCGTTTGCTGCAACAGATCCTATCCGAGGATTCGTCTTCCCACTTCTCCGCCGCTTCGTCCCTCATGGACTCTGACCCGTACGACGAGCAGTTGCTCAAGAAGCTGCGCGGTCTTTACCAGTCCTGCACGGACGAGGATTACCTGAATGAAATCGGGGATGCTCCTCTCAAAGAGTTGACGCAAAAGATCCGAGAAGTTTTCCGCGGCAAGAGGAGTGTCGTAGACAACCTCAAGTCTACGTTGGAGCAGGACAGAGATAGGTTGACGGCTGCAGTTGCTTTCCTCCACTCGCGCGGTGTGTAGACATCTTTCCACCCTGGTATGCAACGTCGCGGTTCTAATTTTATGAAAGGTATCGGTGGTTTGTTCTCGTACACAATTGACGGAGATGTCGGAAATGACCCCAACTTGATGACTCTCTGGATCAGCCAACCCGATCTTGGCCTCCCTTCTAAGGTACCGTGGTAGTAACTTCACCTTTGTTTGTTTATCTGACGCCTCATAGGAATATTACGAGGAAGAATCTATCGCCGACCTATATCAGAACACCTTGCAGCGCCTTCTCGCTACGCTCGACAACGAAGAGGACACCCTTCTGGAGGAACAAGTCATGGACGAGGAGACGTCTAAGCTGGTTGTCCACGAAGAGCGCCTCAAAGTTTGGCCTCCCTGGCCGTGGCCGCCATGGGGTGATGACGACGACGGCAACGACACTCCCGAGAACCGCACCGAGCGTGCTCAAAGGTTGGCAAAGAGCATCATCAAGTTCGAGAAGCGCATCGCCAATGCGAGTCTTGATCTGTGAGTCTAACGGCCTCGCAGTCTTCTGGCACACTTCTGAGGTATGGCCTTCAGCGATATCCTGTACCAGGACCCCATTGCCACCTACAACCCAGTTCCCTTCCAGACCGTCAGCGACTCTCTCCCCGAAATCGACTTCTCGACCTACTTCTCCACCTTCGCCCCACGCAACTTCCCCAATACGATCATCCTCACCTCGAAGACGTACCTCTCTGACCTCTCGCTTATTCTGAACGACACGGACAAGGACGTCCTCGAAGCCTACTTCGTCACGCGCGCCGGGCTTGCATACGGGTCCTACCTGGGTCTTGACACCGAGGCGTGGCAGGCAGTGCGCAGCCTCGAAGAGGTCCTGAACGGCATCAAGAAAGGCGCGGTCGGCGACCGCGCGGAGTATTGTGTCGGCCGCGTCGAGTCTGCATTGGGCTTCGCGCTCGGACGGTACTTCGTGAGGGAGACGTTTGGTGGGGACTCGCGGCGAGTTGCGACGAAGGTTATCACTGGTACATTCGTTTTTTGTTGTTCACGTATAGGGATCCTACTGAACGGGGGTGAACAGATATCATTGGTGCCTTCAAGAAGTCTTTGAAGAAGCTTGAGTGGATGGACGAGGAGAGTGCTACTGCTGCCGCTGGAAAGGTGCGCCAGCTTCCCCCGCGCTCCTTGTTTTCCAACTTATGTTCCGCAGGCGGATGCTCTCCGCGTCAAGGTCGGATACCCGTTGTCGCCGAACACCGAGGACCCCCGCTCCCTGGCTAGCTGGTACTACCGCGTGACGATTAAGGACGACGCGTTCTTCGAGAACATGGTGAGCGCTGAGTAAGTGCTACCTGAGAAGCATCTTCGTTCTTTCTCCTGAACAGCCCTCCCTCCCCCTTTGCAGGGTTGCGGATCAGGTTCGCACGTGGTACAGGATTGGCAAGCAGCGCGATCCCCAGTCTTGGGAGATGTATGCCTCGACCGTCAACGCGTACTTCAATCCGCCCGCCAATGAGGTGCATATAGCTTGCTCAGTGCTTGGGGCTCGACACTGACATATATGCGTTCAGATCGTCTTCCCCGCCGGTATTCTCCGGCCTCCTTTCTTCCGTGGGGACTGGTGAGTGTCAAACGGACGATGAATGCAGTCAATCTAATATGCGCTGCAGGCCCGGTTACATGAACTACGGTTCCTTCGGACAAGTTGCCGCACACGAGCTCACGGTACGTTCCTTTCTGACATGGTGGCTAGCGCATAGGCACTGACTTGATGATACCTTGCAGCACGCGTTTGACTCCGCTGGCCGACTGTACAACCAGAACGGCAAGTTGGAAGAGTGGTGGACAAACTCGACCAGCGAAGGGTTCAACGTCAGACAGAAGTGCATCGTCGATCAGTACGCAAGTACGCCCGGTTTTCAAACTCTTTCATGTTCGCGACTCACAGTTTGGTTTGCAGATTACACCGTCGATGATGGCAAGGGCGGCAAGATTCACGTCAATGGCAACCTGTACGTAGAGCTCTTCGCAAACCTATTTGGCAACTGGCTGACTTGCTTGGCACAGCACTTCTGGAGAGAACATTGGAGATAGCGGCCTCATCCAAGCGTTCCGTGCCTGGAAGGCGCAGTACAACGACAAGACTGAGTTCCTGCTTCCTGGCTTGAACTATACCCGGTGAGCCTTCGGTCACCCAATCATTGACATACCCGTTCTCATCGTGCACCGATCAGTGAACAACTGTTCTTCATCTCATTCGCCCGCAGTTGGGCGCAGAACATCAAGCCCGAGGCTGCAGTGAGTGACCTTGATTGCACACCTTAGACATCCTACCCAACTGTTGGCACAGGTCGCAAGAGTACGCACAGACCCGCACTCGCCCAACCGATACCGCGTGCACGGCACGGTGTCGAATATCCCAGAGTTCGCTGCGGCGTTCAAGTGCTCGCCCCGTGCGAAGGTCAGTTATTCGGTTTCTAGTCGCCGAAGCGTGATGCTAACTTCGGACGTAGTTGAATCCTCCACAAGAGGAGAGATGTATTTTCTGGTAGGATGCATGAGTGGAAGGAGGATCGTGTACAACACCGTGGCTATGTATTAGGCAGACTCGATACCTTATACACGAAAAGTAGTGGCTTCATGAAGCATGGCAGGCGAATGTCGCCACCCCCCTCGAAGGAGCGTAAGCGAAAGGGGGGGTTCATGGTGTCACTTCCACTCGGGAAGACGAATCGATTGGCCTTGTGCAAACGACACGTAGATGGATGAGAGCAATGGCACACTGAGGCTCTGATCAGAGTCGTGCGTGCTGAGCCTGTGTAAGCTCAAGAAGAAGCGGGAGATGCAGATGGATATCAGTCTACAATCCAGGACAGTCAACACGAAGGCAGTTCTTGGCGAGGGCGGACCACTCACACTCCGGGCAGATCTAGGGACATGGCGCCGCTGACACGGAAGAACGACAGCGCAATCTGTGCGACGTTGATGACTATCAAGGACCTGCAAGAAAACGGCCCTCAGTAAGTAAGGCGCAGACCCAACAAGATCGTGAACGCAAACGCATACGCACGCGAATGTTCGAACTCCATTCCAGAAAAGAAAGGACGCAAAGACGGTGCCGAGTCCGACCTCCTTTCCGGTCTGGATGGTACCCCGTGTCCCGATCCACGTTACGACCAGTACGATCGTGTTTGAGAGGAGAGCGCACACTCGTCCTACAGTTGACACTGGTACTCCACCGTTAGCATTTGCCTGTTAAATAACTCGGCATGCAAGCACTCACATCTGTCGAGGCCAAATCAGCGTTCGGCGGCCGAAGGAACGACGGGGACGACACACATGTTTACTGTCGCTTCTGACACCCCGGGGGCGCTCTGTTGGCATCTTGCATCTGCTGTGAGCGATATCGATGTTTGAGAGAGGACGACCTGTGTCGAGGTTAGCTTGCCTCGGCTGGTCAAAGGCAAATATATACCATTTCCACAGCGACAGACGCGAGTCCAGTCAACAAAACGGATGCGGTGGTCTTCCAATTGGTCGGACTAATTGCGTGAGTACGCAGGCCCAAGAATGCTGTTCGAAATGATAGTGAGATGGGATAAGGTATACCTCACTACTTGACATACTTACCGACCCAGACAACAAGCAGCACAGTGGTACATGCTTGTACCAGTCGCGTGACAATCGTGCATCTGCTTGAGGGTTAGCCTGAGCATCGCTTTCATCAGGAGTTGAGTCACCTCTGTATAGCCAGATCGATCCTCTCAAATTACGATAACGGGCTAGCGATCTCAGCACTCACCAAAGGGTCTGTCGTGGGCAAAGACATGACCGTGATGGCCAAACAGTTTAAAATGCTACCATATCTGTTCAGGAGGAAAATGCACTTTGCCCACGACAACTTGCGACCCCGTACAAAGTCGACTTCGCGATCGAGCGTAGTGAGGTACTCAAATACGATGAGTGCTGCGGCGATGATTAGCGTGTCCACATGAGGACAGCCGTGAAAACAACAGGGAAAGAGCATACTACATACCTACTGCAGATACAACTGAATAGAGACTGCAAAAGCCGGTGAGTAAACCATTCAAGAAAAGCAAAGAGAGCTACTGACCTGCGCTGCGTACTTTCCAACCAGGGCGAGCCGTCGCTTGCAACCTCCATAACACTGGTCTGGGGGGTCTCAGACTGAAGGCATTGCGGGCAATAAGAGGTAAATATATCTGACCGCTCCTCCGCGCGTCTGAACATACCAGTTCCGCCGGACAATCTGCACGCCTGCGCAGGGATCGACTGCCCGCAGTATCAGTATCAATGCGATGAACCGTGGCATTCCGACACAGGCAATCCACAGCGCTCGGTATGATAGATAAAGCTTTGCTAGGCCTGGCATACTTTCCCCGGCTGCCACGGGATCTGAGTTGCACTAAGGCTGAGTACGTTAGTTCCATACTCGGACCGAGCCTTTGAGCTCCAAGTACTTATGATGATACGCAACTCCGACGACCTACCTTTGTAGAAGCGGCCCGGGAGGAGCTTTACAGCCGACACGACGCGGATATGACGTGCTTGTGTAGTTGTTGTGTAGTACAGTGCATCGCAATGTCGCCGAAGGCTATTCCGTTTGATGTGCCATGGTAGTCTGCGACGGCAGTAGGGTGGAGGCTGTAGCTACAACTCCGCATGCTGAGATCTAGCATTGCCTAGCCCGCTACTACAGTGCCGGTGGGAGATCTTCTACGAAACATGATTCCGTGAGCCATTGCAAATCCAATGATGAAGACGATATACATACAACATGCACACTCAAGTTCAAGCATTACTTAGGGAGCTACGTTCATGACGGGATAAACTTCAACAAGAACCCAATAAGCGCACATGGCGCTGGTGGACCACAGGTTACAGTATGCGGCACAGAGGATCCGGAGGAACTGTTCCGAAGGCTTTGTCGCCATTCTGACGCACGGCGTACTTACAATGCTCCACCCTGGCCCGGATACGAGACTCCCCATATCTGAGCTCTCCACACTTAGTCGGTCAGCTGGCAACTCGAAGGGACAGTCGAGCAAAAAATGCAAAATGGAATTCGCACAGTAAGGATAGCACTACAGCTCGTACATAACACAGCGCTACTACAGTTAACTACTACTGATACATCAAGAACCGCTGCTTGTACACAGAAGACAGCAATGTCGCGCGGCGACGCTGTCTACCAGAGCAGAAAGGTTCGGTCTCTGCTCTGAAGGCGCCAGGTCCGCTCGCGGACACCTGGCGTGTCTCCTCACCGTAAGAACCCATACGTGGAATGAAGCCGCGTCATGTCCAGCGGCGGCGGCCGGGTGGACTTCCGTTTCGACTTGCGCTGCCCGTGCGCCCGAGGCCCCGCGGGCGCCGCTGGTGGACGTGGCGACGGCATCAGGGTGGAGGAACGGACGTTCCCTTTCCGTGAGGGTGTCAGGAGCGCGCTCATGGGAGGGGGCTGGTTGAACGATGTCATTAATGAGCTCGAGCGTAGCGGCACGGGCGACGGCTTGATCGTCGACGAGAACGGCACGTACGTCGGCGACGGGGGGATGCCCGTCGGCGTCGACGTTAGGTCGGAGCGATCGGAAGAGCCTGACTGGCCGGAACCTGACCCTGACCCTGACGTCGAGTACTCGGACCCGGCGGAGTGTGGGGACGCGGGCGTGACCTTTGCAGAGACCCATGCGTTATGGAGGATCTTGGCCGACTTGTTGCCAGTGAGCGGCGTCTTTGAGGGCCGGAGCCCGGTGGGTAGGGCGGAGAGCTTTTCGTGGTCGAACGAGAGCGCAGAGCTCTTCATTGTGGAACTCCGCACAGCCGAACTCTTGAGCCCACCGTGCCCGACCATCCGTTCTGAGAAATCCGAGGGAAGGCGGATCGAGGGCGCAGCCGAGGGAAGAGGGGGCTTTGACCACGTTGTGCGTGAGGGGGAGGGATGAGCGCTGTTGAGTTGCTCATGCAGCTTGTACCACGGATATGTTCTCGTGTGGGCGCCCCAGACCGTGGGGTCGTCCCTCATGTGGATTATTGCGGAGACCATCAAGATGCAGAAGTAAGCCAGCACTAGGCAGACCTCAGAAGCCGGAACATCGCTCTAAATTGCGAGACACTCACAATTAAGAGTCCCTATCCATGAAAAAGCGAGAAGCACATTCGTCGTTCCGCAAGAACCAGGAACAAGTTTGGCTACGGAGAGCATTCAGAATGAACCTATATCTCAAATCAAGATTAACTCACCTGGAAGGGTGCACATCATGCCTGGCAACACGGCGGTCACAGCCGCGGCACCAGCTGGGGAGGGGTTAGAATAAAACCGGTGGGGGTGATCAAGGCAGGCATACCGAGATTCAGGATCCAGACGAGACAGACCCACGCACTCTCAAGCCATACCCGACTGATAAGGGCGTTGTGAAGTAGCTGGTCAAGGAACATCACTGGGAACATCCAGAGGATGCCGGCTGCGCCGATCGCGATGATGTATGCATCAACGACGGCTACAAAACATCAGGGTGTCAGGACAAGTATAACGAGGGAGAATTTTGACACGCACGCATCCATCCAAGTCCTTCCGCTAATGTCAAATTCCACGCCCCGAAGACACAGAAAACAGCATTGCAGAGAGCGAAAAGAGCTAGATAAGCGATTATTGGTAAGCACTGTAGGCCTCCAGGCTGAAATTCTCGCTTGGACTTACCGAAACAAGAGTACCGGTAGAAAGAAAGAGAGAAGTTCGCCATGGCGTGCAGGAGCAAGAGCGCAGAGTGGAAGGGAGGGATGGGACCGGTCGACGGTGCTTGGGTTATAGGCCAACACTGGAGTTAAGTACCAGCTCCGTGTCCGGAATCCTGTCCGACAATGCGTCAAGCAAGTGGCCTGGGAGAGCGAGAAAGAAAAGAGAACAAAGGAAGGAAGGTGGGAAGCACAAAGCTCGAGGACAAACAGGCCCTGACTTACTTATTCCTCGCCCGCAGCGCACCGCCATCGCGATCGCTTACCAAAGACTTGCGCGCGGAACCCCTCAAACAAACAGGCGTGATCATCCCGTTGTTATGGTCACATCCCTCCGACCTCTCCATCTTGCCAGCCTAGTGTCGCATTTCCGCATGCTACGTACCTGGGACATCCGAAGCGAAACGTGCCCCCAAAAGCGTCGGCCTACGCTTCTGACTGACCGACATTGTCGCCTTCTCTGAGTCCCGACTCGTCAGGATGTGGTCGCGTTTTGTTGTTGAACTTGAGTCATGTTCCGTTGGCGTTCCACAACTGTGACGCAGTTCATCATAGCCTCCCTCCCCGGTCTGATGGTATTCGGAGCGCGGCCCAGCGGGAGCAGACGAATTCAATCGCCACCGCCCATCTCCGCCCCGTTGATGGAGGCGGCGCCACGCCCACGTCCAAACCGAAACAACGGTCAAGGAGTGTCGTTGGTGGATAGAACAGTTGAAAGGGTGTGTGGAAATAAGGACTTACGGCCAGGATGGTCAAAGCAATGGGGGTGAGCGACAGAAGGCGACAGAGGAGGATAGCCTCGGACATCCATGGCTCCCTCTGACCGCAAACCGGTGATCAGCCAGAAAGCCGGACACCGGTAGCGGTGGCGCGGAGGCGTTCTCGTTTCCTCTCTCGCTCCTCTCCTCGGCCACGAGCTTCAGTGCAGTGGATAGGTAGTCCACACCTATCGTGACGGATACCCCATTGCCAACCACTTCCTTCTGGACCTGTGATCCCCTTTGATTAGACCTTAGTGACTCTGTGTGCGGAGATGCGCGTCGCTGCAGGCTATGGGAACAACATACGGTCCATCCTGACATGTTGTGCAGTTGCTGCGAACGCGTTCGTATATCATACTTCAGCCCGCTTTTTTTCTGTACTCAACTAATCATCCTTTTCCACGATCAGGATATGCGGCGGAGGCGTTTACAGCTTCCCGCTCATCGCACCCGCCCTCGTGGAGCGTCTCAAGCTCACCCAGCCCCAGCTGACGACGATCGCATTGGCGTGAGCCAGACCATTTTCTCGACACTAGATTTGACGAGGCCTAACAGCATCGCGCAGGGGAATGGCTGGGCAGTATCCTTGCGCAGCAATCGTAGGAACAGCAATTGACCGTTATGGTGCATGGTCGTGCTCGTTCGCCGCAGCCATCCTGTACTCGCTCGGCTTCGGCCTATTCGCGAGAGACGTAGCCCAAGCACCGGCGGATGCTGCGTTTGCGTCCGACGGCTTGTTCCACAGGCTCGTTCTGTACTTCGTAATGATCGGTCTCGCAACCGCCTGCTCGTGCGTCTATCCCCCACAGTGATGTTCTAACCGAGCTAAACGTTGGCACTACAGGTACTTCTCGCTCGTCTTCGCGGCGACCAAGTCATTCCCGCAGTACATTGGGATCGCCTCCGGGACGAGCATGTCCATTTTCGGACTCTCGCCATTGTTCTTGTCTCTGGTGGCGTCCAAGCACTTCACGGTACCTGGCCACACTCTCGATATCCCCAGCTTCTTCACGTGGCTGGCTGTGGTGACAGGCTCAATCCATTTCGTCACCGCCGCGATCTTCCGCGCGAACCAGAATATCTACAGCGCAGGCGAGCAGGCAAAACTTGCCAGTTTGGACTCGGGGTCCGCAACTCGCGTACCCGAGGAGGAACCTCTTCTTCGAGGAGATGACGCGGGTGATTCCGACGACGCCCCTAGAGATCCCGCCACCGTCCACATCGTGCCTGTAGAGGAGCCTCACGAAGGCAGCACTCTCCAACTCTTCCAAGACCGTTACTTCTGGGTTCTGTCCTTCTGGATGGTATTGGTCGTCGGCGCGGTATGCCCTCTTGCCTGCACAGGAATCTACCGTTACTGACATCATGCTCATCTAGGCCGAGATGGTCGTCTCGAACCTCGGCACCATCGTCCTCTCTCTCCCGAGCTCCGCGGGAGGAAACACGACCGCCAACGTCGCCAGCCAAGTCCGCCTCCTCTCCTTCTTCAACACCGTCTCGCGCCTGCTCGTCGGCCCGCTCGCCGACGCCCTCGCGCCCGTCGCCGCGCGGCTCGACGGTGTCTGGGCGTTCTCGCGCAAGCGGCACACGAGCCGGGTCGCGATCATGCTCGGGACGTCGCTCCTGCTCGCTCTGACCTTCGCGTGGCTCACCCTTGGGGTGCGGACGCAGGAGTCGGTGTGGCCGCTGAGCGTCGGCACCGGCATCGCGTACGGCTCGACGTTCACGATTCTGTGCGTGCCTCCCACCATATTCTCTCTGGACGAGCTGCTGACATTGCGGGTTTTTGATGCGACAGGCCTGGCATCTTGTCGTCGATCTGGGGCCTCAACAACCTCGGGCGCAACTTCGGGTACATCTCCTACGCCGCGTTCGTCGGCACCACCGTGTTCTCGTACCTGTATGCGTTCATCGCCTCGCGCCATGTCGCTCCTGGCCAGGCCGCATGCGATGGTGTGAAGTGTTGGCAATCCACGTTCGGCATCGGCATTGGGACGTCTCTTCTTGCCTGTTTCGCATCGTTTGTCCTGTGGCGGCGATGGAAGGCTAGGGTCTAAGCTCGGAACGTTTGGTATAGGCTAGAGCCGCTTGGTATGATATACAGCTTCGCTGTAGACCACTCCAATATGTGTATGTATAGGTGTATTGTACAGTGTATTATGGGCCATAGATTACTTATTCGATTTTCGCAGACAGGCGAGGAGTGACCTTGCCCTCGGGGTATCCAAACCAAATGCCCAGCAGCAACGTGGCATTTGCAGCAACGAGGATCCCAGAAGAGAGATTCGTCGATGGGAATACGTTCCAGGCGTACTCGATCCCAAGCAGGAGTACGAGTCTGGAAGATGGATCAGACACCACAGCTGCTGGGAAATATACATAGGGGATCATACCGAACGACGACTGGATATTTCGTCCTCCATGCCAGGAATGGGAGTTGCATGGCGTACCAGGAGTAGAACTGGTAGTGGAGGGACCGCGCGAATAGGATTCCAATCAGGTTTGAGGTACAGAGAACAGTAACGACGTCTGCCCAGTCCTGAGGTTGAGTGACCAAAGTAGCCGAGCATCACATCACACTCACAATCCGCTGATACCGGTGCCACTGCGGGAGCTCGCAAGGGTTGACTGAGACCTCTCTCGAGAACTGTCCACACTCCACCGTCGTGTTGGCACCATCGGAATAGCCCAAACAACGCCAAGATGGCAACATGTGCAGCCAAGAGTCCCTTGGCCCAGGTCGAGTTGAGGAAGAGGTCTTCGCCGAGGAAACGCCAGTTCACGGTCCATTTGAACAGGAACACCCTTCCAAGTTCGTACGAGCACTTGAGGTATGACCATGGGTACTCGAGAAGGAAAGGTAAACCGGCGATTGCTTGCGTTGTTCCAAGTGCAAGTAGGTGCAAGAGCGTGGAGACGAGGCCGTGGCGCTTGAAGAGGACGACAAGCAGGCCAGGAACGTAGAGCAGAACCGACATCTTGACTGACAGCGCGGAACTGCATCGAGCTACATGAGAGAGGCAACTCACAGTGAAACAGGACACTACTTACCCAAGGAAAAGGATGCCAACGGCGTCCCAGCCCCGGGCGAACGCAAAGATTGCGGCCTGCGCTCCCGCGACTGCCCAACAGTCGTTGAACAAACGGAGGACATAGATGGAATGCAGTCGCTTGCTGAGTGGGAGGAGGAGCAAGATCCAGTTTGGCACACCACCCGCTTGCTTGTAGAAGGCTGCCGTCAAAGCCAGGGAAACGAGGTACAGCGCGGCGTAGATCTGCTGACCCTTCCAGAGATCGCGTCCTGAGTCCGTCAGGGCGTACAAGATTTGGTGGATGTACACATGGCCAGCGGGGTACCTGCCAGTGGCCATGGGGTTAATAGGCATGTTCATAGGCCGCAGGCAACAGACCACGCACACTATCGGTCCAGTTGGCCCAGTAATGAGAGCATAGTCTCGTTCCCCCTTGAGGTACAGCTCTAGCTGATACATGTACGTCTCCCAGTCGATCTCCGTGTCTGCAGAGTTCGCGTCAAGTCGGCCACATTGGGGGAGGATGGACTTGCTGACATGGTACGAAGCGTATGATGAGTTGCGTGAGGACAGCGTCACCGAGGATTACGAGCGTTGCGAGTGAGGCGAAGTAGCGAGGATCGGTGAGGAAGCTGTAGACGAGATTCCATACTGGACGCGCAAGTCGAGAGAGGGACGACATGAGTGCATGAGCAAACGTTCAGCGGTGCAGTCTGAGAGTCTGCGTGCTTGTCATCACGCGAATTCAAGGTCGCAGGGACCGACAAAATAAATATTGAGACCCGTAGGTCTACCACTCCGGGAAAGCGTGTCATCCTTGTGCAGGGGCCATGCTAATCTTCTCTGTATCGTTCCAATTTTTTCGTATGTCACCCCGAAGGGGACATTGGAGGATGTAGAGGAGAAGAGCGTGCTGACCGGGATTTTGCATATTCCTCAACTCGCGGGTTGTGGACGAATTGCCGGCGCGTGGACAAGGCCCGGCGATGCCGAGGGCGCTTGGCATGGTTGACCGTTGCCCAACCATCATCATGTTCTTCCTCCTCCTCGTCGAATTGTCCCTTGTGTCTCAACGTCAACGTTCACAGCACTTGCGGAGACTCACACATGCTCATCTGAAGGATGTTTTCAATCCGTCGTACGGAATCGCCGCCGACTTAACCGGCCGCTTCTCGAAATACAAGGAACGAGGACGCGCGCTTCATCTCGGGCACCCGCTTTGGGAGCCAGCTATTGTTCTCGGGTGAGCCATTGTCCTGCGCGTGTTACGTCTTCGGGCATTCCACCTCATTAAAAAGCCAGCATGCACCCGCTCCTCTCCTTTGTGGCCCCGGCGGTCTCAAGACTGCTTCAGACTACTTTGCAAGACTCTCTTTACTCCCCCATTTCTTTAGCCCCTGCCATCCCTCAGGTTACCCAACACCTTTAAAGGCCTTGCCCGACTCCCGCTTGTCGCTCCTGACCCCGCCCCACTCCGCTACACGCTACACTGCCGTTTCCTGCACCCAGGCCTTGACATTCTTTCGATTCGTCCGCCTGTGTGCCCCGTTCGCCGTAAGGCCCAGACGCATCCAGCCTACGACCCATTCGACGCGCTCCTTGCTCGTGCTGTCCCTACGACAAACTCTAGTCTACTCTCCTGCTGCTATCACCATCGGCCATAATGTTCAAACGCATTCCCCAGTCCTACGAGATGCGGAACCCATTCCTCGTCTTACGTCTCGTCCTCTTCGGTATGTACCTCGGTGCCTCGCCCTTGGTGTGCAATGCTCATGTCTCCATAGGTATATTAGTCTATGTTAATGTCCTCACCATCGGGTTTGCGGCGTGGAACCTGACAGTGTTGAAGGATCTGGAGATTTATGGTGAGTGAAATCCAACTGCAGTTCACGAGTTTCAATTTAATTCCCTTACAGTCCTTGGCTCCCCTACCTTCGTGGTGTTTAACTCGTGTCTCCTCATCACCCTCTTGGCTCTGTGAGTCCACATCATACGACGGTCCTGATGAATTCGTTAGCTGACACAGCGTCATGTCTCACAGGAGTCTCGCTTCCTTGCGATTCTCGATCAAGTTCATCGACCAGGTGCGCTCCGAGTGCGCATGGACAGGTTTCTTGTCAGCCCTGCAGCTGGCTAGCTGCTTTGCCATCACGGCCAACGGTCCTCCTGTCCTCTGCCAAGGCATCAGCATCGTTGCATGCGCGTCCTCGTCACTTGTCGTTGCTCTCTCATGGATCTCCTGCATGATCTGTACGTCGTCTTCTCTATTGTGTTTAGAAATGGCATATTGATCTTATCGCGCAGTGGTCCTGTATTCCTTCTCGTTATTCACGACCGCTATTACGCACATGACCATCATCCCAGACATCTGGACGTCTTCCGTATGCGCCATCCCGTGGTTCGTCGGCCCTTCCACCTCACTCGAGTACACGCCGCGTCCCGCCAAGAAGGCACGCTACTCTGAGGTGGTTGACATCAAGCGCATGTCGTTACACCACCCGACACCCATCTTCGAGCAGCACGCCAAGACGGTGCCCCCTTCTCCCAAGCTGGAACCTCCTCGCTACTCCGGCGCACCTCCGTCCGCCATGCGACAGTCACGAAAGAGCAACTCTGGCTCAATTCTCCCGCCCCCACCCTCGGACCGCCGCATTACGTGGACAAGTCTGCTGTTCGCCAACTCGCGCCCGCCCTCCTTTGCGCACAAGCAGAGCAGGGAGAGTGTGCGTCCCAACTGGGCTAAACGCGCCTCCCCGCGCCGTGGCCTCGATGCGCCCTTCGCGACGCCACGCTTCTCATTCAGCAACCTCCCGCCCGTGCGCCCGCTCCGGCCGCTCAAGCTCAAGTCGGTCTGGAGCCAGACGACGGTGTCCTCGCCCCCGGCCGTGCCCGTACTGCCGCAGAAGGCACACGTCGTTGGGGCATATTCACCCTCCCAATCCCCCACGGGCTCGTTCTACATCGACCTGGAGCGCGACGCGGTCATCCCCGTGGGCGACGCGTCGCGGCACTTGTCGTACGGGATGTTCCCCGAGGACGTGGTGGATCCCGACCTGCCCATTACGCGCGCTCGGCTCTCGCAGTGGGTGCGCGCGGCCAGCGAGACGTCGTCTGACCGGTGATGGTGATGACCTCTTGGACTTCTCTTCTACTTCTGCTCCCACCTTGGCGTGGGCTGGATACTGGACGCTTGCCGTCACTTTTGACGTTTGAGACATTGTGCCCGGACACTGACAGGGACACTGACAATGCTCACGACTCACGCCCCACACGCATCGCTAGCCGACGTACGAACGTCTTCTCACTGGATTGCTTGCATCTTTCTTTTTATCTTTTTTCCTCCGGCATCCTCCACCTGTATTCATAGCGTAGCACACACCGGACTGTATCGATTAGAAGGGTATATTTCCGGCGTCCATGTAGTGACGAGAACATTGTTTCCTAAACGTTTTGTAGCTAGCTATCTCCACCCCCTGTACATAGCCCATGGATTCCACATCCTACTTAATGTATCCCAAGCGAAATCAGAAGTGAATTACTACAAATATGTCCGTGATGCGTCCGTTGACCGCACTTACATAGACCACACAATACGGTGGTAACGATGGCGAGACAATGGTCATAGTTCATCGCGAGCTTGACCATCCTGCTCGCCTGGCTCGTAGCGCGCCAGGCGAGCACGCAGCTGCTTGTTTTCGGCGCGGGTTCCTTGTAGAGACAACAACGCCTGCTTCAGTTCCTCGCGGGTGTCGGCGAGAGCGCTGGCTTGCTCCTCGGCCAACTCCCCAGCGCTGACCGCGATACCTTACAACGTCGACAACGGAGCAAAAAAAAAAAAAAGAGGTCAGCGCGCCATAACAGATACCGCAGCTGACCACTCCAACCGACCTTGTACCAATTTCACGAGGCGCCACAACCGCAGCACGACGAGCAGGGACGCGAGCTCGCGCTCGCGGCCGCGCAGCACGACCTCGAGGACGAACGTGGTGACGATGACGATGGCGTCGAAGAAGTGGAGGGGCGCGTGGGGCTCGCCACTGCACGGGTTGAACTTCTGCGCGCCGAGCGCCCAGATCGAGGCGGGGATTTCGACGAGGAAGATCGTGGTGATGGCGAGCGAGACGTGCGCGAGGACGGTGAGCCACCAGGGCGCGCCGGGGCCCTCGATGGGCGTGCACTCCTCGGAGAGGAATGTGTAGGCGAGGTCGGCGAGGACGCACGCGGAGTCGATGAGGACCTGCGTGGGGGTGGGGTTAGAAACGGGTGCGGGTGGTCAGGAGGCGAAGGTACGGACGAGGGTGATGACGATGTAATGGAGAGGGTCGGACTCGAGGAACTCTGCGGTGCGGGCTTTGGCACGCCGGTAACGGGTCTCGGGGAGCGTTGACTGGGATTCGAGGTGGTTGACGGCATGTGGTGCATTCCCGGCAGGAAGAAGAGGGTCCTGTTCGGACATGTTGGCGTCCTGGAGGCTGGAGGGATGTCTGCTGCTCCATTCAGAGCTTGTGACACCACGCGTCAAATACGTGACAACCGCGTCTTCTTCCCTGCTGCCGTGACAGGGCGCGACTTGGATCGGTATCACGACGACGATCTCGACGACCTCACCGCCCACTCCAGCATTACCAGTACTCTCATCGAATGCATCTCTACATGCTCTAACAACTTCAGCGGTGGCAAATTTTGCAAGTACCAAATTCCGATCTCCGAGGACAATGGCCCTTTCAAGACGTCGCCACCCAGTGGCAATACGCTAGTAGGCCAGTGACGCGAGTCCTCGCCAAGTTGTCTTTGCCCCCCTCTACTACATTACGCCACTGATCGTGCGTGGTCGGAAATACAAGTATCCTCAGGTCCACAGCTCAGAGCAAAGGCAGTAAAACAGGTCGCCCTGGTGCGTTGTACCAGACTGTAGACGTTATCGTTCTACCCACTGACCAGGTCCAACCCACTTCTAGTATGGCAGAAAGTCCCGATTGCACAAACGAAAGGAGAAAAGTGACCCAATCTTTACAACATGCAACACGCAGGGCAGCGCCACCTTTCGACACTGTCGACGCAGACATCATCGTTCGAAGCAGCGATCGCATCGACTTCTTCGTACACAGCATCATCCTTTCGATGGGCTCCGCCTTCTCCAGAGTCGCCTTTCAACTTCAAGACGCACTTCCCTCCTTAGTTCATGTCGCCGAAGACAGTGACACGCTGGGTACATTCCTCCGCATCCTGTATCCCCTCGTCGATCCCGAAGTGAATTCTTTGTCCCACCTGCGAAACGTCCTTGCCGCGGGAGTCAAGTACGACGCTCCCATCGTTGTCGCGTCCATGAGGAAGGCGCTGGTCGGGCCGCGATTTCTGGAGGCCGACCCCGTTCGTGTCTTCGCGATCGCTTGCTTCTGCCAGCTGGAAGAGGAAGCAAGGGTGGCCGCGAGGAGAGCGGCCGTCCTGGACCGCATCTCCGGGCTCCGTCCAGAACAGTGCCCAGAGCTCAACGACGTCAGCGCGGGGGCATATTTCCGCCTCCTTCAGCTCAACCGCACTCGCACCACCTTCCCACCCTTGAACAAGTGGTTCTCCATCGTTGCTGATGACACCCACGTCAGCTTCTTTGGCATTGAGCCATTTTGCACCGGTAGGCTAACACACCCTCCAGTCAAGTCCGCAGCGACATCGACGCCATCGTCCTCTGCTTCTTCCGAGGCAGACTTCGTTTCGTGTACTTCCGAGCCGCAGTCCGCCCCTTCGCCCCAGGAAGACTACCAAGGCGAAGTCGGACCATCTCAGCCCGTTGCGCAGGGGATCCATACGGTCGTGAATGTCTCCCTTCCCAAGAAGTCGGACGTGAAGGTCTTCCCCGAGGCTCTGCCTACCATGGGAAACGACCGGCGCCTCGCAATAGGACAGTTCGCACTAGCTTCTGCGTGGTCGAATCTCACGGACAAGAAGCCACTCCTCTTCTACTTCTTCGCGGTGGAGAACGGCTGGCGGGAAGAAGCCCTCGCCTGCGCCCGACAGCTAGTTCAAGAGCACAACAGCCGGGACCTTTCCACACTCTATGTGTCCAAGATGGAGACCGTCGGCAGCCTCCCGTACCGCCGTCTCCTGGCGTACGCGCAGGCGTGCCGCACCGCCGCGTCCGCGGACTTCGAGCTTCGCGACCTGCCAGCACGGCGCTGTCCTGCGTGGAGCCGTTGCCATGCACGCTACCCGCCCACGCTGACCACCGCCTCCCCGCCCGAGTGGCTTAAAGCCCATTTTAAAGCCGCGCGGGACGCGCTCAGGGGCCGCCCTTGTCGCACGCAAGTTCTGCCGGGGTCCTTGGACTCACCGTTCGTGGTTTCCTTCCAAGCGTCCGTCATCGCAGATCGGCCGCCTTGTACTCAAGGGAGCAACCCAAAGTCTGGATCGAGCCCTTTCGACGGGAAGATCCCAACTCTGTGGCAATGCACGGCGGAAGACAACGTGCGCTGGGCGGTGACGGTTTTGCAGCAGTATGTTGCGGCGGTGGACCGGGCGGTGGAACAGGTGCGTCCATCCGTTCAGCGGCGGGGTTGGGGCTTTCGTCAGTCCTCTTATTCCACCATCTTGTTTAGGTTGTCCTGGCCATCGCATAGTGGATGGGAGCAACGTGATCCCCGACCCGTCTGTATTGTTTCGTGATGTTTCTTTAGAAACGGGAGGCTCGAAGACTATCCAGCATTTCGCAAGCACCTGTCAAATAAGGGTGCTGTACCAACGAGAATGTCCATTCCATGTTTGCTTCTAGATTACAATGAATGTGACGAGTCGTACATCTGTCCGTTGTGATCCAAAGGCCCGTCTCCCGGGCCCCTGGTGCGCGATCGGCGGAGTTGCTCAAACTGGCGCAACGCAGAGCGACCAGTGCAGCCGACGGTGGAGGGACCTTGCTTCGGCCCTGGGCAGGATCCAGGCGGTCAGGTCAGTCAGTCGTCCATCAAAGCTTCTAGACGCACTGTCTCCGAACCGCCCGAAATGAACTGGTTCGCCTGATGGTCCGTATGCCGGGTGCCTCACGCTCCATCTGACCCGCCGTGCGGCGCTGATTCGTGGGATATCGAGACGAGAACGATGTCGCTCTCGATCGTTTGTGTGGTGGCCTCTGGACAGGCGAAAGAGGGCATCAGGCTGGTGGTTCTCCCGGCGGTTGTGGTGCTCGTCGAGTCGGCTGGAGTCCACAAACCGTCGGTCCTGCGCCCGTCGCCACTGCAGTGCAGGCTTGGATCCCGGAGGTTGAGACAGATGCGCGAAATCAGCGTGGTGGAAAGGCTGCACAAGGGAACGCAAGCGTCAGTGATCGCAGATGAGTACTATTTGATGAACAGTGTCGTGGCTCACGCGTTTGTTAGAGTGGTTCCTATTCCCCGTGCTGTGTCGTCAATCTGCTAGATGTGAGGAACAGCGTCAGGGTGGTGGTTGCGATGACTTACGTGAGGTCCCTACATTGTCATCGGTTAGCGCAAATGAAAAGTCTCCTATTTTAGTCCGGGGCTCACCACGAATGTGAGCAGATTAGCTGCACCAGCTATCATTAATACACTAACTACTATGTCAGTCATCCGGGTAATGGTCTAACCTTTCACTGAGTGAGCATACCCATAGTAGGCGACACCTGGGAAAATAGGCATCAACAGACGGCTCAAGGGGAATTTACGAATCCTGACCGTCACGAAACAAAACTCGCTGCACCCCGTGGTGCATGTGATTGCGCACACGAATGGTCTTGACGAGTGTGAGAATGAATATCGTGGTGTCCATGCAGATCATGGCTATCCAGCCAACGGCGTTGCCTACAACAACTGATTACTTTTGAGGCGGCGGACAGATCGAACTGAGTGCTTACGACGACCTCTGCAAATTCGTGTGAAGCTCTAGCTAGGTTGATGAGCGATAGAGGACGTACTGTTCCGCCGTCATGGAATGGTTACATCCGACGAGCGAAGGCTCATCAGACTGTACATCGGAGCCAGTGGGCGTAGTTTTCACGTTCCCAGAGATCAACGTGGCCTAAAGGTGCATCAGTAAGGGGAAACGGGTTACAATCCAAGTCAACTCACTGCCACCAAGGCCAGACCCAATGCTACGAGTCCCATCATGACATACTTGTTCCGATTGTAGAGGGCGTAGGTGCGAAAAATGAGGATGACTAATTAAGGGGTGAGAGGAGGAGAAGGGGAAGACAACGGACGGCACGTACGACCCACTATTGCTTGGTTGAGAATTGCGTAGAACTGGTGATACATCTGCAGCTGTCGACAGCTAAATAGGATTTATGTATCAATGTATGTTGAAACGTTGGCTTCCGTGGGGATGAACGAACCGCTATTAGCGGGTGTCAGTAAGTTTCCGCTCCTGAGGGATGAACTTACTTACCAAGGGGGGCAGAATCACAAAATATTCGACGATTATAGGAATTTGTCCCAGCAGGCTGAGATATCGATTGAGCACGAAGAGTGTCGATACTGCGGAAACCCTGGCTCTCTTCCAGAAATGTTCGATCTCGATGCCTAGAGTAAGACAATAGTCGTAGAATAACAAAGCTGGGAGGTATGTGAGCATTGGGATATCGAAGCGGAGCACGTGGGTCTGAACTCACACCACGCGATGATAGCCAACATGTTGTTCAGTCGAATTGAAGCGGCTCTACAAGGTTTGTCCAATAAACGAACGCTCCGATGATGCGGAGTGTTTTAGACGTACAATGTTGCGACTGGAGGTTGCTCGGAGTCCATGGCTGCTTAACGGGGCGCGTGGGGGGTAGTCCATGAGGTTGCGGGAGAGACGTCCATCGTTCTCGGGCAGGCCACCTGGAATTTATTCGTCCCTCGCGACTTCGCCAGGTCGCCGCTAGAATGCACCGCGGATCCATAGAAGGACTAGGATCCGGCTACTATCGCGCGAGCAACGGGTCTGCGACTTAGACTTAGTAGTCACGGCCTATGCTCCGTGAGATCGTTGCCATTCTCAGGACAAAAGTGCTCAATTCTGATGGACGTCGACGATAATCGAAACGGGCAATTACGTTGAGTCCCAGGCTGCTACTCGTACGTGAGCAGTGCGTGGTAGGACGATTTCTATTCTGGGCTTCTTTTTAGGCTCCTGGATGGACTTAGCAGCTCTTCGGGAAGCACTCACCTGACTGCATACTATCCCACCTCCGTGCAGGCTGCATGCAGCCCGCCTGACATGGCCCTCGGAACAGACGTTGCATGGCGGGCCAAGAGCTTCATCCTCCTGCGCTCCCACGTCCACGTGCGGTGATCGCCACATCTGGACGTCGGTAACTTCGGCGGCCGATGCTTCGTCCAGCAGAACCACATGCAAAACTGTGTGACGCATCATCTGCTCGCCTTTGAGCTCGCTCGAAACAAAATGGGAGAAGATTCCCAGTGCAGGTGAAATGTGCATAGTCGATTGTTCCCAAGTACGTGGTACAGGACTTGTGGTTATGTTAGTATGAGGCAACGTTGTAGAATACATAATCTGTGGTCGTCTAGCTGAACGACTCAATGAAAAAGTCCTGGCGGATAGGTAGAAGCAGCTTGTACTCACGCAAGGGACCCCCGGAATCAGGCTGCTTCAACGACGTCCATAAACTCCGCTTCTGTGGGCCCTCCTCGAGGCTCGTCCGTTACCGTTGTATCGCTAAACATCGTCGAACGTCGGAAAGACATTATCTTTGAACTGAATTGCGCAGTGGACCAGCATTCGAAGCGTTGCGTGCAGCCGCCGCGCGGTCGGCGAACCTGAATGCTTGGATCTCGCAGGTTCAACATCAGGCGTGAAGTGAGTGTCACCGAGAGCCTGAAAAGCAGACAATGCTGGGAACACTATCAAAATGATACAGAAAGGGACCGGCGCTTACACGTTCGTCAATGTTGTCGCTGTCCCTTTAAGTGGGTCACCAGACTGGTTTCGTCAGTCCTATGGAGACACTCTGAAACCGCAACGTGGCGACATACTGGTACGATCTGGAAAGCTATAAGCCTCTATCTCAGTTTTAGACTGGCATCACAGGTGCTTACCAAGAACGTTATAATGTTCACAGTGTTGACGACGATTAGAATACTAAGGGACCAATCTGGTGTGAGGAGCGGTCTCCGAACGACGTGGTGCTATGAACACACCCATAATAAATTGTCCCTAACAAGGAGGTTAAATACTTCCCTCGAGAGCAGACGTGTGGCACTTACCATCTCGGAACATCGTCACTATCAACGTCCCAGGCATATCGTGCCGTACTTGTATCGCCTTGTAGAACGTCAAAGCAAAGATCGTGGTATCGAACCATAACATCGTACTCCAGGCAAGTGCCAAATCTGATCGTGAAGTCGGCCTCAAATCGTGGATGTATCAATGGCAAGAGACTCACGGATACCCCTACACAGGATGTCAAACCAGAGATCGTATATGGAGCGGAGGCATGACTTACTGTTTGCTATTCAGTGAGAGATTGCATCTCGTGAACGTGAAGTTCAAAGGGATGTCCGTCGACAGGGGACTATCGCTAGTCAACACTGCGACCTAGAGGGCATTGAGCGAGTTTTCGGAACGTTGCAAAGGAGCAGGGTCGAGCAGAACGCACCACGCTTTGAATGGTTCCCCCCACGAACATACAAATCAGCAGCGCAAGAACCCGCTTGTTGCAGTTGTATAGGGCGTATGTCCGCAGGATCAGTAATACTATCTCTGAATGAATGGCGGTCATCGAGCGTAAATTTCACAGGCACGTACTCGCGACCACGGCTTGACTAGCCATCGCATAGACTTGGTGATAGAGTTGTATCTCACGACATCTGAGAGTCCGCAGTGACATGAGATACGGGTTTCATCAGGTCACGGATGGACACCCACCGCTAGTAGTGGGAAGGATAAGTGCACCGCTCGAATTCGAATTAGAAGTCAGGTTACTTACGTGTTCGGGGAGCCCTCCAAAATATTCAAGAAATACGGGGATCGGTCCCAATAAGCCGAAGTAACGGCTGACCGTGAACAGGATAAAGGGCGCAGACGGTGAAGGCGGGCTCCAGTACCACTCGATCTCGGATGTGACCGTAAGGGCATAATCATAATAAAGCAGGGCTGTGGGGTCAGAGTCGACATCATTGCAAGAGATTGAAGTAGTCATAACTGGGACTCACTGAATGCCGCAAGCGTGATGCAAGTGTCGAATCGTATAGACGAAACGCTGGTTGTGGTCGTACTATATCAGGCTGTGGAAGTGGAAAGCGTCAAGGCGTGGATGATGACGCACAAATTCTCCGCTGATACCTCTGAGACGGCCATCGTTAGAGCTTGTGGGAGTCCTAACAGCTGGCGTCAGTGTTATATCTGCGCCAGTCCCGGAAGATCCACGTACCCGGATCGAGCATGGGGACATGATAGGCATCGGAACATGGTCCACAATTAGCCAGGCCCAGTGGATGAGCGGGAAGTGAAGGCGGGTGGGCATGCTGAGTAGCCTACTTGACTTTCATTCGACATGCACTCTGTGCTTATATGGAAGGGCCACACGGCAAGCTTGGAGGAAGATATCCCGAACTAGTTAGAACGCCTGAAACAAGAACGAGCGCACACTCACTGGTGGCCGCTACCGAAGCTTACTTGCCCTTGGCAGAACGCATGGGCTGCCGCTAGACGGGCCTTATTCCCACACCCGGCAACATGCTCAATTACTCCTTCGCATGTCAAGAATGCTTCGAGGCCGATCCTAAAGGACACGATAGTAACCGCAGATGACGGATACTGGCAGACCGGACAACGAGCCCACCCTACCAGGGCCTTCACGCGTATTGTCGGATGGGTGTTTTTTCACAGTAGGCACCGACACGCTAAGTGTGAGAACGTAGAGCGGGGTGTTCATGAGCAAACTCCGCGGTCAGAGTTACTTTGAGGGCGTACCTGACTTGGAAGGCTTCTCTAATCCCGGGCCCGAGTTGTTCGATGCAGTGATAGATGCCGGATGTATAATATCTGTATGGTTCAGCCAACCACGAGCACGTAATTGGTTCATGAAGGCCTTTGGCGAAAATGCGTACGTTGAACATAGCTGCTATGGGAGGTTCAGAGTCGCATTATGTCCCAAAGCACCTTGCAAGTCCGATCGATTTGAAAGCTAATTATCCAGCGAAAGGCTTTCTGGCGAGATGCCCTTCATGCCACGTCCTGCTGCCCCTTCGGGATTCCGACCGCGGGACCAGAGTCGCTAGTCTCTACAGTCGCTTTAGTAGGCTGTTGATATTAAGTAGTGGGACGGACGTATCGCAACGTGATCTGAGGGACATAGACTAATCAACAAGCGATTTAGTGCAGGGTGTATACGCGCAACTTACCGTCCGTAGGTGTGCAGTCATTGTGAGTCAAAACAGAGCTCTCCGTCCGCGATGGTTCCGAGGGGAAAGCATCCATCGGGATAACCGTGAGATCAATAGTCATCATCGAATCGTAGTACAGAAGGGCTGTATAATTGTCAGAATGACCTAGACCGTGGTCTGACGGTGATAGCTACAAAACGCCCCACCGTAGTTGTGTTAGCAAGGAGATTCGAGAGACGACAAGAGACGTACAAATCTGCGGCGGACCGCGATGCGTCTATTATCATCGTGTCCTTCGAGGTCCGGCTAGTCCGCGTGTCTACTAGTTGGGAAAAGCCAGGTCTTGTATGTAACCTGCATTCATAATCCACATCTAATGGGCACGGCCAGTCTCGTTGCTCGAGGACAAAGGCGGAGATTCTACCAACCTAGACCGCGCCCCTCGGCCGTGTTTCCCCCAGTCATTAGGTTGGACGAACGTGCCACCCCTCAGCGGAGTTCCGGTACAAAGTCCTTCCCACACCTGAAGATACGCCCGACTATAGCCGTTGGTGGAGGCTCGAGAAATGTCAAGTAAGAGTTCGAGCCTGACAGCGGCCATTCCCAAAGTTGGGAATACCAGGGTCCTTCATCGCAAGGGGTGCATGTTCTGCTGGGAGGGGCACGGTCGTATCGAAATGTGGTCAGGTCCCCCTGGGCATATGGCGAAGAAATGTGCCATGCACCGTAACCTTAAAGCTTCCTCGACAACGGCAATCGATCTCCGCCGCTGGGTATGGAAATACCCCCGAGCGTCGTGTGGCACGAGGGTAAGGATGCTGCACAGGTTCGGACGATTAGCCTCGAACACACCCAAGTGCTCCATGACAGATCCGGCAACACGACGTCAATCGTGGGGGGGGGGGGTTGGGTGGGAAAGATTTTGGCATCTTCCAAGTCCGCGTACATACAGCTATGGTCCCTTACATGGTCAATGTCCGGTGCCTTTTCCATCGCATTCTCCTGTCAGGAACAGGGGTTCGGAGGCAGACACAGGGGGACGTCGTTACTGACAACCAACCAATAAATAATGAGCAGGGAACCGAGACGAAGTCGAGAGAGCAGACGAAGCGTGAAAGGATCGCCAAGGCCTGGAGATTGAGGTCGTCAGTGATCATTGCGAAAAGATGAGATGAAAGAAAGAAACGAACTTGAATGGCGATCCAACGAGAAGACACGCCCATGCACCAACGACAGCGAGAACGTAGCCGGGAGCCAAGAAACGGGAGTAAGGACAGTTGTGAATGGGGAGGGGAAGGATTCGCAGGCGACAACGAGAACTGGCATGGTAGAAGTGAAGAGGCCAAAGAAGAAGACGACGTGGAACTGCTCGCCAACGCACAGGCTTCTATGTGTACCAAAGCAGGAGGCAGAAGGAAGAAACGAACCTGTACAGCCGCTAAAGTTGCCCTCGAACCGGCCAGGTATCGGGGTAAAAGACGGCGTTCTTGTACTTCTTCTTAATCTCGGCCAGGAGCCACCATCCAGGAGTACAATATGTGACGTGATTGCTGGTCGAGCCGCCTTTGTTGTGGCCAGAGTGGAGTTGGCCGACGATGCGAGCTGTGCCGTCCTTCATATGCCAGACGAGAGAGCCCGAGTCTCCTTTAGCAGAGAAGACTTCGATAGTCTTGCCAGAGTTGTAGATGGCGAGGTCCTTGGACTCGACGCCAACAGCGTTGAGAGTGAATGATTCCAAGCCGGCGTAGCGTCCGACAGTGAGGTCGGTAGTGTTTCCGTCCTTGCCGACCATAAGGCATCGCTCGCCTTCATTGTCGAACTCGGCAGGGACGGCGAGGTCCTCCTTCGTGGCGCAGCCGGATATCTTGAGCTTCCTGTCCACAGGATACTTGAACGTGGTCGCTCCACCAACCGCAGGATAGAACATCTCGGTAAGTTCCAGAGGAGAAAACTTGGATCCTAAATAAGGGTTGATTTCGTCAAACGAAGGAGATACGAGAAAGATAAATCGAAACGCACCAAGATCAACCACGTTTCCTTCAAACGCATCCTTGACCTTCGCCTCCGCAGCCAAGAACACAGCCCAGTCCGCGGTATATTGTGTGCGGCCTTCGTCAACCTTGATGGCTGGGGCATATTGAACATGGCCGATGTTGCGGTGGAGCTTTATATTCGACCAATATTTGGTTACTTCGCCGTGGAGGTGTTCGAGATCGGCAATGGCTTCGTTCTCTTCTTCCAGCTTGCGTCGAATCCGCCCCATCTTTTTCGCGCTCTCTAGGTCCTGCCCCTCCCTCGCTTGCAGTCTGACGATATCTTGGGCGTAAAGGTTAGCGAAAAAGACGTGATCAGCCACGGCCTTCGTGATCTCGTCGAGGCCGCGCTGGAATCGACGCATACCACACGCGCGCACGTGGTCCTTGGCTGCGCCGCCCTTGTGCGAGTAATTGACGGTGGTGTTCTTGCGTAGGACGTGACAATTGCTGACCCCGTAAACTTTGTCGCTGGGGTTGCCGTCGTCGTCTTTGTTCTCGAGAAACCACAGGGTAAGTGTGCCCTGGGAATCGTCCTCCTCCATATCCTCGGTGGTAAGGGGAACGGCGAGAAGAGCAGTAAGCAATCGGCGGACGTAGTGGGTGGCATCGCTGCTGTCGGCATGTCCCATGAGTGGGAGGCCTGCCAGCCTCTGCGGGACTGCCTCCCTCCATTCTACCACAACACCCTCGACTCCATTCTTCCGCAGAAGAGCAAGGATCTCTTGAGAGACATCGTAGGCGGTGTCGGGGGAGGTAGAACCAGGCAGGACGCCAATCCAGATAACGACCGGACCGAGACTCCCCTTCTCCTCCTCTCCCGGCGGACCGTGTGTGAAGAAGCGTGCCGGGTCAATGGAGGACCACTGGATCTTCCGCGCCTTGATGATGTCGCGAATCTGGGGAAGGACAGCACCCCAGACCTGATTCAGGGGGGTACCGAAGACTCCGCGGAGTGACTTGACTGGGATATGGGAGAATCTGCCGACGGGCTTGGGGAATGGCGTAGTGAGGGAGTCGGAACGGTACACGAGTTCCGGGTGGTCGCTGTCCCCAGTAATGCCGTTGTAATAGGAGGCCCTCTCGTAAGGGTCGGGACCGTGCTCAGAAACGACGGTCGCCTCGCTGGCGAAGGTTCGGGCGGAGAAATTGGACGTCATGGATGAGTGGCTTAAAGTTGGGGAGCTGGGCAAGCGGGGCGAGCGGGGGTCCTTGTATTGATGGCCCTGGATGTTGATGCATTCAAGGGCGAACAGGGAGGGCTCTGGACGGAAGGTGGTAAGTGCGGCATAGACGCGGAAAGAAGTAAAAGGACTCGCTGAGCAGTTCTTTCATCGTTTGAACCGCCCAGTATCAATAGGAATCAAGCTGGCTCCTCCTGCCACCAGACCGCTCTTCTTTCTCCTTGCAGCCCTCGTCGGCGCGTACCTCCTCTTCCTCCGTCCTCCCGAAACCCTCAGATCGTCTTCCAGCCTCTTCACCTTCCTCACCTCCGAACGCCCCATGTCCGCCGCGTCCGCCCAGGGCTGGCACGCCCGCGCCACGCCCCACCCATCCCCGGACTTCACGCCCACGAAGGACGCCCTCGTCTTCGCCGTCCTCCTGAACGCCCCCGTGGATCCCGAAGGTTTCACGATGGCGCTCTTCCAGCCCGACGTCGCCGTCGACGCCCGCGGCCGCGTCCTGCAACCCCGGCCGCAGGACTTCGCCACCCTCACGGCGCTCGCGCAGGAGGCCAGCCGGCTGCCCGACACGGGCTCGTTCATGAACGCCTGGCGCGTCGCGCACGACCGCACGAGCCAGAAGATTGACAGGCTGTTCGCGAAGACGGCTGACGGAGGTATCAGGGAGACGAGCGTCCAGGGCTGGGACCCGGAGAAGACCCAGCTCCAGGACGCCGTGGGCGGTTACCAGGACGTGCCTCCGGTGTTACAGGAGCTGTTCTGGTACATTCAGGAGGGGCGGAAGGGCTTCGTGCGTGGGGAGGAGAACAAGGCACTCATTTCTCGGGTGAAGGCCCTGGTGGGCAACTGATCCGATGTATGTTTTGTGTACGTGACATGATCGACCTTTGACTGATCGTCTGGTTCTTTTAGTTGGTTGACTGGGCTGCATACGGAAGTAACGGGTGTACGATCACACATGTACAACAGTGTTCTGACAATCATCTTGGTTCTACTATGATCTTACACACGGACATCGGTCGCATTCAAGTCGCATATACACTTTAATCTCCAAGGACATCAATGCCTAGCCCACCCTAAGCCCCAGCGCGAATCCTGCTACGAACGACGCCCGTGGCTGGAAGTCCGCGGTGAGGAAGTCGATGAGCCAGCGGAAGAGCGAGGCGACACTGGGCGGCCGCGACACGCCCGACGCGTCTTTTGTGTGGAAAAGGGTTTCGAAGCGGCTGCCGGCGCGGTTCCAGTCCACACGCACGATTGACACAGAACCCAAGTACTGCGCAGATAGCGGTTATCAGATAAACCGCGCACGACCACCGCTGAGATGACGCGAGGGGGCACTCACCTGGAGGAGGACGAAGACCCCTCCGAGCGCGAAGGCTACGAGCTTCGCGCCCTTCTTCACGAAGACTCCAGCGCACACTCCGCAGACAGTGCCGAAAGTCAACTCATAAAGGTTCACATTTGACTGGGGAGGAGGGGGAAGTGGAGGAGGTGATGGCGCTGCGGCTTGAGCATGATGTTGGGGAGGGGGGTCGTTTACGGAAGACGCACCCTTAGACGTCGCTGCAAAAGATCGACGATCAAAGTGAGCATGGTGCAGTACAATGGGAGAAACGCTGTATGACATACAATCGCAGTAGATAACGGGCGCAGCAAGGAAAGTGAGAGAGAGAAGGGCACCACAGGCCCCCAGCTTGATGAAGTAAAGTGGTATATGGTGGAAGCCTTCGGAGGAGCGCCTTCTGCCGGCCGAGAAACGTTGCTGAGGACGAGGAATGGTAGGCGGAGGCGGGCAGTGGCAGAGCGAAGGCTGGAAGGTGTGGTGGACGAAAGGACGGTGGGTGCCTCCACGGAGGCCGTTGGGAGTAAAATATGTTTTGGTGACGCTTGCTCGCGACACGCAGCCCGACGGCGTCTTGCGGAGAGTACCGCAGAGGGGCCGAGACAACAAGGACGGGATGACGGGCAACATGCCGTGCGGACGCGTCGTCGTGGTCTAAGGTCGAGGCGGGAACAGGAGGGGCGCGCTCGGCGTTCCTGAGCCTCAGGCAACGTCCGCCTCAAGCCGCTCAAAGACGCAAAACATTAGCAAACACACCCGGCCCGCATTCTTCTTCCCTGGGCGCTTGAAATTTCCGTCTGCAGCTCGATCGCGAAGTGCTTTTGGTCTCATCCTCCTGCCCTCCTGCCTCCTCATTCTTACTTCTCGCCATGGGCAGACGATCCAAGAACAAGCAAGGCGACCCAGCGCCCTTTGCTGAAG
This sequence comes from Ganoderma leucocontextum, assembly GCA_020736865.1. NCBI lineage: Eukaryota > Fungi > Basidiomycota > Agaricomycetes > Polyporales > Polyporaceae > Ganoderma > Ganoderma leucocontextum. Next base: position 2,176,386 of record JAHKGY010000003.1, on the reverse strand, counting down.
TGCAAGAAAACGCCGGCCGGCCATCCCAAAAGAAACTCGGCAAGCGGAAAGCAGACGACGTCGATTCGACCACTAGGCGGCCTGCGAAAAAGGTGAAGGAGAGCGACGCTCGCTTGGGGAAGCCTGTGAAGCCTCCTGCGACCAAGGGGAAGGAGAAGGCTGGCGTCAAGGGCGAGCTCAAGGCGAAAGTCGACAAAGCGAAGCCGACGAAGAAGCAGGCTCGGTCTGAGAACGGCGACGAGGGAGCGGGCAGCAGTGGAGGTTGGGAGGATGAGGATGAAGTGCAGACGCAAGCGAAGTACGTGAGACTGACATGGACCAGTCGTATTCGTGCTCACATGATGTTGCTTGCAGATCGTTATTCCAGGGCAGCGACGAAGACGAGTTCGTTGGCTTCGACGGCGATCTCGACGATTTTGATATGGATGGTGTGGACGACGAGTACGTTCATTTCCAGTAACCGAGTAGTCCCGCTTGTTACTTATCCCTTCACACAGCGATGACCTCCTGAGAGGTCCCACCCAGGAGCTCGACCTTGGGTCGGACGACGAGGAAGAGGAAGAAGAACTCCCCGTCAAGCTAAAGAGCAAAAAGTCAAAACAGGCCGACCACCCACTCAAGATTATACCCACCGCGTCCGAGGCATCTTCTGACGAAAGCGACGAAGACGAGGACAATGAGGACGGCCCCGTCACTATGAAGAACATCGAAGCACGCTCACGTGCTTTGGACGCGAAAGCGGCACGGGATGCGGAGCTTGACATGGAGGAGATGCAGCAGGCGGCGCTTGCGGGAGAGGAGAGCGGGGACGACTTCGCGGATGCGGACATGGACGAGGAGGGTGAGGGCGAGGAGGGCAGCGAAGAATTCGTCTTACCGACAGCAGAGGAGAGGGAGGAAGAGAAGAAGAGGGGTGGCCCCGACGTCCACACGGTGCAGAGGCGAATGCGCGAATGTGTAAGAGTGCTAGGCAACTTCAAGCGACTTGCAGCGAAAGGGAGGTGCGTACACTTCTTCTTCTCTTCTCAGAGCTTTCTTTGCTTCTCGCGGCGAAATTGACCTTCATGAAACAATCTAGCAGGGACGTTGTGTACATGCCAGTGTGTGCTACGTCCCTGCTACTTGGTGCTTACATTCTTCGCCGGTCCTCGAGTCCGAGCAGGCTCAAAACATGAACCGAACTGGTCTACCAGTTATTTCTCGGACCAGGTGCTTGTCCTATCTACCTGGGGCGGCAACGCTCCTAGACTGCTCTTAAAACGGGTTGATATTACCCCACTTCTGAAATGGCGTGTGCCATTGTAGCATGCGCGATCCACGGTTCGACGCCTCATTGCCAGTGTGTAGAGCAGGGAGGGTGTGTCCTGATACGAGACATTCTCCTAATTTCGCAATCAACGGCGAAGCGCCAGTATCTGATACTGAATATTCACGTCCGCAGGTCAAGGGCGGAGTACATTCAGCAGCTCATCTCCGACATCGCGAACTATTATGGATACAACGATTTCCTCGCCGAGAAGCTGTTTCAACTCTTTCCTGTCGCAGAGGTATGTGCTTCTCTATTCCACCGACTTTCCGACATTGTGGCTGTTTCGATGTCTGTAATGGACGTCACCCGCGATTTACGTATACGTGCGCCGTAAGTACAGCGCCGGGTAACGTGGTTACATCCTTGACCACGCTGCCCTGGATGCCTGTCAGGCATTGGTCACGTATGTGGTCAGAAGTTCCGTTGGAACACTTGAGTTTCGACTCTGTACTGACATAAGCCCCGCAGGCGATCGAGTTCTTCGAGGCGAACGAGGTACCGCGACCCGTAACGATTCGAACAAACACCCTCCGCACACGGCGACGTGACCTCGCACAAGCGCTGATCAACCGCGGCGTGAACCTGGAGCCCATCGGCAAGTGGACGAACGTCGGCCTGCAGGTGTTTGAGTCTAGCGTACCAATCGGAGCGACGCCTGAATACCTCGCAGGCAACTACATGCTCCAAGCAGCGTCCTCCTTCTTGCCGGTGATAGCGTTGGGACCCCAGCCCGGCGAGCGCGTGTTGGACATGGCATCCGCGCCAGGCGGCAAGACGACACACATGGCGGCGCTCATGCAAAACACCGGCGTCGTGTTTGCCAACGACGCGAACAAGGCGCGCGTGAAGAGCTTGACGGCGAACGTGCACCGGCTGGGCTGCAAGAATGTCGTCGTGTGCTCTTACGACGGGCGCGAGTTCCCGAAGGTCATCGGAGGTTTCGACAGGGTCCTGCTCGATGCGCCGTGCAGCGGGACGGGTGTCATCTCCAAGGACGCGAGCGTCAAGACGAACAAGGTGCGTGCGCCGGCCGCGCAGCGGTTGCTCTCCCTCTCTGTCTCCGCACGACGCTGATGCATTGATTCGGGCTGGGTCGCATGTTTCTTTGCGTTTGACCGCAGTCCGAGCGCGATTTCTCGCTCCTCTCGCACCTCCAAAAGCAGCTGATCCTCTGCGCCATCGACAGCGTCACCCCAGATTCGAAGACGGGCGGATACCTCGTCTATTCAACCTGCTCCGTTATGGTGGACGAGAACGAGGCGGTCGTCGATTATGCGCTCCGGAAGCGGCCCAATGTCAAGCTCGTCGAGACCGGGCTCGAGTTCGGCCGCCCGGGGTACACGAGCTATCGGGGGAAGACCTTCAGTGACAAGCTGAGCCTCACGCGCCGCTTCTACCCTCACGTGCACAACATGGACGGCTTCTATGTCGCGAAGTTCAAGGTCGAGAGGCGCGCGAAGGTGAAGGGTGAGAAGGAGGCGACTGCTGCCGGCGCGGAGGGTGCGGAGGCGGACGTCGAGATGGGCGGGGCGTCGTTCCCGTTCGACGAGGACGAGGACCGGCCGTACATCGAAGGTGAGCACATCTTCCGAGCCCTTGTCCTTGTCCTTGTCTGCCCTCGACGGTCGGGCGGGGCTCGGGACGACGCAGGATACTAATGCTGATCCCTGTCAACTTGGCACCTTCCATTCACGCAGAGAACAAGCGGAGGCGTATGAAAGCGAAGGGCCTCAAGCCCCCGCCGCGGACCAAGTCCGTCCCTGTGGCGGCAGGGGGAGATGCCGCCGCGACCTCGTGAGCGCGGGCAAGACGTTGGCCCGGGCCGTGTTGCTCGAATCGTGCTCGCGCCTTCTCATGCTGTATCAATGTGCAGACATTGTCAATGCCCGCTGTCATACGACTTGTATTGCGCTGTATACAGTAGTGTCCTATGATAAGAGAGCCGGGCCTGGCTTCGTCGGCGACGCCAAGTACTCGGACTCCGATCCCGCCCCGGGTGGCGCAGGCCGCAGACCGCAGACCTCAGGACTTCTTGCCCTGTTCCGCCGGCATGGAGTCTTCCAGAGGACGTTGCATGGTCCGGTGTTTCGTTGGTTCGTTGTTCACTCGGTCTCCCCACGCCCGACGCCCCCTACCGCTGCCCAGGATCCTGGCTATGGCAAGGCCCGAGGTAAGGAGCGGTACATATCGTCATCGTGTGCGTACTCCTTGCGAATCTGCCAAATATGACCCGGCCTGCGCACCGGGGCGTGAGATCGTCGTCATATTCGGGGTGAATGAGGGATTATGAGGCTAGCGGGTGTGCGCCCACGCTCAGCCTTCCGATGTTTTCTGTCCCGTGTCGTACAAATCGGAGCCGTCACGCGGTTCCCGCCTACTTATCCGAATCGAGCTCGCAATAAACTCGTATCGCACTGGCAGTTGAGATCTTCTTGAGATGGACGATACGTCGGGATTTTGATGGCGAATTTCGAACGTTCTGTTAGATCTGTTCTGAGGAGCACACGAGATAGCACACGGCGACTGGGCCACGCATGCGGCATGAATCGGCTTGGACGAGTATAACAAGTGTCCTAAACCGAAAGTGGAGGAATACAGTGCAGGAAGGAGCAGTAAATGCTAGGGATACATACATAGAAACACCCATAGAGCGTGAGCTCAAAGCATGAGGATATGGGGCGCTGACGGGCATGCGGCAAAGGTCCGATCCAAGGGATAATGGCGTTGACCAGCCGTTTGCCGACAGCCCGAAGGAAGGAGAAGTGTAAGTGCGTCGTACATACCATCATCCCTCCAGGGGACGCGGGTGAAGAGGCACCTAATATCAATGTCAAACCTTCGGTTCGATGGCTACCATGCGATTCGCATCGAAGGATTTTATGGCAGAGGGACTGAAGAGGAGGGATATAGGCCTTATTTAGCAAAAGCACCGAATGAAAGAGGGAATGGCGTACCACCACCATATACTCTTCTTGCGCCAATACATGCATCCGACGGCCCAAAGCCAGACAATACTAAGAATGATGGCAACGGCTAGCATCAACCATACCTAAGTCTGTCGTTTAGTTACACGACGCGCGCAAGGTTGGGAACTGTGAGGACGTACACCGCATCCCAAAGAGACTTGCAAGATGCCATCGGCGGAAGTATGGTTGCCGACGACACGACCAAATATGTAGTCAACGATGAGCGTGAACCAGGTCACAAGACCTGCCACGGTGACGAGAGCGAAGCAGGAACGTGAGGCGGCGACACTACCGATCGCGAGGGGTCTGTTGGCGAGCTGGACGCAAATTATGGCGACGAAAAGGACAAGGCAGTCTGGAAGGCGAAAAGGAGCGGCGTGTGAGATCATCGGCCGCACGTATTCCACTCATGGCATACCAACGACGTGCAATACTAGTGCCATGGTGAGAGTTTTCGAGATGGCGTCGGTGAGGCCGTCCACGTGAAGAGCGTTCGCCACACTTGGGTCGACTCGGTACCCGATACGGTGAGGGCTGCACCCTCCGGTACCATCGTGACTGAACGTCAAAAACCTAGGTGATCACAAGACAATGGTGTGAGCACATGTGACGGAATGCCTGGTGATGACGGGGAAGGTACTTACGACGCATCCAAGCCGCTCCAACAATATCCCCAGACACCGAAACGGACAGAATCGCCTGCGCTGCTATGCAAGAGCGAAGTCGAAACATGGACAGCAAGTTCAATAAAGTAGACGCCCTTCATGACAGGTGATATCGCCACGGGGAATAGCAGCAGCCAGGCGATAGCGAGCAACATCAGCTCAAGCGGGACCCGGGGCCAAGGAAGAAGTTTGAAGGACATATTGCAACGTCAGAGAGTCGCAAATAAGAGCGAGGAGTAGGGTCGTCCAGGGAGAAATTGTGGTAGAGAGCCATGGGACTAAGGACCAACGGGTTTAAGAGCTGAGCATACTGGGCGACATGTCGCAGGGAGCTGAACAAATGGCCGTGTCGTCTTGCGTACGGGCGGGGGGTTTGCAATTGTGGACATTTACTTACTCTGTTGTCGATGAGAGGCAAGAATAAGGTGGGCGCGGCGCAACGGAGAGTCTGAGCGGCTGGTCAAGCATTGTAAGATGGAGAGTTGTCGGCCAGAGTCTGGACGAGGGGAAGAAGACAAGCGAGTGAGGTCACTGTTGGGTCACCGGAGGTGGGGAAGCGCATACAGTTACAGCATTCGCGGCCTACATGATATCGGTTTTACGTGGGAAACTGGGAGTTAAGTGCAGTGGTGGCGCTCGCAGCCGACATAAGAGACGCATCCAGTATTAGCGCATATTGGGCGGACTTCCGTGCGCTTCCACGTGGAAATCTGGTTTATTATCATTTGAAACGCCTCCCTCTCGCCGAGTCACACAGTCCAGTCTGCAGACGATAGCGCCTTCCGACGCTTACCCACAACAGAACACACGAATAAGTAGACCCGGGCCAAGTACCTGTACCTCCTCAGCCCCTCACGCCCTCCCCCCACCCCCGCGCGACGCAGAGGGGCGCGGTTCATGCCCCTGTGTGGTGCCCTTGGGCCTCCGCCGAGCGGGAGAGGGAGGAGGGTCGGCCATTAGGAGGCTGGAGCATGTCGTAGCACGACATGATTCCCGATCGTCGCTAGACCATCGGAACGCGAGCTGGACACCTTCTTTCGGCTCCTACCAAATCAATTCAATTTTTGTCACCTAGTGAACCGCTTTCCCACCGTCCTCTGTCCCAGTCCGTCCCCGCCCGCTCAGAGCTCCCCAGCCCGACACACTGTCACGCAGAGCAAGCAGAACAGAGGCAGCCCAGGGAGGGAGACATTCGTGAAGAGCGCGCACGGGAGGAGCCTATCCGGCTAAACTGATGTCAGTGATCGAGAGTGGTCCACCAGCAGCACGGACGCGTCGCCTGATTAGGAAGTCCTGGACATGAAACCGCCAAATTTAGTTTAGGCTTGTTTGTTCGGACTGTTTAAGGATAAGAAGGGCGCCCTCTTGAGGCTTATTCTCTCCCTATCTCTCTTTCTCTCTCGTTCTCTCTCCTTCCCTGCAGCAAGCAAGGCCACAGAGCACCCGCTCTCCTCTCATATACCACTATTGTGAGTCTTTCTTCCTCCACATCCTCTCTTCAACCCCGTGGGGCATCCTCCGTGCCACGCTTCGCCTTTGTTGTCCTTGTTTTTCCCTTTTGGAGACGCGTCGTCTGACTACGTAGCATTCCCATCTCCCAGCTCACGACCCCTAAGTCTTCAATAATGTCCGACTCTGTTGCTGCTGCCCCCGCCGTTCCCGTCGAGGAGACCAAGCCCATTGAGGCTCCTGCCGCGGAGGCTACTTCCGCGCCCGAGCCCGCTGCCGAGGCCCCTGCTGCCGTAAGTCCATCTGATGAATTCTTGTCGCCTTTCCTCATTGTTGGTAGGAGGCACCGAAGGAGGAAGCGAAGGAGGAGGTCAGTCTCCGTATATCGTTCGATATTCGATCCTTTCGCTCATTCCCCTTTAGGTTGCTGCTGCCGAGGCGCCTGTTGCTGAGGCCTCTGCTGAGGCTCCCAAGGCTGAGGACGCTCCTGCTGCTGCCACCGAGGAGGCTAAGCCCGTAAGTCATTCCCTCAATGACATTCCGATATCCCCGTAACAGTCTAATCCCCTTCAGGCTGAGACTGCTGCCGAGACCAAGAAGGAGGAGCGTCCCAAGAGCCCCTCCCTCCTTGCCAAGCTCCTTGCACCCTTCAAGGGCGACAAGAAGGAGAAGGCTGAGAAGAAGCCCAAGGAGAAGGTCGCTAAGAAGACTGAGAAGAAGGAAGAGGTATAGTGCTATCAGCGTCGTGTTTGATTGTCGTGTTCATGAACTTCCCTAGGCTGCCCCCGCGGTTGAGGAGGCTCCCCAGGAGCCCGCTGCTGATGCTGCCGCTGAAGCCCCCAAGACCGAGGAGGCTCCAGCTGAGCCCGCGAAAGAGCCGTGAGTGTCGTTGCCTTTACTGGTGGATGTGCATGAACTGACAAGTTGTTTAGTGAGGCATCCGCTCCCGCCGAGGCGCCTGCCGCTGAGGCGGCGGCTGAGACTCCTGCCGAGACCGAGGCTCCTAAGGAAGAGAAGGTAAGCACTTATGTTTTGTCGCCAGAACGTACCTCTGAACTCGGGCTTAGAAGGAGGAGAAGAAAGACGAGAAGAAGGCCAAGGTCGGCCGCCGTCTGTCGGCGCGTGTCGGCGACTTCTTCAAGCCCAAGCCGAAGGCTGAGCACGTCACGCCCCCTAAGGTTGAGGAAGACCCCCCGAAGATCGAGGAGCCCGCTCCTGTTGCTCCTCTCGAGAACCCCGCTGCCGAGGCCGCTGCTGAGTCTTCTGAGGCTGCTCCCGCTGCGCCAGAAGAGCTCAAGATCGAGGCGCCGCCTGCTGCGCCTGTTGTTGCGGCTGCTGCGTGAGCCTGGTTCGAAAATCCCCTCCATACCTTATTACGACCGTGACGAGCCTGCCATCTCTAATGTTTCTTTACATCCCTTTACCCTCGTATCCATCTCCCTGCCTCCGTCCATGTTAGTGGATTTCTCACCATCTGTTTTCGCTCTTTGTCTACTAGTTTACGACGCGGATGTGGTTTTTGCTTTTGCTTTCCCTCACGATTACGCCTCATACCTACACATCGCCGTCATCCGCTGTGGCTCAGCCTAATGTCGACTGAATAGGTGATATCCTCATACCCACTTTCATTATCTCACTGGATCGTGCTCGCGTGTGTGTGCCTATGGCTCGGTGTAATCATCATTATTTCCTTGCTCTAACCTCAACCGAAAGCGGGCACGCTGTGCGGTTCATGGAAATTATGTGTTGCTTGTTACTTCCCGTCGTGAAAGTGCGCGTTCTCGATGGCCTCATGACTCTAGATGATTGAGTCATAATGTGAAGTTGTGAGCTTGCGGGGTAAGAGTAGCCGCTCTGCGGTACTCACCTCACCGACGCACCGTCATGCCTCCGAAATCTTCCTCTGGCAAAGAAAATATTGCAGAAGAGGACGACGTCCTTCAAGCTGTCATTCTCGCCGACAGCTTCAACAAACGCTTCAAGCCTCTGACTGTGGGGAAGCCTCGGGTGTGTTTCCTTTGCCCTCATTTTGATGCGCTGCTAATTGTCGCCGCCTGCCTCCAGTGCTTATTACCTATATGCAACGCGACTCTGTTGGACTGGACATTTGAGAGCCTCGCACTCGCAGGCGTGCAAGAAATTTTCGTCATTTGTCGATCGTACGCGGACCAGGTCAAGGACGCCATCCGGTACGGTTCCTCTTCCTCTCGTCCTCTCCTTGTTTCTCACATCCTGCGTTCCCCGCTCGTCTTCGATCCTTTCTATCTCCTGCCACGCGTCTCCGACGTGGAAACAGCGACTCAAAATGGTCAAAACCGAGCACGGGGCTGAAGATCGTACCGATCGTGACGGCAAAGGAGACATTCTCGCCAGGAGACGCGATGCGCGACATCTACACGCACCAGATCATCACGTCGGACTTTGTGCTCGTCACGGGCGACCTGGTCAGCAACGTGCGGATCGACGAGGTCGTGCGCGCGCACAAGGAGCGCAGGCGGACGAACAAGGATGCGATCATGACTATGGTGGTGAAGGAGAGCGGGACCACACACCGGACAAGGTGAGCAACGTCGTGGTGCACGCTGTTCGATCGAGTGAACCTGGAATGGGCTGATGGATCTATGCTCGAACAGGTCGAGGAGCGAATCTGGCGTGTACATCCTTGACCCGAATACCCATGAATGCTTGCACTACGAGCCCGTCGTCGGATATCCTGCCAAATCGCACGTCACCATCCCGCGAGAAATCCTCGCTGAACATCCAGAAGTCGAAGTCCGATATGATCTCATCGACTGCTCGATAGACGTCTGCTCGGTCGAGGTCAGGACGGCTTTCTTGCATGTTCTCCTGGTCACGCTGTTGACTGCCATCTCCTGCCTGCACGGTACAGGTACCCTCGTTGTTCCAGGACAATTTCGACTACGGGGACATCCGGAGGGACTTTGTCTATGGCATTCTCACGTCCGATCTCCTGATGAAGAACATCTACTGCTATGTCGCGAAGGACGGCTACGCCGCGCGCGTCGCTGATACTCGCAGTTACGACGCTGTCAGGTACGTGCCGCTTATTGCGTTCTAATCATGTTACCATCTGCTCCCCCTCTTCTTCCCATTCCTATCGTGCTTCGAGCATTCGTGATGTCTAATCATGGACCTCATATGACAGCAAGGACATCCTGGCAAGATGGACCTTCCCGCTCGTGCCCGACGACAACCACCCCGGCGGCCATCTCTACGAGCACCTCCGGGGCAACAAGTACATCGCGAAGGACAATTCCGTCTCCCTCTCACGGTGTGTTATTGTTGCTGCCATTCATTCCGCCGTATAGTCCGGCCGGGGCTCGGCGCAAACAGCGCGCTCATCGAACCCTGTACGTTTCCTTCCATGCAGGACGTGCAAGATCGGCAACAACACGCTCATCGGCTCGCATACCATCATCTCCGCCAACGCTTCCGTCCATTCCTCCGTTATCGGCCAGCGGTGCACGATCGGCCCTGGGGCGGTACTACGCGATGCGTACATATTCGATGACACGCACATTGGTACCGGCGCCGTCGTCGAGGGCAGCATCATCGGGGCGCGCGTCAGGCTGGGAGACGGTGCCCGAGTACCGCGGGGGTGCCTCGTCGCGGACGGCGTGGTCATCGGGGCGAATGCCAAGTTGAGGAAGTTCGAGCGCGTCTCCAAGAAGCGAGAAGCGCGGCTACCGAGTGAGGGCAATGGGTCCGACGGTGACGACGAGGAGAGTGACTCGGAACTGGAGGAGATAGAAGCTCGTACGTGTCCTTCTTTCTCTTCATGCAGATGTGTCCCGTCTTGATGATGTTTGTGCGTAGACCAAGAGGATGCTGCTCACATAGTAGGCAAGGACTCTAATGCACTCGTCTGGCCACCCCCTTCGCCAGACGACGAGGAAGAAGTGGATGAGCGGGAGTCCTACCACAACCAGAGGCTCATGCGCATAGGTTTGTTGGTGGCACGCGTCTATATCGATTCGTATTGACTAACGTACGATATATAGGCGATACCGCCTCCGATCTCGAGCTCTCAGATGCTGGCTCGACAACGTCCGCCTCGGATACCGAAACCGAGTCCGACTTCTCCTCTGGCATGCACGCCCTCTCGCGCACCTCCTCCGCCACCTCTGCCTCCGGCCCCTCCATCTCCCTATCGTCCTCCGTTGACCCGTCTGCGCAAACCTCAGCCATCCACACCCTGTCCTCCGCAGCCGCCGAGACAGAGTTCCGTTCCGAGGTGGCCCAATCTCTCGAGCGCGCATTCGCCGAGGGCCACTCGGTCGATAACGCCGCCGTCGAGCTCAAGACGCTGCGCATGGCGTCCAACGTGCCGCTGCGCCGAGTGCGTGAGGCGGTTGTCGGCGCGATCGTCGACCGCGTCCCGCTCGTGCCCGGGGACCCCGCCGCGCAGCGTCTGGAGATCGCGAAGATGGTGAAGCGGTGGGGGCCGCTCATCAACAAGATTGGCGGAGTTGACCCCGTGGAGACCGTCGAGGTCCTGCAGTACCACTGCGCGGGGTCCGGGCCGCGGCAGCCGCTGTTCGCGCAGGTGCTCGCGCAGTTTTACCAGCAGGACCTGGTGGAGGAGGACGACATCCGCGCGTGGCATGCGTCGCCGGCGGCGAAGGGCGAGGGCATTAAGCCGGGCTCGGCGCTCCTGGAGGGACTGAAGAAGTGCTGGGCTGTGGGCGCGAAGATGATCGAGCAATTCGACTCGGACGAGGACGAGAGCGAGGAAGAGAGCGAGGAAGAGAGCGAAGACGAGAGCGAGGACGAGGACGAGGACGAGGACGCGGCCAAGCCCACGCCAGCGAAACCTCCAACCCCGGCTAAGAAAGAAGATGGCGAGAGCGAGGAGGAAAGCGAGGAGGGCTCCGAGTACGATAGCGGCGACGATAGCGAGGACGCGCTGGCCACCGCGAAACCGACCGCCACTTCTTTCGCCCCTCCTCGTCCTGCCGCTTCGGCATCTGGACCCGCGAAGCCGGCTCAGCTGACGACTGAGGATTCGGAAAGCGGGGATGAATCGGAAGAGTTTGTATCCGGTGAGGATGAACCCCCGGCCCAAGATACTGCCAAGACAATCGCAATCCCACCTACGGCCCCCGCCGCTCCTGCCAAGGCCAAGGAGGGCGAGTGACTGGGTTACGCGCAAGAACCACGAAGGCGCATGAAGTGGAAAGAAAGTAATGTACGAGTAATGTCTTTCATTCGTAGAATGCTTAGAGCACTTCCCCGCCTGTAGCCACTAGCATTTCCGCCCTAATATATCCTTGTAGCATGCATCACGATCGGACCTCCGAACGTGTGCTTCACGCAAGGCTTCACAGGCACGCAAGTCCGGTGTACACACGTTCACGCCAAGCACGAAAACAGGAGAAGAAGGCGTCTTGTAGAATTAGGCCCCATGGGGGGTATCATTACAGTGCGTGTACATGCAGAGATCCGAGGGCCAAGTCCGTCATGAGCTCATGAGGGGGTCGTGAGCGGGAGGAATGGACGGGGTGCGTCGAAGCACCCCCTGGCTAATACTTGAGAATGATGTAGAGTGCATGGATGATTCCGGGACTGGGGAGGAGTCGGTCAGCTTCAGTTCGGAAGGCATGGGGAGTAGCAGAAGTGTGGCGTACATGTAACCCAGGATTGTCTGCGGAATCAAGGCTGTCAACGCGCGGAGGGGAGGGGAGGAACATGGGCAGGGCTCACTAGCAGGATGTTGATAAGCAAGTCTGCACCGCAACCGCGCTCGAGGAATACTCCTACTGGCGGGAGGAAGATGGCAAAGCTAGAGAGAGCGGGGTTTGTTTCTCAGTTGAAACCAGAGACGACGGTCAGAGGACGTACATGATCTAAGGGGAAGTCAGTACGGAAGAGAAACGTCGGGAACGGCGAGAGACGGACCTTGCAGATGTCTGACGCAGTGAAAGCCATTGGTGAAAGAGAGCGGTGGGATGGAGGAACGCAGAAAGTGGCGGTTTATAAAGTGCGGAAGGGTGACGTCAGGGCGGGTGCGTCAGAAACGACGATGACGATGATGGAGATGGCCTATGGGCCCGAGGCCCTCCACAAGTTCGACTTGCACGCAGCCCCATCCAGGGCACACACCGCCCCACTCATCGTCTTTGTCCACGGTGGGGCCTGGCGAAGGTGAGCATCCACACCGCCCTCTCCGCAGGCTACACTCACCCCGCAGCCGCAGCGAGGACAAGTCCCAACATGCCGACCTCGCTCGCACCCTCGTCCGCCTTACCGGATTTCCCGTCGCCGTCCCCAACTATCGCCTTACCACTCCGCAGACCCCCATCCAGCACCCCGCACACGCCAGTGATGTCCTCCGCTTTCTCCACTTCCTGACCACCTGGTCCGGGCCAACCGCCTCGGAGCCCCCTTCCCAACTCTACCTCTTGGGGCATAGCTGCGCTGCACACATGCTAGCATCCATACTTCTCGCATCGCCCTTTCCAGAGCTAATTCCCTCCCAAGACGTTCTCCAAGCGGTGCGCGCGGTCATCATATCAGAAGGGATCTACGACGTCGACATCCTCCTCCGCTCCTTCCCGGGCTACAGAGAGTGGTTCATCGCGAACACCTTTGGCGATCTCTCCGCATACCCAGACGTCAACGTGGCCTCCTACCCTTCCCGCGCTGGGGGCGAGCACATCCGCTGGTTCGTTCTCCATTCTTCTGGCGATGTCCTTGTCGATCAGCTCCAAAGCGAAATCATGGTCGCCCATCTCTCCTCAATCGCAGCAATAGGAGCTAGTCTGGACGCCTCGGAGTCGCTGCCAAGCGTTAGCAAGAACTTCGACGAGCTGCACGAGGGCCACAACGAACTCCTGAGGGGGGAGACCTATCCACGCCTTGTCGCCGACTTCATCGCAGACGTCGCAACCCCCACAGAGTGGTTAACGTACAAGATAGTTGACGCGGTGGGTACGAATTTGAATGTATGTCAATCACTCTGATCTACCCGATGTCACGCTTATGTCGATCGCAGCAGATCCATAGAGCGTTTGTGCGCTTTCAGTGGCCTTCCAGCTCCAATAACCCCGAAAACGACACCACACCATGGTTGTTTTGCTGGTCCTGCGGATGCAGCATGGGTAGAGCAGGGCAACGGTACAGGCAGGACCATGCGTTACGCTGACGGGCAGTGACGAGTACAATTACATCCATTGCCAGTTCTTCTATAAGCTACGAGCTTCGTTATGCATCTATACCATCTTCCTTGTCGAAAGACTCCAAAGGTCCGTTTTCTACGGATCCAATCTTGTCTGATGCAGGCGGTACGCCTTCCTTCTCGACCTCTGCAAGCACCTCCTCCAGCATTTCGACAGCCCGATCTACATCTTCAAAGGTATTGTATAGCGGCGCAGGCGCAAGCCGGATGACGTCGGGTTTTCTCGAATCGCCCACAACACCGCGAGCCTCGAGACCCTTGAGCACTATCGGCATGATGCCCCGCCCAGTCGGAAGGAAGACGAGTGACAGCTGCGCGCCCCGTTCCGTAGGGTTTGGCGGTGTGATGATGGTCACCTTTACCTCGTCCTTGCCCTTCTCGAACGCTTGCCCTGGCTCCGCGTAGAACCTGCTGCGCGTCAGCAACGCCTCCAAGTACCCCGTCAGCCTCTCCGACCTCGCCCGGAGCTTCTCCATGCCCCCAGCCTCCTTGAACACCTGCACGGACCCCAGCAGCGACACCGTCGCGAGCACGGACGGGTTGCTCTGCTGGAAGCCCTGCGCCCCGCGGATCGCATGGAAGCGCACGGGCATGTCGAAGCGCGTCGCCGGGTTGTGGCCCCACCAGCCCGCCTGCGTGACCGGCAGGTCCGCCCACCGCTCGTGGACGAAGAGACCCCCGATCCCCCCCGGGCCGGAGTTGAGGTACTTGTACGTGCACCAGACGGCGAAGTCGACGTCCCACGCGTGCAGCGCGAGCGGGACGTTCCCGACGGCGTGCGCGAGGTCCCAGCCGCAGATGCAGCCCTGCGCACGCGCGGCCGCGGTGATCTGCTTGATCGGGAAGTACTGGCCCGTGTAGAACTGCACCCCGGGGAAGAGGACGAGCGCGATGCGCGGGCCTTCGCGCTCGATCGTGGCGAGGATGTCTTCGGTCCGGAGCGTGTGCTCGTCGGGGCGTGGGTAGAGCTCGAGGACCGCATCCTTGGGATCGAAGCCGCGCGACGCGACTTGGGTCGCGAATGCATACTTGGAGTGGTCTGTGAGCACTTCGCGCGAACCTGGAAGGGCGAGAAGGAGCCTACCTGATCGGACGGGAACGCCCTGCCTTCGCAGAGGATCTTGTAGCGCTCGTGGGTGGGCTTGTAGAACGCGTTCAGCATAAGATGCAGGTTCGCAGTGAGCGTGCCCATGCACGCGACCTCGGACTCGCTCGCACCTGTTCGCGGGTAGAAGGGCCAAAAATGAGAATGTTGGGTACTGGTCCACGGTCGCGACATGGCTGGATGCGTACGTACCTACGAGCTCCGCAAAGAACGGGTGCACCGTGTCCGCGATGTACATCCAGCTCCGGCCATGCGGGTGATCAAAGTGGCCCTCCACCGCCCTGCGAACGCGTGCACCCTCAGCAATGGCCTTCGTGTACAATACGTCGCGTAAGGCGCGAGAACCGTTGAACGGACGCGCACCTCGTCGCCCAGACCTCGATCTCCTCCTGCACGAGGCTCTTCGCGCGCTTCGGCAGCAAGCCGAGGGAGTTCCCGCACAGGTACGTGCAGGGCTCGTCCGCTGCGATCCAGAATACGCCGCAGGGCGGGCATAGGGCGTACGATCCGACGCGGGTAGTGCGTAGTGCGGTGGCGTGTGGCGAGCGGGCGATCGTGAGCGTTCGCGGCGAGCAGACGGAGATATGAAGCCACCACTACGTACCGGAATCCTCGGACACGGCGGTCGCGTTCATCTGGCGGAACGTTGGAATGATGAACTCATCGCGGAATGCGCGTAAGGGGTCCTCCGAGGGCGCAAGCTTGAAGTTGTTGTCGGGCGCGGGATTGCTCATGGCAACTTGCGTCGACGCGACAGTCCCAGTAGGAGAAGTAAGACGGAATGTATCCCAAGATTCAGCGGAGCTCGGCAAGAAGATCCGTGACCTCAAGCGTCAGTCGCCGCCCTTGACGCGACGCAACAGAGTGTTGTGCCTAAACGTCGATGTTGTCGATGGTATCATGGATGCTGAGTCCTGCGCTTGACGCCCACGATACGCAGATCCCGCGCCTGGTACGTCTCAACAAGCCACCCCCGTAGATCGTCGTTATGACGTAGACACAGAATTCCTGAGTGAAACAGGTGAGCTGATCGATTCGTCTATCGAAGAAAAAGAGCTAGTATTAAGACGTAGTACGGCAAGTGGTATACTGAGTCGGCATGGCATACTACGCGCTAGTAGACGTAATACTACAAGAAAGTGGGTCGTGTTGTCATCCAAAAGCAGAAACATATGCATGACTCCGAGTGTCCTAGGGTGGGAGCAACAGTGGCAGAACGGCCAGATGAGCCAGTGTAGGAAAGCGTCTCTCGCATGAGGATCGTCCAGGTCGTAATTATCGAAATAACCGGATGAGAGCAATCCGGGTGGTGGGACGGAATCCCTATCAACTCGAATTATCGAATACTTGATGGTAGCGTAGGTGGTGTTAGTTCTTCTTGGTACCAAAGACGATACCCAGGACGATTGCGAGAACGGCGATGACGAGGACGAGGATGCCGAAGCAGATCCAACGTTTGCGTCGTGCGGACCGCGCGTGCTCCACGGCCTTCTCCGTTTGCTGCAAGCTGCGGAAGACAAAAGGGTTCAACATGGAAGAGGGGAATGCAGGCACATGCACGTACCCAGCGTGCGTGTTCACCTCCACGTCATATGCTGTCGTCTGTATGGTGTCAATGGCTTCATCCTGTTGTGCGACAAGGACAGATATCTGTAAGAGTACAAAGCGTTCAGCTGTGGTGTACCGTGCATGTCTCGCCGAAGGGAACCGTACGTCGTTGAACAACTGCGCTAGCTCCTCCAACGTCCGCTCAATTTGTTGGATGTCATGATGGCGATCCTGAACTTCGCGATATGCTATCCGCGATTCGCCATACCGCGTTGACGTCGAAAGCTGATGTCATACTATGAGGTCGCGACTAGTGCATTGAAGTTGAATGCTCCATACCGCTTGTGTGAAGATCTGAGCACCAGAGCCTTCGGTGTCGTTCACAACCGCTGCAACCTCCTCGGGCGTGGCGTCCGGTTTGACTGCGCTATGTCAGAACGGTCCACCGCGGAAAGGGGAGGCGGATGGTGCTCACCGATTTTGAACTGACGCTCTACGCGTTGGCGATACCTTTGACGGTAATCTCTCTCCACGTTCTGGTAGTTTTGCAGCACCTCCACGAACTTCTGGCGCAGAAGGGAGGTCTGTGCGGATCACGAAATGGTCGGCGATGCATTCTGCATAGGGTGAGGGCGGTGACTGGGTGACATACCTGGTTCTTGCGAATTGCTTGGTCCTGTGGTCGGGTGACGGGGAAGGAGGACAGGGCTTGAATTTTCTCCTTCAGGCTGCTACTTAGCTCGCGGGTTTGTCCGACCAGTTCATCGAGTTGGGCAGCGCTCTCGCGGCTCGCAGTCTCGTCCGGGGTGTTGAGAGTGCGAGAATGGAGGTCGGCTATCCGGGAGACGTTGCTGGTGAACTGTGTGATGCTATCTTGCACAACGGTGACCTATCAGGGCACATCCTATCGTTAGGATATGCCTGTGTGCGAGGCTGGTACAAAAAGGGCAAGGGGTTGGCGAATGCAAGAAGCAAGAAGTGCGTACTTGATTGTAGAAATTTGCCATTGTATCTGCACTTCCATTGCCATCCGCCGGCGATTGAGAGGCACCATACCCGTTCCCATCTCCGAGGGGCGTCATCTCATGGGCCGGCTGTTGGGCCTGGTGCTGTTGCTATATCCCACGAATGGCAGAGGGGAGTCCTCGTCAGCCGAGAGCGTGCGATGCAGGGCAAGGAGGTGGAACACACCCTGTACGCGGCTAGTCTGTCTCGCTGCATCGTAAAGGATGGGGTATCACAGAAAGAAGGAGAAAATGCAAGGGAGAAGAGGGGAAGGCTGAAAAGGCCGAGCAAGTGGACCAGTGACTGCCCCTTGCATCCCCCGTCGCTGATTGGCTGGCCACGCGAGAGCTCACCCGATCGGGACCAAGAGACGCCGGGCCAGATCGCGCCTCCCGCAGCGGTTATCCTGCACACAGTACTGCGAAAACCACCGCCTCGGCCTCTGTCAACCCCGACGTACGCTGCCTGGCACCGCTCGCGGAGACGCCTCGACTGCGCAATAAACATAGCGCTCCCCTTCCTCGCCATCCGCCATCGGAAATCCCATGAACGAGAGCCACACGGGCCGGCTTGCACAGCACAGTCCATGTTTTCATGTTCAGACTTCATCATAGCTAGTTCATGATCAACTTGGGAGAGTGAACGTTTCTCTAGGTCTGGACAAAACCAGATGAAATGTAAGTCAGCGTCTTCATCTCCCATGACACTTGGCTAAAAAGCGCATGGAAAGTTCAGCAGCTGCTGAACAGCGGGGGGTCGGCTGGTGATGCATATGCCATACAGTAATACACCGGTCCTTCGGACAGTAAATCTAATTTTCCCTCCTGCGCCGTCCCGTTCTTATTTTCCCCCAATCGGACCTGACCATGTTCATGAGGGCCTCGATGGCTACAATATACCAAAATTCTGTGAGATACAATGAGGATTCTGAACAGATCGAGTCCAATCTTTGCTTACCCCGTTATCGTGGTCCCCTCAGTCCTTCGGACACCTTGATTTTGCCTAATGCAGCGACATTTAATCTAAGCGACAGTAGCCGACCAGAGCCGAGAGACGGATATGGGAAATCAGCCAGTTAGCGCTCGTCCGGAGGAGCGTTGGATGCAAGTTTCAAAGCAAAATATGTGCTGTTTGCGTGTGCAGCGACAGAGCATCGTGAAATGCTCATCAAAAGAAACATACATACAGGTGTGAGTTCTGAATGAGTCTTTGGTGGTGAGGCTGTCGTCAATCTTGAGCAATGCTCCGGTCGAGCTAATTTTGCCCTCAAAACCATGCTAATTCAGGCATCGAAGAACAGCGGGGATGCGTTATGGGCCGAAACTCAAGGTTTGAGAATAGATAATACATTGCAACATATCCATAACCAACTTGGATGCAGGGGAACAGCGGGAAAATGGGAAAATGCAGACTGTCCGAAGGAACCATGGTGTCCGAAGGACCGGTGTATTACTGTAACCCTCACGGCTAGACCTGTGTCCATCCCTACAGGCCGGGACCTGTCTATACTATCGTGACCCCAGTGTTCGGACGGACCCTAGTGTTCGGACGAATCGCCGTAGCTCCCTCGTTTCCCACTCGATAACCTTGCAACTTTGTAGGAATATCGGCGCTGGCATTTTATTTCAGATGCAAAAAGAACGGAGTTTATTGGTGCAGCCAGTGTCGCGATCTCACAGGAGGGAGGAGTGCAAGTGCGGCTCGGGCAATCTCGCCGGGGCTCGCTCCAGTGCCCCTCTCCGGCGCTTCGCACCAAACTTCGTCAGGGCATTTCTGGGTATGTTGAGCACCTTTCTCCCATTTTTCTGGGTTCCTAGACAGAGGACGAGGGGGAGAAACAACTACTGGTCTCGAAGGCGTGACATTCGAGACTGGTTCTGAAACTCCGACTCGGCTAGGGTACTCGGCTATGGCTCGTCTGGTGAGCAGACGGACATTTCCGAGGACCGGCAGCCCCGGCACCTGTGACTGATCGTGACCATACGAGCGGAGAATTGTCCGAACACTGGGGTCGACCCCCTGTACCCCCTTCGCGTTGACTCAAATGGCATCGTAGGTGTCTCATCTTTTGTAGGACTGATCTTTGAACACAATTACACCTGGCAACCAAAATTCAGAATTATCGGCCAAGCCAAAGTGAAGGAAAACGTTTGAACAATGCCACCGGCGCCTTTGGGTCCGAACACTGGGGTCGTGATAGTATATTGGCACGAGCTGATCGATTCGTACAGTACAGTGTGTAGCATGTAGCCCTGAGCTGCCGTGAAGTACGTGCACGAGGTCACGGTGAGTCGGCAACTAGGTCGTCATCTCGTCATCACATGGACTCGTGAGAGAGAATAAGTACATTCTTGTCGGAGATTTCGGGTCTCTGGGGCGCCAATTTCTGGTCTCCCTGCCGGATAAGGAAAGTCACGCATCACCCGCCCCACCGTGACCGAGCCCGGACCCCGGCGCCTCCTCCGAGGGCTGTGTGACCTGTGAGAATGATTATTTGTTACGGGCTCGCGACCCGCGACCTCGCGCGCGCGCGCGACCCCCTTGTTCGCTTCCCTCCTTCCCGAGGGACCAGAAATCCGATCACATCAGGACTGGAAACCGGAGGTGCTCGAAGAGCTTCGGACGCACGTTTGGCTGGGTCCCCTGCGAGTTTTGACCCCATCCGCAGACAGCTGCGTTGCCTCCGATTTCTGGTCCCTAGTGTGGGAGATTTCTGGTCCCTCCGGCTATCGCGCGCCCTCCCCTCCTCCCTCACGCCTGCTCCCGCGCTCGCTCCCTCGAACATGTCGGCGCGCTCTGGCGCCGCGCGTCCTCCCGCCTTCATCTCGCAGGCTCCCGAGGCTTCCCCCGTTTCTCTCCATTGTTATTTTCAAGTTTTACGTGGTTTCTCTGGCTTTCCCCTTTGCACCTGCCCTGGCTGCCTCAACAGCGGTCAGATTTTTGTGTTTTCTATTATCTTGGTGCTTCCATCTCTCAAATATATACTCCGATACTTTTTCTGAGTTATTGAGCTGCAGAAGGCCCTCGTCGGGGTTGTCTCCTCGTCGCGCCCTCAACGCGCACGGGCGCCTATTGCGCGAAATGTTGCTGAATTCACTGTGATTGCTATAGCTTGTCCTTTCTATCGCGTGTGCACCGGGATCTCTCACGAACATATTCCTTTACTTTTTATAAATATTTTGTGGGTCAGGATGGTCAGAAGCCCTTCACTCGTGTTGCCTTCACTTGCGCCGTCGTCGCGCGCGGGCGCTTATCTGCTGGGCTCTTCGGGGGCGTGCGATCGACGCGATTGGGGCGTCTGAGAGACCAGAAATGGCGATTACATAAGCCCTCCGGGGACCTGAAACTTGTGCATCCGCAGCCCTACTTCCCGTATCACCTTAGAGCCTGTGCTTGGTAACACGGTTGGTTGACGAAATGGCTCAAGTTGAGTTGGAATCTCACCTTGGTCCCCAATGGGACTCAAATTGCCTGGTACTCCGCGCCTATGGGCCCAGTGCTATGCATCTCGAGGTGCCGTGCTGGGCAGATGATGGTTAGAACATCGGTCTCAATGGGAGTGGATCGTAACTATGAACAAAATAATAATAGGGATACAGCTAGGAGGGGGAGGTCGCCTCTGGGCATGTCCTTTGAAAGGAGTATTCATTGCTCGCGGATGTCGAATTTACAATTTAATATTTGCTGTATGACGCGGTCTGCGCAGGGGCAAGAGGACGAATGCCAAGTTATTTGGTGGGTAGGAGGGGAGGATCTGGAATATCGCAAGTCTGGAGGGATTGTAGTCAGTCATTCCGCCCCTCGTAAAAATGTTGCGGTCTTCTTACCTGTATCGCGAGGCTTTTTCTATGGTCTAACCTTCCAAAATCGCCATTGACACTCCGTGAGTTTATGACATCGGAGTCAGCCCAGCCGGTTTGAGTAGCGAATACCAAGCGCGAGACGATCGGGAAACCATTGTTTGAATCCCAACACTGTGTGTCACTGCTTTCGTCTCCACGATGATGTGAGCTTGGTGATCCGGGATCGCGGAGATTGAGGAAGAGGCGTGAGGCGAGGGTTGTGGATAGCCTCAGGAGATTTGTTACAGGCAGATTATCTAGAGAAGAGGACGCGCACTCACACGTTGACCAGTGTTGTTTCCATCCCCTTCTTCGAACCCACCTATGACCTTGTGAGACAATCTTCACTGTTTGGCTTATTACGCCGGATCACGCACCGGTGTCGCCTAGGGTTTGATTGGTCGTAAGTGCACAAATCACCGTACAAGGTGGTCAAACTCACCAAGAATGTGACGATATTCGATACATTCAAAACAACCATGATGCTATCATCCCACACTATCAGGTTCGGGATGATGCTCTCACGATGATGGTCAACTCACCCGAAGTATATTGTACCTAGAAGCTGCAATGAACATTCCAGAGCGAGGGGAGTCGGCGACGGGTTCTACGTACCATCTCGAAATAAGACTTCCAATATGCCACCCGACAGCCATTGGTGTGTTCGCAACGCCCGAATTAGAGTTAACACGAATACAGTGATGTCAAACCAGAGCATTGCACCCCATCCGATGGAGAAATCTGCGACAGAGTAGCATCAGACTTCGTTGTTCATTGCAAGTCTGTGATCTGACTGACGAATGCCTCTGTATCCTAGTCAGATGAAGGACTGCCAGGAGGGGATAGAGATACTCACTGGGTGGTGGTCAAAGAGAGATCGCACTGGTTGGGAGGATCCCGCCCAAATACAGTACCAGTAGCTCGCTCCGTGCTATGGCTGTTGACGGTTAACATTGACATCTGAAAATGCGAACATTTCAAAACGATATGCTTCAGACAGGTACAATCGTCCTTACCAAGCAGGCAGCAATGCCACCAATGAACGTGATGACGAGGAGCATGAGAACGGCCTTACTCCGTTCGTACAACGCGTATGTGCGAAGCAATAACATACCTAGTAGGAGCTGGGTCAAACCACCTGCATCGTGACAGGACACAGAACTCACTCGCTATAACACCTTGTATCACTACTGAGAAGGCTTGATGATATATCTGTAGCAGACGGCAGCTTGATAGAGAGATGGATAACTGTGTTGAGTATAGTGGCGTAGCCCTGTTGTACCGAAGTTATCGTACCACTACAAAGGCATATGAAGTCAGGTTGGGCTTCAATCTAGATAGGAAGAGTTACTCACAGTCTCGGGCAGGTCGACGAAATACTCAATAATGACAGGGATTGTTCCAATCAGACCAAGGTAGCGGTTGAAGACGAAGAGGGTTGAGAATAACGAAAGGCTGGCCGACTTCCAGAAATGATTCACTTCCTCTGTGAACGTCAAGGCATAATCATAGTATAAAAAAGCTGTCAAAGGGTATGAAAGGGGGTGTATAAGAGCAGTACGGGACCAGACGTACCGACCGCAGCTGCGGATAAGTAGTTATTCTCTCGAAAGGACCAGACCCTGAATAGATGGGCGTTGGAAGTTATAAACAGATCAAAGTCTGAGCACCCACCAATCCTCCAGAGCGGCGCTGATCATGGCCATGGAGAGAGAGAAGCCGGCCGGGATGGAGACCTGCTTATATGGTCCTAATAACGGGGAACAACGAACGGGAATGGAAGGCGCGCTGCACCCACAGCCATGACAGCGTGAACAGAATGCCAGCGACTTTTGATGATATCATAGGTCAGTGACGGCGTTGTGGCCGTTTAGCATCAACACTGCCAGCCAGCGAGTCATGCCGATCATGCCGATTCTTGAATGCCTACCATTGCCTAGGACTAGAGGGTTGACTATGAGTGAGTTTGGGATGTTTCGGTCATATCTCAGGCCGTAGACAAGGACTTGCGCATCAACAGAGACGCTGCGCTATTGGACAACTATCGCGGAAAGCCAGCGCGGGATGATCGGACTTTGAGCTATGGGGAGCGTGAAGCCGGTCGTGATGTGTCCGATGTCAATGCAGAACATGGAATCGAATCTTAACTGATTGGCAGATTGAGAATTCGTTGTGCTATCAGCGCTTCCACGAAATGCGAGCGAAACGTGGCTGTTGATCTTGTGGTTAGTCCATTGCTAGACACAATATGGATAGTGGCCAGTGAAAAGCAGAGCTCGGGGCTTACGATGTGGGTAATGGTCAAAACAACTTCCTATCGTACACTCTCCTGGGTCGTACCATCTTCCCGGAACGCGCAACAAACTGACTGCTGCCACCGGCGATTTGCCACAACCTCCCCGGACAGATAGACCTTGGGGACACGGCGCACGACAGCGAGCGAGAGAATGTTCCGTCCGTTAGTCACTACGAAAGGCTGTGGGATATCGCAGCCACAGGGCGGAAGATGGCCAGGGCCTTGGCGCATGATGTGTCCAACTATGCGCCAACTTGAACGAGCATCCGAGTCAACCTGACGGTGAGCACCACTTGCGGTACGTTAGAAGACTTTAGTGCTCTCAATGGTAGTATAACATAGTCTAGTACTCACTCATTGTGACAGGTTCAATAGGTGATATGCAAGCACGGCGGCTTCGAACCTGGACCGCAGGTGAATTCCTCGAGCGATCTGCGAGCTTCATGTCAACCCCGCCGTGCCTACTAGACAAAAATGAGAGATATGTGTACCATCTCCGATCCGGTAATTGATTTTGAAGTAGGAGCAATGTCCGATACTTGTGCGGCGATGCGTATGTGCAGGTGCCTTCGCTGGCAGACATGGATTCGAAGTTCGAGCAACCCGGTACAATTCAAGCCACACGTTGCACTGGCGTCTATGTTGCTGTGCCAAACTGGGACATAGCTGACAAATCACCCAAAAAGGACATCTCTCCACTGGGACCAGGACGTGTTCATCCACCTGCAGCCCCGAACCCTGACTAACAGGCGTGCCTAACCCTCTCTCTCCGTGGAAACATAATCGTCAGAATACCGATCGGAGGTTCCGGAATTCGTCAACCAAACCGGTCGGGGAGCCACGCGTCAGGACGCGTCATTGCGGCATCCAAAAAAACCCTCGTCAGAGTGGGAATGTGACCCCGCGGCTCATACGCGTTCAGATTTGATCGATTACTTCCTCTTCTACTTATAGGGCTCCTTAGGTCTAGGAAAATGGGTCCGTTTATAAGTAAGTCAGCGCCGCCAAGTCATCACCCTCGCCTTTCCTTCCCAATCCACTGCACAAACCACCTGCTCTCAAAATGGTGACCACTGTCAAGCTCGGCGGTACCGCAACCGACATCACGGTCGGTATTGTTGCTGTATGTATTCACGATCCTATTGAGAAACGTGTACCGACATGACCTGATCGCGGTGTATCTTTCTATTCAGCACGGTCTTATGATGATGACGTGCGATCGACCTTCTTCCGACGTCGGGTTTATTCGACCTTGCTGATACCTTGGCCCAGATGGAGAGACCCGAACTTTCCCCTGCCCGATGAGGAGGCATTCGAGGCCATCAAGGCGGGTGTTGACTCCATGCCTGCCGGCGTGAAGATGATGCTGAACAGCGGTAAGTCAAAACGCCCCAAAACTGTCATAGACACTCACATTCGATCAGGCGAGTTTTACGGGCCCAACCTCTCCCCGGCGAACCTCGAGTTGCTTTCTCGGTTCTATCAGAAGTACCCTGAGTATGCCGATAAGACCTTCCTGTCAGTCAAGGTCTGACTCATTCCCGTTTTCGCACCGGATCCAACGTTAACAGCGTTTTTGCAGGGAGGGATAGCGCCTGGGGGGATGGGGCCCGATGGCTCGTTAGTTTCTCGCGTTACACTCACTCAGATGCCTTCTAACAACTATGTTCAGCCCTGAGAATCTCAGACGCAGTGTCACCTTTATCAACGAGAAGCTCGGCGGCATCAAGAAGATGGATCTCTTCGAACCTGCTCGTGTTCCCAGCAACGTTCCTCTCGAGGACATGATCAAGACCCTTGTTGACCTCAAGAACGAGGGCCACTTCCAGCACATCGGCCTGTCCGAATGCAGCGCGGCGACTCTCAGGAAAGCTCACGCGGTCTACCCAATCACTGCCGTCGAGATCGAGGTCAGCTTGTGGTCATATGAGGAGGAGACCAAGAAGGGTAATGCGTCGGGTCATGAAGGCATTGAGATCTTGCTGAATGGTGTTCCATGCCACAGTTATCGCAGCAGCGAAGGAATTGGGCGTTACTGTCGCCGCGTACTCACCCCTCGGCCGAGGTTTCTTGACCGGCACCATCAAGAGCCCCGCCGAACTAACCCGTGAGTCTGATTAATCCTTGATAGGTTGTCGACCCGCGAGTGCTCACGTTACTCTGTCACTCAGCCGGTGACATGCGCCGTCGTATGACCCGTTTCGACGAAGAAAATTTCCAGCACAACATGGCCCTCGTTGACGCTGTGAAGGTCATCGCGGAGAGGAAGGGAGTCACCCCTGGTCAGCTCGCTATTGCCTGGGTCATCTCGCGTGGACCGCACGTCGTCCCCATCCCCGGGTCCTCGTGAGTCATCGAGGTATAGCTGTACCGCGACATCGTACTTATTGACTCTATTCCACAGCAACAAGAAGCGCAACTTGGAGAACATTGCGTCTGGCGGTGTGGAGCTCAGCGAGACCGATGTGGTTGAGATTGATGAATTGCTTGCAAAGACGTCCATCAAGGGCGGCCGCTACAACGATTCGTTGGACCCCAAGGTACTCCACCTCTGGGGTTGAACGTAGATTCAAAAGCGTAACGGTGACCTTGTCTGCCATGTATTCCTTGGACCTCTGTATAATACAACTGAAGTTTCTTCGTTTGCCTTCGTCCCGGACTACTCCGAGTCTTGCCCATGGTCCTCAGCAACTTGTTTCCACGATGGCTCCGTGTTTTGCCCAAGCTGCTTCAGCTTCACCGGCGAAGGGACATCTTCGTTGTTTCCTTCCTGATCAAATGACTCGACTCGCTTGTCCACCTTCAATCATTGGTTTGTCGGAGAAAGGAGGGTCGCGGTACCTGCTGAGCGTCCGAGGTTTCGGAATGGGCATCGGAAGAAGCCGAGGCTGTAGATAAGTTCAGTCGCGATCCAAGCAATCTAATCTTCGCTCCTTTCGACCAAAGATAATGATAAACAAAGTCACCGTTCCGAGTCATGTCCCCGCTGCCCTCTTTCTTTCAGGAACTTGCCAGCCCACGTTGCATCCACCAACACCTACCCAGCATCCTTCACCCTCATACACGCGATGTGCGGGATCGTCATCGCGCACGGCATCGATAACCCCAGCGCGGAACGGCCCAAGCTCCTCGCCTGTGCAAAGAAAATCCGCCATCGCGGTCCTGATTGGTCGGGATGCTACAGCGGCAAGCAGTCCCTCCTCGCGCACGAACGTCTCGCCATTGTCGGTGTCGGTGAGTAGCAGGAGGGGTCGCGAACAGCAGAAGGAGGGCTGATCGCCAACTTCACAGACACTGGCGCCCAGCCTCTCGTTAGCACCGATGGCAAGATCATCCTCGCCGTGAACGGCGAAATTTACAACCACGTCAAGCTGCGCTCGAAGCTAAAGAACTCCTACAAGTTCAAGACCCACTCAGACTGCGAGGTCATCATACCCCTCGTACGTTATCTCCCTCTCTTGTCTAGTAATAGTATGACTCCTGCCGCCGTGACTCGCGTGCTTACTTCGCGCGCGCATGCCGCGCCATTTGTAGTACCAAGAATACGACAAGGAGCTATGCAACCTCCTCGATGGCATGTTCTCTTTCGTCCTGCTCGACGAGTCCGTGACTCCCTCGCGCATCATCGCGGCGCGCGACCCCATCGGCATCACCACCCTCTACCAGGGCTGGGACTCCCAGCGCCCCGGAGCGACCTTCTTCGCGTCCGAGCTCAAGGCCCTCACCACCCTCTGCGACAAGATCATTTCCTTCCCGCCTGGCCATGTCTACGACTCGCGCGACCAGTCGACGACGCGCTACTTCGAGCCCTCATGGTGGAACGGCGACCTCGACGGCCCGGAGGCGACCATCCCGGATTGTCCTGTGGACTTGAAGCTGCTGCGCGAAACTTTAGAGGAGGCGGTCAGGAAACGGCTCATGTCCGAGGTGCCGTACGGCGTGCTGCTGAGCGGCGGTCTGGACAGCAGCCTCATCGCATCCATCGCCGCGCGCGCGACGGAGAAGGTGGCCCAGGCTCAGGCGGAAGCCCGGAGACGACGACTGCAGGAGGCGAGGAGCGGGCCTCCCACCCCTGGGGAGGACGGCGTCGATGAAGCGCGTGCGTATACTGTTCCCCGTCATTTTGCGCCGGCCACTTTTGCTCAACGTCGTGTGGTGGGTTGCAGAGACCATCACGGCCTGGCCCCAGCTGCACTCGTTCTCCATCGGTCTGGAGAACTCGCCCGACCTGTTGGCGGCGCGGAAAGCGGCACACTACCTAGGAACGGTGCACCACGAATATACCTTCACTGTGCAAGAGGGTCTCGACGCCATCCCCGATGTGATCTACCATCTCGAGACGTACGACGTTACGACGGTCCGCGCCAGCACACCGATGTACCTCCTCAGCCGAAAGATCAAGGCCATGGGTGTCAAGATGGTTCTCAGTGGTGAAGGTAGCGATGAGATATTGGGTGGTCAGTGTTTTCGGGCTGCTCATGACCTCACCATCCTGTTGACAATATTCTACAGGATATCTTTACTTCCATGCCGCCCCCGACGCAAAATCATTCCACCAGGAGTGCGTGAAGCGCGTCAAGAACCTGCATACTTCGGATTGCCTCCGTGCTAACAAGTGGATCATTTCCGCCATCACAAACAAGTTAATATACTAATCGCATCCAGGTCAACAATGGCATGGGGTCTCGAGGCTCGCGTACCCTTCTTGGACAAGGCGTTCCTAGAGGTTGTCATGAATGTCGATTCCAAGCAAAAAATGTTCGCCACGGGTTCTTCACAAGAGGTCGACAAGGACGGACGCCCCAAGATGGAGAAAGTCCGTACCGCTTCATCACCGTCCGCGTATGAACTAGTCCCTAATTAAGCTCCAGTACATCCTCCGGAAGGCATTCGACTGCTCACCAGATGGCAAGGTGCGCGGGCCTTTTGACGCGCCGTCCTCCGCGCATTTAGCTCACCGTTAAACCGACATTCAGCCTTATCTTCCCAAGTCCATCCTCTGGCGACAGAAGGAACAATTCTCCGACGGAGTGGGATACTCGTGGATTGACGGGTACGCGTTCCCGACCCTATCTCGTCACCCTCCCCGTCCCCGCGTGATTCTGGAGCCTGACCTCTTCTCCCCGTAGCATCAAGGACCACGCAGCCTCCGCCGTGTCCGACGATGCGTTCGCGAAGAGCGCGGAACGCTGGCCGGAGAGCACTCCCGACACCAAGGAAGGATACTTCATCCGCGATGTCTTCGACAGTGGGTTCTCCTCCCGTGCTCTCGTCACCGTCCTCTGCCATCTGACTTTGTGCGCCGCGCGACGTCCTCCATGTGCAGGCATGTTCCCTCCGGCAGCGGCCGCGACTGCCGTTAGGTGCGTTCTCATGACCCCCTATCCCTCTTCTGGTGCGCGAAGCTGACGCGAGTCGTAATTGTTCTCCCCGCCAGGTGGATACCGCGTGGAGATTGGGGCTGTTCGTCGGACCCGAGTGGCCGGAGCGTCAGCATCCACAACGCCGCGTACGAGGCGGAGAGCTAAGCGGTCGGCGCGCGTGTGTGTGGCGGACTCGGGGGCTGAACGAAAGATAGAAGCGTTGCAAAGCATAACACTGCTACAGGGGGAATCTAGACGGTATTATAATCTGACAAGCGCGAGGAAACGAGTGTGTGTGCATGCTATGTCCATGCGACAGGGCCGGGTAACCAGAACCAGTGCATATATGCGCATCTTTGGAGAAGACTGGGGGAATAGAGAGATCCGGAGGGAGAGAGCCTCTGCATGCAGCTATAATGGGGAATCGATGAGTTGTAAATGCACGACAAGTGAGCGAGCGGACGGGACGACGGACGATAATTAACGGGAACGCGTGCCTGAATAAAGAGACTAAGGAGTGCTATGGTATCGTCGACTGTGGGGTACTTAGTGACAAATGACAATGGGCAATGGGGCAATGGACGATGAGACGATAGGCGACAAGGATGTAACAGCATATCAGCACGACAAGAACGGCCCGTGTGTGAGTGCGATCATAGAGATGGAACAGAGTTGGTCGTAAGTTGATCCGTGAAGCGTGAAAAACGCATGGAGATGCATGAACAATGGTTGTAGAACAGGAACGGCCATAGCATGATCTATGGAATCAAGCGGTTCAAGGAAGGGTTCTGGTTGACCATGTTGCGGATGAAACCCACGCCGGAGTCCTCTGACGGGGCCGGAGAACCAAGTGTCTTGTTTGTGTTGGGGGTCGTCGTAACGCGCGTGGCGGCGCTGGTCTGCGAGACGTTGCGCGTGCGCTTGTTGGGGTTGAGTTGAGGGGTGGCGGCGGGCGAGCGGGTACTGCTGTCCCATGTCGGACGATCCCGAGTGATGGTAACCCTAACGGAATGACCTTCATCGGAATGCGGCGTCACCTTGCGGTTAACAGGTGTCGCAACCGTCCGCCGACTGGCTGGACGGGGTGCTTGATGAGGAGCATCCTGAACGAGGCGGGTGCCGAACTTCGCGTTCGCAGAGGACTCACGCGCATACGCCGTGGTCGGCGTTGGCGCGCGCCGGCTGCCGTTCGCCAGGGGAGCCTTGGGTTTGACGATAGGCTTCTGGAGCGTGACTTTGTCCGCACCCCAATACGAGAAGCTCATCTTACTCTTGCGGTCAGAGTCATCCGAGTCGTTAGCTGCTTCCTCCTCCTCCTCGGTCGGCATAGGAACGATGCGAGGCTGAGCGCCGGAGTGTACCTGTTGTCGAGACTTGGCAACCCTAAAACGTTAATCTTAGGATTAGAAATGCGCAGCACATCCAGATCGTAAGACATACTCTTCCATGGAGACGACACCTTCCCGAGGTTGCACGACGTTGCCGATGTCCCAAGTCTCGATCTATTGGGAGTCAGCCACATTGCTGACAGATGGTAGAGCAGAGAACTAACCTTCAAGAACTTGTACAGGTTTCGAGGCTTGGTAATCGGGCCTCTCCTGCCGGTCGTCGCGTACTTCGCCTTCCCCTGGAGCTCGGGAAGCGAGTTTGCTCGCGAGTTCGCACCCCCAGACACCAACGGCAACGAAGTCGTGCCTGTTCGCTGACATCGCAGTACGACGTCATTGAACACGACCAGCCACAAGTCCTTCTTCCCCCCAACCCCACTGCTGCCCGATTGGAGCACATCGCTAAGCCGCTTGAACGACGACTTGCCCTTGACGTTCTTAGGGTTTTGCGACGAGAGGGGAGGGGACGCAGTAGACCTCGAGTCAGTCTTCGTTGGGTCCGTGAGCGGGTTGACACCAACGACCGGTCGCTCCTCGACGAGCACGCGTGACGGCTTGGGAACCATGAGTTGCTTAACCTTGTCTAGGCCCTCGATACGTGCAAAGACGTCACGCGTCTTGTCGCGCTCCTCCTTCTGGATCTTCTCGTCTTCGATACTCCGTACGATGGTTTCGACCTCGGCAACCATCTGGAGCGTGCTCTCGTACTCGAATGTGCTGGGATCGGTGTGGTAGAGGAGGTTCTGAAAGAGGAGGGGATATTTGAGCAGCCGTTGGAACGGCTTCGAGAGCGAGATGGCGAGTCCGGTTTCGCCCTTTTCCGATGCAGTGATCTCAAGCTTTTGCACGAACTGGCAGATCTTGTGCCACTGGTCCGCATCCTGCTTCTTCGGCTTCTTGCTGGCCGTCGAGAGGGCGTTGTCGACTTGCTCTAACGCACGTTCTAAATGCAACACATAGGTGGCGTATCCATGCAGGATATGAGACTGCGGCCCGCACGTTAGTATGGGAACAGCTAACCTTACTAACTATAGACACTCACGTTCGTCACAAACACATCCGCCAATGACCGAACGAGCGGGTACTGATCCTCGTACCGCTTTCGAAGGCCTTCGCTAAGGCGAATGTGGCCATCCAAAATGCCGCCCTCGATGACCTCTAAACATTTCCGGAGGTCTTCCGGTAACTGCGCAGGAGGCACTGCCCCATGGATTATGGTATCAGGGCCAGTGCTACTCTTCTTGAATTTCCGGAGTACACGGGATGCGCCAGTGCCCGTCGTCCTCATAGATGGGGGCGAGTGCTCGTACTCCCGTTGACTGTCGGCCACAAAAGATTGCCTTCCCAGCGATTGCGTAGAGGAAGTCATCAGATTCGCTCGGGGCGGTGGAGGTAGTGACTGATGAGACCGGGAAGGGAAAGGTACCGAAGTGCCAACCTTGCTCTTCCCCGACCTCGCCGCCGTCGTGCCGTAAGGAGATCGAGGGTGGTTGTGTTTTGCCGCCAGCGACATAGTAACGGTCTTCTGCCGTGACGAGTGGAACGCGGCACCCATTCGGTCCTCAGCTTCATCCTCCTCGGCGGAATCCATCGACTCTCCGTCTATGTTGGGGTGGTTATCCTCTTTTCGGGGCGAGGTCTCGTTGATGGGTGCCGGCGAATCGGAGCGGTCGGGGGAGCCAAGGAAACGAGCGGCAATGGGAAGGTGTTCGAGGGATTCTCGGGGAGTATCAGCTCGAAGAAGGTCATCGTAGAAGTCCAACGGAGTCGGTGATGATACCGGGGATACGATGTGAGGATGAAGAAGGGGCTCAATAAACGTCTCCTTCATCTTCAGCAGCTCATTCACGTATCTGAACTGAGGTTACTATGCAACAACCAAATGGAACCGAATAGTGTACGCACCTTTCCTCACTCGCAACAATCTCCCACAACACCTCCTGCCGAGTCCGCTCTCTCTGTCCGAGGTTGGACACGAGATCGTCCTCCGCACCTTCACTCCATGATTGCGCGGCAAGGATACGACTGCTGGTATTGCTCATCTGAGAGAACGGAGTCGTCGAACGCAATGACTGGTGTAGCGACGCTTCGTAGCCTTTGACAGAGTATGGGGAGGTAGCTGTCCGTGTGGAACCTGGCTTGTTGGACTTGAGCGTCGAGGCAACATCAGTGCGGGACGACGCCGCAGTGGAAGTCGACCCACGCGTTTCCTTGCCGTGGGCTGCATGGAAACGCGACACAGACGACTTGACTGCAGCGCCCGGGGTGGGTGTAGGCGTGGGCGTGTCTGCGCCAGGAAGGGCGCGGTCTTGGAGGGGTCCTGGGGTTGGAGGGGGAGATAAGAACGCGACCTTCTTCTGCGCATCTGAGCTCGTCCCGTTCGCGGCCTTGCGCGAGCTGCGGCCAGTTGAATCTGTTGACCCATCGGCGCGTGTCGAATGGTGACCCTCGGAAGCCGGCGTGGACTCTACTGCTACAGGAATGTTCTCCTTCGTTTCGGTGGCAGGCAGTGGTGGATTTGCAGCGATAGGCGTTGTCGTGAGGGAGGATTCAGTGGAAGAGGACGACGACTCGCCAATGGGGGGCAATGGGCGGATGGAGAGTTCGGGGAGCGGTTTAAACGAGTTGATGGAGTTGGGGGTCGACGTTACGCGTGTTGTCGGGGGCCAGTCTGGGAGGGGAGGGAGCTGGGGTACCTTTTCCTTGGGAGCCTGAGGGTCCTTCTCTCTGTCTTTCTCTCTGCCGCCCGCGAGGCCGCGGTTCAAACGAGTGAGGAAGGCCTTCATGAGGTAACGTACAGCGGCTGACCTCGCTGTCGAGGCAGCTTGTTGAGAGAAGGAAGCAGAGGCTGCGGGGAGGAGGAGCGTGGAGACGGCGCGCACTGCTCAGGCGGTCCAGCTGCAAGTCCTCCAATGTCTGTGACGTGACGGTATGGCAATGTCACACCCCATCTCCCCTCGGAGCCACACCGTACGCGTGACAGCGCCCCGCTGCCTCGTGGCCATCCCCGTCCTGCCTCCCACCATGGCCCTCCGACCGGCGCACGAAACAAAGCACATTCCATTGCTCCAGTACCCCTTCCGCGCCCACCTCTTCCATCTCACGCAGCTTGACAACGGCGCGACCAACGGCACCGGTCTGTGGCTAGGCGCACAATGCCTGTCCTTGTACCTATCCGACCTTCTCAAAAACAAATCAACGTCACCCTCCGGCTTGTCTGCCGGTGCAAAAAGCCCCAATAGGGCCATCGAGCTAGGAAGCGGCATCGGTCTCTCTGCGTGCGTGCCATGATCGCCGCTTCGCTTTCTTGCGCTCGCCCACATATGTTCTCCAACGTTCTCTTTCTCTGGCACCAATCTTAGGCTCGCGTTGGCGTCCATGGGCTGGGACGTGATTGCGACCGATCTTCAAGATGTTATCTCGGCCGTTCTTTCTCCCAACATATCCCGGAATCGCGCCAACCTTCCCCCAGGGTCGGGCGCAATCGAAGTTCGCGTTCTCGACTGGACCGTACCTCCTGACAGCTGGCTGTGGGATAACCCCAACGTTATTGCCTCGCAGCGGCTCGACGTGCCGTCAAACACCAGACGGGAGAACCCAATCCTACGCCCACCGCTCGATCTAATCATCTCATCCGATACATTATATTTGGCGGAACTAGTCACGCCTCTCATGCGCTCTCTTCACGAAGTCTCTAGGCTTTCCGTCTCGGCCTCTCCAGAAGCCCGTGCACCCCCGATCTATCTGTGTGTAGAACGCAGGGATCCTGGGATGATGGACCGCGCATTGTCTGAGGCAAAGGAGGATTGGAACTTCAAAGTGGAACGAGTGCCCCATAAGAGACTTGCCAAAGCCATGGAGAAGGGCGGAGCCCGGTGGGAGAAGGGGGAATGGGACGATGTGGAAATATGGAAGTTGATTCTGCAGATGTGATGATGGGGGCGCTGGTGCGCAGGGTATATGGCATACTTAGCTTGAGACATAGTACGTACATGTATATATCGTATACGGAAAAGGTATCAATCTTCTTGTACTTCATCATCGTATGTAGTTTGCCACATCTTGGATCCGATGGCCGGCGTATGGTTAGATGCATGTGGCCCCTACCCAGATGTCATGTCTAGAGCCGTCTTGAGAGCGCAGCATTCGATGTGAAGCTTCAGTAGCAGCATGCATGACTCAGACGTCCAAGGTTTCCCTGCTATAAACTGGCAAGTGCTGATTAATAAACAGTAACAGAACTAGCACGCGCAACTAACGATAAGTCCGTGGAAGATGGATCGCTGTCGGAGTCTTCTCGCCTAGTGGCTACGAGGCGTAGTGTCCGATCAAATCCGTGTGCAGACTAATCGACGAGTGTCAGGAGTTATTGGGGCCAGGTGTAATCATAGTGAGACTGACGAGATCTCTCCAGGTTTCTTCCTCATCGTTCTCTGTCTGCAGTTGATATACTTGCATAAAGCCCTTAAATCTGAACACGGTGAATAGGTATTGCGATCGCAAGAAAATGAGAAGAGCGGTACTGACGTCAAGCCTCCGTCGTCCGTCACGTCCATGAACTCTAGCAGTTCCTCCTTCGTCGCATCATCGAACGGCGTGCCATTCGTATCTTGCGCCCATGAATCCAGCCCCTCTGGTGAAAGGTGTGCGCCTTCAGGAGGCTCCAGGAATTCTCCATGATTTTGCGTCGACGCCCTCGGGGTGCAGTACTTGGCAAAGATATGCTTCAGACATGACTCTAGCTGAACCGCCCCGTGTCAACCTTAAACCACACAGCCCATTCACACATGACCTCCACGCACCTGCATCGAAATAGCACCATCATCGTCTAGGAGTTGCACGCCCGCTTCAGGCGGATTCCGCCTGCCCTGCCTCGAGTCCGGCTCAGGTGTCTCAGGGCGCGGGGACTGAGTGCCGCTGCGAAGCTCCTCTATATCGCGGTGCGTTTTGTACATCGAACTCCGTGCGCGTACAGAGAGGGTCGAGCCGGGTATGAAAGCGAGCGCGGATTTAGAGGAAGTGGCGGCGACCCGGACGCGCCTCAGAGTCGCAGTGGCAAAAGTCCAAGACGCGGTCCATGAACAGGCCCTTGTTTGCCCGATACGGCAACTAGTCTGGTGTTGCCGCACGTGGCCTGACCCGATCGGGCCCGAGTCGAGGTGAGGACTTGCCAGTGCCACCGTACCTCCACTACTAGTACCAGGTTCACGACCTTCACGACCTACATCCACCATGGCGGCGCGCACAGAGCCCCTGTCAATCGAGTCCTTGCTGCAGAAACAGCGCGAGGAGAAGGAGGCCGCTGCGAAGGTGTGTCTTGTTCTCGTTCAAGATGGTTTGGGTTACTAAACAACCGTTGCTGTACAGCCTAAGTTCCTCACAAAGGAACAACGCGCCCAGCTTGCCATCCAGAAGCGTGGGCAAGAGATCAGGGAACAGCGAGAGAGGGAAGAGCGCACCAAGCAAGACCGCGAGGCCCTAGAGCGGGAGGCGGAAGAGATCAGGGCTAGGGACAGAGAACGGGAACGTGCGTCGCGGTACGGCAGTGGTGGTGGCGGACGCAGTGAGTGTTTCGTTTATATTTGCTATCTTTTCGCTCACCTCATATGCACAGACGATGACCGGTACGACCGAGACAGGGACCGAGACCGAGGCGACCGTTACGGAAGGCGCGACCGTGACAGACGACCACCACAGGACGACCGCAGAGGAGGAAGCTCCTATCAGGGCGTCCCTACAGGGCCCCGAGCAGACCGCGGAAAGGCCCCTTCCACCGGCCCCGCCTCATCTTCGACGCCAAACCCTGTTCAACCCTCTAGCTCCTCCCATGGGAACGGCAATTCCGCCCTTGCTGAAGCTTCCCAGTCGTATGACCCGCCCATGACCGATAATGACCTGACGGCAATTCGTTCGCGGTACCTTGGCGTAGACAAGAAGAAGCGCAAGATCCGTAAGATGAATGACCGCAAATTCGTCTTTGACTGGGATGAGCAAGATGACACATACAATGCGGAGACGCCAGGTGCTATCGGGAGCCAGCGCCAGGGTGCTCAAGTCGGTTTTGGCCGCGGACATATCGCGGGCATGGACGACGCCGGGGGAGCGATTGTGCCTGGGCGGAGGGATAGTGCAGAAGGCACGGTAATGGCCGATCCGTTGGAGAGAAGAAAGGGCACAAGGGCGGGCATTGATGAGAGGCATTGGTCGGACAAGTCCTTGGACGAGATGAAGGAACGTGACTGGCGTATTTTCCGCGAAGACTTCAGTATCGCTGCAAGAGGTTCGTCTATGCTTCCGTGTCCTTTCAATCGGTCACGGCAATAACCTGTCAATAGGTGGACATATTCCTCATCCCTTGAGGTCTTGGAGAGAATCCGCTATCCCTGTTGAGATCCTCGATATTGTTGACAAGATCGGCTACAAGGAGCCATCGCCTATTCAGCGACAGGCTATCCCAATCGGTCTGCAAAACAGGGACATCATCGGTATCGCGGAGACTGGTGCGTCCTCGCCGCATTCTTCCACTGCATCTAGGTGACTAACGTATGCATTCAGGTTCCGGTAAGACGGCTGCCTTCGTCATTCCGATGTTGGCATTCATCTCCAAGCTTCCGCCGTTCACCGACGACAATAGACATCTCGGTCCGTACGCTCTCATTCTCGCGCCAACGCGCGAACTGGCGCAGCAGATTGAGTCCGAGGCGAAGAGGTTCGCAGGTCCACTAGGGTTCACGTGTGTCTCCATCGTTGGTGGTGTATGTATCAATTACTCCGTCCTTGTATCCTGTATTCCCAGACTGATTGACCTTACCCTAGCGTTCGGTGGAAGAACAACAATTCAACCTTCGTGCTGGTGCGGAGATCATCATCGCCACGCCAGGTCGTCTCAAGGACGTCATCGAGCGCCATGTCCTCGTCCTCTCGCAATGTCGTTACGTTGTCATGGATGAAGCGGACCGTATGGTTAATCTGGGTTTCGAAGCCGACTTGACCTTCATCCTCGACAAGCTTCCCTCCGACACCATGGAGGGCGAAGACCAAGGTGAACAAATGGACGTCGATGGGGAGACGATGATCAAAAAGGGCAGGAACCGTGTCACCACCCTTTTCTCGGCGACCATGCCACCTCCGGTCGAGCGATTGGCAAAGAAATACCTGAAGAAGCCTGCTATCATTACTATTGGTGAGGCTGGTAGGGCGGTTGACACAGTCGAGCAAAGGGTCGAGTTCGTCAACGGCGACGAAAAGAAGAAGTGGGTGCCTTTCAGTTTTACGTCAATAGTACATAAAGTTAATAATTCCGCAGGCAGCACATGCTCGAGATCCTCAATTCCGGGCAATTTGCGTCACCGATCATCGTGTTCGTCAACCAGAAGAAGACGGCAGATGTGGTCGCCAAGGATCTGCACCGAGCAGGAGTACGTATCCACTCATTTTTATCCGCGCTCTTGCTCATGCGACCGCCTTCGCAGTGGAGTGCCGCCACCCTCCATTCCGGCAAGAACCAAGAGCAGCGAGAAGCCGCTTTGCAGTCCCTCCGGACTGGCGACTCGGATATTCTCGTGGCCACTGATCTTGCTGGCCGTGGTATTGATGTGCCAGACGTCACGTTGGTCATTAATTACCAGATGTCCAACACCATTGAGGCATACGTCCATCGTATCGGTATGTGCTTGGCAGTTAAACTGTACTCCGCGGCAGCAGAGAGTCTAATAGATCGCTACCCCGCCTACAGGTCGTACTGGTCGTGCCGGCAAACTAGGAACGGCTATCACATTCCTCTCGAACGACGACGATGAAGTCATGTACGTATTCACCCTTGTCTCACATGCCATCATGTTTCTATACTAATACGATCCTCGGAATGTGTAGGTACGATCTCAAGCAAGGCACGTATACATGTTTCCACAATTCCTCGAGGTTTCGCCGGCTGACTGGTGCAATTTCCGTTTTTGCTCCAACAGAAATTTCGAAGAGCCCGGTGTCGAAGGTTCCTGCCGAACTCGCGAGACACGAGTCTGCTCAACACAAGGTGTCGAAAGAGATGAAGAGGAAGCGAGATGCCGAGGACCAGGGTTGATCTTGGTCGGAATGCAGGATGCTGGCAGTGGACGTGTCGATTCCACCTGCGATTGGTGCGTGCCTGCCATCAGTGGTTTGGAGATCGCATTTGTGGAGTGTCTTGGACAAACGTGCGTTGTGCTCATTGGCTGTTACGCAGCTATCTTAACTGGACGATGTAAAAATATTTACGGGGGCGTATGCATCGTTCAAGAGCGGTAGATTTTGACGAAGTGAACGCGTGAACGGTTGTGGCCTAGTTGATGTGGCCGGTTCTAGGATGCTGAGTGGTGTTGACAATCCCATATCGACCTTTATCGACTGACATGACTGCACCTTAGTCTGCACCAACCGATCGCCTTATCTGAACCATATATTCCCCTTGTTCAAGACCTATGACCGGGCACGATACTTAAAATTTGAAAGCTTCAAAGCTTTGCAGTCCCCGACCATAGTAGGACCTGGGTTACCTTGCGCTTTTTGACCTCGTGGTTCGTCTCATACAATCACAAATATTCACAAAATTCTCTTGGCCCGCCTGATGTACACAGGATCAAACCACTCCGTGAGCCCGATCGCTCTGGAGCAACTCTGGAGTCACCACCCGCGGTGACGTCCACCGTTAACGGTCCACGATGTGACAAACGCCACCATCAGTCGACAGCGCCACAACCGAGCCGTGCACGTTGCTCCCGTGTTCCTTTGCGTCGGGAGAGCCCAGTTTGTGCGGGCCCTGCGCTTGACCAGCGCTTGAGCCTTGACCACCCGAAGCTGTCGACTTGAGCGTCATTGACCGACGTTGCATTCATGACTATATCGTGACAATGAAAGTCACGGGTGAACGCATTTCACGGTCGCGTACGCAGCAGCTTTTCCAGTCAGTTAATTGTCTCTATTTGCTTCCAGGTGTACCGGAGTGTACTCATCTCGGCTGCCGGACCCCGACTTTACCGGACTTACCACAAGTCTGGCATTGGGCAATTACGTTCTTAGGTCAGATGTACTGCTCCCGAACCTCTCCTAACTACTCAGCATCTTTCCTTCTGGGATTTAGGGTGACCCCATCGCAACTAAATATACAGGCGTCTCGCACAAATGTCGCTGTTGTGGCGCGACCCCTTGTCATTGGCAAAGTACCGCAGTTAAACTGGTTTCGGTCCATCGATAACGGCGCACGCGTCATGGTTTAACCAGAAAATGGAATGGAGGCGCGCCGCCGCCGCCGTCCGCAGTCCGCGGTCGCCGCGCGCTCCTAAGCTTTCCCAAGTATGTATGGATATCTTCCGAGGGCTGCATGCGATGCCGTCGTATCTGCCCGGGCCGTGTTGTTGGACTGTACTGTATGCATGCAGCTAAGTATGACGATTACTATGTACTGCCGAAACTATCTTTCAAGCTAACCCTGCAGGGCATCCATCCTCGCCTTCGGGTGAAGGCCAATTGTCGGAGCCGCTGGCCCAGCGCTGGCCTAAGACTAGCTAGAAGTAAAGCAAAATACGTAGTAGTGTCATCCTTTCTAGGTCCTTCTCTTACAGTCTCGTACACTCCCATCTAAACCCGCGCAGCGATCTACAGCAAGTACATACTACATAGTGCGGGTGGAGCCAGGTGGGTACGACAGCGGCTCAGCCACAAGTTGTCAATTGGTGGGAAGGGTTTGTATTTTCCTGAATCAACCGCGTGTCGACGTGAAGCAACCAGCTGGCCGCAAGTCCGAAAGGTCGGTTTCCGATCCTGACAAACATTAGAGCGGTACATAAGTTACTGACGGCGGAGAGCTGACAAAGTGATCTCGTCGAACGGAGGAGGGCAGATATCGCGCCCATGCAATCCCGGAAAACGGGAGGCAGCGGCGTTGTGGAAGCCTGACAACGCTCCGAGCTGCATTCCTCGCCTATAGGCCTAGCCAACGGTCGCTGGAAGGTGGCCGGTTTTATCAGTTGTGAGTGTTCCACGAAGAAGACCTTTAGGGGGGATCTTTGAACACGCCTCTGAAGGCAGGCACTCGCTTACGCCCTGAACACAGCATTGAAAAGGCGTGTTATACGTGCGTCGCGCGTCCTTGATCCTAAGAAAAGCAAAGCGCCCTCCTCGCCAAGGGCAACTTGTCAAAGAAGCCTGTTATGCAGCATGCATAGGCGGTCGGCAGCTGCTACGCCGTATGTAAATGGGCGACTGCGCTGCGATGAGGTGCGTAACTCACAACTGGAAAACTGTCGACCGAAACGTACTTGCAGGGAACGCTCGAAGTCACCGAACACATCGTTCGCACTCCGAGCCCGGCGTCGGACAAGAGCGATCCGGATATCGCGTACACCTGGCCATGGCCCGTCCTGGTGCCACTCGGGCGAACGGGAGTTCGCACTTCGCGCCCGTTCCGACAACGAAATCCGAAGTCCGAGCCGACGGAAGCCTCTGGCCACTTCTCCTGTGAACAGTGAAGGGCACGGTAAGACATCACAACGAGCGGCGAGTCCGACGGAGCCTGGTCGCGGCCCATCGGTACGGAAATCCGACATATGCATCCGAACTGGCGAAATTCGATTCGCCACTCCGTGTACACGAGGCTCAGAACATATCGGTACACCTTGAAGCTCTCGACAGTGACTCGGTGACGTATGTACGACACGCCTGCATTTCCCCCCTCTTTTGATAATGTTCCAACAGCCGTTGTGGCTGCGACCTCCGGATAGATGACAAACAAACTCGTCGCAGGTGCACCGCACGACCCCGTCGCCGGTGAGTATTAAGTCATGATATGTAGCGAGGGCAGCCACGGCCAGCATTCAATACATAAGTACTTACGTTCACTGCACTGAACCGTTCAGCATGCAAGGTCCCTGATGCTCGTGATGCTCGTGACGGCATGTGCCATCCTCACGGAGCAGAGCAGACTAGAGCAGATCGTTAATCCTTCCCATCCCGTCGGTCTCAGTCTCTGTAACTATGATTATGACCGTCTACGATACCGATCAAGATACTCGGGCACCGCGCGGTGTGCTCATCACGCGCACGGTAAGTAAGTAACGAGCTCGCCACAGGGCCCACGATGATCAGCTCCTTCCGTGTGATGTGTGGATGGTGTAGATCCCGCAACGCGGCGCCGGCGACGACAATAACTGCTCAATATTACAGTACCACTCACACAGCACCGAACAAGAAGAAAATTTTGGATGTGCTGTATCTACAGATGGAGCCCCAGCTATCGCGAGCCGGCGAAGGCCCGCTCCGTGCTTCGGAGCGACCGGGGATGGACACATGGAGTTGAACTTTTGTGAGTGGACAAGCTTCAGATGCGCTGCGCGGCCGCTCCATGAAAGTTGAGAATATCAGTACCCCAAAGCGGGCATCAGAAGCAAGACATTCATTAGAATTATCGAGCTCCGCACGGCTGTATACTTACTATACACAGAGCAGTCAAGATCCAGCGCCGTGCGTCCACACAAACAGAAATGGCAGACATAAGTATGGCCCAGGCGAGCTCACGAACGTAGATCCACCTGCACCCAAAAGCTTCACCCTACTTACAGTACGCCGGGTGCATACGGGTAGCTATTAAAGGGGAGAGGAAAGAAGAGTGACAGGGGAGGGCCACCTGACCGGTGACCACCCGCGATGGGAACGCATTAGCTAGTTTCGAACGCGGCGAATTTGAAGAACACAGCAGGAGGGACCTGAGACCACGGATGCGAAGTACTAGTGATGTCACCTCTTGTCACCTTCGCGGGTCCTGGATGCCCCAGCAGATCGGGCCTGGTGGGAGCGACGGTTTGTCAATGCGCAGTATCCGAAGCGTCTGCCTGCTAAGTTCGTGCTCTGCACTCGGCGCCTTCTGGTGCGTTTGGGCGGGCTAGGTTCAGGTCAGCGGCCGTGCGTATGTCGACCTGGAGCTGCCTGAAAATCGAGTGACTAGTTAAAACTAGTCAAGCCGGCGAATAAGGTCCGAGGCGTTGCTCCACTTTATCGTAACACGCCTCGAGGACCCCCGCTTGCTTGTGGGGCTCTCACGCCGCGGGCGTGAGTGAGACGCACGCTGACATATCGTCAGTGTTGACCAGTGGTAGAGCAAACAATTGAGATATTCGGAATAACACACCTATTGACAGACTGTGCCTAGTATGCAGATGGGCGTCGGCGCGCATGGGTTTTGAGTACGATGGCCTTGCTCATGTTCTGCTGTATGCGCATGCGCCGCTGCGAGAAATAAAGTACCGACTCCAGGGGTTCCCGGTCATGCAGCGCGCGCCTTGAGGGAGGTTACACGCGGAGTGGCGCGAGAGCCGTGGCGGCTCTGGTCCCCTGATGCCGATTGTTTCAGATAAAATCGTGTCGTGCATATGCTCACATGGGGAAGCTCCATTGGGGTTGTTTGGACACTGACGGAAGCCTCCGTCGGAAGGGTGTGGAGAAGTTGGGATCCGCCGTCGTCGTAGCGCCCACATGCACTTGGGTTGACGCAAGATGCAAGTTGAAACGTTGGAGTTGAACGTTGAACGTTGAACGTTGAAGTGCCAGTACTGCAAGACCGCGCGCACGGGCAGGCGGACGAGCGGATGCCCGCACAATGTCCGCAGAAAGTTCTGGGACATAGGCACTTGACTCGGGTGCCCTTTCGGGCGATTTGGAAGTGAAAGGATGAGCGAGAAGAGACAGGCCGTGCGAAGCGCACGCAGGATAGACGGGTGCATTCAATCGTACTGGCCAACTCGGCAGGATGGACGACGTATGAGGCTGCGGTCTCGCACATGGACCGATCGGGCTGGAGGAAGATCGGCTGAGCTCACACGTTTGCGGTACTATACTGGTAATGCCCAGCGAACGGGTCGTGGAGGTCGCGAGACAGGTCGAATTGCCGGAAGACTTTGCGAGGTGGCAGAAAGCGATGAGAGCGGGGAGAGGCGAGGTGCGCTATAGCGAGGGTGTGTTAGTTTACTTGGTGGACGTTCTTGGCGAAGGGCTAATTAGGAGTACTACTATGTGTTGACAGAACAATATGTTCGTTAAGAGAGAAGCTTTGATCGTCGGAGATAGTGCCAAGGAATTTCCTGCGCTGAAACAGTGGATTCTCGTAACCGTGGAATGGCATGTTTGGGTGGGCCGAAAGAGAGAATGCTTAGCTTGTACTAAGAGAATAGGCCTACTTGGAAGACAGGTGCCCAGGAGATCTCGAATGTTAACTGTGCCGGCGCTGGCTTGGGCGCGAGATTGAGGAAATGTGGGCAGACGGATTCGAAGGGAGGATGGAATGATGAACCAGTCGGCGTCGAGTACGTACTCGGTGGACGCTGAACGTTGACGTTAAAGTCGATTAGAGGATGCCGATTGGAGGGAGAGGTATACGATCCTCGTGCATAACTGAGAAGCCAGGTAGATGACTGGCCAGGAGGACATACCTGCATCGCCCGACCGTCCGGAGGAGCGTAAGTGGAATTAGGCGTGGGCAGATGACGAAGCAGCCATCGATATTTAAAAACCACAGGAAACGCGTGACTCGGACGTGTGATGCCGAGGAGACAATCCCGGCACGCAGATGATTGGATGACGTCTTTTTGGCGGCCGTCGGTTCATATCGGGCGGCGGGCTGAATCCGGCAGCGGGCAGCGGGCAGCGGCCGGAGGGGCGTGCGGCGGGGACGGAGGAGGAGCGGTGGTGGCACTGGCAGAGAGGACGGGCGGACCGGACCGGAAGAATCTGAGATTGGGCCGAATGATGCGCGCCGCATAACAAGTCGGACTGGCCCGTCGCTGGTTGGCCCTCAGCCTAATCCGCCCTCGGTCGC
Source organism: Ganoderma leucocontextum (assembly GCA_020736865.1). Taxonomy (NCBI): domain Eukaryota; kingdom Fungi; phylum Basidiomycota; class Agaricomycetes; order Polyporales; family Polyporaceae; genus Ganoderma; species Ganoderma leucocontextum. Next base: position 2,132,412 of record JAHKGY010000003.1, on the reverse strand, counting down.
TCCCCCCGCTCTCCTCCCTGCTCTCTGCCATCTCCCAGTCCACATCTTTTCTTTCCTCTGCTCACCCCCGCCCGACGCCTCCCCGTCATCATGTTGTCTGCGAAGCCCATGCAGTCTATCGACCTCTCCGTCCCACCATCACATCCGCCTTCACGGCATTCCCCCGCAACGCTTCCTGCTCAATCCGACCCTCGCCCTCCGTCATCCCTCGTTCCTCCTTCGCCCGCAATCGCCGTCCAGTCTCCGTCTCCCATGGAGATGGCTTTCCCATCTAGTCCTTCCCCCCCAAATCACCTCGTGCACCCACCCTCACAGGAGCAGGTGAGCTCCTTGTCCTCCTTTCCTCATCTCCTCTTCCATCCCTCCTCCCTCTTTGACTTTCTCATTTCGCCTTTCAACGTTTGCTCATGTTTTGCTTTCCTTTCCTCCTCTCGCGCAAGCAGGCTCCCACCCCCAAGAGACGTCCATCGCGTTTCCTCTCTACCTCCTTCCCCAGAAAGAGGTCTCCCTCTCCCCACAAGTCCCCTACCTCGGCCAGTCCGACCTCTGAACTTCCTGAACAGCCACCGTCCTCCTCACGGTCTCTGTTCGGCAGCCGCAAGCCCAGTGTTCAATCAATGTCCTCCGCTGCCAGCTCTCCAGGTCCCACTTCCCGTAATTCCCCTGAACGCGACGTCCAACCAAGTGTCCCGCCATCTGCTACTGTTCTTCCAAATCCTCCTCCTACGCCCGCAACGCCAGCACTTCCATCCACACCCGTCCACAAGACCTCCAAGCCTGCCCACAACCCCCTTCATGATTTGAAACGCTTCCTACATAATCATATACCCCACTCCAATCATGGAACTCCCGATACCTCTGCCGGTGCGTCGCCAGGCGAGCTCAATAGCCCGGATCCTCGATCGGTCCACCACCTCGAGGTCCCCTCGCCTACCGTTGCTTCCTCCTCAGCTCTTCCCAACCCCCTCGCTGGATCGTCGTTTCCCTCCACAAACGCTTCCCAGGAACACATCACTATTGTTGGCGAAGTCAAGCACAAAGAGGGTCGGTTCTCTTCGCTCCTCCGTGGTCACCACCACAAGGAGAAGTCGAAACCACACGAGGAGGAGAAGCCCAACGGAACCGGCAAGGTTGCAAAGACACCCTCTCCGGATGAGGCTTCGCAGAAGAGCCAGACTAGTTCTGGTTCTCCTCCGCGCTCTCTTTACTCGCAGACGAGTAAGACAAGCAATGCCCAATCCGTGGCTGCGAGCTCGGCGTTGTCAACAAAAACCGACAAGCATCACGATCAACGGGGTCGCAAGGGTCGCAGGCGCCAAGGCTCCATCCCGGGCACCGCACCTTACGCCGCCGTTTCGTTATCCCAGGCCACGCAGGTGCAGATGTCGAAGAAGTACGGCAAGTGGGGACGTGTTCTGGGTTCGGGTGCTGGTGGTACGGTGCGTTTGATCAAGGCGTCGAGCAAGAACGGTGGCACCACATTTGCCGTGAAGGAGTTCCGGCCGAAGCGACAGGGCGAGTCGGAGAAGGAGTATCAGAAGAAGGTGACCGCGGAGTTCTGCGTGGGCAGCACCCTCAAGCACCAGAACATCATCGAGACCGTGGACATTGTCACCGATCACGGGCATTATTATGAGGTGCGTTATTACCGTCGGGCCGCATACATGTGTGTGCGGGGAAAGCGGGCTTCGCTGATCGTTGGCGTGGGGTTCGCGTTTCCTTGCGCTCCGTAGGTTATGGAGTTCGCACCGTACGACTTGTTCAGTGTCGTCATGTCCGGCAGCATGACGCGCCCGGAGATCTACTGCGTCTTCCGTCAGATCTGCGATGGTGTCGAGTATCTTCACTCGCTTGGGCTTGCGCACCGGGATCTCAAGTTGGATAACTGCGTCATGACGAATGACAACGTCGTCAAGCTCATTGACTTCGGTACTGCCACAGTCTTCCACTACCCAGGGAAGAAGACGACGCTGGCAACAGGTATCGTTGGCAGTGACCCTTACCTTGCCCCGGAGGTCCTGTCTCAGGAGAGCTACGACCCTCGCAAAACGGATGTCTGGAGTGTCGCGATCATCTTCATGTGCATGGTGCTTCGACGCTTCCCTTGGAAAATCCCCGACCCCAAGAGCGACCCGAGCTTCCGTGCATTTGTGAACGCGCACCCCGACTTGTCGGCGAAGCCACCACCGCCGAAGCAGATCGAGCAGAAAAAGGAAGACGAGCCAGAGAAGGCGAAGGAGTCTGAGCGCCAGGACACCGACTTGTCACACACCGAGTCGGTCGCCGCCTCTTCCACTGCTCCGGACAGCTCTGCGCCCACATCATTGTTCGACTCGGAGGATGCGTCAGTGGCTGAGACGTCGAGTATCAATAGCACGGAGCTCACCGCGCCGTCGATGGTCTCGATGTCCCTGGAAGAGCGGGAAGAGTACGAACTTGACCTCCGCCGCAACCGGGTACGCGCCTCCCTCCACGCCGGCGTTGTGTCGCAGTCCACGCAGACGCTCCCTGCCATCTTCAGTGAGATGGTGCCGATCAGTCGGATCGACAGCCCGCAAGAGATGGACGCGTCTGTGCTCTCGTACCCGCGTCCTGGATCGTCGACGGAGTCTCTTCCTGTGTCACCTTCCTTGATGTCGGTCGAGCTTAACAAGCGTCCTTACCTCGTCTCCAACCATCGCTCGAATACCGCTCCCCTACTCATCTCGACCGGCGTCCAGTCGCCACCAGAGACCACCGAGGCGGACGTCTCCTCGAGCCCGATCAAGTCGCGGGACTTCGCGCTCCCCAACGGCAAGCCTCAGGAGCTCGCAGCTGTCACTGCTGTCCAGGAGAAAGTCGCCGATGCGCAGAAGTCCGTCGAGGGGTCGAAGGAGAAGGCTTCGCCCTCCACGCCGACGCCCTCGCGTCCCAAGCCGGAACCCAAGGACTCGAATGCGACCGTGCGTCGACCCCGTCCACGCACCTCCAGTGTCACGTCCGTCGCGACCTTCCACTCCGGCGGTGCAGAGACGATTTTCCGTCTGCTCCCGCGCGAGTCGCGTCCGGCGATCCGGCGCATGCTCTTCGTCGAGCCCTCCGCGCGCTGCACGCTCACGGACCTCCTCAAGGGAAAGGGCAAGTTGAACGACCTGCTGTGCGGCTGCAACTCGCACGACAAGGACAGCCCGCGGTGCCAGGACCACTGCTGCGCGCCAGAGGAGGAGGACGAGGGTGACCCGTGGTTGAAGAGCATCGTGTCGTGCTCGGACGGGGGGCCTCCCAAGCACCACCACATCAGGGTCACCGTCGACGAGAAGCATAACAAGAGGCGTTTCTTCTAGACGTGCCCTGGCTCTGCGTATTTAGCTGCTCACGCCGTCGCCCGTTGGATGGCCGAGTCGTGCCCCGGCCGCGTCGAGGCTGGAAGCTTTGCTTCCTGCCCCCTGGCGGTTGCTATGTCGGCAACGCTTGTTCATCGCCCCCCTCTAACCTTGCTCACGTCGACGTTCCTCAGCTTCGGCGCACCACATTGTCGTTCTCGTCGCGCCTATGCGTCGACGACCGCCCTCGCCTGCTTGATCTTATTCTTCCATTTTTTACTTGCTTTATATATCTGTTATTCTTCCGTGCGCGTAATATGCACACTTTCTATTACTTTACCAATATGCATAGACAGAAGACGGTGCTTCGCTGCTTCCTTCATCTCCTCCCGCATATCCACGCATTTTGCTTCTTCCTCTACATCGTGCGTCTTGCGCTAGCCGTCCCCCATGCACTCACACGCCGTGGGCCCTTGCTCGTCGGACACTGGCTGTCACCTGCATTCGCATCCGTCCCTCATCTTCGTCTTCCGTCGGTCGCCCGTCGTTACTTCTTGGTCAACCACTTTCATCTCCATGTTGGATCACCACACCATTGCACCACGCATGCCACCTCCATCTTATTTCCTCTATACACAACTTGCTTACCACTCACCCCCTTACCCCTTTTCCATTCCTGCCGCATCCCCCACGCATGGACCTTTGACGATCTCTCTAGGGGCAACTGCGCACGCGCACGACTTGCGAGGGGTTTCGGCTACTGCACCCGCACGAGCCCGAACTCCCTCGTCATGACCTATACAGACCACACGAAGACAACCAAAACGAACATAAAGATGACCTTTCCCCTCGCTGTACAGTTATATGATACTAGATCTAAAGAGCGGTCGTGTAATTGTACGCGTACATCTCACACCAATATATCGCCTGCATACATGTCGTGGACGATATCAATTTGCGAGGTGTGGATTTGGATGGTTCGTCCTGCGTGCCTCACTTTCGAAGCTCATAATATTAAAGCTATCGTGACGGCCTTCCTGGCTAACCTTGAGCCTGTCCGAGTTGTTATCCGGGCGAGTATGGCAAGTCGATGTGCAATAATGTGCGTCTTGGGTCGGCAGCTGCGCTGGGTGCTGGGTACGGTGCACCAGGAAGGCTGCGGGGACTCCTAACTCGGGGACATCGACCCCAGGATCTAGACGGGTCCCTGGCAAAGGAGAGCTTGGTGATCGCGAGGCTGCGCCCCTGGATTGCGTCCAGGTGTATTACTTATGCCGTACTACCTATGCCTTCGAGTTCTCTGGCTTCTGCGACACCGGCGTAAGCGTGCCTGTAGACCGTGACAATGCCCCGAGCACTCCGTGGAGCTCCGATATGGTCTCTCGTAAACGCAGGCGGCGTCGTCGCGCGCGGGGAACGTTAGACGTACGATGGCTCGGAAGATGAAGATGAACGTGGAATGAGCGACTGTAATTCATCGCACCCCCCGGGGGTCAGCGCACGCAGATGCGCTTCTGTCACGCTCGCTCTGGCCCCATTGCGGGGACGTCAGTTTACTTACCAGCTGACGCTCTTCGCCTGACCGTGGCATATGTCAATCGCGCTTTGAATCTGTCGCTCCGTGGACATCGCGGCGAGGCATCGAACGCATGGACGCTCGGTCTTCTGGAGGGGGACAAGGACAAGCAGAATGGTGACGTGCGGTTAAGTGAGTCCAACGGGGGCTTCTAGCTCAACACGCAGGCGGAGAATATCCCAGAGAAGAGAAAATCCGGACCCAAGTCCATTGGCATTATGCAGCATCTCGCGCCGCGCACGAGAATCACGCGGCGGATACAAGGAAGTTCGTGTGCGCGGTAATGGTCTGCTACGTCTGCGTACACACGGGTAATTACCGTCGTCATCATAGCTCGTCCCGGTGCTTCTTCGCCTTGGCCTTGTCCTTGTCTTCCTGCGCGTCCGCATCGTCTACGTCCTTCGAGTCTTGCCTTCGCGAATTCGGAGCAGCCTTGGCCTTCCCTCCCGCAGTATCGGACCCCGCTCCGCGAAGAATGTCCTGTAGCCGAGCTTTGAAGTTGTCGTCGAGGTAGAGGTCGTCAGCGCCTTCCTCGAGGTCAATGTCGATGTACTCGACGATCATCTCGCCCTCACCATCGGGGACCTTCTCGATCACGAAGTGCGAGTCCCCGACCTGCGCCCCATCTTGCCGCGCGAGCAGCCGCTGCAGCGCCTTGCGGAGGACCTCGGAGCGCGGGCCCGCATCGGCGGAGCCCTTCTTCGCGTCGTCCTTGTCCTTTTTCGCGCCTTCGGGAGCTGGCGGAGGAGGGGCGATGACCTTCTTCTGCGGCTTCGGTCGCTTGAAGGGATACGCAGCGGGAGGCAGCGAGCGATCTACACGCTCGAGCTCGTCGGCAGAGACGACTTCCCTGCAGCGGATGTAGTGCTCTTCCTCCGCGTCGATGCGACTCTTGAAGCCCGGCTCGCCACAGAGGCGAGGGGTGGCGATGTGGAGGACGTAATGGCACGTCTGGGTTTCCTTCACAAAGAGGATGGTGTCCGTCATGGTCATCGAGCAGTGGAACTGCGCCAGAGGTCGCCAGAAAAATGCAAGGGGGGCGATCGGGGGTGGGCCGGGAAGGGCAGAGGGCAAGCGTGCGCGTGAGCATTAGGGATGGTTATAAGGCGGGCGGGAAGGGAAGGCGACTTGCCTGAACCTCGACCTCGCGTTTCCTGCCGTTTTTATCACAATACGTGCCGTCGCCCCACCGCTGGACGAGGTAGCGCGAGCCGGCACCCCGGGCCAGCTCGAGATTCGCCGCTGCAGCGGTTTCGGCAGTCGTCAGCTCGGCTCCGGTCTCGAGCGTGGGGGGCGCCCTTCCGAGCGTGTACGCTTCCCACTTTGCGGCACAACGCAGGTGTCAAAAATGAATTACTGAACACGGTCTTTGAGAGGTCACGCGGGAAAATTCCCTTACCTCCGGGTCCTCTTCTGGCTTGTATTCGCCTGCAGACAGAGAACGAGGCAAGACGGTTGGAAAGAATATTCATATCGGTTAGGAGACGGATTCTGCGATAGGGGCCAAGGGCGAAGGGGGACGTCACCTGTGGTGGGTATGTGCTGGTGGTGCAGCTCGTGAAACTGACGGACATGGGAATTATGACAATACGAGTATGTGAACCACCCTTGACGGTGCTGTAATCGGAGTTTTGGCGACCGAAATCAATTCATGCGGTAGCGGTGCACTTACGTAGAGACAGGTCCCTGATAAGGGCTGTAGAAGGGACCAGCTGTGAACGGGGGTGGCGATCTCGGCCGGAGCTTCTTCCACCACGGGGACTTCTTGCGGGGGTGGGGGAATGAGGCAGAGATAATTAGACTTGGGCCCAAACTTCATTTGCTGGAGGGTGTGGTTGGCGTCCTTTGACGAGGCTACCTGCGCGGAAACAAGCCATGAGCTTCGAGAGCAGGGTGGAGGAGCTAGGGATGGTGTTGTACAGACATCAGTAGCCGGGCCGTCGTCGGTGCCTTGGATGCTCTTTAACGGGTTTGCTTGCCATGATGACTCGCGCCACGGCTGGTCGAGAAACTCGAGCTCTCCGCCGCGAAGGCCTTGGTGCAACCATCGTTCGGCGGTCTGGTTCAGAAGGGGAAGGCCATTGAGGAAGGAGACACGGTATTTGGGGAATGCGAAGGGGTCCTCTGGGACGCGGGAGTGGTGGATGCGGGCGGAGACGAGGAAGCAGAAGGAGAGAGGGATGAGAGAGGGAGAGCGCATGGAGGCCAAGAGGCAAGGGCGGACAAGGGGGGAGAGGTGGTTGTCGGGAGTGGCGGACGTGCGCGGGTGCGCTGGCCGGGGGGAGAGACGCCGAGGGGACAGGAGTGGACGCGTGGCTCGCTTAGGATTAGGTTCGAGTAATTGATTAGACGCGGGCGGGAATTAAGGCGGAGCTCGGTTATCTTCCGCGATGTGTGGTTGCCAGATCGGGATGAAGAACAAGGTCGTTCCTGCCAGTGCCACTGCCAGGCGAGTGTCGCCAAAGCACGACCGAGCTGGGCTTTCCCGTCTTCTGCTCAGGTACACCCGTCATCGGACATATTCTGCGGCGAATTACACACGCCATCTCCTCGACGCTGCGAAAATGGCTGCCGTACAGCCGATCGGCTCCATGCTCTTACCACAGTGCTCACAAGGATCTCATGTGAGCCGGCGTTATCTGATTTTTGCATGAATACTCTCATCAGCATGATTCACATGTACCATCCGGTCCCTTTAGTCGCCCTCTCCGACACCGACTCCCTCCCCTGCCTCCACCTCATCCCCCCGCGGGGCAGCGGCCCATACAGGCCCGGTCGGGGAGCGTCCCAACCATTATTTGAGCTCGTTTGTGTCTGCGGGCGGAAGTGGAGGCTGATATACCCTGTTCAATATCTTGACAGTGAGACGTAAATTACGTACAGGGCCAGGATTCGAGGATGGCGATTCCTTCTGGACGTTCTCTCCAGAGATATAATAAAGCCCTGTTTTGGGCGTTCTGCACGCGAGAATTCTTGCAGCCCATTTCCTCGTTAAAACCAGCCCTTGTCGCGTTTTCCCTCTTCCCTTCATCCGCCTGCCCTCCCTCCCCCTCAATCCGACCCGCCTCCCATGTCTGACTCGCCGGAGGACCCCAGGGCGGCCAGCGAGGACGCCAAAGTCGACGAGATCGACGACAGTGTTGGCGGCGCCGACCCTGGTGCGTCCACTTCTAGCTCCGTCCCGTGCTTCATCCTCATCGGGCAAGCGCCGTACTCACCCAGTCCCTTGATCTTGCGATCTTAGGCTCCCAGCCCGACCCCCCTCCCAAACGCAAGCGCGGCCGCCCTCCGGGCAGCAAGAACAAGAAGACCCTCGCAGCCGAGGCGGCCACACCCACTGCCGGGCCATCCACGGACGCTCCGCGCAAGAGGGGAAGGCCCCCAAAGGTGCGCACTCCGATCCCGCTCTTCGTCCCCCGACCCCGCTCTGATCCTCCGCACCCCTTTCCCAGCGTAAACCCGAAGAGGAGAAGAAGAAGGACGATAGTGGTGAGCCCTCGGAGCCGCCGCCCAAGAGGAAGAGAGGCCGTCCGCGCAAGAACCCCCTCCCGACCGAGCGCACCAGTGGAGGAGACGAGGCCGAGACGAGCACCGCAGCCGACGCAAGTCCTCCGAAGCGAAAGCGGGGACGGCCCCGCAAAGACTCTACCTGACTGCGCCGTCACCATGTCCCCCATCCATCCACTGCACGCCTCCCACCCACGACACATGTATATCCGCACCGATACGTCTGGGACCTAGCTGTCTGCCCCGATCCCTCCTGTAGTTGTATATTTATTGCCGCCCTCCATGAACCCGTACACTGTTGCTTATGGTCACCTCCTTCCCCAGAAGCCGCACGTCCCCCACATATTGGTCACGAACTATGCTACGATCCACCCCTCTACTGCTCTCGCTGTCCCTCATGCTTTCCCACACCGCAGCTTTAAAGCAATACATTGACTTCTCCCGGGACGAACGCGGCAAACTCACAAGGGGCATGAGGGCCCGCCTCCGCAAAGGCCCCGCACCGTGGGCGCGGCCTCTGCTCACGCCCTCGAGGGATGCCCTCGGTTTTCCTTCGTCCTCGACACGAGGACGCGATATCATATGCGCCCGGGTCGGCCCGCGCTGCAGGGGAGCGGCGACGCGAGCCTCGTTAAAAGTTAGCCGAAATCCCACAAAATGTCCAACCGAACACCCGGACCCATGTGGACGCCTAATAGACAACAACGCGCGGGGGAAGATCGCCATCCCCGCGACAGGAGGCTGGAGCGGCTTTCCCGCAGGTGCGACAATGACGACATTTAATTTTCAGCGGCGCACGGTGTATGGCGAGTGTGCGCATGTGCATGGAGTGCACAGGACAAAGAGCGGGGAGTGTGGCAAGTAATAATGCAAAGAAGACGACGCATCGACGCCGCCCGCGATCCGCACCGAGTACACGTTCACGGCCGGTTATACAAGCGTCGCAGAACGGTCGCACACGTGATGCCCGCGGTCCCTACGGCCACGCCCGCGCTGACCCAAGCAGCTATCTCGAGGACGCGGGACTGCTGCTGGAATTTCCGCCGCGCCGTGGAGTAGCTGATATCCGGCCGGAAGGTGACCATGGTATACAGCGGGAGCCACCCGCCGGGGTTGGCCAGGAATGTCGTCTTGAGAAGCGGCTGGAGCACGTCCTTTGCCGCGATGTGCGTCCGGTTTAGCGAATAAAGGAGGTTATCCAGTGCCTTGCGGAAGCGGTAGCCGGGCGTAGTGACCGAGTGGCGCATCTCGACGCTGGAAAACAATGTCCCCCATGATCAATCCTGCTGTAACAGATGCGAGAGGAGCAACGGAAAAAATAGGCGCACTAGTTATCCATGGCCAGCTCGCACGCTGCGACCAAGTCCTCGTGGCGGCTTTCAGAGTAGCGACTCAGCGCACTGGCCAATGCGGGATCATCTTGTCCATCCAGGGTCCGAGCGGTTGGATCAACCCGTGCATCGCGAAGCAGGATATGCAATACTCGGACGTCTTCTAGCCCGCAGTTGAGGCCCTGGCCGTAAAATGGAACCATCGAATGTGCGGAATCGCCGAGGATGACGGCACGGTCCTTGTAATGATACGGTTTAGCCTGGTCGTTGGTTGTCAAGGACGACGGTCGAAAGGTGGCGTAGGGCGCAGGGGCAAAGAATTATTGACGGATGTTTGAGTGTTTGCGGTTGGCACACGAAACGGTGCGGAAAGACCCGTACCTTGATTGACATTAGCGCACTGCGAGGGTTCCGATGGAAGTCGTTCAGCAGCGCTTCTTCGCCGATGAGGGGCAGGGCGTCGGGGAAATTGGCCTGGAACCATTGGAGGATGGCCTCGTCAGAGTTGAGGCGGTCGAATTCCGCGGTGGGCGCGAAGACGGTACAGGTGAACGTCTTGTCCTACACGCGCACTCCGTGAGTCCGCCATGGGGCATGGAAGCAGAAGTTCGAGCCACTTAACCTTATTTGGTAGTGCAATAAGCATAAAAGTGTGCCGAGGCCAGATGTGCAGGTGGTTCGGGTCGAGCAAAAACGTAGGATCACCGCCGGTCTCCTTCGGGGGGGCCGCGGGCATCTTCAGCTCAATATATTCGTGTGGGATGTACTCCTGCTGGAAATCCATCCTGCGGGATTGGGCGTGGGGTCAGTTCGGGTCAGCACTCCCTGGAGAAGCCCACTGGCAGAAGGTTGGGAATACTGAAGGGGGGTCGATAGGATAGACGCACCGGACGACTCTCATCAGCTGACGCCGAACGATCGAATAACTCCCATCCGCGCCGACACATAAATCGAAGGGGGCGTTTACGTCCTTTGCACGCTCAATGTCCCGCACGACCATCGTCCTGCGGTCGAAATCTATTGCTGAGACTCTGTGCTGGAAAAACGCGCGGATGCCCGGGATGGCGACCGCTTCGCTCAACAGATCCTCGTTCAAGTACGCGCGGCCGATCGAGTTGATGCACTATTTCCGTGCGAGGAATTCGGGGGACACGGCGGCAGACGGAAGCGGCAGAAGTAAATACATCCATGAACTTTCCGAAGCAGCCAGCGAGCTCACCTGCCCGTCCCGGTCGTACGGCTGGCTCTGGAGATGTCCTTGGGCATCGTGTATCATTCTGCCACGCATGGGAATGACAGTACTCAAAAACCGCTCCGCTGCGGCTGGATCTATCGTCTGAATCGCAGCGAGGCCACGGGCAGATATGGCTAGATTAATCGAACGCTGCTGGGCGGCCGCCTTGGAGGAAGGAAGACGCATGTCTTCGTGGATCCACAATTCAATGACAGAAAATCTGGAAAGCAGGGACAATGGGGCATACCTGGTCGGCCTTCGTAAATATCTACCGACCAGCCCATCTTGGCAAGGGACATGGCCGCGAGACATCCCACGGGGCCTGCACCTACTACGACCGCCTTGCGGGTATTGGACCCGGTGGAAGCCATGTTGAAGGTGAAGAGAGGTGGCTGGTACGAATGTGATATGCTAGCGGACGGGGTGTGAGCAATTACCTGCTGACCGATGACGGCCCTGTACGATGTGGGACGGTTACCTACGAAGACGGTATGATCCTGCGAGCTCCGTGCGCGTTGATGTGAACGCGAGGAAGGGTCCTGCACAACCTCCGCAGAGAGTGGCTCGCTTGTTGAACTTGCAGGGATGACCAACATTCCTCTGCGCGTCTGCTCAGATCGGGCTTTTATCGGCAATTGCCATATGGGTCCATGACAAGACCCATCCTCGCCCCCCAGCCTCCGCCTCTCCCATCCATGCGTTATCGGCCCCTCGCGCCGGAAAACATACCCTGCAGGCGAGGCGGTTGGTAAGAGGAAGGCAAAACTCGGACATAAACCGGCGTCTAAGAAGAGCCACGGCAACTTTTCGGGAGGTTAAACCGGCTCAGACGATACTTTCTCGGTGCATTCGCCCTCCTTGACCCCTCCAAATAGGCTCCATCTTGCGTAATATCGTCGGTTACAGCACCATTCCTGGGTTCTTCTCCCACGCACCGCGTGCATTTGCGCGGAGAACATAAGATAGATACCACGTGGATATCCGATGAGCATGGCTTCCAGGTCTCTGTTCCGCGTCTGAAAGTCTCTTTCATGAGTCCCAACCCGCAGCACCCCCGGTGCACATTCAGATGACTCTTCTTATCTGTCCCATCGTCTTGGAAATGCAAACGATTCTCTGGGGACGCATATATGGCGCCTTCTCAGTTCACATGGCCATTCTCCGAATGATTATCTCACTGAAATGATTTCCCTCTCAACTACTTGCTCGTGAGTCCCCACATACTGTGCCCCGGCAGTAGATCGTCTGGGTGACATCTTGTTCCTCGTGAGGCGATTGGCATATTTCAATCTGCAGTCAACTTGAGGAGTTTCCTTGTGGAATCAAGGCACACAATTACCTGAATACACTAGAATGCTCCAATAGGAAGCTTGTATCCCGGCCGTTGGCACCGCACACTCGGACCTGTAAGCAACTTTTGCGTGAACTGCGTCGCTTATGACGGTCGCTGCCCTGAAAGGTTAGTCGACCACTTGCGAAGTCAACTACAGTTGTCAAGAGGCAGTGGGGGCCCACACAGACAAAGGGCGTTTCATAGTCGCATACAACGCCATAAGCCGTCACACATATCCTGCTGCGATTCTATGAACTGTATGACAACCGTAAGTTTTCAAGTTTCGTGCTAGCCTGAGGTGCCATGACTGCAGGTCTGAACAGGTCTGAACCGTCATCCATTTTTCCCAGGTTCACCGCACTTAAGGATTCTGGAAGAGAGCAGTACCTACTCAACAGCCCTTGGGCCAGCGACTGGGCGCAGCCGACCGGCCACGGCGCGGCGAATTCTGTCATGTGCATGCGCACCCGCACTGCGCAGTGTGTCAGACTGGTGAAGTAAGTACTGCGCGGGGGCTATTAAAATGGGTTGGTGAGGGCTGGAGACCCAGCCTTGGACTCAGAGACAGATATTTTTGAAGAGGGATTCAAGTCGAGGTGGATGTGATTGCTCTGAACTCATCCGAGTTGCGCGCGGCGCGAGTGGCTTGCACTTGAACTTGCATCGCCGTCACGATGATGCCGTGACAAGGCGGCCTCCGGCGTGATGGGAACGTGACGAAGCGCTTCCCAAGAATGGAGCGCTCACTGGCGAAGCCGCTGCCGTTCAGCCGCGGTTTGTACAAATTCCTAGTCCTACGTGGGCGTACTCACTATCCCCTCCGCTCGCTATGTCCTCCAACGGCGTCCGTCCTACAGTCATCAAGAAGAGACGACCCTCTGTCGACATCGTGGACGCAAAGGTCGCAGTGGATCTCGCGACGGCGCAGACGTATTCGGAGAATGTCTTCCTCTTCGTGCCCAACCTTATCGGTCAGTCAGCTCTCCGTTCTCTCGCTCCTATGTACTGATGGTTCTTTTTTCTTCCTGCACAACAGGGTACACACGTATCATTCTGGCCGCGCTGGCACTGCACTACATGAGCTATCACCCGAAATACTGCACAGTGCTCTACTGTATCTCGTGTTTACTCGACGCATTCGATGGACATGCCGCAAGGGCGTTGGGTCAGGCGTCGAAGTTTGGTGCCGTATTGGATATGGTAACCGACCGGTGAGTCCCCTCCTTGGTCTCAATCGTGCGTATATTTACGTCTGCGCCGTGGGGAAGATGTACAACATCCTGTCTACTGTGCTATCTCACATCTGCCTATCCCGAGTGGGCCCTTGGATTCCAATTCCTCATTACGCTTGACTTCAGCAGTCACTATATGCACATGAATAGGTGCGCATTACATTCTGACTCGAGGACTATGCTTTACACCCTGTGCACGTCAGTTCCCTTACAACGGGCTCGAGGAGCCACAAACAAGTTGACGGTGACGTCAGTCGACTGTTACAACGGTACTACGACCCAGTGAGTGCCGTCTTTCCGCGTACATCACCTGTCGACTTATCTATTATGCTCTGCAGCGAACACTGTTCGTTGTCTGTGCCGGGAACGAGTTGTTCTACATCGCCCTCTACCTCATGAAGTGGGTGCACACCCCCCTCTCCGAGTCCTTCGGGATTACTGCGGACGGCGTTGTGGGCTACCTTGCATCCTACACTTGGCCGCAACTTATGGCGTGCGTGTGCGGACCGATATGTGCGCTCAAAAACTTTGTCAACGTTGTACAACTATGGAAGGCGTCGAAGGTTCTGGTGGGAGTGGACTTGGCAGAGCGGGCGAAGGCGCGAGAGGAGCAGGTATTGAAGAAGCATTGACATCGGATCCCACGCTATGTTGCTTTAGTTTGATCTCTACGTTACGTATCGCTCCCTCCATAGACATTCCTACGAAGTGCTGCCCTATAGTACATATTTGCGCTCTAATCCCGTCGACGGTCGATGGCTGTGAGCGTCAAAGCTGACTTCGTGCGTAGAAATGGGCGTCTAGTTAATATTTCAGCTGCCACCGAGTTGACTCTGCTCTCTGTACTTGCCTGTCTCGCCCTCTGTTTGGCGGTCTCCTGGCTTTCTGTTTGGATGCGGTCTCATCTTCTTGCTCGTCGGACACGATCTTTGGTCACATCTTTGCCAAGTCTCCCCCGTGCGCAGCTCTCCTCCACTCACGCCCTTCGCTACCCTCGGAAAGACCGCACGCCATCGCAGCCCTCTACTCCTCGGCTTTCGCGACGCGCCATCTCATCCGAGACAGCGGCTGCGCCAGATACGCCGGAATCTTCTAGCTCAGCTCCCCCACCGACTGGACCTCCGCCGAGTGCTGCAGAGCCGCCACCGTCAGAGGACCCGGAGGAGAAGCCGAGACGCCGAACGCGAGTCTCTGCTGCGAAGGAGGCAGTAGATTCTGTCCCTCTTCCCTCTGGTCTCAACGTTCTATGGACTCCGGAGGATGCCCCGGATGGCTCTGCCTCGTCTGGTCCCCACAGCTCGTTGCTTCCGCCACCCGAAGTATTTAATGAAGCGCTGCACAACCTACACATTGCCCTCCACCCACAATCGCAGCACCGGGCGACGTACTCCGTGGGCAAGGGACCCCTGGTTGAGCCCACACTCGCGTTGTATACACCCATAGAAGGTGGAGATTTATACCTCGATGAGATGGTGAAGGAGATGGCTCGTCAGACCAGTGCGGATGTGGTCGTATTGGATGCGGTCCAGCTGGCCGCAGGAGAATGCGGCCATTTTGGCAAAGGTGCGTTCGAATATGATTTTCATTTCGGTTGAATTGCTTATATGCGTGTGTTTCGAAAGCTGCCTCCGCACTGCAGCTGCCGAACAATCCATTGCACTTCTCGTCCTTCTCCTCAAGGAGTCCCGTCCGCTCAGACTCGTCTCGAGAGGCGGACGAGGAGGAATATGAGGAGTCCTCATCCCCTTTCTTCATGTCGCCGATGACCGTCCATGTCATGGCCGCGGTTCCAAGGCGATCCACCCGATTGGTCGAGCCTGTTGCAAAGACTACGCCGATGTCTAAGCTGAAGGCGTTTTTTGACGATGTCATCAACGTCACTGCTCCTCGACCAGATGAAATGGACGAGTCGTCGACTGCACCAATCAGACGACCGCGTATAATTTATGTCAAGGATTACCCTACACTGGCGGCCTCCTCGTCTGTGTGGTATCCTGCCCTTCTAGCGTCCGTCCGACAGCGGCGACAAGGCCCGCTCTCGCGCCCAAGCTCACCGGTGCTGAACCCCACAGTCATTGTCTTCGGTGTCAGCGCATCTTTCGTGGTCCCGGAGGCACCACCTCACGCACCACCGCCGAGCGTGCAGTTGATGTCCTCGTCCGCTCGTTCTCTCGCCAGTGCTTCCGCCTCCTCAAGCGCTACGGCAAAATTGCAGAACGAGTATGGTGAAGACGGTAATAGCGAGAAGGCACGCGAGAAGCGGACGCAACGCAGGCTCAGGCGGTGGGCACGAGGCAGCTCCGACGACCTCCCTCGCCTATTCTCAGCTAGCGAAGAGAACTCCGAGGGCGACGACTCCAAGGGACGCCCTAACGTCGTCGTTCTCGGCCAGGAGGGCTTCCCAGGCTTGCCTCCCTTCTTGGGCTCTGCGTTCTCTCGCGCGCTGGCAGGTCGCAGCCACGGCTCCCCAGAGTCTGACAACCGCCTGGGATTCTTCCGGACCGTGCTGGTCTGCCCCACCCTGCGCAACATCCCGCAGGAGCGAGACGTCCGGATGGCCAGGCGACGGGAGATCAATCAGCTCGTGATGCGCATGGGCGTCGCGCAAATCGGCGGCGAGCTTGGTGAGTTGGAGGAGATCCCGGAAGCCATCGAAGAGCCATCGGAGGGCGGCGAGCAGGACAAGACGCGGCTGCAGCTATGGGAGCACTGGGGAGACACGGTCGAAGTGTGGCCAAACGTGCAGCGAATCGCGGACAGGGCTGTGGGGAGCGTAATGGCCGCCAGCCAAGCGTACCTTCCGACGAACCGTTCGCTCGAGCCCACACACGTCCCGTGGTCGGCGGTGTTTGATGCCTGGGCCGCCGATAAGTCCACGCAGGACATGTGGAAGAACCTATTCACCTTTCCGCCGTCCGGGAAGCTTCCCCGCGAGAACGAAGAAGGGGAACGGACCGGTGCGGACGAGGAGGCAGACGTCGACGAGATAATCGAGAAGCTAAGGCGAAACCCTGATTTGGAGGAGCACGAGCAGCGGTTACTGGGATGTATCGTCGACACCGGTGCGTCCTGCACCTTCTAGATCACGAATCAATGGAACCTAACCGCTAGAAATTTTTTCCAGCGTCCATTACCACCACGTTCAACCAGGTTCACCTCCCACCGCATACAATCGACTCTATACGAACGATGGTCTCCTTGCCACTTTTGCACCCCGGAGCGTTCCAGCACGGTATCCTAAAGGAACATAGCATGACTGGCTGCCTTCTCTTCGGTCCCCCGGGTACCGGCAAGACGCTAGTGGTTCGCGCCCTGGCTAAGGAGGCGGGTTGCAGGATGCTCGTGGTCTCGCCCTCAGATGTCATGGACATGGTAAGATTTATTCGGATTTCCTATTTACAAACCATTCCGTAATCACTGACGGCTCGCGTCCAGTACGTCGGTGAGGGCGAGAAGCTCGTTCGCGCCGTCTTCTCGCTTGCGCGCCGGCTGTCTCCTTGCGTCGTCTTTATTGACGAACTCGATGCCTTGTTCGGCGCGCGGCTGTCCCGGGAATCTGGCAACTCCTTGGCGCACCGTGGAGTTATCACTGAGTTCATGCAGGAGATGGACGGATTGAAGACGAACAAGGAGAATAACGTGATCGTCATTGGCGCGACCAATCGACCGTTCGACCTCGACGATGCGGTCCTTCGTCGCTTGCCTCGCCGCCTCCTCGTGGACCTCCCAGGGGAGAAAGAGCGGGAGGGTGAGTCCTGTTCCTTTCTGGTCCTATCGGCGTGCCTATCCGAACTCTCGCTGACACATGCCCATTCATCCCCGGTGACTATTCGCCACGCACAGAGATTGTCAAGATCCTGCTCCGCGACGAGGCGCTCGCCGTCGACGTCGACCTCAAGCAGCTGGCCAGGAAGACGGACAGTTTCTCCGGGTCTGATCTAAAACGTCAGTACCTGTTTCCACGGCGCCTCCCATTTGGGTTTTGGGGTTACTGATAGTGGTATCTCCTTGTGTCCATAGACTTGTGTGTCAGCGCCGCACTGGACGCGGTGAAGGAACGCGTGATAGTGCCGTGGCGGCCGTCAGCGCCCTCTTCGACGTCTTCGCCCGCTTCTAGTGACGCTAAGCCCGGGGAGGACAAAATCAAGTCGACCTCCACCTCTCGCATCGCTACCGAACGGCATGGGTCGTTTGGCGAGATGAAGGAGACTGCCACGAAGGAGGACCCTGTTCAACAGGACGAGCCAGCGGCCACCGTCACCTCCGCATCCACGACGTCAAACTCGGATCTTGCATCAGCATCGCAGGATAACCCCTCCACCGCCGAAGTGCCTCATTCTCGCTCCCTGGCATGGCGGAACTTCGAGCAGGCCCTCAAGGAGATCACGCCCTCTGCGTCGGAGTCCCTGGGTAGCCTCTCGGAGCTGCGAAAATGGAATGATGAGTTCGGCGAGGGTCGTAAGTCGAAGAAGAAGCAGGTCTGGGGCAAGGGACGCTTCGGATTCACCCTCCCCGCGCTGGAGGTGGACACCAAGCTCGAGCCAGGCGTCGCAACGCCTGCTACGACCACGACCACACCAAACGCCGCTCATTCGAACACAGGCTCAGAACACTAGCACTGGGATATTCGATACAACAGCGGGTCGGTCATGTACTAGATGGGACATATTTCTACTTCGATACTACCTATATAATATAATAGACTCGCCAATCAGTGGGAAACGTACGGTCCGCGAGAGACCGATCGTGAGTGTTTGGCAGACACTGACAGTTAGAGTGCTGCACATCTGTCGCCACCCGTCAGCCTCGACGCGAGGATCTGCGCTGCTGGGTCCTAAGGGGTGGCGTGCCCTCGTCGTCCACCTCCTCCACCACAGCTCGTCTCTTGCCTTTCCCCCTGCCGTTCGGCTGTGCCTGCGTGGGCGCCCTCTGGCTCTGAGAAGGCTGGGGTTCCTCCTTCACGTCATCGTCCTGCTCTTGGGACTGGGAGGCGTCGGGCTCTGCATCCTCCTCTTCATCTTCGCCATCCTCTTGTTCCTCGGTCGACTTCCTGCGGGCCCGCCGCCTCTGGTCTTGGCCCTCCCTGAACGCCGCCTCGCCGACAGGCCGGAGCTTCCTAAGGTCGTTACCCGCCGTCCAGTCCTCCTTGCACGACGGGCACGCGTTGTTCCGCCGGCGGTAGTTGTTGAAACAGTGGGTGTGCATACGCGTCTTGCACTGAGGGGTGAAGCAGCCGGTCCCGCGGGTGACGAGCTGAGGACAAAGACAAAGACAGAGCTGGTGCGTGAGCGGCGTATCGTTTCAGGTAAATGAGAGATAGGTCGCGAACTGACCTCCATGCAGATCGTGCACTCGACGACCTCGTTTTCGTACGTGCTTCGGAGGTATATCTGGAGCTCGAGGACGGTGCGTGTCGACAGGGAATAGCGGCCGCGCCTGCGCAGGGGCGGTTAGCCGATGCGCAAATGAATCCCGGGGCGTAGTGGGCGTACCTGCTCTTGATCAGCCACCCTTTCGCCACGAAGCTGTGGAGTGCGGCCTCGGCTTGCGACTTTGTCATGTTTGACTTTAGGGAGTTAACCTCACGGAGAGCGGCGAGGGAAGAGACGCAGAAGGCCTCGTTCGGCGCGAGCATGATTTGTTCCAGCTGTAGGGGCGAAGAGTAGAGCAAGTCGGTCAGAGAGGTTATTGACGAGGCGCGTCAGGATACGGGGTAGAGAGGCGTACCACTGCTTTGAAATAGGCAATCTCCAGAGCACTGTAGTCGGTCGCCATTTGCGCGACCTCATCGCCCTTCCGGTTAACCTATATGACGTTGTTAACCATGCATCGCATAGATGAAAGAGCTCTAAAATGTACCACAGCGTACACCTCCTGTCCGCTGATCTCGTCGTGCAAATGAGCAAACTCCAGGTCCAGAGGGTTCAGCGCATCGTTGATGCTTGTCACAAACGCGTCCCACGAGGCCCTGTCGTTTCGGTATTGTACATCTAGTGCCTCATTCGCGGCTGGTATCGTCCAAGACGTTTGTGAGCCTCGAACAAGTGGCAAACGCGACAATGTGCCTACAACGCACCTTGCACCGCGGCAATGCACTTCTCCCATATCTTCGCTGCAAGCTTTTGCGATAGGATCCTGCGCGAGAGGATTGCTTGCAGGAACAGTCGTTGGACGTCGTTGGAGGAGACGGGCATGATGCTGAGACGAGTCGGGGAGAGAGAAGCCAAACGCGTCGAGACACCGCGTCGCGACGCGTCCATCTCCATTCAAATCGCCTTCCCACGATCACACAATCACCCCCTGGTGGCCACCACCCACAACTTACAACCACACACATTCAGACCGCAACTTTGTCTGCAGGTTTGATAAACGTCAAACATTGCAGACCATCTACCGGGTTGAGCCAGCAGTCTATGAAGTAGCAGTTTTGATACACACTAGAGTATGTCATCACGGAGTCGTAACATATGTCCGTAACGTATCCAAAGCAGAATGACACAACCTCATTCATTCAAGAGAAACACCCTAGAATAAGTCTCCCGCCTTCGGCCGCCTCCAACACGCATAATCGACGCAAGCTGGCGCCCGCATTACGGCTTTGGCACCCGCAGCGTCTTACTAACCATCGCCGCCGCCCAGAGCCCAAAGACGATGCTGAATACATGCAGCTCTCCGTCGCCCCCGGGCGGGCCCCAGAGGGTGATCGTGCCGAAGGGGAGGCCCTGCTTGCCCGCGATCCAGCCTTGCTTCGTCCAGTACGACAGGAGGCCGACGAGCGCGAGCGACGAGGGGATCGGGAGGCCTTCGAAGTACGAGGCCTTGCCCTTAGCGTCCTTGGGGACGAGTGCGACGGTCGCGTTGAAGCGCGCGAGGCGGGCGAGCCCACAGCAGATGAAGCCGGTGAGGACGACGGTGTCGAGGTACGTCCGGAAGCCGACGACGAACGCGAGCAGCGCGGGCGCGACGCCGAACGAGATCTACCCGCCCGAGCCCGCAAGGTCCACAGACGCAAGCAGGCGAAGCAAACAGGGACAGGGGACGGAGGGAAAGAGGGCGGGAGGGAAGGGGGTGAGGCGAAGTTTCACATGCAAAATGCGGAAACGGTAACGTACCAGGTCGGCAAGCGAGTCGAGCTCCTGGCCGATCATGCTCGACTCATTCCGCCACCGGGCGACCTTGCCGTCGAAGAAGTCGAAGAGGAGGCCCGCGAGCGGGAAGACGAGCGCAGACCACAGGTAGTCCTCGTCATTTGTGACGAGATACTTAGCGGACATGAACACCGAGAACGAGCCGCATATGCCGTTTGCGATAGTGACGAGGTCCGCCAGTCGGAAATTCCTACAGTGAGTGAATTAAGCTTAGTGGCATGGCGACATGGGTGCGCCCCTTCAGGCTGCGGAGGATAACGCAGAGAGAAATCAACGGGGAAAATGACATACCGGACGAGTGAGAAATGTCCCTCGGTGTCCTGGTATTGTTGGAGCGCGGGAGAGGATGCGAGTGACTCCTGGCCGCCGTTCTGATGACCGTTACTGCTCCCTTTTCGTTTGTTCATTACGCGTGGACGTTCGTTGCAAGAAGAGGTGGAACGCAAGTGTAAGGGGGGAGGGAAGATGGCTGCGGGAGGAGAAAGTGGCCAACAGGACCGCCAGTGTGGATTGGCGTGCCAGTACTGGCCTGGTGCAGCATGCCGTCACGAGGCACGTTCACCCCGAGGGTTAGGGTCAACCGCCGTTTATGCCCGCCACTCCACAGACCCCCGCCATTCTAATAACGGATGAGCAGAGGACGACGAGGGGGATGGTATGGAAGAGGATGGACAGCAGGTAGGGATACAAGGTTATAGCGTAATACAAGGGAGAAGAACACAGCATGGGACAACGACTACAGAACACCTGCCTCCAAAGGCAACCATGTGAACGCAAGAACGTGGCTTCTAGCCTTGCATGACCACGTCCCCGTCCGCCTCCTTGCCCTCCTCCTTCTTCACCAACTCCCGACTTCGCGCGGCGTAATGGTTCGGATGTGTGACGCTTTCGCCCGCACCAACGCCCTCACCCTTCTTCACCCCCTGGCGCGAGTGCGTAATCTCGAAGACGCGAGTGCACGCGACGTGATAGTGCTTCTGCTTCACCATATTCATGATCTCGGGCATGTCCTGGGACGTGAGCCCGTGGTCGCTGTACATCGTGAGGAGTGCGGACTGCAGGTTGTCGGTCGAGAAGTGGCGGTACGGGCATCCATGCGAGTCGCCCGGCCCGGGCTCGTTGGACATCAGGATCTGTTGGCAGCTGCAGAATATTACGAATTGATACGTCAGAATAGGTCGTTGTTTGCGTAGATATAACGCGACGAACCCCCATGCGGCGTAATTCGCCCGCTTGCCCTCCAGGCCGTATGAGTGACGGATGTTGTATCGATATTCCTTGTTGAATTTGTCGTCCTGAATACTGCTGAACGCCTTCCGCCAAAACGCGAGGGCCTCGTCTATCGACAGCCCAAGGATCTATTGCCGACATGAGCCTCTGCCTGGCACCTGACGCATGCACAGGGGATTACCTTCAAGAACAACCCATACTGCAGACGTCCATAATGTTTCAGGTGTTTGTCTCGCCTGAGCGCCATGTGCAGGTTCCGCATACATGCAGGGTAGTGCTTGTACGCCATCTCGTCGACCATGTCGGCCGTCAGCCCCTCTTGGCCTTCAGTCTTGCCTGCCCATTCTGACGACACGCCCGCCTGGAAGCCCTTGGAAAGGTTGTCGAGGATGGGCACCAAACGGGTGTCTTCATCCAACCGAGGAAGAGCCTTGGCTGTCGCCTGCATGCATCGTGAGCAGCTGTGTTACAGGGCCTGAGTGAGTCATCCATACCTCCAGGGACTTCTCGAGTAGTGTTTGAAACTCTTGGAAGACGATGCTCGCCTGTTCGGCGGAGGGGACGTACGCCATGCCACCCTTGAGAATAACCTTGCGCTTCTCCACCAGGTCGGGCACGCGAGTCCATTTGACCTTGTAATACGTTGTTGGGGGGTCGGACGAGATGAGCTCCTGTACTTCCTCTTGCGAAGCCTGATGCCATGCCATGTCAACTATGACCTCGAGGAAATCCTACACCACGACGCACCAGCACCCAGTCGAAGTTCCTGGAATTTAGGAAGCCCTGCGTCTCCTCGCCGGTGTCCCACTTGTACCTGAGCTTGAATAACGTGGTCTCAGCCTTCACAAAGCGCCTTCGAAGGTCCTCCCTATCGATCACGGGTCCCGGCGTAAGTCAGTAGATATGCGAGAGACCTGACGAGAGGGAATACGCACGATCGACAGAATGCGAGCCTGAGGACGAAGTGCCCAATGTGGTCTTTTCTCCGCTCATCGTCGACGGATTCCTTGGACGAATTACTACGGAGATAAAGAGAACACTTTCTGCAAAAATCTTCTATAACTTTCGCCATCTCGTCGAACGACCTGTTCCGCGCAAAGCAGGATTCGATCTCCGCGAGGACGCGCAGCCTGTCGAGGGCCGCCGTCTCGAACTCCTCGATGGTGATGTCTTCCAACGGTGGTTTGTCATAGCTGCAATACGCTGAAACTTAACCCGAGGTCTGATAACAGAGGACGCGTCTCACGGACAAGTTTAGGCAGAAAGGATACTTGAGGTTTGAGTGGGCCTCTACGGCCCCTGGCTTGACGGGAATTCTTCGAGTTTGCATATAGACCAGATATAATAACGGAAGATGAGGCCGAGGTAACGGGAGAGTGCTCAGATGGACGGACCAGGCAGTGGCTGAGATCCGACACTCGACTCGGACGCGTCGTGTCACATGTGACATCCACAACGTGACCTCTTGTGACGAGTCGGAACTCGTCGGACATCTCTCGCTTCAGTTGCTGCACCTTAAGTGCGGGAATGTCGATTTGTGTGCATATAAGCACATGTATATAGATAATTCGGGTGGGATGTAAACTACGGGGTGTCCTTTGTACTCTACCGGAAAACAGAGAACGGAAGTTTTAGACGAGACGATCCATGAACGTGACAGTCGGACAGCAAGGCTAATCGCAAACAGAAGAAAAAAAACAGAGCAAACGTCGGGCGCGTACACAGCGCAAGTTCTGGTGTGCGTGCGGGGTGCACAATTACTGGGAGCAGCATGATAGGAAAGGTTGTATGGATATATCTTCGCGAGCCCGCAAATAGGCGCCGCGTCGTGGGGGTTGAACAACACAATAGTAGCAACAGCGTGAAGCGTGGAGAGCGTACGTCAGGAGATTGGTGGGTGTATGCATAACTGTACGGATACGTGTGCGTCGTGCGGACCGATGTGTGGAGGACAGAGCTTGGAGCTGGAGTGTTGCTAGTGGAAAGTGGGACGGAATGGAAGAGGTAGAGCGGGTAATGGAAGTGGTAAACGCGAACAACAACGTCCTGCGTGGCGGCATCCAGCACTGCTGTCCACTTCGAAGCAGAATGGGCGTGGGTGGCTGGGATACGTTCAAGATCCTTCTCCTGCGACATGCCCACGCGGTGCGACGGTGTCGTCGAGACTCCTGTGTGCCTGGAGATCTCGCAAGACCGTCGGGTCCACTAGTAACACAAATTGCGAATTCGCCAAGTCAGCCACACATGACAGCACGAGCATGCAGAACGGCGGGTGCGTACCGGGTAATGCGCTCTTTCGCCGCGAGTGCAGTCCGCCTGGCGAAGAATGCTCCTGGCCGACCTCGGGGAACGGACGCTAGAGGTAGTCGATCGTCGTAGTGGAAGGAGGGATCTTTTGTCAATACACGTAATCCTCGGATCACGCCCATGACCTAGAGGCGACGGTACGCACATCCATCCCAGGGTCAGCCATCGGCACCCGTTCGATCCCTGACTCGTCGAGCTCATTGAGCGGCGTCTCTGCATCGATCGACACAGCGTTGAGGTCGATTGATAGGTCCATGATATCGAAGTCCTCCACTGGCGGTGGTGGGGGAGCCGGCTCGACATCGACATAGCCCTCGGGAAGCTTGCCACCACAGTTTTTGAGCGCTTTCTCGCGAAGCTTCTGCCACTCATCGTACCGTGCGAGGGCGTGTTGTTGCTCGCTGTTATTGCTATGAGATAAACACGAACGCATGACGAATCAAATACGTACTCGATTTTGCGTTGCTTGTATTGTTGCATTACCTCGTCGAACAGATCGGGATTGATCTCCATAAATAGCTTCAGAGCATTGTACACTAGTGCATGGATTGTTCTATAACGAGGTCAGTATCGATGCACAACATTTGGGGCAACCTGTGGGGCTCACCGGTTCCAGTGTGACCTCGAGTTCGTGTATAACGCCGGAAACACAATGGGGAGAATGACCGACAAATTGTCGCCCATGAGGTTGACAATGTACTCGTTGTTCCAGTACATCAACGCACGCTCTGCGACCTGGAAGTGTTGGCTGTTGATACACCGGGCGAGCTGGTGGAATAGGGGCTCCTGGATCTTCTGAAACTCCGTGGGATCGATTACATCGAGGACCTCCTCCATTTCGCTCAGGAACATAACCTCCTTTGGCGAGTTCACCTTTGGCCAGTACTTCAAGAGACCGACCACGACCTCCTCCGCCAGTGCTGCGTCCTTCTCGAGAAACTGGACGACACAGTACGCGAGCTGCGGGTGGTACATAGACAAGCTCTTGACCTTGTGTAGCGGGATGAGGACGCGCATCAGGAACGTTTTGTGCTCCTCCTTGAGAGGGAGCGCGAAACCGTTGATGATAGAGCCGAGGATCTCGAGCAGCTCCGCAATGCCGTTATGCCGCTCGGTTTCGTAAATGAAATGGAAGAAGACGTTGTTGATGCTCCGTCGAATCGGCGCGCGCAGGTTGAGGAACTTGCCATATATCCGATGTAGCGTCGTCTTGAGGAAGTCGCGTTCCCGCGGGTCCTCCGAGTCAAAGAGCTCGAGCAAGTTGAGAACGAAGTTCTGGTCAATATACCGCTTCGCCAGATTCGTGTTGAAGTCCTGACTCTCAACAAAGCGCAGGAAGAACTCGTAAACAATCTTGAGGTGGGGCCAAGCGAGTTCCAAGACAGGCTCGTCTTCTTCGGGATCAAAGGCGTCTCCGGTGGGGTTCACAGGAGGGGGTATAGAGCGGAAGAGATTGGTGCCAAACTGGGAGGCGTCGGTGACCGACTCCGCATCTTAGCATGGATGAGACGCACCATCTTGACCACCTCGGGGTATACGTTCTCCGTAATCACGCCACGCTGGCTCGTGATGTACTCCAACATCTCATGAAGGGTCTGCGTTTTGATCTGCTTGCCCTTGAGCTCCGAGTTGGCGTCGTTGAAGTCGAAAATGACTGCGCATTGATGCAGCTTCTTGAGGAAGAGTTGGGGCCGTTCGCTCGCAGGAGTTTCTAGGAGATATCGGTAAGGGAATGCTGACTCCACCGCCCAGTAGGAGACGAGCAACACGTACCACTGAATGCTGGCAGCCTTTCAATCTCGACTTTCTCGTTCACAATGAAACGACTGCTCCGCTGCTTGCGCGGAGGCTTGCCTGAGATAGGAATAGTGTCTTTGGGAGCTGGACGAAGTCCTCTGTTGGCAAGCGCGCCAACACGAGGAGGAGTCACGGGCCCGTTGTCTCCGCCGAGTCTGTCCTCGTTGGCCGGAACGTCGGGGCCGACAACGACAATGGGAGGCGCAGCACCAGGCGCACTCGGATTCACGTATCTGCGATCAGCGGCGTTGGCTGCGACGCTGATACGGGCAGCGGCAGCGGAAGCAGACGAGGAACCGTTGGTCGCAGGGAGTTGGTGATTGCTAGCGTTGGAAAGATGGGTGCCAGGAACCTGCGGCGGGGGCAGGGGCTTCGCGGAATTTGGGGGCGGGGGCGGGGGAGTCGCTGCAACGGCTGCGTTGACGGCGGCCTTTGGATCCTTGCTCTTGGAGGAGGCGGAATCGGCAGAATTCTTTCTACCAAGCTAGAACACACATGGGACAATTAAGGGTGAGCGGCAGGCGCGATAGGCAGAAAATACGGACCTGGCTGACCTTCATCTTGAAACCCTTCATGGTGGATAGTGGACGACGTCGACGACTGCTGACAGGAAGAGTCGTCGAGTGCGTGAGTCGGAGAGAGAGAGGAGGTAGATGCTGGGAAGACGGACGGGAGTCGGACGCTTGCCACTGCCTGGATCGATGAGCAGCGAACCTGCGGTGACGGTCACCGTGACGGCGCGTGACGCGACGAGGATCACGGGCTGCAACGCCCGGCGGAGAGCAGGAGGCGCCTTTAGCCTGTCCTTGCCCTTCTCATCGCACCCATCTCCCGCCCTCGACGCCCGCAGTCTGCATGGCCGGTAAGTCTCCTGCCTCTCCTTCTGCTCCTGCTCCTCCGCTCACCCCAGCGAGAGCAGCCATCTACACAGTATATACCTCCCCGTCCCACCCTCCCATCCCGAATCATTTACCCACCCTCATAGTTACCCCGCATGGTAGGTCTTCCGCTGTGGCCGCCCTGGACCTCTCCTGACAACGACCGCAGGACAACCTACAAACATTCTTTATTCCTATCTGCACACCAACTTCGTATGCGATCTTGCTCGTCAATTTCCTTCAATGCAGTCTCTCACCGCCTTCACTTAGAACGCCGAGAACTATCTCTTGACGCCCTCTCCGCAGGGGGATCTCTGCGTCGCGAAGCTCTTCCCTCCCCGACAGAATGCAGGCGCAAACAACGGCAAAGCTACTGGGTCAGACCCTGGACATGCTTCCGCTTCCTCCTCCAAGGTTGTCCGCTGCGAAGCCTCGCGCAACCTGAAATGGACTATCACCAACACTGGTGTCCTCACACCCATCTACAAACTTGCGCTTCCCTCTCCAGACTCCGGCGATCTTCCGCTCTTTCAAGTATCCAAGCCCAACCCGAACGCCCAATTCTGGAGCATGTTCTACTTCGCATATGCCGGCCATAACATACCGCCTAAGCGTATCGAGTTCGGCAAGATCCAGAAGAACCCTCCAGGCCCTAACGGAGGCGGCACACGCATCAGCATCACTGGCAAGACCGCAGAGGAGAAGGCGGTCTGGCAGACGCTCGGCGAGGGGAACGAGGATTGTGTAGAGTGGGTTGTCTTGTGTGCAGCACTGAACCTCCTCGAGTACGTGCATTCTTCTCAAGTCTGGATCTCTCCGCAGCATTTATTCAACTTTATTGTCCCCATCTGTCTCCATCCTTCCATGTGGTCCATCCACACAGTGATGAAATTATCAAGGCTGCTGAGAAGAATCCACCACCACCCGGCGGTGCCCCTGCCCCCGTCCCGCCACAAGGCGTTGGGCGTGGTGCACCGGTCTCGCTCCGTGATCCCGGTGTTGCACCTCCCCTAGGCCCTGGAGGCCCTGGTCCTGTGCGCGCGGGAAGTATGCCAATACCCCAAGGGCGCGGTCCCCCTCCTCCTGGCCCTCATATGCAGGGACCTCCTCCGGGGGCGGGACCTGGTTACCGCGGGCCCCCGCCTCCTATGGGCATGGGCCCTCCCCGCGGTCCTCCAGGACCCGGTGGGCCTCCGGGACCAGGGTATGGTCCTCCTGGAGGGTTTGCTCCCCCTCCCGCAGGACGCGGTTTCCCGCCAGGTCCACCAGGTCCTCTCGGCCCCGGTCAGCCGCGGCTAGGCATGCCACCGCCGAATGCCTTCCTGCCAGGGCAATTCCCGCCGCCGGGTGCAGGCCTTCGCCCAGGAACAGTTCCACCGGGCCAGGCGCCCAACGGTCGTTTCTGAGACCTATCATGGACATAGCCGTTTTCCGACTTGTATATATTCTAACTCAGCCTCCACCTGCAACTGAGCCTGCTTTTCTTCCTTCTCTTGGGTCTTATTGGGACTGTTCCATCTATATCCTCGTGCGTTGTTCTATTTTTTCTCGAGTCGTGAACTCTCCTGTCCCCTCTCCACCCGTCTTTCTTTCTCCCCTCTGCAACTCATCCTCGTCTAGCCCTAACCTTTGAGAGTTACATATATCTATGTACGTTGAGCCTGCTTGCCTGTTTCAGCACGACCCGCTGATCGCATTTGTGCTACTTGTATGCGTTGTTTCGGACAGAGCCGTTACCTTCGTTACCCCTTCATTTCAGCTTTCAAATTTCAGGTACATAGCTGTCTTATCCAACTGATCGTTCCTCTTCCGCCGTCAGCACTGGTTCTGGTCTCCGTACCCCTCCATTCAAATTTCCCATCTCATTGACTTATTGTAATTTCCGGACGTTTGTGCCAGCAGCGTTGAAGTGGTTTGAAATGATGTACAATAACTGCGTCGAGTCCCTAGCATTCCCGCATGTGTGTAGTTTGTACAATGCCGTGACCTCTCCGAGCCTCGCGTCCACTGAATCTCGTTGAACCCCTAAAACCCCAGCGCGCCGACTCCAAGTCTCATTCGCACTCGTACGTAGTCGCCAGTCCAGTGTGGTCACAGACCGTAAGCTCAACAGATACAAGGTACGACCACCCGCCGTAGGCTCACTGCTTGATGAGCTTCTCGATGGCGTCCATGGACAGGGCTGCAGGTTGCACACATAACAACGGTCAGCGGTCGCAACATTGAATAGGAGCTTTATGGGTGTGGGAAGACAACTCACACTTCGGGCGTTCGATGGGGAGACCAAGGGCTGCAGAAAGGGGACGCCATGAAGATCAGTGGACATGAAGAAAGAGCGTCGGGGACTGGGAACGTACCTCTCGACCACACGTACTGCGTGAGACATCCGAGTGCTGGTGGGGGACGTGGAATGGACGATCAACACATCGTCAAGGATACACAATACACAGGGAACAAGGCGTACCTCTTGAGACACCGAAGATGACAGTGTAGTACTGGAGCGGCGACATTCGTCAACACACGACATGGGTTAAATCACAGACCAGTGGGATGTGCGTACCTTGAACTCCGTGAGACCGTAGTGGTAAAGAACACAACCTGGAAGAAACATGAGTTAAGACACGCTGTGTAACGTCATGATCGACAAGCGCGACTGACCGGACGCAGCGTCGACGTTCGGGAATGGGTTCTTGGTCTTGCCGTGCTCCTTGAGGACAGCAGGCGCCACCTCGTACGTCTAGAACCTTCTGTTAGCGTCGTCCACGGAATGGTAGAGACCACCGTACCTTCTTGACGAGCTGGACGATGGGGTCCACAAGGAGGTTGGGCCGAGACTCGCAGAAGTCCTGGAGCGCCATGAAGCGCGGGTCGGGGTACCGAAGAACACCGTGGCCATAGCTGCAGCAGCCTAGCTTTAGTACGTAGTTACGTCACTTGGTAAACAATGCTTACCCAGGGACAACCTGACCACTCTTGAGGGTCTTCCAGAGGTAGTCCTTGATGTTTTCATGGGAGATGTCGTTGCCGAGCTCCTTTTGCATGCTCATCTGCCAGCGGAGGACCTCCTGGTTGGCGAGACTGTTGACCGCTTGAGAGGCTTGACAGGGAACATCGTAGGAAGACTATCACATACCCATGGAGGGGGCCGGCAAGTGCGTACAACGCAGCGGCGTAAGAGAGGTAAGGATCCGACAAAGTGGAGCCGACGAGGTCTGACGGAAGCAATAAGTAAAGTAACGCCGCACACAGGGTGCTGACGTACGAGATGTGTGCGCCGACGCATTACCACCCTCATGGTCACCGTGGATTGCGATGTAGAGTCGGAGGTATTCGGTGAGGTCGTGGTTATCGCCGAAGCCAAGCATGTTCACGTAGTTGCCTGGTATTCCGCGTCAATCCCATCGGGCTCATGCACACGAACAATGGATTACGCACCGACCAAGTCCAAGTCCTTGTTGATCTTCGGAATGGGCTTTCCGGGGTTGTACGCATTGCGGTAGATGCGCGCAGCCAGAGCCGGGAGGCGTGCGAGGAGGTTGAGGGAGTCCTCGAGCGCGTAGGTCCAGTACTCACTCTTCTTGATGCCGCGCTCGTACGCCTCCTGGAACTTGCTCTCGTGATTCAGGGCGGCCACACCCATGCCAAGCTGGGTCATGGGATGCAGGGTGGGAGGCAACCTAAGCAGTTGTGCTCAAGACATTGGAAATAGACATAGACTTGGCGAGACTCACGAGTCGATGAGTTTCTCAATGTACTCAGGCAAGTCTCCCTTCTCCGCCAACTGGCGGGAGAGCTGGCGGGTCTCAGCCTCCGTGGGGACCTTGCCAGTAAGGAGGAGCCAGAACATGCTCTCGGCAATGATCTCCTTTCCTCCAGGAGCAGCAGTGAGGGCCTTTTGGCAGTCGGGGATGGTGAGGCCGTGGAAGCGGATGCCCTGTACGAGATGCGTCTCAAAGCGTGCATGCGGAAGAAATGCACTGTACAAACCTCATTGGGGTCAAGGACGGACGCCTCCCAGAGCATGGCTTTGAGTCCTCTCATGCCGCCAACCACATGCTCAACCTATTGCAAGGGTACGTTGAAATATTGCACTGGAATGCGTCTACATGAACATACCTTGATGTCCCCGAGGACGGCCTGTCCGTGCTCGGTTTTCTGTCGTGTCGTTCAGTTGGGACGCGTCGTATCATGAGCACGTGCAGTAGACTTACAAGCTGCTTGAGCTGGAGCTGTTTTTTGGGGATCACCTCCTCAAGGACCTCCTTCACCGTCTGCCAGGATTGATGTGAATTTCAGTGCTGCCCTTGGACGCCATGCGACGTTGCACACCTTGGTGGACGCAAGACGTCTCTGGGCAAGGCCGCGAGAGAACTGGCGTGCAGAGGCAGCGGTGCTCCTGAACATGAGGATGAGTGCGGGGTAGGAATGCGGGGTAGGTCAATAGCTCGAAGCAGTTTCATTTTATGGAAGACCGAACCCCGACGCGCCTCGCCGCCCGCCTGTCGGCCGGGCCCTGTCGCGGAGGACGGCATTAGGACGGAACTCCAGCATCGGACGTTCGGTCGGTGAGTGGCCGGTCTGCCGGTGGGCGGTTCCCTACAATTAGGTAAGCGGAGATGTGAGCACGCGGCACTGCAAAGATTCGTGGCAGTTGCCAGCAGATCGCCTTCTGTCGTGTTCAAGCAGCAACACAAGTCTTTCTCCGCCCCCTTCGCCTGCCGCGATGGCCTCCGTCCTCGTCCCCGTTCTCTATGTCATTATTGTCTTTGGCTCCCTCTTTGCGTTCAGCTCATTCTATCGTCGGAGAAACTCCCGTCTGTACCCGCTGCCGAGTTGCTGCTATGACGCACCGCTAATTAACCTTGCCCGTCTCCCCACCCTCAGGCAAAACATTCGAGCCCTACTTCCCCCAGCACCATGAGCGTGATGTCTACTTTTCCCTCCTTCAAATGAGCGATCCTCCCGCCCCTGAAACCCTCCTCAAGGCCGCCCTCGTCCGCCGTGCCATGACCGACGTTACGCGTATAATCCGACTCCGCGAGGACAAGCCCGCTCTCCAGAACCTCATGCAGAAGGGTTCCATCGGCGATGACCTGTGGAACGGCCTGCTTGCCGCCGAAAAGGAGCTGGAGGCCGAGATTCTCGAGGTTGCTGCAGAGGCCAACGCCTTTGTCGAGGGATGGGGCACTGTCATCTTCCAGACCGCGACCGAGATGATGCACAACGAGAAGATGCGCACCCTCGTCGAGCAGATCCCTGCCATCCGAGCCGAAGCCGGTATGTCCCACGTTGGTTTTTTATTCTCCTTGCCTTGCTAAACGATCCACCCTCGGTGCAGAACTCAAGTACGGCAAATTCCCGCTACCTCAACTTGTCATCCAATCCGCTGCGCCTGGCTCACCCGCGTCCCCCTCCACGCCATCGACACCGGCACGCCCAACAACACCGCTCCCTCCCAAGACGAATGGCGGTGGCCTCGCACCACCCAGCGCTGGCGCCGAAAGTGGGACGTTCAGTGACAGCGAACGGTCGGCGTCGCCCACGTCACCCCGTTCTCCGTCCAAATCTGTAGGCTAACATACCTGTAGCTTGATGCCACAGAGCTAACCGCTGTGTCTGGCTCACAGTCCTCTTCGAAGAAGTCGAAGAAGCGAAAGTAGATATATACACAATCATTATTTCCTCATTCGATGTCCGTACCGTGGGGGCAATACGATGTTGGGGATGGTGTACACTCAGATTTACGCCCGGCAACCGTTATACAGTGTGGATGCGAAAAAACGTAGAAGCGATAGAAAGTCAGAACGGAAATAGATGCGAAGCCCGGATGCGACTGTTGGAAGACAAGACAAGACACAACGCGACAACTCGGTGTCATCATCATCCACGGATGACGATGGCCTTCTCTCCCGCCCCTGTGCGAGTCTTTCCGGACTTATCTACGTGGTCGAGGCCGAGCACGTCCTCGGGTGCGAACTTGTGGTCGTAAATTGTGTCCTCTGGAAACAAAGGATGAGCATCGATTCCAATGCTGGGAACAATAGCAAGGATGATCCACGCACCGTCTTCAATGTACGACGGCTGCTTGAAGGTCGCGACCTGGATGAGCGCGAAGCGGTACTTCGCGAAGTCCTTGTCCGATACGCCTATTCGTGCTTGGAGACGCTTCTTCGTCTCGGAGAACTTCTCGCCCTGCACACGCACAACCCCCACAGAGAGATTGAGAGCCTTAGCGTTTGGCTTCCGCGAAGTTGTTCAGGAAGAGGAAGGGGCACTGACCGGCTTGACAACGAAGCGGAAGGGCACGCCGTGTGTCCGCGAGACCTCCTTCGAGAAGTGGAACACGCTGATCACCTTGTCCGCATCGTCCGCCTCGAGCTCTTCGCGCGGGATTTCCTGCACACACAAGCCGCCGACGCCCCGTCAACGCCACGGCACGCAGGACAAGGACACGGGCGCAGAAAGACGGACCTCTGCGTACAGCTCGACCGGGTCGGGGATGTTCCCGATCATCTCCGAGGTCGTGAACTCCTTCTGGGTCTTGCCATCCTTGGACACCTCGAACACGCGGATCTTGTTCGTGCCCCCAGGCGTGAGCTTCACCTGCTTCGCGAGCTCCGCCGCGAGGTCGTGCACCATGCTCGTCTTGGGCAGCAGGAAGGGGTGCGTCGACTCCTCCTTGTTGTGGATGCCCGTCCAGGTGACCTTCAAGCTGCGTTTCGTCTCGAGCTCGACAATCGAGACGTCCAGCTTCTCGTACAGGATGACCGTCGTCTGCGGGTTCACATAGTTCGGCTGCATGATTTCCTGTATGCTCTGGTTCAGTGACCGCTTGAGCACCTGCTTCGCGGAGCCGTTTGTCGCGTGTGTCGTCGTGAACCGTAGCTTGATGGGGTCCCAGTTCAGCCGGTCTCCGACCTTTGCAGACATCTGAACATGATGGTTGTAAGTACAAAACCTCAGTATCACTCTCGGCAAACAACATACGATATCGTAGTTCTGCTTCTTGCTCAGGGTTAGGTGGAATTCAGGGTGTTCTGCGTCCGACTCGTCGAACTTCGGCTTGAACAGAATCATCACCCTGTTCTGGAGGAAGTCGTAATATTGTACAGGGTTGGAGTAGAGACCCTGGGCCTCGAAGTCGTGCAGCCTGCAGTTGAAACATTAGCCCCCAGGAGTCAGGAAACGCGGCCATCACTTACTCTTTCTCGTTCATGTCGACCTGGAAGCAGATGATGTCGCCATCCTGAATCTCGCTTTGGGTGAACGTCAGCTTGGGCTTCATGAGCTCAATCATGCCAGGTTTGATTTCCTAGTCAGGCACAAGTTAGTTGAATGTTCACGCTTCACGCAAGCATAATTAGGTACCTCATAGAGCTTCAAAGGGGTGCTCGCCGGCCACCGCATACGGTCATTGATGACCGGAATGAGGTCGGAGACCTTGCTAGCTCGTGGAACATAGACCTTGCCAACACCATTGAGCTTCTGGTTGGCGATGTCGAAGTGCTTCAGGAAGATCATGATGGAACCAGCAGGTATTTCAGGCTAAAAACCAACTTGTGAGCATGTAAACAATTTGTAATAATAAACGGCACTGACATGTGGAGGGTCAGGGATAACGTCAAGGTACAAGCGGAGGTCGTTCTGTTGTCGTACAGCCATGTTGTTCCGGATCACCTCAACAGCTGCAAGCAGTAATGCGTTAGCGCCAAATTTGAGATGTACGGGCGGGCATGCAAACGTACTGAGTTGTGGCTCGTTCTCTGGGATGTGCGTGTCTGGTCGGACAGTTTTGTTTTGTCGGTTGACCAACACCCATAGCCTGACCTGGTTCTCGGGGTAGTTGAAGTGTGTCGCAACGCGGGCCTTGAACGTGCTGTACGGCTCGTTCTTGAGCACACGGAAACTAGGAAGATCAGTCGCGGGCCAATTCCTCTCGTCAAACGTCGCAAGGTCGAAGCCCTCATGGTCGCCAAACGTCGCGTCCGTGATGACCTTGGCGGTCAGGTAAAGATGTTGCTCTTCACGCTCACGCTTCTTCGCCTCCATCTGTAGACGCTCCTCGTCGAGACGTCGTTCTGAGGGAACGCTGAGGAATGATCCAAGACCATGTTAATAAGCATGAACTCACTCAGATGTGGAGGCGTGTCTTCGTCCTTCCACGGCGCCAGGACCTCGTCAATCGCGCTCTCGCGGATGTATACAAGCATGTACGCGTTCGTGAAGCGCTTCATTGCGCGCACCTGGTTCCGCTGCATCGGCGGGACGAGGCCATTGAGAGCCTCGCCTCCGTAGTTCTCCTCCAAGACCTCCCGATCGGTCACGGGAGTCACGCGATCGTCGTCGAACTTGAGCCACCTTGTCTCTCGATCGGGCTTGATCAAAGCGAAATAGTGGCCACCATGTAGGTCTCCCGAGTGGACCAGAACGCCGTGGAGCTTGTACACCCAAGGCGTTGACCGATCCGCAGTCTCATCGAGGAACTCGCCGAGGTCAATGTCGAACGGGAACTCATGACGATCGTTGATCTAATAAACAGATAGCCGCGTAAGCTCTGATGCCATTCCGGCGCCACAGGTGGAACGTACCTTAACCATTGCATCGCGCTGGATGTCGTACTCGAACCGCTTGAGCTGAAGATGGAGCACCGGTGGGAACGACTGGAAGACGATACCCTTCTTCGCTTCTTGCAACCCGTAGCCCTCAGCCATGTACTTGTTTTCACCATCCAGAGTCTCCACGGCAACATAATCCTTGAAGGACTCGTAAAGGTTCTTCATGCCCTTCACATTCAGTTGAATGTCTTGAAGCAAGAGTGAGCACAGACGAGTCGGCAATGATGATAGAAAGGTCCTACCGTTGAACTCTTCAATCCTGGAAGACTCGAAGTCGACATTCACACACTTGATGTAGCTCTTCATCTTCCCGACGAAGAGCTTCTGAATAGCACCCTCGGCCTTTGTGCCCTGTTCACTTGTCAATGCTGGGAAGTTTCCCTGATAGAGTGATGCCCTACCTTCATCTTCATCTCCAGCTTGTCCTGAAGCACACGGTTGAACTCCTGAACGTCATGCTGGAGGAAGGAATCCAGCGACTTCCACCCGAACGACTTCGTCAATTCCGTAGTACCTTTTGTGGGACAAGTTTGATATCAATAGGACGGGGCGACTTACTGAGTGTACTCACCGACAGGCTGATCTGACGTCTGTAGGTGGTAGAAGACACGCTGAAGTGCCAGTGGTACGCTCTCCGTGGGGAGGTCGTCCTCCGTGGGAATTTGGTATACCGCCTGCATGTGTGCTTAGCGAAGGCAATGATCAGGCGGATGACGCCATACGTACCCTCCTGAAGTATCTTGTACAGAAGAAAGACTGTAGAAGGGAGTTCATGTAACATGTCGCACCCTGGTTCTTCAGACCAACAAAGCCAGTCTCCTTCTTTGAGTCGTAGCTACAGAAAGACGCGGTCAGTTTATGCTGACTCAGGCCCGAATGATGATGAGTCGCGCTTACTTGACGAAGTTATGCCACAGTACGCCAGTAGGATCCTCCAAAACACGAACGTAGACACTGATGTCCGCGGTCTCATCTTCAATGGTTGGACGCGTGTGGCCTTCCTGCACGCTGAACAGTTTACGCAGTTCACTGAATCGTGTGAACCCCCAATCGCACTCCTCAGCGATGAAACGGTGGTGTGCATCTATCAACAACAACGTAAGGGAGGTAACAATAACAAACGACTAATACGAAACTCACGGCTAACGGTGTAGATGGTAGGGTCGTGAGGATTTGAGATGACCAGGGCGAACTGCGCGCATGCGTGCCATCCTTCTGGTGCACGTTTGGGATCAGCATAGTCGAGGTATACAGATACCGTGTCATTTGGTGGCGCATTCGAGTTGCCAAAAGGGAAGAGGAGGATACGCCTACGCGCCACAAGAGTTGAAGGCACGCTCGGAATTATGAGGAACGAGAGACGCACCATTTATGCCCACCGCACTCGAACTCCGGACTTGTGATCTTCTTCTCGAGCTTCTTCCAATTCGTCAACTTCCAAGTGTACACCTTGAACTCCTTGACATCGTGCCCGAGGTCCGGCATGTGCTTGGCCGCGAAAGCTTCATCTGAAAGGACAAGGCCGGCGGAATGATGAGGCAAGAACAACAGAAGGGAGCAATGGATACGCACGATCGTTGACAGACACGATCTCCTCAACCTCCATGGGCGGGCCTCCATTGACCTTCTCATCGAGTGAGTCCATAGTATCGCTCTATGACGCACGCTTATGAGTCGCCAAGGGTGAAATGAGAGACGTGAGCACTTGCCATGGCAGAAAGAGAGGAGGTTGGATCCTCTAGTAAAGTGGTCGAAAGTACACTTGCTGCGGAGGTGGCTGGAGATGGAGATGGAGGACGAGGAAACGGGGATGATATGCAAGGAGCCTTGCACTGGTCGTCTTCCCGTGCGGACGAGATTCTCGCCGAACGCCCTCCGACTCCCCTTGCCTTATCCACAAGCTGACAAAGCCTTCCCCCACCTCCTTGGGCGTCTCCCGCCATGCTTATTTTCGTTCTCTCCCACAACGCTCGCATCCACCCTCCCCTCGACGGTCTATGCTGGCAACAGCTTTCTCGCAACAGGCAGGAAATGTCTCAGAAGCCTCTCCATTCGAGTCTTCTGATATGTTTCCTCCCTCTCAACTTGAAGACGAGGCGACCGCGACTGCTGTATAGACCAACACTCCACACGATCCTTAAATTGTCTCGACAGGAGGGCATGTTCGCCTTCACCAGCCTTTCCGCTGTCTACTGTCGTGTAATGAGTCAAAGTCGTGTAAGATCAAGCTGTTTGGGTGTGGTCGCTCTGACTCTGTTCTTGAGTCGGCAGCTGGGGCCTCCCCCCACATCCGCAGTGTTGCACTGGCAGGTTGTTTCCCGGGCTTCGTTGCTCTCGGAGCGTTTCTGGACGTTGTCCGGCCCTCATGCCTTGCATACATACACTACCCGTTTGTTTGTTTAGGCACTTGTTTATGTCTGTACAGTTTCTAGACATAGATAGACATGGATTACGGCAATGCATTGTGTATCGATGTTCCACATTGAGGTTACCAGTCACTACTTAACCTGTTCTAGCTCTGGACCGCGCAAATATTTCCGGGAGAGCGCAACGTGCGAGGGGCCTGTGCTCCCCATCGTGCCAAGGTTCGTCTACTGCGGTTCGCGAGGTGATGGAGGCTCTGTCACTTTCCAATGGCACAGACGCGTATGCGTGCTAAGTGACGACGCGACAAAGTGGATGCTTGCGGAGCGCAGGGCCTGAGAGAGTGCAGGAAGGATCACTGAGAAGAGAGACGGAGAAGGATGTTGCTGGGCAACTGACAGACACTGGAGACCCCAGCGGCTCGAAGGGAGAGCGCAGACGGGACAATGAGCGCGTTGCAGTAGCGGTACAGTACGTAATGCTGAGACCAAGTAAGAGGCCGCCCAAGAGACCGCCAGTGGGACTTTGGTTCAAGAATCGCCGGGCGTTTTGCCTCATGGCCACACCGCTTGCATCCCTTCCATTCTCTCCCGTTTGGCGACCCCCTCCATATTAACTCATCGGCCCTCGTCCCGGTTCGCAGCCTTTCTTCCCTGCTTGGTCTCCACTGTCGACCATGACGACTCGGCACCGCACGACGTCCAGCTCCCGCAAGGACTACGGGCTCTGGCGGCCTAGCGACGGCTCCGACTCTGACCGTCCCCGTCAGACAATGGCCAACACGCAGCGTCATAGCGTGGACCAGACACTCGTTGTGGAGGCCCATCGGAAACATCGCAGCTCTCGCCGACCGGACCCTGCGGAACTCCTCGATCCCTCAGCAGCGTACAGCCGTCACAAGTCTTCCAGCAAAGACAGATCATCTACCACCAATCAGGCGTCATACTACATCG
The DNA here is from genome assembly GCA_020736865.1 of Ganoderma leucocontextum. Taxonomy (NCBI): domain Eukaryota; kingdom Fungi; phylum Basidiomycota; class Agaricomycetes; order Polyporales; family Polyporaceae; genus Ganoderma; species Ganoderma leucocontextum. The sequence goes on along the minus strand of JAHKGY010000003.1, from coordinate 2,093,605 downwards.
TTCCCCCATCGCCCAACCCTTCTGCTCAGCATCAGACTAACACCGCGCATTACGACCTCCGTGCGTATCTCAAGCAGAAGACCGAGAAGCGCAGTCCGGGCTCATCGAATGAGAAAGGCCTCGCCTCTGACGAGGGCAAGCCTTCGCGTTCCGGACACCGTAGTCGCCATGCATATCCCGACCAAGCCGCGTACAGCGCAGCTATCGCACCAACCCAATCCTACGTCATCCCGTCCGCACAAGCCACTCGTGACCCCACATCCTCTTCCAGGCACCACCGCGAGAGAGATAAGGATAGGGAAAAGGCAAGCACTCGCGATCCAGAAAGGGTCAGAGCGCAAGATCCCTCCACCGAAAGGAGCGAGGATCGAGAAAGGCGGCGCCGGAGGGAGAAGGACGGGGAGAAGGATCGGTCGTCGAAGGATAAGGAGCGGCACAAGGAGAAAGAACGACGCAAAGATCGTGAAGGCCGAGTAGCCGCGGAGGCGCGACCTGCCAACGCGGCGAGTGTGCACCAAGCATACGCCCAGACTGCAGCGGTGGCGCAGAGGCCTGTAGACAAAGCTTCTGCCCCATACCCGGTACGTCTTCATATACTCTCTTGTTTGCGCGCGATGGCGGCGAACCATTCAATCTCGCTGTGCAGAACATTGTTCGTCCCCCTTCCACGCAACCCCAAGCGACTGCACATGCCCCCCTCTCAGGTCCTACCTCAGCTCCTTGGGCCGGTCTAACTTCCGCTGGGCGTGGGGCTGGTGCTTCCGTGCCGGAGTCCATATATCCTTACGCGTCGGACAAGGACGATCCACCTCTTCCCATCCCTCCGCCGACGCGCCGACGCACGTCCTCTAAGCCTCATCGTTCCCACAAAGCAACTTCACAGCAAGCCGGACAAGATTCGGGTTTATCGAGCAGCGAACAGGAGCACGAAAGAGTAAGTGTGACGTCGTGAATTGTGAAGCTCATCGATTAAGCCAAGAATTACTGCAGCCGCGGACGACCGATAGGCATTATGCAAGTCGGGAGCAAGCAAGTAATAGTATACTTCAGCGTGGGTACTCCTCCGGCCCGTCGGGAAGTGAGAACGAGAAAGTTCCCACCATACAGATGGAGCGTGTAGTAAGTGACCTCGTTTATGATACGCTATTCGAGGGACTTAGCCTGCGCAGCGTAAGCATCGGACGCACGGAGAGTCATCCCGCAACAAGTCGAAGACTGCCAATGTCGACGCTCAACCTGCGATTGAACCTACGACGAGCCAGGAAATTGCAACTCTGTGGTATCAACGGGTACGGTGCCCAATGGTTGACGGATGTGATAACAACGCTTATTGCAGTACATTCACAGCATCAGCGCGATCCGTCAAGTTCGAGAATGCCTGCGCCCACCTCCGCGGACCCTTCTGCACAGAAGTCGCTAATCGGACTTCCTGCGTCTGCCATGCCCGCGCATACGTTTGTGCCTCCGTCAGGCAAGCCTAACCCATCCGTAGGTCTAACAGTATCTCAACGTGCACCACAAATAGTCAGTATACGGGCTGGTCAGGGACCAGCTGATCCTCACGCTCCGCTGCCGAAGGTCATCCACTCAGGAGTAACGCCGCTTCGTCAACCGGACCCCCTTCCCTCGCAGCAGTATCAATCGGCAGCCGCGCGTCAACAGGATGGATCTCTGCAGGCTCCTTCACAGGGTCATACGACCGCGTATGCCGAGGCGTCCCCCGGTCATCATCATTCTTCTATCACCCAAGGCGCTTCCGGATCCTACCAACAACCTGGACAAAGCTACCCCAACACGATGCATACACGCACGAGTTTCGAGACCAACGGTGTTTCCTCCACGGCCTTACGTGGGAATCAGCCAGTGGTCCCTGACGTCGTGGTGCGACCGCCATCGACTCGGCCCCCTTCGGCTGCTCCTGTACCCATGGATCCGTACTCGCGAGCGCGATCAACTTCTGTATCCGTTGGGCAACCAGCTGCCTACACACAACAGCAGGTGCAAGGCCTCAGTGAGGCTGATGCATATCGCTCGGGGACCTATGCAAGGGGTCTTTCACAGGATTTGCCGAGCAGGTTTCCGGTTTATGAAGACACCACTAGTGCTAGTCGACCTTCGCCGTCAGGCGCTCCGCATATGCCATCTGCGTCACCGAAGAGAGGTTTGACCTATCCAGGTGCATCAGCTCCTGCGCATCCGAGCACCGTGCACGTCAATCCTTCGAACCAGTATGGCAGCGGAACATATGACCCACGGTCTCCGAAACCGCCATCTGTTCAGACAATCACGAATGAACCATCTCGGCTGCAGACTTACCTCTCGGGTTCACCGGCGGTTGTTCCTCACACAGTGTCCGCAGGCTCTTCCACTCCAAAACATTCCTCCTCTGTCCGCTTGCAATCTCACCGTAATGGCTCTAATGACACGATTACTCACGCTGCCCCAACGAAGTCGTCCCCGAGTGGGTCCTCACAGCAGCACCTCCCACACCGACCAAGCGCTGTTAATATGCAGCCACAACTTCACGCCTCTTCACGACTTGACGCCGGCACTGCTTCTCGCCAGCCTAATGCTTCGTCCGCATACCCCGACATACATCGATACCGTTCTCCTGCCCCCCAGGCCCAAGGATACCCTAATGCGCACGCTTCGTCTTCAGCTCCGGTCAATGTAACAGCTCCTATTAACTCGCCAAGTTACAGCACTCAAACACCTCTCACGACCAACGACTATCAGCAGTATGGCCGGACGGCCGCAACACCCACTCAAGCGACTTTCGCAACTCAGGCACAGGCTCGTTCGCGCCAATCCGTCGACTACGGGTACCGTCCTCCGGAACAGATCCTAGCTACGAACCCATTGGCGAGCCCGGCTCCTACCGCACAGCGTATCCCTCTACGGGCGACACCTTCTCTGGCGCCGACAGGGAGACCTACGCGTCTTATCTCGACGCTCTCTTCGAAGGTATCCGCCCCACTCCACTCAGCACCAGCGCGGAATCAAACGTTCCCAAATCCGGGTTCGAGCTACTCAACGACCACGCCCTTCCCCATAGCGCACTCGCGAACCGTGTCCGACCCCCAATATACAGATCGAGCGACCGCGGGCTACGTCTCGGCGAGTCTCCCTACCCGTGGGCACAAGGCCGCGTCCCAGCAACAGCAGGACATCCTGCTTACGCCGTCCTCCCTTGCACCGTCTATGCTCCCTCAGACGAGCGCGCCGCTCATTCCCTTGGATCGTTCGACGTCGAAGAACACCATTAACGGGAAGGACAATGAAAAGGAGAAGAAGAGGAGCTTTTTCGGGAGCCTGTTCCGTTCGCGTTCGTCCCCGCCGAAGCCGCGCGACGAACCGGCCCCGCCTCCGTCCCAGCAGATCACGGAGAGGCGTGAGCGCAACAACTCCCAACCTACCCAGCCGATGTCGTACATGCAGGTGCCTACCGTGGCTGGCGGCGCCTCTAAGTCGTCCAGTGGCCCGCCGCCTCCCAGTCCTCGGGCGGCCGTGGCTGCTCCAGCGTCGATGCGCGTCCCTCCTTCCGCGCCCGCGCCGGCACACCAGCGAGGGTACAGCACGAGCGCAGTCCCCAAGACTGTTCCTATCGCTCAGCCAGCTCCTGTTTCTCTCACGCGGAACTCCAACGGGAAGATGTTCACGCCCTTCCGCCTTCTGTCTAAGCGGCACCGCACAGTCTCCACTGCATCCGTCGATGCGGTCGATGGCACGGTGGTACGTTTCTCTCGCGAGTTTCGAAATATGTGGTATACCTGACCGACCGCTGATAGATTAACGCTATGCTCACTGGAGGCGACTCGACTCGGAGCTCGACCGCCGGTCGCCCCTCCCCGCCCCTCCGCGACCCGATGACGGCGGCGCAAGAGTGGAGGAACCAAGAGGAGGTCGTACAGCAGGTCCGCGGGACGCTGCGCAGGCGGCGGCCGGGGGTCACGTTCGACGTCGGGGACGAGGTGCCCGAGGACGGCAGGCCGTCGCTGCAGAAGTCGCTGCGCGCCAACCTGGCCGCGATGGCGGCGGCGCAAGGTCAGATTCCTGCCCAGGCGCAGGGCCAGCAGCAACGGCAGCAGCAGCAGCAGCAAGCCGTGCAGGTGCATCAGACGTACCAGGCGCAAGCCGCGCAGCACAAGGCTCAGGGCTATCCAGCTCAGGCTTCATACTCCCAAGGACAACCGCTTCCGACTAGGGGGGCGACTGCGTGATCGCTTGGACGACCGTCGTTTATTGGGGCTCGAGGTGGTCTTTGTTCTCGTCGGCTGTTGATGTGATATGTCGGGGTGGGGTTCTCGTGTTTCTTGCTTGGTGACTCGTATTCGAATTGCGGGTATAGACATCGTCGTGTTATCTATGCATGCATCTGCTATGTAATGTATTCCTATGTCGTCGTAGTTATCGCTGTTGCAGCTGCAGAATGTAGCGTATACGTAGTGTAATCATTTCACGATCGTTAGTTCCGTCAAATACAACTTATCTACCATAGGACTGTAACTTACATCTAATATGTTTGTTCCCTCAGAAGGAACGGTTCGATGGTGTAGTTGGTTATCACGTCCGTCTCACATTCTGTGTAAGCGCACGGCGAACCACTCTTTTGCCCTTGCGCTTTTGTGCCTGGATATTTGAGGAAATGCTGAGTACAGGTTCCACGACACTCGGTCGGATGAACAGACTTGGGATAGTGGTCGGAAGCAGATCGCATCGAGGAGAAGCCGAGAGACGGAATAGAGTAGACGCTTGGGCGACATGGGCTGCGCGTCAGCGACTGCGACTCCTGGAAGCTGGATCCAGGTCTCCCCCCTCTATCTTCTCACATCCCTCTCTCCTCCGTTTGTCCAGCACCCCTCCTTTACCACCGTACCCTCCCAGGGCACTACCGTCGCCCAATATGATGACGCCCATGCGTTATGTGGTATTGGTGCTGGTCATCATTGTGAGTACCATGGAGCATCCAGTCACCGCTGCCCCCATACTGAAAGGACACGTAGATCAGTTTACACTTCATCCTCAGCTTCTCCCATGAGGAGTATGGCCGCGCAACATCCCTCTCCCACATAACCGAGCAGTTCTCCGGCTCAGAACCACATCCCCCTTACCAGGAGGGCGTCTCCGAGGACCGCTATGTCGAGCAGAAGCCTCCCATCCAGACACGAAAAGCCAACGCGACCTTCGTCATCCTCGCACGTAACGGAGATCTCCCTGGGGTCGTGACGAGCATGAAGCAAGTCGGTGAGTACTCGCACTCCTGTTCATTCGACTGCTGCTGACTAGCGGTATCCCAGAGGACCGCTTCAACAAGGAGTTCCAGTATCCCTATGTCTTCCTGAACGAAGAGCCATTCTCAGAGGAATTCAAAGGGTGTGTACACGTCTGCCAAAATGAAGTCCGGACGATCCTTACTTGTTCTCTTAGGCGCATTTCTGCCCTCACCGACTCCAAGGTCGAGTTTGGTTTGATCTCCAAGGACCAATGGCTTCAACCCTCTTGGATTGATGAAGAGAAGGCCACTGCAGCCCGGAAGGACATGCTCGACCACAACGTTATCTACGGAGGTGAGTGCGGTGGAGCCTCCGTTCTTCCAATGGGACTGAAGGGTCGCGCAGGGAGCGTCCCGTACCGCAACATGTGCCGGTACAACTCGGGCGTAAGTGCACTAGTTGCCAATGCAGCGAACACTTTATACTCAGTCGCGAGTAGTTCTTCTACAAGCACCCCTTACTCGCCCAATACAAATACTACTGGCGTGTTGAGTGAGTGGAACCAGCCTCCGAATTCATTGTCCAATTCTGACCAGACCCAGGCCCGACGTCACGTTCTTCTGTGACCTGCACTACGATGTACGTGTCGCTCTCACCCAGGGCGAAGTCCCTCTGACGATGCACTCTTAGCCTCTCCTCCTTATGCAAGATCAGAAGAAGGTTTATGGTGCGATACCCCTCTCCACGGCATGACAATCTCTTCCGCTTATCGTTTACATCCGGGCAGGGTTCACCATCTCACTTTACGAGTACCCCGCTACCATCCCCACCCTGTGGAATGCTGTGAAGGGTGAGTAACGCGTCTGTCGTTGTCCCAGTGACACGTCTGATGGATTTACGGCAGAGTTCATCAGCAGCAACCCAGGCCTTGTCGAGCATGATAATGCGATGAAGTTCATATCCGACGACGGGGGCGAGACCTACAACAACTGCCACTGTGAGTTATCCCCCTCCTGTTCCGTACCTTACTACTTTTGTTGACGTGCCCGCAGTCTGGAGTAACTTCGAAATTGGGGACCTTGACTTCTGGAGAGGCGAGGCTTACTCCAAGTTCTTCGACTTCCTCGACGAGAAGGGCGGTTTCTACTACGAGGTGAGGAATTCCGCACGTCGACAGACTGGAACAGCGTGGTTAACAGTTGGCACAGCGATGGGGAGATGCGCCGGTACACAGCATTGGCGCTGCGCTCTTCGCCAAGAAGGAGCAGATCCACTTCTTCAACGACATCGGTCTGTGACAATATTTAACATCCCCATACGCATTAAATTGACGATCACCGCCCACAGGATACCGCCACAATCCCTTCCAGCACTGCCCTCAAGGTGACCTGCACAAGAAGGGCAAGTGCTGGTGCAATCCGAAGGAGAACTTCGGTGAGTATTAGGCTTTTATGGTGACGCTGCGGCGCAATTCATGCAGGCGCTGGTATTAACGCTATTACTACAGACTATGAGTGGTACAGCTGCCTGAAGCGCTACGACGCGATGTTCTAGGGAATCTGGTCCCAGACCATCGTGCCATCGTGAAGCAATACACGGTTATTTATTTGCTTTCTCTATTGTAGCCTCTGTGCTCTCATGTTATCCGGGACGTGTACACGAGAGAAAGCTATGGATTGATGGACTGCATCCGATGGGAGAACGGGCGGGCGGAAATGCAGGCGCGGCACCCAGTGTTGGCCTCCGTGTTGGCTGCAGCAATAGAGGCTGACCGAGAATGGGGCGTGTCGGCGTCGGATGACGCACCGTAGCAACAGACTCTGACGCGGTCCTTCATAGGATGGACTGCGAGTAATATTGATACTGTGAACAGCGTGGTGTGAGAACCGATGTTTAACGGGCATGTGAAGCGAAGCGGGTGTGGGCACGCACCGAGTCGTACAGACGTGTCCAATTGGACCCGAGCGACGTGTCTATCAGCCGTTGGACATGCTCCTCGACGGCGGACTGGGTGAGCCCCTGCTGGAAGCGGTCCCGGAGCTGGGACGCGGTCTGCTCGCCGAACGCGGCGAAACAAGGGAGCGTCGAGTCCTTCTGCATCAGCTCCACGAGAGCTGCAGGCGCACGCAGTCAGTGTTGCTTCTCACCCTCACATCGGACGAGAGGCACTTGTCACTCACTGACTATCCGGTCGCAGTGTTTCCGGCACGCGTCGAAGCCCTCGCGGAACAGCTTCCGGAACTCGCGGTACGCGGGGCTGCCGAGTCCGCCGAGGACCTCGATGTACTCGAGCGGTAGTTTAAACGGCGCCGCCTCGAAGCCGATGTTGCCCGGGGAGTTGGAGAGCATGAAGCCGAAGTCGATGTGGATGAGGTGCCCGTCGCGGTCGAGGAGGATGTTGCCGTTGTGGCGGTCCTTGATCTGCAGGAGGTAGGTGACGAGCGAGTAGCCGGCGAGCGACTTGGCGAAGTTGCGCTGCGCACGGACGAACTTGGCCGAGGACGGGTCGCCATACGTCGTCTTGAAGTGGTCGAGGAGCGCGACGTGCCCGAGGCGGCCCACTGCAAATCGGCGCGCGTACTCGGCCTTCTTGATCGAGTGGATGGAGACGGCGTCGGTTATTGTCTCGACGAGACCGGAAGAGTTGCCTGTGATGAGTATTCGGAAGCTGCGAAGCCCGGTCGTTAAGATGGCACCAAGGATTTGGAGAGAAGTGTACGTACTATCGAACCCAACACTGGCAGTTCTCCTCTTTCCAGATATTCTCAAACTCCTGGATGAGCTGCACAGCAAGCTGCTCTTGCCTCAAGTCGCCGCCGGTCTTGACGATAACCGACACGCAGTCCCAGTTGGCTACGCAACAAATCTGATCAGCACACACGACACATGTCACATAGAAAGAATCATACCGAGATGACCATAAGGCGACGTCTGCCGAACACGCGCCTTCTTCGCCGCCCACGACTCGCTGAACACGACAGCAGACGGGTCCACCTTGCTTAGCTCTCGCCTGATGATGCCCTCGTCCTCCGCCGTCTTCATGTCCCCATTGACGGGCATGATCCGCAGCGAGCTCTCGTTGACACCGTCCTCCCGCATGCGCGCCATGCGCTCCTCCTCCAACGCCAGCATCTCCTCCATAATCCTATCCCGGATCGCGGCAGCATCGGACGGCTGGAGCCTCATGCGCATCGGGGCAGACGCCGTCGCATCGCCACCTGTTCCGCCCTGGGTTGCAGGCTGCCCGTTGCCATTTGTAGATGAGCCGGTAAGCCAGCTTGTGCCAGGAAGCCACCGTAGGGGGGCACCGATGATGGAGGAGTCGGTGGGTGGGGCAGGCATGCCGGGGATAGCTGAGGGAGCGAGATTTGCGTTGAGCTGAGCAAGCATGACGGCAGCCGTCCGCATCCGCTCGGAGTACTCGTCCAGGGAAAGAACGCGCTGTTGGCTCGGGCCCTGCGAGGGTTGTCGTGCCGGAGTGCTAGGGTCGCTTGTTGGGGGCGAGCGTGAGGGTCGGGCAGAAGGGGTTCCAGACAAGTTAGGCGTGGAGAAGGGGTCAGGTTTGTCGTGTTGGGGCGTGTGGGGGTTGGACGATGCGCGAGACCAGGTGGCCATGTCGAGTTCCTTGTTCTTGAGGGCGGGAGGGAGCACGATGGAGTCGGAGAGATCGAGGTTGTTCGCTTTGAGCGAGCTCTCGTTGCCGTAGAGCTGCTCTACGAGATCGATTTCTTCCTCCTCTGGTGGCTCTGAAGGGGACACTACAGAGGAAGAAGAGGCAGAACGAGGTATCGACATGCCTTCCCCAACATCGCCGCCTTCATTGCCAAGAGCCGCTTCTGAACCGTTGACATGGTCAGGCACAGCGATCAGCGACTTGGGCTTCGTGGACCCGTTAAAAGCAAACGTAACAAGGTCCTTAGACGTTCCCTTCGACTCGTTCTCCTTCAAGACAATCTTCTTCAGGATCTCTTTGTTACTGCGCTTCGCTGGATCGAAGTCGAGGTCTGAATGAAGAATCTCGATGAGTAGGAGGTAGGGTGCGCGCTCAGCCGAGTTGAGCACGACACTTTCACCCGGGGGTATTCGTACTATTCGATGATGGGGTTCAGGGATATTGTGCGATGATGGTTGGGGTTCGTCCGAAGAGGAACACCACATGGGCATGCAAATCTGAGTAGCACGCCCATTTAAATGAGGCTCGTAATCGCAAACCCAGTGAAAGGCGCTCAGCACTCACCTCGGCAGGGAGCATGTGGTTCAGCCCGGTCAGTTCTGCACGGAGAGCGCTGACGCGAGCAGGCTTGGGGACAACCAAGAGTTTGTTGCAGATGTTCTCTAGTGCAAGTATAAATTGTACCTGATAATCCATTGGACATGTTGCTCACGGCGCGAGATGAAGCGGAACGCACCTCGGACCGAGAGAAATGACCGCGTAATAGATGCGTCTGTGAAGCAAAATCATACTTCTGTAACATAAAGTCTGCTGCAGGCAGGCTGTTTGGCCGGTATGCATGTCGAGAGGGGAAGGATGGTGTCGACTGGAATGGGGTAGCAACAGTAGCAGCACGGGTAGGAGGAGCGTCTTCTTGGCTAAACGGATCCTCCGACAACCTCGGCTTTCGCGCCTCGCGCAGATGTAATGGCAGAGCGGGGCTCGTGTGCGCACCAACGGTTTGTCTTCGGGACATCCGTTTCGAGATGGCAGAGGGTGGCTGAGGAGAGGAGCTCGTTTCCCTGAAATGTTGCTCTCCATTCGGCACGGGAGAGTCCATGGGATCATCGTCCTCCACGTCGCCCCCACTATCCGCGGTTGAGGCCGTGGATAGGCTTCGTACCATTGACCCGTCGTCCTCACCCCGTTCAATGCTCTTGATATCCTGTCCCAGCTCGTCGACCCGGCCTTGTTCGATTGCAACAGGTCCCATGATCTCTGTGAGCTGAGGCATTCCAGGGACACCGGCTAAGACCATCCCGATGCCGACCATGGAAGGGGATACATGAGGCCTCACTTTCTTGCGCGAGGGTCCTATGTGGGCGGGGGGACAGAGGGACGAGTAAGGCACGGAAGGAAGGTCTCCAAAGATGATTTCGTGACATTCGTGTAGGATTCGTTGGCAGACGAGGAACGATGCATTGCTGGAATGTTGCGCGGAGAGGTCTTTAAGGAATGCTTGCATATACCATAAGGTCTGCTATCCTTAGCCGGGATTGAGGACGTTGTCAATACGAGGACATACCAGCATAGCAATATGTGTAGACTTGTGGCAGATCTCGACCACAAAACTCTCCAGGGCTTTGGATTGTGTCGGTCTGGTTACAACAAGATGACTAGGGTGTTCGCGACATTAACTGGAACGCCCCTGGATAATATGATAGTTAGAGTCACCATACGAAGCCCCACACTTCCCGCAACTCCTGCGTGTTCAGCTCCCTAAGCCGCCGCGTTAAATAGTAAGTGATCCCGATATTGTCGGCATAGATCCTGAGGTATTGGAGAGCAACGTGTACAGAGAAGAAGGAAGGAGACAGGAAGAGGCGGAGAAGCAGAGCATGCGACATGGGGAGGGGGCAGAGTGGCCACTGGACGAATGTCCCGACAGCAAACACAACATTGAACTTGAAGCGGTGGCCATGGCACACTGGCCCTGAGCGCTGAGCCCCGCGACGCGCTCAGCGCCTGCACATCCTCCTCCGACCCCGGTGGGCCACAGCTGGGCACCCCTCCTCGCACTCACCACTCCACGCGTTCTATGACCTAAGACTGCTCTAGAGCATTGCGCCTATCTGTCCCCCTCTATAATTGCTGTAACTTGCCCACTTCCTAGCGACCCAGACTCTTCCTGCATGGAATCATTTGCCTATGGCTCTCTCGCAAGAATCCGCATACTTCTCTTGCCCGTCGGGAACATTCGCCGGTCGACCTTCGAGAGATGGGTGCAAGAGATTAGGAACATTGACACCATCCGGTTAGGTGACTTAACCACGGACGTCAAGGACGAGCGGTGTACGTCGGGTCGTGGTTGGTCTCATCTCCGTTACCCAAACTCATTTCGCCCGCAGCCCGATTTATGCCCAACCACCAGCTTGCGAGCGGACATCTGCACCTGAGCTATCCCTCACATCCACCTGCTGACAACCATGTACCGCTCTCGCTATTCCGCACTTCTGACTTCCCCCTTGCCGTAGTAGGCATTGCATCCTGCGCCCCAAACGACTCCCTTGCAACCATCCTTGCTCAGTTCCAGACGGCCATCCACGAGGCTTTCCCCCATGGCTCAATGTTTCCCCTCGCCCGCAACTGTTTTGTGTTCGAGGAGAGCGACAGCACTACAAATATCAATCTTGGTGACGGCCTCGACGGTCTGGCGGTCATCCCGAGCATCATGGGCCACAAGGGCACATACATCGGTACTTTGGTCGCTGATCTATGCTCCAAAGTCCTTGTTGAACTTGCAACTGTGGTCCGTATTCTTTCATGTGCGTCTGGTCGTGGTCTTGACCTTGTGACTAGATGCAAACTCTGGAGAGTCCCCTCGGAAACGAGTATCTCAACGGTTCCCTATTCCCCACACTTCCACCAACTTCCGAGTTGCCGAGGTCCTTGGATGACCAACCGCGACACGATTCCCTGCCTCCCCTTCCCTCTCACAATAGCCAGCCTGAGCTGAACGGTCCGCGATCGAAAACTCCGTTAGGTCTGAAGCGAACCATGACCATGGGTCCAACGCTATTGCCGGGTCGTCACTCCAGTTTGCCTCCAACCCCGTCTTTACCAAACAAGAAGCGTCTTTCTACGATCGGAGCTGCTTCATCTCATGGCCGGTTGTTCAAGGTACTCGCCGACTTCTTCATGTTGGCAGGCCGATTGGAAGAAGCTACAATATGGTGAGGATCATGCTGTAGCCAATTTCCGTGCTAGCTCATCCCGGTTATAGGTACAACGAGGCGATTGCTCTGTTCAAGTCTCCGCAGGATGCACCGTGGCATGCCGCAGCCTTGGAGGGGCTTGCTACGATCCCAGTCGTCGAAGCATGGGCTTCGACACATGGTATTGTCGGTATGATTAATTGTTAATTATCGAACGGGCACTCATTTAATGAACAGAATGGAGCTGCTGACGATAAAGATCCGTGGCACGATATCGCGGACAAGCTCACGCAAGCGGTCGGTCTCTACCAAAAGACTTCACCCACCTCCGAACCTGAGGCTACCCTTTCTCTTCTTGCCTATCTTTATTGTTCTTCAGTCCTACGACATAGCACCCTCCTCTATTCTGTCTGGTCTTCAAAAGGCTGGGGCCCCCTTGCTTTCACCGCTATGCTTCAGCCTGGTCACTCGCTCTTCCTCCCGGCTACCCTGTCCAACAACGCCTCCCCTGTATCAAACTCCGCCGCCCGAAACTCCTACGCAAGTCTTGAACGGCTGACGTCTATCACAGGTATCACCCGCGCGCAGATTTCTGCATCCATCTCCCAGGCCCATGGTCCTTGGTTTGCCCATCTCGACGCACGAGAGCGGATGCGGATATTGGAGTACATTGCAGCGATGTACGGCGCGTTAGGCCATGTGCGGAAGGAGGCTTACGTGCTACGGGAGGCGCTCGCATGTCTCATGGATATGGTCGTGTGCGGGCGCGAGGAAAGTGGCATGGGCAGTGCGCGAGTGCTTAGCGCAGGGCTTGGGAACCGGAGCAACGCGCTCAAGGTTGCGACCTCGCAGGGCACGGTGGGTATCCGAGAGAACGAGCGGACAGAAGGCAACGAGAGCGTCCTGCACATCGTGAAGCACGTCTGCAAGGTGCACGGCATCGATCTCGAGGCCGTCAAGTTGGTCGAAACAGGCATGCCTGACCGAGACAGCCAAGCGTCCCAAAGTGAGGAGGGCGAACAGGACGAAGAGCTGGCTCGGTCATTGCAAGAGCCATTCGGCTGGCCTGAACTTCAGATTGACATTATCCGAGAGGCCATCGGTGTTGCTGAAGCACTCCCAGGTCTGTGTCTCTGTTGATCCCCCTCGATGCGCCGATGTTGAGATTTCATAGACTACCCCTCTGTTGCCCAGTTTTCCTTGTCCGCCTTGAAATTGCTCTATCCGGTAATGCATGCACGCGACCAGCATTCGTTATACAGTACAGCGACTAGGGCATTAGCGACTGCGAAGCGGAGAGGAGACCGACGAGCGGTTGATTACTGGTCCGGTCAACCCATCGTTAGCATCGAGATATTGCCGTCAGTACATTATTACTTGCAACATCTGTGTGAACTGACTTAATATATCAGACTGCCCCTCGTGAGGTTACCGCTCGAGAAGCCGATCTCAATTCTAGCGCATGCCTCGGCCGCTCCTGGAGCAATCATCAGTGGGAAGAAAGACCTGTTCCTGTATAACCCGAGGAAGACGACGTCAAGCCAGGTAATAGGTTTCTCTAACGTTTTAGACGAAGAGCCATCCTAACCATTGAGTATAGACCAAAACTGTGCTCGTGCAGAATGAACCCTTCGAATTGGTCGTGACGTTACGGAATCCATACGTGTTCGACCTCGACTTGCAAAATGTGCAGCTCAGGTTCGTGTCAGTACTGTGTCTTGATAAACGCAATGGACTCAAAATGTCGCATTGAACAGCACGTCGGGTGTCTCGTTCTCATCGAAAGGGTCACCAGTTATCGTGCCTGCTAACTCGTACCACCCGGTGACCATGACTGGAAAGGCAGCAGAAGCTGGCACACTCGTGATCCGCGGCTGCCTAGTACAAGCTCCTGGAGGCATGTCGCGCGAGTTCATCTTGCCTTTATCTACGGAGGAAGAGGAGGAGCGTCGATCGTGTAGACGAGGTACCATCGAGTGCGAGACTGGAAGGTCAAAACACTCTGGCCTGGCCTCGCGACCATGGGAGAAGTCCAGCAAGAGAGGTAGTACCCAGGTTACGGTTTCGACGTCGACGGCGAACAAGCCAACAATACGCTTCGTTGAGTGCACCGTCGTGCCGGAACAACCTCTCCTACGGATACGACGAACGTCGTTGACGCACGGTGCGGTCATGTTGTACAATGGCGAGATGTGAGTCTTCACGATGATTCACAGGTATATGTTATTAACTGACCGATGCAGGTCTACGATCCGTATCACGCTGGAGAACGTTTCGTCTTTGCCTGTCGACCTGATCCACTTGACATTTGACGATTCTACCATCGCACCTGCCCAACAAGCCCTTGCGGAAGGAGATTTGTCTGTCTTCGATACCTATGAGACGGAGCATGATCTCGTTCATCGACCAGTGTTTACTTGGGACCGTGAGCGTGAACCGCAAGAAATAGGTCCTGGGCAGAAGAGGGTGATCACGGTCCACTGCTTTGGCAAAGTTGGCTGGTGAGTGTACTGTCATCGTGCCCTCCCCCGGCGTTCATGCTCATGGTCCTTGTAGTGCAAACGGTGCAATTCATGCCTCCTATGCGTACGTGAAGCGGCCACAGGAGAGCCTCACGACACCCGCCGGAGCCTTCCATACTCGCCAGTTATCATACCCCGTGTTGGTCACCGTGTATCACATGCTCGAGTGTGATGCGATGGACATCCTTTCCTACACGGGGGCGACGACAACGTTACCACCGAGCGCCGACGACGAGGACTTCTTGGATGCAAAGACTCGAAGGTCGTTAATGCACGTCGGCGACATCGCGGACTGGTGCATATTCTCCATCGAAGTGCGGAATACGTACGGTTTGCCGTTCGAAGTGACATTTGAGCGCAAACAAGAAGGTCCGTGATCGTCCTCGGTCCTTGAAGAGCGGAATGTAACAATCCTATAGGTGTCGAGCCTGCGAACATTACATCCCTCGTACCTCCGGGATCAACGTCTCGTATCGTACTACCGATCAAGAAGATTTTGCTCTCGGAGGAGCATGTGTCAAGACCGATACCAATGTTGTCGGATCGACAATACGTCGTTTCAGCCTCGAAGCTGTCACCGGAAGAAGAGCGATCGCAACGTGAACTCTTCTGGTACAGAGAGGAGCTCTTCAGGGTTGTGCATGGGAAGTGGCATGAGGTACGCTCGTGCTATACGCCTCGTTCGTTCTCATCTGACCGAGCATGGCACAGACTGGCGGTACGCGAGCAGGAGACTTGTCACTGCGCCAGCAACGAATGACTCTTCCCATGCTGGAGGCACTTCGGGTGGAGACCGCGCGGGTTCGGACGACTCTCGTTAGGTACGATGAGGAGGGAAACGCGCAACCAGTTCCAGTGGATCCCCCAGGAACTAAGTACTTGCCATCACCCAACGAGTTTGTCTACTTGCGAACCTCCATCATAAATCTTTCACGTGCGTTCATTTGTCCACCTTCTCTATGATTGACACTCGCTGATTTCTATGTCCCCAGCGTCCGATCTTGTGCTGACCCTTAATCTCGACTTGGAGCCTGCCGAGCATGTCATCTTCCAGGGCGAGCTCGTCCACATTCCTGTCGGACGACTAGCGCAGGGAGAGACATACGACATCGAGACGCCTATCACGTTCATTGCGTGCGGACGCTTCGACTTTTCGGCGGAAGTATACACCCTCGCCCGATCTGGGGAGCCCAAACAGGTTGGCCATGGCAAGATGCGCATAGACGTCCAACCATAGTATGCTAGCACTCCGTTGACTTTATATCACTCACCGCTAGTTTATGACCCTGGACTGCCCTTGCAATATCTCTCGTGGGGTGTCAAGTTTTGATGTCACGGTGGACGGATAGCAGTACGATAGTGTACAATGGCTGGGGGAGGAGTAGTATAATAATTGTCCAGTCGTCCTCCAGTGGGATGCATATACCATTAATCGAAGTCCGAGTCCCCTTCCTTGAAGGTTTGGCTGTACGCCATGATAGTACCATATACAAGACTGTAGAGACGGTCAAGCACAGGTGAGAGGGGGATGAAACATGGACGCACCCTCCACCAGCAATAGACATCGCACAGGCCCCCTTCGTGATAACCTCCGAATGCGCAAGCACTAGCGGGAGCGCGAACCCGGTTACAACAACCGTCGCGGTGATGAAACGACCAAGGTCTACGGGTCCTGAAGCATCGTATTCGGCCGAGAAGTCGTCTCCCCCGCAGCGGGTGAACACCACGTTCGGAAGTGGCGCGAGGACGAACGTCAGGGCTGAAATGAACCACGATCAGAGCTTCAGATGCAAGTATCTTCCTATAAGTTTAAGGCGACACTACGCACCGACGAGCAAGGGAAGCCAGTTCGCCCACAACGCGCACGAGAGGATGACGAGCAGGAAGCCTACTGCCAACACGAACGAGAGCAGGATGACCGCTACGACCCGCGTTTGAGTATGGGCCCGGAGATAGCTCCACAAATCAGAGAACGAACTCTTTATGCCCGCATTTGCCATGGTGGAAGTAGTGGACCAGGTAGAGAGGAATACAGGAGATATACACCGAGAGAAGAGATAAGAGAGCTACTAAGTGAGCAGTGGGCGGGTGAGCGCGCCATGGCTGTTGGCCACAGTGACTCCGCCGCGCCGTAGGTGTTTACGTCAGCAGACTGTTCAGCTTCAGTGCTCCGAGCATGCATCAGGCTCATAGCGTGTGACACGCAGGACATATATCATCGTGCTGGGAGAGTCGTGAACGATTCAGACGGAAAGCTGTACAATTCTAGACGATTACGATGCAAACGACAGCAACAGCAGTGCAAACTGTGAAAGTAGGAATATAGTTACAAATAAATCGAACGAAACGTCCCGTGTAGTCTGGGCAACCAAGGCATAAGATATTACAGTACTACACAGATGAATACGAGAAACGTGTGTTATCGTGGTGCAATTGTACGCCTGGTGCGTTGCGATCGTGTGCGTATGCCGACATTGGTCGACCGCTCAGTCAGGGTGCCCAGCTTGGATGGCTGCTTGAGTGCAGGTATCGAAGGGATAGTAGTGACAGGGATAGACTCCGTCGTTGACGCGGATGTCGATGAAGAGGAAGACGACGCCAACGATTTCACGAGCGGAGGTGGGGAATTTGTGGGGGTGGGCTCGAAGCGGTTCTCTTCGTTCGAAACAGGCCGGTCAACGTCTACGTCTACGGGAGAGTCGACCACCATACCGTTCAACGCCGGGGAGTCGGCTTCACCCTCGGGCAATGGTAGGTGCTCGGCAAGGAAGGTCTCGCTGCCCACAGAAGACACGCCTTTCGACCTGAAGCGGCGGACGAGAACGTCTCGGTTCTCAGTGGGCGGGAGGTCTTCAACGACTCGCCGACTACGCTTGCGTGGAGTCAAGCCTGTAGACTTGTCTTCTCTTGCTCCCTCCTCTGCAAGGCTATGAGTCGCACGGCGGATGTTCCCGAGTGTTGTTGTCGCAGCAACATTGAGAGCGTCGACCGCCGTAGCCATGCCAGAAGTTTCCGAGAGGATGCGACTTGTTGAGCCCTCGATAGCCCTCGACGTTGACGCGATGCCGCGTTGCATGAAGCGGTAACCTGACTGCGCTTCCGTCGCGAGGCCATCTGTCGCCTCGAGTCGTGCACGCTTCGCGCGGTGTTCGCGGTCAAACGCTGTGAAGGAATTGGTCAGCGTATGGCGGAGAAACCAGAAAATAGGAGTACACACCTTGCGCGAGCGTGGTACTCGATCCCTGGATGATACGCTGCACCTCCTGAGTGAAGTCGTTGGTCGATGACGAGATTACTTCTTGCACTTCGGCAAGGCCGTCACGGATCGACTGCTTGGCAGAGTTCACAGACTGTCATGTGGGTCAGCGCACACATTCAACCAAGTGTTTCACCAGAGCTTACCTTGATACCTCCATCTCGTAACCTCTTGCCCTCGACGCCCCTCTTCGTGAGATGCTCGCTCCATTGGCTGCCACGCGAGACAGCGGCGTCGAGCTGCTGTCCCTGCCTCTGACCAAGCTGCTGCATCTCGTGCTCTGCCGCGGTGTTGCTTTGCGTCATCTCGGAGAACGTTTCACGAAGGCTGCGATCGCGCTCGTTTGTATAGTCGCCGAGGAGGCCAGTGATACGTTCCAGCAGTGCGTCTGCAGAGCGCTTCGCTTCAATGCGTTCGGTTTCCAGCAAGCGAGTGAGAAGGGAGTTCTGCTGCTTGAGGCGGAGGATCTCGGTGTTGGTCGTGTTGTCCGCGAGCGCCTTCGCTTCTTGGAGGGTCTTGCGTTCCGTGGCGATGAACTCGAGAGCTTCTTGTTTGATGGCCTCCGTGAGCGTGCCGAGCTCTTGGAAGGCTTTCTCAACCTATTACACGCAGTCAGTCGAAGGCAAGCAAACAAAGTTAGGAAGAGCGTACAGCGGTACAGCTAGCCACGCTCGATGTCTCGGCCTCTTGGCAGATGAATTCGCAATGTTGACGCAACTCCTCCGCGTACGCAGCGAAACCGGACTTCATGCTGTCCTCCGCCTCGGTGATCGTTGTTTTCATGGTGTCGATGGTCTCTTTGGACGCGTCTTCTTTGGCATGAATGAGCTTCAACGACTCCTGGACCTTCTCGAGCTGCTCCTTGATGCGGTTAGAGATCGCTGTGAGCGCCTCGATCTCTTTAGTCTGGAACTGCTCCGTCTCGGTCTTGACCTTGTTGAGGTGCTGGGTGGCGGCCTTCATGAAGGTGTCCACCTTCGAAGACATCGTCTGGGACTCGTTCGAGAGTGTCTTGCTGTGAGTGTTGACTACCTTTATGCTTGCACCGAACGCTGCAGCCTTGCGCTCTAAAGGAGGAGTGAGCGACCAGAATACCCTGAGTAAACGATCAGCTTACCGAGCTTCCCAAATAGACCGGCGACATCGCCCTCATGCTGATGAGCAACACCCTTCCACTCCTGGACAACCCCAAATAGAGCCTGCTCAGTGGTCTGGTGAGCTTGGCGGACAACGATCTCCTCCTCCAAGGCGCCTTCCACAGCAGAAAGCTGTTGTCTCGTCCCAAGGAGCTCCATGGTCGTACCCTCAAGCCTGTCCTTCGTGACGCGCAGCTCCTCGTTAGTCCGCGCGAGCAGAGTCATCGCCTCCTCGAACTCTTCCCTAACAGCCTTCATCTGCCCTTCCAGGATCTCGATCTGCTTGATCGCCTCGAGCCGCTCCGTCTCCTTGAGCTCCTGCTCGGCCGTCATCTTGGCCCAGCTCTCCTCAGAGACGATGATCCCGCTCTTCTCACGCACGGCGCGGAGGTCCGCGTGCAGTCGTGTGATCTCAGCGACATAGTCCTTGATGAGGGCGTTGCGTGTCATCTGCTGGTTCACCTCCGGTCGGTTCTTGATCGACTTCGCGCGCATAGCGTAGTCGAGCGTTGAAAGGGTCTCCTCCATATTCGAGCGGGCAGGCGAGACCGTCGCGATGATGCAGGTCTTGGTGCGACCTCCGAGGGAGTCTTGGAGTAGACGGGTGAGCTTCGACTCGCTGGGTGGTAATCAGTCAACGCCGGTCAAGGAAGAAAGGTTGCTGAACTTACCGGTATGGTACGTGGGAAGAGTTATCAACGAGAGCGTTGATCACTCGGCCAAGTGTTAGAAGACTCTGGTTGATCATACCAGCTTCCCTTGCGCGCTTGTTCTCGGCACCAGAACGACCGATGTTCTCAGACCCTGCGAGGTCGACGAGGTTGAGTTTTCCGACGCGGAGAAGACCCTCGCCGGAGGAGGATGCGGTGGTGGAGTGAACCGTAATGGAGAAGACGGAGTGGGAGCGACTGGAGTGGTCGTTAAACTTGGTCGCCGCGATCTGTCTCCGGTGGCTGCCCTTCGTAAGGAGGGCGAGCGCGTCCGTAACAGTCCGAACAGGGGTCTCTTCCAGGCCCTGGATGATGACACCTCCCTTCTTCGCGTCGTCGAAAAGTTTTAGGTTAACCTGTTGGGAAGCATCCTTGTGAGCTCCCATGCCCATAGGCTGGTTCGACCCAGACGGAGCAGCGAGATCTGGTGCGAGGAGGTCTCGGAGTTCTTCATTGTAAAGTTCCACGAAGGAGATCTTCACGCTGAAGTCTGTGGCGGTGGCTTCGAGGTGTTGGAAGAGCTTAAAGAGGGCGCGAGGGATCATCCCTGCTAGCTGGGACGGGTTACCCATTGGGGTGGTGGCTAGATCACCCTGCATGGTATGCCTATTGGGGGCGGTGAGAAAATATAATTCCACACATCAGTAATCTCTACTTACGTCTTGCCGGTACCAGTTTGTCCGTATGCGAACAAGGTGCAGTTGTATCCCATCAGGACTTCTTGGAGCATGGGATGGACGGCGTCGTTGTAGACAGTAGCTTGGTCAGCTTCGGGACCGAACACCATGTCGAAAGGGTACGTCCGCGTAGTGGGGAGTGCCACGACGCCGAAGCTAGTGGTGGGGACAGATGATTCGATAGTGATGTCCTCGCTTCTGGCACCGTTCGTCGTGACAATAATGGGAGAGTTTTCTTGGATTTCGCGCCCGGAACGACGGCGACAACGAATGACAACCTTAATGTTGGCCTCTGAGTCTCCAGCTGCGAGTCTCGTTTGGGAAGATGACGCGCCCCTGGTGGCATTGGAGGGTTCCGCGTCCGGGCCATGGTCGGCGGATGTGGTGGTTGATCGGTGAGAGGAATCGGATTTCTGAAGCGCGGAGCGGGGCCTGATGTGGGCAGCCTGGGGTGGGGGCATAGAGGAAGAAGCAGTCGTCCTCGCGCGGGACGGGGGGCGGCGAGCAGCCATGGCGGGCGGAGAGGGCGGCAGTTGTCGGGAAGAGGACAGTGTTCTCAGTCTCTCGCCGCGCCCCCGAGTTCAACCACCCGCGCGTCGCGTACCCCACGTGATCGCTCCGTGGGAATTCTTGGGTGGGCGCTTACTTCGTACATGGACACAGACTCAGGCCTCAGGCTGCCCTGAACGCCGACCACTGCCAGCTCGTCTGACTTCTGTGTTAGTCCCCCACCATGGGTAAACGCAAAAAGTCCTCCCGTAAGCCTGCTCCTGCACGCAGGAAGGACCCGCTGGGTACGTGTCTTCTGCAATCTGTTCGAACTGGACTCACGACTGCATACAGAGACCAACTTTACCTGCCTTTTCTGCCACCACGACAAGTCAGTCTCGGTTCGAATCAACAGGAAGGAAGGCGTCGCACAACTGTTGTGCAAGGTCTGCGACCAGAGGTATCAGAGTAAAGCGAATCGTACGTCGCCACTCTCCGCGTGTGCACTTGTCACTTATCGTCTTCCATAGACCTGACAGAGCCCATCGACATCTATTCAGAGTGGATCGACGCGGCCGATGCGGCTGAGAAGGAGGCGACGTCAACTTCGGCCCGTCGGACGGTCGCATCCTCTAGCAGAGCACCGCGCGCACCGTCTGTAGACAGCGACGACTGATTTGTCTCTCCTTTTCCACTTCTGCCTATGTACCACAGCACGTATTGTAGGCTCGTACTACCTCCCCATTAGACTGTTCTAGATCCATTGTATAGCTCAGCATCTGTGTATTCTATGTCACTCGCACTAGCGGAAGTATCAAAGAGAAATTCATGCCCCCATATCTGAGTGCTATCAGGCTCCTCGGCTGAAATGCTGAGGACTTCCGCTTATGGAGCGCTACGCGAAACGCGTGCTTGACGACAGCGGTAAATAGCTCGTCCATACCTGCTTGACCTCCTTTAGACCTGCTCTCTGCCGGCAGGCCTCCAGAGTATCGTCGCCATCTTCTGCTACCCTCCTTCCTCTCTTCTTTCTTGTCTCTAGACGATCCGCCTGCCTAGGCGTGTTCCCTATACCTCTGTGATCAGTCCGTAACGAAGATCCAAGCCACATCCCACTCTCCTTGCACTACGTTTCTGTTGGCACCGTCTTCGGATTACCATGTCCACGAACATCAAGGTCGTCTGTCGGTAGGTAGATTCATTCGCAGCATATGGATGCTCAGCTTGACAGGATGCCCGTAGATTCCGGCCGACGAATGCCATTGAGCAACGGGAAGGCGGAGAGATCGTTGTCTCATTCCATGAGAACCTGCAAACCGTTCAACTGCGGTCCGCCCAACTGAGCTCGGGGCCGGAGCGAGATGGTTTCACGTTCGACCGAGTGTTCCCTCCAGGGACGCAGCAGCACGAGGTCTTTGATTACGGAGTCAAAGAGTGAGTGCTCTTCTCTCATCGGAGTAGCAGATATTGACACCACTTCAGCACCGTTAAGGGTAAGTGATATGCTTTCTATCGCCTTGCTTTCCCGCTGTCTCCAATCCCTGTCTTTCCCCTCACCGACTCAAAAGCTTGAGCACAAGCAAGACCTAGTTAGGCTCACGTCTTTCTTTCTACAGACGTCCTTGATGGCTATAACGGCACGGTCTTTGCGTACGGTCAGACTGGTAGTGGAAAGACGTTCACTATGATGGTACGTTGCCCATGAGTTTGTTCCTTGTATGCGCTAAAGCACGCCACACAGGGTGCCGACATAGATAATTCCGAGCTGAAAGGATTGATACCCCGTATAACCGAGCAAATCTTCCAGTCCATCGTTGAATCGGACGCACATATAGAATACCTCGTGAAGGTGTCGTACATGGAAATCTACTTGGAGCGGATCAGGGATTTGCTTGCTCGTGAGTCGCGCCTGTTGCGTGGAATGTGGTGGTATGTGTTAACGTCGCATCGGTTCACAGCCCAGAATGACAACCTCCAAATTCATGAAGAGAAGTCGAAGGGTGTGTATGTGAAGGGCCTCTCCGATTTCTATGTCAGCAGCGCGCTGGAGGTCTATGAGATAATGCGCCAAGGAGGTGCAGCTCGTGTAGTCTCTCATACCAGTAAGCTTTTACATCGTCTGTGACATGATTTCTCTTACGAGCAACATCACCACCAGACATGAACGCGGAGTCGTCTCGGTCGCATTCCATTTTCCTGATCACCATTAACCAGAAGAACACGGAGACAGGTGCGCAAAAGAGTGGTAACCTATACCTCGTCGATCTTGCGGGTTCAGAGAAGGTTGGCAAGACCGGCGCTTCTGGTCAGACTTTGGAGGAAGCCAAGAAGATCAACAAGTCCTTGTCGGCCCTTGGTATGGTCATCAATGCCCTCACAGATGGGAAGGTTGGCCTCCGCGCCAAGCTGCAGAGAGGCAGAAGACTGATAACCTGCATTTTGCTCGCAGGCCAAGCACATCCCGTACCGTGATTCCAAGCTCACCCGTATCCTGCAAGAGTCACTCGGTGGTAATTCACGAACTACGCTTATCATTAACTGCTCTCCCTCATCCTACAACGACTCCGAAACCCTTGGTACCCTGCGCTTCGGTATCCGCGCTAAATCGATCAAGAACACTGCTCGTGTCAACGCCGAGCTCTCCCCCTTCGAACTCAAGGCACTCCTTTCCAAGGCCAACGCCGCCAACTCCTCGTATCAGAAGTACATTGCTGCCCTGGAAGCTGAGCTCGCCATCTGGCGTTCTGGTGGTCAGGTCGACCATGCAGACTGGGCCTCGCCGGAGAAGGCTGGCGCTCCGGCGTCCGCCGCTCCCAAGAAGTCGACTGCTTCCCCGACACCGTCTGCGACCCGAAGTCAGACACCTGTCAACCCGTTGCTCCAGGATCTCAGGAACGACTTGGATAGCCGTCCACAGACGCCAACGGTCGTTGGTCTAGACAAGGACGAGCGGGAGGAGTTCTTGAAGCGGGAGAACGAGCTCAGCGACCAGCTCGCAGAGAAGGAGTCCTTCCTTAGGGCAGCGGAGAAGCTCAAAGAGGAGCTCAAGGAGGAGCTCACGTTCCTCAAGGAGCAGGAGACGTCACTATCGACGGAGAACAAGTCGATGTCCGGCCAGTTGAACGAGCTCCGCCTGCAGGTCGAGCGGCTCAACTACGACAACAAGGAGAGCATCATCACGATCGACATTCTCAAGGAACAGAACCAGGATGCGAAAGGGGAACTCGAGGAGTTCAAGAAGACGATCGCGGACCTCAAGGCGGCGCAGAAGGATGCATCGACGGAGGACAAGGAGAAGCGCAAGCAGGAGAAGATGGCGCTTATGATGGCCAAATTCGATGCTGTGAGTGTCAGGGTCCAGTCTCTGTTCGGTCCCGCGGGGGGTACCTTGAACAAACGTCTGATCTGCGCTCCTGTGCGCCTCCGCGTATATAGCAAGGCACCTTCTCCGAGAAGGACGAGCAGCTTCGCCAGATCCTCGCAAAGCTCGATGCCATCGACTCCGACGAGTCCATCTCCACCCTCACCCACGAGGATATCGTGTCCGTCAGGCGGCGCCTGGCCGATACCCAGAGCCTCATCCGGGAGACGGTCGACCGCCTCCGCCAGGTACAGGAAGAGAATGAGATGCACCAGCGGAGGCGCGACGAACTCGAGTCTCGCATCGCTGGCCTTGAAGCCGAGTACGAGGAGCTCCTCGGTTTGTATTCGGTTCTTCGTTACGGCATTGGAATCTTCTAACACCGATTGTTTCATGTTTACAGAGAAGACCATCCACGATGAGGAAGTTAGCAACGTGGACATCGCCGAATCCATGGCTGAGCTCAAGGTACGAATGATCGGCGTTTTGACGTCTCATTCCAATTGCGGAGTCCTCACACTTGACCGGCAGAACAAACTTGAGGCGCAGTACGCTGCAAAGCGTGACGCACATGCTGGCGAGGTTCAGGATCTCAAGCAGCAGCTGGAGATCAAGGGCAACGAGATCCGCACTCTGAATGCCACCATCGACGGCGTCAAGAGCGTCAACGAGGAGCTGAAGGTACGTAATACGTCTCTCTGGGTCCTGCCGGCCGAGACTGATAAGCTCTTCGCCTCGCAGCGCGCCTTCGCTGTGACGTCGGCTGGGATTGAAGGAGGGAAGAATTTGGCGGAGAGCGCGCAGGACTTGGAGCGCACCCGAAAGGCAATCAGCGTACAGCTTGCCGAGTTCGATGGCGTCAAGAAGTCGCTTATGCGTGACCTGCAGAACCGGTGCGAGAAGGTAATAGGCTATCGTCGGATGCGTCATTCGTCACTTCGCTCAAGGATCATGCGTGTCCCCTAGGTTGTCGAACTTGAGATTCAGCTGGACGAGATCAAGGAGCAGTACAACAATGTGATCCGGAACAGCAACAGCAAGGCGCAGCAAAAGAAGATGGCCTTCTTGGAGCGCAATTTGGAGCAGCTCACCGTCGTCCAGAAGCAGGTGCGTTTTGACATGCATTTACTCAGTGGTGACGCTTCGTCTCAGTCTTGGTGATGCGCGGTTGCTTTCTGTATTTCGTTAGCTCGTCGACCAGAACTCGGCGCTCAAGAAGGAGGCGGGCATCGCAGAACGCAAGCTCCTGGCACGGAACGAGCGGATACAGAACCTTGAGGCCCTTCTCCAGGATGCCGACCGTCGGTTGGCAGTGCAGAACCAGAAGTTCGAGGCGCAACTCCAGGCGGTGAAGGAACGGCTAGACCAGGCGCGCGGTATGTAACGATAAATTGTGGCTTACCGTCGTATTGGGCTGAAACCTTTTGCTCGCCTTTCAGCGCAGAAGGCCGCTTCGTCCTCGCCGTTAAGCTTTGGTCGGATTGCCAAGCCGCTGCGCGGTGGGGGAGGGAGCGCGCCTCCCGGGAGCACGGGCACGGGACCCACGTCCCCCAGCATGGCAAACCCTTTGGCAAGAGTACAGAACGAAGACTCTGGGTGGGTACCCTTGTGTTTCGCGGCTGCTGCTTACCTGACTACATGCTGACAACGTGTGGCTTCGCCTTTCACGTCGTCCTTCTTCACTCGCCCCCGCAATAGCACCGGTACGTGTTTATCGTTTACTCCGGCGAACCAGCACCGCTTGCTGACCTTCTCGCTTGTTTTTAGCCAAGCGGCAATCCTGGTTCAACTTCAACTCGCGATAGACCTTCACGTGCTTTCACCCGTCGCTGCACTCGCCACGTATATCCATCACGCTCAGCTGTCTGCATTGTTTGTATGTTACAAATCACATCTACTTCACTATCGTTTGGTCGGTAATACAGAGTCGAAGAGGATTGGACATGTCATAACGTCAAGACCGAGGAGAACCGGGCCTGATGCGTCAACGGCAAAATTTTCTAGGCTGATCTCCGACGGCAAGGGTCGGTGTGTGATCACGGACCAGGCTCCGCTGGCGGAGCGCGATGATGTCGACAGTCGAAAGGACTCGGCGAGGCGTGGTGCATATGCATCCACGAAGCGACGATGCGAGAAGTTTGCCCATGGGACTTACGCGGACCTACAGCGGCCAACGGTTCGGGCTTCGGGGCTGCAGAGACTGCGGCGAATACGGCAAATTACACGGCCTACGGACGATTTCTCTGCCGCTCCGAGCTCGTTGGTTCGCGGGCGGAGGCAATTGAGAGAGGGCTGCGCGTGGGACGCGACGTATCTTCCGTCAGGGTCGTGCTGGCGGGTGTGATGGAAGCAGCCCTGGGAGCGGCGCTGGGCCCAGAATGGCAGGAGGGGCCCCGGGCGGTGTGGCCGGGGGGCCGAGAAAGGGAATGGAGATGGTTCGGCAGGGAGGCGGGGGACGCGGGCAGTTGCGGTGAGCGTTCCACGTGTCAAGTGGCCCGACGAGCGAACAACCGCGCCTCGAGTTCGAGTTTTAGCGGAATCAAATTAGGTACATGACAGTCCACCATTATTTCCCCCATTTTGGCCCGCTTTTCTCGACGCGTCGGACTCGCCTCCGCCCTCGCGTTCTCCTCCCCTCCACGACGCTCGCGTCGGTCCAACCTAAGAGGACCCTTCTCTCCCCCTCCCCTCCCCGAGGTCCCCCCCGCTCCCCGTACAGTACTGGTGAGTGCTTCCAGTCCAACCTCGTTCAAGCCAGTGACGTCGTGCCTGCGATCGGACGCGTCTCGGCGCGTGTCCTTCGTTCCAGCGCGAACGTCCCCTCCGCCCTGTCCTTGGCCGCCTTTCGCTTCGTCCCTTGGCATGTCGTGCTGATGACTTACTTGCCAGCTTTATAACAACCGCGACTTAGACTACACGTAGAGCTCGAATATTGTAGCCTTTCGCATGTGAGTCATCGCTTCCCTTCTCGCCCCTCCATACAAACTTGGGCACCCCACCCAGGATTCCGACTTGCCCATAGATGTCGACAACTAATCACGAATCGTCCCGTAAACCTTCTGGCTCTTCTTCCCAACCTTGCCACCATTCTCCCACTAGTTCTCTCAACCCTGTTCGTTGTGCTCTCACCATCACGCGACCCGCGCCAGCTGAACCTATTTATTTAGATACACTCGCACAGGAACGGTTCCGCGAATATGTTCAGTGTAGCCATGGCTCCCTCAAACGGTCTCAAGACTTTGGGCACAGGTTGGCAGGTGAGCATCCGCTACATAGCTTATCCTGGCCCTCCAGTGCACTAATGTCCGCCCAGGTGTGGGGAGGCGGAAATGCTTCAAGACACCCTTCCAGTTCCTCGGCCGCCAGCATCCCCGAATCGTCCATGTCTCACAGCCTGAACGGCGGCTGGGGGTCCCGATCCGCCAGCGGTACATGGGACGAGATGGCGGACGCCCAACAGAAGGACTTGACAAGTCTGGTATGTGCGGCTGCGACCCCTCCATTCCTTGTTGTACCTGCTTTTGAACACCGAGGCTGACATGTCGCGCGTTTGTCACAGGTGAGATCAAGGCAGGTATCAGCACAGTCTTCAGGCCTGCCAGCTGGATCAGTAGGCGGGTCCAAGCCGGGCCAGATGTCATCACAGCAATACAACGCTGCCCTCGGTGCGTGTATTATCTGGGCGCTGAGATACGCGCTATATTCTAATCAAACCATGGCTTCTAGGGCAAAACGCTAGCTCTGTTGGCAACTACGATTCCCTGCAAACGTCTACATTGGTTGACACAGACCTTTCTGTCGCCCTCCGCGGTATGGCAGTGGTCCAGGAGGATGACTATGTCCTTTCACAGCAGAACGGCTACCGCCAGGGACCTCAATCTTCTGGCATGACGCCTCCGGCAAACCCTGGGCATCCAGAGCGCAGTCCTCAGCAACTCCCCCGGGGCCCGTATGGTGGCTATCCCCAGACTGAATATGCTTCGTATTATTCCGGTCCTTCATACTCCTACGACGCCTACCGCACGACACCCGAGCTCTCCCTCTACGGCTCATCACCGGCTCTCACTTCCGCGACAGCTGCTCCTAATGTATATCCTGGGTTGGGGACTCAGACATTGCATCCTCATGCTATGACTGACCTCCACGCCCAGCAATTCTACGACTATGTCAATTCTTCGCGCACATTGGGGTCGCAATACTACTACCCCGGCCAACCGCTGCTCTACCACGCACCTCCACCGCACTCGCCTATGCTCGCGCCCCATCCTTTGGCCGGGGGTGACAAGCGTCGTGATCAGGTGTGGTAGCTCGCGCCGGTCCCCGGTCGTTCCAAGCACTAACTGTTCCTTTTCCCACCAGGTTATGCCTCCGCAGAACATGTTGTACGCTAACCTTCGCTCGTCACCGTCGCCGCATTCGTCTCCCTACGGCGCGCCCGTAGATTACAGTCCACAGCTCCCTCGTAGTGTGCCCTACGGCGCCATGCATCCCCACGCTGGCCCCGGCGTGCATGGGTTCGTGCACGGCGGTCGCCAGGGTCGCCGCGGTGATGGGGCGGTGCGAAGCGCGCAACTGGACGAATTCCGGGCCAATAAATCTCGCAAGTGGGAACTGCGGGTCCGTATCAATTCTCAATGTCTTGGATCGACGCAACTTTATCTTTATAGCAACGGGAGCTGACGCCGGACTTGCTCTAGGACATCTTTGGGTATATTGTGGAGTTCAGCGGGGACCAGCACGGGTCACGGTTCATCCAGCAGAAGCTCGAGTCTGCCACGGGCGAGGAGATGGAGATCGTCTTTGACGAGATTGTGCCGCAGTCTGCAGTTCAGCTGATGCAGGACGTCTTTGGCAACTATGTGCGTCTGTCTCTCACATGTCTGGGTGAGGGCGTCACTAACTTGCTGGCCGTGGCGTTTACAGGTTATGCAGAAGATGTTCGAGTTCGGCACGGTGACACAGAAGGCGCGTCTCGTTAGCACGATGGAGGGCCAGGTGCTCGGCCTTTCACTGCAGATGTACGGGTGCCGAGTCATCCAGAAGGTTTGGCAGTCATTCGGAGACTCTGACTTGTCGCTCATCTTGTCATCGTCTAGGCGATTGAGTACGTGAACCCTGACAACCAGGCGATGTTCGTCCAGGAAATCAGTGCAAACGTCCTTCGGTGTGTCAAGGATGCGAATGGCAACCACGTCCGTTAACTTTGCTTGATTGACAGACTTTGTTGCTAACCCACGACGCGCAGGTTGTTCAAAAGATTATTGAGCACGTCGTCCCTGAACGCCTGGGGTTTATCGGCGCGTTCCGCGGAAGTATTTACGAGCTCTCTACACACCCATACGGTTGCCGAGTCCTCCAGCGGTGCTTTGAGTATCTTCCAGAGGAACAGACGAGGCCGCTTCTTGACGAGCTGCACAAGTATGTCTCGAACCTTATGATTGATCAGTTCGGGGTGAGAGCCACATCCACACGATTGCCACCTGTAATGATACTAACCGTCGGATCAGAACTACGTCGTTCAGTTTATCTTGGAGCATGGCAAGCCACAGGACCGCGCCATGATCATTGCCAAGCTCACCGGTCAGATGAACAACATGGCAAAACACAAGTTCGCGTCGAACGTGTGCGAGAAGGCGTTGATCACCGCGGATCCGGACAGTCGTCGACAGCTTATCGATGAGATCATGACTCCGAAGCAGGACGGTCTCAGCCCTATCATGGGCCTGATGAAGGATTCCTTCGGGAGTGAGTCTAACTCTGCGTGTGCGCTCCGGAGAGGAACTGACCAAACCCTCTCCACTAGACTACGTCCTTCAGCGGGCTCTCACGGTCGCTGACGGCGAACAGAAGGAGCAGCTGATCAGCAAGGTTCGCCCGCATTTGGTCAACATGAGGAGGTACTCGAGCGCGTACAGCAAGCACCTCTCAGCCAGTGAGTCGTTTCCTGTTCCTGTTCATTGCAATCGAATTTAACCTCGTCCCCTTAGTCGAGCGACTTGTTGAGAAGTGCGCTCCCACTATGCCCTCGGGCGAGGCCACCCCCGCTGAGGTGGTGATTGAAACTTCCGCTTAGGACACCCCATCCGCCTCTTGCATACATTACATTCGTGCTCCACGCCATCTAATCGTCTTCCCGTGCATCAAAGTATTAGTGTAGACTCTCGCTCGCATCCTTCAGCTTGGTCTCTGCATCGTCATCTTTTCACCATCGCGCTCCCATCATCTGCTGCTCCTATCGTACGCATCCTGTCTACGCACGTCGTCGCTCTGCATTCTACATGTAATCACCTTCACTCCTTTCGTCTGTTGCATATTGTTGCTTTTGGACCATGTCCATAGTTTCGTCCTGTCGTTTGTGGATCCCCATCATCGTTGATACCATACATTGCACATCATTTAGTCACCCACCCATTACAGCAGCCACACTTGCATAACCACTACCATCTGCCATCTAGTGAACGAACATTTTCCCCTGCTTGGACTCGTCACAGTCATCATCCCCACATTGGAGTAGTAGTCGGTATACGCGACGTCTCTAGATACAGTAGCTGGTAATATAATCGGCAACGCATACTCTGAGCTGTCTCTTGCCCGGCTCCTTGCAACGAGTGCAAGGCTTTCTTTGTTGTGACCGCGTCGGAGTTAAAATTAAAACGTTAACCTCAGGAGTCAGAAGACCATGACAAGTTCAAGTTCGATCGAACGGTCCTCTAGTACTTACTGTAATAGGTTCACCGGAGCGCCGGTGCGTCGTTCCGTACGCCGCGCCATCTTAGATCTTTG
Source organism: Ganoderma leucocontextum (assembly GCA_020736865.1). Classification (NCBI taxonomy): domain Eukaryota; kingdom Fungi; phylum Basidiomycota; class Agaricomycetes; order Polyporales; family Polyporaceae; genus Ganoderma; species Ganoderma leucocontextum. The sequence continues at coordinate 2,062,591 of JAHKGY010000003.1, read as the reverse complement.
CGAGATCTTCTACCCTTATTATTCAATCCCAACCCAATCCCAACTTCCTGCACATACCGCTTATACTGCACTACACGTTTGATGACTACCATGGCACAGAATGAGAAGGAAAAGGTGCGTTATGGTGCTCATCTACCACAGTCATGGTTCTTGACCGGACGTCAGTAGGGCAATGCTGCCTTCAAAGCTGGCGACTTCCCCACCGCTATCGGCCATTATACTGCTGCCTTTCTGGCCGATCCATCAAATCCAACATATCCCCTGAACCGGGCTGCGGCATATCTCAAACTTGGCAAGTGAGTGCGTGCCAACCACCTGCTTGCGCGGCTTCGAAGTATGCTCATGTGTTTGCCAGGAATGAAGACGCTGAACGGGACTGTGATGCGGTTATACGACTCGATACAAAGAACGTCAAGGGCTACTTTCGGAGAGGGCAGGCTAGGGTGGCTTTACAGAAGCTGAAAGAAGCGGAGTCTGGTACGTAGTACACGCCTTCCGGGACCGAACATCATGGTTGAGGACGAAGGCAACCCCCAGACCTTCAGGAAGCCTCGAAGCTAGAGCCTTCCAACGATTCTGTGAAGCAGGAACTGAGTAGGGTTCGGAATGCCCTCAAAAGCGTCCCTGTCACGCCAAAGAATGTGCGTACCGCCGTCACGTTCTGTCGGTTTCCTTCCTCACCGATATCTCGCAAAGAGGAAACCCGTTGATATTTCCACACCGGCTCCAGCAGTTGCGACTCCCCCCAAGCGTCGACGCATCCCAATCACTATAGTTGAACCTGGTGCAGGACACAATTCAGCTACTTCAGGAGCGACACGGAGTTTGACCACCGATACGGGACTGCTGACTGCCGTCTCTTCTCGGCCGCTCGGTAAATCTCCGTCCCCACCGTCTGCGGTGTCACAACCTCCCACAAGTGGCCCTTCCTCTGCCTTTACCGTTCCAGATGCGTCGACTGCTCCGAAGCCGCCTCCGCAGACCTTCCGCGAAGCGAAAGCTGCTCGAGAAGAACTGAGGCCAAGAGGCGGCATATTCAGGTCGGATGGCAAGTCTAGCCTCTTCTATGCTTCCAGTCCTTCCAACGGCAACGTGAACGCGCCCAAACGGGAGATCCCAGAGACACTCGTTGCGTTCACACGGATCTGGAATGAACTGACGACCGAGGAGGAACGATGGGACGTGCTTCGCGTGAGTAACTTCCCCATAGCCATTGGTCATTTAACTGATAATGGTACGTCCAGCAAATCCCGGCAACGCGGCTACCCGTACTGTTCAAAACGTCTTTGAGTGCATCCCTTCTGGCTGCCATTCTGCACAGTCTTCGCACAGCGCTCGAAGCTGGCCGAGAGGACATCCCCGTCGTGCGCGCTTATATGGTGAACCTCCCGCGCGTCCCGCGCTTCACTACGGTGTCGTTGATGATGAGTACAAACGAGCGTGCGGATGCCCAGGTCGTCTGGGATTTGCTTGGACGGTCTCGCGGGGATGGTGTGGAAGGGGAGATGGACAAGCGGAAGGAGGATGGGTCAAGGAGTGCCTGGGGTTGTCATTGACGTTGCGTACACGGTGGTAGTAAGTAATGTTACAAATCGTGTGTTCTGGTTCCTTGGCAAATGGATCATCGCGCGCAGGAGTAGTCGTCCGCCGTCATCATCATCACGCGAGTAGGAAGATTGAGTACTGAGTCCCGAGTAAGTCGACGGGCCGGGGCGGACATACGTGGTCGGGCAAACTAGACCAAATACGTCTCCAAGCCTCTCCTTCGATCCCTCTGCATCGTCACTCCACCGGCTCGAGCTTTTCTCCTTCCGTCTCGCCTACTCGTCATCTTGGTTCTGGCTGGGCCAACTTCGCAATGTCCACCGCTGGCGAGGCCGCAGACCTTTTTGGTGCCCCAGACTCCTCCCTCGACCCATTTTCTGCTGCGCTCGGTGGTGACACCCGGGACAATGAGTCCAACGGCACGACTCAGGCTTCAAATGCTGTCTCTGATCTGTTTGGCTCATCTACAGACGAGTTCCCCGTCGATGGAACTGGTTCGAGCATAGCGCAAACGAATGCACAACAGACGTGGTACGATTCCTCGGGCCAGCAGTCCTACGCCTATGACAACACCCCGTCTACCGCATATGCGCCCGCGTACACAAACCAAACGTCCTATAGTCAATCGAACGGGACATATGCTCAACACAGTCAGTACGGCCAGAGTAATGCGTACAATCAGCCGACCGCGCCGAACGCCTCAGGTAAGTTTTTATCCACGCATTCATGCCCGCATATCCTTACACGGCTGCTCCAGCCTATGAACCTTCGTATGGGCAACAGGCCGGCTACGCGTCTCAGCAATCCTATGCCCCATACACCCAGGGGACTTCAGCATATACTCCAGCCACAAACCCTTCGGCGTACAGTCCCGCTACGAGCTCAACCGCCTCGGCATACGCTCCAGCTGCCACGGCCCAGAAGGCTCCGGCCATGCAGAGCGGGTCGTATTCGACTTCCACCTATGACCCTTACAGGCCCGCGCAAACACAGTCCAGTTACGAGCCCGGTTCTCAGGGTGCGAAAGTGTCGGCGCCTTCAACCCACAACCCTTACCAGCCTTCCTACACTACCGCTCCATCCGCACCTGCTATACAGCAGACCTACCCGTATGGGGGCGCGGCCGCTTCTCATACATCCACGTACGCTCCTTCTACTGTCCCTGTACCCCCTCCCCCAGCGCCGATTTCATCCGCCCCTCCTGCTCCACCGCCAGCGGTCACTGTTACACAGTATCGCCCTAAGACTGCAAACGCGTTCGACCCTCCCATACCCCCGCCGAAGACCAGGCATGCATCGGGTCCTCCCCGACAAGCGTCGTACAGCTCCCAGTCTCCCGTTTCGCCGCCGCCGCGGACCACATTAACCCCTCAGTCCATGCCTCCACCTCGCAGAACTCCTGACCCGCACGGACATTCTGCACTCCCCCCTCGTAGGACTCCTGATCCACACGCGTATTCTGTACCTCCGCGTCGCGACAGTCATTCGGCTTTGCAAGCGCCACCACAGCCCACCTCATCGGGACCGCATGCGCCCGCCGTTAATGGAACAGTGAACCACGCGGGTTACCAACCCTCGTACGGTTCCCCTGCTACGCATGGTGCGAGCGGTCCATATGACGAAGTTGCGCAAGCTGCCGTTGTCTATTCGCAAGAGGGACTCCCAAAGGTGAATGACACGTATGCGCCTGCAGTGTACACACCCCGCCACCCGGAAGCGGCAAGTCCTTACTCACCCCCTCCTGTCTCCGCCCACGAGGTTTCTGAAGCCGAATACGCAAATTCTGCACTGAATGGTTTTGAGGCAAAGGTCGGGTCGCCGGTGCGCGAAACGATTCCTGAGGTAGACGAGGAGGAATTGCAAGCTACACCGTATGAATCCGCGACACCGGCGGCCGTTACATCGTCTCCCCAATCGATGTCGGCGGGCTTACGTCCTGATGACGATCCTGCATGGTCAGCGCAGCCAAGCCACCTTCCTTCGTTGGGCGCTCCTCTGGAGCGGGCAAAGTCACCGCGAGCTGTTCCTCCTTTGGTCGGCCAGACGCCAACCACGACGTATGACCCGTACGTCCCGGCCAAGTCGAACGCGTCCGATAGGGCCAAGTCACCAGGGACGTCCTCAGTGCATTCAATACACAAGCACCCGTACGAACCCCCGATGCGGGACTCTATTACGAAGTCTACCCCGGTCAGCCGCCCTCTGTCTAGCCAGTCGCGAAGGTCCACCTTCTCCAGCCAATATGACCCCCAGTCCGCCTATGATCCCAAGCGTGCTACTTCGCCTACTGGTTCAGTACGGTCATTTACCGCTGCTAAACAGAACGCGTATGACTCATACGCGCCAGCGGAGAAGCAAGCCGCGCACGGACGGCAGGGGTCGAATGGTTCTGTTTACTCGACAACGTCAGTCGCCGACCCGTATGCACCTTCGCGGCAGTCTGCTCGCCAGTCCAGCGAGCACGCGTATGGCAGCTTCACGCTCCCCACACAGCCCTCGTCCTTGACGGCTAGTGGTACTCATCCTGCGGCGGTCTACGATCGCACAGGCGGCCAGGTAGTCGCTTTGGCGCCACACACCCACTCGACCTACGCACCCTCTCCCTCTTTGCTGGGTACCAACGACCCGCTTGGACGGACGTCTGCCCGCATTCCTGTGATTAGCTTTGGGTTCGGCGGCAAGCTGGTGACCTGCTTCCATGGCGCCAACATGAACACTGGGTTCGACGTCGCGCTTTCATCACGACAGTCCACGGACATCAAGATACAGCTTCTCCACGAAGTGATCCCGGAGTCGGTCCTCGACACCTCTGCCGCCTCATACCCTGGACCGTTGTACTCTGACCCTGGCTCCCCCACGGCAAGCCTGGTTCGTACTGGTGCACAGGCACTTAAGGCGAAGAAGGCTCGCGTGATCAAGTACCTGGAGGAGAGGGCGGAGGAGATCAGCGGCGGGCTTGGATACCATCGCGCTGGATCCGTGGACAAGAGCCGTGCGGAGGCGAAGCGTGTACTGGTCATGTTGCTGAAAGCCATGGTCGAGAACGACGGTCGGTTGAGTGGCAAGTGAGTAGATACGGACTTTCGTGGCATACCGTCCCAGAACTGACACAGAATTATAGCGCACAAGTCGACGCTGCGATTCGTGCCGCGTTGGTGCCCCAGCAGGGAGTTTCGGCTTCGCCTGGGGGTTCTCTCAGTACGAGCTTGATTCCAGCAACTTCAACGGAGCATCTGTCCAACTACTCTTCCTTGACTTCTACGCTTCCCAACCTCGGGGATCAAGTGGTGAGCCAGTCGTCAGTTCGCGCTTCGCAACTCGGCAAGATCTCGGATCTGCTGGCTCGGGGTGACCGTCGTGGTGCTTGCCACTATGCCGCCGACGAGAAGTTGTGGGCCCACGCTCTGTTGATCGCGAGCAGCGTAGATAAGGAGTGTTGGAAGGACGTCGTGACGGAGTGGATTCGCGCTGAGCTTGTGCACGATCCTGCGCAGCCTCAGGATGGCAAAGATGGCAGAGAGCCTCTTCGGGTTGCGTACAGCCTGTTCAGCGGGAACGGCGCAGCCGCAGGTGCGGAGCATCTTGTACCGTGTGGAATGGTTTCGCTGACACGTTTTTGGATAGTGCAAGAGCTGGTTCATCCAAGCAACCTGCTGCAACACGGCCAGAACGCGCTGCAGATCCCCCAGCCGCAGTTGTCCATCACCCCGGTGTCGCCCAACTTCCCAACAACGCATCCGCTCAATATCTCGCAGGAGGTGTTGGCCTCCTGGGCGCAGACTGCCTCGATGATCTTGTCGAACCCATTGACGCCGGAGTCGTCGCAGGCGTTGACCGCGTTGGGTGACCAGCTGGCTGCACACCAATGGACTGAGGCAGCACACGCATGGTGCATATCATCCTCTTTTTGTTGTAAATGGGCGAGAAACTCACTCCTTTCAGTTACCTTCTCTCTCCGCAGACGTCGCCTATTGGCGGTATTGGCGGTACTTCCAAGTTGATGCTGCTCGGTGGCCCCCCTCCCGCGCATTCGCCCACCTTTTACAAAGATCCAGACCCGACCGTCTTCTCAGAGATCCTGGAGTTCGCTATGTCGCTCGCCACACCCGCCAAGGGCCAGGAGGCCTTCGTGGGCCTGCCGCACTTGCAACCATACCGACTCATTCGCGCGGCATCACTTGCCGAGATCGGACATGTCCAACTGGCTAACAGGTAGTCTTTCTTCCAATGGTTTGTTTCGGGACCATACGTTGATTTCTTATCGTACAGATACTGCGAGGCGATCACTTCTTGCCTCAACCGTGGCTCGCCCGTACTCAACATCACGTTTGTCGAGCAGTTGAAGAACCTCTCCGACCGACTCACTGCAGCGCCACAATTAGACAAGTCTGGGTCGTGGATAGGAGGCAAGATGGCAAAGCCTAGTCTGGACAGCATTGGTAACTGGCTCGAAGGCCGTTTCACGAAGTTCATCGCTGGGGAGGACAATTCGCCTCGGCCGGAGGAATCGAAGGGCATGGAGCATCAGCAACAGTCGTTCCGTGGACCGTTTGCGAACTACAGCTCCATATCTTCTACGACGACATCCGCCTACCCATCACCCCATCAGTCTGTCACTGACCTGACGGAGGTGCCACCTGTACCAGCGCCTCCGTTCCGCACAGGATCCGCGATGGCGGTCAACCGTCCTCCCTCGAGGTCGCACCTTCAAATCAACAGGGCAACATCGGCCATGGACCATGTACGTCCTTTCCAGCAACAGCGTAGAGGGTCCCCAATTGCTCGGGTTGCGTCCGCGAATGCTGCGGCCTTTGCTGATGCTGCGTCCAATGGACAGGCACGAGGGCCATATGGCTACGGGAATGGATACGCCCCTACGGCTAGCTTTGATCAGTCCAAGGAGAGCAGTTCCCATGGTGACGTGTCCTCGAAGGGCAACTCAAAACCCCCCAGGACGGACTCGTGGTGGGGTGCATCCGAGTCGGACGTGTCCACACCCACGGCGTCATCGTTCGGGCACATGGACGAGCAGCCGTCGTCCTCGACGTCGAATTCTGGGTTCATCTCGTTGATGGACGACCCGATGTTGTCCATGACCCCGACAGCGACGGGAAGTCCGATGCCTCGCGCTGCGCAGAACCACGACAACGATGACCACGACGACGACCTTGGGCTCGGCAACTCGTCCAAGAAGAATGCCCAGGCAGCCGAGAATGGTGACGCTACTGCGGGGCCATCTCAGGGTAAGCAAGAAGAGAAGCCGAAGGCGGCGGGACTGGAGACGTCAGGTATGTCCGCAACAAATGTCAGTCGTGTTCAGATGCTTATGCTATTTCGCAGCCGAGGTCAAGGCGGCCGCCTCCTCCGGATGGCTCAGCCGACTCTGGAAGCGCAACGACAGCTCTCCTGCCCCCGTCAAGGCCAACCTCGGCGAGCAGTCCTCGTTCTACTTCGACAAGGAACTCGGCAAGTGGGTCAACAACACCGTGAGTGATGCATGCATTCATTCCTGAGCTCGGTTCGTGCGCTCACAGAGCCGGATCCGCAGACGAGCGCGACGGAGTCCAAACCTGCTGCCCCGCCGCCACCTCCGCGTGCACAGACCGCGTCGCCGAGCAGGTCACTCGGCGCAGGGCCTCCGCCGTCTTCGCCACTGGCAGGCGGGCCACCGCCCACTCGCCCCGCCACGGCTGGCGCGATCGACTTGACCTCCGAGCCCCCTCGGAGACCGCCGACCCGTGTTCGTTCGAACCTCGTCCCAAGCGACGCCACCGACCAGCCCTCGGCACCACCCTCGCCCATGCCGACGTCGGGTACCCCGCCCCCAGGAAACGGACCGCCGACTGGCAGAGCGAGAAGTGCGGCGGCGAAGCGGAACGTCCGCAGTCGATACGTGGACGTCTTCCAACAAGAGGGCTCAAGCTAGATACATTCTCCAACTTCGTACATTCAATTGTTCTCATGCTCGCAACGTCCCCCCCTTCGTATATTCTTTGCCTATGTTCGACTGTATCGATATCTCGACATTGGGTCGATTGGACTGGCCACTATTATGATATTGTGGTGAATGCTCCTAGCACACGCACACGTACTGTACGTCCTCACGCGCACGGCGTCGCGCGTCATCATCATGCAGTAGTAGATAGATTGGGAACAACGCGTTTTACATGCCCAGTGCTGTCTACAGTAAGAGCTTGAATGGGTAGCCTGATAGCAAGAATCAGTTAGCACAGTCGAGGGCAAACGACACAAAAGGGACTCACCCCGGTTCTTGATGCGGAAGAGGGAGATCAGGACAGAGAACATGACGAAGATGACACCTGACCACAGGTACACTTGCAACCGCTGGCGGTAGGCGTGCGTTTGGTACGGCGTGACGAGGGTAAGCATGAGGAATGCCGCCGATAGCAGCCCATCTAGAAGGAAAGAGCATCCAAGTCAGTTCCCCAAATGTATGCGGCGCTTGGAGACGGGAGCGCAGCGCATGCATATACGCACAGATGAAGGACACGACCTGGACTTCCTGCCCGAACTGGTTCTGGTACCCGGGCGCGATCCACTGACCGTTCGCGCCGCTCGAGGGCATGCCGCGGATGCGCACGAACATGAAGCCGGCGGTCATGACCAGCGAGGTGAGGACGGTGCCGGCCGCCCAGGCCCAGCGCGAGCGCAGGATGGGCAGGAGGAAGCGGATGCCGGAGAGGACGATGAGGGCAACGCCGGCGGCGGAACCGTACTTGGCGTAGTCGATCGGGGCCCTGTACGGGATTGGGACGGGGGTGTAGGCGGAGAGCTGCTCGGCGAGTGGGCCTGCGTCGAAGCCACTGCGGGGCGGGGGTCAGGATGCATGCTTGGTATGGTAGAAACGAGAGAGGGAGGGGACGTACTTGGAGAAGTCATAGACGATGGGAGCGTTGCGTCCACTTGCAGGGCGGCGGTCGCCTTCGGCTGCGAGGTGGATATGGACGAGGGGGGCGGATTGGAGGCCGAGCTGCATTTGGCCGCATATAAGCACTTAGGCGGTGATAGGCGCAATAAGGCTACCCACCTTCTGGAAGGTGCCCATGGTGTTGTCAAAGTCTGCCGTTGCGAAGAAGTGGGTGTCCCGCTGAGCCTGGGGGACCTTGGACCATGCTTTGGCGACGGCGGAGAACGAAGGGTCAAATTCCCTGAATACAGTTACAGACTTGCGCAACGGAGTACGACAGTAGAAGGCTCACTTGCACGGCGTGCATCTCCTCTTGGGGTCCATGGCAGTCAGGTGGATGCTCGCGGACCAAGTACGCTTGGGGTGCGTCAAGAGCCCGTAGAGGCTATCGTCGAGCTTGACGAGGCCATTGTTGGATGCGGCAAGCTTGAGGAGCTTTTCGTGTGCTGACTCGGCGGAGATTGCTGCCAGACAGAAGGGAAGTGAGAAAAGAGCGAGAAGAGGCAGCAGGAGCATGGCTGGAGACGGTGAACGGAGAATAAGCTTGGACTCAGGCTGCTGCGCGCGACGCGACGTGTCCCACTGCATCGGCGCTTACAGGCCTACAGGCGCGTCATTGCATATAAATAGGTCCTATACTCAACGCCGCCTGCGTGCCACGACTCCAGCCAAGAGGTGCACAAATCCTCCCTGTAAGACACCCAATATACCATCTATTGGAAGAAATTTGACCCTTTTGCATCAGCCATGTGGTCGCCCCAGTGCTACGCAGTTATCATTCTACAGTTTAACACAGGAGGCTCGGGTCCGCAGCGCAATTCCAATCCCAGGCAATTTTGATACCCATAGACGGCGGATACGCCATCGAATTAATCAAATGGTGAGAGATTAATAACAGTGCCAGCCTTGCGGACAACCTAACGTGCATGGGTCGCAGCCACTGAGTGACAGAGCCTGTGGCAGCCTAATGCTGTTATTCGCAGCTATCACGTTTTTGTATTACACGTTTTGGACTTTGTTACTGGTGGGTCATACTACATTTATGGGCCATCGCGCTTCGCTTATGTATTAATCCAGCCTTTCTTCGACGAGGACAGTCCAATCCATGATTGGTTCCCAGCAAGGGAATGGGCATTGCGAATCGTCTCCCTCATCGTCATTCTCGGCATCTCAGCCATCGGATTGTTCCTAGGAACGCGCATTATCGCTGATAATCGTGCGGCGAAGCTGCGTGGGATGCGTAAGAAAGGCTCATAATGTACAACATACAATACAGGAACTAGCAATACCTACTCTACCAAACTGGACCGGTGATAAATACTGACAAATGCGCAGGCGACATGGTTAGCTCGCGACCCTTCTACCCCTTTCCATGTTCATCTGACGCTTCGCAGCCTGCAGCTTCTCCTCGGCGGTGATTTCGGTCAACAGTTGGTTGACGAAGTGGTCAAGAGAGCCGTCTGGAGGTGCATCCTTCAAGCTTCTCACTACTCTCAAAACCTGTGCGAGAACCGTCAGCGCTGTCCGCCCTCGTTCTATTGACCAGAAAACTTGAGCTAGCGCACCTTGGATTCTCCACGAACGACACCTTTTAGGCGATCTAATATACGAGCAGGGACTGCCGTATCCAATGCAATGACAGACCGGGATTGGCGCACGAAGAGGAAAAGGTCCGCGATGGACGTCCAGATATTCGATGCGAGCGGCGAGACGGTGCCGGACCGAGCGTCCCCCTCAAACGCGGTGATGATCGTCTCGAAGGGCGGCCAGAGCTCGTTCCACACCATCTTCGCCGCCAATCCCTCGCCGTCCTGGAGGGCCCCGCTCGCGTCGACGCCCGGGTGTTCGCTCGCGGCCTTGCGTGCGAGAAGGAGCCACAGCTTGATGGACGCATAGGCAGTGCTGATATTCGCATGGGCGTGGTCCTGGGCATCCGAACTGTCCGGAGCATGCACGGTCTGGTACGGTTGAAGCGAAGTGAAGTAGGCGTGCGTGAAGATGGGGAAGTGCTCGAACAGGAGCGCGGCGGACGACCCAGACAGCCGCGATAGCGCTGCCAACGCAAGGATGTTCCATACGCGAACCGTGATGGGGGTTTTCTGCAACATCAGAATATAAGCGGCGGGAAAAAATTAGGAGAAGGGAGGACTGACCGCGAGACCTCCCAGGAGCGAGGGTTGAACCTCAGCACCCTGCATGATCATCTTCGCAATGGCTTGCGAGGTGATGAAATCGGACTGCATCAACCCGTCTGCCGTGCTCTCGTGGTGCAGATACCCGAGGCCGTCGTGCGCCAGGGTGAGCTGGGACTCTAGTGGAATAAAGGTTACTTTCGCGCTGCCGCGATCCGGAGTGAGTGTCAAAGCCTGTGGTCGTAACGTTAACAATTCGTCCTTCGTCCTTCGCGCGTTGCTTACCTCGACTAGAGCCGTTAGCGTCGCAGGGGTCACACGCGCCTTGCCGTTCAAACCGTCCCTCGCGATCTCGTACATGGCCGACGTGATGGGGTTCACGAGGGAATTCTCCGGGTTTGCCTGCCCGGCCTTGGCGGCAGCTCTGCGGTAGAGCGTGGTGGTGACATGGAGAACCCGCCGCAGGCTAGCCACCGAGACGTTACACCGAAGCAGGGAGGACCTCAGAAGAGTCTCCAGGTATAGCAGCAGATCCTGGACCTAACGTCAGACGGCAGTAAGACTGCATGAGAAATGTCTTACCCGGCTGTTCGCCTTATTGTGCTGGATGAGAGTGCACGCCAATAAGAGTAAAGGGCTAGGATCAAAACGCGCATGATGAAGGTCGGCGGTCTTCCGCGTCAGGTTGGCTAGGCTGATGCCAACGACTAATTGTCCAAGTTCATTAGTCTTGAACGTTGGAGTTATCAGCGGCGATGACGAGCGGCTGACTCACATTGCATCAAAAGAAGGGAGTAGTCCGTGTGATGGACTACTTCGACGTACGTGTTGACGTTGTCGACGACTGTCTGTAGAGCCTCGTCGTCGCCTTCGACTACCCTTGCCAACGTGTCGCGCAGTAGAGCGTCCCGTAGGTTCTCGTGTGGATGAGGATTACGCTCCGCTTTCACAAGTGGACCGACGATGTTCTTGATGATGGCAAAGAACTCCGGTGCACGGCGACGCTAAGAGGTATGCCCACGTTAGTTGCCAGGGCAAGGTAAGTAGGGATAAACATACTTTGCATAGCAGATAGAAGACTCCGCTGAAAGCGTACCTGAAGAGGGGTTCAGTGGTTTGTGGGCAACCGTCAAACGAAATAACATACAAGCCAAGGATGGTACACAAGAAATTTTTCGTTTGCTCTATGAGAATGTCATCGCCATTCTGATGATAGTTCATCTTCTCCATGAGCGTGATGGTGGACTCGATTGCGTCGCTATACTGGATTCAGACTCAGGACTCCGACATGAGGTGACGAGCGTACCAAACGAAGTTTCCGATCAAGTTCGGCCACCTCTTGATGAACGCGCGGCACACAGTCAAAACGAGTTGCCGCAAGTCGTAGCTGAGCTCCTCCAACAGCAGATCCAACGCTCTCTTGACAGCCCGCCGAAGATGAGGCTGGTACAACTTCAATGGCCTGCTGTCGAAGTCGTGCTTGTAGACGACAATGATCAGTGACTTCAGCACATTCTTCAAGACCAGCGGAGGGAGGGTCCCCAGGTTCTCGCATTGGTTGAAAGCTTCCAAGAAGAGGTCAACGAAGATTGATCCCACTAGCAGAGGTGCTCCAGCCTCGTCTTCGGAGTGACGGCCGCCCATGACCGAGGAGACAAGGCTGTAAGGCTGCGCTGAGTCCAGGGTGAGCATGAGCTCGTTGAGGCATGGATATGCGGTTTCCGGAATGACGTCTAGGCTGCTAAAACGGACGCAGAAGTGGTTTGTGTTCCCAAAAGCCACAATGGCTACCTCGGCGAAACCCAGTGTTCGCGCAAGATGTTCCTTGAGCTTGAGCAACTGGCCGACTTCGATGGGGATACCCTCGGCAACCATCCGGAGGGCGAGAGATATCAAAGAATTCTAGGAAATATCCATGGGTTCATTACGCGGTTTTGGTGAACCAGCATATCACTTGCCTGAAGAGACTGCAAGTCGGGGTCGACAAACATTGTCTTCCGAGAGGCAGAAGGCAGCCCGTACATGGACTATGTTCATTGTCAGCGATCGCCATGGCCCAGATCCCGCAACGAAGCACTCACCAAATGAGCGGACATGGGTCCGTCTTCGTCGTCGCCGTTTCTTTGGATGAACTCCGTTTCCAACAGCGCTTCGAGTAAAATATCCCATGACAACACTGCGAGGGTGAATGAAAAAGTTGGTCCAGACTCCACACACTAGAAAACACATACGTCTCCATTGAGGAAAGTGCGACCGGAGCTGATTCAGGAAAGATACAAGCTTCGTACGATCCGGTATTGGAGATTTCGCAAGTGCTTCATCCCAACAGAGGGCAATCGCTTCGAAATGTGCGGCCTGAAGGGTCTGTGTCCAGATATCCACAGCGAGCCTGACTTCCTCCTACACGAATCTTCTCAGCATTAAAGATCGGTGAGACAAAAAGAAACGTACCCGATCGTCCTCCCACAATGCAGCGAAGAAGTATCGGAAAACATCAATGACACTAGAGCGCCATTGACGGTCTTCAACCTCGAACGCGGGGCTCGTCACGTCCTCGACCACGCGGAAAAGTCGAACCACTGCTTGTAAGCTGCATCGCTCACCCTCAGCGCATGTTCCGGGACTTCCTGGGGTGTTACTTACCGAACTTCCCAACTTCCACGCTTGTCAAATAAGGTCTCCAAGAGGCTCTGGAAAGGCTGGGAATCCACGACAAGTATTCGCAGCAAGAGCTTCGTTCGTATGATTGAGATTTCTGCGGCTTGAACAGCGTAGAATTGCCACATGCTACTCCCGCTCCGATGAGTAGCCATACCCCTCTAAGATCAGCCATCACTCACCAGGTACACAGCGCCGAGCCATTTCGCAGAATGAAGTTATCCACCTCATATGTCTCGACCAGTGCGGCGTGGTGCATGAATGCGTCTAGAAACTTGGCAGCGACGCAAGAGACCTCATCGAGACCCATCTCGATGTACGACTTCAAGGCTTCGATGATGGACGAGTTGACTATGATCGGGTCCGCGACGGTAGCCCCGCGCGCATTCAGCTTCCTCCTCGAAGGGAGACCTTGAATCTCGCTTTCCAAGATAACGCCAGATGATATGAGGAAAGTCCTGTCGCAACCATACAGCAGCAGGCATGTCGCCAACGATTGCCGAATGACTTGCACTCTGGAAACAGCCGTGATTAACAACGCCGTAGCGAGAACGTTGAGACTTACACCTCGGACACCATATGATGCATTTGGAGGTACGCCACCAATTGGGGACCTATTCCTGCGTGAATCGCCGCTACGACCGTCTGCAAGTCCTGACGCCCCATGGATTTGAGCCAACACGACCACAGCGCCGACTTGATCAGGAGCGAGCAGACTTCGAGGGAGATGCCAAACCTGTTCCCCAGGCCGACGAGCTCCATATAGGTCGGTACGGACACTTCGATTCCAGACCGGACGAATAGGCAAAGCCACTGGAGCGTGTTGTCATAGCCCTCGTTGCTCTTCGTAGCGATGTCTACGATCACCTTGAGCGGGTTGATCGTCATGAGGCTGGGGCTCTCCGTCATTGTCAGGCGAGGATCGCCCAGGACACTGAGCCGCTGGGATGCGGTGTCGAATTCGCGGTTGAACAGTCGGGAAAGCGAAACGATGGGCTATTGGAGCGCCGGGACGTCAGCAATATTTTATGACACCCGACAAAGTGCTCACCATCTGCTGGTCGATATCCAGAGACGAAGCTCGGTCTAGCCACTTCTGGAACAGGTCGTCGAACGTCGTGAAAAGCACGGACGCTTGGCTGAGTTTGAGGATCAGGTGCAGGATCTTCTCCGTGATGACAACCTCCCTCTTCTCGACGAGACCACGGCCCTTCCCAAGGAAGAACTCGTCGGCGACCGGGAGCTCCTGGGCTTGTTCGACTAACAGGTCGAATACCATGACCGCGTACGCCTCGATGTCCTGGTCATGCAAAGCCAACAGCCACCTCGCGGCGTAACGAGAGGCAAGCGCACGTCTTCCCGCCACGTAGTCGCCACCGTTGTTTGCGCTGGCGGAGGCGTTTGGTCGAGACTGGGTAGCATTCGGCCACGGTTGGACGTCGGCCCCGGAGCGCACGCCAGGGATGCTCAGCCCACGCGCGATATAGTCGCGAAGCATCGTGGCCAGGTCGTCGTCCTACAGTGCTTGTCAGCAAAGAGATACGCTGTACTAGATTATTACTAACCTCTGAAAGGATCCAGGACAAGACCGCCTTCGACAAACGCCGCAGTGCATAGTCCGTAAGCATCCCATCCGGCCAGACCTTGCGGCACAGGAGCAATAGACCAGCTTCGTTGACGGACAAGTCGATGTCCGACAGGCAGGCCTCAATTGATGCGACCAACGTCTCGACCTCTGTTGATACTTCAAGGCCGACAGGGATGGGGAATGCGCACTGCAGACGCTCAGGGTGGGGGGCCCCGTCAAATAGGACCCCCTGCGCGTCCACGCGCTGGAAGAAGCCCAGGTGCAGCAGGTGCGAGAGGAGGTACTTCGCGGCGACCTCCGAGTGGAGGTGCAGCTGGTCGCCGAGCTGGTCGCGCATGTGCGCGAGCGTGAGCACTTCATACGGGTGTCCGCTCTCCTCGTCGTTGTCCTGCCCTGGGTGGCTCGGCGCAAGCAGGTCTGTCGAGGAGAAGTTGGCGCCGTCCAAGCTGGAAAGAGGAGTCTTGATGACGCTGACGACGAATGTGAGTACTTTCCAGTCGAAGAACAATTGTGCTTCGGCAGGGCGTAGGCGGTTCTCCTCGAGGTGGTCGGAGAGGGCTTGGGAAACCGGAGGGGATCGCGACGCGAGGTAGGCCTGGTAGAGGTTGACCAGGTAGTGCAGCTCGAACTCGTCCAGGTGCTTGTCTTCTGTAGCTTTGTTACCCTGCTTCACGACAATGGACCCCAATGCCAACCCGTTCGTCAGGATATGCAGCTGTGTCCACAGCACAGCGAGGAAAACGGAGATCTCCTCGTACGTCCGGTTGGGGAGATCCGCCTCGGTGAGGAACACGTCCCGGTAGTGGTCTGCGAATGACTGGCGCAGGGCCTTCCACGAGATCGTCATGTATGTGTCGTCGACCACGGTCGACCGGCATTTCGGCAGGGTTTCGGAGGTGGCCCGCTTCAGACATGTCGAGTGGATGAATTGCTTGCACGACCCGCACTTGAACGCCTGCACCACGGGCCCCCACAACGGCTGCTTGCAGACGAAGCACAACGTCAAGCTGAACAAGTTGACCGGCCTGAACGCGTGTTGCTCCTTGTGTACGACGTCAGGTCCAGCGCAGTGTCGCTGGGACAGAACGTGTGAGAAACGGTGCACGGCAACCTTCTGCACGCTGGGATCCGCGGCGACGCCGTACTGCGTGAAGAAACTACCCTCGGGATAGTCGTAGCAGTCGAAGTGGACTACGCACATGCACATCGGGCAGAGCAGACCGAAACCTTCGATGGTGTTCGCGCATGAGTGGCAGTCATTCTGTGAGACCCCGACGAAGATGCCGGGGCCGGACACCTGGAAGCGCCATGGGACGAACTGGTGTGAGTAGGGATGGGTGTGATTTCGGCGAGAGACGACCACGCCTTGGGTTTCGCGCATGATGGCGTTGTGGTAGTTGATGGCAGGGAAAGGCTTGGTGACGGTCAGGTGTCCCACAGCGTGCGGCCAGTAGGAGAGTAAGATAGAGATGGCGGCACGCCGGGCACGAGGGGTATGATAAGCAACGACGGCGAGGACGTCCAGGTACGCATCCGGTTTGCTCTCGGCAATGCGACTGAGGAGGCGGTGGAACCTATGAAGCGTCGACGAGTTCACCGTAGTGAGGTCGATGTTCTCGAGGATAGCAGCGAGGAGCGGGGGTATGATGGAGGATAGATGGTATACAGCAAGGTCTTGCAAGGGAGCGGAAGTGGACCGAATTGCGACATCTTCCGGCGACAAAGACTTCATCCAACGTCGCCAGTTTGAATCAGTATTCGCGGGATCCTCCTTGGCTTCATCTACGAGAATGGATACCATGGTTGGCTCATCATTGGAGGTAGGATCGCCATATGACAGATCTGATGAGTATTGAACACTTAGCTCCCAGCTCCGAATCTCACTATTAGGCACAATTTCGCACCTGCGGAGGGGGAGGGAATCTGTCTAGTGCCCTGGAAGCTCCTTAGGTCGGCCAACAAATTGCCGACCACGGCATCATCAAAGAACCCGAGGAGTCGAGTGTGCATCTCAGGACTGAAGGTCAGGAAGGCCGGTAGCAGGGCAAACCCAATCTGGGAGATGATTCGTGGATCATGTCGATGGGTGTGTAGCAAGAACCTCGCCACATCGAGGACAGCAAACTGGAGGGAGTTGGGGGGTCGGGATGGACGGGGTGCGGTTATGTTGAAGCGACAATCCTCGGCAATTACGGATGCAAGAATGGATATACATTGGGATAGTAGTTGTGGGGCGCGGACGACACCTTCGGGATCGCCAAAGCCAACGGAAGGCGAACGAGATCGTGAGTTCCGTCCCACCGATAGACTTCTTCGACGCATAAAGGAGTCCTTGAGCCTGTCGCTATTGCTGCGCTGCGTTTGAGGCGCACTAGTAAACAGTAATCGTTGAGCAGTGTCTGTGTTTGACTGTCTGTGAGCTCACCTGTCATAGAAAATGTCCCAAGTATGCGCTATAGACAGCACAAGAACATCCTTCAATTGATTCATGAGGTCTAGGGTGGTATCGGTGCTGAACACTTCCACATCTTCCTCCTCCGAGTCCGTATCATCTTGAGGGACAGGCTGGTGGGTACGCCGGGCGGGCAAGTTTCTTGTGTACTTCACTGCACCTCTCATGGACTTGATGACGGACCCATTGGCCTTCTCGTTTTGCGCAGAACCGAAAACAAGGGTGGTAAGCAGCGAAGGAGGGACTGGCCTGCCGTGCAGTTGGGAAAGGATGTGTGCGAGGAGCTTGCGGGACTCATTTCGGGCCCGAGTCATGCCAGGAGGTATGGATGCGTGTTTCTGCGTGGAGGGCGCTGCATCGGTGACCTTGTCGACATCTTTGGTCCCAGATATGCGGAAGGAAGGGAGGACGGATTGGGAGGAGCTACGAGCACGGTCGCGGGAGAATGTTGCGAAGGCAGCCGAGCGAGGAGAACTTGGGGACTGCGTGATAGGCCCCGAGTCTATGACGAATGGCCCTATTGAGTTTGTGTCGACACGGAGAGTAGGTGCATTAGGAGTGGCCATGATGAGGAACAACTAAGCACCAAGTCGTGGTCGGTAGCGTAATCCCGCGGAGAGATGTTCCTGGGCCAGCTGAGAGATCGGTTCAGCAAGAGAGCATTTAAGCAAGCTTCAGCACATGCACGAGAAGAGCCCTTTGACAAGGAGAGGATACAGCGTTCGAACCGAGTCGTCGACTGGTCCAGTGGGTGCAACGCCGTGTTCCTGGCGGTGATTCTGAATTGAGGCGTCGCATGTGACGGGTGATGTGGCACAGCCACTTACGCGTCGTGTCGCGCGTTTGCCAAATTGGTGGCTTGGACCATGCCTTCACCTCTCGTCACCCTGCATCTTTTGGAGCCTTGTCTCTAATGCATATCTGGCCCGATGCCGCGTAGAACTCAGAATACCGCTACGCCAAAGAAGCTCACACAGGGAAAACTCGACGTTTTCCTCTCCAGCTCTCCCACGCACCCGTCATCTCCCGCACGGCCTCAGACGCGGAGCCGCAGCAAGCGGAAGGCCAAGGCCAAGGCCTCATATGAGGACGCAGCCGGGCCATCACATATCCTCGTCGACGAGGACGAGGACGGCAGTCAGAGCAGTGACGCAGGTGCGATCCGCTTCGAGGCCCCGGTCGTGGTAATCAGCAGCAGCGAGGACGAGGGAGACCTCCCGCCACGCCCGACCTTCTCCAGCAAAGGGAAGAAGCGCACGAAGAGGGCCCACAGCGCCGAATCCGTGTCCGCACCACCATCGGCGGGTGAGGAGGAGCAAGAGCTGTATGTACGGAAGGGGAAGCGGGCGGGGGAGAAGTCGGCTGCTGCGGTGCTCGACTCGGACGAAGAGGAGGAGCTCCGGCCGTTGAAGAAGCGCAAGTTGGTGAAGGGCAAAAGACCGCCAACGCCTGAGGAGGACGACCTCATGGACGAAGTGGATGAAGCCAGTATGTCCTTCCAATAGCGCTCTCTGTTCTCTCGATTAAATTGTATCGGCCTAGGAATCATTGACTCGCGACTTAGGACGCGTGACAAGCGTTCAGCTTTCCAGAAGAACTTAGAGAAGCTCAGACGTAGGACGCCCATAACACTGTCGTCACTATTCATCTGACGTGTATGCCCGGTAGGCAAGAAGCGCGGAGAGACCATCCAGTCCGAGTCAGAAGGGGAAGACGAGGAAGAGGAAGAGGCTGCACCCTTTGCTGGCGCTAGACCCGACAACGGGGCTGAGGACTCTGACGGCGAAGAAGACGCAGAAGAAGAGGAGGAGGAGGATACATTCATTGTGGAGGATGGTTCTGCTCAGGTCGTCGATCTCCCCGCGGAGTTCAGCATGGGCACCTATCAGGACCTCCTCCATCACTTCAAGATCGTCTGCCAAATGTACGTTCATATACTCGTCCACGATCCAGAAGACAGAGAAGAGGCTGCAGTCAAGCTCCGAGAAAGTACGCACCATTGGTGTCCATTCCATGACTGAACTTCAACTCTTCGTACTACCAACAGATCAGTATTTCTCTGTGCCTCTGAAGATCGCGCGGAGGAAGCTGTATGGGATGCGTGACTCCCTTGTCGCAGGGTCGACATGGAAGCCGAGGTTCCGTAAAGCTCTGGACACATACCCGAACTTCGAATCACAACATCTCGAGTTCACAGCCCTGGGTTGTGACGCCTGCAACCTTGGCGGCCGCAAGTCGACCATTCAAGGCAGGCTCAGCGGAGAGCCGTACGATCCTCAGAACTATGAGGTGGGTACAGGATCAGCATCTGCTTCTCGATCACAACCTGAAACCAAGCCCTTAGGCCATCGCCGACGAACCCAGCTCCGACGAGGACGAGGAGTCAGGAGAAGTGAAGAAAGAGTTCGACTTGGGTCGGTTCTGCGCCAAGAGAACTCGCACTTACCATCAGTTCACCCACTGGGAGGTATGCCACTATTAGTCCAGTCCCACAGGCCTCACATACAACAACTAATCGGGACCTCGTAGTACCACCTCTTCCACGCCCTGCGAGATGAAGTGGAGAGTCTGAAGGCTGGCCAAGAAGAGCGCAGCTTCGTGCGCGTGGCGTACGCCAAGGGGAAGCAACCACCACGGGACCTTAGCGACGCGGACGCAATCATGGACTGGCTCGACGAACGGCAGGTCATCAACATCCAATGGCAGGAGATCAAGACGATGATGGAGAATGCGCGGCATCTGGAGGTCAAGGGTGGGAGGGGAGATGACATGGATTCGGATTGATTTAGCTTGTATAGGAAGAAGTTGTCTTGGTATTTTGTACGCTGCTTTGACGTGTTGCATACTACTTTCGTGTATTCGTATGTTTCACTCGGGATGAGAACTACCAAATAGTGTCCAGAGATTTATTGCCGCATGCCTGAACCTAAGCTCACTACCAAGTTCTCCCCGACCTCGTCAAGCACGAGATCCTTGACACTGCTCTCTTGTTCGATGGCCCACTCATATGCCTCTAGGAGTACGACGTCCGTCAGAGGGATGAAGTGAGAGGCCAGTACCTTGATGATATTGCTGACGCGGGATATTGCAGCGCGTGTCGCATCGTCAATGTCCTACGTGCACGCTCGTAAGTGATGCACTAGATTACGTCGGGGCTACTCACGTCGTTTCTATTCGAGTATACCGCCTCTGCGTCGAAGCCCTCCTCGCCCTCCTGTTCGCTCTCTTTGACGTGCTTGCTGACCCAGATGTAGCCGTTGAGTCCGAGGATGAGATCCACTCCACAAGGTAGAGAGACGAAGTGCGACTTCAGTCGCCGAATCAGGATCGGCGGGACGGTCACCAGTTGCCCGTTCCGAAGCTAGATGGATGGGAGAGTATGAATGTATGCGCACGCCAATCGTTTATAATGGCATGCGCACCTTTCCGTATCGCAGCGAACGCGTGTGGAGGGACATAGCGCCATCGGCGAAGAAAGCCTGCACCTCAGCGACTAGCAGGTCCCCCTCTTCGAAGAATGTCCGCATTTGCAGCTCGTCACTCTCGAGTTTTCTGCGCTACAAAAGCATGAGAACAGGACAGAGAACAATGGATTGAGTGGTACGCACCTGAACACCTCCGGGTAGGTTTACGGAGGACAGCATGAGAACTGCGTCCTGTCGCGAGTTCGTATCCACCTTCCATCGACGCGGTTGCACCTATGCTACCTCAACGGCGAGCACGCAATTGTAGACTCGATGTTCACGTACCTCGGTGATCCGCCCGACTACCAGGTCTCCAACCTCGGGGTTATACCTTGAAATTCACGAGGGTCAGGAACTGACGGCAGGACGACGCAGTGGGTATACCTGCTGCGTACCGCGCGCACAGTGATGAGCTTGTTCACGCGTTCCACGGTCCCGGATACGGACGCAATGACCTCCTCGTTGTCGACGTACGTTCCGTGACCCCTGCATGAGATGAGCGGTGGGCCGCGTCTCATGCGGCGGAAAGTGGACATACCGCATGAAAGCATGTGAAGACGTGATGGACTCTCCGGGCCCCGTTATCCTTTGCACATCCTCGTCAAAGTCGTCAAAGTCGAGATCCATGTGGATGTCGTCCTCGACATCTGGGTGGTGCCTTGTGTTCGTATAGCTCCCAGATGCCTCGGAAGTTGAAGGGAAAGACGCGAACGAGATCATTTGAATGGACCAGGCTCGTCGGTGATGAAGAGATGTAGATGAATAGAATAACAACCAAAAATACTTTGGCCGTCAATCGAGAGCAAGGATAGCAGTCGAGCCTTGAGGCCTTGAGGTGGAGGGGAGAGACGAAAAGCCTTGCGCAGATCTGAATCTTGCGCCTCAGAGAGGCGCCTATTGTCGCCACACCAAGGGCCCACGCATCGACGCGTCTTTCGTTCCTCCGTCTCTCAACCGGGTTCACTACCATGGCCCACTATCCCTACTCAACTACTGGGACGACGTACCCATACCCATATCATTCGCAGACTCCCGGCACCTACGCACCGCATCCACAGCAGTCAGGGGCATACCCGACCACATCATACCAGCCATATGCCCCTCCAACGGCGGTGACGAGCTACGGGGCTGCTTGGCCTTACCACGGCTACAGTTACTATCCACAGCAACACCAGCAACAGCAGACACAACCCATCGCTCCAAAACCCGCGACGAGCACAACCACCACACCGGCACAAGCCTCCACTTCGTCCACACCGGTCACTACTACCCCTGCTATTGCACCATCCGTTGCCCCTCGTCCACCCGTTCCGTCGACGTACACATTCACGTCGTACAACCGAGACCCGGCTGTGTATGGGAGGAATACACGGAAGGGCTCCAATTACAAGGGATTGTTCACAAAAGAATGTACGTGCCTTGCCCATTTGCCTCTGGAAGTCGTTCTTACCCCATTCATACCACAGTACGGAACCTAATGTATGGGTTCGGAGACGACCGTAATCCTGCGAGCGATTCGGTGAACGTCATGGAGGAGATCCTCATCGAGTACATCATGGATGTCGTACGTCCCATGCTCGTTCTCAGTTGCATCTTTCTTGGCTGATCTAGGACAATGGCGCAGTGCCAGGTAGCGTCAGGGGGTGGCAAGAAGTCCCGTCTGTCGGTTGAGGATATACGTCGCGCAATGTCCCGCCTGCCGGATGCGAAGAAGCTCGCGCGTATGGAGGAGCTGTTGTTCATGCAGGAAGACATCAAGCGAGCACGCGCGCAGTTCGACGAGCCCGACATGCATCCTGCTGGTTCGGGTTTGTAGCTTGCTTTGACGACCTTTATGCTCTGCACGTGTATCATGGTGTGTGTACTTGTAGCGTTCCCTAATGGATTTTAGAGCATGAGAATTCATGCTGGTATTGTTGTTGAACGCGTGGACTGTATTGACCAGTTTGTCTGGTATAGACGAGCATGAATATGCATTTTGTACATCTACATAGGACTACAGTACATGATCGTGGAAAGAGTGTCATTCTTCCATGGCATCGTCGTCGCCGCCGCCTTCACCCTCTGCGGCCTCCTCGGAGCCTTCATTCCCATGACTTCGCAGCGCGGCACCTAGAGCAGATGTGAATGATTTCTGTACAACCTGACTGAATGGTCCATACCACCACTTTGTGAGAGGGGCTTCGCATGCTTGTGGAGCCACTCCTCAGACTCCCAGACTGTGCGAGGGTCAGCGTCGTCGGCGGAACTTTGGGTAATCGTGGACACGCACGGGCTCTGTTGCCAGCCGCTTGGGTGGGGCCTTTCATGGGACGCGCGAGGTTGACCCTCAACACGCGGCCGTTGAGTTCGTTGAGGTCCATGTTGTCAATGGCATCTTGAGCGTCGGCCGGAGATGCATACGTAACGAATGCGAATCCTCGGTGTTTCGTCTCTGCAAGCATATGGCAACGCCATACCTATCTATCAGTATAAAAATAGTGCGCCAATGTAGGACACAAACCGTTGGGATTGGAGGGGTTAGCCGGGGCTGGCGGTAGCTGTACTTCGAGTACGTCGCCTGAGACGAAGACATGAGGAAAAGGCGTCCACGGAAGGAGATGTGGGACGCACCGAAGGTGGCGAAGTTCTCGATGATGACGGCCTCGTCGACATCGTCGCCGATTCCGCCGACGAAGATGGTTTTCTTGGTCTTAGTGCCTTCCTCCATAAGGCCCGGGGCGAGAGCGTTCAGTCACTCAACATGGCATGGCAAAGTACGCCATAGCCGAGGTTCCCACGCCTGTGCCTCGGGCCGGAGCCACATTGTCACGACTCATGCGGTACAGTAAGTACTTGGCATGGTGCTCAGCGCGTCCACACTTGCAAGGGCACATATGGCCAGGCCTGCATTTCTCCTTGATCTCTCCCGCAATTTCCTTCCAGCGTTCGTCTGCCAGCGCTGTCGTCTGTATGTTTCTCTGCCATGGGCCGTGCCAAATACAGCCTCCTGCCACCATCTCCTACTACAGCCCTTCCCTAAAATAGGTCTCAAATCCCTCGGTATCGCAAGCTGGGTGTGAGCGATCTTCCTCAATATTGCATCCCTCCGTACGTGAATCGTCAACGTGTCACACCCCGAAGAACGCGACAACAATCTGCCAACACAACCTTACCCGCTGTCTTCCATCCCTGCAGGCCCATTCAGTTCTCGGTCAGTCTCCGCCTTCTCGTGACCTCCATTCCACCCTCGGCCACAGCTTCCTTCGCCTTATCTGGTGCATCATTCGTATGTTCGACAGCGCCTTGCCCTCCAGCGTCGGGAGGCATCCGATGGTCGCGCTACCTGTCTGCCTCATCTTGATAGGCATATCTCCGTTTCAGCGTGAAGGCAGCCTTTGCCTCCCTCGGCTTTTTATTTCTAGCCCCAGCCACTCAGTTCGCCGAGGTGCCAGGTGCGCCATCACACCCAAACTCCCTTTTGGGCATCGCGTTCCCTCCAGTAGGCGTTCCTCTGCCAGCATGTAGACATAAGAGCGCTGCTCGCGGGCTTCGTACCTTGACTGAGCTCGACTCTCTTATTGCCGGTGCTCCCCGCAAGTTGAACCCCAGATCTTCGCTGAGCTCCATAACTTCGCGTACATGACCTATGTCAGCCGCTTCCTGCTCCTCCTCACGCACTCCTCGTCTATCCCCGCCACAGGCCACCTCAGTCAGCAACGATGAGGATTCAGAGGATGATTCTTCGTCGTGCCATTCTCAGTCATCGACAGACGAGGACGTCAACATCCGCATGTCGCCAAACTGGTGTTCCTACAGATGCGTCATTGCTTCCCGAGGGTTCCGTCTGGATACATGCAAGGATGTCAAGGAATGGTACCACCAATATTGGGCTATTCAAGCATCCGAGGGTCACACCGTGACCAAAGACCTCCCGGGGTACATTCGTGCTTGTGGAGGTCAGGATGAGAACGAGCTGTGCAGAGACGCCGGACTCGTAAGCGTTCTCTACGTTCTTCGTAGAAGTTAGATGGGGTTAACCGGTATTTTTGTTTAGCCTGACTGTCTATTTCGAGGGACGCAATGTTCCACAGGTGTAAAGGTAGTGATAAAGGCCGTGCACCTGAATAGCCGCGAGTACGATGTCATCCGGCAACTTTCTTGTCCGGCACTGCGGAACCATCCCATGAACCATTGTATACGTGAGTAAGACTATACTTACAGGAC
Source organism: Ganoderma leucocontextum (assembly GCA_020736865.1). NCBI lineage: Eukaryota > Fungi > Basidiomycota > Agaricomycetes > Polyporales > Polyporaceae > Ganoderma > Ganoderma leucocontextum. The sequence goes on along the minus strand of JAHKGY010000003.1, from coordinate 2,037,618 downwards.
AGAATGGCTGCTGATGTATACTTTAGCTGTTTTGGATCTCGTTGAGGTTTTCAAAGACGCGTTGGCCTTCATCGTAATGGAAGAATGGCCGGCGCCATTGACCACGAGCGTCCCTGCTAACCTCGGAGAATACCTCAATTTCCTACGCTACTGCATTGAGGTGGAGTGGGAATTATGTCTGCCGTTGGTTTTATCTGACCATCGTACTATAGCACACCACCTTTATGCACATGCACGACATCGCGCACCTCGACATCTCACCGCGCAACATCGTCACAGATTTCTGCGGCCGCTACGCATGTATCGACTACGAATGTAGCATGTGCTTTGACGGCACTTTTGAGCCCCGCATACGCCACGCTCGAATAGCTGAACCTCCCCCAGAGCTAGAACGTGGCGAGGCCAGCGACCCGTTCAAAGTAGACGTATTCGGACTGGGCGTATTGATGTTACGGACCATGAAGGTGAGAGTTGACAACTGTTATCCGCTTTTGGACCGCTGTTGACAGCCTCGAGCAGCTCACTGGCTACAACGTCCCGGAGCTGTACCCTCTCATCAAGTCGATGATCCGCAACCAGTTTGAACAACGACCGTCGGCCGAACAGGTCCTCTTCGCTTTCAATACTACGATTTCGCAGATGCATCCCCCTAGGCTGGCTTGCGAACCTGCCCTCAATGACTTGCGTCATCTCTAGAGTCTCTTTCCCTTGTTTTGACCACCTCGATATATTTAGTCATGCACGTAATGTACAGTGTATTTACGACCTTCCGGATCCCGTTTCCTCATGGACAACGCTGTAGAATAGGACGTATGTGATTGTAATTCATCGTATCACCCAGCTCCCTGATTACTATACTTGAAAGTGTGCAGAAGTCGAGGGCAGCTGTGCATCGTACTGGCTGCCCTTCATTTCCCTCATTTCCCTGTTGAAAACATTGTTGTCTGGACGTACGGGGACGAGTCTCGACCTGCTGAACCGGTAGGTGTGCATGTATAGTACACCAATACTTTCAATCGAGCCACGATGCGATTTGCTTCTCATTAACATCACCCATAGAGGGTTCACCCGATCTGGGACAACAAAGAGGTGTGAAGTCCGCGATTAGGTACATATGTGCAAGAGGAGTACAAACCAAAACGAAGGCGAATAAGGAAGTCTAGTGGGGATCCGCCTGGCCGTCCTCGCCCGCTGCAGACGCCTCCTCCAACCGGCGTCGCTTCCGCTCCAGATACCGCTCTTTCGCACTCTTGACTGACGTCTCGTCGTTCCTCTTCGCTACTACCCTCTCCCTGCTCTCCTGCTCTTCCTGTTCCTTCTCCGACCGTAATCTTTGCTTCTCTTCCTCCATCTGCCTCTGCAACTCTCGTGCGCGTCGTTCGTTGATCTCCCGCCGGCTCGCAGCGGTTCCCACTGCACGGTGTGTCTCTGCTTGCCCATCCGACGCGTCCTTATTCTTGTTCGGCAGCTGGAGGCCCTGTCTCCGGGTGTTCGGCATGGAGAGGTTCAAGCCGGCGGAAAGCAGGTCGCGTTTGTCGACGATCTGGTTGTCGTCGTTGAGCTCGACATCCTTCCCTTGGTCGCGCGCGATGCGCGCTAGCTCTATGTCCGACTTGGGCGTGAAATCAAGGGGTTTTGTGATGGTGAGGTTGGGCCCTCCTTGCGGGCCTATTGTCGGTTTGGACTCGGTGGCGGCGACCGTTTGCTCGTGCTGCTGTTCCGACTCCTCGAGCAGCTTGCGGTAGAAATGTGCCATGCCAGTTCCGACACCCTTGCTATTCTTTCTCTTTTCCTCCTCTACGACGCATAGGTAAGAATGTGTGTATGACGTACGGAGTTCATTGGACGCACCTTCTCGTTTTCGCTCTTCCTCTTCTGCTATGCGGAGCTCCACCATCTGGTCCTTGTACGCTTGCGTAACGAACGACTCCTTGTCCTTGAACTCGTCGCCCTCGAGTTCCCGTTCGCGTTGGATCATCTTCTCCTCCGCCCTCAGGTGGTCGAGTCTCCGTGTGGCCGCGGACACAAGCAGCCCGCTAATGTACTTCGGCTGAGAAAGTCTTCAGTATATCAGCGCTCGAGGTAAAGGGGGACAAGAGCTGTTGGGAAGGGAATACTCACCTTCCGCTCCCTCGCATCCACCTCCTTGGCCTCCTTCTGCTTCAACTTTGCCTCCTGCATCTTGTCCCAGACCTCGTCGTACTCGAATACAGTCGCGTCCACCTTCTTCTCCGCATCCAACTTCTTCTTCATTGACTTCGACATCTCCACGCTCTGCGCGATGAACTGCTTGTTCGCCGCGACCTTGTTGGCTCCGGTCGCCGTCGGGGCTGCATCTACAGGTTCGTCGTCATCCAGGGCAGCAAATGCAGCGGTTCGCTTGAGAGATGGCGCGTCACCGACGGGCTTGGCTGCCGCCTTGCCCTTGAGAGAGAATGAGACCTTCATTGAATGGATGTGGTGGACAAGGGGGGGGGTTACATCAAGGAAGCGCCCAATCGGTTGGCTTGTGCAGTGTACGCGCAGGCGCCGTGCACTTCTTTCCTTCCCCTTCATCATGGCACAGACAAACTTCGACCGCAGGCGTATCAATGGACCTGATGAGAGCTTTCAGCCAATATTTGACTCCGACGAGGAAGAGGAGACGAGATGGAAGCCAGGTAACCCCAGAAAAGGGCGGGGAGCGCGCGACATCCGACCAATTTGTATGATCCCACCTTCGCGGTTGTGCTTGCGTCCGACTCACCCATCCTCCTCTATCTATCAAGTCTTGAGAGCGGGTCTTATAACCCAAGCAAACGGGTCCGCATACATTGAGACCGCAAGAACGAAGATTGCGTGTGCGGTGTGAGTGAGTTCTCATCCGTTTCGCTTCTTGCCCTGGTGCTTGAACATGCTTTGGTGTAGGTACGGGCCACGACAGTCCAAAAGTACCACCTACAGTGACAAGGGACGTTTAAACGTCGAGGTCAAGTTCGCGCCTTTCTCCTGTACCCGACGGAGGGTTCCTATACGGGTGCGCTCCACCCCCCCTTCTTTTGGTCATCTTTAGTTCAAATATTCACCCCCGTCATAGGATGCGGAAGACCGGTCGGTTGCAGTTCAGATCCAACAAGCTCTGGTGTCGGCAGTGAGGTTGGAACTCCTTCCTAAATCCACTATAGACATTTTTATCACCGTCATCGAAAACGACGGGATGGAAGGATGCGTCGCATCGGGCTCGGTCGCTGCCAGTGCCGCATTGGCGGATGCTGGTATAGAAATGCTTGGCCTAGTCGCGTCGTGTTCAGCAGTATGTGACTGTTGGTCCCCATCCCTATCCTTCCTAACCCATTACTCATGCAGGCGGTTGTGGGCGAGGAGATTTGGCTCGACCCAACAGAGGAGGAAGGGAAGGTCTCCTCCGGCACGCTGGTCCTCTCAGGCATGCCCGCTCTCGGAACTATCACGAACGTGTGGCAGTCGGGTTCAATGACGCCTGGCGATGCAATAAAGGTGAGCCATATTTCATGCACTCCTACCGCCAGGACTTACCTTCTCAATAGTGTATGGAGGCATGCCAGGAGCGGTACACAGAAATCCATGCCATTATTGCACAAGCACTCCTCGACAATGCACAGAATACATGACGTATTGCCGTTGCCGTTGCTATGAGGGACACGTCCTTGAAGCCTGCCAGCCTTCAGAAAACCGAGTGCATTCTGTGTAGTTTCCACCGTCATTCCAACATTCTGGTCTAGTACTAGGGCCTGTTGCCTAAATCTTTCTGTCAGTCTTGATGGTGTGTTGGGTTCCTTTTGAATGCTGTAACATCGTGAGTCCTACAATTCGAGTATTCGTCGCCTCTCTACGCCTGCACTATCGACTTGAAAGTTGACGTCGTCGTGTCTTGACGCTCGTCCTGACTACATGCGTACGTAACTGAAAACATAACACCGTACAACGATCGAGATTTTGGACTTGCGTGGGCGCCTACTGCGGGAAGTCCTCGAAAGCCAGGCGTGCACGCGTTTGACGTTGTGCCCATTCTTCGCACTTACTGTATTACCCTGCTGGCTTTCTGCGACGATCTGCTACGTTTCCTCATTATCCACACGAATTCTACGAGATCCTCTCTGCAACGCCCACGCTTGCAACTCGCATGACACCCCCCACGCCCAACGCTACTTTGTTGGACACCCTCAAGTCACCACGGAGCGCTACTTCCCCAATCTATTCCCCGTCAATCCGGTCGACTCGCCTTTCGGAGGACTCTGATGATTCTCTCCGGGATCTGGAGCTGTCGGAGGGCCCACTGCTAGCCGAGAACACTAGACCGTTTCGTGGTCGGTCATACTCTGTCTCCGGCTTCGACTTTCAGCGCGACCTCCTGCCACTGAGCGCAAGCGTGAGCGAACCGGAGGATGTACACCTGGAGTCGAACGAAAAGCGGTTAGGGCTGGTGAATGGTGCGTGGTCCCTTTCTGCGTCACCTGTTTTGACGACGACCTGAAGCGGTTGGGCGGACGCAGGCATTGCCCTCATTGTGGGTTTGCAGATTGGTTCGGGAATATTGTGAGCTGGCTCGTCACTCTACCCTTGTCGCGTGCTCAATCGCATGGGAAAGCTCCTCACCGGGCGTGGTGGTAGCAAATACCCAGAGCGTCGGCGCGAGCCTGCTGGTCTGGTTCGCAGCCGGGGTTCTGGCGTGGACAGGAGCAAGCAGCTTCGCCGAGCTGGGGTCCTCTATACCCGTAAACGGGGGCGCACAAGCGTACCTCCAGTATTCCTACGGGCCCCTCGTATCGTATTTATTCGCATGGACGGCAATATCAGCTCTCAAACCCGGTGCGCGAACATGCTATGTATGGGGCCTCATTTGCGTGCTCACACGACTTTTTGTCGGGCAGGCGGCAACGCCGTAATCAGTCTAATCTTTGCAGAATACCTTAATAGGCTCTTCTGGCATAGCACCCGCGCTGAGGTATCGCCGGATGATATTCCCCAGTGGGCTATCAAACTCACCGCTGTCGCGGCAGTCGTGGTTGTGTCCCTCATCTGTGTGGCTACGCCTACCCTCGGCTCACGTGCCGCGGTAGTATTCACGATCGTCAAGGTGAGACTTACAGCCCGTCTACCTAATCCTCCAATGCGCTGACATTGGATAGATTGCTGCATTGGTATGTGTAGACCACCCTCGGCTGAGTCTGAACGATATTGACAGTATCGTCCGCTCAATCACTCTTATGGTTACCAGATCTCGATCACTATCCTCGGGCTCATCCAGTTAGCCCGAGGGAAGGCTTCGTTGTCGTTCAGCCAGCCGCTTTTTGAACATTCGAGCTCGAGCCCGTCGGCATACGCTCTGGCGCTGTATTCTAGCTTGTGGGCTTTCGACGGGTGGGACCAAGCCAACTACGTGGGGGGCGAGATGAAGCACCCAGAGAAGAACATTCCCCGAGCAATCCATTCGAGCATGGCAATCGTTATGGTAAGGAGAAACCACTAGGCGTCTGAATCTGTTAACCTCCGTCAAGGTCCTCTTCATCCTCGCGAACATCGCGTACTTTGCTGTGCTAGACAAGGTAGGTTGTCTTGCTTTTTTCTGGGAGCAGGAACACTCATTGACCTACGTAGGCAACTGTCAGCCTGAGTAACACCGTCGCAATCGACTTCGGGCGTGCCCTGTTTGGCCCTGTAGGCGGTGTTGTGTTCGCGGCCATGGTCGCGTTCTCGTGTTTCGGGGCACTGAACGGTGCGGGGTTAATGTCTTAATACTTGACCACAATGCGGTACACTCAATCGAACTCATCTAGGCTCCTCGTTTACTACCGCGCGGCTGATCTATGTGGCTGGGAAAGAGGGCTATCTCCCTGCTCTCTTTGGTCGCCACAACTCCATGCTTAAGACACCCCTCAATGCGATGTGCCTACAAGCAGGACTTACAGTCGCCTTCATCCTAGTAGGAGGCGGGTTCCGCTCGTTGATCAACTTCGCGGTGGTCGCTTCCTGGGCGTTCTACTTCTTGACAGTAAGTGACTGCGTAAGTTTGTTAACCACCCCATTTCATCTGAATCCTTCCTGTAGGTATTAGGGCTCGTGATCCTGCGGATCAAGGAGCCTATGTTAGAAAGACCGTACAAGACGTGGATTATTACGCCATTAGTCTTCTGCGCAGTACGTATCACCGCCTACGTCTATATGTTACTTCCCCCGATTGACCGGCCTTGTCATCCATGCGCAGGTGTGTCTGTTCTTGCTTTGCATGCCTATCATTGCTGCGCCTTTAGAGGCTATAGCCGTACTCGGTAAGCTCTGAAGTACGACCGTCGGGCGTTGACGCTCACTCGACATTCCCCTTAGCGTTCGTACTCGCGGGGATTCCAGTATACTATCTCACGCAGCGGCGAAACGGTCAGCCGACCGCCGTACAAGGTAAATCCTCGCTTAAATCGTGTGCGAAATCCGGCGGGCTAATGCGAAGACGTAGCATTCTTTTCGAACATCTTCGGACGGGTACGCGGGCGGCCAGATACGAGCTCGGGGTGGCAGGCTGTGGCGACAGAAGGAGATGAGCATCTTGAGATGCGGACGTCGACTCGATGAGACTGTCGTCTAGCGCTACTACGACCATTTGCTTATCAGATTGTGTAGCGTTTACTTGACCATTGACATGCGTACCGCCTCTCCTGACGCCGAACGTACTTAAGTAGGACGAGAGAGATGCACGGATGGGAAGGATGTGCCGACTGAATACGTCGACTTAGCTACCGCCGGCACTTGCCGCCGGTGCTCTTGTGTGAGTTTTGCGCGATTGATCACGATGGTCAGCACCGTCGCCGCGATAAATACGCATAGGACCGACCCCGTCTGACAGCCTTCTTCTCCTTCGTCCTTCTGCGCTGCCCTTGGCTTGACTCAGACCCACTCCGCACCATCGCCACCTGCCTACCGACCGTCAGAAGAGGACTATCTTGCTTTCCGCCATGGTGCGTAGCCAAGCCATTCTCTAGCCCGTTCGCTGGAGTGGCTGAGAAATGTATTTATGGCAGTCTGAGCACACCTACAAGTTCAACGTGAAGGTGATGATGCAGCGCTCTCGGGATAAGCACGGCAATCGAGGAGCTGACTGAGCGAGCGACGGCCGCGGCAGATGACGTGCAGCGGTTGCTCGGGAGCCGTCGACCGCGTGCTGAAGAAGACGGAAGGTGCGCAGGCAGATAGGCGTCCAGGCCAGGAACCCGGAGGTCTAGCGTGCTGAACGGCCGGTGGTCGGTCCTTGTGCTCACAGGTGTGTCCTCGTACGACATCAGCCTGGAGAAGCAGGAGGTGCTCGTGAAGGGCACGATCGAGTATGAGCCCCTCCGCGAGAAGATCGCGAAGACGGGCAAGGAGGTGCGTACAGGCAGTGCTTTTCTAGTTGGCAGACAGGGACTCATTGGCGGCTAGATCATCTCTGGGGAGACCGTCGTGTGAACACATGAGAATTTTGGCCTAGAAGGAGCCATGGTGACCGGAGCGGTCCGGAGGGAGGAGACGCGGTCTGTCGTGGCGGACGCCTGGTTTTGATTGTACGAGAGAGGAATTGACAATGTGATGTACTTATTTCTGAGATGCTTAGGGCGGCGCCAGACAGCCGGCCGAGATGCTCGCTCCCAAGTAAAGCGCAGCTGATGCACAATCGACCCAAGGGTTGAAACGCGCCACGGGAATTCAGCAGACAGGTGATTTGGACGAAGCTGTAGTGCTACAGTATAAGTCTTGGCCTGGGCTGGGTTTGCCGGCGGTGGTGGGCCTGTGCAGGAGCGAGTGTCGGCTACGGGCTTGTGGCTGGCGATCGCGATCAGGCGGAGCGCTTGAAGCAACGATCGCGAATCTCGGAGGGCGAGATGATGGAATGGATGGGCTGAGTGGGCTGAGTGCAAGCTGACTCCAAGCCGTGCACACAAGAACGCGTCTCTCCTTCTTCCTCCATCCTCTTCCCTACTTCCCACACTGCGCACCATGTTCCGCCTTTCCTCCCTCTGTCACCCACTCTTACCATAAACCCCGCTCTCCGCCGCCTCCGCGAACGTCTGCTCCCACCCGACAATCTCCCTGGCGCTCCCGAGACGGTTCCCTGGCACCTCAACCCCCCACACATCCAGCAATACTCGGTCTCCTTCTCCTCGCTGTTTTCCATCCCCATTCTCGAGAGTTTTGTCTGGTAGCTTCCACAAATCCGTGCGTTCAGGGCGCACTCAGCCCCGGGCCATGGCGTCTACCACCCCTTCGTCGCGGCCCGCCAATCCTACCTCTCCTTCCTATTCCGACGACCTCGAGTTTGTAACCGCATACCTCACTGTTCGTGCCCTCAGCGACGCCAGCCGTGTCTATGCCTACGTCCTTTGGATTGCCCTAGGCGCGTTTCTCTTCTTCTGGTCCGTCTGCCACCATCTCCACATCCGCGGAGGGTATTTAGGCGCTCTTTGGTCCAAGTGGGCACTTCGACGACGAACATGGAGGAAGAAACACACCTTGGCTCTCGCCAAAGCCAATGGCCAACCCCACCGACAACCTTACTCCTTCCCTGCAAATGCCCAGATATTCACCGTCGTCCTCATCTTCATCGTCGCATTGGCCGTCTCCTTCCTCGGCCCTGACAACCTTGCTCCGGGCTCTTACTTTTGGACTTTATCCAAATATCCTTATGCTACTACTTCCGGCTTCGCCAAGCGCGAATACACCATGGACCAGTTCATGCAGTTCCAGCCTCAGTACACTATTCCCAAGGCCTGGTGGACGATGGGTGACCGGACTGGGTTGATTGCTTTCGCTCTCTTTCCCCTCTGTGTCCTTTTCGCGATGAAGTCCCCTCCATTCGCTATCCTCTCTCTTTCTTTTACCGTCCAGGTCTTTTGCGACAAGTTAATGTTGCTCCACAAGGCAACAGCCTGGCTCATTTACCTTCTCACTGTCCTCCATGTCGCTTTCTGGAGCGTACAGTTGACCATGGACCATCGCAACGGCAAAGTCGCATATACATTCGCTTGGCAGTACGAGAAGTTCCTCTTCGCGTGGATCGTACGTAAATTTGATATTCGAGCGCACCCACAACTGCGTACGCTAACTATAATCTGTGCCAGGCGTTCGGTTGCATGACTTTGGTCTTTTTGCTCTCCATCGCGCCGATGAGGAACAAACACTACGAGGCGTTCTGGTTCCTTCATGTCCTCTTCGTTCCCCTTACCATCGTCATGTCAGCCCTTCATCACCCCCCAGTATGGTGGTGGTGCTGGGCTGCCCTGGCTCTCTGGATCGGAGAGCGCTCCTGGCGGTGCACTTGGTGGTTATACATCAACGGATTTGTCGGAGGCAAATCATCGGCGCCCTCGAACAAGCTCCGGAACGCTGGATCGCACGACAAAAAGCTTGCCCATCCGCAGCCGCTGAGAACGAAGGGTGTCTCTCCCTACCCTGCAACTCCATTATCTACGTCCTCGCTAGTAGGCATTGGTCACTATCCCCCACACGTCCAGCTCCCTGGGATCGGGGTTTCCTTACCGACTGACTACGTCCCCCCTCCCGGCTTCGTCCATGCGGAGTTGCTCCCAGGGCGCACTGTACGTCTGCGCATAGTCACACCTGGATACTTGACATGGGCTCCCGGACAACACTTCCTCATCTCCGTTCCCGCCATTACCCGTTTCACTACCCATCCGTTCACCACCGCATCCATCTGCGACGAGCAGAACCAATACGACGACGGCCGGGTGCTAGTCTTTCTCATCCGCGCGAAGGGCGGGTGGACGAAGGACCTCTGGAACACCATCGCCATGATGCACGCGCGGGGACAGCAGTTTGTGCGCGAGGAGAAGCTGCCGCCCTGCGAGATGCCAAGCCGCGGCGTCCTGCTCCGTGCCTGCGTCGACGGCCCGTTTGGCTCCTCGGCGCGGGCCTCGTGGGGGGACTATTCGTCGGTGTTGATCGTCACAGGAGGGTCCGGGGTCAGTTATGGGCTCTCGGTTTTGCAGTACGTCTGTCTCTGCATGGCTGGGCGCGACGGGCGGTTCCTCGGCGGTCGGAGTGGAGGATACGGGCAGCGGGGATACAAGACCAACCGCGTGCGGTTCGTCTGGCTTGTCCGCGAGTTCGGTAAGTTCGTTCGAGGTCTTGGGGTGTAGGGTACAGCACCCGCAGAATTTTTGTGGCTGAACGTTCATGACATGTGCCCAGGACATATCCAATGGTGCGCACCGATTCTTCGGAAGTGCATGGACATCGTGGGCCCCTCGGAGCTGCAGATCGACATATTCGTGACGAACGTCCGGCCGGAACCGGGACCGAGCCCTGCATCGCCATCGCGCGTCTCGTTCGCGCACCTACCCCGCATGGCGGAGCTGGAACCGCCCCGACCTGGGTTCGCCCGCCCCGAGTCGAGGGCTTCCTTCTCGTCGGAGGAGAGCGGCGAAGACAGCGACCTGGACCTGAGCTACTACACCGACATGGTGCAGGACCAGGGCGAGCTCGGCCACGAAGAGCACGTGCTCGACCTCACGAACTGGGAAGGCGACGACGACACGGGCCTCCCGGGCGAGGTGCAGTTCCACCTTTCGATCAAGAAGGAGGGCAGGTGGCGGAGAGTCTTCTCTCGGCGAGGATCTTCGGGTGTGCCCAGGGTAAAGGAGAATGTCGGTCAGGGAGTCTCGCAATCGGACTTGGAGGGACCGAGTCAATCCACCGTCCAACTCGTCAAGAAGCAGGACCCCCTCCGACCCCCACCCATCATCACGAACTTGCCGCCGCCCATGCGGCTCAGCGTGGACGGCGCCGGCGGAAGCAGGTCCAGTATCGACTCCGCGACGCTGCGCCAGAGTCAGAGCACGGACGGACGTCCGAACAGCTACGCGAACTTGAAGACGCCAAACGGTGCCGTGCCGCTCCTCGACGCGATGCACTCCCCTCTGTCCCCGATGCCCCCCGTCGGCAGTCTTTCCGGCTCCGGCTCCAGTGTTGGGAGGAAGCGCTTCTCGCAGCTGTCGCAGATCTCGGAGCAGAGCAGCGCGTTCCACACGCCGCGCTCGCTGTCGCGCCTGAGCCAGTGGACGGACACGGACACGTTCGCGGCGCTGGTGCCGCGGGGGGAGGTGGAGAGCGTGCGGGAGGAGCTACTGCTGAACCTGGACGAGCGGGAGGCGGAGGACGTGGGGATCGTGGCGGAGCACGCGCGGCCGGGGAAGCCGAAGTTCGACCGCGTCCTGGCCGATGAGGTCGAGCGTGCCAAGGGCGCGATCGCTGTCGCATGTGAGTGGTTATGTTTTGTTTAATTCTGGTTGTTCGCGTAGCCGTGCTGACGGGTTGTCGCCACAATGTCGCAGGTTGTGGCCCGACGTCCCTGGACGCGGTGATGCGCAAGGTCGTCGCGGCGCAGATCGACCCGCAGAAAGTGCGGCGGGGAGACATGCGCGGCTCGATCGCGCTGTTCTCGGAGGAGTTTTCGTACTGAGCAACTTCTCTTCCCTCCTCTCCCACCAGCCTACGTTTGTTGGGTACCCTTCATTGTCTTACCCTACTAGACTCCATGCTTCCACGAACACGCTTCCTCACGATCTCGGCCTCCTTTATACCCATCGTAGACGATGCGAGACGTCGGCTCGGTCTGACGTCGCCCCTTGGACTGGACAGTAGGACTTCTTTTGTTCCATCGGATTTCAGAGACACTTCGGACTATTAGTCCCTTGCATTTGGCACACGACCGCATAACTCAACGACACAACACTGTATCCCTACCATCCTTATACTTGCTACCTCTGTTTCCGTGTTCTAATACATAATACACTATTACATGGTTGAAAGCTGCATTCGATGGCCCAAGTCCCTTATACTTATCGACGGGACGTTTCGGAGGACGTTTACCTCGATTACCGTGGCCAGCGCTTCAACTTTGGAGTCTGAGGCACTGAAGCGCCGAAGAGGAGATTGAGTCTAACTTGAAGCTGCTCCAGCCCCAGCAAAACTGCTTGCTCTTGCTAGACTCCATCTCTCCAGGCCTCTGTGCCGCACTTGTACACTAGCAGCACCGCGCGTCGTCCGTCCATCGCTGCGCAAGATGACCACGCCCGCACCGTCGTCGTTCACCGTGCCAGAGGGGTTCACGCTGCACAAGGAGAACACGTCCGCGATCCTCCTACCCGCGTCCAACGACGCGTTCCTGAACCCGGTGCAGGAGTTCAACCGCGACCTGAGCGTCGCGTGCATCCGGACGTGGGGGGACCTCATGAACGAGGAGAAGGAGAGGAAGTGGAGGCAGGGCTTAGAGAGGCGCGCGAAGAAAGTAGGGGCGGGGGCCCATAAGGCGAAGAAGGCGAAATGTGAGTCATGTGTTTGGTGGAGTGTTGTGCTTTCATGAGAGGACTTCCTTGTAGCGGAGGAGAATGGGAATCGGCAGGCTTCTGCAGCGGAGCAGCCTCTTGCAAACGTATCAGCGCCACAACCTGCGGACGTCCCGGCACCTCCAGAGGTGAGCGAATACAGAGCTTGAGGGTTCGCTTTTTGACCGAACTGAATGCGCGGTGGGTTGGTTTCAGTTTCGCCCTCTCCATTTTACCATCCTGGAAGCGTTGTCTGCGACCGGACTGCGTTCAATACGCTACGCAAACGAGATTCCCCTCGTAAAGTCTGCCTTTCTGAGCGAATTCATCCGGTGCAATATACTAATACATGTGCCATGGCTTAGACATGTCATCGCAAACGACCTGTCTCCCGCGGCAGTTGAAGCCATGCGTCGGAATGTAGAACTCAACGATTTGCACGAAAAGGAGGATGTATCTCCAGAAGGCTCCTCGGAAAAGGTCGTGAGGCCAGCGAAGGTTAGAGTAAACGAAGGCGACGCATGGTGGGTGCTGGCAGTGATGCAGGAATTCATCATAGATGCTCATCTGGTCTAGCGCATTGATGTACAACCACCGAACTGAACGCAATCGCGTGGACGTCGTTGACCTCGACCCCTACGGAACTGCAGCGCCTTTCGTAGATGCCTCGGTGCAATGCGTCAACGACGGCGGTATGTCCAGGTGAAATCTCGGTGCTGTCGGAACTAACAAGGATTCCTCCTGATAGGTCTCCTTTGCGTTACATGTACCGACATGTCGGTATTGGCCACGACGAACTATCCTGAAAAGTGGTAAGTTGCATCTGTTTTAATCCCGTCCTATCTAACCATTTCAATAGTTTCTCGAATTACGGCGGCGCCCCCGTCAAAGCAGAGTATTGCCATGAAGCCGTACGTGAGGGAACCCGTGGATATACATAGTTCTTATCCAGGTCCGCAGGCCCTTCGACTTGTCCTCCATACCCTCGCCACCTCCGCTGCAAGATACGGTCGCTATATTCAGCCGTTGCTATCTTTATCCATTGATTTCTATGTCCGACTCTTTGTTCGCATCCACTCATCGCCTATCGACGTCAAGAAGGTCTTCAGGTAAGCCTTCACTTCAAATATAGAGCATCGAACCGCCGTTGAGCCTCACGTCCCAGCAAAACCGCAGTGTACTATGTATGCACCGGGTGCCAGTCCTTCTACGAGCAGCCGCTCGGCCGCATGGTCGAGAACGTGAGCGAGAAGGGGAACGTCACCCTCCACTTCAAGGCGCACACCGGCCCCACGGTCTCAGAGCGATGCCCTGAGTGTAAATCCGTCCTCCACGTACGTACCCAGTATTTTTACTTGATGGTCATGCGCAGTACACCAACACGAGTGTATGCAGGCCGCCGGTCCCATGTGGTCAGGGCCACTCCACGATCGAAACTTCGTGGCCAGCGTGCTCGGTCACGTTGAGGCGAACGAGGACAAGTACGGCACGTCGGCGCGGATGAAGGGCATGCTCACGGTGGCCAAGGAGGTAGGTGGACAGCACTGGGAAAGCATTCATTTCTCGTCGCCCCCCTGACACGCCGTCCACCTCGCAGGAACTCGACACGCCCTTCTACTTCACACCGTCCAAGATCTCGAGCCACTTCCATTGCGTGTGTCCGAGCTTAGATGAGACTGCGTGAGTATCTCGACAGCCTGTTTCCATTCCGGCATGACTCGACGTTCCAGTTAGCTGACACCTGACACCCGATGATACTTCTGATACAGCTCGGCACTCCTGCACGCTGGGCACAAGATCTCGCGCTCACACGCCTGTGCAGGGTCACTGAAAACGACTGCGACCCACGCAGACATCCATGACATCTTCCGTTCTTGGATCAAAACCCATCCGGTCAGGATGGACAAGATCTCGGAGAACTCGCCTGCGCGGCAACTGCTCAGCAAGGAGTCCAAGTACGTGTCTTTCCTGTTATAACCGTCCCCATTATATCGTGACACTCGTCATTCACTCTAGAATCGAAGCGAACTTCAAGCGGCATCCAGACACTGTCACGCCATCCTCCAAGGTCAAGTTGGTGCGGTATCAGCAGAACCCAACGCCGAACTGGGGCCCGGGCGCGAAGCCAGGCGGGAAGCGGAAGAGAAACGATGATGATTGATAGCACAACAATGAGATGACATTCCATAGCTTGACCGTTCTACAAAACATGCTCTGCGTAGCGTGGAAGAGTACAAACACGGGAACCCGATGGCCGGCCGACTAGATGTGCTGCCGCTAGATAATAAAATAACCCGTGTCGTGCGATGAGATTATAGAGAGCTTCGTTGCAAGGAAATATTCGTTATAAGTGAGGTGAACCGGTTAGGTGACGAAAGAATGCGTAACGACTGTGGTTTGGTGATCTTACTAAGAATCTTACTGCCCGAATGACCCCGGAGTGCTCGCGATCCATGGGTGCTTCAGGAGGTCGGCGGCGGAGGGGCGAATCTCGTGGTCGAGCTCGAACGTGAGCTCCAGGAAGCTGACGGCCTCAGTCGAGACATCGGGCGGAATGGTGGGCTTCGCCTTCGCGGTCCCGACCTTGAAGATGGCTTGCATCTGGGAGAGATGCGGCCACGGGTGCTCGCCGGTCAACATCTCGACGACCAGACAACCAACGCTCCAGATGTCCGCCTTGAACGTGTACGCCTTCTGTTGCACGACCTCAGGTGCCATCCAGAAGACGGAACCCTGGAGCGATGGGCGATGCGCTCGGTTGCCAGGCATCAGGTCTACGGAAATGGGTCATTAAGCACTCCATTCCGTGCATCAGGAAGGAAAGCACTTACTGTCCTCGACCTTCTTCGAGATACCGAAATCAGTGATCTTGATGCCACCCTTGTTGTCGACAAGTATGTTCGCGCCCTTGATATCTCGGTGGATGATGTCACGCTCATGGAGGTAGTTAAGACCGAGCAAGATCTGGCGGACCCAATTTCGCACGAGCGGCTCTTCGAATGCACCGTAATTGCGCAGGAGAGAAGTCACAGAACCGCCCGGCACGTACTCCAAAAAGATGTTCAGATGATCGTCGTCGATGCAAGAAGCTAAAACAACGTCAGTGGGAGCGATACTCGATCGGACTGGGAGGGCACCTACAGTGGTATTGCACGATGTTCTCGTGGTGCAGATCACGTAGAAGCTCAATCTCACGCTCGAGCGCGCTGAGCATCGACTTCTTTCGCTCTTCGTTCGGTGCCGAACCGGTAGGCAACTCGACTTGCTTCACCGCCATGAGCAGGCCTGTCGCGGCGTCCATGCCAAGGTACACTTTGCCGAATGAGCCGGCACCGATGAGGGCACCTTTGATCCACTTGATTGTCTTCTCGCCTGCGAAGTAACCATGCAAGTTAGATTGACAACCCGGTCCCGCTCCCCGCACTGACAGCAACCCTTACCCGTGGACATGATACGTTGACCGGTGCCCTCGTCCTCGTCCGTCGCAACCCCCTCGTGACCTTCCTCTTCCTCCTCTTCATACTCCTCTTCTTCATCTTCATCTTCCTCCTCCTCCTCCTCCTCCTCCTCCTCCTCGTCGTCGTCGTCGCCCGTTACGCTCTGCTTGTCATCAGGAACGTCGACCTTCGTCCACTCGTCCGAGTCGCCTGATTTCGCTCCCGTCACTTGCCGGCTCTCGACCTCCGCGGTGATCTCGTCGACAGTCATCAAGCTCGCAGTATCAGAGCGGTCACGCTTGCTCCTCAGCTCAGTGATGAAGCTCATGCGCTTGGACGCATTCGACATGCGCCTCGACGAGCGCACGGAGCTCTGGCTGTCGGAAAGGTTGAGGGACTCGGACAACGACTCAGACGGGAACGCCACGGGCGGCAAGAGATGCGGATTTGTCGACATGACCTGAAGCGGCTTGGAGTTCTCGTTCGAGAGGTCGACGGAACGCCCGTCGTCAGTCGACAATGACACGCGGGGCGGGTCGTGCAAGGTGCTCCCCTCGCTCAGCAACGACGGCTCGGGCGACGCCCTGTCCACCGCCGTGGCAAACACAGAGGCCGACGTAGCGGACGCGGTGGACATCCGCGTGGACGTGGACGTGGTCCGCTGCGAGCCGATCGTGCTCACGCTGAACCTGCTCTGGGACGGCAAGTTCATGTTGAACGAGATGATGCTGTCCCGCCTGCTGGGCAAGCTGCTCTGCCGCATGATGCTCTGCCGCCGCGTCCGCTCGAGCACCCTCTTCTCCGTGTTCGGGAAGTACTCCTGGAGGTGGTTCGTAATCAGCTCACTTGGCGGCCGCTGCCCGAAGAAATTGCGCAGCTTCGACGGGCCCTTCCTGAAGGTCTTCGTTGGGCTCGCCGAGTTCACCGCCGACGTCGGAGATGATGGGCCCTCCTGGCTCGTGCCTGGGGTCCCCTTCTCGGGGATCTTGACTCCGAGGCCGCTCAGGATGCTTATGGAGCTCGCGCGTTTCATCGCCTTGGTGTACACCAGGGGCTCCGCATCAAGAGGATCCTCGTCGTCCGAACCAGATACGAAGAGCGTCGGCGTCGGAGGGGTGTGCCCACGCTTCACGCGTCCAACCTTGTGCAAAGTGAGGCCGCGCTCGCGCACAGGGTCGTCTGGCGGCGCGAGCATAATCGTTACCAGTTCGGCCTCGCTCAGAGGACCTCCTGTGGTACCAGACATCGTACGTTAGATAACAAATAGAGTTCTGTGTGCTTATTTTGAGGTCGCGAAACACGTACGCGTCGGATCGCCCTGGCTCCAATCCAAGAACGCGCCCCATCCGTCGATTGTGAGGCTCCCGTCCTCGGACTCGATAGACTCTGAACCGTCCGTGCCGAGCTTGTTGAATTTCTTCAGCGCCTTTGTCAGCACCTCGACGCCACCGTTGCAGTCAGCGACATTCAGGGTCGTCGTCTTGCTCTCGTCCGGCAGCGTGAACTTTATCAGCTTTCGGCGTAGATCGTCAAGCGAGGGGTTATGCGACGGCGTTCCCGGGCGGAACGGCACGGTGAGCCCTCTGTACGTCGGCGGTGATGGGTTCGTCGTCGAGTTGTTGCTTCTCTGTGACATGAACGACTCCGCGATTGGCGAGAGGCCATGTGCCGGTTGCAGCTGCGAACCCGCGAACGGATGTGGGTTGCGCACACCCGGCCGAGGGAGTGGCTTATCGTTGGTGGGCGTGGATAGCGAGTATGAGTTGTTCCTCGTGTGTGTTAGGTCGGTCGCAGCGCGGCTGGCGTTACGTACGGGCGGTTGGCTAGGAGGGAAAGGGAGGGGAGATGTTGATCTGCTTGGCGTCCGCAGGTCCCTGTTCCCTTGTCGTGGGTCAGAAGGCAAGCCATATCCGGACCAGCTGGAGCCAGATGCCTGCGAGGATGGTGTGAGTAAGCCAGCCTGAGGCAGTGATGGCGGCGCGTCTGGGAGAGTGGGCGTACGTCGCCCGGACGCCCCCGGTGTGCCCGGTGTGTGGTGTAAGTTTCGAGGTGTACGAGCGATAGGAGGAAGAGGGGGCTGTCCGCGCGGAGGAGGAGGGAGAGGAGGAAGGTTCATGCGACTGTGAGCTGTGGTCGGCGTTCCATGCTGCGTTGCGCTATTAGGTTGCACGGGGAGAGGGCGCATATTGCCCCCAAGCCGTGCCGAATCCTGTCCATCTCGTACGAGGCGGGGGAGGTCGGATGAGCCGCTGTTCGGGGGCAGATGAAGCGGGGCAGGACGGCCAGACTCCAACCTTCGCGCACCGGTCGCGCGCGTAGAGCCGCCATGGTCGCTTGAGAGACTCGACGTGCGACTGTGATCAGCCCCCCGTGGCCGATTGAGGATGGAAGACAAGACAGTATTGGACGCGCACTTAGCCCGTAGCTGCCTTACTGCGTTGACGATCCGCAATCTATCTCCGACACTTGCCATGCCCATCTCCCTCAAAGTCATCTGGTCTAGCTCCAGTATGATATCGCCTCGAATGTCGTTCGCCCTGAACGTAGCAGCATGGTGCCCACATTTGATATCAGAGAGCCAGAGCGCAACGTGTGCGTCGGTCCACGATCGGAGGAAGTCATGGTAGGATACACCGACAGGGGGGTCTAGCACATGGTTAGAGGTGGTGGAGGTGGGGGTAC
This sequence comes from Ganoderma leucocontextum, assembly GCA_020736865.1. Taxonomy (NCBI): domain Eukaryota; kingdom Fungi; phylum Basidiomycota; class Agaricomycetes; order Polyporales; family Polyporaceae; genus Ganoderma; species Ganoderma leucocontextum. The sequence goes on along the minus strand of JAHKGY010000003.1, from coordinate 2,019,170 downwards.
TGGCATAGGAGCCGTTTAAGTTTATGGCTGAGCGGGCCTGAGGAGTGTGGAAGTGGACGGAGGTGGGAGACGTTGGGGAGGAAGTCCGGGTAGTCGGTTGAGATGCGTCCTCAAGCGCTTGCAGAGTGCTCGAGCTTGCCACTGCCACGGACATCTATAACGATGGCGGGGCGGGATGAAGGGGACCGAGGCTATTCGTTCGTAAGAAAACAGTCGTGACCGGGAGTCGGAAGGGAGATGGTCGACGATGGATGGTCCAAGGTCGTCGTCCAGCGCCTTTAACGTCTCATAGACCGGTATGAGTGAAAGCTCGGACCTCACTGTGGTACAGCTGCGAGAAAGGGATGAGAAAACGCAGAGCGGACGTCGACCAGGGATGGGGAGGGGGATAAAGAAAGCGAGGGAGACAATGAAGGAGAAAGAGAAGAAGAACGTCGACCAGGACCGCAACAACAACGTCCGACTCTTCTCGAACAGACGCCCACAGGCGCCCGTCCGACATCACGGATTCGCTCCTCTTCTTTGCATGCACCTCAAGCCAAGCCGTGGCATGCGCAGCTTGTAGCTTATCACCCAGCGGCCGTGCTCCTGTTCCTTGTCGAGCTGACACTGTTGTGCCCCACCGTGGCTACCTGGTTACTACAGTGCTAGAACTCGCGCACACGCCGCCAGCTCGGCGCTCTATCCGTCGCAGCAAAGGATGCGATAATTCTCACCCATTGGAGCGACGCCCATGTACGTCCCCGGCTCCGCTTGCAAAGAAGCCAGCGATGTGCCTTACGGTTCGTTTTCTTGTGTTCTTTGTGGTAATTCTGACCTTTCCACCGGCTCTCCCCTTGTCATGACCTTTGCCGTGGGCTCGTCTTCTCGGCCATCCAAGTCCGTGTTGTGAACTTGATGACCTGACTCCTGGCGCAGGATTCTATGAATTTCTCCATGGTGAGCAGAAGTTTCATGTGTACTTGCACTGTAGATGCCGAGGAATGACTGTACTGCCAATCAGCCACGAGCCCAATATCATGTCAGACATTGATCAATCACTGGCATGCACATCATGGATGCCGTCTTTCACGTTAACCTCCTACAGTCTACTTATACCGGAATGTCCCCGCGCGACCTCCGAGTGGATTGTTCTGATGGTGTGATGTGCAGCCGAACGGTTGCTGTCGACATCGATATCCGTGCGTCCAAACCTAGCCTCGGGTTGGCCTCTCCCCAAGCCTTCGCAAGGCTTCACAATCGCCCGTTCAAGACATGCGCGTTTGTGGCGTGCTTGAGCCAGTATAAGCACGCGTTGCTTCCGCGAAGAAAAGACGATCGTCAGTTGCAGCGCACAGGGTGCATATCAGGGTAATACCCTGCGTTACAGTAAAGATTGTTGTGAAATTAATCTGAATATCTTTACCATCCTTTGCTGTGGATATCGTAAAGCCCTTTGTAGACCGACGGTAAAAAGCGGCGCATATGCTGACAGGACTGTATTACACTAAGTACAAAGAGGTGATACAGTTGTTGCCGCGGAGGATGGTAAAGTTATTCCGACTATTTTAATCCTAATCTTTGCAGTATTTCAGGCCAAGGATCCTGATTTGCACCTAGTGGGAGGCTGTGGCGGGTGGAGGAAGTGATACTGCAGTCAGTAGCGTGGCACTGTTCCTGGCGTGAGTGGAGCAATCAGGCCAAACTTGGCGCGAACTTTCAGCCGCATGTGCTTGGAAGCGCTCGGGAAAGTCGCTGTACCCGGGTCACCCATGGGCGGCCTCATTAATTGCAATGGGAAGGCTGGGGGTAGGCCAATATTGTAATCATCGTGGACATGACAGGCGATTGAGGGCGTCCAGAGTCGGTGGAGAGGATAAGGCGGGGCGGACGCGATCATTATGCGCCCCCCGAATACCTGGTCTGGAGTTGGGCACATCTGGCCGCTGTTTGGCGATAAGGCGGGGCGATGGCTGTAAAGGGCAGGTGGACAGACGAGATGTGACGGCGTCTGGGCCCAGCGCGGGCGGCAGGTGCCAACCGACATCGGGAATCTGACCTGTGGCCGTTCGGGAGAGCGGGAGCCTGCTAAATAAAACGAGGCTTCTGCCCGGGCACTGGCTTGCATCCTGTTTCCCGCCGACCTAAAGGCTGCCTGAACGTCTTAGGTCGCCGACTTTCCCCCTTCCCCCGCCCACCTTCTTCCCCGGCTCTCCGGCAGGCCTTCCTTTCCTTACCCTCCGCGGTTTGCTTTCCCTCAACATCTCCCTCGGCACCCACATCTCTGCACTCGACTGAGACTGACCCGACCAGCACGGCTTTCCTCTGGTCTCACTCGCCCGCCATGTGGGTGAGGACAGTTCTTCTGTCCCTCCTCGCTCTCGCCCACCTGGGTTCAACGTCCCCGTACCGTGAAGACCTCGCCGACTACAACATCAACACCAACAAAAATGCCCAATCGCCCACAGATTACACGACAACCAAACGTTCCTCTTACACTCCGTCACCAACAAACTGGCGTGCCATCCCCTTCTACACCATTCTCTTGGACAAGTTCGCAGATGGCGATCCCTCAAATAACGATTGGTTCGGAACAATGTACGAGTGGGACTGGCGGGAGACTCAGCTCCGTTCGGGTGGCGACCTGAAGGGCATGGTCGCCAAGCTCGACTACCTCCAGGGCATGGGTATCAAGGGCATCTTCATCTCGGGCACGCCATTCATCAACATGTTGTGGCAAGCAGACAGTAAGTCGTATCCCTTCTCCACTGCGTGTCTCACCTCATGTTCTTTCATCATTCGTTAGGCTATTCACCCCTCGATTTCACCCTGCTTGACCCACACTGGGGTACCCTGGCAGATTGGCAAGCCACCATCGACGAGATCCACTCTCGCGGAATGTATGTCATGGCGGACTTCACGGTTGGTACGATGGCGGACCTTATCGGCTTTAAAGGGTGAGTCTTCAGCTCGGTTCCAGCTTCGAATAGATCCTTATCTTGGCCAGCTTCTTGAACGAGTCTACGCCTTTCTCCCTCAGCGAGTACGATGGAGAATGGAAGGAGCCTCTATATGCGCCCTGGGGACTCGAACAGTACCCGGATTTCGACGTGTGTTTCAAGTGTCCTCTCGATGCGATGCTGGCTGACATGCCAATGATGGCGTCTCCAGATATACAATGCGTACAACGATTCGTGCCAGCTTCCAACTTTCTGGGCAGACGATGGCACCATCCAGAGTATCCCCTGGGGGACTGGCTGCAGAATATCCGATTTCGATCAGTACGGTGACACGGAGGCGTTCGGTGTCCATCCTGACTGGCAGCGTCAGCTATCAAAGTTCGCATCAGTACAGGACCGTCTGCGCGAATGGAAACCGGAGGTCATGGCGAAGCTGAAGACGTTCTCGTGCATGGCCATCACTGCGCTTGATGTCGACGCCATCCGTATCGACAAGTCCACTCAGGTAACCATAGACGCGCTCGCGGAATGGGCTTCCAGCACGCGTGCCTGTGCCGCGGCTCTGGGGAAGAAGAACTTCTATATCCCCGGTGAGGTCACGGGTGGTGACACGTTCGGCTCAATCTACTTGTGAGTTTTAAGCTTATCCCATCAAAGGGATGCTAAATTGACAATTCACACACAGCGGTCGAGGTCGTACTCCGACGCAGCGGCCTGCTGGCTTCCTCGCTGCAGGGAACACGACAGCCAACATGAGCCAGTACTTCCTCCGTGATAGCCCGCTGAACGCGCTCGACGGCGCCGCATTCCATTACTCGACGTACCGTGCATTGACGCGTTTCTTGGGCATGGATGGTAACCTGCAGGTCGCTTTCGACGTCGACACGAATTTCATCACTTCGTGGAACGAGATGTTCGTCAACAATGACTTCCTGAACCCTGCCACAGGCGAAATCGACCCAAGACACATGTTTGGCACCAGCAATTTCGATGTCTTCCGTTGGCCCAGTTTGGAGAATGGGACGCAGCGCAGCGCGTTGGGCACGTTTATCACGAACATGGTTATGCCTGGTGTGGCCCTGGTATGTGGTTCGAGTACTACTGACAAGCGCCATTCATTAACAATGCCCACAGTATTTCTATGGCGAGGAGCAGAACTTCTATCTCTACGACACTAGCGCATCAAACTATCTTTATGGGTAAGCGGTGTCGCGTACATGGCCGGGCATCCATACCTGACGCGCCTTTGCAGACGTCAGGCAATGTTTAGCAACAAGGCGTGGCAGAGGCACGGATGCTACTCCCTCGGTTCCGATCAATACTTCAATATGCCCCTGGGCAAGACCGTGATCGGTTGTCAGGATGACTGGAACTCGCTCGATCACTTCGATCCCACCACTGACAGCCGCCGTATCTTCAGCCACTTCTTAGCGCTCAGGACCCACTTCAGTTCGCTCCAGGATGGGTTCAACCTCGTGCAACGTGGCAACTGGACCTACTACATCTCTCGACCGGGTTCGAATGGCTCGCTCACCGAGATGGGCCTCTGGTCCGTTTCCCGAGCCCCTCTTGACGGCGTTCAGAATCTCTCTGGGAACAAGGACCAAATCTGGCTGCTGTACAGCAACGAGAACCAGACAAAGACATGGTCGTACGACTGTGAGGGGAAACTGTGGATCTCGACCCCGTACGAGAGCGGACAGACTGTCCGCAACCTGTTCTATCCGTACGAGAACTACACTCTCACGCAGTCGGGCTCGGCGGTCAACAACGACAGCACGGCGCCCTGGTTCGGATGCATGTCCTCGGTCACCATGGATCCTTTCGGGTTCAAGGCTCTCGTCCCGATCGACGATTGGGTCCCTCCACCGCCGATGCTTACCAAGTTCACGCCCGGCCACGACGCACGCATCCAGGCCGAGAGCGGCGACGCCAACGCGACGACCGTCGAGATCTCGCTCGAATTCAGCTTACCCATGGACTGCAATAGTGTCACGAGCGCGATCTCGTTCACTTTGGTTGGCAACGGCAGCGCGCCGACCGTCAACCAGAACTCGGTGCAGTGTCTTACGCTGACGGACGTCCCGCCACCACGCATTCCTGGCACGCCGGTCTCCCAATGGTCGTGGACGGGCACGCTCGTTAACTTCCCAGACGGCATCCTTGACGTCCAGGTCAAGAACGCGGTCACGCAGACCGGTGTCTCGACGAACGTAAGTGGTTGACAGTTCATGATGCGGGCGGGGTTCGGACTCACACGGCACGCCAGGTTACGGACCACCTCCTGCTGCGCAAGGGCTCGGCGAAGAACGTGATGGTCTTCCCGGACTCCGACTACGACGCCTCGGCGCTGAGCGTTTCGGGCGGGACGTACACGTTCACGCATCAGGCGTATGGCGCGGACAAGTTCCGGTACTCCGCGAACTTCGGAAAGAATTGGACGCAGTGGCAGAACTTTGAGACGACGTCGACGCTCAACACGACGTTGTTCCAGGACAAGGACAACTTCTGGGATGGTGAACACGTTATGGTGCAATGTAAGTGGCCCCTGGGTCGAATGGCTTTGCGGTATGGCTGACGAGAATGGCTCCAGACTGGAGCGACCTTGCGAAGGCGGCGGGCGCCGTCGTTCACGCAGACCACGGTTACAACATCCCCAGACGTGTCCCTCAGCTGCTGGCGCGCGGTCCATTCAACCAGTGGGGCTTCGACAAGGGTGTCACCGCTCAAATGACGCAGAAGTCGAGCGGCAAGTGGGAACTCGAGATCATGGCGAGCTGGCCGACGTACATGCAGATCAACGTCTTCGGCTATGACAACTTCTACTATGGAGACATCGATGACGACGGCGTCCTAGACCGGCTCCCGCCTAACACCGCTGCGCCTAACTACCTCAACATCTCCGCCCCACCCAAGCCTCATCTTGCATGGGCCCTTGTTGTTGATGACCAACAAATGACCTGGTCTCTCGAGCCTCGCGGCGAGTCCATCATCGGCGCGATCACGTACGCTCTCTTGCTCTCCATTCCTCTCATCACCGGTGCGCTCGCTGTGGCGATCTTCATGTGGTCGTTCTACGGCATCAGGTACAACAAGTGGGGTGTCAAGCCGACGAAGGACCACAGCAACTACTTCCCCATCCTCGGCTCCCTGGGCAACAAGTCGAGCACGAACGTCAACAAGGAGCACACGCCGCTCTCCGAGAAGGTCTTTGGCCACCACAAGCATCAGGAGATGATCGGCTGGCCGGAGGACAAGGACAAGCGCCGCTGTGTTCTCATTGCCACGCTTGAGTACGAGATCATCGACTGGAAGCTCAAGGTCAAGATTGGTGGTCTGGGCGTCATGTCCAGTCTGATGGGCAAAGCCATGACGGACGTCGACCTCATCTGGGTCATCCCAAAGGTCAAGGATCTGGAGTACCCGCCCGGGGAACAGGCCGATCCGATCGAGGTCGTCATCTTCGGCGAACCCTACCTCATCGAGGTCGAGTACCACGTTCTGGACAATATCACCTATGTTATCCTTGACTCGCCTGTCTTCCGCGCTCAGACCAAGGCTGACCCGTACCCCGCTCGCATGGACGATCTCAGCTCTGCAATCTTCTACTCGACTTGGAACCAAGCCATCGCCGCTACTGTCCGCCGCTTCCCGTACATCGACATCTACCACGTCAACGACTATCACGGTGCGCTCGTTCCGATCTACCTGCTCCCGAAGGTCCTTCCCGTCTGTCTATCGCTCCACAATGCCGAGTTCCAAGGTCTTTGGCCGCTGCGCACGAAGGAGGAGATGAAGGAGGTTTGCTCGGCATTCAACATCAGCAAGGAGCACTGCACGAAATACGTCCAGTTTGGAAACACATTCAACCTGCTCCACGCCGCAGCGTCATTCATCTCGGTCCATCAGAAGTCCGTCGGTGTCGCGGGTGTGTCGGACAAGTACGGAAAGCGTTCGTGGGCGCGGTACCCCGCCTTGTGGACCCTCAAGCACGTCGACTCGCTGCCTAACCCCGATCCCACGGATATTGCTGCGCTCGACGAGAACCCAGTCTCGGTTCGCGACATTCAGATCGACCAGTCGGCCGAGGCGGAGCGGCCCGAGCACAAGCGTCAGGCACAGGAGTGGGCTGGTATCAAGCAGGACCCCAACGCCGACCTGTTCGTGTTCGTCGGCCGTTGGTCCAAGCAGAAGGGTGTGGATCTCATTGCGGACGTCATGCCGTCACTGTGAGTAGTTTGTTTTGTGGGGTTCAGCTTCATGGTAGATCGACGCTAACACATGTCCGATAGGCTCGAGAAACGGCCGTCCATCCAGCTTATCACCGTCGGTCCCGTCATCGATCTTTACGGCCGTTTCGCTGCGGAGAAGCTCGCCCGCTTGATGGAGATATATCCCGACCGGGTGTACTCAAAGCCGGAGTTCACTGCACTTCCGCCGTATCTGTTTAGCGGTGCTGACTTTGCGCTGATCCCCTCGCGTGATGAGCCCTTCGGTCTCGTTGCTGTGGAGTTCGGTCGTAAGGGAGCGCTTGGTGTCGGTTCCCGTCTCGGTGGTCTTGGTCTCATGCCGGGTTGGGTACGTGCTGCGGTTGCTTGGTTAGTGGAATGTATACTGAATGTGCATTGCAGTGGTTCCCTGTGGAGTCGATGTCGACAGAGCACATGATGTCCCAGCTCACGAAGACGGTCAAGATGGCCCTGAAGTCAACGGAGGAAGAACGCGCGATGCTCCGTGCGCGCTCGGCGGTGCAGCGTTTCCCGGTCGTGGAGTGGCGTCAGCGGATGGAAGACTTCCACAAGCGCAGTATCAACTCGAGTCGTCACATCGCGGCTGCTAACGCATGGAGGCCATCAGACGCGGACCTCAGCCCGTCGATGCACACGCAGGAACCTTCCAGCTGGGAGCCCGAGTACCAGGCTTACCCATCGCAGCCCGAATGGGACAGTCGCAGCATCGCTGAAAGCCAGAGCCCCCGCTTCAGCAGCATCCCCGGAACGCCTGGATCCCCCGGACAATGGAGTCAGGAGACGCTGACCCCTGGTGGTGACCCTCACCTGATCGCGCCTCGTCTCGTGCACGGACGTAGAGGCTCGGTCAGCACTGACATATCGGACAACGAAGGCGACTACTTCTCTGCGCAGCCCAGCTCTGCGGAAGTGCGGCAGGACTTTGGCAACTTCCTGGACCGCGCGAACAAGACCATCGCTCGGGACCAGAGACATGCGCCAGACCCATTCTTGGACGCGGCGGCCCCGACCCGGCCCTTCGGCAGTCACTCGCGTGTGTCCTCCGTCGAGTCAATCGCGTCTATCGTCGATGAGAAGCAGAATTCGCCGCTCAACAAGGCAATCGCTTCGGTACGTTCGGAGGTTGGCCAACGCTTCACAGGAGCGGTTATTGACGCTTACCCCACAGTTCACCGATTCGGATGGAGGAGTCGCTTCGGACTTCGTGCAGAAGCTCCAGATGCTCGACGCGCACAACTCGAAGCACGAGCTGTCGATCGAGAAGTTCTTGATGAAGAGCGAAGAGGCCTTCTTCGACAAGGTGAAGAAGGACAAGCTCTCCAGCGCCGCAAGTGTCCGTTCGTCGCAGCGCGACTCCATCTGGGGAACACCGATGCCTTCCAGCTACGATGCCTCGCGCCCTTCATCTCCCAGTGGTGCATCCTTCGCTATGAGCGGCATCAATAACGGCGAGTACAGCGGCCCTCTCCCCAATGGTAATGACGTCGTCATCATGACCGGTCTTCAAATTGCGCTGGCACGAGAGGTCTTCGGTTGGCCGTTGTACACGATTGTCATTGCGCTCGGACAGATGTTGGCTGCGACGAGTTTCCAGATCACCCTCCTTTCCGGCTCGAACTCGCAGACGAACCTCCAGCTCTACGTCCTCGGTGGTGTCTTCCTGGCGTCTTCCATTGTGTGGTACACCCTCTTCCGCATGAAACCTTCGGTGTACGTCCTTTCGGCGCCATGGATCTTCTTCGGTCTCGCGTTCTTCCTCATTGGTCTGCCTTCCGTCGCCTCGTCGCTTGACGTTGCGCATGAAGCACTCTCGAGCGCCGCCACCTGGTCGTACGCCGTTGCCTCTGCAGCAGCGTTCTGCTTCTTCGGTCTCAATTTCGGCGAGGAAGCCGGCGCAGCGACGGAAGTCTGGATGTTGCGTGCGTGCGTGGTCCAGGGTTCCCAACAGATCTGGGTCGCTGCGCTGTGGTACTGGGGTTACATCCTTGACGGTGTTGGGACGGACAACCAAGCGCCATGGTGGATCGTACTCATTGTCTGGCCTCTGTCTGTCATGAGCTTCCTCTTCGCCTACCTTATGCTCTACGGCTTGCCTGGTAAGTTGACATCGTGCATGGAACCGAACCGAGCTTTGCTAATCACTGCTGCCAGACTACTATCGTCAAACGCCCCCCAAGGTGCCGAACTTTCTGAGGACGTTGTTCCGCCGGAAGATCGTCCTCTGGTTCCTCGGTTCCGAGATCCTTCGTGACTATTGGCTGAGCGGGGTAAGTTCGATCACCAACCTAGAGCTTCGCGTACCCTGACATTGTTCTTCCCAGCCCTATGGACGAAACTGGAGCTTCCTTTGGAATGTGCCTATTCCCAAGTGGCAGATCGCCCTCCTCATCGTCGCGTTCTTCATCGTCTGCTGGGCGATGATGATGGCCATTCTCACCTGGCTGAGCAAGACACACACATGGCTTCTCCCTGTATTCGCCGTCGGTCTCGGCGCACCAAGGTGGTGCCAGATGCTCTGGGGCACATCCTCGCTCGCACTCTACATCCCATGGGCGGGCCACGCGGGACCCTACCTCGGCATCTCCCTCTGGCTCTGGCTGGGTGTGCTCGACGCGATCCAGGGCGTGGGCCTCGGTCTCATCCTTCTCCAAACCCTTTCTCGGCTCCATGTATGCGCAACGCTCGCTTTCGCGCAAGTCATTGGTTCGATATGTGTCATGGTCGCGCGCGCAACGGCACCGAACCGTATAGGACCGGGGAGCGTCTTCCCAGACGCGGCACAATGGGACTTCGAGGACGGCCTGATGGGCAGTCCCCTCGCGTCCGCGCCGTTCTGGGTCGCCCTCGTCTGCCAGCTCGTGATCGTCATTGGTTACTTCTGGTTCTACCGCAAGGAGCAACTTGGTAAGCACTTCCTCCCTTGTTCAACTTCCGCGATTGCGACAGGTGATGCTAACGCACCCGTTCTCTTCCTCTAGCACGCCCATGATCACGACATGTGAAGAGCACTCGGACTCGCATTCTCATAGCACACGAACAGTTTCACTATATATCTTACACGGGCATCTCACGTACGCATGGACTCTGGAGTTAGTTAGATACTTCGTCGGACTTTCTGTACTCGCACGCGATCATCGCCCATATAGTCGCCCACACATTCTCTACTATACCTGTGCCATAGACTAGGATATCTTGCATAATGTCGCATCTCGCGGTGGCAAGCACATACATGTCGTCGCTTTCTCTCATCGCATTCCCACTATCGTGTCTCTACGTGCATCGTCGTCTTACTAGCTTCGTGCGAGAGGGAGCTCAGTCACCGGGCAGCGACCATGGGGACAAATACGAACATTCTATTCAAATGGACTTCGTGATCGTGAGGGAGCTTGCTGCAAAGTGTTCGACAAAATAATGTACATAGTAATGTGGCCGTTTCAAGGCGCAGACCCCGGGTATATACATGAATATATGCATGAGTGGGACGAGTAGTAACAAGGAGAACGCAAATCGATCTATCCACCATACTATGTGCCGGAATACGTTGTACATTGCGATCGGATAGCATTGAAGACAACAGACAACACCCACCACCTCCTGAAAACCAACCGGACGAACCCTCTATATCTGAGCCCTCACTTGCACTCGGGTGGGCGGTGGAACTCGTTCTTGTAGTGTCCGTACATGCTCAAGAACGTCCCGAGCCCCTGGTGGACCTCCACCTCGAACGCCTCGTGAGGGTACTCCTCGCCGTCGATGGAGAGGTAGCCGTCGGGCGAGAGGGGCTCGACGCGGTAGGCGTACGCCTTGAAGTAGTGTTGCTGCGAGAGATGCGCACCAACCAGGTACCGAGTCAGAACGTGGGTGGGATCTGTCAACCGCGGGGCGGTGAAGGAGAGAGGGTTGGAATTGGCAACGCACCACATCCGTCCAGTATTGTGTCCCGTGGTCCGCCCCGTGTATAGCCTTGAGCAGGGCCAGGCGCGTCGTCTGTCGTGCGGTGCAGCAATTTTCAATTCCAGATTTGGGAGTCGCAGTAAATTGGTATTGCGAGTGTCGAGGCCACATTTAGAAGACGGTTCGGTATTGAGGGCGCGGTAGATTAGATCGTTGCGGGGGCCATGCGATATCAAATATAGATACGTTAGCGTTGGTCGTTGTAGGTCCAGGTAGGAGTATGATATTATACATTGCGATGACATCACGTAGACGAGACATCACACGAGCAGGTAGGGGAGGCCCACAAGTACTTACCCGTTCAGCAATGACGACGTCGATGAAGCCGTCGTCCGGATGCGACACCGGGAATTGCATAAGATCTACGGAGACAAAGGGTCCTTTGCCCGCATAGAAATAGTTGAACGACTTGTCGAACGTAATCCACCCGTTCTTGTCCACATCGGGTCCAATGTGCTTGAGCTCGGGGACGCCGGTATGCGTTGACGTAGATGCGTGATAGGTCGAGATGGGGGTACCATGGAGAGCTTGCGCTTGGGCACGGAGCGCATCCCTGTTTTGCATCATCTTGTCCTTGTCGGATTCTGCAACTTTGATAGAGATTCGATAGGAATATGGACGATGCCTGATGACTGAGGAGGCGAATCAGATCAAATGAACCTGTACGCTGTAACTAAACGAGTTTCTTACCTTCTCGAAGGAATCCGACAACAAACCGCCTGCATCGATCAGTTGAATAGTGTGCCGTAGTAAGGGTAGACGAAAGCGTACTGAGAGCCCATGAAGCGTAGATGCTCTGTACCCAAATCGAGGCTGGCCATCAGACCGAGACAAGAAGTCATGAACGAAAATGTTCTCTGCCCATTCTGTAGGACGGACATCACGTCAACGCTCATTGGACGACCTAAGGGTAGAAGGGGACGTGAGTCATGTCGAATGCTCGTAGAATCGGGTAGGCGTGCCTTTGATTGCGTTTAACGCAGCCATAGCCGTGTCCTTCGCATCCTTTGGTATGTATTGTAAGTCGTGGACAGACTTTGAAAAGGTGGCAATGGAACCCACCGCTTTTCCGAGGAGGTTGAGCGACGACCCATTGCCTGACCCCATGGGAACTGTTGTAATAGGCATGCGAAATGCTCTAGCGGGGTCTGTGTGGGCAGCAAAGCCGTTGAAGAGCTCGTAGATAATGCCATCCCCAGACAAGACGACGATTGCATCGAACTGATCTAGGGAAAGAGTCTGCGCAATATCCTGTGCGTGTTTACCGCGTTCAGTGACTGTAAGCGACGCTGGTGTTAGTCCTTTCTCAATGCAGTAAGGAAATCACAGAATAACGATGCGTACATGTTGCATCAACTGGGCAACGCGCGGCGCGGAAAACAGGCTCTATCTTATTGCGGAAGATTTGCGCGCCCTTTCCCTGGTGTGTAATAGTGAATTAGGTGGTGTTGACTAGGAAAGACGGGTTTGGTACTTACCGGGCCGCTCTTCGGATTTATGACGACTTTGAGCCGTCTGCACGGAGTGAGTCCTTTCGAGATGAGGATAAGCAGGTACGGGGGTGACGAGAGGAGGATTACCATGGTATGCCAACTGCATGATGGAGTCGGTGAAAGCGGTGGCGGCGGGGATGTCCGCGTCGGGAACGGTGCCCGTGACGTGGACGAGGGCCAGAGGGGACGTACGCTTCTTCTTGGCGAGGAGAGAGACCTGGAGTTGGTTGCCGGTGCCGATTCCGGCCCAAAGCACATTTCGGAGGGGAGTGCGAACGATGGGCCATTTCTCTGGCGAACGCTGAGCAAATGCGCGCTGAGTAAAGTGTCCCGGAGTGCCTGCTCACTGTCTTCCGCACGCTCTACGACGAGATCGTTGTCTGTGAGGGTGAACTTGGACGCGTTTGAGCCCTCGCCGAGGGAGAGGGAAGGGGAGGCCATGGGTGGACGGAGGGGGCCCCTATGAAGGAGATGGAGCATTTGAGCTTATGTATGCGCTCGCATGAGGTTGAGAGGATTGGGTCAGTTGCCGACAAGAGCCGTCCAGGAACGTCCCAGTGACGTCACGCTCTCTTCCTCCGTTACTGCGGCCGTCACGCCCCTGCCTGCGGGGTCACGCTCGTCCACGGCGGGTCACGCTCGGCGTGCGCCCAGGACAGCGGCCCCAGACTGGCGCCGGACGCGTCTCTCCCTCTCCCACCTGTCTCCCACCATCCACCCCGCCCGTCCCGCACCCATGCCCAACGCACCCCCCCAGCCCCCCGCTGCCCCTCCCAGGCATCCCGCTGGGCCTACGCACCCCCGCGACACAGACGTCGCGCCTTCCTTCGACGCCCTTCTCCGACACATCCGCCAGGAGGTCGCCCGCGTGTTCCAGTTGCCCCCAGAGTCCCGCGCGAAGGAGGACCAGGTCATCCTCTCGCTTGCCGTGCGTTTTCACATTTTCTTCCCGTCTCCACCTCCCTCATCCCTCGCGCCTCCTCCAGAACCGCGCGTTCGCCCGCTACCTCTCCGCCGACAAAGCCGCGCTCCCCCCGCCCCTCAAGCAAATAGACGCCTACTCAAAGGGCCCCAACCAGTCCGAATCCCTCTCTCACTACCTTTACGCCCGCCGCGCGGACCTCGCCCTCGACGACATCAACCCCAGCGACCCCGACGACCGAGACGGCGTCGGCGAGCCCTCTCCCGACGACGGCAGGGACTCTGACGAGGACGCAATCGGTTCAGAACATCCAAAGAGCCCCAGCTTGGGCCCTACTACCACTCCCGCCGGTGCGCAGCGACAGCTTGATGCTCGCCTCCCAACTCCCTCACCTTCTTCTCCACGCCAAACAACAGGTACTGCGGGCAACACGACTGGTCAGTCTCTCCCCTCTTTCCCATCACCACGCGCGTCTCACACCCCATTTCCCCAACCAGTCTCCAGTCCGGAGCCCCGAAGCACCCTCAGTGCGCCCCCTCAGCAGAAAGCGGACCAGAAGAAGTCCGCTTCTGCTTCTGCTTCCGCTGCAGCCGCAAATGGAGTGGTATGTCTTCACATCTCTCCGCCTCAACACCTCGGCGTTCTAATGTCGTCTTTATTCATAAGGATCACAACTTCACCGGCGACGACCGTTGCACCAACTGCATCATGCGCAACAACCCAACCTGCGTTGTCAACAGCAGCCGTCAGCGCTGTGACTCTTGTTTCATGAAACGGCACCGCTGCTCGAAGGTTCTCACGCCGCCCACTCGCCCCTCGCGCGAGACCAAGTCTGCGTCGGCGAAGGGTAAAGGCCCAGGAGGTGAGTCGCGGGCGTCCTCGTTACAACACAACCGATCTCAAACATCTACCCCGCTTTGTCAGACGCACGCACGGATGCGAACGGAGAGAGCGCAAGCGCGCGCGCGCCCAAGCGTAAGCGCACGACCACCGAGGACGACACCAAGCGCAACGAATCCGCGGCGAAGCGTCCTGCACGCCCCCAGCGCCCCGCCGCCGCGGCTGCTTCTTCTGCAGCGGGCACTTCTGCGTCTGCTTCCGCTCCAGTTCAGCGGCCTCCGGCACCGAAGAAGCCCCCCATGCAGAACGGGAATGCAGTCGCATCTTCGAGTAACGCGACTCCGAACTTCTCGCTTGCAGCGCTCGCTGCATCGGCTTCGCGAGCACAGCGCGCGCCGACCAACACCGCGCCCGTCCCTCAAACGCGGCACCAGTACTACCAGGAGAAGCTGCAGGTCATCTCTGGCATCCTTGGTATGGTCCAGACCGCCGTCAAGGAGCTGCAGGACCAGGTGAATGCCGATGGCGCTGCTGGCCGCTGAAGGAGTGGTGCGGCCGTACGCTACCTCTCACGTTGCCTTGCAGGAGGCGAGGGCGAGTTAGCTCCGCGCACACATCACGCTTTACAGCTGATGTCGAATGGCTGTCCCCCTGGTACCCTCCACAAATTCCAGTCGTGTCTCTCCACCGTACGTCAACGGATCGCGCGGTACGAGGGGGACACGTGCAATTATGTCGATGTTTTCCTGCTTTCGCGACCTACTCCTTCGAGCTCGTACTATTTGGTGTATACTGTACTGTAGTGATGTTGCTGCCCGCTGCTGCTGCTTGTGTTTTGTCCGAGTCCGCCTATCGCTTAGTACCCCTTCCACCTCCCTCCCCCGTTTCCCCAACCCTCCCTGACTGGACTCAGATTCTGATCTCTCCCTCGTTCTACATGTGTCTCGATGTTTGTGTAAAAGCGGCATCATAGATGCGCACGCTTGCCTCACACAGGCAGGCGGCGTACGTATCTCGGCCGCTCCTGCTCTGGAAATAATGTCTTGTCTGTCTTCGACTCTCTCGTCTGTCACTCCCTTAGCGCGTCTCGTCTCGTTCTGGCCGCCTATTATTTCATATATCCTCTCACCATGATCGTCGTGTTCATCCGTCGATATTGTATAACCCGACTTATTACTCATAGCCCGAACACCGGTGTGCCTCACGGAGGATCTGTGCGGTATATGGTTCGTCGCATATTCTCTACGACGCCGTATCCACTGGGCCGGTGGGTCAGGCCGCAGGGCTTCTCGGTGTGGTCCAGGATGCGCTAAATACCAGCTGCAGTTAGTGAGTGACAGCTGTATTCGAGGCTGACATTGTTCACCGGTGCCGGTGAAGACTCGCAGCTACAGGCAATTGGGCGCATGGGGTTTGAGTTTGTCTATCTCCGAGGCCCATAAACCCTCAAACACTTGTTTTCTTCGTCAGCCGGGGACCAATTGACTTCGGATTCAGCTTCAGATTGAGAGAGGTACATAGGGTGGGGCAGTGGCGCCGGCGGCGACTGCCCGGATTGAAGAGGCTAATGAAGCCATTTATTTACGCATTCCTGCAGCGCCGGCGACTGTTCCGAACGCCTCTCAGGCCTACTCTTTCTACACGCTAATTTATCTACACAGCACTCAATCTACTAGCCCTCCTTCCGTGGAAAGCAATGTGTAGTATCGGACATGACATATCGGTCGATCCCACAATCTCGAGCGCTTATCCAAGATGGCCTCACTCTTTTCACTGTTTTCAGTCTTGCCATCGCATCTGTGTTCTCCTTCCACTATTCTGGGTCACTTCGAGACGCTTCAATCATCGTCTTCTGCGACATATATTTAATACAGACAGTAATCGGGAGAGAACAGCACGCGCGAGAGGCATATACCCAACATGGCCAGTGGTTTACCGACCCCAGCTCTCAAAGATTGGGAACGTGCCGACAAGCTCAACGTTGAGCTGATCGGTTATGGCTGGTATGTTCCATTCGAGCCCTTGCTCGTAGCCCGCGACCTGATACATTGCTCCGCGAATATACACAGGGACGAGAAACGCGTCATGGTCCGTTTCCACCTACCCAAAGAACGCGACCCAGAGCGCATACAGATGGCCCTGCGGTACGTGGGCATGGATGTCAAACACTCGAAGAACTGGACTTGCGAGTTTTGCGGTGCGTCCATGCCCTGTCCCTCCTCTCTTCCACCGAAAACCACGATGGACTAATGACATGGCGACACATGCACACAGGCAAGCCTTCGCGGGAGACGCACGTGCAGACGATGTTCTGGCACCACCTCGATCCGCCGCGGGTCATCGTCTACATCCACTACGTCTGCGACATGGACAAAGCCCACGTCAAGGCAGGCATCACCTCGTGCCACGACATGATGAACGTGGTGAACATGGGCCGTCTCGGACCCATGGCCAGCTTCCCCCGGCCGAAGCTGTCTGGCCAGGTCTTTCCCCTTGCGGGGAGCTGTGCTTGCTGTGAGCGCGACGCGACCGCTGCCGATAGCGTGGAAATGAAGAAATGTAGCAAGTGCAAGCTGACGAGGTGCGCTGGGCTTTTTATGGGTATCATGTATGAACCTGAGGCTGAGCAGTAGCAAATATTCAGGTATTGCAGGTGCGCAGGGAACCGTTCAATTGGTTTGGGTCAGCCTGACTAAGGTCAATTTCCGCTGACCCCATGCTCGCCAGTGTCGAATGTCAGAAGAAGGATTGGCCAAGACATAAAGTCAGCTGCGGCCAGATCTACTCGGTTAACTTCGAGAACTGGGCTTGACGTTCGGTGTGGAGTAACGTTGGAAGCAGGCTCTCTTGCACGCGAAACGGGGCAGACAGATTGTACGATCGTCATCATGAGATAAGGAGTCATCACAAGTTGTACATTGCTGCATCTACCAAATCCAAAGAAAACCGCGTTATGAGAACCGGGGCCCAATAGCCGATCTAGGGTAAAATATAGAGGGCCAGGAACGAAAGAAAAGGACAATACCAAGAATGAAAGTAAGATGAAGCCAAACCAAAACCCTATCAGGCCAATATTTATGATTCGAAGCTGTCTCTAGATGTGCCGGTGGTCTAGCGACTTGCGGCCTACGCACAAGTGTTGCCCCTGCCCTACACCCGCCTGGTGTGCTGGAAGACCTCGTTGATGTAGAAAATCTTGGTATCGTCGATATCGTGTTCAGGAATCTGAGGGAGCGGCTGCATCCGGACAGTCCATCAGCTCTAGACGGGTCTGTTTGTATTCAAACATGCCGTACCTTGCCTTTCCACGATGATTTGGCCATCTTCAAATCAGACCTCCTTTCCTCGGCTTTCCGCTCATCTTCAGTCTTGCGAACGTCGTGCAGATTCAAGTAGAATCGCGATACCAGAATGGGCACCAAACTGACACCGCCGGAGTGAGACCACTGTGACCTCCGACCACACGTATCCAAGAGTCTACTTACAGGTTAAAGATGGAACAAGCCGAGGTGAACTGTGGGTCGAAGAGGAAATTCGAGATGATCTGAGTGCTGTTGACCAACAGCATGGCCCTGCGGTGCAAAAGGTAACCCTAGTCAGACTGTGGCGGACGCAAATGGCGGGGAGCACTGACAGGAAATACAGTACTCCTTCCTTGAGAACCAACCGAGGGATTTGGACCATCGCAACGTTCCGGCTGAGGGCGACATTCCAAATCCTCACGAATGTCACCACGATAACGAGAGCCTCCGCAAGGATGAGTGGGACGTGAGTTAGGATGCCGACTGAAAATACAGATGTCAAACACTCCATCTATGAATTGCAGTATCAAGGCCCGCGGCAACGCTTACGCCTGATGTGTCGTGTGCCATGTCAGCAAGACTATTGGATAATTATGTATGATGCTCGCTCACTGTTGAAACAGTTCCGGGGATATAGAGTAACTCAGGTGGCAGATGCTGGGGTAAGGCGCATATGGGACCACATCGATCTCGTAGTCGGCCGCGAATGCAACGGCCTGGCGTCGTTCCGTCAACCTCACAATCAGGCCATAGGACACATCAGCAATCCGTCCGATCCACTTGGCGCGTCTGATCTGGCTTATCTAGACTTATCCAGGAATCTTCAGTTGGTTCCAGTCGCTCTGGATTCTCCTGGATAATTAGGTTCATCTTCTGATTAAGTGCTCGCTCCAGTGTCCTCCAGTGCCCTCAAGTCCGGTCTATTCGCTTAGTATGTACTGACAAGTACTTCGACTAGTAGCTAACCAGGCAGCGTGGTAACCAGCTCGCCATTGTCCTCCATCCTGGCGCCTCCGCCGGGACCACCAATCCGACCTCGACAACCTACCTTCACAGCTCCCCACCAACCTCCTGCGCCGTCGACGTTATTTTCGCGGCGCGAGCGAAGTGTATCGCGCCGTCAGTGGCCCCGGTGCTTGTGAGGTCCGGGGTGCCCACTGTGTGCGCGTCGTCGTGGTTGCCGCCAGTGCTGTTGCCCCCGTGGAGTGCGCTCCGTCACGGCCGCTCTGTGTCTGGGTGACCTCGACCTTGATCTAGCAGCGAAAGAAAAGACTTCATTAGAACAAGTCTTCTGGGCGCCGCTGGTCCAACACGAGGAACGGGATGACATACCCACTTGTTGCCCATCCAGGATAAGATTAGGCTGCCCACTGGCAACGCCCATCCACAGTGCTCGCGTCCTCGAACTTGACGACGCCACAGCCCTTTAAGCGACCACCCGCTGTAGATGATGAGCGTGCAGTCAGTGAATGCTGTACTGCGGGGAGTATGCAAGTGCGAACTTAACTAACCTTCCGAAACCACTGCTGTGTCTCCGCAAGACCTGCAGTCACGGTAGATGTTAGATTTGCCAACTGTGCCAGGAGAGGCGACGATACACACCATTTACCTAAAGCCTGAGGCTCAATCCTGCAGCCTCGCATCTCGCAGTGCCGCTCTCAGTTCACCACGTTAAGGTTAAGCTGGTCCTTCGAGTACCGGCCCACATCATCGCCCACATAAATCCTATTTACCGCTTGGCATGCAAGCTCCCTCCAAATGAAGGCCATCATGGCGGCGCGCACAGCGTCCAAGACGGCCGCCTGCCAACCTCCACACAAGGTGCTCATGATGTAAATGTAAAACTCACCTCGTGCTGCCGAAACCGAAACCGACTGCCATGGATGACCTCGTGTCGGGCAGCCGACACTTGGAACCGCCATCTTGAACGCTGGCTTGCATGCTTGTGACAGTTCGGGGGTTGGTGTTGGGATGACCGCGAGGGAATTCTTACCAGAAGAGGGATCAAGGGGAGCATCAACGGTGTCGAGAGAAGAAGGGAGCCGATGGAGGACAAGTTGAACGTCTTCAACGGCGCCAGCAAACTCGTCGTTAAGGGCCCCGGGAACTGCCGTAGGTGTTTAGGGCAGGGCGAAATGGCCTCCCCAGAAATTCATCTCGTGTGCCTGACATTCGGTGATGGATAGGTGATGGCACGTCAGCAAACGTTGATGAGCTTCCAGTCACGACCAGACTCAATCCAGTAAATAAGTCCACTGAAGTGCCTCCGGGTCCCATCAAGGCGTTCAGTAGAAATAAGTCCGGAAAAGTACCGGACGGATTCCTGATGCACGGCACACTCACAATGAATGTCATAACGGGAGCTGAGGATAGTAGCGCCACGGGCGCCACGGCCACCCTATTGTTGTTGCTGAGAGCGTAGACCCTCAAGGCCGAGAACACACCAGTATCGGCCCGACAGACGTGCCCAAATATTTGAGAAGGCTACTATAAGCATAGAGTGAATATATACGACATTCGTTATAACTATAGCTATCAAATAAATCGAAGTAACCGACATCACTGGAGAACACTAGCATATCCGTCAGAAACTTTGGAGAACTGTCAGGGTTGGTTACTCACCTGCCCAAACAGCATAGAGAGAAATCTGACAAACTTCTATTGTACGTCCTAAAAATACACAACTAGGAAAGGATACTGGAGTTGGCCGGCAACGCAGGTACGTCCTGAGTTCCTGCTTATCTCTGAAATATATTATCAGCGTACACGATACGCTTTAGTGAAGAGGACATACGCACAAAGGGAGACACGGGCAACATGGCGGAGAAGAGAGTGACGAAGGCCTGGAAGAGGCTGATATACCGGTTGAGGATGAACATCGCTTTCGCCCATGTTCGTTTGTGGTCTCGAACGTAACAGAGCTCGCGGTTAAAGGTTATTAAATATTCGAAGAATAAAAGAGCTATAGATCAAATATCAGTCAAGAGCGGAAGTATATTCATACGGAGGACGAACCAAGGCCTGCAGATGCGATGTACAGACGCAATTGGCTGCCAATGAGAAGCAAATGCTTGGTTAGTTGCGAAGAGCACAACCCAAAAAGAGTCGGCCACTCACTTGGCCTGGTAAAAGTTGAAGACGGCGTCATCCTCTCCAGGAGCGTCGGAACCAGTGGAAGATGACATGCCGCAAGGTGACCCAATGAGAAGGATGGGCCATCAAGGCCAGCTGGGCATGCAGTTCAGAGCCAGCTGGGCGACTATATATGCCCATTGGCGATCCCACAGCGCTCGCTGCCATGGTGGTTCGGGCGACGTATCAATCCAACTCTGACACCAGGAATGGCGGTGAGAGTTTCTCAGGGTACCAGACACATACTTCGCCTCAGCGGACGTTGCTATGGTCAGATAAAGCCCACTCAGCAAGAATACAGTGTTATGTCCCCCCATCACATCGTTTGCAGGAACCACTGCCGATACCACAAACCACAACCTAGTCGTAAACCACCATCAGTAGGCATTGTCATATTCTGAAGAGGGATACGGACTGTGAGGGCATGTGAATTTCCACTGAGGGTACCTACCATCTCCCAAGAAGGTTCGACGGGAGACGAGCGCGTGGCGTCCCTTCCTATTTGTGGCTCGTTGAGTCGGCGTGGGCACCGACCAACGAGTGTCGCCGCCCACAATCTGCGGTCGTCTGACGGAAGCAGCGACGGGATTGGGTGGCTATTCGGACGAGGCGACGGAGAGGAGAAGCGACACCAAACCAGTGCTGCGCATGGTCATCGCGTCTCCAGCCAGGGTCCAATTCGGCGACCGAGGCTCACCGCTGTCGGGTGCGGTCCACTGACGGGCTTTGCGCCAATTATATCTGGCAAATAGAACACAGACGGGACACAACTGATCGATCGAAGAAGCGTACTGTACAACATGTTCTGTTCATCTTCTCGTTCGCCAACACCGGGTCAGACCTACAAGGTCTCCGACGGTCGGTATGCTTTCCCAGCCAGGACCAAATCAAGGTCCTGGACCTCGTTGACGTAGCCCTCACTGTAGTAACCTTCAAGGTTCTGGAAGCGTGGCGAGTAGCTCGCGATCTGCTATGGAGTCAGGAGTAAATTAAGAGAGTTACAAGCGGGCACGTACCGTGCTGCCAGGATCGCGAAAGTGGAGAGTCGAGCCAATGCCTTTGTGGTCCGCCCCTGATGAACTGACCGAGGGGAGATTAAGGTCATGAGTGGTGAGGTCGTCGAGGTCCATGAAGAAGCGGGATATCAAAATTGGCGTAAAACTGTTGGGCCGATCCAGTCAGTGTCAGAGCCTTGGAGTAGAAGTCCAAACGCACACGTTCAGGAAGGGAAGAATGAGCGAGAAACTGCCGACCTCGACGAAGTCGAAGACGATCTGTACGATGTTAAGTGACAATACGATGCTGACACAAACGATTATGAACGTGCGTCTTCCATTCCCGATCGAGTTCTGCTCACCAAAAGTAAAGGATGCCTTCATTTAGAACTAGACTCGTGAAGGACATCTGCACATGAAGTTTCTTTGCGACACGAATGGTGCTCCATGTCTTGATCCAAGTCACTATGATCACAATGGCGTCGGAGACGATCATGGACGACCTTGTTACCACAGACACTAGAAGCGCGTTAGCGTGCGGATTGTGGCCCAAGCCTGAAGGACCTACGACTAGCAGGCGATGCATAAGTCAGAGATCATAACACAGAATGAATGAACTAACGCGGTCCATGTGGTTACGGATAGGTCAATTACGCCCATACAACCTTCGGGAGTGACGGTAACAGGCGTCACCGTGATAGTGTACTGGGAGTGAACGTCATTTGTACTGTAACGCGATAGGATGCTGGCCCACATACCGCATTCATCACAGCAGGTACCAGAGCAAGTAAGACGACGATTGAGGTGACAGACCAATTGCGTGTGCTAATCGCGTAGATACGAGTTCCCGAGAAGGCTACGCCAGGTCATGTGGTGTACACGGTCATGGAGATTGGATCGACAAACCTGCCCATACGACGTACAGAATGACTTGGACCGTTTGCATCGATTTTGTCAGGAAAACGCAACTGCAATAAGATGAGACAAGCAACAATCCGCGCAACGGCAGGATTTACCTCTGTGGAGCTGTGTCAGTATGCATCGCGCTCTAATTGCCGCAAAATTACTCACAAAGGTGCTAATGGTGGGCAATAGAGGACCCAACACGACGAAGTACTCTACAATACTCAAGTATCGATTCAGGAGGAATATGGTTTTTGCCCATGAAGGTTTACGGCCCCACGCAAAGTGAACTTCGCGATCAAAGGTCACAAGATACTCGAAGACGAGGACCACTATAACACCTGTTAGCGTACGTGCACATGCAGCATATGGAAAACACTTACCGAACACAGCGAGATCAGTGTAGTTGAATGTCTGCCTAAAAGTTATGAAATCGTCAGAATCCTCGAGTGCTCAAGGGGAGCATCACTCACGTATTTGCAAAATAGTTTACTATTGATTCCTGCAACGCCTCCTGGGAGTCGGCGTCGATATCCATGTTGTGCGAGTATAACGGCAAGGGCGGACCATCAAGGTCGACAAGGCCTCACTGCTGGTGGGCAAGAATATAAGTACCGCAAACAAGCGCCGGCGTGGGGTGTGAAAAGACTCGCTCAGTTGCATTCCCATGCGAACGGCGGTACGGGGGCCGGAAGTTGGACAGCACTGACATGCAAGTACTGCGAACGGATGTTTGCTGGACGGATCTCTATATCTTCGGGTTGATTCGGCGGATATGCTGTGCGACACCCGGATATGTTCAAGAAAACAGGACAAACCAGGGGGCGTTCAGGCGAGCTGCCGACGCACCAACCCTCGTCCTGGTCCTATCAAATCGGTGACCGGGGTCCTGACTTTCACTCATTCTGCTAGTTTTTACGGAATCCCCAAGTGTTCACTCAGAAGGGCAGGGATTTGCTTGAGGTTGAAAAAATGGCATGTTCATAACATTAGACAGCCCGCCTGATACATTTTCAGAGGAAAATCGAACTTGAACCAGGATATTTGCAGAAGCCAGGACGAGGCGAAGGAATCAGGCCAGAAGCGCTCATCCGCCCTCCCCAAGGCACGCGCTTCGCAGCTCGTCAAGCGCTCATCGACAGTAGGCAGGCGACCTCAGGCGACTTGTCTTTTTCAGACTAGTTTCTGTCGTGAATTCAATACCAAGGGAGAACATACGCACACTCGAGTCTCGACCTCAGATATGGCCCTTGTAATTCCAGGATGGATCATATCAACAAACCGAAGGCCTTCAAGTTCAAGTTCGCAGCGCTAACCTGAACCAGCTACTGGCATGGTCTCTGCATTGGAGACTGCGATAAACACGACTGCATTTAGTCACAACTACTACTATAAGTGAACAATCTCCAAGAGTAAACCCAACCAAGACCTCGCCATATACCACTTTCCTCTTCGCCATCTGACTCGCTCCAAACGACTTTGACCTACGATGGTCTCGATTGAATACAACACCAATACTCACCTGTTCCATCACCAATATACCGAAACCAGCCGCCTGGAACTGCCTGCAGCTCAAGCAATAGGGCCCTGCCTGCGCTCAAGGCATCCCATGCGAGCGAGCTGTAGACGTAGTCTCGTACTATACACACGCACGTCAATGGGTACCGGTGGGAGGTTGTAAATCCAGCATTGGGGGATGATCATGGAGTCCCAGGTAGTGAGTCCTGTGAGACCATGCACGAGCGAGAGGTAAACAAGGGCTTCGAAGTGGGGAAGACTGCAGTCGATGATGAAGGCGAACGGTAAGGACGTCTAGAGATAAGCTTCGATAGCAAGGCTCATGTAATCTTATCTCGGCTAGAGGGGTCCTCCTCCCATTCTGGTGGCCGGGGTCCTGATTTTCATTCTCTGGGGTTGGTGCGCTGGACGCTCGCCTGAACGCCCCCTGGGACAAACCACCTCTGTTCTCCTAAAGTGGTGCGAGGAATTCTCCAATATAGGCATGGTTTTCCCTTCAAGGCGTGCCATTTTAATCTGACAGCGCATTGGTCAACCGTCACGGATGTGCATCACGTCGCCGTCCCAGTACCCGTTGCTCACCGACCATCAAACGGCGATATATGCGGAACGCGAACACCGCCGACAGAACTTCGCCTCGAAAGGAGCTTCTCATGCCGACCAGCCGCAGCAAACGGCCTTGTCAGAACGCCGGGCGGACCCTCGCCGAACGACACTGGTCACCATTTTGAAGTACCTCAGGCTCGCGGCGCTCTCGAACACGATCTGTATGATGAAACACTTTTAGATGTAAGTATATTATGCACCGTCACAAGTGGTACAAACTCACATCATGTAGTTCCGAGTTCTGAGTGATTGGCCTTTGTTTCTAAAACGTCGCTATGGTAGGTCATTGGCTGCCACCCTTTGTGCCCATACTCATGGCATGGCGGCATGCAATTGCAACATCTGGCTAGCCATGGGAGTCTGAGCGTTGAGGTGGTCTTCCATCGGAATCCGTCTGCCGGGAACGTGAGTCAATGAGCCTTTGTCAAATTCTCACCTCAGAAGTTCGCGTTCAAGGCCGGCGAGGACGGGAGGCCATTGTTTGGTGCTACGAGTCGAAGTTACTGAGTTGTCTCGCAAGCAATTCCGAGCAAGGCTCGTGTCTCAGCCCTTCCGACAATTCAACCGAATCTACATACGTAAACGGCCCCGAAGGGCAAGACACTATGGCCGAGTGGTTAAGGCGACAGATTCGAACTTCACCATCTGTTTCCCTCTGGGAGCGCAGGTTCAAATCCTGCTGGTGTCGTTTTGCTTCTATCTCCCACCGTTGTCTTCGGGCATATATCGGCCGTAGCGTCAAGCGTATGATGTTGAAGTAGCACTTGCGGACTCAAATGGCTTGTGTACTTCCCTCCCATGTTTTACGTCGGACATTCGGGCTGTCGTTATCATTACGATCCCCCGCTAAGTATAGCGCAAGACTCATGCGGAGTCGCTCGACCGACATGGATAAAAGGATGTGAGTCGAGAATATGTGCATTCGTTATTTCTAGTACGTCTTATCGATCTCCCGTGGTGAGCCCTCCCATTACCAGTTGGTGTTGTAGTCAGTGAGCCGACAACTACACACCACACGACAGACCGCGCCGCGCCTGAACTCAAACCAATACTACAGGATGTCTTCTACGATTCATGCGGTCGCGCAAGCTGGGTTTGGTACTGGAAACGAGCTCTACGATCGGTATGCGAACGCTGTGCTTTAGGCAACTGGTAACTTACGGCTGACATCCTTTCCGTTCTTAGTGCACGGCCCTCATACCAGCCTAACGCGCTGGCGCACATCCGCCAGGCCGTCAAGGCACCCGGCCCTTTGAACATCGTCGAGTACGTCGTGCACTGTCGTCCTGAGACTGTTCCCCCGGATGATTGACATGCTGTGTCGACTGCTCAGGGTCGGTGCCGGCACTGGCCTCTTCACCCGCGCCCTGCTCGCGCACCCGGAATGGGCCCACTCCGTGAAGGAACTGCGGGCCCTCGAGCCCAGCGCAGGCATGCGTGAGGTCTTCGCCAAGGCCACAACGGACCCGCGGGTGTCCACCCACCCCGGCACCTTTGACACCACCGGGATCGAGGACGGATGGGCCGATCTCATCGTCATCGCCCAGGTATGTCTCCTCGCAGCCGTCTCTCCCTAACTTTAAGACCCTGTGCGGCTAATGCGGAGCCGGAAAGGCCTTCCACTGGTGCCCCGACTACGACAAGGCGTCCGTCGAGTTCGCCCGGGTGCTCAAGCCTGGAGGAATCGTCGCCTTGATCTGGAACCTCGAAGACAGGTGAGCCTCCCCCGCTCACACCCTGCGCCTCGCCCAACCTATCTTTACATTGTTGCCTTTTCGCTCCTTCAGGAACCGTGCAACGTGGGTCGCTCAGCTGCGCGATTGCTATGAGCGGTTCGAAAGCGGATCGCCGCAGTTCCGTCTCGGCCTATGGCGTGCCACCTTCTCGACGCCCGGCTACCAGGCGAACTTCCAGCCGCCGGAGGATAACGTGTGGGACTACGTCCTGCCCGGCACCCGTGACATTGTCATCGATCGCGCGTGCAGCAAGAGCTACATCGCGGTGCTGGAGCCGGAGGTCAGACAAAAGGTCCTTGATGATGTTGACGAGGTTCTAAAGCACAAGGAGAATTTCACGTGGATCGACGAGGACAAGGGGATCTTCGAGTACCCATACCAGACTTTCCTCTTTATCGCGAGGAAGAAGTAGATACTAACGCCTTGTACGCGGACTCTAACAATAGAAATGGTGCATCCGGTGTCTGCAGTGACAAACGTCGCAACGCTGCCGCAGAGATCTTTCGCATGACGTGACACTGGGCGAAGGACTGAGAAACAAACTGCGCACGAAGATGGCGATATCGCGGAGGAAAAGGATGAATCATTGCGATGCTATGGTACTAATGAGTGGATGAGATGCAACAAGACACAGCAATGCCCGACAGTAATCTATGATACAGATGGGAATGAACTTCGTAACGTATCAGCCGCAACCCCAGAGACGTCCACAAGACCGCGCAGCCTCTAGTCGATCTCCTCCATCGCAGAGGCGGCGGCAGCAGCCTCTGCCGCGGGGGTCTCAGTGCTCGCAGAGGGCACGGCAGGCTCGGACTCCTCCTCGTCGACGTCGAGACCGAGAGCAATCATGCGGTGGATACGCTTCGCGAACGACGTGGGGTCGTCGAGCGAGAAGCCGGAGGTGAGGAGGGCAGTCTCGAAGAGGAGGAAGGTGAGGTCGCGAACGGACTTGTCCGCCTTGTCCTCCGCAACCTTGCGCTTGAGCTCCTTGACGATCGGGTTGTGAGGGTTGAGCTCGAGCGTCTTCTTCGACGCCATGTACGACGACATCGAAGAGTCACGAAGCGCCTGAGCCTTCATGATACGCTCCATGTTTGACGACCAGCCAAACTGGCCGGTGACGAGAACGCACGGAGAGTCGGTGATACGGTTGGAGACGACAACCTTCTCAACCTTATCGCCGAGTGCGTCCTTGACCGCCTTGCAAAGGTCCTCGAACTGCGTCGCCTCCGCCTCGCGTGCCGCCTTCTCCTCATCGGTCTCCTCGAGTTCGAGACCCTCCTTCGACACGCAGATGAGCTTGTGGCCCTCGAACTCCTTGAGCTGGGTGATGGCATACTCGTCGATGGGGTCGACAAGGAGGAGGACCTCGAAGCCCTTCTTCTTCAGAACCTCGAGGAAAGGAGAGTCCTTGACGGCGGAGAGCGACTCGCCAGTGAGGTAGTAGATGTTCTTCTGGACCTCAGGCATACGAGTAATGTAGTCTGCGGTTGTGATGAGCACCAGGAGCGTATTGTGGCATAGACGAAGTGTACTCACCCTTGAGCGACGTCAACTCCTCACTCGACTTGGTCGAGTAGAAGCGCAGGAACTCGGCGAGCTTCGTGCGGTTTTGAGCATCCTCGTGGACACCGAGCTTGATGTTCTTGCCGAACGCCTCATAGAACTTGTTGAAGTTGTCCTTGTCCTCCGCGATCTCAGAGAAGAGGTCAAGGCACTTCTTGACGAGGTTCTTGCGGATGACCTTGAGGATCTTGTTCTGCTGGAGCGTCTCACGAGAGATGTTGAGGGGAAGATCCTCAGAGTCGACGATACCCTTGATGAAGTTAAGGTACTCGGGGATGAGGTCCTCGCAGTCGTCCATGATGAAGACGCGGCGGACGTAGAGTTTGATGTTGTTGCGCTTCTTCTTCGACTCGAAGAGGTCGAAAGGAGCACTATGGCCACGAGTCAGCCTCTGCATTGTAATGTAACGACGCTGGGTGTGCATGCTTACCGTTTAGGAGCGAAGAGGATAGCCTTGAACTCGAGCTGACCCTCGACGGAGAAGTGCTTGACGGCAAGGTGGTCCTCCCAGTCGTTGGTCAAGCTCTTGTAGAATGCGCCGTACTCGTCGGCAGTGATCTCCGACGGGTTGCGCGTCCAGATGGGCTTCGTCTTGTTGAGCTCCTCGGTCTGGGTCTCCTTCTCCTTGATCTTCTTGGTCTTCTTCTCCTTGGGCTTGTCCTCGTCCTCGACCTCCTCGATCTTAGACTCTTCCTCCTTCTCCTCAACCTCCTCCTCGTCTTCAACCTCCTATAATCACGAGGTCAGAACGTCGAGCCAAACGCGCAAGTACTAGAGGAACACTTGCCTTCTCCACTTCCTTGGTCACCAAAAGCTGGATGGGGTAGGAGATGAACTCGGAATGCTTCTTGACGATCTCCTTGATGCGCTTCTCCTCGAGGTACTCAGTCTGGTCCTCCTTGAGGTAGAGGCGGATCTCAGTACCACGGCCGATAGGAGGGTTGATGGTGTCGGGGGTGATAGTGAAGGTACCTCCGGCTGCGGACTCCCAGATGTACTGCTCGTCGTCATTGTGCTTCGAGATGACCTGAACGCGTTCGGCAACGAGGTACCCGGAGTAGAAACCGACACCAAACTGGCCGATCATGGAAATGTCGGCGCCAGACTGGAGCGCCTCCATAAAGCCCTGCGAATGTAATGTTAAGTTTCCGCGCATAGACACCACTGAACCGCGGTTACTCACCTTCGTGCCGGACTTGGCGATCGTACCGAGGTTGTTGACAAGGTCGGCCTTGGTCATACCAACACCTGTGTCGATGATGGAGAGGGTTTTGTTCTCCTTGTCGGGGACGATGCGGATAACGAGATCCTTGCCCGTGTCGAGGACGGAGGGGTCGGTGAGGGACGCGTAACGAATTTTGTCGAGGGCATCGGAAGCGTTCGAGATGATTTCACGAAGGAAAATCTCCTTGTTGGAGTAGAAGGTGTCTGTGGACGCGACGCGCGTATGAGAGGCGCGAAAATGAGTACGAAAAAGGAATGTACGAACTGATTATGAGGTCGAGAAGCTGGCTGATCTCAGCCTGGAAGCCAAAGCTCTCGGAGGCCATTTTTTGCGTGAAGGTCGTGAGGGGAGGGCAGATGAGATGGGGAAGAAGATCGGGCGGGACTAGAGGACGAGTAAAGGGCTGCAGACGGTTTATGTACTTGCCTCCCGACTCCATTCGAGAACCTTCCATCTCTAATCTAGTCAAGCGCCCGCCTCCTCGTCTTTCCTTCAGGTCGAACCTTCCACCCTTTTCCACAACGTTCGACGTCAATTGCCATCCTCGTCCGCATATCATATATGTACTGCACATTGTATTAGTACTACAAATTGTACTCCTCATTCAACCTAATTAGAACCCGTATGGTCGCGTCGGCGACATTGGTGATCCTATTCTCGGAGAACCTACCAACCCTGTCCATCCGCTCACCTTGCCCTTCAGCTCCTCAACCATAACGTTCAACTCTTCAAGTTCTTCTCGTAGATCCGCATTCTCCTGCCTCAACCTCTCATTCGTTTTCTGCGCTTTGACGAACTCGGCCGGTAGTGCGGCTTGTGCATGATGGGCCGATGCCCGCCGCGCGGCTTCCAGTTGTTTTTTGTAGTGTTCGACTTTACTCTCGAGCACAATGATTTGTTTTCGAAGACCGCTGTCACCGAATAAGCTTCGAGGCATGTGTGTACATTGCACAGCACTCACGCATCGCGGTCGTTTACTTCGGCGAGAGCTTTCTCGTGAGAGTCCAGCAGGAGTTCCATCTTCCGGTACTTGCTCGCAAAAGCCGTCAGATATTCCTTATTATCGTTCAGCTTCTGCACGTCCGATTCCCTGTTCCATTGTACGTGTAAGCGATACCGAAAAAGCACACACACCCAAGCACAGCTCACCATAACCGTTGCAACTTGATGAGTTGGTCGATTTGCGTCTCATAATCGTGCAATCGATCCACCTTGTGCGCGTTTTCTTTGATCTGCGTCTCAAGCCGGAATACCGATTGGCTCGCCTCTGCTAAGAGCTTCCCCTGTGCGGCGAACGTATCCTAGCCACGCGTTCGGTTCAAACATGAGCCACAGCCCAGAGTCCGAAGTGTCGAGCGACGCTCACCTTTGCTTCCTTCTCCGCAGCACGCATCGTCGCGGCCTCGTCCGTCCACGCCTTCTTCTCATCACGAAGTGCCGCAATCCTGTCCTGCAGCTCCTTGTTCCAATCCGTGTACCGCAGCCGCTGCGTCACGGCCTGGTCCTTCCCTTCCTTCAGCTCTCGCCGCAACCGTGCGACCATGTGCTTGTACTCCTTCAGCTTGTTGTGCTGCGGCAGTCCTCAGTGTCCTGTTCCGACGGCACGACTCGAAGAGAAGGACATACTAAGCCTTGTCGCTCGACCTCTTCGTTCCTCGACAACACGCGGTCCTTGTACAACCGTCCGATATGCGCCACGTTCTCGCGCGCGGTCCACAGCTCGAGGTTCAGGTCGTTCTTCAGCAGCAAGATCTCCCTCTGGAGCCCCGCGATGGCTTGCGCGACGTGCTTCGGCAGCGCCTCGTCCCCCGTCCCCCTCTCCGATGGCGAGGGCCCAGGAGACAGCTCGCCGCTTTCCTCCCTGGACTGTGACGACTCGCCGCTTCGTGAGGGCGACCTCGTGCGCGGCTGCAGCGGGAAAAGCGTCGCCGCCCACTCGGGTGGGGCGTCGACGATCTCGACATCGAGCCCAGATCGGAGCGCGACTGACGTTGCGACCATGCCTGACAGCGAGACCTGCAACCGGACGGGGTCGGCAGTCGCGGGCGTGTCTGCGGAGTCTGACCCTAAGCGGACGGTTTCTAGCGATGAGGACAACGGCGCGATGTCTCCACCCCTCACAGTTTCCGCTGTGAGCGTCCGCTCGATGATAGATGGCCGCCGGGACACTGGCCCGACCTCAGAGGACGGGGACCTCTCCATGGCGTAGGCAATACCGATGGGCAATTGCTGTTGCTCTTGGCGCAAAGCGAGGCCAGCGTTGCGTACATCCAGCATGGTTGCGCCACCGACGATCTTGGGAATGTCGTAGTTCGACCAGAAATCCGGCGTTTCGAGCTCCTCTTTCGCCTCGCGCCGGATGAGCAGGGGGTGGAGGACGTGCATGCGCAATAGTCGCTGAAATCACAGGGGTACCAAGTCGGCTTGACGATAGTCGAGCAAGAATGTCGACGCTGCTCACCTCGCTCTTGCTCCGTATCTGTTGTTCGTCGAGCGCTGCTTCCCAGTCTAGCGCGTACACGCTCTCCAGTCCGCTGTCGTGCAAATACTTGACAGGATATCGGAGGAACCGAATGGTATTGCAAGGGAAGAGATAGTACAGAAACGTGAAATAGCGATGGGCGGATGGGGCGCCTGACGCTGGGCCGTCAAATGTTAACTCCAGGCGCGTCCAGTCGAGGTCTTCGCGTATAGGAAGCGGTCGTGTGCCCTCGCTCGCACCTTCCTCGCCAGTATCTGACGCGGGTGTCTCTTCACTATTCATATCGTCCTGATCGGGGACCCCTGGGAGTAGGGGCGCAGAGTGACGTTCTCTCCAACAGAGGATGCGGGCGAGAACAACGAGCAGGAGGGGGAGGAGATTCTTCAACTGACCGGATGCCTTAACGGCGAAGATGGGCAGGAGCTTGATAAGGATAGTCAAAGCAATGGTGCAGACAGTGGAGGAATTGTCGAATGTGAGTGAGTATATGAGACTCGTCATGAGCGGATGAGGTGCTAATATCTCAGCGTGAGTGGAGAAGTTTGGATGCGATGTGTAGGCATTGAGTAGGATGAGGAGTTGTAGGCGAGATGTCGGCAAGATGAAGCAGTAATACAGTTCGGTGAGGAAATCCTTGAATCGCGATAAACCACCAGACAAGACGGTATACACGAATGAATAGGCACACCTTCGGTCGTTCGAGTCCAACCCTGACCAAGACGTCCTCGAGATTTGACTTCCAGCAAGCCTTCTTCTCTCGTTGGTCCTGATCTAGCTCCGCCCACTCGAGGACATCGTCACCGGAGCTTTCATTGTGGGCGTCCAAGAGGTACAGGTCCATCAGTCGCCTCCGGAAGTCACCAACCCTCTCCTTTTGCTTCTTAGCCTCCGGGGAACCATCTTCCGCGTCAGAGAAGTTGCTTCCGGGGTCAAGGGCAGAAATAATAAGCTCCTTCGCGTGGTTCACTGCAGAAAGGGGGAGCTTTGGTTCCCGCAGAGTTGGGCGAAGCACAAGATCAAACCAGGTGGAGATGATTGAGGATGAGGACAGCACGGGACGGAGGTGGTAGAGGAATGCTAGGAAGAGTTCGGCTTGAGGGAAAAGGGCGTGGCAGAGGAGGTCATCATAGATGCCTTGGAGCTCTTCCTCGAGTTGGTAAAGAAGCGTGCTTGGTTCCGGTGACGCTGAGCACTCTAAAACGAATGAATCTACTCGTGCGAGAAGGTGGTTAGTGGAGACGGGGTCGGGGGAGGACTCGAGGAGAAGACGGAGTTGAGCAGAGATATCAGCAACGGTGGGAGAAGACATGAATGCATCGCAGCTCCCACGCCGTCTTCGCGAACTCTATTTAACTACGCGCCGACGTTCGCTGAGACCGTGATCTTCGTCGACACACAGGCTTTGAAGACAAGACCCAACTTCGGACGACAAGTCCCCCGCGGTGTACATGGTCTTCGTAATATTATATATATTTGACACGTCCACTCAGTGTCTTCCTCATAAATCTACTTCCCAGCCGCTGAATTCCCGCACCGCCGATTCGACGCATTGACAGCTCCAGTGTCAGTCAAGGTGGCTCGACGGCAGCGAAGTAGCCAAAACCCACCAGCCTGCATGGACTCGTCGAGCCTGGCCTTCAGTCGTCCAACCACTCCCCGACCCTCTTCAGACCTGCCGTGCGCTCTGGCTCCATCCAAGCGAAGCCCATGTAGTCGTGAATAGCGTCTGGCTCGATGTCGAGCACGACGTCCACGCCATCCGCCTTCATCCTCTCCGCAACCACGGTCGAATCGTCCACGATCAACTCCATCCCGCCCGCTGAGACGTACGTGCGCGGGAAGCCTTTGAACAGGCCCTCCGTCTGGGCAATGTGCGGCGATACGGGCGAGAGGTAGGGGTTCGTCTTTCTGTCGTCCGTGTCGAATAACGTTCCCAGGTACGCTCTATGATGATAGTTCGAGCGATTCGACAGGATGTCGGCCTTTCGGTTGCGGATCCTTGGGTCGTTCGGGCCATTGCGGCTGCCCGAGATATCCAACCAGGCCGAGCACGAGAGGAGACGACCGGGAGGCCTGAGGCCTGGGATCGGGTGCTCGACGAAGTGCCGCGTGGTGGCGAATGCGAGGTTGCCTCCCGCGGAATCTCCGACGATGGTTATGTTCTCAGGTACGAAACCCATCTCCTTGACGAGGTACTGATATGCCGCGACGCAGTCGAGCAACGCCGCAGGGAAGGGACTCTTCTGTGGATCCGGCGCGGTCGCTGAAAGTCGGTAGTCGACGGCAAATACTCGGCTCAGCGTACAGCTGTGAGCGAGGAGGTCATGGGAGAGAGTGCAGGTCGCAGACTCTGGATGTGCACTACCCAGCTGGATGGAACTTTAACCAAGGCCAGTGCGTTCGATGGCTTTGGGTACGTACGATGAAAGCGCCTCCATGGATGTACAATGCGACCTTCTCGCCCTCCGTCGCCTTCAGGTCTTGAGGGATGGCTGTTCCGGGCCTGAAGATCCAGTACGCGAGCACCTTCGTTGGTTGTACGCCGTTAATACCCGTCGCTCTGCGAAGCTCTCCGCAGAACACGTCGGAGTCTCCGCTGAGGCCTTCGATCCACAGGAAACTTGCGGCTTTCAGCTCGACATTCGACTTCGGGGGTTTGTGGCTGGCATCGAGGCCAAGTTTCGTGGGTAGTCCCATGATAATCTCCCTATACACCGCCACGAGGATGGATCTTTTGAAAGACCATGACGTTGTAGGACGCGCCCGTGGTAATGCGTAGCGAATACACAGATACGGTAGGTGAACGAGGGCTGTAGTAGTCAAGAGATAGATAATGTAGAATGTCTTAAACGGTTGGCGGCGGGTCAACGGTACTGACTGGACCATGGTGGAGGAGAAAATTGGGGGCGGGTTCAACACAAGGGGTTCTCGTTCACAGCGTCGCATTGACCCTTGTATTCGTGAGTACCGGCGTTGCCAAAACGGATCACCGGGGGAACAAGCCTCAAGAAGCCGGCTGCCGAGGTAAGGAAATGCCGACCTGGTGAGTAATTCGATGAGTGTGGATTTTGGTGGTCACCTTATCCTACAATACCACACAGGACATGATACTATTACAATGAATCCTAATTGGACACTTCAGCCATATCGAGCGAATATACCTGCCACAACGCACGAGTTTGCACCACTGCCTACTTCTTCGCCTCTACCTCCTTGACCTCAAACACGACTCCACGCCCACTCCTCTGCAGCTCGTCCGATCCTTCCACGGTCTCATAGGATGGCAGATACTCCTTGCGAGCCTTCTTTTTGGCCGCAGTGTCTTGGCCGGACTCTTCGTCTCTCTTCTTCACCATGTCAGATGGAGGTCCCTGGGCATCGGAAGTGGCCGACAGCATCAAAGTAGGAGGTCCAAGAGGGAGGTCCGGATGCTTGTCGTACGCCCAAGTGTGGATCGTTTTGCCATAGGTCTTCTGAAGTTCGGTCATGGCCGGCTTCTCCGCGTGGTCCGTAGCGACGCCTGAGAAATCGGGTTTGTGCCTGCCACGGACGTGTGAAACCTACGGAACTCGAAATCGACGTACTGGGCACAAATGACTTGGGGAAGAGCTGCAGGAGACCGCTCTCAATCTACAACTCGCTCGTCAGGACATCTACGTCGCGTTGTTGCTGCACACGGCAACTCACCTCGTGCTTGTGGGAGTGCCAGAACCTTTTCTCCTCCGGGGGGAGGGACTTGAATATCTGCAAACATCTCAGTCGTACAGGAAGGGGAAGGGCTTCGATTAGCATGCCTTCTCCGAGACGATATACTCGACACCAATGAGCCTCGCGTCCTTCTTGTTGGAGTCGTAGATGACGCATTGGTCAAAATCCTCCGACAACTGTGCGCAGAAGTGGTCTGCACGAACAAAACGAGTTTGATCGTGGCTGGAAGACGGATGTCAGCGGCAACGTCAGCCTAAACGGGGGGGGGCAGGATACGTACGCGTAGCTGTGGAAGGCACACAAATGTTGGTGGATACGATTGACAGGCTTGAAGCTCATCATAGCCTCGCCTGCCACATTGTATGCGGACGTTTGGTAGGCTGCCTGCTTTGTCTCGGGTTGCATGGCCACAGTAATGTGAGGGGGTTGGGTGGGGTGTTGGATGAGAGCGATGCGCCAGGAGCAGATGTTATATCCTTTTCACTAGGCGAGTGATGTCATGACGTTCGGTCTGCATCATCCTGGCGTAGGCAACTCTCCTGAGGCCTGAGGTTGACGTCTGACTGAATCCTGACGGAACTTACAAGGGCTATATCACAGCGAACTGGTGCAAAAAGCCGAAGGTTGGAGCACTGGGAAAGAGTCGGGCAGCCTCTAAGACAAGAAGACATGGAATAGAGAGACAGCCAGAGGGCGTTCCGGCGTAGGGTTGAGCTGAACTTAAGCCATGGCTGCCATACATATGATATGGTCGAGGTGGTTCGTTTAGCGCCCAACTCGTCTGATTGCTGTCTGGGGTTAGGGTTTGGCTGCCCATTCTCCCCACTGCTCACGGCAACGAGCAAGCCCCACGACTCGTCCCCCTCCCCAAAAATTCGACGTGAGTCCGTTTTCCATCACTATAGACTCATACAATCCTGTCCATCATCCGCGTACTCCTCCAAGCGCGTCGATTTGGATGGATTGCTCCTTGGTCTCCCGGATGGATGGACGGATGACGCTAACGCGAGGACCCCTTGTCCGCACAGATGTCTGCTACCATCGAGGAGATTATCTCTGACCACTCCGACCACGAGGGTCACGACCACGCCCATGAGGAGGACCCTACTTCCCAGGCGGCGCTTGACAAGATCCAGTCCCGCTCGGAGCGCAAGGCGAGAAAGGCTCTCCTCACCCTTGGCCTCAAGAGGGTCCCTGGCATCACCCGTGTCACCCTTCGCAGACCGAAGAATGTGCGTGGAGCTTGTGATGATCTTAGGCACGTATCCCACTCATGACACGCCGGCAATTGTAGGTTCTCTTCGTGATTGCGAACCCCGATGTGTACAAGTCGCCCAACAGCGACTGCTACATCGTCTTCGGTGAGGCGAAGGTATGTCTGTTCGCGCGTGCCTTACGTGTCGTGTCTATACTTATGTGGTCATCACAGATCGAGGACATGAACTCGCAGGCTCAGCTCTCGGCTGCTCAGCACCTCGCCAGTGGGGCGGGTGCGGGTGTCCCCAACATCCAGAGCTCTGGCGTGGCAGGTGGCGACGATGACGATGACGACATCCCCGAGCTCGAGGCGGTCGAGGAGGACGGTAACGTTGATGAGACTGGCGTTGACCCGAAGGATATCGAGCTCGTCATCCAGCAGGTGGGCTGCTCACGCGCAAAGGCAGTCCGGGTACTGAAGGAAAGCGGGGGTGATCTGATCAATGCCAGTGCGTATACTTCTATCGCAACACGATGAACTGTACGCTAACGATGATTTACAGTTATGGCTGCGAGCGAGTGATCTTATTGTGTCTCATTGTATCATTACCTGGTAACATTGCTTTGCGCTGTCATGTCACGCCACGCTCAAAATTTATCCACTGGGCCGTCGATGATCCTCATATACTCGCGTTTTGCATTTCCCCGACTTCAAGGTCGCGTCGCGTCATTGCTCCCAACGTCTCAATTCTACATAATAATTCGACCTCTCCCAACCGTCCTGAACGATCTCCAGCCCTCGTATCTTCATTCCTGGTGTATCCATCTCAGGAGGTTGTCCTACCACCAGCCTCATGTCCAACGCGGCCTCCATGACGAGCTCGGTTAACTCCCCTTGTGAGAACATGTGGTAATACCTGTTAAAGACCTGTGGAGGAGTTTCTGGCACGACCACAGGGGATTCAGAGTCTTCCGGCGACGTGGCCTGTGTCTTCTTGCATTGCTTCCCGGTCTTTGGCTTGGGTTCCGTGGGCTGCGAGAGAACCCATGGGACGAACACGTCCCGGCCTTTCCCCGTGAGGGCGAAGGACCCTGATTGCGACCCGTCCTGGCTCGGGCGGGTTGGAATGCTGCGCTTTGACAACTCGTCTTGCTCAATTGCCCAGACGTAGATCAGACCGCGTCCATGAACTGGAGCGATCGCTTCTAGCAGCCGCTGAATTGAGCGATGTGAGAAACATACACTCAAACTAAAAAAGAGGCATGCTCACTTGGACTGCGATTTTGCGTCTGACAGGGCTAGCCAGGTGGTGTATGGTGGCTATCGAGATGGCGTAGTCCTGGTAGGCACGGCTTCAGCATCCAATACTGACGTTTAGGTAGGCAGAATGAGATACAGACGAATGCGCCGGGACGCCACGGGTTGTCCAAGACATCTGCCCAGACAACTTCACGGTCGACGTCGCCTGCTCGTTTCGCAATCTTGAGCAGATTGACGCTTCTATCGAGCCCGATGGTCCACACACTGCCGGGTCGGTCTGCGGGCAGGGGAAGGTACTTTCCATTTCCTGTGCCTAAATCAACGCCGACCCAACCTGTAGAGAGTGAGGCCAGGAAGGCGGCGATAATGGGCCAAGGCTATACGGCTAAAAGCTTAGTACTCAGTCAAACGGGAAAGGTATCTACTCACCTTATAGCGCGTAGATGAAAAGTGAGGCGCGATCTGGTCATAGATTGCATGTACGTGTGCATCTTCATAAGATCGGGGGCTCTCGGAAGAGACGGTGGTGGGTTGCACGTCCGGCATCCGTCCACACGGTACAGTACAGGGTGAATCGCGGGACGACACAGAGGTCGTACTAAAGCGGAGGTGAGATTCACGTTCCGTTGCTACAATGGTAAGAGGGGATGAGGGTATAATACACTTCGAGTGCGATGCCAGTGATAGCGGTGATGATGGTGGAAGATGATGATGATACAACAAGCACAAAGCAATGTAGAGGAAGACCAACTCAGCGCCGCGAGACACTGGCCTCGCGGCTGTGGCTAAACCCCATCTCCTCGTCGAGCAACTCCCGGAACCTGCTGCCGTCGAATTGTGGGAATGGAACGAGGGTAGAGGCGTCCAGGTTCTCGATGGCCCTTGGCAGATTGCTGTAAGGCAACATTGACGGCGTCAGTGCAGCGTAGGACAGCCTGAGGGAGGTGGAGGATCAAGACATGCTCACGCGACGGAAGATGACCTCAAGTGTCCAAGTCCTACCAGCGCGTCCGAAAGTTCCGCCTGGTGGTTATCCATGAGAGTCTCGTTAGGAATGACGATGAGAGGTTTCCGAAGCCGGAGGACGTCGATGATCGTGCCGGAGCCTGGGGAAGCGGCAGCCGGTGTGGGGTGGAGAGCGTCGGCTCATGCAACTGCCATTGTCGGGAAGTGGACGTACCTGCATGGCTGATGATGAGATCGGCACGTTCATAATCCTCCTTCAGCGTCGGCTTGAACCGCCATACACTCGTCTCCAGCTCTCCAGCACTCTCCCAGTGGTCGTCGGCATTTCGGCTGAGCAGCGATGCATCGAACTCCGAGTTGCCACACTGCACGTCCAGTGTCCGATAGCCCTTTGCGCGGAGGACATCCAGAACTGGCTCCGAGAGGACTCTCTGCACAAGGGCATCGAAGCGGGTAGACCCAACGGTCACGAAGACATGCATCCGATCTGCGGGGGTTGAGGAAGAGCTGCGGGCCGATTCGGTGGACGCGGGCGAGGAGTCCAATGACTCGGACATGTTTGTCGAGCACGCGCGGTGCAGGGCCAGGCTAGGCAGAGAAGACTTGGTACGCATCCTCGACGTTGACGCCGCTCGACCACCACCCTCAAATACTCTCGAGTCTCGAGGCTTCGGCCATTTCTGTTATTTGTCCACCGGCGATTGGATCTGATTCAGCATCACGACCAACATCCCTGCCGACCCTCCTCAGCTGACTCCGCGTACCGCCATGGGATACACTCTCTGCGTCCTAGGTCACTCTCTCCGCTTTCACGTTTCTCCCTGTCGTCCTTACGTTGCTCCCAGGATGTGGCACTATGGGCGTTGCCATCCTTTCTGGCGTCCTCGCCAGTCTTGCCGCCAAGACTTCCTCCCCCCCGCAACCCAAGTGGGAGTCGCACACCTCTGGTACGGTCACTCCCCAAACCTTAGAAGACGAGTCGCTCCCTTCTCGCTTCATCGCGTGCGTTAGCCGTGAGGAGACAGCAAACAAGCTGCGAACCGCGTTCTTCACCATTGGCACCTTGGGACGGAATGTCGAGATCGTACAGGCACGGAACATGGAAGCAGCCCGCGAGTCCAATGTTATATTGCTCTGGTGAGATCGCCTTCCATCCCTTGCTGACGGGAACCCCCCTGACAGATGGACCCCGCAGCTGCAAGCCCCAGATCGCCCAGACAATCATGAGCGAGCCAGGGATGAAAGAAGCCCTGGAAGGGAAGCTGCTAATCAGCATCCTGGCCGGGGTAACCATCGCACAGCTCCAGGCCATGGTCCTCCCTTCCACAAAAGTCGTCCGCGCTATGCCCAACACCCCCTGCAAGGTCCGCGTGCCATTTTTCTTTGGACGTCTCTGGCCCGGCTAACACTCACTTGACCGCCTCTAGATCCGCGAGGGCATGACAGTGGTCAGCACCCTCCAGCCCTCAGAGGAGTCCGAACTCGAGAGGACCATCATCCTCAACATATTCTCGGCGATTGGCCGCTGCCGGTTCCTCGAGGAGAAGCACTTCGATGCCTGCACGGCCTTGTCCGGTTCCGGACCCGCGTTCGCCTGCATTTTCCTGGAGGCCATGGCGGACGGTGGTGTCATGATGGGCCTTCCGCGCGCCGAGGCATTGGAGCTTGCAGCGCAAAGTTCGTGGTTTACGTCCAGCTGTGGTTCCGAGCCGGGTGCTAACCTGACCTAATTTTTTTTAGCGTTGCAGGGGGCTGCCCGCATGACGCTGCAAGCCGGAACTCATCCCGCGCAGCTCAAGGACGCTGTAACGAGTGAGTCGACTTCTTGAAAACAATCTGTCGCAGGTGGGCTGAAACGACGAGCTCGTAGCTCCCGGAGGCTGCACGATTGCAGGACTGCTTGCCATGGAGGACGGTCGCGTTCGATCGACTATCGCTCGCGCTATTCAGGTTGCTACCGAGAGGGCTAGCGAGCTCGGCCAGCCTTCTAAAAAGTAAGTTCTGTGGCAGGATAGGGATTACATGGGGGCAGGAATTATGAGTAACCTGGATATGATGCGATTGTATGAGGCATAGAGGTTTCCTAAACAGAAAACTAGACATTAGGGTATCGGGCTGGTAGTGATCATGACATGCACGCATCAATCTCCTGTCACCAACAATCATCCGGTCGGCGGTCGTTGATAGCACGGGATCTGCAAGAGTAATATACGACGAGTAATACACAACAAGTTACAAACGATAGCAATGTCATGTAACCATCGATACCAGTCGGCAGCCTCCACTCTTCTGAAGGCTACCGCTAGAGTGACGGTGAAACAATATTATTGCTCCCGTAAAATGAGGATGATCGTGTAATCGAAGAACGTCACCCAGAGTGTTGGAGAGCGACGATAAGTATGTATGTAGTCAGCCATATAGAAGGATAAAAGCAAATATATTTGAGGTATAAACTGTTGAAGACCATCAGCAGCAAGCATGAAAATCAGGGAGGGCGGACATACCAAGGGGCCAATGATGCTTATCCTTCCAGAACGATGTCTCCCGCGTGTGAACCACTCCTCCCATACGAAGCATGCGCAAACACACTCCGCATGGACAAAGCCAATGGAAGGAGAGGCAAAAAAAGCACGGGACAAATGAAGATAATTGATCTTGCTCTATTGAATGAATGCCCCGCCGATGAAGAAGGCCGACGGGGCACTAAAGTGTAGAGCGGGGTTCAAGGATGACGACTCACTCGGACGAGAGTTGAGATGCGAAGAATATATTGTCCAGTACGATACAGATGCAACCTGTAAAAGCATGGAAGACCAGTGAGCAACGAATCGCGCGAGAGATATCCCACGAACACATACCAGGCACAACAAACACCAGTCATTACCGATCTGGACAAGGAGCCAGCAAGTTCAGAGCAGAACGACGACGACAGAGAGAGGAGACACCCACAGAAGTCCAAGGTCTCGTCGGCACGCTTGACGTTTTGCTGGAGGGAGAAGAAAAAG
The DNA here is from genome assembly GCA_020736865.1 of Ganoderma leucocontextum. Lineage (NCBI taxonomy): Eukaryota > Fungi > Basidiomycota > Agaricomycetes > Polyporales > Polyporaceae > Ganoderma > Ganoderma leucocontextum. Next base: position 1,977,170 of record JAHKGY010000003.1, on the reverse strand, counting down.
ATGCGAGTTTAAATACCCAGAGCGCTCTGATGGAACAAACAGAGCCAAACAACTTACTTTCCACGCCTCCTCGAAGTCGACAGGCAGCACAACGTACCGATTCTTCCTTACAGCTGGGCCCGTTTGATCAGCGGTTTGGACATGGTACGACAAAAGAGGATGTTCACCTTGCAAGCCAGCAGCCTGCACGATGGCAGCAATTTCTGCCGAAGACAGCCGTTCTGGTCGTGAAACATCTGCAACGCCAATGAGTAGTCAGGCTGACTGAACTTGAACCCAAGCCACATCACGTACAGTCCTCCAAATCGACGTCAGGACCAAGGTTCATCTTGTTGGTGGCTGTCTGGAAGATGAGACGCTTCTCTCGCCTGGATGGGAGCGGGAACTCGATCTTCCGGTCAAGTCGACCTGGACGAAGCAAGGCGGGATCCAGGGTATCTGCTCGATTGGTGGCCATGATGACCTGAAGTGGCGGCACGTTTGATTTAATTGTCAGGCAGGGTCAATGAACTATGTTCCGCACCTTGACATTACTGCCTTGATCGAAACCATCCATTTGGTTCAGCAGCTCGAGCAAAATTCGCTGTACTTCACGGTCTGCACCGGTCTGCGCATCGAAACGCTTCGTTGCAATGGCGTCGATCTCGTCAATAAAGATGATGGCAGGTGCGTTCTCGCGCGCCAGCCGGAAGACATCTCGGACCATTCGAGGACCTTCCCCAAGATACTTCTGCACGAACTCGCTCCCAACGACACGAATGAAGGAAGCTGTTGTATGGTGCGCCACTGCCTTCACAAGCATGGTCTTGCCCGTACCTGTCCAAGTTATTTGATGTTGCCTCCAATCATTAAAATGTAACGCCGTACCTGGTGGGCCGTATAGCAAAACGCCACGAGGTGGGTCGATACCAATCTTCTTGTACAGGTCGAAATGAGTGAGAGGGAGTTCGACCGCTTCCCGAATCTCTTGCTTCTGCAAGTCCATGCCACCGATGTCCTGATACGTCACATCTGGCCGCTCCTCCTTGCCGAGCATCGCGATTGATGAGTCCGCTTCTGGGGGAAGAATGTCGACGAGAGCGTTGGAGTGTCGGTGGAGGGCCACAGACGAGGATGGCTTGAGGAGTTCTCGATCGAGGGTGGAGAGGATGCGAACGACATAGTTCGAACCGGTTGTCGAGCCAACGATACCGGTGTGCTGGTCAATGGGTTCCAGGAATTGGCCAATTACGAGAGGGACGGATTGGATGCGTTTGACTTCCTCTTGCGCTCGAACTAGTTCGCGTTTGAGGTTCGCTTGCTCGTCCTTGATGTAGCTCTCCTGGATATCAAGCATCTCCAGGTGCCGGGCGAGTTTCTTGTACTTGATGTACAAATCGTCTTCAGACTCGAGCTCCTGCAAGAGTGCGGTCTTTTCCTCGACCACAGTCTCGAAGGTAGGTTCCTGTGACACAGGTTTAATATTGATCCCCGCATAGCGTTTGAGCCCACGCACCTCCTTCTGTATGTCAAGGCCGATTTCATCCATAGTGAGAAATGAGTAGAGAGTGGGGGCGGGAAGGGTGGTCGGGCCTCGAGAGCGTGTCGAGAGAGCAAGGCTGACGCGGCCGTGGACTCGGAGGACGCGTCTCGTCCCCGCACGTGAGTGGAAGATAGCGCTCACGGGCGTCTGTAAGCTCTTGGCTGGACGCTCAACGTTCAACTTCCATCTCCCTCGGGGTGCTCAGCGGCCTCCAACCCCATCTGCTTGACTTCAAACCCGCTTGCCATGGCCCACATAGTCACGCCTCTGGACCAGCCATCCAACTACAAGGACTCTCAATCCCGTGTGGATCGTCAGACGCAGAACGATCTGCTTTCCAAAACGAGTACCCTCTATGCATGCCACAGTCCTCCGTAGTTCAAGTTCGAAGCTTACCAACTCATACAGATTGGCAATCTGAGCTTCTACACCACCGAAGAACAGATATATGAGATATTCTCCAAATGCAGGAATTCGGAGGATGGTGGAGGAATTAAGCGTATCATTATGGGGCTCGACCGGAATACGAGGTACGCCCCATTGCACTGAGAACACTCCGACTGTGCGTGAATCGAGTTCCAGGACACCGTGTGGGTTTTGTTTTGTTGAGTATTACAGTCACGCCGAGGCATTAGCTTGCTTGCGGTACATCAGCGGTACCAAGCTCGACGAACGTATCATCCGTTGTGATCTTGACCTAGGCTACCGAGACGGTCGGCAGTTTGGCCGAGGCAAGAGCGGCGGACAGGTACGTCGCAATATTCCCAGATTCACAGAGCCTAGTAGTTGACGGTGTGCCGTCAGGTGCGAGACGAGCACAGACAAGACTACGACCCCGGTCGCGGAGGGTGGGGTGCGCAAGCACAACGCGCGGAGATCGAGCGCAGGCGGGAGGTCGAAGAGCGTTACAACGATGCTCAAGACGTACCCGGTGCCGTTGCTGGAGGTGGAGGTGACTGGAAGGATGTTTCCGAAAACCCCCTCAAGCGTGCAAGGTCTCCCGAGGACGAAGGCGAGGGTGGACGAGGGGTATGATTCTTTCAATAGCAGGCAACGCTCACAGCATTAACCATATAATCGCAGGAACCTCGTGCGAAATTGGAAGAGCCAGAACACGACGCAGGTCGCATGTGAAATGGCCCTACCGTACCCTCGATATGTTGTACTAGGTTGGCTGGTTATGCAATTGTTTGCTTGTAGCCGCATGGGCATTATGCAGGTGTATGAGATTATTTGCACGAAACATGCCAGCTGTATAATATCATGTGCGACGCCCTCACAGAAACCCTATGGAACCACCGAGGCCCGTATAACGAACTTGTCGTTATGAAGGTCAGGTCGCCACTTTTGCATGTGTAGCGTGCGGACAAGCCGATATGCTTCTGAAACAGAGGACAGGCGGACAATGAAGCGGGACGTTGAGGACAATTTCTGATTACTATGAGGGGGTTGGTGAGGGAAAACCTCCTAGTCAATGGAAAGACTCACTTGAACGCTTTCACAACGGCCGGGCTACCCATTTCCGATCGAGCCAACTTGAAGCTGCGTAGGTTCTCTGCCACAACGACCGGGATCGTCCTATCTGGTAGACCAGAAAGCACGACCGTTTTTCCCCCTCCCGGAACCCCAGCGTTGGGTCCGTTGCCCCTATAAATGCCTCTCTGAGCTGCGTCCAAGATCCCTTTTGACCCGCGCGTACGGGGGAGTACTGGGATGTCATCGGTCGGTTCTGCGCTAATACTTTTGCCCCCCACCACCGATCTATCTAAAGCCTTGACGGCAGCGGGTACGAACTCCGGACGCGTGAAGGAAAGGGTCGCCGTCCCGTCCGGTCTGAACCGGTTGTAGTTCACGGCCACTGTAACCGACGAAGCCTCAACACAAACCTAAAAGGATTTCAAGTTAAATACTCACCAACAGAAACATTCTCAACGCCTGACTTCCCGCACAACCGCCGTAAATCGTGAGGAAGAGCAGTGCGAGACAGCCCCTTCAGGTTGACGGAGACTATTGGGCCGCCTGAACAAAAGTGTGACTTTTCTCCGCTGAGGATATTGAGGGTAAAGCGTACCTTCCAATGCCTTACCAGCGATACGGCTAGCCATGAGAAATACTCGGTGGAGTGCTAGCCAGAGGATGGTGGACAAGCAGACAACGGGCCAACCCAGGGCCAACCAACACACAACCGCGATCGACGCGCTGGCGGCGGTTCCCGGCCCGGACGCACGGTACCGAGGACATCCCTGTCATTGCCTAGCATACACTGCTACTCAGCCTACTCCCATCCGTGGTCCTGGCCAATATCACGCCACGGCCTTGCAATCCTCAGCTGTTCTCGTCGCAATGTGGAACTCCCGCCATGGAATGGTCAAAGCCTCGGTGACCCAGAAACTTCTCCATTTACCGTGTACTCCCGAGCCGGCGAGTCTCGGACTGTATGCTTCTGGCAGGTAATCTACCTGACGTTCAGGATGCACCGAATTCACCGATATGTTTAGGTCTGGACCATTGGCCCACCACAACCACCGAAGAAGGCCGACGAGGATTTAAAGTGGATGCCTAGAACCTTGCTTACTCTCAATATTCATGGTCCCCAGTGTCACAAGTCATCGAGGTCGCAGGTCCGGCCGCTCAAGGCCCTGTCATATACACACTTCAAACACGCATTTCGTCAGGTGAACTAGGGTTCCGACTGCGTGTCGGACACATTCGTGGCCAGTTTATTGGACGAGTGTCATCTCGCTCGCGTCGGATTCGAGGGCGTCGCTCGAGCGTAGCGCGCAATGACGCAAGTGAGAAAGCCTTCATCGACTATATTGTCTGGGTTGACCATCGCCGTGTCCCAAGGGTGTAGAAGCGGCCATCGAACATAACTGACCCATAGTTCGGCCCATGACTCATCTTCACCCGAAAATCCACGATGCTCGGGCGGCCAGGCGCGACCTCGGTACTCGTCGAGACTAACCTTCTCTTCGGTATAAAAGTCCTTGGAGCAGACCCGTTCAACCTCGTCCTTGGATCGTTCTCTTCCACCTACACCCAACCCGCACCCACCAAAAATCCTCCCTCCCTCCTCCCTCCAATACAACCGCCATGGGCAACAAGGCGCTCGACATCAACCCTCCCAACGCGACCTACCACCTCTCGACCCACGGGTCTGATTGGCTGTGGGCTGCGTTCTCGATCTTCGGGGTCGCCCTCCTCTGTGTGGTTGGATGGGCGTTCAGCGTAAGCCGCTGCCTCAGAGAGCATTAGATCGAGCCTTGCAATTGACTATGCCTCTGAATACAGCGCCCTCGCGGAACGCGTCTCTTCCACCAGATCGCCATTGTGGTATTGACCACTGGGGCTTTGGCGTACTTCTCAATGGCCTCCGACCTCGGCTGGACCCCCGTTGAGGTTGAATTTAGGGGTGAAGGCACTCGCCAGATCTGGGTCAGTCATTCGAAGCGGCCACTCATTGTACAGTATAACCCTTCTGACACCCCATCAACAGTACGTTCGGTACATCAACTGGTTCATCGCCTTCCCGCTCCTCCTGCTCGAGCTCCTGCTCGCCACCGGCCTCCCGCTCTCCGACATATTCACCACTTTGTTCATGAGCATTGTGCTTGTGATCAGTGGCCTCGTCGCAGCCCTGGTTCCCAGCACCTACAAGTGGGGTTACTATGTCTTCGGTGCCGCTGCCCTTTTCTATATCTGGTCAGTCTATAAGCCACCTTATTATCGTATGTTTTGCAGCTCAACTAACACTAAACAACTTTTCAGGCACGTTCTCCTCTGGCACGGCCCCCGCACGACCTTCGCCGCCGGAGGTGCAATCCGGAGTGGATACCGCATTGCCTCGGCTTACTTGTCCCTTCTCCTCCTCCTTTACCCGATTGCTTGGGCATGCTCAGAGGGTGGAAACGTCATCTCGGTCACCTCCGAGATGATTTGGTACGGCATCCTCGATGTCCTTGCCGGCCCTGTCTTCCTGGCCTTCTTCCTCTGGGAACTACGCGCCGCCGACTACAATGCCTTTGGCTTGCAGTCCGGGAAGTACACGGACAAGTCGGGCTTTGTCGTCAACAACCAAGGCCCCGTTGTCCCTGTTGCCAACGCCGGCGCTGCTGGAGACGTCTAATGGCGCAAGAGTTCATTACCCTAGTGAAATGCAACGGCCACGGAATTCGACGATTTATCAACGCCTACTACACGTAACTTCACTCCCCCTTCGTTCTCTATACTAATTCCTCAACCTAATCATCATTTGTTGTACTACTTCCCTTCCGCCATTCATTCCATGACTCTCTTTGTGGCATTTGTAACTGATAATTTGGTTGGATGTATAACTAGCTTCTTACTGTGTATCACTGCGCCTTGTACAATGTAATCGAATTGCCCCTCGGGTATTGTAGTGACCTCCACTCGAGAACTATCCGCCTTAAACAACATAGATCGCGACAGGGAGTGATATCTGAAGTCGTTATGCTGAAGCGATTTCTCTCAGATTGCACACAAATATTAATGACGCAACGATCAGCACAGTTTCGTGCGGTTGGGCTTCATCCCATTCCCAGCGGAAGTGCAGGCTGGGTGCGGACTGTCGACGCTGGTGTGTAATCGACATGTCCGAGCCCGTGGTCTTTCCGCGTCGGCTTTTATGCCAACCATGTCCAGCTCTACAGTCTTCCAGTGGCCCCCAACTATCACAGACCAGCAGCGTGAAGAGCTCACATTATCCGCGACGACATATGCGCTTTCCCATGGACTGATCTACCTCCCAGTCGCTGATGTCCAGCCGCCTGCTCCCACATCGGCTATCCATGCACCTCTTGCGCTGTTTCCTTCGCCATTCCCTCGCAAGCAGTTCGAGCTCGCGAGACGATTGCAGCACGCGTACAATGTCCTATATGCGCGGATCGCACTGGACGAGGAGTTCCTCGATCGCGTTATGGGAGCGGAGGTGGGCGTAGGACGTGTCGACGAGTTCACGGGTCAGCTATGGACGATCTGGAAGAGATTGCGCGACGAGGGCATTCAGCAGGTACGCCTATCGAATCTCTGTACGCATACGAGGCTCAAGCATGCGAGATAGCGTCTCCATCTAGGACTCTTTCGGTCGGACTACCTGCTGCATGCGTCTGAGAAGGGCGGTCCAGTCTCTCTGAAGCAGGTCGAGTTCAATACAATCTCGTCCTCCTTCGGGTCCTTATCCGAGAGTGTCTCGAAACTACATAGGTACTCCGTCCTCTTTTCCAAAGGTGCCTCAGACAGGAGGAATGACGATAACCAGGTATCTGGCAGCTTCGACGGAGTACTTCAACAGCTCGCCCTTCTTGAAGCCCCAGAACCTGCCGCCTAATGATACTATCGCGGGCCTGGCAGAGGGACTTGCAACTGCGCACAAAGCATACGATTCTCCCTCGTCAGTTTGGTTTCCCTCATCCCTCGATTCGCCTAATCGTCCGTGCAGGGCGTGGATATTGTTCGTTGTTCAAGCAGGAGAGAGGAACGTGTTCGACCAAAGATGGCTGGAGTATGAGCTGCTGGAAAAGTATGTCCACATTCCATCCCGACCGTCCCGCCTTCTGATCTTGATATCAGGCACTCAATACGCGTCGTCCGACAAACGTTCGACGAGCTAGCAACTTCAGCAGAAGTCGTACCCGGCTCGGGCATCCTCCGCGTCAAGCTGCCCGGCCTGCTTCCCCGCGGCGCCGAGTCGGTCGAGATCTCGACCGTCTACTTCCGCGCAGGATATACCCCAAGAGACTACCCCACTGCCGTGCAATACCAGACACGCTACATGCTGGAGAGCTCCGTCGCCATCAAGTGCCCCTCGGTGCAGCTCCAGCTCGCGGGCGGGAAGAAGGTCCAAGAGGTCCTCACCCAGCGCGGCGTCGCGTCCCGGTTTGGCCAGGACATCGACCTCGAGGGGCTCCGCTCCAGCTGGATGGGCATGTGGGGTTTGGGCGAGGATAGTGACTATGGCATGCGCAGAGCACGGGAGCGGGCCGACAAGCTCGTGCTCAAGCCCCAGCGCGAAGGCGGCGGGAACAACGTCTACAAAGCGGACATCCCCCGTTTCCTCGATGCCCTGCCCGAGAGCGAGCGGGAAGCGTGGATCGCGATGGAGCTGATAGAGACTCCGGACCTGGGGAACTACCTGGTGCGTGCTGGGAGCGGGACCGAGGGCGCGGTGAAGACGGAGGTGGTGAGCGAGCTGGGGATCTTTGGCTATGCGTTGTTTGGCCCGGGAAAGGATGTAGAGGAGAAGGAGGTGGGATGGCTGCTTAGGACGAAAGGGAAAGAGAGTAACGAGGGCGGCGTCGCCGCAGGCTTCTCGGTGCTCGACTCATTGGTCTTGGTGGACTGACATGCATATGGGATGAGTCAGCTAGAATGTAATGCACTTCTGTACAGTTTCGTGTGTCATCGCATTCGCAGATATCAAGTCGCGATGCACATCCTCGGGTTGTGTCGAGTCTGGAGTCTGGACACAGTGAGCTCAAGCAAAACCGCGTTTCAATCGACGCGTTCAGGTCACGTGCAACAGAGTAGGAAGCTTGCGCTCGACGCAAAGGCGTCTTCCACAGCTTCCGCCACACACGACTGCCTGCGCTTCCTTCACCATGTCTTCACGTCACGACTACAGGAGAAGGGATAGAAGCCGGGACCGCGACGAGCGCGACAGGGACCGTGGCGGCCACCGCGGGGGTCGCAGAAGTCGTTCCCGCAGCCCCCCTCGCAGGGGTGGCGGGGACAGGCGAGGTGGACCGGGTGCGTCTTCCCACCATTCTATGTGGCACACATTCCATTCAACGGATGTGACCCTTGCGCAGCGGACCGCCGGGACTACCATGCTAGAGCTAGGGAAGACGACCGTCGGGATACGAGGCGCGACGACAGACGAGACGATCGACGGGACGACAGAAGACGGGACGACCGGGACAGACGAGACCACGACAGGGACCGGGATGGAAAGCGCGAGCCCCCTCCTGCTCCTCCCAGGGACGTCAACCGGGACCGGCATGACAAAGACAAGGACGGCAGGCAGGTTGACCGTGTCTCTGAACACGACGCCAAGCCGGCTGGTACGCGGGAACGACAGCATACAGGTGTGTACCTAAAGTCTCGTCGTGCGCACGCCGTGTAAGGCTGACTGTATGCTAGATACTCCCGAGCCCTCGGGTTCGCGGCCTCGACAGGATTCTGAAGCCCCTGTAGAAGGTGCGGAGGAAGGGGAGGAGATGGACGCGACCAATGACGACGACGCTGCCATGATGGCTATGATGGGCATGGGTGGGTTTGGAACCACCAAGGTACGTCCCTCTTCCTTGCGTTCCTCGAGTCGAAGTGTCAATGTGTAACGCGACTCCTTCCAGGGCAAGCACGTCGAAGGCAATCAGGACGGCGGCGCGAGCATCAAGCAGCAACGGACATGGAGGCAGTACATGAACCGGTGCGTATTTCTCGCCAGCTTTAGTGTGGGACGATCGTTTTGCTGAACGAAGATCCGCTCTTCTCGTTTCGTAGGCGTGGAGGTTTCAACAGGTTCGTACTTCTTTCCGATTTCATAGGTCTCACTCTGACGTAGTTCCTTGTCAGGCCGTTGGACAAAATCAAGTAATTCCTGATATTCTGCGGGGTCACGCTGTCGTTCTATCTGTATTACCTGCTCTCACAGTTGAGTCGTGTTTCGTTTCTTGATGTAAACATGATGCTAGCCTACAATCAGAAATGTGGTCGGTTGCTGAAGAAGTCGTACTTGTTCGGGATGATCTGCGTATGTGGGTGAGTGACGTTTCATATGGAGTTTGCAGCTGCCGTTACGGTGCAGCAACCGCAGGCCGGCGCCGGCTTGGTTTGCAAATAATTCATCGATGTACGTACGTACGCTGGAAAACAGGTTGTTTCCCAACTTCCCAAATTTGTGCTGCGTCTCAGGTTCGGGGTTCAGACCCTGAAATTTGTTCAAAGAGATATGAACATCTGGAGACCGATATATCGTGACAATAGGTAGTACACACAAAAGCGAGGAACCGTACGGCGGACGAGATGGAAGAACGAGACGCATAGGAATAGGGAACATGCGATAGGGATAGAAGGAAGAGAGTGGAAGAGGATCGTGTGACTAAACACTAAACCAACGCTCTAGCTTGCTGCCTCGGATCGGCTCGATGGAACAATGCGCGAAGACGATATGCGTTATACGATTTCAGAATCCGTGAACCTTGATGGTGCCCTTGGGGATGCCTTCGTCGACCAGGAACGTGGAGATCTTCAGCCTTTGATCGCCCTGGAGTTGGATGACCTGGCCGGCCTCCTCATCATCAACGAGAGTACCGTTGCAGGCGAATTCCTACATGGAATATCAACGGAGAACGAGAGTTAGCGTCATAGATGTCTCTCGGGGCCAAGCCACAGTGAGGCGGCCATAGAGGGGAGACTTACCTTCTTGAATGCCTTCAAGAGCTTCTTAAGGTCATACTCTGCGGAGGAACGGAGCGAATGAGGATGAGGGATTGCATGACTGGGGATATGGCGACGACGAACCTTTGGGGAGGCCCTGGAGGGTGGTCAGGGTCTTGCGGCCGTTCCGCTGCTGGATACGAATGTGGATGTAGTTCTGCTGAGACCCGACGTCCTGAGTGTTGCTAAGAGGGTCTCCCTCGTCTGCGAAGGGATCTGTGTTGCACGCCCGCCAAGAGAGGAGAGAGCAATGAACAAGGGGGAGGAATGGTTAACAAACGCGCAATCGATAAGCAGAGCGGGTGGAGGCCCGCAAGGGAGGGACGCACCGAAGGTGGCGAGGTTCTGCACGTTCATGCGACGAGAAGTAAGGATACAAAGAGAGGCGGGAGAGAAAAACTGAGTGGGGGTTGGAAGGATGGAAGGAGGCGGACGATGGAGTAGTTCAAGGTTGGAGGTGCGCGCCTCGGTGCCGCTATATATGTCATGACACGGCGTTATGTAATCGTTCGCTCTTCCAGTCAAGGCAGCGCTCGCGAGTCACCGAGAGCTCGTCAAGTCTGCTGTGCAGTCCTACCCCACTTCACATCGCTCACTCATCCTTCCGTCATCTTTGCGCCGCCCTTGTGCTGTCGCCAACGAAGCCTGGCTCTGCCCTTGTTCCCCAACCGGTCTCTATTATGTCCCCGTCGTCTACTTCCACACAACAAGAGCACGGCCTCAAGCGCAAGAAACCTCCGACCTTCCAACACCTTCCTGTTCAGCGTGGTATGTATTGTTCCTACCCACAAGCTACTGCACGACAACCGTTGCTGACTGTTGCGCCGCTCCTTAGCTAAAAAGCTGAAACGGTCTTGGGTCGAAGTGCAAAAGATCAAGAGCAAGTGGAAGGCTCAAAAACGCAAGGAAGGGCTCGTCGCTTCGCGGCATCAGTTGGAACGCCGCGTGGGCGCGGACAAACCCAACGACCGCGAATCGGACGAGGATCCAGAAGACGACGAAGAGCAAGGGCTGACCTCCGGCTCTTCTGACGGCGGCGTGGGCGGCGCCGCAACGCAGAAGACCGGAGACGAGACTGTCGACCCCGAGCCGGAAGGGTCCTCTGAGGACGAAACGCCAGGCACGTCTAATCCCAAGTCTGCCTCTTCCAAACGGTCAAACCCGCCGAAGAGCGCACGGAATGGACCGCAGAAAAGCTTGGACGAACAGCCTTCACTCCGAGATCTCCAGCGAATGGCATATTCGCGCTCCTCTTTGCATACCCACAAATCGGACCCGTTGCATAGGCACAGAGGAGCCGCTCCTTCTCGAGGTAGAGGTGGCAGAGACGGAGACAGAGGCCGGGGAAGAGGTGGAGGGACCAGAGGTGGTGAATCCAGAGGTCGGAGCGGCGTGCAACGAGGGCGTGGTCGTGGTCAACCGGATATGGGCTTGCGTATGAAAGCGATGTTGGAAAAAATCAAACAGGACTTCACCTGACGGCAGCGTCCGTTCACACCTGTTGTGCTCGAAGCTCGCAGCAAGATGTCAGTCGGCCTCAATCGGTTCAAGTTTGATGTCAGTACATCGTGCATTCAATTGGCCTTATTCTCCTTCCCCTCTTCGTCCTGCGCCATGGGTACGTCCTCACTTGTTTCTCCCGCCCCACCGGTCACTCCCTCCTCCGAACCCTTCACGAACCGCTCCTCCAACGTTCCATGTAACGGTCTTGACTCCACCGTCGTCGTCGCGGAAATCGGTTCTATATGGTCACTCATGTGACCAGGGCTGGGATCGTCTAACTCGTCGACCAGTCCCAGAGCCTTACCCTCTCCACCCTCGGCACTAACACTCCCTATGATAGTTGCAGGGAGAACGAGTGGACTTGGGGGCGGACTGCGTGACTTTGAGCGGCGGGCATCTTCGTGGAGGAACGGGATGGGGGAGAACAGCGGCGTGTTGGGAGCTGACACTGTAGAGGTGCTGATCGAGCCGACTGCCGAATACGTGCTATCGCTCTCAGATAGGGGGGGAAAGACATCCCATGTGGAGGTTACGAGCAGGGTCTTCTCCACTGCTCTCAAGTACTTGCCGATGTACTTGTAGTGTTGTCGCGGATTGACGCAAAGCTCGCATATGCGCTGTATTGTGAAGGGGGTGCTGTTGAATTGTCTGGTTATCCTGTCTACAACTGAGATATGTGCCTCGTACCCGTCGAACTCGTCCAACTGAGCATGGATGGATGTCTTGAACTGATCTGCCTCCTTCTCTGATAAGTCTACTTTCGGTAGCGGGTTAGAGGTTCCCGCTGGGTATTCCCGTGCCGGGAACGGTGGCAGTTTCAGGCCGCCATTCTGAAGTTGCTGAGGCGTCGTAATCATCAAGGGCGGCCGAGGCTCCCATTGAGGGCCATCCGCGAGAAAGGTTGCGAGGTTCTACGGAGGATTAGCGGGTTCTTTTAAATGGTGGGGGATAAACATAGCTGATCGCACCTTGTCTAGCCTGTACTTGATGACGTTCCGCAGCAGTGGCCATTCAATTCTTCATGACCCTCTGTCTGTCAGTGCGTTCCTCGCGACCACAAGGAGAGGGCGTACTGCACTATATCGGTCGCCGCGATCTCTTCGAGGATGTCGCCGTAGTCTGGAGGCTCGACGAGACGTGAGCACGACGCGAGAAGACGTGCTTCATGTACTACCTTCTTTCCATTCGAATGGATCCGTATCCATCGTGGACTATGGGGATGTCAAGTGATCGTGGTTTGGGTGCAAGTTGAACGTCCAACGGGCGCGTCTAGATCCGTACCCAACATACTCAAGTTGGGTCTAGCCGCGTGTCTGACGTCAGGAACAACGTACGACTAAGTACTGGTGCTGTTAGGACTATTTTTGTCGAGGAGGCTTCCTTGTCATTGGCCAATACTCAGGCTCCCCTCGTTGATGCATCGACCGATCGCTAAATTCCAACATCTTTACTGACCCTCTTGGAGCTCGAGTTCGGTTAGCCATTGCACCAAAAGGACTGGATAAGTGATGATGTAAGTACATATACGTATGCAGAGAATCCGCGACCGCCACACAAGGCAAGGAAAACGCTGCGGGGCTCAGTGCGGGGTTTGATTGAGAACGCCGGAGCATTCGCAACAATCGGGCATTTGGATGGTCATCCTTCGAGAACAACGCGAGGCACGGTGCTTGCGAAACGAGATCGTGGCTGCTCCCATCAAGCTCCCATAGTGTGACCTCTCTGTTTCACACCCGCTTCATTCCCATTCCAGCCAGTTCCAGCCCCGCCCGCCCCCGTCCCATTTGCTGAATTCTAATATTGATGTCCTACCGCCGTCTCGAGGGCCCAGACGACTATCCGCCCCACGACTTACCGCCAACCCACTCGCAAACTTACTCCAACGCGTCTGTCTACTCCGCCAATAATATCCCTGCCCAGACCGGAGAGAGCAAGATGGCGTTTGCTGGAAATCGACGAGGGTTCCTTCTCCAGGCAATTTTGTCGTATGCGCCCGACTGGTGAGTGCTTCTCCATGCGCCGGAGTTGTTGAGGTGGTCAAACGGCTGTGGTCTGGTTGTCAGGATATTGTGCATTGGCCTTGCGTAGGTGATCGCCACTGTGCTGCCTGGGAGGTTGTTGAACTATTTCGCTCAGCGCCGCCTTCTTTGCCCTCGACAAGGTTCCGGGATTCAAGAGACAATTCTCCTTGACCGATACGTCGTATGTGATGCCATCGTTGACTTGTCGTCGATCCGCCACTGATGCTGTACATTGAACGTCCTTCGGATAGTCTGCTCCACACGTGAGTTGATTGACTTTCAACCACCATTCTCCAGTTTTCTAGCGTCTGACACGACCATGCTAGTTTCGCTGTCCATGAACGAGTACCGGTGCGTATGAAATCCGTGAAGTACCGTACCGCGAGTACTCACCGCGCACGCAGCCTTGGATGCTCTACCTCATATTTGCTGTGGCGCCGATCGTGCTCATGCCCATCATCAACGTCTTGCTCTTGCGTTCATTGTGGGACTGGCACAGTAGCTGGCTCGGATGTGAGTCCGTCCATCCTACCATTTCGTTTCGATGCTCATCTGGTCTCAGGGCTGCTCTCGTGCTCCATCACTGGCGCTGTCACTCAGTTCTCCAAGATTACTGTCGGAAGACCCCGCCCAGGTGAGGCTGCCGTTCCTTTTTCTTTTCAGCGCGCGGCTCACAATTCATAATGTAGATGTGGTTGACCGCTGTCAGCCAATGGCCGGTGCGGTGGACCCTCCTCTCGGTCTGTCTACAGTCGCAATCTGTACGCAGACGAACGTGTCTATTTTGACCGACGGATGGAGAAGCTTTCCCAGTGGTCATTCCAGCCGTAAGTACGGATCCAACCGCTCACGATGATATGCTCATGAATGTTTCCTCACAGTCTCCTTTGCTGGGTTGGGCTTCCTCTCCTTCTATCTCGCGGGCAAGATGCACCTCTTCGATGAGCGCGGGCACACCGTAAGTCATAGCGAACATGCACTCTTCTGCGAACGCTCACGCCCGCAAACCACCACAGGTGAAGGCGTGGATTGCGCTCGTCCCGCTCTCCGGCGCAGCCCTTGTCGCCATCTCGCGCACCATGGACTACCGCCATCACTGGCAGGATGTGCTTACAGGCTCGTTCCTCGGGCTCGTCGTCGCCTACTTCTCCTACCGCCAGTACTACCCGCCCCTCAACTCCGCCATCTCGCACCTGCCGTACCCGCCTCGGTATAAGCGTGGTGGCCAGGAGCAGCCGGCGCACCGCTCAAGCCCCTCGGAAGCACAGGCTCTGACCAACGACCAATTTGAAAACATCGCAATGCGCCCTCGAATGCCCGAACAACGATACGCGGACCGGCCAAGCGTAGGTGATGAGGAGATGGGCCATCTGCCCATGGTGCCGTCAGGCTCAGGTTCCACCAAGTAAGGATGGATGGAACCAGTCATAGCGCTATGACTCTGCATCGAAGTTCTAGCTACCACCTCCGTGTCGGATGTCGAGACTTAGCGTACACATGAACGACGTACACATTGTAGGAATCTTATTTATGATCCAGCTTACGACCGTCAATGACCCGATATCGTTTTCCGTGACGGTGTGCCAGCGACCGGGTGATAGGTACCTTGGGAATGAGCCTGCTTCCAACAATCACACAAGAGATGGTGTTTTACATGTAGCCACCTGGCCGATGGATATGCAGCAAGATGAAAGTGCGAGAAATACAGCGACAACAGCGACTCCGAACAGGCGTGTGTGAATTACTTTTGGTACGACCAGACATTGCGGAGGACTAGCGAAACGTCGCGACATTAGTTATTTTCCCAAACAGTGATTTATTAAACACTCACGACCAGCCTTAGTCGCCAACCGGTTCAGGGAATCGTCGCTCTCACCATCGGCACGGACCTGGCCGCAGAGCGCGAACGTAGTGGAGGTGGGGAGGGCACGGCCGTCGGCATCGACATCAACGACGGAAATCTGGACGGACGCGTGGTCCTTGGAGGTGATGAGGCGGTCTGGAGGACGTTTCGGAGTGCTCAGTAAAGCCAACTTTTCTGCTCTGCAGCATATAAGCACTCACTGGTCGCCGCGCACTTGCGGGGGACGTAAAGGTCAACGAGGACTCCCTGACATTTCCCGACAGACGTTCAGAATTTGGGGATGTAGCACTCAGACGGGATGCGAGGCGTACCTGGTCGTTCTCCATGGCTAGATAGTGGACTTTTTCGTGCGGGGAGCGTCGTCGGCGTCGTTGGCTGTGGACGGTGAGAGTAAGGTTTAGCAACTATACAGTTCCAAATCGCCCATTTGGCCCTGTTTGTCCACCTTCCTCATTCGGGCTCGTCGGAACGTGGAGGCCGAGACCCAGCACGTGATGCCTGTGTATGACGGCGAGAGAGACGCCGGTGGCGCAGTCGCAGCAGCCTGAGCGAACTGCGAGACTCGGAGCCGTTATATACACCTACACTCGTGTTCCTCTGATGCGCGGGTCCCCGCATTCACCACACTTTGACGGCACTCTCTCGACGATATCTGTGCGCGGTGTTTTCCTTCTCAGTGAGGACGGACAGCTGACTGGGGAGTTGTGGCATGCAGGTTGAGTCAATGGTTGAGATCAAGCATTCGGGCCCTACAAGCTCTCGAGAAGCAGATCGCCTCGCGGCGTCCGGATCTTCGGTGGACTCGTCTGACGATAGCAAGTACAGACTCATCTACTCGAAGTCCAAAGTATATGTGAATCCCACCGCGTATGCACGGGATAACATCCCGGGCTTTGTTTCGTTGGTGAAGAAGGTATGTCAGCCACTGGTCCTTGTATGCTGCGCCACTGACTCCCGGCGACTGCAGGAGGCTGCGCATCCTGTGTACCTGCTTGCATGGATTCCAGAGTCTCTTCTGCATGAGAAGGGGCAGGGCGAGTGGGATAAGTTCACCAAGATTGAGGAGCATGCAGTTACAGACGACGAGGATGAAGGTCCGAATGAACTATACGTTCCCGCTAGATACTCGGCTAACCACGAACATAGATGCGGTTCTCATCGAATTGCCAACACAACGGCCAGAGTCGTATGCGTTCTCAGTGCCTTTGACGTCAATATATTCCTTAATTGTGAACAGCCCTTCACTGTCTTCGTGGTGTGAGTTCATACTGTCCGTCGTTTCATTCATGTGGCACCTAACACTATCATACACACAGATGGGTCCATTGCTATTAATCTGATCAGTGGCTCCACCCTGCCCACCCTTCACTTCCACGATGACGAGTCAAGGTCGTTCACCATGCCAGTCAAATCTCCTATTGAACAGCGTCCTATGTCATACCCTCCACCCCCGTCGGAGAATGCCCCCAAAAGCAGTACATGGGGCGGCGAGGACCTTCTGGCAAAACTCAAAGGCTACTCTCATCTCCTGCGGTCTTGTCTGCAATCGAATCTTTACTTGGTAGACCCATCTCGGGAAGACATTGAAACGCATTCTACACCGCTCTTCGCTGACGACGCTGTAGATGATATCTTGGCTCAGTCTTCGTACGCAAACTCGCACTCCCCGATACCTGCCCACCGTCGGCCACGGCCGCTGTCGACGACAGCGAACTCATACTCCGAACGTTCATCCATCCTTCACCGCTCGCTTTCACCGCTCTCCTCTTCGACAACTTCCTCTTCGCCAGCGCGAATGGCCCTGTTGCAATCGTTCTCGCACATCACGAGGCATGCAGCTCACGCTGCACAGCAGATTCTGTCTCACCCCCTCGCGAAACCCATCGTGCCTCACCTACCTGAACCCGTGAAGAGTCTCGTCAACGTCAATGGAGACCTCGAGTGGGGCAGCTGGGTGGAGAAAGGCGGCGTCGGCGAGTTCGAGAGTGCGCGGGTTTACCTCGCTCGCTGGGCGCGGATCGTTGCCGAGGAAGGCGAACGGGCACGTCTGCGAGAGGCACAAGCGCTTCCCGCGTCGGCCTCGGATCTTGCGGAGGAGGATTCGTCTCTGGGTATCTTTGAGCTCCTTCAGTCAACCGCGAATCTGCCTCAACCGAAGTCGTCCCGGATACCGAAGCAGCCGGTGAACGAGAAGTTGTGGAAGAGCTGGTTCAATGCGGATGGGAGCACGAAGGTCCGGGAGGAAGAGATGAGGCGGGAAGTGTTCAGGCGAGGTGTCGACCCGAACATCCGGAAAGAGATTTGGCCGTTCTTGTTGGGGGTTCATGAGTGGGACAGCGACGCGACACGAAGGGAGAAGGAGTGGGAAGCCAGGCGGTGCGTCTCGCTTGCCAGCTTCAGCTATCTCTGAGACTGAATGCTTTGCTTCTGACAACAGGGAACGGTATCGTGAACTCAAAGACGAGTGGTGGGGTGTGCCGGAGGTGTTCGAGCGGCAGGACGTAATAGAGGTGCGCCAACAGGTAATTCAACTCACATTCATCGATTGACAAGGGTGTTGTAGGAGCGTCATCGCATTGATGTGGATTGTCGCCGAACAGACCGGACACAGCCGTTGTTCGCGCAAGCGGCACCTGTGATCGAGGATGCAGAGAACGAGAAGGGTATGCACATGAGGTACTCCACCATCTCGCCCCAGCTCGGAGACATTGGGGCACAGGCTCCTACGAACGAGCATATTGAATGCCTTGCCAGCATCCTTCTGACGTACAATTTCTACGAACGGGAGCTCGGTAAGCATCAGAAACCTGCCGTCATGTCCGTCTCATAATACCCTTAACGCGCCCATGGTTAGGCTACGTTCAAGGAATGTCGGACCTTTGCGCCCCGATCTATGTTGTGATGGGTGGCGACGAGGAGATGACGTTTTGGTGTTTCGTGGAGATGATGAATCGCATGGTACGTGACCCTTCTTGTGCCATGTGGTTTCTTTCTGTGGCGTCTGATACAGGCGCGGCATGTGACAGAAACACAATTTTCTGCGTGACCAGAGTGGGATGAAGAAGCAGCTGTCGACACTGCAGCAGCTGATCTCGGTCATGGACCCCGAACTCTACCGACATCTTGGTCCGTTCATTCGTGCCCCGTGACATTGCCTCTCGATCGCTGACTCTCGCGCAGAAAAAACGGATGGGCTCAACCTCTTCTTCTGCTTCCGGTATGTTTCGGCGTGTTTCATGTGGCGTTCATGGCTTAATTGACATTGCTTCCCAGATGGATCCTCATATCATTCAAGCGCGAGTTCGCGTTCGAAGACGTTCTCCGGCTGTGGGAAGTCCTCTGGACCGACTACTACAGTACCCAATTCGTCCTCTTTGTCGCCCTCGCCGTTTTAGAATCCCACCGGGACGTGATCCTGCGATACCTTGTCGAGGTGCGCCACAATCAATCTCTTTGGCCATGCTTGCCACTCCTCTGACAAAGCCTTCATTTCTCCTCGATTGGTCTGCAGTTCGACGAGATTCTGAAGGTGCGATCCATTCCTGCCCATTTTGGGACCCTGCCTGACCTGCAGCACATGTTCCTTCCAGTATTGCAACGAGCTGAGCATGTCGATCGAGCTCGACAGCACGCTCGCACAAGCCGAGGTCCTCTTCCTGTCGTACTCTCAGCTTATCGCCGACATCGACCGGCGAGAAGCTGAGGACGCATCGGCGGACTCTAGAACGGCCATTCGACAACGACGTGCCGGCAACGTTAGCCGTGCGTCAGGGGAGGGACAACCGCAAGCGAAACGGTCGGTCGTCAGTGAAGAGCTGCGGGAGCTGTTGAACTCAGGGCAGTGACGTCTCGTGTATCATATCACCATGGACTTGTTGACTTGTGTTATTAGGTGTATTATATTGTACACGACCACTCACTTTAGACATCGCTCTAGACTCGCTATCAATGCGCACATGCATGCACGCTGTGCTGTACAGAATATATCTGGCGCCTTCCTCGTCTTTTTCCGTACCAACGGTACGACCGACCCAAACCGATACAGCTCTATCCTTACCTTGTGACGACCCATCTGCCTCCGGCCGTCCTTGCTTGCAGTTATAGCCATGGCGTAGGCGGTAATTGCCCTGCCGGCAGAATCAGCGTCTCGAACGTCGGCCAGGCCATCGTCGGGTCTCACTTCCAAGCTGCATCCTGGCAGCATAGCGGCGTGCTCGGAAGGGCGACGGGTTCACATGGAGATTTTGGGTTGGCATACCCTCGAAAGCCCCACCCAGGGACGTTACCGATCACTGAGATGAAGTTCACTCCAAGCACGGAGCAATTCCGCTCCAAGCCTTCTCTGAACCCCACTATGGAGCGCAGCGGTGAACAGCAAAGGAACCAGAGAACCGGAGCATGAATACATGCACGCGCAGCTATGCCCACCGCCCGTCACTATGCCAGCGAAAGGAAGATATGGCTAAACGCGTATGTACACTGCCGGTGAGTGGGCAAGGTTGTTACATATGTATCTTGTGAAGACGCCTACTACATGCAGGCTTATAAATGCACCGCTGACTGCGAGCATTGACTCCGCCTTCTCACCGAGACGTCTGGATGCCAAGTGTGCGCAGTCGCATGGTTCTATGTGCCAGCGTGCCGTCATCCGAAGGAGCTGGATGGATGCTCGCCGGTCACCGATTTGCTCCCAGGGCTGAAGCCAAGCAACGAGAGGCCCTCCCTAAAACGCAGGAGGTCGGAATGATGTAGATAGGCGGTCACCGCCCTGCGACGCGATGAACGGCCGAAGGATATACGCATGCAATGCAGAGCCCTGCAGTCATATCCCCGTAAGCTTCAAACCATGTCCCATTCCATTCGTTGTCACCCTGTCAACGCAGCCATTAGTGTTGACATAACAAGCAAGGTTTGTATACACTTCTGCATATACATACGTCACCGACTCCTGCAGCTGAATATATACTGGTGGTATCGAAAGTGAGCGAAGCAAAAAGCGTCACCTGAGCGATTCGAACACTCGCGGGCAAAGCCCAACCGCTAACAGCTACGAATAGCAGGCGATCCCGTTAACCACTCCGGCAAAGTGACGTTACCTAGCAATGTAAACAATTTCTCTATATCTAACACATGAAAGAAGGAGGTTCTGAAACCACAAGTACAGACGTTTTCCGCCTCGACTTCATTCTGGACATACTTCAAGCCTTCAAATCCTCTATGAACTGTGTCATGAACGCAACCAACTTGTCCACTTCCTGTTCGGTGATGGCATTGTAAAGTGAGACACGGATGCCTGGATGAAGAATGAGCCGCATTGTCAATGGCCCAAAGAGCATGCCTACCTCCGACCGACCTGCATAAACCAGTCAGCCATGCGAGCTCAGGAAGCATGCAGAAATGACACTGACCTGTGACCCTTGAGCCCCTTCATGCCGTCCTTCTCCGCGCCGTCCAAGAACCTCTTTTCTGCGCCCTCGCCGAGAACCTCGAAGACGGCGTTCATCCAGCTCTCCGAGCCCTGCTGCACCTTCCGCCGGAACACGCCCTTCTGCTCACCCTCCTGGATGGCCGCGTACAACTTCTCCGCCTTGTGCTTGTTGACGGCCTCGTAGTACGCCAGCCCGCCGTTCGCCTTCATGCGCTCCAGCACGAGCCCCGCGACGTAGATCGCCAACACGGAGGGCGTGTTGTAGAGGCTCTTCGAGTCCGTGAGGACCTTGTACGAGAGGATGAGCGGGACGGGCGTCGCGCCGAGCTGCGCCGCCGCGTCGACGTCGACGACGCAGTCCTCGCGGACGATGAGGATCGTCAGCCCCGCGGGCCCGATGTTCTTTTGCGCGCCCGCGTAGATGATCGCGTGGTCTGCGAGGCGGGGGATCGGCCGACACATGAACGACGACGAGTAATCCGCGACGAGGGGCACAAGCGCGCCGGTGGGCCGCAGGAGGTCGAACGGAAACGCGGCGGGGCTCTGCGCGTCGTGCGAGAACTCGACGCCGTCGACGGTCTCATTCTCGCAGTAGTAGATCAGCGCGGGGTCCGGCGAGAACTGGAACTCGGCGTGCGGGGGGATGTTGTCGAAGCTCTTCCCGTCCTTCGAGTACACGCGTGCGTCGACCACCGTGCGCACCGTCCCATGCCCTGCCGCGATGCGCCGCGCCTCCTCGGCGGCCTTCTTGCTCCACGAGCCGGTGACGACGTAGTCGAGCGTGGTCTCCTCGGGCTTCGCGTTCGGGTGGAGGAGGCGATGGCGCGCGAGGAGGTTAAGGACGACGGCGGAAAACTGCGCCGTGCCGCCGCCTTGGGTGAAGAGGATGCGGTGGGTGGGGGGCACATCGAGCTGCGTGCGGATGTTCTTCTCAAACTGGTCGATGAATGCCTGGAACTCCTTCGAGCGGTGGGAGATCTCGGCGATGCCGATGCCCGTCCCGTTGAAGTTGATGAGGCCCTTCTGCGCCTCCTCGAGCACTGAAAGAGGGAGCGCGGATGGGCCTGCGCCGAAATTGGCAACGCGTGTGGGGTCGCTGCTCATCGCTGTGTTCGTCTAGGGTGTCGAGGATGTCGAAGGGAACGCGAGGCGCGGAGACTTTTTGAGAGATCGTCGTGGTCGAAGACGAGAATCGGCACCAGCACGACTCGCAACGTCGCGTTTCCAGTGTGACTCGAGTCATAGCGATAGGTGCCTACTGGCCTGGCCTCGACCCCGGGATGTTGTGGGAAGCTTGTGCAAAATCTGGCGTTTCACAGAACGGTCGCTGTAGAATGACCTCCACGATGTCCCTGGGGAAGAACGCATTCGGGGGAATCTCGCGTATCCTGCACGCACATGCTGGGATGGAACAGTTCCGAATGCTTCGAAACACAGACACTGGCACCGCTGGACCTCTTTACGTCGACACAAATCATATCATCAGGGCATCTGAATACAGGGATACATCGTCATAAAGCACATCGCAGACGTAATATTCGTGAACAGCAGCAACGGCAGAAGCAGCAACAACAACAGCGACACTAGACGACGAGAACAATAACTACGAGCGCAACGATTCCGAAAGCTGATATGCGACAAGGTGGCGCTGGTAACTACATCGAGGAACAAACAATTGGAATGCGAAGAGCTCATACAAATGGGCAAACAAAGGGTTGGCTACGAACCATAAGAAGAAAACAGTAGATCGAATACCGCCCGAGCAACAGATCAGGACAGCGATAGATACCACGCCACGCCGGCGGCGGCGGCGGAAGGGGAATTAGAGAAGGGTGCATGATGTCCATCAGTAAGGTAGCAAGCAGAGTGTCGTCAGTGTCGAGGGAACATTGAGATCGTGCAGGTGGGAGATGAGAAGTGGGAATCGATCATGCGAGAAGAGAGCTGGTGGGAAGATGGATGGGAGATCTGTGACGCTGTGGCCGTACTCGAGGATGCAGCTTATTTGTGGGGCTCTTGGAGCCAATAAACACTTGAGATGCGGAGCAGAATGCCGGAACATATGTTAGATGGATGGGGGGAAACAGGATCCGATGGCGATGCTGGGAATGAATGCTGAGGGAGGGTTGAGGGTGAGACTTGCGAGGGCAATGAGAATGACAGTCGCGTACAGAAAATCCGATCCAGGAGAAACCCATCAAGGGGATGTGCCAACGTCGGTCGGCCATGACGGCTGCTCGAGAACATCCGATGGCAAGACCGGGCGGAGGTCGTGAAAGGCGACATCCGACGGAATAAATCGGTGCCGTGGAGGCGGGGTCTGGGGGGCTGGATCCGTGAAATCGTAGAGGCGGAAGAAAGGGAGAGGAACTCTGAAGCTGTCCTCCTCGTCCTTGCTCGGTGGAGGGGCGAGGGGATTGGAACGTAGCGATGTCTTCCGACGGCGTATAGGACCGGGTCCAGTGGACTGTTCTTCACTGGTGTCGAGGAGGGAGAGATCAGCAATGTCCCAGGGGTTGGCTGAGTCCGGCTCGATGGAGAGCGCAGAAATCCAGGGCAGATCGTCGAAGGATGTGAGAGGTCTGGAGAAGGTATTGATACAGCAATCCGATCGCGCGCAGTGGCGATGACGAGTAGAGCGCGATAAGTTACGGGTGAGGCCCCTGCGCCTCTTTGTAGGGCTACATGAAGGCTTAGACGATAACTGCGCGTTGGTTAATACGGAACCATCGGAGCGCGCATATAGTGAGCTCACTTTATGGAGACCAGTGTCCTCTGGCAGAACGTAGGGTGTCATGACGGGCTTCGGGCTTCCGAGGGCTCGAGGTTTGGGGAGGGACTGGGCAGGAGATGAGAAGGCGTCTCGAGGGAGCGTGTATGGACTCACATAGAACGTGTCGTCCACGACGGTCACAGGCCGAGAGTGGTTCCTCGGTAACGTGCGATTGAGGAAGAGGGCGGGCGCAAGGCGCGGCTGAGGGGCGGAGAGGGCGACCATTGTCGTCGGGGCAGCCAAGGGCGATGAGCAAATGGGGGAGCGGTGTGGTTTGGCGGCGGGTGTTTGGGCGTTGGATAATGATACACAAACAGAGGGGACGGGGTTTAAAAGGTTCAGAGGGGAGGCAGGGAAGGGGACATGGCGGGGAGGATACCGAGGGGGGAGAACAATGGGGGACGGATGAGAGGGCGAATCGGGCGGACGTCGCGACCAGGCGTATTAACCCGTCAAACTCAGACCTGCCCAAATAGGTCTCCCGCAGCCCCGGGCGCCCCTTCCCAAATCGGCCGCCACCCTCCTCCCATCGCGCCTGTCCAGTGTCACGCCCCAGCCCGACCCAGATCCTCCCGTGATGACCTCTACACACCAACGATCCACTCCAGACAGCGCCGCACACAGCCAATGTCTGAGACATGAGAATGCCCGAGAGTCCACGGAAATCCTCCGCGGCGCGTCCGTCGCCCGGACGCGAGTCCGCCAATGACGCACTGCGCAGCGTCACACCGAACGCGGTAACACGTCCAGAGTCACCTCGAGTAATCCTCGCCTATTCGGCGCGGCGGCAACGGTGCACATGCACCCTTCCCAAGTGCGCGCACCCAGTCGAAGCGCAATGTATGTAGTTACGCGCTTCCTACCAACTCCCATGACACCGTGCGCGCGTCCATTGTGTCCCATCCCTGGCTAGAATTGCATAAAAAACAACAGTCGCGTCTCCTCCAAATTGCCGTCGCTTCTAGCGTCCCATCTCATCTGAAGAGATTAAGATCAGATGCTCCTGATTTACTCATTTGCCCCGCAAACACCTCCGATTATCGCCTGCGACCCGCCATCAACCTGACATCCGGCATGTCCACATCCACCACATCCCGCCGGGACCTGTCGCTCGGGAACGGACCCCGGACGGACCAGCGGAATGTGCCTTGGATGTGCCTGCAAGTTGCAACCATATCAACGCGCCTCGGGTCGAGTCCCAACCTCTTCCCAGTCGAGCACCTTCGCCATTTTTCTCCCCGGCTTCTTTTCACGATTATCCGATATGCATTGTCCTTCGCTCCCCAGCTCACGGCGCCGACCGTATGTCGCATCACCCCTGACATATGAGAACATCCGCTGCTCATCCCTCGAACAGGAAACCCGGTGCGACTCATACGGCCGGAATTAAAGGAAGCTTAACCACATACCATACTCGTCGTTGCTGCAACGGGTTGACTCGGGTGGTGTAGCGTGACCTTCCGCGCTTCGGCGCAACCGACTCCGAGACATCGGCCGTAGTATTTGGTGATGAATTCGGCATAAGCACCGCAATTCAATCTGAACGTCGAACGTCAGCTTCGTCAAGAACGCGTACTCGTATATCCAGTGCCCTGTCATACCTGTATCCCCATGCTGCCACGGCATCTTTCGTACACGGCTGTGCAGGGTGAGTACCATCTCTCCATGGCATCGAAGCTTCCTCTCCTGTGCAGTTGCGGCGTGATAGGGCGCGCGCTGCGTTCCCAGTCGCGACGAACCAACCATGCACCTGCGCTAACACCGGCCTTCCCCAGCTGCAAGCCGCCGCTCTCTCACCGTCGCCGTATCATCCATATGCCGTGGTGGCGTCACGCACCGGGACATCTATTCGCGACGCCACCACCACTCGTCGTCTTCGGATTCCAGAGCCAACTCGCCTCTCACGCCCGCGGACGTCGCCGCCCTCGACCGCTGGATCAGCGCCGAGAAACGATTGGTTCTCCACGACACCCTCCGGCCTGAACACCTCGCCGATCTGTACGTCACCCTTCCTACACGCGATGGGACGCGGGAGCCCTTGCCGGGGTACGCCCCGCCACAGGAGGGCGACGAACTGGGCTACGGACACCACCTCGCGTTCTTCCATCCAAGGAACCCGGAGAAATTTCTGCGCTGGGACGGCACCGACGTCGACTTCAGCCCATCAAAGCCGTTCACGCGGCGCATGTGGGCGGGTGGCCGCATGGAATGGAAACGGGCGCTGCATGTAGGAGACAGGGCGGAGGCGGTCTCGACGATTGCATCCGCGGCGAAGAAGGGTTTCGGCATGGGCGAAACAGGGGCGCCCATGGTGTTCGTGAAACAGAAGATTGAGTACCGGAAACAGGGTGGGGGCGAGGTGTGCATCGAAGAGGAAAGATCGCACGTGTACCTGGCCATGGCTGGCATTAGGCGGGAACCGAAAGAAGGTGAGCATTCAGTGGTCCGAGGCCCGAGGGCAGCATGACGAGAACGAACGAGTGTTCGCGCGACTGACTTCTCTGAATTGTGTGTGCAGTGAAGGGGTTGCCTAGGCCCGACTTCATGTTCGAGTTCTTGCCGACGCCGACGACGCTCTTCCGATTCTCTGCACTCACCTTCAATGGGCACTACATCCACCTCGATAAAGATTATGCACGGAAGTCCGAGGGATATCCGGGTAGATTTGCTGTGTCATTAGTGGTGATTGGACGCTGACCATGTGGTCGAAGAGAGACTCGTCCACGGGCCGTTAACGGCATTGATGCTATTAGACACTACCGCGCTTCAAGTTCCTGGGAGAGCTTTCAAGACGTTTGAATATCGTGCGGTGAATCCAATTGCTGTCAATCGGCGAGTCAGGATCAACGGCGTACAAGAGGACGAGGACACCATACGCGTTTGGGCGGAGGTTGAAGAAGCTGAGAGTGGTCGCCAGGTGGTTGGCATGGTCGGTAAAATCGCCTTGGATATCGCATGATGACTTTGTTCAGTCGAGGGAGTTTGCTTGGAACGCACGGATAGGCTATCGTGGCAATCAAAGACGTTTCTTGAAAGTAAACCACCACAGGCAGACCTGTGATGGTGAGGCGGAAGCGATGAATATGACGACGACGCGCTGGATGGGATCCTACGTAATGGGGATGCGGACATTGCATTCTTCAACAACAACTGCTCCAAGGTGTGTGAGTATATTTTCATTCAGGTAGAAAGGCATGCGTGTATGCGTACACCTTAGGACAGCGGTCCCGAGTACTTTTTACCGCCCACCAGTCCGATCCTTTATCGCTGCAAGTGACGGTCCTGTTAGTCTTTCCACAATACAAGACAATGGAAGGTGTCACGTACGACAATACAGAGACATTGACATACAAGCGAGGGTTGAGCTGCTCCCTTGCAAGTCTCGCGCGATCGCGATCAAGATCGACAGCGGCCACCAGCGCGACCGCGACGCGCCTGTGGCAGTCAACAAACGCGTTCTCCACGTGACTTTGTTGATCCCTTTAAAGCCCTCGACGCGACTCGACGACTCGCCCAACTCTCTTTCCCTCCTTCCACCACCTCACCACCCAACTTCTCGCTCACTCAAGGTGTGTATCGAGCTGCGAAGCATAAGTATTTAGTGGTGCATACTCATCGGAAGTCACAGACTATTCCAAATGGCCCCCAAGGTATGCTACGGTGGTCAAGCCACATTCGAAGCTTCTCGTACTCAAACACGTCTCCTGCAGCCCGCTTCCTCTGCATCCAAGGCCCCCGCGTCCACGGCGCAGAAGGCCCCTGTCAAGGCCGAGTCCAAGTCCAAGGCGAAGGCGAAGGCTGCCAAGTCGACCGCGTCTGCCGGCCCTGACGGCGAGAAGAAGAAGCGCAAGAAAGCCCGCAAGGAGACCTGGAGCTCGTACGTGTACAAGGGTGCGTGCCTCGCTTTGTGGCTCGCGATGGCGGATGGTTGACGCGTCCGGTTGGTCGGTGCAGTGCTCAAGCAGGTGCACCCCGACACGGGTATATCCAACAAGGCGATGGCTATCCTCAACTCCTTCGTCAACGACATCTTCGAGCGCATCGCGACCGAGGCTTCAAGTAAGCTGCTACCATTGGATTGAAAGCTGTACTGTTCTCAACATTAGATGTGTAGAACTCTCGCAGTACTCCAAGAAGTCGACCATCTCTTCTCGGGAGATCCAGACCGCTGTCCGGCTCATCCTTCCGGGCGAGTTGGCCAAGCACGCCATCTCCGAAGGCACAAAGTCTGTGACGAGTACGTATATTCAGTTGAACTTATGCGCCATCTCGAGCTAACAAGCTCGCAGAGTACTCATCCAGCCAGAAGTAAACCTTAATGGTTTACCACACCTTGCACTATCTGTTGCATATTCTACACATGTATTACATAGATTTGTTTTAATATGTCGTATGCTGTCCCGAATATATGACTTGGATTGGAGAAATTGGAGTATGAACATCATGGAGTGTGTGGAAGCGAGCGTTACGACAGGGCAGGGAGATTGAACACAGCTCAGAAACCTTGGAAGCACGAACATGAATAACGATACTGTCAAGAGATCACAAACGACTATAACACACCGTACTTGTTCCCAGCCTCCTTGCGATTCCGCCTGCCTTGGGCGATCTGCTCCTCCAACGACTCCCGGTTCTGGTATGCCTCCGTGAGCAGAGTCGAAAGCTGATGCCTTGACCGTGCTCTTCCCCCGAGCGCAGCACCCTACCCAGGTTCAGCACAGCTTCGAAGTTCAGCAGGACCCATCGCACCTTGATGTTCATCTTGGGAGCCACAGGCACCTCTGCAGAACCAGTAGTGAGTGCCTTCCTCTCCTCCCGCTCCTGAATGTCCTGTTTCGCCTTCTCCATCTCCTTTAGCGCATTCACCTCCTCCGCGTGGTCCTCCGCGCCCTCGAAACCTTTCATCGTGCCCTTCTCCAACGCCCTGACGTGTGCGTCGTACTCCTTCTTCCACTTATCGTAGAACTTCTTGTAATACGGGGGGTCATACGCAGCCCACTGACCAGAAGGGAGCATATAGTATCCGGGGTAGGGGTCTTCGGGTGTAGGTTCTGGCGGTTTGAATTCTTGGACTGAGGGTGCAGCGGTGAAAGAGAAGAGGCCCGGGGCCGACGACACTGGTGGCGCTGGCGAAACGGACGGTCTGGAGGAGCTGGCTTGCGATGACGGCGACGAACCTATGTGTCTTGTTAAACAGGCGCAACAAAGAACCAGTGTATTCCACGCACCGAGGGAGAAGAAATCTATGGTTGGGGCTGACGATACAGCCGGACGCGAGACGGGCACGGAATACTTCTCCTCCACGGAGACGTTCGCCTTTCCCCGCTTGACTGAGGTGGGCATAAATGGTAGTGGTGACGGTTTCGTATCCTCCTCCTTCTCCTCTAAAATGGCCGAATAAGACGAGTCGAGGGTATCGGCCTGTCGAGCACCATCCTCATCCTCTTCCGCATCCTCCACGGTGATCACCCGGCTTGGCTGCCTCGGTGCGCTTTTGAAGATCAGGCCAGGTCCCCGTCCTCCACCGAGTACTCGCTCAGGTGCAGCTAGGACAGGAGCCTTGTTTTTCGGAGCAGGAAGCATGGAGAGCAGCGCAGATGAGCGAGCCCCAGATTCTAGCCGGGGCTTCTTCGCGGCGGGTCGTTCGTCATCGTCGGAGTTGGCGTCATCGGCATCCTTGGGTAGACGTGGAAGTCCAATAGCAATCTTCTTGGCCTTCTTAGTTTTCGGTGGAGGCAGAGAGATACCAGAGGACGACTTTGATGATGATGCAGCACCGGAGGGTGGAGAGAGAGACAAGCTCAATTTCTTCGCAGGAGCGGGAAGCTTACTCGTCAAAGACGAGCCCTTGGACGTAGGTAGGGTTGGCTGCACAGTATCTTTGTCGCTTCCGGCATCGCTGTCACTACCGTAGCTTTCGACGTCGAGCATGATGAAGGGGAGTGGTGAGGGTGGTCGTTCGGCTGTGCCCGAGCATGGTTCGAGCCACAAGCAAGACGCGCCTCGCACGCGTCACGGTTTTGCGCTCTTGTTCTCTCTGCACCTCGCTTTCCCCCTCTTTCCCCTCACCGTCGCCTGTGGCGCGCGCGAACACTAACCATGGCGACCTTCTCTCCCGCCCCGCGGCGCCCCGCACGCTATTCCTCCATGGGCATGTCCCCTTCGCCACCCAGGCAGGGTCAGAACAGGCGATTTCGCGCTGGAAGCACTCAGCCACAGTCGCGGTTCTCCACACCCGCGCGACGTGGGGATCCTCTGGCTCCCGTGAGGGACGATGATTCTATACTATCGGGGTCGAGAATGGATGTGGACGAGGAGGGTTCGGAGATATTCGAGCGGGGGTCAAGAACGGATACTATATTTTCCAAGTCGAAGGAGATGACGGTGACGTTCTATGCCCAGCTCCCTGTCGAGGTCAGGCAAGCACTCCGCAATGCAGGTGCGTTGCGGGTATCTGTATTTTTGCTCTGGGTGTCTAATACCTGTTGTAGACTTCTTTAGGGAAGGGTACACGGGAGACGTCGACCCCGTTACTGGCTTCGCCGTGGTGGCTTCCTTGAATACATGCTACGTCTGGAAGTACAGTCAGGTTCGTCCTTTCTCTACTTGCGTGCCAAGCATGAATTCAACATCCAGCACTTAGGCCTTGACCGGTACTCCAACATGCTACATCTTCAGTTGCCCGATGGAGCCTTTCCCCCCACCAATGACTACACCGTTTCATGTCCTTGTTCCGTACGGCGCGCAGCGCGAACCTGGACTCATCATCGGCTCGAATATCGGCCAAGTTCGCTTCTGGGACAGCATTGGTATGGGTTTGGCAGGGGGCGAGAACTACACACTCTCAAACCTGGACTTAACGGAGGGAGAGTGTGTTACTAGTCTCATCCGCGCGGACGTAAGTGATTTTAGTTTCTGTCTTCCTACCTAATGGATGTGAATACGTCTCTTGAATCCAGGCGCAAACGTTCATCATCTCGTCTTCTGCTGGACGGCTGTTTCGATTGGTGGTGTCCTCTTCCGGCGGGAAGTACCACCTCTCGCATCATGCCTTCAGCCGACCGTCGTCATCCCTATCCTTAACTCGCCTTTTCCCTGGGTTCTGGTCCGCTCAGGCACTTCAACCTCAACCCGGGAATATCAATGCGGTCGCCGTGTGCAGCCTGACTCGGGGTGCCACTGGCCGTCTAGTCTGGGCTCTTGTGGATACAAGGCTGCAACAGTGGAACATGTCGATTGAAGGCTGGGAGGAATTACTGTTGGAAGAAGACATCGGAGAACAGACTCGAGAGGCTCTTTGGAACCAGTTCCCCAATGCACCGAGAGAGGACGTAGAACTAGACGTTGAGCTTTTGGACTTGAAGATGCAGGGGTTGGTGTCTTCACACCATAGTCAAATTATTCTGCTAACCAGGCTACTAATACCCACAGGCACAACGACATCGTTCTCCTCGTTTCGTTTGCGGGCCAAGAGGACGATGTGCCTATGGAAGAGGCCACACATCCTCGCCGCGTGTACGCTATCATCTCCATCAGACACCTTCCTGGCGTTTTCCAGGTTCTGAAAGTGCAAGCTGTACCATACCAAAGCGTGAGTCGTTCAATACTTCTATCTCTGTATCTATATGTTCATCCATGCGCAGACATCCAGTTCCGGCGCGCCTACGCATCCGAGACTGCAGATTGTTGTGCCCGAGAAGCTAGTTGCTATACAGTTTGGTGACGCGGTAACAATCTGCGCGCAAGGTGAGAGTGACGTGATGCAAGGGTTGTCATTCGGCTTACCCATGTCGTTTGACGAACCGCAGAGAACGAGTATATGGACCGACTGGAACTCAGGTCGTCAACCGATCGTACCCTCGGCGTTGGCGTTGTCGAAAAGGAAGCCTCGTTGCTGGTCCTCACCGCGGCGACCATGATGAAGACAGAGATTGACCTGGATGAGGTTGCTCAGTTCCATCCCGAGTACGTTTCTTCTGAAGTTCTAGATTGAGAGAGCTTTGGTAACCTTTATTCAGGACTGGTCGTGCCAACTTGATCAAATCCACAATGAGCAAGGCGATCCTGTATGGTTCGCTACCTGAAGTGTGTAGTCGGAAGGCCACCCGAAGTCTTCTTCACTAATATTGATCTTGATAGAATCCGCTGCACTTCAGCTTCCCACCAGAGATCGACGAGGAGGCACTCATGGCCGGTGCTGAACAACTGAGCGAGGCGGTCCTGGAATCGGGTACATTTCCATTCAAAAACTAAATTTGCCAGACGCTCACAGAAAAGAGTCGACCTTAGATCGTGAAGTCGTACGCGCTCACCACGACCTTCACGCTCAAATGACTGGCCGTAAGGAGCGCCTGAGCTTCCTTATCAAGTTCATTAATGACAACTCGGTGTTGACTAAGGTACGTTCCTAGCAATAACGTCATGGTAGTCATTGACCCCTTGCGCGTAGATGTCCCAACGGAGTCGCCAAACGTTGGCCACAGATGCGGAAAAGCTCTATGCCGCTCACCAGCTATGGTTGCGTCATAATGAGTCCCCCAGGTCAGTTCATATCACGTCACTCCTTGAACCGTGTTGACGATTTTCGTATTGCAGGTCTGGTCGTTCTCGTGGCCTCCTCCAGGAAGCTGTCGACCGCTATATGAACGCTATCGGCGAGGATCATCACGAAGACTGTCTTCGCGCGTTCCTCAGACTGCGTGTGCGAGATATCGGGGGTCTCCTTCCTCAGGTCGCCGAACTGGTTCACCAATCAGCGTCAACTCTGGACGGGAAGTCTGCTAAGATCATCCCCCATGCGAACCAGATAGTTCTAGTATGTGTTTCGCCTCGATATCCATTTTCCTATTCCCTCATCGACGGTCACAAATAGACAATGCTCCAATCCGCGCATAGCTATCGCGTGTTCAACTTGGGCGTGTACGGGATTGGAGTGAATGAACCTATGATTGACCCCTGGACAAGCCAGCCGAACGTCATTGACATGGTCCACGAACTATTCCGTCTTACGACTCAGCTCGCGGAGGCAGGTAATGACGATCCAGATGCCGCCGGTGCCAAGAGGTTGCCTAGGTCCCAGCTGCCAGAGCTAGCGTCGACCCTGTTCCGATGCATCCAAGAGCGGCTCGATTGGTTGGGTAGCCCTAGCGCTGCAGGGCAGACGGGAGTGGGGAGGGAACAGTCTGAGCTGGAACAGACATTCCGCCAGCTCCGTCCCGAGGTTCTGGAAACCCTTCGTGAGTCTTGTATGGTAAAACGTCCAGCATGACGCTGAATATAGGGATCTATAGGGCGGAATGACTTCGCCAACGACGCATTCAAGCTCGCAGAGGACTACCACGATTTCCGGAGCCTCGCGTCTTTGTGTCACACGGGCAAGGTTTATCCTCCACAGGAGAATCCCAATGCTGCACGCATTGAAGCATACATCGAGAAGTTCAAGGAGGCGTTCACGACGGAGCTTTACCAATGGTACATCGAACACGGCGAGCTGCGCACCATGTTCGCGCAGCACAACCACGTCGAATACATGGACCTCTTCTTCACCGAGCACCCGCACCCTGGCATTTCCTGGTTGCATGACCTCGGTCGCGGTCGTTACGCTCTCGCATCCCAGGCGTTACAGTCAGAGGCAGGACATGCATCGGAGATCGTTTCCGCGCAGGTGAGTTCTCGAGCCTCCATGAGCCTGTTGCAAGTGAGTATTGACTCGACTATGCAGCTCATGCTCAGCGTTGGCAAACTTTCGCACCTTGCGCAGCTGCACGAAGGCGAGACCTCCGTCAGTCAAGATGTCCTGGACGGTGCGTTGTTCTATTCAACAACGGCTGTAGAGTGATACTGATATGTTTGTATGATAGTCTTCCACGATGGCTTGGACTTCGTCAGCGTGCACGAGACCATTGTCGAAGACCTGAAGAAAGCCCTTGCCTCTGTCCGCCAACGGCAATCGCTGGAGATGCAGGTCGAGACGGTTGCCCAGAAGAAGGCAACGAACCTTGGGAATCGTCGAGCCCTCTATAATGTGAGGACACACTCGTGGGATCTGCTTTGGACGTTACTAACACTAGTGACAGGCGTTCAAGCACCTCGTTCGCTTGCTGCTGCAAGGCAAAGCACTGTCCGTTGAGGACATGGCGGACGTCCTGACCCTGAAGGACAACTTCGACCGCGTGGAAGATTACGCAACCGCACTGCATCTCTTAGCTCATGCTGAGGTATGTCACAACGTTGTTGCCTCATTCTCGACCCTGAACTTATCTTCCGTCCCAGAACATCCCCAGCGAGCGAAGATTACATGCGTTCCAGAACGTCTGGCGACGAATCTTCGTACACGATGAGTGAGTCATTTCCTTATTCCCATATTGATTTCTTGTCTGACATTCGTCGTACAGCTGGAACATGATCCGCCAGACCACCGGCGTGACCGACGAAGAACTGACCGAACGGCTCCGCAGCACGGCCCTCTACGCCGCACTGCAGGCCATCGCGGACAAAAGCCACTGTCCGCAAGGGTATAAGCTCACGCCCGAGGAGGTGGTGGATATCCCTCCACAGGAAGAGATTGAGCTCCGCTGGCCGAGCATGTCCCCCGAAGAGATCATCGCTATCGCGCGCGACTACGAGCGAGACAGCAGGGCGCTGGAGGACCTCGACCTGATGGGCATTTACCAGAGCGTAGAGCAGATCGCGAACCAGGACCTCGGCCTTCCGGACAACTAATACGCACTGTACGGGCCCGGACGTTTGTTTGTCGGGCTGCCCAAAATGTAGATCGTTTCTTGTACCTCGCTGTAATAATCCAACCGTCTCGAGTGCTTCGGACGCGCGCACGACGGGGCCGCAGCAAGGTCTCTCTGTTCACCTGAATGGATGCATGATACGGGACACGAACTTCTCGTATTGTACGCGGGCCCCCAGAGCGATCGTCGCCCAATTGCGCCGCCGCATTTCCTCGCCATACTCGTCCAGCCGTTTGCGCTCCTGTGCGACCCAGCGGCGGTAGAACTCAGAAAGGGCGACTTCGCGCTGCTCCGGCGTAGTTTCTTCTGGCAGGCTCCGCAAGACCGCCTCCTTTGCGCCATAGAAGCGGGTGTTGGACTTTGGGAGGTTGCGCGACCCCGGTGGTGAGCGGGCAAGGACAAGCATTCACGGGCAAATCGCGCACCTCCTTCCAGAACTGATGGTTGAACGCGTCAAGCTCCTGCCTCTGCATCTTCCACTGGTACTCTCGAGTGTCCCCCGTGAACTCCTTGAGCGAATAGGGATGCCGGGTTTCCGGAGGAGGTGGAGGCGCATCGTCGTAAATGACGGGACGCAGATGGGAGACCGGGTCCGGAGGGCCAACTAAGTGTTGGCGGGCCGCCGACGGATGAAATGGCCGGACGTGAGCATGTCTGAGACTCAGGGTTGATGATGTGAGTGCTCGAGGGAGCCTGAGCATGGCGGTCCCTGAGAGAGAGGTGGGAAACGGCTATCACGAGCAGAACGGGCATACGGCCCTGGCGCGCGCTCGACGCGTTCCCCAACCCGGGACTAGGGCGAAGAGGCAGCGGAAAAGGACGTCGACGATTATAAGGCAGGTCTGGGCACATTAGGGACAGCGATGTGGTGAGCTGCGGTACGTAGTTGCTAGTATCTATATGTCCAAGTCTATCCGACAATCTAGTGCTTCTCGCCCGCCTTCTCCTTCTCCAGAGTCTCTGCTCCATCCTTCGCCTTCTCCTCCGGCTTGTGCGCCCATTCGGACGAAGGCGCGAGAGCACTCGCGGCAAACCATGACCCCGCAAAAATGCCAAGCAAGACGTACAAGCCCGTCTTCTCGTCCCCATCAAGCGTCCGGGAGTAACTCCTCTCTTGGCCGCCAGACGTCTCTGTCTTCGCCGCTACGTCATATTGGACGTGCTCGGAACGGGTCAGTTTGAAGCTGGGTGGGAGGCCTAGGTCGTTCGCCATGCCCGCCAGGAGCTTTCCAAATTCCGACTTGGGCTCAGGGCGAACCTGCGAGGGGGCAGGGGCGGATGCCGCGGTATTGGGGCTGTAGACATCGTACGAGGGACCGCCACCTGGGAGGATTGTGTCGCCACCAACGACCACCACCTTAGGACCGGTCGAAGGCTCGGGTGCGGGGGGCGCAGACTCATGCCTCAGTTTGGAAGACTCCCAGAGGTCGGGGACAAACGGCTAGCACGGGAATGCGGATGAGAAGGTCGACCTGTAAAACGGAACGAGAAAAGGGCGCACAATTGCGACAGGTGCTTCGGGCTCGCTTTGAGAATAGATGGGGATCTTGACATCCATTTGATACTTTGGATGCGTCGGCGCAGCGGTGAAAGGGATGCCAGGGACTTCTGTGGGCGACTCTATGATAGGAGTCGAGGAGAGGGTGGATGCCGCGCGTGCGTGGGGTGCTACCGAGGCAGGCTCAGACGCAAAGACATTTTTGTGCTCATCCTGCTGAAGGCGCACAATTAAAGTGGCCTTGTTTCCCGTGCTTCACATTTTCAGAGGTGTTAGCGAGACACGCAAGTGCACAGAGAAAAGGGCGACGTACGAAGTGAGCCCGCGCTTCCTGGCCTCCTTTCTCAGCTCGCCCACAGTTTCATTCTCCCATGCTTTTGTCAAGAGGACGGTGGAGACGAAGCTGCGCCTCTGAGACGCGATAGCCTGTCGGAGGGGGACGCGGAGGGCGGCACGGTGCATGGTGGACAGAGTCTGAAGAGAAATCAGGACCGGGCACCTGAGACGTAGCGTAGGCGGTTAGACGCCCATGTGTGAGATCATCGTCGCCTCGCAACTCCGATTACTATGGCTTTGTACCAAACGTCGACGTCAATGACCGACGGTCGACAACTACTTGACAACCAGATTTAGGATGGGTATTAGTACGTAGCTCCTACAGTTTATAAACCTGACAAGTAATCATGTTTACGACTTCAGGAACTCCACCACAAGCTTGTTGTAATGCTCGCGCTCCTCCCAGAATGGTGTGTGGCTCGACTGCTCGAACGTGACCCACTTCACCTGGCGGATCCGTTGGAAGAACGGCGCGACCACAAAGTCCTGTGCAATATCCTTCCGCCCGTTTATGACGAACGTAGGAGCGCGTACCATGTGAAGGCGGTCAATAATGGACCAGTTATCCAGGATCCTACGGCAAATGTGAGTCACTATAGGAAGCTTGAAGTACAACGGTACAGGGACTTACCCAGCACTGGCCACCGTAGGGTCGCCGTCGTCTCCAAAGACTCGATCCAAGGAATACGCTAGCTCCTTGGGGAAAGGCTGGACCGTACATCCATAGCGAGCATGGAATTCCTTCAGCGCAGCTTGGTACGCCTTCGGGTTCTTCATGCCCGCCATGAGTCCTTCCTGGACCTCCTTGGGGAATGACTGCGCGAGCAGGGCGTTCGACTGGCCCCACAAGCTCGCCGCGGCCAGCGAGTTCGTGATGACGAGCTTCTTCAGCCCGGCAGGCTGTCTGCGAACCTCGAACTCCGATGCGATGATTCCGCCCCACGAATGGCCCAGGAGGTTGAAATCATCGTGGATGTCGAAATGCTTCAGGAGGTTGTCAAGCTCGTCAATGAAGAGATCGATGGTCCAGAAGGTCGGCGGCTTCGACTTCAGGTGAGTGGAACGTGAATTTCCGATTTGGTCGTAGAAGATGGTAGGAATATCGGCGTCAGCCATGTCGGAGAGCGGGAGGAGGTAGTCGTGTGAGAGCCCAGGACCGCCATGGAGGACAACGAGGGGTGTGTTTGTGCGGTGTGCGAGATTACCGAAGACTTTGTAGTAAGTCTGGTACGTCTCGCCGCGGTAGGTGAAGGGGATGAAGCCTTCGGTAACAGAAGCGTCGGTAGTTACCGCCTGCATATCTAGTGTTGGCGAAAGGCATTAGCGATGCCGCGTGAGTACAGTGCCAACAGTCCATGGCCAGCTAGGTGTGGGACTTACCGTGCTCCGGACGGAGGGAAGGGGAACAAGACTGTGGACGATGAATGAAGCCTGAGGTTCCTGCCGTACCTTATATATAAGCAGGGTGGGCTGTGCTCGACAGTGGGTAGCCGTCTGGTCCCTGTCAGCATGGATTAAATCACGTTGGGCGTCAGAATGTGCTCGATGCGTGCCACCAGAAGCGTGCCAATGGTTCTTGCATCTATGGAGCGCTCGCGAGTCGGCCTTCAGACCAAGACCAAAATGCCGATCCGAACTTGAACGGGTGCAATGCGCATCACTTCTCCGAAATAGATTGTTATTCAGAGGGGGCTCCATTTGTTCCTCTGTAGGGGCCAAGGACAAGGAGTTAGGGGGAGTGGAAAGAGCCGGGTGTCTAAATATGCATATGAATGTCCGCCCAATTGTACTAAGGTAAAAAGCACCGTGTTGAATGGAAGTAGTCATGGAAAATAGGAGGACATACCGTTAAGTAACACCTGGTTTACTTTCGCCTCGAACTAGTTGCGATATCTGTTTCAAGTCACCAGTGTGGTGCTCTGCCAGACAGGCGTTCAGTATAGTGTCCTGAATTGGCAGCGATCTGGGCGCTTTTCCTCGGCTTTTATTCCGTGGTGGTCCGCGATACTGTTCTTGTACCCACGAGTAGTTAAGTAGGTAACTTAGGTTGTTGGATGGGGAAATCCTCGCCGCGAGGAGGATGCATGAACCTTCCCGCGATTCAGAGTCCGCGGGGCACGTGGTATTCCGGATAGCATGACAGTCGACGTCAGAGGCAGCCTGTTGGTATCGAGTGCGCGAGCCCTCTGAGCCCTTCAGCAACGCGCAATGCCTGGGATTGCACTGGCTTGTGGGTAGAGGGTGAGTGGAGAGAGCTACAGCCTCAGGCTATCTATCACCATCGCTGATACCAATCGTGAACAATCTTTCCTACAGAGCCCGTCTTTTATTCCGCCTTCAATCTTTGTTGCCTCGTGTTGCCGCCGCCTCGTGTTCCCCTCATCCTGATCGTCTCGCTGACTCCATCTAGTCCATATTAATCCCGCTCGTCCTCGCTTTCCGACTTCCACATATCCCTTCTCCCTTCCTCTCCTTCCTTCTCCTCCCTCCTTCCTGTCCGCGAGATGTTGCTCTCTCCTGCGTGAGTGCGACTTGCCGATAACTTACACGCCGTCGTAATCTGATCACTGGTAGCTTCGACAGCAACTCGAATGCGAGCCTCGCCACCTCACAGGGGTTCTGGAACAGGTTCAAGACTCCGAAAGTCAACAAGGACGCAGAGCGGCAGGCTCAGCTTGCCCTCTCCCGGCAACGCCTCCTCACGCTCGTTTTCGATGACATGGAGACAATAAAATTAGTGAGTACTCTTATAAGCATCTCTCAGCGACCCGCGTCACTGAATATCGTTCGTCCAGCTTCCCGATAGCCTTCATGTGAGTTTCGGAATCACGATTTGCACTTTGGGTATGAGTTTTCATATCTCACGTATGCCAGACTTTGGACGAACTTGCAAGAGATTGGATCAAGCCTCCACCTGAACTGCCACTGGCTCTAAGGGTTCCTATCGAGTTCGCTTCCTTCCAAGCAGCGGTGTGTGTTCTTGTTCATCACGTCCTGCGGCTTTCTGACTGGAGTTCGTACCAGCGATTGGTCGCTGGTCCTTATATTTATGTATGCCCCCTCGAACCTCCCTTGGTTACCTGGTGCTGAGTCAGTGCGTAGCTGACGAGCGAGGACTCGTATCAAATCGCGATCGCGGGCGTCCAAGGATTACGAGTCGAGATTGTTTGCGACTCTCCACCGCCGCCAGATGAACCTCCGTGAGTGCTGTGGGATCCCATGATTGAGCATACATTGACATACCTCGCCTTCATAGTCCGCCCCCGTACGTTTTTTCGTCTGTCAAGGGCCCTGCAATCGCTGACCGTCCCACAGACCGCCGCCTGTCTTGGAGATGCCCGGCACATTCAGCCTAGAACTTTCGCCGGGGCAGCACGTAGCGCTGGACACCGTGATTACCTCCGACGAGCTGGACATGGCAAGAATGGAGGATGGCACGACGGTGGACGGTGTCTTCTGGGGGAAGCTCGACATTGTGCACGACGGGGATGTGCACAAGATGGAGTTTTCTGGCACACGCATTCAGAACACCGAAAATGTCTCCACCGACCTCATCATCGACTCTCGCGTCATCAACAAGCTCGCTGTGGTCGCCAAGCCAGCGACGGCCAAGTGTCATTTGAGCATCCTTGCCCCCTCACAGCAGTATGCAGACGTGATCCTATCGTTCTCCGCCCTCTGGAAGATGGGCGTGAGCTGGCCCCCAGCGGAAATGGTCCCGGACAATCCCAACAAGGTCAAATGGTTCCTCCGGGTGCACCCTGGTGGTGCCGTTGAACACTTCGAGACCGAGATGACGGCAACGTCGCTGTACTACGAGGCAATGTGAGTCCTTCGCGCCGCTATTACGTTGTCCTTCACTGATCTGTCCATCTATCTACCTACGTTAGCCCCGAGCCCGGCATGCTTGATCCTCAAGAGTTCATTGCACCCCGAAATGGATTCGCAATGTCCTTCCGCGACTTCGTGCCTCACCTCATGCGCGTGCTGGATCAGCTAGGGATGTCCCTCTTCGCCCGCACTACCTTCATTAAGTCGGTCACGTTTCCCCTATTCGTCCCCCATTTGCCCGGTCTGACTGCATCGCTCCACAGCAACAACATGGGTGTCTTCTCCGCCCACCGCAACATTGCGTATCGGTTTATGTCTCCAAGCAAG
Organism: Ganoderma leucocontextum; assembly: GCA_020736865.1. NCBI lineage: Eukaryota > Fungi > Basidiomycota > Agaricomycetes > Polyporales > Polyporaceae > Ganoderma > Ganoderma leucocontextum. The sequence goes on along the minus strand of JAHKGY010000003.1, from coordinate 1,936,868 downwards.
ATCGCGGCTGCGATCGATATCTCCGTCACTGTCGAAAACTGCGTGTTTACACGTTTGTTCCTCATGTTCCGCGGCGTTACCGACGACGAGCTCGGTATCTTCTCCGGCGCCGGGGAGAAGGAGGCGAACGCGATGAATTGGCGCGAGATCGTCGGCTGGTCTGAGCTCTCCAAGGACCAGACACACTTCCGCGTCTTGGAGACCTCTGTGCTCGAGGTGGTGTAGAATTCTCTGTTTATCCTCGACTTCGCTTTCGTTGCTGCGTTCTCTCCGAATTGTGAATCCTTCCCTGCTGTTTTCTTCTTTGCGATATCCTTGTCACTTCCTGTTTGATACCTCCTCACGTCATGTTGTTTCCATGTATTGTGCATAGTAGTTTCTCCCTCTTCCGACGGCCTGCTTCCCTGGTACGGTCCCCCGTAGTCTTATCGCTCAATTAGTGTCGTATCCTGTATTATGGCCGCCCAAGTCCCCCTTCCATCCGCATATACTCGCTTCACTTGATGACCCCTCCCCGTGTGCCATGTCGCTAATTCTTCCTTACTATCCACTTACGACCGGAATACCTTACTGTCTTCCCCACTCGGACAGTCTCTGCCCTGCTTGCTATCTTTGCTGTCGTCTGTAGTTCCACCTGATCATGACCATATGTAGCCGTGGCACGTCTCTCCGTCCATACTTTCTGTACTGTGTACATAATGGATATTTCTGTACTGATTTCAATCTCTTGTCCCGATAATGCAGGGAACCCAAACAACATCCCGCAGTGACGTCGTGTCTTCAATTCAAATCCACACGCCCTGGGCGTAAGCGGCGCATAAGCATTCTAGATATTTAGCCGGCCAGGGCACTAGAGGGAGCCTGATCAATATGTCATGGAATCGAATCGCGTCGCCCATCGACATGCTTCTAGCAACTGTACCCACTCTCTCACTCCGCTCTCACCACCTCCGTCTCCCTCTCATCCCTGCACACGTCTTCTGCCCTCGGATAACCAGCGATGAGTGTCCCAGGGCGTTCAGATGCAGAGTACTTTCACCACGGGTGCGTCCCCGCCGTTGCGATCGACGCGCCCAGTGCGCTTAAACACGAGCTCTGCATGGCTGACCCGGTTGTGCCTTCGTCCCGCAGGAAGGAAGCCTCGTCCGGCTCGCTGCACAACAGAGCGGGCACGCCCTCTCGCAATGGCCAGCCGACCGAGGAGTACTACGATGACGACGATGAGCTGTTCGACGAGCCCTACTCGCATGAGCGGCTGCCGACGGAGCCACAGCGACTGGACGTCGAGCTGCCGGAGGCCGATCTCGACCTCACCATGACGTTCAACTCGATCCTCGAAGCGGTCAAGCCTTCTGGCGAGCAGGAGTGAGTGCATCGTCCCCTTCTTCCCTTCGACTTCGTCCCCTTGCCAATGCCCAGCCCTGTCCTCGGATTGTGGTGCGGGCGGCGCCACAGTCGGACATGGGCGCCTATATTCGTTGTCCTTGGTGCTGGATGTTATGGGGCCTTGTTTACGAGCGCGTTTCCGTTCTAACAGGACGGACCGCGTCCAGAAGCGGGCGAGCAACGTGATGAAGCTGACGGAGCAGAACGAGAAGCTGAAGGAGGAGCTGCGCGCGATGACGGAGCGGCTGGAGGCGGCGGAGCGCAAGCAGAAGGACCTCGAGTCGCGACGCTCGGCGGAGGGCGCGCACTGATGGGTGCCCGATACTCGTCGGGTTTAGACTTGGAGGCCACCTTACACGCGATGTGGTTGGAGTTGGTTGCTACTCGTGTTGGCGTTTGACAGAGGGGGGCTAGGAGGATGGAGTAACACTCGTTGGGGTGGATGATGCAAGTGCGGGCTCGCAACCCGCCGCAAGATGATAGTTTGTGTACTTGTACGGATGACGATACCACTATCCAGCGCACGAGCTCCAAGATGGTTCTGCTGCCTTGCGCGCCCAGCTGGACCGTGGATGTCTTTCGGCGACTGGTTGGGTGGCTGCTATACGGTACCTCGGAAGCGGATCCGAGACCGCCTCAAACTGTGAGCCTAAGTGCGCTCGGCGACGAGCGAGAGAAAATCGATGATGGATAACGGGGATGCGACTGGATGCGACTGAAGGGTATGAGAGAGCTGGGCGGATTTGACAGTGATCGTAGTTGGCCCCACCCCGCGCCGTATATAGCGGCCGCCCTTCCTCCATTTTCGCCTCCTCCTCGACCCCCATTCTCTTCGCGCGCAATATCCGCCCCATCTTATCGCTCACATCCGTCAACGTCGTCGTCACCACATCCCCCCGAACCCCATCTTGAACAGTGACCACCATGTCCCGCCGCCCTTCTGAGCTCGCAAACCCTACTGTCAGGCGGCGCATGTCCGCACTCGACTCGCCCACCTCTATCTCCAGGAGGGCGTCGGGCACGTCCTCGCGCAGGCCCTCGATCGACCCATCCAGGCTCATCCCGATCGACAAGTGAGTACACTAACCCCAGATCCACCTGTGCACTTCCTGACACCCGGCAGGGCCACCCACATTGGCGGGACCTCCGACTTCAACGTCGTCTTCATCGGCGCGGGAAACATCATGTTCGGTGAGTCGGCGCGACGGGAGTCGCATGTCGCCCAGTTTGGATTGACGCCAATGTGCGTCATTAGGATCCGACGAGGGCCCATGGAACCACTCCTTCCGGTTTGAACAGTACGTCTCCACTTCCCCGCCACCGCGCCCGCCGTGCTCACCCGCCACACAGCAAGCTCGGTCCGCGTCTCAAGGTCGTCGCGCTCATCGATCCTGCCGTCGAACGCGCGACCGCGGTGCTCCAAAAGAAATGTGAGACCTTCGTGCGCTCCGCATACGAGAACACGCGCGTGTTCAAGACCCTCGAGGACTTCGTCCGCAACATGTCCCCCAGGGATACCCCGCGCGCGATCATCGTCGGCTCCCCGCCCATGTTCCGCGGCACACTCCAGCCCGGGCGCGACATCGAGACCCAGATCATGAGGTGCTTCCCCGGCGTCGCGATGTTCATCGAGAAGCCGTCCGCGACGGGCCCCGCGAGCGAGCTCCCCGAGGCGTTCGCAGTCGCGAAGGCGATCGGCGACAGCGGCTCGATCTGCTCGGTCGGGTACATGTTGCGCTACCTGCGCGCGGTGCAGATGATGAAGCAGATCATCATCGAGAACAACCTCACGGTCATGGCGACGATTGCGCGCTACGCGTGCGCGTACGAGGCGATCGCGAAGCCCGACTGGTGGGACAAGTCCAAGAGCGCGGGCCCGATCGTCGAGCAAGGCACGCACTTCTGCGACCTGTCGCGCTACTTTGGGGGCGAGGTCGACATGTCGACCGTCAACGCGCACTCGCTCGAGTGGGACGAGAACGCGGGCCACCTCTCGAAGATGACCGTCGACGAGACCAGGATTCCGCCCGAGAACAGGATCCCCCGGGTCACCGCGGCGACCTGGTGCGAAATTCCCTCCAGTATTCAACCCCCCTTTGGTGTCCTAATCGTGCTTTGGTTTATATAGGAAGTATGACAGCGGCGCCGTCGGAAGCTTCACTCACTTGGTCGCTCTGCAGGGTCACGACTACAGCTGCGAGCTCGAGGTTTACGCAGACGGCTACCAGCTCAAGTGAACACTCTTGCTGCAGCTGCCAGTCGAACATTGGTTGCTGATATGACTTGGACTAGGCTGGTGAACCCCTACGTCCAGCCCATCCTTTACATCCGTAGACCGGGCAGCGACCTCGAGGAGGCTCACAGGTTCCCTGACGACGATCCGTTCTTCTCTGAGGTCAGTATTTCCTGAGAATACTGGGATGTCCTATGCTAGACTTGTCGTCCACACAGATCTCCGTCCTGATCGACAACATCGAGGACATCGAGGAGGACCCGGAGACTTCGACAATTCTGAGCTCGTTTGAGGGTGAGTGGTCTTCCCCAACAGAGTCTTCGATCTCATTCCTGATGCGGACGCCGTTGTGTCCTAGATGCGTGCAAGACTTATGAGCTCACCTGGGCCATCCGTCTCTCGGCCGAGCGTAATCGCCAAGCCAAGCTAGATGCTGACAAGGCTGCTGCCGCAACCGTCGCTGCATAGAATGGTAGAGCACGAGAACACGCAGACATTGGTTGAAGAAGCATGATTGTACGATTTCCTTTCTCGTTGTACACCATACACCACCAATAGAGAATACCAAATGAAGATGTGTATTGTACAATTGCGTATGATCAACAGCAAGGAAAGCGTTGTGAACAGTTTCGAAAGCGAGGGCGATGGTACAGATGGAAGCATGGAACCGACATTCGGCGAGATGAGCAAAATCAAGGGTCCTGTGGCAAGTCTGCTGAAGGGGATGCTGTTTGTTGCTTCTTGGCCGGGTGTGGTACATCCGCAGCGGATCCGTCCGCGTCCTCTGTCTGGGTTGCTTCAGAGGACTGGTCATGCTTCCGTTTGGTGCCCGCAGGGACTTCAGCGTCCCCAATGTCGTCGACCGGGGCATTGCTCACGGCCTCATTCTCCTTCGCTTTCTGCGTAGCCTTGACCATGCTGTCAAAAACCCCGCGCATGTGTTCCCTCACTTTGGGCATCGTTTTGAATAGCTGGTCACAATGCCCAGGACATGTCATGTCCTCCTTCAGGAGCTTCTCGTGCTCCTTCTTATCGATGTCCGATGTCTGCAAATTCGTTTGTCAACGGTGCGATGCGGAGCTGAATCTATATAGGTCCGGGCGTGCCAGTGCTCACCATCGCAAACCACGTCGGCTCAATGTCGGGCCCGAACCACGAGAGCACATCATCGAGATGTATGAAGAAGCCCAGCGTGGGATGGAACGAGTTCAGATGCTTCTTCGACCGCATGTACTCTCCTCGGAAGTCGGTCGAGATGATGTGCAGGTGTATATGCCTAGGCCGTCAGGCGGAACCGCACGGCGTAAACACGCACCGAAAGAAAACGCACAGTCAGCCACATTTCGTTCCTCGTCCGAGTAAAAATCAACATGGGGGAAAAACGGCACACACTGGAGGTGCTTGAGCGGGAGGGGGACGTACTCCAGCGACGGCACGGAATGGAACCCGAGCTGTATGCCCCACTTGCACCCGTACTGCTCGACCATCTCGGCCTCGACGAGGGCCTTGGCCTGGAGCGCGTCGCGCCGGATGGTCTGGAGGAGCGCCTTGGCCTGCTCGCGCGGGAGCTGGAGGAGCGAGCGCAGGTCGCGCAGGTTCGCGGCGGTGAGCGGGGGGCGGATGAAGGGGATGAGGATGAAGTGGAAGAACGCCTTGGGGTACTTGTCGAAGATGGTGACCGAGGCGTCCGAGTGGCAGAGCTTCACGGTCGGCGGCAGCGTGTTGGGGTCGACGCGCTCCGCGTAGGTGCGCAGGATTGTCAGGTGCGCCATCGAGAAGACCTCTTCCGTTAGGCTGCACACATTGGTGGCAGACTGAGAAAGACAACAAGTGCTCGCAAGTCAGTTGTTACCGAGTGACGTGCCGGCCAGGTTCATGAAACGGCGCTAACTGTTCATCAGGGCGCCTATTCAAACAGCACTCGTCGCTCGTTCAGGAAGTTGACTTTGTACGAATGGGATATAAGTAAGTAAGTAGCTCTGTTGATCAACCAATTAGACTCATAGCTGACAGCAACTCCTGCGTAAGTTTGCCTTTTGAGCTCACATCGCGATTCACATTGGAGATCAAGCCATCTTACATGATTTCACGTTGCCCTGCTCCGAGTTTGAGTGCAGCAGTAAAGGATGTACCACCGAAAAGCACATATTATTCTAGATCTTCAGGGGCTTTAAAGGCTCTAAACACTATTGCAAGAAGGAAGAGCGCGGGGATTGGTCCTCTTCAGGTACAAGTCGTGTCCAAAAGATGTGGGCGGACTGGATTGGGTAGATATCTTGTATGGCTGGCCATGGTCAGCTCCCACGAAACCAAACATCGTATCAGTGCCCCTGGGTTGGGAGTCGTCGGGCGGGTTGCTTTACTTCGATGTAGATGAAGAAGCGGGGAAAGCCTTTGTTTTCTCATACTATGAGGAGGTTCTTGCCGTGGGCGAAATGCCGGTTCCTTTCCCTGTCTACGCACGGTGTTGCTGCGGCGTAATGCATTGTGGCAGATCTTCGAATATCGAGATCATATTGCTGATTTCTTCCGCGGTGGCATTCAGATACTTGGAAGTTTGAAAGACACATTCGAGAAATATCTTCAGCCAGAACATGTGGATAGATGGATGGACGGAGTCCTGATCAGATGTTTGGGACGAGCAAATGTGGGTGAGAAATCAGAGCGGGCATACAGCCATCGCGATAGGATTAGGAATTTTTGGAATGAGAGAGGAGTAGTAGACGAACCTGTTGCAAACACTCGTAGATCCACGGGCTACCATCATCTGCACTCCGGATGTCGCATCTACCATTCTCCTATCCTCCGTACTTTGCAACTTGTGTCGATATCCGGTAGGATGGTGGTCTGCCGTCCGGAGGTGGATTGCGACTAGTCCAAGGGGCGTCCGGTCCCCGAAGGGGAGTGGTAACATCGTCATGGAAAATTGGCCGCTAAGTTGAGATGTGGTTGACGGTGGGTTGAGCTGGTGGTGGTGGGGAGGGGGGGGGCAGGTGATTCAGTCCAGCAGGGAGAAAACGGCGGTGTTGGAACGTGGATAGAAGAGTCGCATGGCGTGCGTAAGCGAAGAGGCTTTGGAGATCGGGTGGTCGCGACGCGGGCTGGAGGAAACCAGGATAAAGGGTTGGATTGGAAGGCTTTTTTCAGGAATAGAAAATGCGACTGTAAGTGGGGGAGGAGCAAGGGGCCCTCGGTAGTCAAGTGGCGGAGAGGGGCGAGGGTGACTGGCGAGGGGGGACGGACCGGCGAGTCGCGGAGTTGCGCCACGAGGGGGCACAAGTCCCATCCTCGCCTTTCGCCCCTTCTGCCACTTCCCTCATGTCCCCCTTGCCATCAATTCGGCCGCTCTTGATGTTTCCTATGTCTTCCTCTTCCCTCGGCGGATATTGCTCATGTGTGTCGCCCGATGGGCACGTCTGGCTCCATCACAATTTGCGGCTGGAAAAATCGGCAACGGCTCTTGACTGTCCTCTCTTCTGGTCCCTTCCCCATCGGCGTATGTCTTGCTCGCCTTCTGTCTCTTCCGGCATAGGCACGCCCTCCTGATCGGACATCGTCAAGACCAGCAAAACCGACTGGCCGAATGCGACCAGTCCGTCGTACTGCTCTCTTCGACGGCAAGCTTATATGGTCACAAACACCACGACTCTGCATACGACTTATCTTTCACGTCGCACGACATGTCACAATGACTCGTCGTGCGTTAGGGGACGGAGCGATGCGAGGCATCGTGCAGCTCAATCGCCTTCCGGTGCGTCCTGTGTTCTCTTTCCGTCATGTTTTGCTGGTGTATGCCTTCCTTCTTGATGCCCACAATTTGAGGTCAGCCTCTGGATGTCTTCGCCGGCTGTCGAACACTGGCTGGTCGGAGGTCGACTGATTCCGATTCCCCTTGATGCGAGCTTGTGGCTCGTTCTTGGTGTTGATTCGCCCGTTGACGGCATGCATGCACTATGTTTGAGGCAGACCTGATAAAGCATACAATATCACGCTGGACATGGGCATTGAGGCAAATCTTGATGGTGGACGAAGTGGTTAGAAAGAACCTACTCACGCTTCGTTCTCGCGCCCACCTGTCCCTCACTGGCGCCCGTGAACCAGGTCACGTGTCACATTCGTGCAGCGTTCTCCCTCCGTGGATGGCCTGCAGGAGAGATCATCAGCTGGCATCAGGATCGCAGATCAGGTCCGAAACCGACCATACAGTCGCGCATTGCACCAGTTACAGCTCGTATAGATCTTCAGGCTAGAGCCAGTGACCCACCAATTACTGGGCTTGCCTGGCTCTTACCTGAAGAAATGAGAGCTTCTGCACGTCACGGCTCTGGATTGAGTGTATATCCTCAGTTCCAGTATATGCCTTAGTGTTGCAACAGCACATCAACTCTGAAAGTTGTATCGTGTCACGGTAGAACTAGTTGAGTACACAAGTACAACCGACGATCTGTCCTTACCCGTGTGAGCGAGTCAGCTCGGAGTTTTGCCTTTTGTGCTGTGTGCAGGTCCTCTCGTTGATACAGTGCCGCGTTTCCTTTAGGTGGAGGGGTAGATAGGCGGATCTGGCGATCTACGCGAGGTGAAGAGGCGAAGAGCAACGTTCGCGGAAGCATTGGTAGTGGCGAAGCACAGAGGGCCGTGGGCGCCGAGGGAGCAGCGCGATATGTCGGAGACATTGCACAACGTCGGGGGTGCCAAGTAAATACACAGATGTGCATGTCCATCCTGGCTTCTCGCACTTTGCGCATCACTGTGCCCCCTCGTGGCCCTTTTTAAACGAGGTAGCGAGAGGGACTCGGTCACCCTCATTCTTTCCCTCCTCCCACCATCACCTCCCCAGGTCGCCTCCTCACTCCTTTGACCCTACCTTGTTCCTCTTGTTGCTCGTGCTGTAATTTTGAATACTCTCGCCCCTGCTCGCTTGTCCTCTCGGGTACATAATATATGCGACCTCTCGATCTACCCTTCCCGTCCTTCGCGCTGGTCATGAGTAGGGCCGCAAATTTCGACGTGTCTCGGCTGCCATCTTACCGGTCGAGTTGCATTGAACGCTTCCATCCATACGCCCGCGTTTCTGCGCGTCGTCCGCAAGACACGCTCATGGTAAGTACCTCCAACCGTCCTGGCACTGTCTGACCCTCATTTCGACGTGTCATCGCAGACCACGGTTGACTACCGGTACCGGGAGGGGGCGGTATGTGAGGGGCCAGCGCCATATGCGGTGAGTTTGATATTCGTTCCCCCCTCTACCACCCCCCACCTTCTCCTTACATCGCTGTCGCCCTCAAACAGCGCTCCGCTGCGCGCTGCGAAGAGGCGCACAACGATGTGTCCGCCTATGAGGAGGATCCCCCTGCCGCCGGCGTCGATGTAGATCGTGAGGTGCCTGCGGAGAGCCCGGAGGAGCGGTTGGGTCGGAGCAAGCTTGCTGGCACGTTGACGGTGAGTTCGACCGTGCCCTCGTCTTGTCCTTGTCCCGTGTGCGTGAACTGAGGGCGCCCTAGGAGCTGCTTGATGCCCTGCGGAACACGTACCTAACTCTGCAAGCGGTCCGCGCCTTCCTTGCCCCGGGTCAGACCAAGTAAGCTCAACCTCAAACGTCGGAAGCGAATGTACGGTATGTTCCGCGTCGTTCGATGAAATATGAGGGCTCGCTGACCCCAATCCGCAGATCCGTCGTCGCAGTGCAAACATCCATCGCAATATTCTCTTGTCGCTCTCGCTTGAAACGTTGCATCATTTCTTGTTCTCGAGTCCTCGCACGGTGTTTACATGTACATTACATTGAACGGTTTCTCTTGCAGCTCTCCCCCCCTCTGCCATAAAACCCATATTCCTGCGGATGTATCATAGTAGTAGAACGCTTGGCTATCTTGTCGTCCCCATTTAGTGACAATATTCGTGTAGATATATTGCATACAGCCGTCTTTGGTCACCTAATTGTTCCGTAGAACGTCTAGGATGTAGTTTTTAGGCCCTGCACGAGCCCTATAACAGATGGTTGGCTGGGAGAAGACGTCACTGCCATGTAGCGCAATGGTATCAACCGCGTCATTTGATCGCGGCGCGATCGATAGGCCGCTACAGTAAGTAGTTGTCTTGTGTTCGAAGCTAGCCTGTCCAGAGTCGTATCAGTCAGGGCTCATAACCTGTTGAAACACCAACAGGTTATGGGACCTGCCTTGCACGGCTCATCAAACAGTAACTAGGGAACTCGACTGGCATTTTTCGTTATTTTTTTTCGAAACCGCTTTGACACCGATGCAACATCTAGGATCCGTCTAGGACGACAATTGTAATCCAACAGAAGTCCATGAACGAAAACGTCGTGCAGAGTATCTACTGTATGTAGACCAACAGCGCTACTAGGCATACATCTCATCCCAACCCTCATCATTCGTCGCCGTCCTCGTCAGATCCACACCGACTAGTAGGGCAGCTGCGCCTTCGGCCGGCAGCGCTGGCGCACCTTCGGACGCAGGTGCGCTAGATGCCGTCGTCTTGGCCGCCGCCTCCGCCTCCATCTCCTTCATGATGTCCCACATCTCCTCATCCTCGTCCGCGGCTTGCACCCTCGGCTTTGGGGCACTGGGCTGGCGCTCAGGAGGCACGTACGGCTCGTCGGGGAAGTCGGCCATGACCGCGTCCCACATCTCCTCGTCTTCGTCCGCTGGCGAGCTCTTCGACGGTGCGGGGGCTGCAGGGCCAGAGCCACCAGAGGTAGTGGACGGGTGGGCGCGAGCCGCTTCGTCCTCGGCGATCATCGCGTCGATGTCGAAGTCGTCGTCGAACCCGCCCTCCGACGCGGACGAGGGAGGCAGCGATGGCCCGCGTGAGGGTGCGGGCGAGGACCGCTCGTCTTCGGTCACGATGGGGACATCCGTGGCGGGCGCGCCGCCGACGTCCTTGTCAGAGTCGTCGCTGTCGGAGCCGTCTGACGCGTTGGGGTTGTGGCCGTTAATGAGACCCTTGGCTTCGTCTCGCCAGACCCCGAGGGCGACCTATGTAAATGATGGCGTTAACCTCGGCGATCATGGAGAAGTGGTGGGAAGGACGCACATGCATACGCTTCGTGTGACAAAGCTTCTCCACTCGTTGGACGGTGTCCACGAACTGGGTGTTCGGGTACATCCCATGTGACCAGAACTGGTACACGGTGAAGAGCCTGTTGAGGTCGGACAGCTGCAACCTGCTTTTAGCCCCGCAGACTGTGGAGGCCATGAACATGTAACTCACCTCATGCCCCTTCCCCTTGGGCTTGAACTCCTTGGCCTGCTTCACCAGCACAGGGAAACCCTCCGGTCCAAGCAACCGTCCCTCATCCAGGATCGGCCGCCTTTTCTTCTTCGTCGTGCCCTTGTCTCCCTTCTTCCCGTCCGCCTTGTCCTTCGCTCCGTCCTTGCCATTTGCAGGATCCCGTGGAGGGGAGCTGCTGGGGAGGATCTGGTGTGGTGTAAGAGAAGGAAGCGTGGCATCTGCTTGCCGCTTCAAGGCTTCGACGTCGAGAGAGGGCGCGAGACCCTGGAACGCGGTGTCCGGCGCATCGAGGTCGTCCCAGAACGCATCTATGTCTGGCTTCGAGGAGGCTGGTTTTGACGCGTAATGCGCCTTGGAGGTGGACGGAGCGTCGTCCTCGGAGCCGGAGTCGAGGAACAAGGTCGAGCGTGGTCGCGGGTTGGACCGTTTGGGTTGGTTTGTGAAGACGTCGTCATCGTCATCGTCGACAGAGATAGGGGCAGGGTTCGAAGGGGCAGAGACGGAGTCGGCAGGGGTGTCCCAGATGTCGTCGAGAGAGGCCATTCAAGTTGTCGCGGTCGTCGGCGATCATCGTGAACTCGCGCTGCGACGCGTGCCACAGACGCGTCGGTCACGCGCCGTCACATCCCATTTTGGTCACACGGATAGTCGACCGTACCCTGAGTCAGGCTTTGGCTTTAGCTTTGAACGTTGGCACGGTGGCTTTGCGCCATGTCCTTGGAATCTTCTCCACGGCCCCATCTGCGCGACCCCGACGTCCAGGACGGCATCAAGTACTGGGAGTCCCAGCCCGCAAACTACGATGGCGTCCTCGGTATGTCCCCCATCCCTCTCGTGCATCTTCCCCGAATGATCTTCATGGCCAGGGGGGTTTGGCAATGGGGTATGTCCCTCGCACGACTTCTCGCTCTCAGCGCGCGACTGAAATGCAAGATCGCAACAGACACTACCCAGAGTGGACCCACTCGGGTCGCGACAGTTCCTCATGCACCTCCTCCCCGAACTCTGCCTCGTCCCGTCCGCGGTGCGCCCACTGAACGTACTCAAAGAAGTCGCGAATAGACGTACGCGCGCGCTCGATGTCGGCGCAGGCGTCGGCCGTGTCACCGCGGACGTCCTCCTGCACCTCTTCTCCGACGTCGTCCTCGTTGAGCCCGTCGAGCCGTTCGTGAACGAAGCGTTCCGGCGCGGTAAGGCGAGCGGGCTTCCCGCACCCTCCCCGAGTGCCCCCGCCCCCGCCCCAGAAAAGGATAGCGGGAACCATCTGGAAGTCGTGTCTTGGAAAGGGATCGCGGACAAGACGAAGAGCGTGACCTTCGTCCAGGCCACCCTCCAGGACTTCGACCCCACCCTCCCCGCGCTTTCGCCCTCGAATGCCGACAAGGTCAAGATCCTCGGACGCGTCGGCTACGTCCCATCACCCACACAGGACGACCTCGGCGACGGCTTCGACGTGGTGATGTGCCAGTGGTGTCTCGGGGCGCTGAGCGACGCAGACCTCGTCGCGTTCTTCCGCAAGTGCAAGGCCGCGCTGCGCGATCCTACCAGGGGGCTCATCTTCGTGAAGGAGAACCTGTGCTCGGAAGAAGGGAGCCCCCGCGTGGTGTTTGACGAGAGCGATTCGAGTTTAACGAGGTGCGCTCGAGCGTGCGGTGGTCGATTTGATACTGAAAAGGGTGCCGATCAATTGCATCGCACTCTACTTGCATAGGTCCGATCTTGCATGGAAGAAGTGCTTCGCTAATGCCAGCCTGAAAGTCATTCACGAGCAAATCCAGAACGGATTCCCGGAGGGACTCTACCCTGTCAAGATGTGCGTCCCGCCCATTTTGTTCCGTAAGATGCAATCCTGGTACTTACTCGACCTGAGCAGGTACGCTTTGAGGTAGAAAGGTGCGAAGTGGCAAGGGAAGGGTTCATGGTGACAAATGCAGAGACTTTGTTGTTGTTGATTGTTCCATTCATTAAGACTGCCATGGTACGAGTACAGGGGGAAGACAGAGAAAATGCGGGTGGTGTGAACGTATGCGAGGTGGGATGGCGAAACGAACTGGGGTCCGTGGAAGGACGCCGAAACCAGAAGCCGGCATGTGAAGAGCGTACAACATGCTAAAGACGGATGCAAAGAGACGATCAACGGTAAGAACCACGCAAGGTTCGGCTAAGCCTTGAGCGAAGCTTTGACCCTGTCCTTGGAGTTGTACTCCTGCCGAGCGAGGACGGCGTCAGACAAGCTCGTCCGACGCTTGCTCTCCTGGCGTTCCTTGACCAGGGGGAAGCTGGTGCGGATGACGGACTCGAGCTGGGGCCAGATCTCGTCGGATGTGCGGCCGGCGAGGGTGACGAGCTTCGTCGACGCCTCGCTCGCCGTCCGTGCGCTGTAGTAAGCGATAAGCGGCGAGGTCGAAGCGTAGAACTGTTCCAGACGACGAGCGAAGATCTCCTGCATGACGGGGGCGATGACGTTCAGGGTTATGAGAAGCATGCAGAAGAAGGTAAATTTACGTACAGGATTATCGTCCGGACGCTTCGTGAGAGGCTCCCCAGTCTCATCGTCGTGTCCTGCCACCTTTGGCGGGTTATATGAGAGATTGTACACACGTCCCGAGGGCAGGTGAACCCATCGGTCCGAGATGCGCCCCAGGATCACGTCGTCCGGAACGTCAAGGTTGAGAACGAGGCTCATCGGTGTTGCGTGTCGTCTGGAGACACGTCGCGTTAGCGGAGGCGCATACATCTAGAGCGGTGGCAAGACCCACAAGAGATGCTCATCGAGGACCTTGCCCTGACCAAGCGTTCGTGGGAAACCATCCAAAATCCAATGCTAATTTCTACCTTAGTCTCGTAACACCACTCAAACGGAGACACCGACGCACCTTATTGTGCAATACGTCCAGTTTGCTCGTTACAACCTTGAGCATGATCTCGTCAGGAAGAAGGCCGCCTGCCGCGACAATCTCCTCCGCCATCACACCAACTTCCGTCCTTCACGGTGTTCCCGTTGAGAAGCGTAACGAGGAGGCAGTTGCGGCTGAGAACTCACTTTTCCGCAATATGTTGCCGAAGGATGTCACCCGTCGAGAGCGATACAATGTCATACTTCTTCACGAGACGTGAAGAGAGCGTGCCTTTTCCCGCACCCGGCTTCCCTAAGATGAGAAGAACGCGAAGGAATAGTCAGATTGACGTGTTCCAGCCTGACGGCGGACATGGTGGGTGGGTGGAACAGCGCTAACACCCCCTAACGCGCTCACGGGACGTCCTGAACGTCCCAAAGGCCAACGCCGCAAGCCGCGTCGTCCAAACAACAGAACGCAAACTCACCGAACATAATCATCCGCAGTGGCTGCCTCTCGCCATGGCCGACCCCGTTTGCAGGCGCAGTCTCCGCACGACCGGTGTTGAGCGCAAACGTAATGGCTTTCTGCGCCGCCGGGGACTGGCTGAAACACCGCACGGCAACTCGAGGGATCCGTGCACGCCCAACGAGCCTCGCGGGGGCGAGGAGAGGCGCGGAGGCGAGTGTGCTAGGCCGAAGGAAGGACGCAGCCGGTGCCGACAGCATGTTTTGGAAGAATGTATTCGCAGGCGGGAAGGGGGGACTCTCTTTCGACGACCCTCGACTGAGACGGTTCCGACACCAACACCGAGTTCCGATTCCAATTCCGGGGCGGCGGCAGGACGAATGGGGTTATGCATGTTATTCCGGTGAATGGGGACGCGCGAGAACGTATTCACATACCTCGGCGACTCGACAGCAGACGTCCCCCGCACACGGATGGAAGGGAGAGAGAGGAGACCTTGGTTGGAAGGGAGAGGAGGGCGATGTCGGGAGTTGTCGGGAGTGGGCCGCCCCCCTGTTCTTCTAGGCTGGGCTCCCGGCTGGCTGGCCGCCCAAAGATTGTGCGTTCACTCGGCCGTCACGCGATAACTCACCAGCGCGCAGGCGTTCCCACCATGAGTCAGGTCGCGGGTCTCCATGCTTGATCACGAGCATGCCAGAACCTGCATGAACTCCCTGCCCTCAGCATTCCTGAAACCGTCCGGTCTGGGCGTATACAAGGTAGTACAGTACCTCTACTGGGCGTGCGGCTTATAGTACATACCTACTCGGAACATCGCTCTGGGCGCTTGCGTTTTGAAGTTGGGAGGGCTCACTGACTAACCACCCCGAAGCTTAGAAAGTGTCGTACAAACCACCAATTCCAAGAGATCACATCTACTACGAAAGAAAATGTGGAACATAACTCCCACAATCCTTCCGTGTACACTGCGCAGAACGAGGCTCATGCAGCATCATGAGTGGGAATGGGGGACTTGACTGTCTAGAACAATTAAAGCTCATTACGTATTGTATTGTACTGGGACTCGGTGTAGACTGCATTTGCATGCACCTCAAACATGCGCCTCTGTATGCCGCTGGCCCTTCTGGTGCCACCCGATGAGCTCCCTCATACCCTCCAGCCCATACGGCCCATGCACGTCCGCCCGCGAGTTGTCCGCCGCGATGCATATCGCCTCAGCGACATGGTCGACATGGATAGGCGGTATCGTGAGCACACGCGCCATCGAATTGAACGGCGAGTCCACGAGCGACTCGCGTGCCGAGGGAGGGCGCGGCACGAGGGACCCCACTGTGCGGAGCACGGCAGACGGCGTCGGGAAGCCTGACGGCAGTTTAGCGTGGATCGTTGCGGAGAGGTCCAGAAGCGCCGCGAGCGGGGAGACTATGGGCCGGAAGTGAGGGTGGTAGATGAGGGCTGTGGGGATGGGGTGAGCCTAACACACGTTTCGCCAGGTTAGTGGAGACGCACAAGGGCGGATGTATACTGAGCGATATCCTGGATGCTCTTGGACCATCTTCTCGAGGAGGATCTCCGCCTCGCGCTTGGTTTCGATGTACCCCGAAGGCACGAGGGGTCGGTTGCAGTCCTCGGCGGATACGTAAATGAACGCGCGGGGTCCGATCGTCTTAACAGTCGGAGTGGACTTCAAAAACGTCTCGCACACGCGCAACGCTGATTCCAAGCATGCAAAGGGGAGGGGGAAATGACAATGGAGAGGGGAACGAGAATGGCGCAAGTATTGAGCGACATGCACTCGCTCGATGTTCAGAAGAAGCACTCACCCGTGTCGCGGTTCAGCACCTCGTAGCTCCCTTCCCTCTTCTTTTGCTCCTTCTCCAGCGGATTCGCTGACACCCCGTCCCCGCTGATCCCCGCAGCGACACTGCTGACGAACCGCGGCACGTTCCCGTCCTTCAACGCGCTCTTGTACCCGGTTCGCTCAAACAGCGTGCCGATCGTGTGCACGACCGCGGACACGTCAGGCAGGAGATCCTCGTACGTTTCTGGCTCGAGCGCGCTGCCCTTGTGCCATTCTACCTGCGTGCGCGCGGGCGATGTGACCACATATGAGTGCTTGCGGGAGAGCGAAGGTGAGATGGGACCACACTTTGGACACCCAGGCGGGGGTATGACCCTTTGGCGTCTGCCAAGGCTTGCCTGACGGACTGTGTTCGCGGGCAATGAGCTAAGTCCATAGGTCGAGTAGGGTAAGGTCATACCTGATGCTGACTACCTGCATACCACGAGCCAAAGCAGTCCTACATACGGCCGAACCTGAAGGTTGTATGAGCAGAAAGAGCAGCGTTTCAGGACATATGTGTATGCACCAACGAAGCCGTTGCCTCCGACAACCATGATCTTCTGGGCGATAGGATGCATGCTTGGATTCTGGATGTTGAATAAGATCAAGAGGAGATGAAAAGGCGTGGCTACATGTAGCAGCAGGCGGAGAGGGACGGTCAGAGGGTCGGAAGCTGTGAAGTAACGTAACATTGCTTGGCGCCAACGACGTCACCATCACACCGGAGGCGACGGATCTCGATCATTCGAGCCTGCCACAGCTGCTCTACACAAGTCTGACATAAGTATAGACATTTAAGCTTTCAAGCAGCGCGTTGATTGTAGTGGGTTGCCAAAGTACTTCTGTCGACTCTGACAGCCCACACACGATTTCAGAACTGCTTCTATACGACATTGATTTTAAAACGCTCTATACGACGATCAGATGGCGGCCAAGAAATAACGATATCAAATAACAGCTATACACCAGTAGCAGTATGCAGGCTCGATGGAGAGACAGAGCACAGAAAACATGGGTAAAGCGTATCGTAACGGATGAGTGACGAGAGGATGGGTGGATCCCTCCGCCTCCAGGGTCGTAAGTCTCATTTCAACACCTCGTTCTCATCCACTTCCAGACGGTACGCATTGCACTAGGCCTGGGGCATGGCCCCGAGAACCTTTGCCGGAAAGAAACAGATAACCGAATCCCAGAAATTGACAAGAAATGGGTGAGAAGAGAACTCGCTGCACAGCGGCGCGCAGCTTAGTCGTCGAAGTGCCACACGATGGGGACATCGCCCTCCGCCTCGGTGGCAATCTGGAGGAACGCCTCGTAGGAGAGATCGAGGTCGTTCTGGTCGCCGCAGGTCGGGCAAGCGTCGGCGACGGTGACACCTACAGTCTTGCCGTTGTTAGTGTTGGTCAAGGTGATCTTGCGACCGCAGTTGGAGGATTGCTGAGAGAGATCGCCGTAGCGCTTCGTCTCTGCGGTGCTCATCAGCAATCACAGTCATCAGACGCCAACTGTGAGATTCGACTTACGGAGAGCAGCAACGAACGAGTTGTCGGAGTGGACGGTACCGCACGCACCGGCCTGGCCACCCTGCCAGAAGAAGGTAGCGTGACCGCCGGTGAAGTCACCACTTGAAGCGGCAGTGGAGGTGGCGGCGGGTGCAGTCGTCTTGGTCGAGGAGGCCTTGGTGGTAGAAGTCTTGGTCGAGGAGGCCTTGGTGGTGGAGTGCGTCGTGGACGATGGCGAGTTAGTCGTCGTGGGAGTTTGCGTTGTCTTGGGGGGTTCTGAGTGAGTCGCGGACGATTGGGTCGAGCTAGCAGCGTGGGTGCTAGAGTGCGTCACGGTGGTGGCGGGCTCATCGTCATCGCAGTCGTCGCCGTCATCGTCGGTCGCCGTTGGGGCCGCGGAGGACGTGGCGGGAGTGGGGTCCCCATCCTCGCAGTCGGAGTCATCGTCAGTCTGAGAGGGCGCAGCGGACGAGGCGGTGGACGTGACTTGGTTGGCGGGGTTGCATTCTGCCGCGCGGTTCTTCTCGAGCGTCTCCGTGGCCTACAACAAAGGGTGGTCAAACGCTGCGGACACCATTGATCCTCCGCCAATCCCGATGTGACTTACAAGCATAGGGTGGCAACACTTGTCGAAGAAAGTGGTGTTGTGCTTGGCCTCGCAGTCAAGAGCCTCGTACCGGGTGTGGTACACCTTGTAGTTCTCGAGGTAGCCCTCATAGTACGTGGCAGGCTTCTCTTGACGGGTGACAAGAGTGTGACGGTGAGGAATCATCATAGCGGAGGCACCGGCGGCAGCGGTGAGGGCAACAGAGGCGAAAGCGAGGACGTGCATGATGAATGTGTGGATGGGGTTGCTGGGGTGAGGGGGCTTTGACGCAAAGGAGAGGACCTCAAAAAATTGAGCGTAGAGACTGTGGGGTTTAAGAGAGCGACTGCTGGCGAATCGGACGTGAAGGTCAAGAACTGCCGGGTTGGACGGGAGAAACTGATACGGTTACTTACCGTCGAAAGCACGCCTCGGAGGCGAGGTGAGGAGGATGGCGGGGCGGGGGAAAGAGGGTGGGTGATGGAAACCGTATGGAGCAACGGACAGAGAATGAGCTGTGCTCGCCCAACCGGCCCTTTTATTCTTCTCCCGCCGTCGGCCAACGCCGCAGGCGCCCTCATGTACAGCATTCCGCTCCTGCGGTTCGAATCCGATGTCAAAATATTCCCCTCCTCCGAGCGTTGACCACAAGGCACTCGGCCTGCGCTGTCTCCGACTCGAAGCATCATTGCCCATCCCGTCGCACTCGAAGCTTGAAACCAAACCCGGTGGGCATCGTCCATCGTAGGGAGGTGGACGCCCACCCCAATTTGACGCCCCTTGCTCAAGTAAGTGCCACCCGAGAGTAGTATCACCGTTGCGGGAAACAGGAAAGGGAGGCGTCACTGTTGCCTGGCGATTCGAGCCCTCGCGGCGCGGCGCAACCCGTTGCTAGGGCTTCTCAATTTATCCTGGAGCTCTTGGGCGCGGAGCATCAAGCCCGCACTGCGTCTTGATAAGTACTTAAGTTGATTCTTCAACTTGTCTTGGTTCGTGCCCTGCCACGCGCGTCGACATCACAGGCACCGCGAGACGACAGATCTTGGACGGATACACCTGGTACGTACAATTTTTAGACGTGCCGAGCGTGCGCCCAGCGCCGCGCAGCTTGCAGAAGGAACGTTGGTGGGAACCTCAGTATGTAGCTAGCGAATACAAAGGCCGCAATTGTTCCACTTCTCATAACCAGAGCGAGTTCGCCTCCGCACTGGCAGCCAGGACGCGGAATAGCGACCGACGGGCTGAGGGGAAGCAGCTGTACGTAGTGCTGTCGCGTACCGCATGTGGATGTTTATATGGATGAGAGCTCCGAGGGTTGAGGAGGGCGAGTTCCACGTCATGACGACCGTTCATAATGCCGGAGGACGGTGGGCGCGCGCCTATCTGCTGTTGCCGCGTGTTCCTTGTGTTCGTCCGCGTCCTCGACTCCGAGGATCTCTTCATTTACTGGCGCGGAGCATAGTCTAAGTATCCGTAGTGTGGGACCGTCGAGGTAGCATATACAGGGCAAGTGAGAGACCAGGACAACGCTCACAGCTCAACGTCAACGTTCAACTCGGAGACGGACTGGTTCGGGCATTTTCCAAGTGCACGTCGTCGTGCCTGCGCAGACAGGGCACGGCGTCTAAACTACATTTGCTCTCACCTTGCTTTACCCCACCATCCTCCTACTTGCAGAGACCCTGGCGGCCCCATAATCCATCATGAGTATGGCCTCTGTACCGATCCATGCTTGCTCCGTGTCTCATCTCTGGCTTCGCCCTCCCAGGTTATAACGAAAACCCCTTTGCTTCTTCCAACACTCTCGACACGAACCCCTTTGACGACCCTGCGAAGCCTTCAGGCCAAGATGCGCATTTGGAAGATTTGAGGCAGAGAGAGGCAGATTTGGAGAGGAGAGAGCGCGAACTCGCGCAGAAACAAGACCATATTCGAAAACATGGTCGCAACAATTGGCCACCCTGTGAGTATTACTTTTCCTGCCCAGCATGTACGAGGAAACTGAACTCTGTGACATCCGTTACCGCACCGCTGCAGTTTTACCACTCGTCTTCCACTCGATTCAGGATGAAATACCGTCAGCGTCGCAACCACTGATAACCCGCTTGTATCAGCTCTGGCTTGTGCTTGCCGGGACGCTGATCGTCAACATGGTGGCCTGCATCTGTATATTGGCTTCCGGATCATCTAATGGTGGCAGCGATCTTGGTTCAAGTATTGGGTATGTTGCGTGATCTCTGAGATTCGACGTGCCGAGTCTCACCAGAACTTCTATGTGTAAAGTTATGTGATCTTTATTACCCCTTTGTCGTTCCTGCTATGGTATCGGTAAGTTGATGCTCGCCCATCTTTTGGGCTTTCTGCTGATCCAGAACTTAAGTCCTATTTATAATGGCTACATGAAGGTAGGATCTCCATTTCAGTGTTCGCTTGCATCGTGATTGAAGCGACGTTCTTTTTTCCAGGAACAGGCATTATACTACTGTATGACGGACGACAATGTGTGGCGTTCATTCACTTGTGCTAACATTTTTGCCTCCGTAACCAGACCTGTACTTCTTCTTTGGAGGGTTCCACTTGATCTTCTCAGTTTACATGTGAGTATAGTTGAGACAGTATGATAGCGAAAGCTGACAGCTTCTCAGGATCATTGGGATTCCAAGGTACCTTAGAAGCGCTGACTGTTGCGCTCGAAGCACCGTCGCTAACTCCGCCTTCCAGCACTGGGTCCGCCGGTCTCATTCAGACCATCAAAGCATTCACGAAGCCATCACTTCCTGCGGCCATCGTCGGCACGGTCGCCACCGTCGGATGGGTCGTGCAAGGTGTCGGCTTGGCCTACTATTATCGTCAGGTGGGCCGACGTGTATTTGCACGCCGTGTTTAAGCACTAATAGAGCGCGATGTGTAACATCAGATTTGGGCCCATCACAACGCTGCCGGACACTCCGTAGAGAAGGTATGTGCTGTGACGTACGGGGGCTCCGACTTACGTTGTACTCACTCACAATACTTCCTGTCAGGCAAAGGCCGAGCTTGCCTCGCACGGCGCGAAGGCGTACTTCACGCGAGGATAGATTGTATGACTCGAATAATCTCGCTCTGTTGTATGTTGCGCGGACAGTTCTGAATCGTACATGATGTTATGTTTTGACTTTGCCAATACTACTGGATGTAATTCATCGTTCGTGTCGTAAAAACCGCCTCAAGCCAGTGCCTTGTGGCCGCCCAAGCGGACACACGCCGCAAACATGCTTTTGTTGAAACGTACCGTTTTGTGCCGCCCGTCGGTGAGCGCCGGGCGGAGTTGGGAAAGTGGGACTGTAAAGCTGCTCGTCCGGATCGCCTTGCTTCTTCTAACCATCATTCAAGGTCTGTCCTCGTCCCCATCCTCGTCTCTGCTCGTACTCACAGCTCCATGTCCTCAGGTCAAAACACACCCAAAAAATCCTAAATTCATAAAACCCAAAAAGCAGTTGCTCTGTCGCCTCCTGTGTGAGTATCGCCTTCAATTTTCGCCACCTCAGGCTTCAACCCTGCTCATCCTCGATCATCGCAGTCGCAGAAAAGTCCACAAAGCAGTAACGACCCCCACACTTCCCCTGAAAATCACCATGTCCGCGTCTCCCGCTGTTGCTCCTGCTCCGGACGCTGCTGCCCCGCAGCATGTCGAGGCTGCCCCTCCTCCCCCTGCCCCGGCCCCGGTTGCGTACAACCCTCCTCCCCCACCGCAGATGACCCCGTCGGCGTCTCTCTACGTCGGTGAGCTCGACCCCACCGTCACGGAGGCCATGCTCTTCGAGATTTTCAACATGATCGGCCCAGTGGCCAGGTGAGTCTTGGTATTCTGGAGGTCTTATCAAGACCCAGATCGGCTGACCCTTCCGGTCCCGACTTCAGCATCCGCGTTTGCCGTGATGCTGTCACTCGTCGCTCCCTCGGCTACGCCTATGTCAACTACCTCAATGCCGCGGATGGTATGGGATTTTCATCACGTCATTCTTACGAGTGCGAGTAGGCTGACCCCTCATACAGGTGAGCGCGCTTTAGAGCAGCTCAACTACTCGTTGATCAAGGGCCGTGCCTGGTAAGTTTTGAAATGGCGATGTGGGCTGTCCGTGCGGGGCTTAAGTGTTATCCAGTCGCATCATGTGGTCTCAGCGTGACCCTGCCTTGCGCAAGACCGGTCAGGGTAACATTTTCATCAAGAACCTCGACGAGCAGATCGACAACAAGGTAAGACAACTTGTCTTGGCTCAGCAAGAGTGTGCTAATGAGTACCTACTCGTCCTATCAGGCCCTCCACGACACCTTTGCAGCTTTCGGCAACGTGTTGTCGTGCAAGGTCGCCACGGATGAGCACGGGCGTTCCAAGGGTTATGGTTTCGTCCACTACGAGACCGCCGAGGCTGCTGAGACAGCGATCAAGGCTGTCAACGGCATGCTTTTGAACGACAAGAAGGTCTACGTTGGTCACCACATCTCTCGCAAGGCAAGTACTGCATATATGTGCGTATAACTCGAGATGTACTGACCAACTTTACAGGAGCGTCAGTCCAAGATGGAGGAGATGAAGGCTCAGTTCACGAACATATACGTCAAGAACCTCGACCCTGAGGTTACCCAGGAGGAGTTTGTCGCTCTTTTCGAGCAGTTTGGCAAGGTCACCTCCGCTGTCGTCCAGATCGACGATGAGGGCAGGAGCCGTGGTTTCGGTTTCGTCAACTTCGACACCCACGAGGAGGCTCACAAGGCCGTTGAGAACCTCCACGACTCTGACCACAGGGGTCGGAAGCTCTTCGTCACGCGTGCGCAGAAGAAGGCTGAGCGCGAGGAAGAGCTCCGCAAGTCATACGAGCAGGCCAAGATGGAGAAGCTCAGCAAGTACCAGGGCGTCAACCTCTACATCAAGAACCTCGAGGATGACATCGACGATGACCGTCTCCGTCAGGAGTTTGAGCCCTTCGGTAGCATCACCAGCGCCAAGGTGATGCGTGACGAGAAGGGCACGTCCAAGGGCTTCGGCTTCGTTTGTTTCTCTTCTCCTGATGAAGCCACCAAGGCCGTCGCCGAGATGAACAACAAGATGATTGGCTCGAAGCCTCTCTACGTCTCGCTTGCCCAGCGTCGCGAGGTCCGCCGCCAGCAACTTGAGAGCCAGATCGCTCAGCGCAACCAGATCCGCATGCAGCAGGCCGCTGCTGCTGGCATTCCTGGTGGCTACCTCAACGGCCCCATGTACTACCCTCCCGGCCCTGGTGCGTACCCTCCTCCCGGTGGCCGTGGCATGATGGGCTATGGACAGCCTGGCATGATGCCCCCTCGTCCTCGTTACGCCCCCAACAATCAGGTTCCGGGTATCCCCATCCCCGCTCCCTACGGGCAGGCCCCTCCTCAGGCCTACGGAGGTATGCCTGGCTACCCTCGCGCGCCTCGTGGCCCCCCTCCCGCTGGCCGTGGCGGTCTCCCTGCTGACCCAAACGCTCCCCCGGTCAACGGTACTCCGCGCAGCAACGCTACGCAGGGTGCACCCGCGAACCGTCCCCCTGTTGGCGGGCAGCCTCCCGCTCCTCGTGGCCCCATCGCCAACCGCAACCCGCCCCGCCCTGGCCAGGCGCTACCTGCTCCCGCGGCCGGTGCCGAGGTGCCGACCCTCACTGCGGCGGCCCTCGCCAACGTCTCGCCGATGGAGCAGAAGCAGATGCTAGGCGAGGTCATCTATATGAATATTGCTCCCTCCCAACCCGAGCTTGCAGGCAAGATCACCGGTATGCTGCTCGAGATGGACAACACGGAGCTTCTTCATCTGCTGGAGTCGCCCGACGCTATGACCATGAAGGTCAACGAGGCGCTCGCTGTCCTGCACGAGTTCACGAAGGAGCCCGCGGAGAGCAAGTGAAGAGAAAGTCGTCGCGTTGTTGTTTTGATAGGTGTTGTAGCAATTTCTGTTATATGTCCTCCCCTCCTTTCCGCTTTCCCCTTCGCCGACGTTACTTGTCTCTCACTGTCCACTCTCTTTGCTACTCCTCTGTTCGCTCTGTGTTCCTGGCTGACAGGGTCGTGTGGTGGTCGTTCCTTTGTGTGTACGAAGTCATAGGAACAGAGAGGTGACATGACAGCAGCTACTTTAGTGGGATCCTTTCCAGTTGCGACGTCGCGAATTCATGAAGATGGTTGTGTCCCTCGTTGCAAATCCGCTGTTCGACGCTCGCTGCCGTATGCTCGACCTTCAACTTGCAGTCACAGGGCTGCCTCACGCTCGCCGATGCGCATCGGGCCGTGACATCGTATGCTACAGTTGGAAGCCTCTATTGGTACACGACTCGTACATGTATTCAAACGGGTATCCAACTGTGTGGTTATCGTCCGCCACGGCCCGTACCACCCATACCCATCATCTTGAACATGTCATTCATGTTGGGCATGCCACCCCCAAGACCGCCCAAACCACCGAGACCTCCAAGACCGCCCAGACCACCTCCCATTTGTTGCATCATGCCTGGACGAGGTAAGACAGAGTTTACGACACAAGCAAGACTCAGACGAGAGGACTTACGCTGCATCTCTTCCATGTCGAACTGGTCCCCTCCTTGACCCTGCATCATAGCCTTCATCATTTCTTGCATGCCGCCACCACTGCGCATCTGGCGCTGTAGTTGCTGAAGCATACCAGGAGGCATTGCACGCTGGAATTGACACAACAACGGTTAAGATGCAGCTAAAGGTGGACGTCAATGACGAGCGGACGCACCTGCATGGCCTGAATCTGCGCTGGCGTCGGCATCCCGTTCGCACCGCGACCGCGACCACCACCAGCGGCCTGCATCTTCTGCATGGCCTGGAGCCAGCCGTTCTTGCCACCGGCTTGCTTGGCCATGTTCGCCATCATGCGGTACTGGCAGAGGAGGTCCTCGACCTCGCGCACGCTCGTGCCGCTGCCCCTCGCGACGCGCTGGACGCGCCAGGTGAGGCCAGTTGGCTTGCCGTCCTTGCCCCATTCCATAAACATGGAGCCGTCGGAGTCGAGCTCTGCGGCGGTCATGCTGTCCGTGATGTAGATCATGCGCTTCATACGAAGAGAGCCTTCTTCGTCGGAGCCTTGTAGGAGGTCCTGAGGGAGGCCGGGGATCATGGATGCGATCTTGGACAGTGGACCCCTGCAGAAAGGTACGTCAGGCATCAACTCGCGAAAGGCGAAACCCAAGCGTACATGTTCATGACGTTCTGGATCTGTTCTTTCCAATCACGGATACTCAGCTTGCCCTCCTCGAGCTTCTTCGCCATCTCCTTCTGCTTGTCCGGGTTCTGCGTAGCAATGTCCTGCATGTGCTCCATAAGACCTTGCACATCCCCAAGACCGAGGAGTTTCGAAATAAAGGGCTGGGGGGAGAACTTGTCCAAGTCTTGTAGATGTTCACCGACGCCGAGGAAGATGATCGGCGTCTTCGTCACAGCGACACTGTAGTGTGTTAGCAAAATACATTTGCATCAAGTCTAGTGCGTGCTCACGCAGAAATGGCACCTCCACCCTTCGCATGACCATCCATCTTGGTAACGATGATTGCCCCAAAGTTCGCGGTCTCCTTGAATGCCTGAGCCTGCGCCTCAGCGGCCTGACCTTCATCGCTGTCAGGCGATGGTGGCTTCACAACATGTGAGGAAGAAATGCTCACCAATACTAGCGTCCAGGACCATAACGGTCTGGTCGGGTTGTACGGCCTCGCCGATCTGCACCATCTCCTTGAAGAGCTCGGATTCCTGTTTGTGTCGACCAGAAGTATCCACGATGATGACATCGAAACGCTCTTTCTTGAACTTGGCAACACCTTGCGCCGCAATGCTGACGGGATCCGTCTCTGTGTACGAACCAAAGTAGGCCACCTTCGCCTTCGTCGCAGACTGTCGAGTTTGATCGAAAGCACCAGCACGGAAGGTATCGGCACAAACAATACATGACTTGAAGCCGCGTCTTTGGTAGTAGACGGCGAGTTTCGTACATGTTGTGGTTTTACCGTTCCCCTGCGGAGGAGGGTTGGGGTCCGGAAATTCTGCATCAATAAGAACTGGACGCACCTGCAGGCCAACTGCCATAATTACATTGGGGTGTCCCTTCTTGGGCTTGTAGGGCTCAACCCCAGGATCAACAAGTTGGACGAGCTCATCGAAAATAGCCTGCGGCATTCATGCACGGCTCATGTGAGAGAGCTAGTCAAGCGGGAGGGTATATCCGCCCACCTTTTGCACGACATGTCTCCGATTCTGCTCCTTTCCCTTGTCCGCCCCACCTTCTAACGAGGCCTTGACCTTTGTCTTCACCTTCTGTCGGAGTTGTGCGACGAGTTTCACGTTCACATCAGTTTCTAAGAGTGCAGCGCAGACCTCCTTAAGCAATGCATCGAGAACCTAGAGTGGCTGATCAGAACACGAATGGCAAGCTCGCAGGAAAAGCAAAGACCTTGTCATCGATGACGGGGGCGCGATTTAACGAAGAGAGGGCAGCATTGAGCTTGCGCCCGAGGTCGGCCAACACCATGATCAGAGAGGGGAGTGAGCAAGGGCCACCTCGCGCCTGCCGGGTTGTGTCTGCGATACGTCACTTGACTCTGACCACTTCCCATGGACCGCGTCCACCACGACCACCATGGTCAACAGCGACTCCGACGACGACGTTTACGACGACATTGAATTCGAAAATGCTTCCGAGGCCGATGAGGACATCGACGAGGACATCCTCGACGCGCTAGAAGGTGATCTAACCGCAGCCGTAGCCGCGGAGGGCACTGAAGGGGAGGAGGTACGTCACGGCTCACTCATCCTCGTTACTGCGCTACAAAACAGTCTAGGATACGGATACATCTACGTCCGATAACGGTTCAGATGATGAAGATGCAGACGAAGACTACGTGTCTCCTCACAAGGATCTGGAGCAAGCACTTACCCAAACCCTTCAAGAGGCTCCAATACCCAGCAAGCCTGCCTCCCCAGTTACTGAGTCTCCTACTGGTGGTCAAGGTAAGACCAATATCTTCATTTGTATAAACCCCTTGGTCCATGTGGTGACCTTGCTCATCCACAACCTCCTCCATAGCGCCTCAACCACCGCCCCAGATACGCCCTCCTTCCCCAGCTCAAATACGGAAAACCAAAATACTGTCCGACATACGGTGGCCCAGGTCTTTCACCGTGGAAGCTATATGCGCCATACCTCATCCCTGCGCGACTCATGCCCTAGCCTCCTCTCTATGCATGACCCATTTTATCACAGGCTCCGACGATGGCTACATCCGTGACTACGATCTCTTTGCTGCAGTCAACGGCAAGATTTTCCTTACCGCTCCCCAGAGGCAACATTGCGGCGTCATCGAGGGTATCATGAAGGCTGGCCAGATTCGCTGTTGGTGGGAAAACGCAATCCCGGTGGTGAACCCCGATGGCTCCGTTGGAGAGGCTCCCATGTATCCTGTGCACAGTCTAGCCATGCAGTCGGATGCGTTGTGGTCACTCGCCGGTTCGGATGTAAGTTTCAATTAACAGTTATTGCTCTTTAGTTATGTGCTCATATGCCTTTGCAGCAAGGGCACATCTGTTTATATACCGTGCGACACAGTCCTGGCCGTCTCTGCCATGTTATGCATGGACACAGAGGTCCCGTCTCAGCGCTATCCTTGCAACATGACGAGAAGGGCTTCTTCAGCGCTGGCTGGGATGGGGAGGCTATAGTGAGTACTTCGCCTTTCAACACGCAGCTGAGAAGTTGACTATGTGGAACCAGCACTGGGACTTGAACACTGGGCAGATTGCGCGGAGGTTTTCAGCACACGGTGCACAACTTGCAGCAGTCGCGGTCCGACCGCTTTCCACGAATTTCATTCACAATTCATACAACACGATTACAGCTGGGAGCGAGTTCACGGTGTCCATGCGGGGTTCACGGGACGATCATCAAGCGAACCACACATCCTCAATGCCTCCTCCGCCTACCCCGCAAGCAAACCAAGCACCGAAGCAAGAGGACGATGTCAAATCTGAGGCGTCGTACGATCCTCTATTCGACGAGCCTGATGCGGATGGCGACGGCGATGGTCCAGGCGCACCGAACCCATTTGCTCCCTTCCCCGGACATGGTCATGGCCAGCCTTATAACCAGCATCCAGGACGAGGTGCGATCGCACCCAAAGGCGCGCCACCAGTCCTTGACCCCGCGACCTACGCCACCTTCTCGCCTGACCTTCTTATGACTGCACATGTTGACGGACAGGTCATCTTATGGGATCGAAGGGTCCATTCTCCCGGAAGAGGTGTTGGTCGGTTATGGATGAGCGAGAAGACTCCCCCCTGGCTCATGTCGGTACGTGCATTGTCAATGAGGCTCTTAGCCATGTACTCGTGCTGAACGGCGTTGGTCCGGACGTAGGCGTGCTGGTCTGCTGATGGGGCTCAAATATATGCTGGGCGCCGAAACGGTACGGTCGAAATCTACGATGTTCGACAGACGGGGCGCGCGGCGTCAGGCACGCCGAGAATCTTGAAAACGTTACGCAACCCCCTCAGCTCAGGCGTAGTATCATGCGTCGTCGCATTCCCGGATGGTCGTCACCTTGCATGGTGAGTTCATTACTCTAACATTAAAAAAGAAGCTTAAATCGGCCTCTTTTTCGAAGCGCCTCTACCGATAACATTCGTCTGTGGAACGTCGCTGAAGCAGGAGAGCCGGACGTCTACGGCAAGATGAAGAGTGGAGTGCAGTTCAAGATTATTCCTGGACATCACGGTGGCTACGTTTCTCAAATGCGTGAGTCTGATGGTGCCGTCATGGTGCCCGCCGCTTTGTTAACCTCCCCTCGTAGTGGTTGACCCGGCCGCTCGTTTCTTGGTCAGTGCTAGCAGCAACCGAGGCTGGCATGGAGAGCACACCAAGACTGTTTTCGTCCATGAAGTCAAGCATCTCATATGATTAAACATGTATCGTATACCGATGTGTTACTAATATGTATAGATATGATTAGTGGAACCGAGGAATACTGTCGTGCCCACGCCAGCTTGCGCCAAGTCTTCGCAATCAAGACCAGCCGATTTACATATCTCTACGCAAGTTCGATACAGAACTTGAACAACATCCGACCACGGCTTACCTGGCTAACAGGCTGTCCATCCCCCGATCTCAGCATCCTCCGCGCATGGATCACACATACCTACGCCACAAAAGGTCTCGGTAGGAAGCGCGCATATAGCGCAGGAGGTCAGTAGTGCCGAACAAGTACCAGGTGTCAGTCATCGTCCGCCTGATACCCTCCCGCGTCGTCTCGATCGCCTGCAGGAACTCCGCACTGGGCACTTTGTTCGCGCTCACGACCTCCGCAAGACACGCGAGGAACTCGCGCTGCAGAGCCTCCTTGGGCTCTTTCGGAGGCTCGGTCTCGGTCAGAGTAAGCCCGTCTTTCAGGGTGAGATAGCGGACCGGTTCAGGGGACGGCGGGGGCGGCGCAGACGGCCCTCGTTTGGGCTTGGGAGGGGCTATGATCGGCACGCCGGATATTGTCGGGATGGGTGGAGGAGGTCGATCTGGTTTGGGCGGGCGAGGCGGATGTGGCGGTGCGGCGCGGAGAGATGGGTTGCGAACCGGCGTGGATGGGCGAGATGGGCGTGACGGGAGGGTGGCTGCGCGGCGGGTGGGGGACTTGGCGGGCGGGGTCGGGGCGCGGGACGCAATGCTTGTGCGGGAAGAGACCGAGCGAGCGAGCGGAATACCGGGAGATGCAATGGGAGTGGCTGACGAGATTGTCGGAGGGGAGAAGGGCGGGGCGGCCTGGTCAACAGGCAACGCTACTACCGGCGACGCGGTGGACACGACGATGCGCGGAAGCTCCGTAATCTCGTTGAAGGTCCGGGTCGCTGGCAGCACCGTAGATCCGGTGGATCTAGAGGACTCGGATGAAGGGGACGAGGGAGATCTGTATGCAGAAGGCGGGGATGCGGGAGAAACTACAGGCGAAATGAACGTCTTCTCGGGCTCAGAAACCTGTTTCCCGCCACGGAGGGACGACACGCGCATCGGGGCAAGGGCTGGCGCGCTGCTTGCGGAGCTCACGATGGTCTGCTTCTCCGGGAGCATGGGCCGCTGCATGAAGTAGGGTTGTCCGATGAAAAGCCCAGGAGTACGGGAATGCCAGTAGAGTTGTGTCGCGTGCTCGAAAACGACGTTCTGATGGACGCATATTTCCCTGAACGAGTACTCCGGCGCAGAGTTGACGGTGATAGGGAGACAGGTCTTGCGCGGCCGGTCCTGAAGGAGCGAGGTAAGAACCGAGGGGGGCTCCGCAGGCATGTCGCCTCCCAAAGGCTGGACCTCGACGATGGGAATCCTCCGAATCGGCTCCACGCTGAAGATGACCTTGATCGCGATGATGATCGCTTGCAGGCCGAGCCAAGGATAGGCCCATTCATTGAGGCCAACGACGAGGAACGTCGTAAAGACATCAATGATCCCACTCAGCACCATAGCGGCACCAACGGCCTTGAGCCACCCACTCTCGTACTTCGAGTTGAAGAGGTTGTACTCGCGGATATGGCTCAACTGGGTGCTGAGCACGACGCTCTGGACGTGCTTCCCGGAGACCACGAGCTGGAAGCAGCGATAGTCCGTGGTGGTCAACCTGTTCAGGAAGATGAAGCGTTGCCCCTGCCCGCGAGCGGCCTGCAAGACGCAGACAGCTGAGGCCCACAGAAGCCCGCTGGCGACCTGCAGGACGACGAGTGGAATGGTCGTGCTGGTCGCCGCGTTCTGGACTGCGAGGAATGTCTCGATCGCATACATGAGGACGTACACCAGCAGTCCGCAAACGACCCTGCGGGTGTTGCGCTGGCTGAGCTCCACCTTCGCCGGAAGGCCTTGCGTCTGGAACCATGCTTCAACCATGTAGTCCTCGGTCAAGTTATGATTGACGACGACGTTGGAGGAATGGCGCTCTGGGGTGCCCGTGGGGACGTGGACAAGGGAAGGGGCGAAAGTATTCACATATTCTTGATGGTAGGCCGACAAGTCGCTGACGACGTTGCGGTACAGGTCCGCGCTGAGCAGGATAAGGCCGACCTGGAGCTTTGAAAGAACGCGCCCTGCTCCTACTCCAAGGATCGTAAGAGAGCCCGGAAACGTACGAGCGGCGATGGCTTTGACGTTCTGCGCCTTTCCCGAGAGCACTGGAAGCAGCGACAATATAGAACTTGCCCCGTTGATATTCTGTACCGCCGTGGCGAGGGAGCGGGCGTCGGAACCGGCTTCCTGCGCTACCGCCTCGCAAGCTCGTAAGAGAAGGAGCCATGTCTTCCATAGCGGTGACTTGGTGGCTGGCATGGGTTGCTGTGGGGGTTGTGGTAAAAAGTCTGGGCCCAAAGGCTCGGTCCAGCAGTATCATACTGTCAATACATGACTACATACCTGAGGAAATGCAATAGAGGAGCCAGTGCCAGCTTGCGTAGGGGCGGCGCACTTCCCTTAGGGACTATATGTACTCTGCGGACAGTGACCAAAACCCTAAAGTGTGGCCTGCTACGCATCGCGGCTTCCTGAAATGAGTTCGCCGCATGGCGCCCCTCATGTTAATAACATTCTCGAGGAGCGTTCAGTGCAGAAGACTGTGCGATGCTCAACGGGGAACGTTTGGACTATCACATTGAGCTAATGAGACAACTGTGCTCATGAGACATGAAAAGACGAAAAAGAGGCACATTACAAATATCTAGCGCACACACCGTAAAGATCCCAGAGGCCCCTCATTCCGCACAACCTAATGTTCACAGATCGCTTCTCTTCTCGTATCTTGCCATGACTGGTTCCATGCCGCTCCGCTGCAGCTCAGAAGCGACACGCTCCGCGACTTCCATGACCCGCAGCAGATTCCCGCCGGTAAGCCCCGCGAGCTCGAACGTGTTCCACCCGCGCTCATAAAGTTCAGCAACCTGGGTTCCATGCTCATGAGAAACCAGTAAGAGGAATTAAGGGGAAAGCCTACTAATGCAGGGTACTTGGAGACGTCCTCGAGGCCAACGGGCGTCTCGCCAATCCCGTCAAAGTCACTTCCCAGACCAACACTATCAATGCCCCATGAGCTCTCGAGGATTGGCCATTGAATGACGGAAGAATATACGCACTACTTCTTGCCAGCCACATTCGCAATGTGTTCAACGTGATCCGCAACTCGCTTAACGTCGGCCTGGCCGGGAGGCGCAACGAAGATCGGCGCAAAGTTGACCATGACGACGGCGTCCGTCTGGTTCGGGCCCGTCCCAATGAGCGCGAGTACGTCGTCCGGCACGTTACGAGGCACGTTGTTTACCTCCCGCGCGGACGAGTGGCTCCAGATGACGGGGGCCTTCGAGTGCTTTAACGCCTGCTTCGCAGTGTCGTCCGAAGTGTGGCTGAGGTCGATAAGCATGCCAAGACGGTTCATCTCCTCGATGAGCGAGAAGCCGAGCGGGCTGAGGCCACCGTGTAGGGGCTCGAGCGCGGGGAACATGCCGCAAGAGTCGGCGAACGCGTTGTGGCATGCGTGTGTGAGGGTAATGTAGCGGACGCCGAGGTCGTAGTATTGGCGGAGGGTTGGGATAGAGTTCCCGAGCTGATGAGCTCTGCGACGTATGAGTATAGAACAATGATGGCTTCAGTCAACATTGCCCAACATACCCTTCCACTCCGAGAAGAGATGAGATTTTGCCCCTGCTAATGGCAACCTTGATCTCCTGCGAACTGAGTGTCCAGGCAAAGGTCTACGTATGCACAAATCCGGTCACAACCCTCGTTCTCGGTCGTCGACAGAATAAGAGCTTACCTCCGGATACTTGTTGATAAGCAATTTGGCAATATCAATCTGCTCCAGCGTATCGCTATTGACAGCGGTCTTAAGTACGCGCATATATGTACACAACCAGATTGCGGGAAACACGCACCGTACCCGGTTTGTGGGCTTGAGGAAGTCATCGCTTTGCTCCTCCTTCGTAGGGCAGTCGACGTATACGGACCAGAAGAAGCCGCCAACTTTGCCCTCCCTTAGACGGGGAATATCGACATGACCCTCGAACGGTTTGGTCAAGTCAATTGCGGAGGCGTTGTTCTTGTACGCGAAGCGTGCCAATATCGGCAAATCTGCGAAAAACGTGAGGACGGGAGCGATAATCCATGTCTGCCTAGACTGACCTATATGCCCGTCCTTGACGCACGTCTTAACATACGACACGCCGTTCTGATGTGAACAGTTCGTAACTCACAATGACAGGTGCGCGCTCCATTATCAGCAACGCCGCTTCGTGGGGATCCTTCGGGAGACGTCCCACGACGCCCGTCAGTTTGTCCCAGAAGAGGAAGACACCCACGAGGGCAAGCACGAATACAAGTGTGAGCACCGAGTAGGTCACTGCGCGGACGGTCGCGACGCGGCGGGTGCGGTTGGCAGCCTGGTCGACATGGCCGTTGCGCGCGAGATTGGGGACACCGCCGAGAAGAGGGGCTGTCTCGCCGTTCTGCATGGACATCGTGGTCGGGAACAAGGAAGGAGGAAAGGCAGCGTGCGATCGGCGATGATGCCATTCCGTCATGCCAGGGACCGCAGAAGGTTACTGACGTAATGTTGGCTTCCGGTCCGCTGAGTCCGCTGAGAACCACACCACTTCCGATGTCCAGCTGCAAACAACTCTTCATGACAAACAGCAAGATGGAATATTAATACAGCAAAGAGAGTACACTTTAGGTGGAGAATACTGTACAGGGCCAGTTCGCAGGATAAAATAACATCAAGAGCGCCTGGTCTGCTCCTGTTTCCATTCTTTTTTCTTCGACGAGGCTGCTGCTTTGTTTCCAAAGATGAAACGAGACGTCCTCTTGTCTGCACCGGTCTTGCGTGAGACTGACGAGGATCCGGCGAAGAGGATCTGTAAGGTGGAGGGAGAATCAGCGTCTCCACGTGCGGTTAAACAAAAAGTGAACACTCGCCGCCCATAAGCCCCAAAGGCCGATTGTTCCAGATCCCAGGGAGATGAGGAAGCCAAGCGAACCAACAGACGAAGTGTTGTATGATAAGAAGGAAATAAGTAAACATGCGGAGGACATTGGTTCCAACAGCGGATGGTCTGGCGACCATCTTCTCGGGTGTAGCACTTCAGGTCCTGATGGAATCTAGAGCTCATTATTAGGATGCAGGTGTGATAACTCTGAAAAGGCCGGTCCACTCACATTGAACACGAGAGCCACGGCAAGGGCAGTCAACATGATCCCGGTGTTCCATGCCAAGAAAGACTCCAGGGGTGTAAGGGCGGTTCTTCGCTCCGTTCCCGTCTCCGAGAGGAAAAGAAGTAGTTTAGGATAGAGCAGGAGAGGGATGGCCGCGAACAGCAGTCTGAGGCATAACCCATCAACCGTCACCGAGAGCATTGTTCAGAATTCGGGTTACTCACAATGCTGCCGCCGTCCATGCCCAGCTCGAAATTACTCCGTCGTCTTTATTCTTGTCCGGGTCTGTGATAGCACGAGGGTCCCCTGGTTGTGCCCTGCGTTGTGAGAGATCGTCCAGCTCAATGTCTGGAGATGCCATAACTACGGATCCCAAAGTATTGCCAGCTCAGGGAGAGAGGGGCAAATAAAAGCTAGATTAGAGAGACTGCGGCGACGTATTCAAGTTCTGTATTATTGCAAACTGAGGGTGAGCCTGACGTCAGCCGGGGCCTCGCGTTGTGTGCGCTTGTTAGTATCATTGTTAGGACCCAGCCTCGATTCAACACTTCGTCCACTTCCACACTTTGGTGACGTGTAGTGTCCTCGTCTTGTCCAGTGTCCTGACACTGACTCCTATAATTTACCAGAAGATGCATGGAGCTTCTGTGCACGACATTGGACTCAGCTCCCTCCTACGAGGAGTTTCTCCACTCGTACCTATTGCCTAACAAGCTGGTCATTATCGGGCCAGCCTTAGTATCATCGTGGCCCGCGCTCAAGCACTGGTGGTCAAACGACGGAACTATCAACTGGGAACGTCTCAAGGCCGACTATGGCCACTGCGAAGTGACAGTCGCCGACTGTGCTACCCGCGACTTCAGCGACCAGCGACGCGAGCAGATGCTCTTCCGCGACGTCATCTCCCTGTGGCAGGACGCGAAAGGCGACGCACTCTACGTCAAAGATTGGCACCTGGCGCGCACGCTCGCGACAGATCCCGACAGCACAGAGTCCTCCAAGGCGTTCTACACAGCGCCAGGCATCTTCCGCGATGACTGGATGAACGCATACTACTCTGCGTGCACAGAGGATGACTTCCGCTTCGTCTACGTCGGCGCCGCTGGGACATTTACCCCGCTTCATCGTGACGTGTACACGTCGTACTCGTGGTCGACGAACGTGTGCGGGCGGAAACGATGGTGGCTCTTCCCTCCCGATCAGACGCCGCTACTCTTCCGTAAGGGTGGCGAGGAACATTCGGAGACGGCGTACGACGTTCGCGATGTGGATCCGACACAGTTTCCTCGGTTTCACCAGGCGCATCCCATTGTGGTCGAGCAAGGTCCTGGGGAGACAATCTTCGTGTAGGCACATTCTTCTACTGTATCGCCCATAGTTGGCCCCGTTATGCTGACGTCCCTCCGATCAGTCCCAGCGGTTGGTATCATCAAGTAGAGAATCTGACTGCATGCATCTCGATCAACCACAACTGGTGCAACTCCGTCAATCTTCCCTCGCTCTACCACTCCATGTGCGCCAAAGTCACAGAAGTCGAGCATGCCCTCGAGGATGTCCAAGAACTCTTGTCGCAAGGCGAAGCGGAAGGACCCCACGATACATCCTCTGGTTGGAAGAGGGAGTGGATTGCGATCGTGCAAGATGTTGTGGAGAAGGATGCGGGATGGAAGTGCGTTTCTTATTCGTAGTTTGTCCGCGCTGTCGTGCTCACGATACACATTTAGTTGGTCGACGTTCTGGAAGATGGTCCGGCACGCGTTGTGTCTCGCAGCAGGCCGCTCATGTCCTGTGAACGAGGCCCTCTGGCCTCGGACTCCCCCCGAACTTATGCCATCGCTCGACTTCATGACAACACGAATACGAAGCTGCTACGATGAGTTCGTGGCCCGCGATCAGCTGGAGATGGTTCATATACTAGGGTTAGAGGAGGTTCTCGCGGATATTCAGGGCCTCTTGGACGTTGACTACGCAAATTGAGATACCATCAATAAGGTAGTATGTGTCCACATCATTTCTGCGGGTGATTCATCTTATTCAAGTGGGTAGCAGGTGTGCGCTGTGTATATAAAGAGCCACGGCTTACAATATTGTTCTCTATTCTTCACCGTTTGTGCGGCAACTCCCCTTTACTCCCTGTACATTACCATACGTTGTACATACAGTATATGCAAGTGACGCAGAGGCCTAGGGGTCTCAAGCGCATTCTAACGTGACTGATTTCATGTGAAAAAGGTCTCTGGAGCATCTCGACCTCCGTGTGGATAAACTGCGAATATAATACATTGGATTACAGCAAGCAACATGCATGATGATAACATATGCGAAATGGAAATACAAAACGGCCGTCCCGAAACGAATAGCTAGTATGCAGAAGTCTGTGTTCGAACGATCAGAATGGTGCTCCCCACCCGTTGCCCTGGATCATGGCAGCACGCGAAGGGTGGATGCCGGGGGGACCTGCGCCAGGAGCGGGAGGCTGACCAAAGCCAGGCGCGCCAGGTTGTGGATACCCGGGTGGCGGTTGGAAGCCCGCGCCGTACTGCTGGCCTCCAGGATACCCAGGGAACGCAGGTGGGAAGCCGCCGGCGGGAGCAGGAACACTGGGTGGGACACCAGGAGCACCATATGGATTTGGTGTTCGGCCAACCTGGCGCACGGACATGTGTCCAGGAGTGGCGTGTCCGGCGGCGGGCGTCCTGCCAGGAGTGCGAGAGCCAAACGGAGTCTTGCCACTGCTGGCACCTGCGAGACCGCTGCCGAGCGACATAGACTTCTGCCTGACCTTGAACGCATCACAAAGCTCCGGTACGCCTGCGGCGGGGGTTTCGAACAAGTAGTATGCAGCAGGTGTGACTCGGACAGGCTACAAGCGTCGAGTCAGCTGGGAGATCTTGCAATAGTTCGTTCGACTTACCCATGTCTGCACAATGGAGTTTTTGTTTGCCAAATAGCATAGGTTAAAGTGCCCCGGTCGCTTGCGGTTCAGCGTGAAGCCGTACGCACTCTTTGAAGGGTTCGCGGCGACGAAGTTCCTCAGGAACAAATCTACGTATCACGGTCAGCATCGAGCAATATAAGCGCTCGAAGCGTACGTACGCAAGTCGTCCTCCGTCCCGGCCTTGAACTTCTCGTGCATCATGAGTTCCTCAACCTTTCTCGCCATAGCCTGGACGTGGTTGACGATCAACTCATCCAAGTCGGAGAACTGATGCGTGCCGTCGACAATGAGCTTGGAGCCGATGGTTTGACCCGTTAGGTCGGCGTTGGGTTCCACGACGTCTGAG
Organism: Ganoderma leucocontextum; assembly: GCA_020736865.1. Classification (NCBI taxonomy): domain Eukaryota; kingdom Fungi; phylum Basidiomycota; class Agaricomycetes; order Polyporales; family Polyporaceae; genus Ganoderma; species Ganoderma leucocontextum. Next base: position 1,899,256 of record JAHKGY010000003.1, on the reverse strand, counting down.
GTAATTGTTAGCATGAGTGAAGGGCACAACAGCTTAGATGTCGTACCGAGATGCTGGTAAAGCTTGTCATCCACCTTCCAAGTTACGGCCAGGTGGTTGGCGCCCTTCGACGAGGGCCGAATGACCACATCACCACGCTGCTGCTTCTCGAGGTACTGTTCGGCCTGCTGCGAGTTGAAGTTGTGGAAGTTCGGGTGTTTGATGACCCGTCGTGTCCGATCGACCTCGGCTCGCTTCTTCCGGGCCTGCATTTCGTTGTCCTTGTCGTACTGATGATGGCTCCAAGCCTCGTCGTGCTTGACGCGACGGTATTGGCTGTCGCCAGCGCTGACGTCCGCCTCAAGAGCGGAAAGGTCGATGCTAACTGAGTCGCCGGGAAGATCCAATTTGACCTCGATGACAACACCGGAAAGCGTCTGCCCCGGTTTGACAACCGAAGAGCAGGGATGGTTCAACTCGGTGAGATACCGGCTGTTGATGTTTCCCTCGATGCCAGAGTCGAGGCGTACAACCGCGACATGTTCCTTGGCGCGAACTACCTGAACAGAGACGATGAGGCCAATGCGCAGGGTTCGCATCGTCTCTCCAGTGAGCATGGTTATGACGTCCCAATCGGCGGGAAGGACGAAGTCCTTGCGCATCTCCCCGTACGGCCGGAGCAACTCCTCGCGGATGACGTTGAGAGTGTGCCGCTTCTTGTCCTGGTTGGTCCGGTACATGTTGACGGCGAAGTCGTCGAGGTTCAGCTCATCGAGCTTCTTCTCGCTGTCATCGTCTCGCATGATCTGCGACACAACATGGGAGGGGTGTTCGTCGTGAATGTCTTCCTCGTCTAATTCAAGCGCATCGGTAGCCATCTTTCGAGCAAGCTCGTAGTCTTCGGGATGGACTCGCGTACTGTCCAATGGGTCTGGAACGTCGATCTCCTCTCCGTGGCGGTTCTTCGCGGGCTTTGGTTCAGAGTCCTGAACGATACGAAGGAAGGCCGATGCGTTCAAAAAGATCTTCATCGTCATCAGACCGTTCTTAATGAACTGTCCGCGATTGATGAGATTACCTCCCTACGAGGCGATTGTAACAGTATGTGAATGATAGGACGAATCAATGTCTATCATGGTGCGTACCATAGAGGCAATCTTCTTTACGAGGAGCTGAGCCTTTCGAGGACCGAGACCAGATACGAACTGGAGGAGATGCTGATAGTATGAATCGGTGACAGCACGGTTGATGTCAACGCCGACTTTGTTAACAGCATCGACAATGACCCGTTCCATGGAGGTGAGCAGCTTCTCCTTGGGGACCTGTAGACACGTGATTAACAACCCATGGTGACAGCACAGTTCGAACACACCAATTGTTGGTAGTCTTCGTCGAAGGCGATGGCGGTGATATCCGCACCGAGTGAAGCGTATTCGTTGAGTGGGCTCTGCACATACCGCGCCAGGCCGACGCAGTACTTGCTGAGCGGGGATAATGCACTGTACTCCTCGTCCGCACGCCTGCTGTGCTGGTAGATCCGTGCGACTTCGTCGTGGACGTAGATCACTGGCGTGCTGAGCGAGTCATTGGAACCACTCGACTCGCCCCAGCCATTGTTAGCAGACGTATCCTTCTGGCTAGAATCGTTCAGCAGCTCCTTGATACGTCGTGAGAGCTTCATGGTGGCAATACTGAAGCCTCCGACCGCAATGACGTCTGGCCGCCGCCGCCTGATGATGTCCTTGAACTCGTCTTGGTTATCGCCAGCGAACAGGTTGTCCAGCTTCGTGTGCTCTCGTAGGCGTCCAGCATCGTCGAAGAAGACAAGAGCGATGGTGTCCTTGTGTGGATCGCCCTTACCCCAAGACATCGCCATGACAGACGGGGTATCGCCTTTCCGCATAGAGGGGCCAACATACGGGGCAACATCCATACGCTAACGAAGGGTCAGTCCGAAGGAATGGTCGTAAGGATACACTACGCTTACCTCCCGGAATGTGTTTGCGCAGTTGCGCGCGACATAATCCTCGGCTTCTTCGCGGATCCACTCTCGAGTCCACTTGACGCCGACGGGAAGGAGATGTTGATCTAGTGTCTCTTGGACTACTCGAGAGCGCTCCTCGTTCCATGCTCGCGCCGTGTCACTGAAGCTGTCCGAAGCGAAAGCATCGTTCAGCTTCCGTTCGAATGCCGCCTTCGCATCTGGACGCAGAGTTACAGCGACCGTGACGAGATGCTCTGCCTCGGCAGCAAGGATGTTGAGGAATTGAGCGGAAAGGAGCATGTCGCTTGCGCTCTTGTTGTAGAGGTATTTGAAGTTCTACAAGACATCAAGTGATTAGTGAAATCTCGACTTGGTTAGTTGGGCAAAGGATGTGGTGTGCTCACAAAATACGGGTGGTGTTCGTCGATCTTTGCGATACCCCGATCTGTGGGAAGGACAGAGACGAGAGCGTTTGCCTTGAAAGCATTCCTGATCTCTTGCCGAAGGAGGGGATCCTTCCCGAGCTCTGTTGCAATGATCATCCTCGCCCGAGCAAGCAGTTCATCCGCCGGCTGTGCGCGAGTTGCATCGGGATCCGCAAACTGCTCAGCATACGCTAGTGGGTTCAGCTCCTGCTCCTCGACGAAATGAGTGTTGTGGTCCGAGACGAAGTTCTGGACAACTTCGTGCGCTCGGATACCGAAACCCTGAAGAGAGGTAAGCCGAACCGAATCGAATGATATGCGAATGCATACCTCAGCGAGTTTAGAGACAATGCTCTTCTTCGCTAACTCATAAGCGGAAACACGACTTGGCATCTTGTGTTTGGGAGCGTCCGCCGGCTCCTCGTCGTCGTGGAACTGGATGTCGAACTTGCTCTTCTTGTGCTCGCGGTACTTCATGCCAAGCCATTCGGTAGCGTCCGCCGCCATCTCAGCGGTCTCCACCCGCTTGCGAACCTCGTTGTCGAAATACTCGTCGGAGACAGCAAGACGAGTGTACAAAGCGTCCAGAGAGGCACGCCGTTCCAGGAGAGAGCGATACTTCTGGCCAACCAAATAGACACGCCATAGGTCATCCAGCGAGAGTAGTTCCACTTGAAGTTTCGGGTTGTTGGCGTCGAAGTACGATATGTAGTCCCGTTTGTGCATCCAGATATAAGGAACCTCGAACTCCTGTATGAACAAGTAACGGAGCGCACAGGTGATGGCTTCGACGAGCTGGGGAAGGAAGCTGTGGAACTGGCCATCGCCGCGGAAGAAGTCGCGCTCCTTGCGGCTAGAGAGACGTGTGATAACCCAGGACGCCGCGTCGTCCAGGTCATTTTCAGTCAACGTCCTATGGATAGATAGGGAGGCGGAGGGGGACAGGGCGGACGTCGCGAGCTGCATCCGTTCGGGAATGTCTTGAGCCCTGATGAGATCGTCATCTTCAGTGAGCATGCGGGCTCGAATCTCAGATGGTTCGAAGACCTGAATTGGAGGTTAGTGGTAGAACACTCTTTGGGAAGCGCATGGGACTTACATCTTGGTACTTCATCTCCGGTTTGAGCTGCTCTTCCTCAAAGCCCGGCTCCTCGTCGTCTACCAATGCCCAGTCAAAGTCATGTCCGTCGCCGAAAACCTCATGAATCTCGTCCCACGCACTTCGCAACCAACGTCAGCATTGGTAACCTGGATAAAAGAAGGATGTCCCACTTTGCGTCGATACCAGCAAGTTCCGGACGAGAGCCCAAGGCTCTCCTCATAGCCTTGCGCTTCTTCATGTGCTCTTTCCGAGCCCGTTGCGCCTCGACACCGCCATCCTCCTCGTCTTCATACTCGATGAAGTTGTCCATATCATCCATGTCGACATCGTCGTCGTCGTCGTCGCGTCCGCCGCCTCTCTCATCATCCCAAATGTTATGGATGTCTTGAACCCGAGGGAAGTTATCATCGTCATCGAGGTCCTCGTCGGACGACTCAACAACGGTCCGATGCTTGGAACTTGAAGGAGCCGGAGGAGACGCGGATTCACGGTCGGGGCGTCGGCGGGTAATGCGTCGGCGAGAGAAGTTCCCCCCAGTGTTCTCCTCCAAGAGTTCCAAATCATCCTCGTCCAGGGCGTCATCCTCGTCTTCGCCTATTGAGAAGTGCGAGAGAACAACGTCAGCTAACGCAGAAGGCTCTTGAGATATTCACTTACGAAGTCGGTGGTGACGCTTCTTGCGACGCTTCCGCCTTTTGCGCCTCTCCTCTTCCTCGTCATCTTGCTCCTCCTCTTCGTCCTCATCAACAATGAAGCCTTCCCGGATCCGCCTTTCCTCCTCCTCATCTTCTTCTGGCTCCTCAGAACTGTCGTCTGAAGGGTCATTTCCAGCCACAGCGTCTTCCTCTTCTTCAGCTTCCCGACCACTGCGCTGCATAGGGACATCTTCCTCCTGACGAGTCATTTCGTGGTCGCGGGCAGGCGAGGACATGATGGAAGCAGAGGGGAAAACGGCGAGGCGAGGGTCCGAGACGAACTTGGTGGCCACTGGCCTGGCCTCAAACCGTGTTGAAAATCGGAGATTGGAAACGACAGGTCAGACTCGCTTATCTAATCGAATGCAGGTGTTCCTTGTGTATATCTGAGTTTGAACTATACTGATGAGCAGGTTTGCGAAATAACAATTACATAACAACCCAACACTGACATTAATATTGCCAATGCCATTAATTGTCTTGTTCTCGCCGTTTCCCTGCAGTATCATGGATTTCCTCCGCCTCGCACTTGACGAAGCACGAAAGTGCACTCCTACACCAGCCGCCTTCTGCGTGGGCTGCGTTCTCACCGCGACCTACCCATCTGGTTCGGATAAGCCGGTCATCCTCGCGCGTGGCTATTCTCGCGAACTGCCAGGCAACACTCACGCTGAAGCTAATGCACTCGCAAAAGCGCGGCAGCTCACCGAGGAACAACTGCTCGAGCTATTTCCCGCATTATCGCCCCCAATCGCCGTTGACACTATATTGCGCCATGCCAACGTGTATACCACGATGGAACCGTGCTCCATACGCACCTCCGGTCTCGCTCCCTGCGCCGACGCGATCATCGCGGCTGGAATCAAGCGATGCTTCATAGGCGTCGGAGAGCCGGACGATTTTGTCAACTGTGAAGGAGCGCAGAAGCTGAAAGATACCGGAATTGAGGTGATCTGGTTAGAAGGTCTCGAGAAGGAATGCCTGGAGGTGGCCAGAATGGGCAGAGAATGATATTGCAACATACAACGTTGTAAGACTACTCCTTTCGATATCCAATCCGTTGTTCTACGCCCAACGCAGCTCTGACTCTTGTCGCCCATTCCCCCAGCAACAACTTCGCGCTGTCTGTGTCGAGGACCGTCCCCGCGAACTCGATCGACATGATTACCTGGTTCGTGGCGTGGTTCACGACGATGTCGATCATGATATCGTCCTGTCATGTACATTAGATCAGCGGGACTCTGTAACCTTGAAAAGGGTGTACGAACCTGGATCAGATCCGTGACGCGCATTCTGCTCCCTACCGTTACATCGAGAGACTCTTCAGGTATGTAGTAGGGAACCTAAACAGACATTAGCGTTACACGCGGTTTTATGAAGTAGATCACGAACATCAAGGCTCTCTAGAGCTGCGCCATTGGTCCCTTCAATGTCAGGAGCAACCTTGACGATGTTGACGAAGACATTGGACAAGGGGGAACTGCCTATCCCAGCCCACTCATGTACTTTGACGAGCCTACTCTGTCCAACCACGGCGGAACGTGCTTGCAGATTGTCCTGGATTTGCTTTGCGAGCATAACGGTATCGTCGCGATGCGCTCCGGAGACGTGGAATGGCAGGACATTGATACATGGTACTGCCAGGCGTTCAACGTCCTTGAGGTTTCCGGTCCTACCAGAGTGCCAAAGGGAGAACGCTATGTTGTCGGATGCGGCGTGAGCTCCGTGGACTTGTGCCCAGCTTGCGAGGAATACACTCTGGAGAGAGATGGCGAGGTCGCGCGAGCGTTTGTCCAGTTCCATGGCACCGGAGATTGCAGAGTTGTACACAGACCGTATGCGTGATGCAGGCTGCTTGCATAGAGAAGGAAATTGAACAGGGAGTCGGGAATCAGCAAATGCCATCTTCCAGTACTTCGCTTGCTCTTGCTCTGCCTCCGTATGAGGAGCAACGGAAAGAAGGAAGCTGTCTAGATCACTCGAGCTCTCCGGGAGCTCGCCCGCGTAGATGTGCAGTAGGTCATCGACGAGCAGTGGTAGACTCCAAGCATCGTACTGGAAGTGGTGAAGGTGAATCAATAGATAGCGCTCCCGTGAGGAGTGCAAGAAGATGGCTCGAGTGAGAGGACGATCCATGGGAGGGGGGTGTGACACTAGAGTCTTCATCCGGTGCTGGACTGTCGCCAAATCGTCGTCCGAGGCAGGCAACACCTCTTCCGTCCACGATGACGTCAACGCCTCAGCATTGTAGATGACCACGAGGGGTGCTCCAAGATCGTTGTCGTAGACGAAACTTGAGCGCAAAATAGCGTGTCTGTGTACGAGCTTATACCACGCATCTTGCAGCCTTGCGGATTCGATGTCGGAGGCGACACGGAAGCCAAAAACGTGCTGGAACCGCGAGCCCCTGCTTCGCTGCCACATTCCGAGCATCCATTCCATGCCCGGAGAGGCGTGCGTCACACGCTCCACGAGCTCGTGTACATGGGACGGAAGAATGGTTGACCATTGAGCTCGGGTAACGTCGGCGGAAGCAGCTTTGACGACGCCATTCGCAGTAGAAGAACCAGACTCCTTGATCTTTCGGAGGAGGTCACCGACCGTTCGGCTCCGAACGATCTCTATAGCTGTTAGGCGCAAACCGAGTCGCCTGGCCTTCGCGACGATCTGGACGGCGGTAATCGAGTCGATTCCGAGTGCGGCAAGGTGAGTCCCGGGGAGAATCTTGGAAGACGGAACTTTTGTTGCTGCGGAAAGCAGGTCTCGGAATGCCTGGAGGCGGCTGTCCCACACCTCAGAGTCGTCTCCGGTACCCTCAGACACGACGACGTTGTTCGCAGGCGACGGATCCACAGGAATTTCGGGTATGCCCACTGACCACGGGTCGTCTGGGCACCGGACAACGGCACAGAGGATGGCAGCATACTGTTCGACGAGTTCGCGTAACCCGGCCGAGTCGGCGATGTCAGGCGTGCACGCAGCTTTCACTACGAAACCGTCTCTAGTCTCGTGAAGCTCGACGTTGAGTGGGTACTTCATCGGAATTGTAAGAAATCTCTGTTCATTAGAGTTCAAGCATTCGGGGACTCACGTGAATGAAGATCTCCTCCCCATCGCTGGCGTCAAACACCCACGGTGAGCCCGACGTGGAATCAAGGGACTCCTGGCTCGGTTGGAAGACGAAGAGGCTGTCCCACAGCCCAGAGACACGAAGCTCTCGCTGAATAGAACGGAGAGATGCATGCTGCCAGGGCATAGAAGCGACGTTGGCATGGTGAATGTGCTTCAGGAGTGCCTTGTTAGTAACGCCCTCTTGAAGGAGAACGCGACACGGCACAGTATTCTGCCGAGAACTTCGGTATCTTTGTAATGCACGAACAAATGACCCAAACTTACCAGCATAGGGCCAAGCACCTCTTCGGACCCGGGAAGGTCCCGGCCAGACACGACCCGGCCAAAGACCACATCACGACAGCGGCTCATCACAGCTAACAGCTTCGCGAAGGCAGCCTGCCCGATGCACTGGAGCGTGACTTCTGCGCGGCGACAAGCCTCACGTGTCTCCTCCTGAGTGACCGGCACTGAGAGAGAAACCTGGTGGACTGAGGTTTCGGTTGGGGAAGCCGCTTTGCGAGGGAGGGACGCGTGGCGAAGATCACGAAGGTTGCTGGTCCAGAACGGCGTTCCGTTTTCTTCTTGCCACAGCAGGTTAGGAAGTAATTGGTGATACTGCATGTCGATCGGCAAGTCGGAAACGCGGTATAGCAGCTCGACTGCATGGAAGAGGTGGGCAATGGCAAGTCCGTCGTACAGCGCGTGATGCAGAACAAGAACCAGCCGATGAGCATCAGAGGAAGAAGTTGCCTGGAGTAAGTGAAGGAAAATAGGAGGTTGCCGGAACAAGTCGCGTTCGTCAGAAAGGTCCAGGAGGGGGTTGAGTGATTCGGTCAGGTTTGCGGCAGCATTATACTGCGACTGGGACCATGAAATCGGTGCGTTTGAATGTACGACCTGCGACCATACGCCCAAACTAGGAAGGAAATGGAATGACGTCCGCAATATATCGAACGATGCAATCGTCTTCGTCCACGCTTCCCGAAGGCGGTCGATATTGATGTCGCGAGCAAGGCGAACAGGGAAAAGATGAACATACAGCCGTCCACGAGAGCTGATGGTCTGAAATCATATAAGAGACGAGAAACGAACATGACTGTATTCAACCTACCTGCGACAGCATGCCCGCTTGAAGTATGGTGGTTGGATAGACCGTGACGGAATCGTCTCCGGACAACTTGACGGTCTCTAGATCAAGGGCCTCAACCAATTTGCCACACTCGGCCATGAAGGAGGTGTAAGATAGACGGTTTTCGCTCGGTTTGGAAGCTTCCGATCGTTGAATGAACGCTGCCAGTCGGAGAGGTGTGGACAGCTTCATGATATCCATCGACGACAGTCCCAAGCCCTGCAAGGAGAGTTTGCGACTGAGACCCACGGACTTGATGGAATCGAGGCCGAGAGAGAGTAGAGATGTCTCAGCCTTGACGAGGTTGGAGTTGACGCGCAGGAAGTCCGAGGAAATCGCGGAAATCTTTGCGACCAAGTCCTGGTCAACATTCATGGGGCTGTCAAGGTTGTCAGGGACTATAACTGCAGGCCCCTGCCGATGAGGGGCAGAGGCGCTGACACGGGACGGGAGACTCCAGCCGCTGGTCTCTGCCATACGAACCGCCGTTGATTCTAGATGACCTAGAATGTCAAGAACCAACTCGGATGAGATGTCCGACGGCGTATAGGCAGCGTGGACGGCAGCCGTGTCCTGCTCAGGGTCAAGCACGACTTCAACTGCGAGGATGTACTGTAGCCACTGTCAGCAGCGTTGTCGGTGTAGGGTATAGACTGGGCTTACGTCGGGTTCAGGATTCTGACTTTCCAAAACGGTCCACAGCTTGCTTGCGCCCTCCTCCTTGAACGAGACGGAGAACAGTGTGTCGAACAGGGATTGGTCACTCTCCAGGACCCACTTCTGAATACGACTAAGGGGAACGTGTTCGTACTCGCTAACACGGGCTATGTCTTGCTGCACCGTCTGTAACACCTTGGAAGACTCATTAACACGTATACGGGCAGGTACCACGCTGATCATCGGGCAGATGGTGGTCTCGACATGGTCAACTGGGATAGTTCTCCCAGTACGAATAACCTAGGGAACGCGAAAGGTCAGGACTACTTCTTGAAACTGTGTTGATAGCAAGGCACTTACTCCGAACATCACATCATCGTGGCCATAGAGATGTTGTGCCATAAGTGATCCGTATGCAGCCATGAGGAGAGCTTGCAGCGTCACTTGCTGTCTAGCAGCCTTGTTCTGCAATTCGGACAGTGATAACTTGAAGGGGATCGACGTCACGTCAGCGACAGCGGAGGACGCCGACCGGTTCAGCAATCGCTCCCATGGGTAATCCTTGAGATAGGACGTCCAGAACACACGCGCGCCTTCCTCTTCCATGAGCGTGACGTGTTCAAGTGCTTCACTAAGGCTCGCAGAAGGCAACTGAGGCTGGCGAGCGTACATGCGCTCTAGATCTTGCAGTAGAACAGGAAGAGCGATCCCGTCGTACAGCGCGTGGTGGACGGATAGAACCGCGTAGAGTGTGCACGATGGGGAGGAGCTATAGAAGGAAAGTCGAACGGGAGGGACCTCCGAGATGTGAACATTCATTTCGCGTGCGATGATAGAGGCTTCCTGCATGGTGAAGTACCGCTGGAATCCAGCATCGTCGAAGTTAGAAACTGTTTTCTCCACCACCTGCGAAAAGGAGGATTCGGGCCGAAGGACGACTTGAGCGAGATTGCTCCCGAAGTGGAAGACGGTGCTGATGGTTCAAAAAGTCTGATCAGAAGGCAAATGTGTGCAGAAGAAGGAAGGAGACCGACCGTAACATCTCGTGCTGTGTCACGACTTCGTTCCAAGCATCGCGTAGACCCGTCACGGACATGCTCGACGCCAGTCGCATTAATATATGTTGGACATACATCGTCGGCGAGTTCGCGGATCGATAAAGGATACCTTCCTGCACGGGGAAAGGAGGCAGGAGAGAAGCGACCAGATCGGACGAGTACGCGGCCGCAATTTCCTCTTCGACCGAGGACACAAACTGGGAAAGAGAAGTGGTAATCCTCCTCGGGGTGGAGGCCGAACGATCGCTGTCGACAAGGGCCGCTATGCCGCTAACCACCGGAGACCGCATGATTCGCGCTGGGGATACGGTCACACCGAACGCCTTCCGAAGCCCAGCAGCAAATCTCGTGATCGCCAGGGAATCCATGCCGCACTCGAAGAGATTGGCATGTGGACCAATCCGAGAGGGAGGGATGTTGATATATGATCGCAAGGCTTCGACGACCTTCCGCTCCACTTCTGTAAGCTCGGTACCGTCATCCTCGGACGTTGTGGAGAATTGATCCGTAGCCATGAGGCCGGTCAAGACGTCGAGGTCCAGACGGAGAAAGAGGGCTGTAAGAACCTTCGCATCCGCCTTACCATTGGCGCTGAGAGGGATGAAGTTGAGGGGAATGATGTGACTGGGGCGCATATAGCTAGCAAGCTCGCGGTCGCAAGCGCCCCTGAGAAATTGAAGCAATCTCTCTGGCGGCGTCGCAACGGAGGGGGTCCCACCCTTTCGGGTCGCAATAGGAATGGAAGTGTCCCAGGCGATGAAGGAGACTAGCTGGTCCACGCCGAGAGCGGGATGCTTGGCGAGGACGGTCAGGACGTCCAAAGGTTGGGTGGAGGGGCCAGCGTTTCGGATGATGGACGAGATACCTTCGGACTCGATACGCACACCACGAAGCTTGATCTGGGTGTCGATGCGACCAATGATCTCCAAAGTCCCATCCATCATCATGCGAACGAGATCCCCCGTCCGGTAGGCCCATCGCTCTGTACCATCACTCGGGAACTTCAAGAAGACCTTCTGAGTGAGGTCTGGGCGGCCCACATAGCCGCGCCCCACAAGGGGGCCCTCAACGACTAGCTCTCCGGTCCCGCCGCGAAGCACGATGTTCGTGTTGTCGTCAACGACGTACGCAGCGACGTTAGGGAACGTATGACCAATATTCGCCCTTGGAGTATCCTTGTCCATCATGCGTGCAGCGCAACCGATGGTAACCTCGCTCGGTCTGTTGCAAGTACGCTCAGCATATGCGCGTCCAGATGGGTGTTATGCAGCTTACCCGTAAAAGTTCGCAAGCCGAACCTTGGGATGAGACGCCCACTTGTCTAGAATCTGTCTCGAGGTCAGACAAATCACACAGAGTCGCATTCTGACGTACTGCATCGCTCATCTTCTCCCCTCCACTTGCGATGTATCGCAGTGCGGTCCCGTGCCCCGCCTCCTCCCCCTCCTGTACGGCACCCATTGTTGCCTCGATGAGACTCGGAACAATGCCCACGTGTGATACCCGCAAGTGGGTGATGTAATAGGGAAGATCTTCGAGCAAGAGAGAACGCGGTGCTGAGAGAATTGGGATACCGACCGCGAGCGCCACCATGATCTCTGCAATATGCACGTCAAAAGCAACGGCTGTGGAAGTACGTCAGCTTGCGGTCGGTAGCCACATACATTTCATGTGCACTCACACGCGATTGACAGATAGTTGACCTTGCCCGGGGGGGTGAGCTCCGCTGCAGCGCAAAACAGGCTTAGAGCCCAAACGGCCTCGCCCAGACCACGGTGGGTAAGGATACATCCTTTCGGTGTCCCGGTAGTTCCTGGTGTCCCATGAGATCATTGGATATTATGCAAGGACACATATGACTCACCAGAGGTATACAAAATGTAGGAGAGATCGTCCGGGTCCGGCACCAGGAGCGGTTGCGTACTTTGCGCCTCGACCGCTTCCCGCACAACAGGGTCCGTGACATCAATCGCAATACTGCCGAGGGTCGAGAAACAGGGCAGATCGGAAGTCGACAGGATGAATTGCGCATCGGAGTCTTTGGCGATGAACTGCTGCCGCTCCGCTGGAAGCTCGGCGTCGATCTGGGAAATCGGGGTAGTATGGAGAACGTCAACGGCACTGGCGATCACCGAGGTTCGTGGTTTGCGCTTACGGGAACATAGCAACCGCCAGCTCTAAGGACTCCTATGAACGCAATGTGGAACCACAGGTCCCTCTTCATGCAGATGGCAACAGAGCGTCCCTTCTTGAGCCCAGTTCTGAGCAGCCAGCGGCCTAGTTGGTTCGCCTTCCGCTCAAACTCCACGTTGGTTAGGGTTTCGGGAACGTATGAGGAGATGGGGACATCAGTCGAGAGGTCAGGGTACCAGCGGACGGCAATGCCGTGAGGACACTCGACTGCTCGCAACGTAAGGTGATCCATAGCATATTTGGTCAATGGGATAAGGTGATCCGTGGACAGACGCGTTTCGATGGACTGCTTGTCGTAGGACGACAACAAGGCCGAAGGCAACAGAGGTAGCGCGTCCATCGAGGAATGCGGGGTCGAGGCAGCATATCTGGCGAGTGCGATAATTTGCGACAAGAGGAGGGTAGATTGTGAAGAGTGTAAGGTACGTTCCGAGGCGGTTATCGACAGGACGGCGCTTCCCTGGTCGACCACCAAGACAATGGGAAAATAACCACCTAGACGAGATTGTGGGAGAGCCACGGTACTGACCAACGCCAAAGCGGGTGATTGCTTCGGGCTGAGATCGAGCGCACGTCGAAGGAGATCAGGGTGAATCCGGGGCCAACGGGGATCTGCGAGCGTGTTAGCAATGGCCGCAGCGGCTTCCTCCCAAGTGGTCGCCTCGCCCCATTGTACTCTCACGGGAAGGACCTTCGCTTCCTTGACGTCCGAGAACGCGAGAAGTGTGTCCCGACAACCACAGTAGGCTCCGAGGACGCGTGCAGTAGCAGCGACTAGATTGATGAATGGGACGGTCGTGTCCTGTTCAACACCTGGGTTTAAAGACTGCGAGATGGCCTGTAGGGAATCAGGTGCGAAGCGCCGAGAGGATAGATCTGGGAAGTCGTAGTGTGTATAGCCTGAGAGGATTTGGTCGTAGTCGGTGAGGCCGCCCTGAGGGTCGGTAGAGGGTGGGGGCCCAGGGGCGGTAAGAGAGGTGGTCGTCATCGAGGACACTGCTAAGTGAGAGGACGGAACGGTTGAGCAATCGGACCGGGTGGACGTGTGACAAGGCCTGGCCTGTTATTAGCACTCACCTCTGAATTGGAGAGCCGGGAGTTCCGTCGCGATTCGCACCTCGACAGAGGGGGTGACGATAATTCCGTTGCTAGTAGCGTTGGGTGGTTCGACTTGGGAAGAAGAATTTGGCCGACCGAGTATTCAACGTTCAACGTTCACTGTCGCTTCTTGCCGACGGGGACTTCGGCATAATAGCGTTTTCGGACTAGTCGGACAGAGTGCCAAGGCTGTGTCATAGCAAATTCCGAACCATGGCATGGCGTGTGTGGGATCCAGAGGGACCGAGCCATCGCAAGAGCCATGTGGGACGGGACCGAGGAAGATGAGGAAAGAGCAGGATTGGGTGAGCTGGGGCGTCCCAGGGACCAGCGGGGTTCAGACTCATCTTATCTAATCAGATTGTTGGAGATGATCCGGCAAATGATCTAATCAGATAGTGGAGCTGGCAGAGAGAGATCTGATTTCCCGGTCTTCCGTCCGTCCACTCTGCGACACTCCTCTCGTCCCCACCGTCCACCGTCCACAGCCACGGCACAAGATCTTTTGCCCAAGCCGCGTGTGCTCTGGACAGCCAGGTACAGCCTCGTTCTCCCACTGTGCTTTTCACCTGGCGTCAGGAAGCCTTCCAAACCTAGGGTTTTGCCGTCCTCCGTCCAACCCTACTGCCGGTCAACGCCATGCTGGACATACGGGCTTGGGGTGGAAATTTGATCGTATCAACCGCGGGAATTACCCATGTCTGCCTATCACCTTTTCCGACCGCCGTTTAAAAGGTTCAAAGCACTACTCCCGAAGTACCCACAAGCCGGACGCACTTTCCCCTTCCTCACCAACTTTTCTCGCGGCCTCTACCCTGTCTTCTTATATGTCCTCTCAAACGACAACCTCCGCGCTCTTCGACATCATTGGCTTGGGGTTCGGCCCCGCCAACGTAGCCATAGCTGGTGCTATCGTCGACAAGTGGGCAAATTGCGAGCCTCCACCTGTAAGCTCGCCTCCCCGTTTCAAGTTGGCCTCACCAGCGCTTGCTCACGATCTTATTATCGGGCTGCTTTCACTCGACGCACACCACCGAACCCTGTGATTAGCGTCATGAACCTCTCAAGCAGGTCTTGTTCATTGAGAAGCAAAGAGAGTTCCGATGGCATCCCGGCATGCTGCTCCCCAATTCGCGCATGCAGATCAGGTTTATCAATATTGCGAGCCTGTGGAGGGGAACGAGTGGCTAACTTCTCGCCGACCTTCTAGTTTCCTCAAGGATCTTGCTACCTTACGCTCCCCCCAGTCCCCCATCACGTTCCTCGCCTACCTTCATTCTCAAGGCAGGCTGCTCACCTTCATCAATCGTGGCAGTTTCACGCCAACTCGCAAAGAATATTCCGATTATCTTTCTTGGGCCGCCGACTACGTCCAGAAACATGGCATACAAGTGCAGTATGGTGAAGAGGTCGTCGGACTCACTCGCTGCGACGATGGCACCATAGAGGTTCGTAGTCGCGACGTGGAGACTGGAGGGGAGTTCTTCAGGAGGTCAAGTACGTTTTCCCATCGATGACACTGTACGTTCCACGCTCACCACCCCGTCTGACTAACCCCCCTTAGGAAATATTATTCTTTCCCCCGGCGGTTCCCCCAAACTCCCCCCAGCGCTATCCGTTCTCTCGCCCCATCCCCGCATAATCCATAGTGCTTCGTACATATCCTCGGCCGACGCCTTCTTCTCTTCTCTACGCAGCACTTCCCAGCCTTTGCGTATCGCAGTCATCGGTGCTGGTCAGTCGTCGACAGAGGTGCTTCTGGACCTACACAACCGCCTCAACTCACTGCCCATCTCGGGCGGAAATAAACATGAGCTAGACATGATTTTCCGGAAGGGTTCATTGAAGCCCAGCGACGATACCCCGTTCTCCAATGAGATCTTCGACCCGGATGGTGAGTTCTAACTCTAACCTTCTGAGAAAGCAAATCTTAATTTCTCTACAGCTACAGACCTTATGTTCGGCCTCCCCACCCAGCGCGATCGCCAACATCTGCTCCAGGAGTACAGTGCCACGAACTACAGCGTCGTCAACAATCGAACCATCGACTCTGTAAGCATTTGTTGATTGTGAGAGGTCCCACGCTGACAACGGTACCGAGTAGCTGTACGAAGTAATGTATCACCAGAACCTCCTCGACGGCGTTAAGGCGCGGACCGGTCAGGACGAGGAGTCCAACCGAACCAGGATCACCCTTCGTCCCCACAACTCCGTCTTTGCGGCCGAGATCATTCCTCCTACTTCCGACGCCTCCAGTAACGGCGAGGCGGTTCGTCTCACGATGCACGGTGTCCTCACTCGCGCGGTCATGCAGAAGACGTACGACGTCGTGTTCTGCGGCACGGGGTACGAACGCGACTCTTGGATGAAGATCCTTGCGTCGTCCAACCTTGCCGATGACTTGGGCATCAAGGGATCCACCATTCAGCTCGTCACTGAAGCGGAGGCGAAATCTCTGGCCATCCACCCTCTGCTCGCCGACCTCAGCGACGCCACGTCCCATGAGACTTCGTCATCCACGAGCGATGGCTTCTCGACCCCGCCGACTCCCGACACCCCTCACTCAGACCACAGCAAACTCGTCGGAGAGATGCAGCCTTCGAAGGTCCGCATCTCCCGGACGTATCGGCTGCTTCCCGAGAAGGACGGGGAGAGCGCGAGCGGGCCTCGCGTCTACTTGCAGGGGTGCACGCAGTCCACGCATGGCCTGAGCGAATCCCTTCTGAGCATTCTCGGCGTTCGTGCCGGGATGGTGGTTGACGAGCTTTGCGGCGCGTAGACGGACGTATGTACATACACCTTTGTCGCCGACATCATGTTCCGTTCAGTGATATCGTATTGTGTGGGATTGTGCTGGTCCAGGTGACCAGCAATGGTCCCTTATCTATTCTATTTGCGTGACTCTCGGTCATTATGCAAAAAGGAACCACCTCCGGTTAGTCCCGCCAGGGCACATGTCGTCATCGTACAGCAATACATTCAGTACCTGCTAGTGTGGTTGTCGTCCTGTCGATCATGGGCATGTCGACCACGTAATTCCGCTGTGGAGAGCGGAGGTTGCTCGCGGGAACGTTGGTCACGGTTGCCAGTGGCATTGAATGCCTGCCTGGCCACAGGACTCCACAGGACTACGTGTGAGGTTTGCAAATTACGCGACCGTCCGACTTGAACCTCTCCCTAGCTCACCTTGCCCTGCCTTAAGCTTGGCAGATCGTTGCGGATAGGTAGTATCGGGACGTCGATGGCCGATTGTAGCTCAAAATGATACATTGTCGGACAAGCATCCATGCACACTAGGAACACGGCGAAGAAAAGGAGGAAATTTTCTCTTGACTTGGATCTAAATCCCTATCCACTGAAGATATCTGAATCAGCCTTCGGATGGTGGAAGTTTGAGGTTCTCAAAAGCCGCAGCGCAGTAAAAGATGGCCTGCCATGCAACGTTGAACACACTCCTTCTTTCTCGATCCCGTTTATTGCCCTGCGCGAGGCCATGCCTCGTGATGAGCCTTAGATAACTGGGAGCTGAAATGATAGGTGTCGACCGAAGAGTGGGCCTGAAAGTCCGTGCATGCGCACACTGTAACGTAAACACGAGGACAGCAGGTGACTGTGGACAGCGGCGATGCATTGGGGAAGCGCAATGAATTTGGAGGCACCAGTAGTACCGAGGGAGGGCATGTACAAGAACGTTAACGTTGCGCTATGGCCGCCTGTCCTCTCCCGGGTGTCGAGTACTTGAGTGTTGACTGCTTTGGCGGCGCCGTGACATGCACAGTGGGCATCGGACGCTAAACGTACTTGATGCTCATTTGATGGAGGGGCAGGGATACGCGAGCGCGAGGCCAGCCGACCTCCGAGCCGTCTTTCGAAAACCTTCGACTCCGCGCAAGGCTGGCGCAACGTTGTACGTTCCCCCGGGCCCCCGCTACTTAAGATCACGGTATTCCCGGAGCGTGCTAGGGGCGATCAGAGTTGTTTCAAGATGTCGCTTGACGTTGTACTACTGTAGTAGTGCGATCGGTATTGTGCGCCTACGAGGAGATCGATGTCGCGCCGCCTCGTGCGGTGCCGTCGCGACGCATCGACCAGGGGCCACGGGCAGTCGCGCCTGAGTCGCGTCGACCACCACTGCCTGCGGTCCGATACATCACTAGCCTCTCTCCCTGTCTCTCCCTGTTAGTTCTTCTTCTACACCACGGGCTGTCAGGTGCTTTCAACAATGGGGCATGGCGGAGACTACGCACCTGCGAAACTCTTGACCTCTTCCTGACCACAACGTCCCTGACGCCCGGTCTTCCCAACCTCGACCTCGGTCGGTTCCTCGGTGGTCAAATCGTCGCGTCCGGTCCACCTCGCCCGCCTGGTCTGCATGATCAACACAGTCTCCATGGTCCGCTCATTCTCCCATGTTTGCTTGGTGGGCTCGCTGTCTGGTGAAAACTTTGGCTGCTCTTGCAACCATCTTCACCTAGACCTGGACCTGGAGCTGGACCTCCCGGCTGGCTTCTCCGTTCTCAACACTCTTGTTGAGTTCTTCGCGTGCTGATAGGCCGCCTTCTGTCTTGACGCACACCCTGGAGAACTGTGATCGAGTTGGACCGTACCCCTCGTCCACCGCAGTCCAACGGCTGGTGGGGTGTGGTATGTGTCGGCCGCCAAGAGGATTCGCAATATTGGGTGTTCGCTGTCGCGGTGGCTGGTAATTGATCCAGTGACCATTTTCATGCACCATGTAGGGCTCGGAGTGCCTCTGCCGTGCTCGGACGGAGGGTGGTGGTTGATATTGGGCGCACGCATTACGCCATAGCAGGATGAACCCTCAAGCTCTCGTCCCGAGGGGGAAACGTAACCCTCAACTCGAGGAGGGAGTCAGGTGAGTAACCCGCCTTGTTCATGAGTTGGCCATCGTTCTGGTGGAATCCTGTTCGTCGTATTCGTGCTTCGGAGTCGGACAGTTGGGACATCTGGATGGCTCGTCGGGGAGTGCGCAGACTATTCCACGCGATTAAATCTCTCTATCGTCCGCACATTTTATGGGAATAGTTCTGTACAAATTCATCCAGCACATTCCGATGCAACGAACGAGAGGACATGCCTTCTATTCTGGCCCAGCAGGATCAAGGTTGTGACAGGGTGTGACGCCGGAGTCACGCTCCTGCACCCACACCGTTGGACGTCCGAGTCGAACGGTGCGGGGGTGCAGCGAAGATGGCCGGAGAGCTTGAGGTTACCCCAAGGGGGATTGGAAGATGTGGTGCCTACGTCCGTGACGAGCAATGTATCATAACGACCGGCGTAAGTACTCACCTGCGAGGTTGTCCTACTATCTCAAGCCCCGTCGTCACACCGCGCTCGTCGTTACCACTCGTCATGGAACAAATCCCCACTGTTGCACGTTGAGCTACAGAAGCATGCGTGGAGACGTTGATCTACTTGTGTCGTTATCCTCGCCTGCGTCGTTTCATCCACGGCAGAGGCATTCGATTACTGGCGTTGCCGCTTGCAGGTCGTGGGGTCGCGTTTTTGAGAGACTCGAACGTCTTCCGGTCGATATTGACGGCTTGAGGATATATCTCTGGATTCTGGCGACTTGGCGTGACTTGGGTGCCCTGTCAGGATGTTTAACGGAGGTCTGGCGGGAGGCGTATCCGGGATACTAGGAACCGATCGAACGGGTCCGGAGGCCAAGGCGTTCGGGGAGCAGGTCTCGGACAGCGCCCTAGCCCCTGCGTGCCTCGGAAAACGGCGAGCAACCCGCTCTTCGTAGCTGATGCGACGTCGCTTTCCTCTTATGCCCATGCCGTATTGCCCACGCCCTCGCCTTAAAATGTGCCAGCTCCCCGAGCCCTCGCTAACCTTCTCTTTCCTTCCCTCCTTCCCTCGCCCCTCTCTCCCACCCAACTTCCTTCGCCCCCTCCCTCTCCCTCCCGCGCTCGCATAGAGTTTAACTAATACACACACCTCATGCTGGTAACACGGAGGAAACCCGACATTGTCTTCCCCTCCTTCGCCTCCATGTCCCACGAGCTCCAGAAAGACACGCTCCGCCTTCCCAGCTATCGCGAGTCCGTCTTCTTTCGCTTCCACCCGTACCCACAAACGCGTCGAAGGCCCGTCGATCATTTGATGGTGAGTGATTTTGTTGAGGCGTGTCGTGGGCGCTGCGCTGACGGTGTCGCGGTTGAAGCAAACAGTGGATTATCGGTCCGTCAAGCAACCAGCCGCGGACGCTGGTGGAGGGGGCGGCGTTGTACGTGTTTCGCTTGCTCGTTCGTTTGCCTTCGCGTTCATATACCGACTGTCCCAGCCCTTGCGTGAGGAAGGAGGGTCAAGCAACGAAGACACACTGCTCAATTTAGACCTTGCCATGAATACCACGGAAGAGCCCCACGTCAAAAAGCGTCGCAGCCTGACGTCTTTGATCGTCGTTCGTCATGCTTGTCTTCTCGGTTTCTTGTTCACTCATGTTGTTTCTTCGTTGACGGTTGCAGGATCTTGCGGTTGCCGTGACCGGTTCCCGTCGAGCGAAGAAACGGCGTTCTGCTATTTAGCTGAGCGTCGACCACTGGAGAGTTCCCCTGTCTTGCGTCCTGCCTCGCACCGTTAGCGATAGTATACCTTGCATATCCTCAACTAATTGGTATTCAAATGTATCTATACAATATCTTGCATCTTGTAAAGTCTCTTGTCGTCGCACATGCTTTGAATGGATTGAAGTTGCTCGTCGCTGCCAAGTCTTGGAGACCGTTGTCCAGACTTGCAATTGAGAAGAAAGGTTTGATATATTGTCTCGCGCTGTAGATTGTATGTCTCGCAGGTTGTGGAGGTTGGGGAGCACTCAAAGACATTCTCGTAACGATCGCTCACACGGTTATGACAGGTCATCTTAAGGTCGGACCCACTTCATTTCGACTTGCCGTTCTTGCGTATGTCGTGCTTCTGTCTTCAAATCACACGGTCCACGTTGAGTTGACGGGCGTGGGGTTGAAACTTGAAGTTCGAAAGTGTTGGAACTGGGAGACTGGATAGTACGTTGAGGTCTGGTGTTGGCACGCTGCTTGCTTGACAGTCTTGATTCTAGCGGGCATTGAGGAGGGTTGAGGGCACACGGAATGAAGGTGGGCATGAGCTTCGCGGACACAACGTGTACATCACAACGTCGTCGTATGGGATATGGGAGATGTGGGAAGGGTCATCCGACCGAGCCAAGACTGTGACGCGCTTATATCCAAGCTTTGTTTGGCTATGTTTGTCGGTCGACAGGCGTCTAGGAAATTCTGGACGGAGGCCGACTCGAGAGTTTGGGCAACCGCACGCTCCTCCCTGCACGCTGACTTGCTGCTACTATGCGTATCGAGAAGTGTTACTTTTGTTCAAAAAGCGTCTACCCAGGACACGGTACGTATTGCGATCTTGGAATTGGTTGCGTTAGACTGAGCCCCATTTGCCAGGGAGCGCATTTGTCCGGAACGATGCGAAGGTCTTCCGGTTCTGCAGCTCAAAGTCAGTCTTGTGCCTCGCAGTTTTGCTATCTGAGTCTGAATATTCTCCCTATAGATGCAACAAGAACTTCAAGTAAGATTTCACACCCGGGCCGCACTCCCTGCGTTCTGACTTCGCCCCAGGATGAAGCGCAACCCGAGGAAGGTACGCTGGACGAAGGCATTCCGGAAGGCTGCTGGTAAAGAGATGACCATCGTGAGTACTTTTCCAATCTTTCCCCGTGATTTCCCGTCTTCATTGCGTGCTGCAGGACTCGACGATTGAGTTCGAGAAGAGGAGAAACGTCCCTGTGCGCTACAACCGCGAGCTGGTGCAGACGACGGTGAAGGCGATGAAGAGGATAGCGGAGATCAAGCAGAAGCGGGAGAATTCTTTCTGGAAAAACAGGTTCGTCCATGCAGTCCTGCGATCTTCCGATTGTGTGGACCGACACTACCCAGGATGGCCGTCGCGAGGGAAAAGCTCAAGGCGCACAGAAAGCGCAACCTCGAGAAGACCTCAATCAAGCTTGTCCAGCCCACCACCCCTCAGGCAGAGAAAATCAAGGAGAAGATCAAGATTGCGACCAAAACACGGACCGCACTCGTTGCTGGCGAGGGTCGGTCAATGGGCATGGAGATTGACTAAGCTCTCGCCTGTACACTCTTCCCTTTCTGGCTTCTCATGTCGTTATGCTTTGTGGTCAGTCCACGATCAATGTATTGCTATGTAATGTACACGTGCATGCTATGAAATACGTTCTGGTAATGTGTACTGATGAGATGAGTAACTACAACCGTGCGTAGGGAAGTACAGTGGATGGAGGTGTGTATGCAAGGTGTAAGACAAAAGGTGGATTCTATCGCTGTTTGTACTTGGCCTCGTTCTCCTCGCGAATGTTGGGATCCAGTGTATTCTGAAGCCCAAGGAGCGTCTTGCTGACGGCCTCCGTTGCGCCGATCATGGGCTTCAGGACGGCGATGGGAACTGCACGCACGACAGCACGGACGGCACCCTGGACTCGACGTCAGCTATGTTCAATGTTCTCACGATTTATGAGCATACCTCATTTCCTGAACGTTCGTATACCTCCATAGGCACAGCGAGGATGGTCTGAGCCGCCGAGTTGAGGTTGTGCTTCAAACTCCTATACGCTGACTGCATGCCCTCCTTGACATTCACCGGCTGTTCCGCGTACTTGCTGATGAGGTCCCTCGTCTCCTCGTCCAACTCGTTCTCGTCGAGGTCCATCATGTTCGGGATCTGGACAGCCTCCGCCATGACCTCATCTCTGAACTGGCCCCCCAAAACGGTCTCAGCTTGCTCTAGAATGACTTGGGTTCCTGTCGCAAGCCGAGCGCCGAGCTTGATCGCCTCCATGGCAGTCGACTTGATGAACGCGTTCGTGCCCTTCTGCAGCCCGCGGTAGACTCGCCCGTCCTTCTTGTACTGAGCGATGGGCAACAAGATGAGGTCTGCGACTCCGGATCCA
The DNA here is from genome assembly GCA_020736865.1 of Ganoderma leucocontextum. NCBI lineage: Eukaryota > Fungi > Basidiomycota > Agaricomycetes > Polyporales > Polyporaceae > Ganoderma > Ganoderma leucocontextum. The sequence goes on along the minus strand of JAHKGY010000003.1, from coordinate 1,876,845 downwards.
ACGTTCACGACGGAGCGGATGGGCGAGACCCCGGAGATGACGTCGACGAGCTGAGTAGCTTTGACATCCGGCGTCCATAGATCGTTCAGCAAATCGAAGAACCTGGGCCATCCGGTGATCTACACGGAGGTGTCAACCACAAAAGCTACCGAGAGCGGTCAAGGAGGGCGCCTACCCCTTTCAGTGTTATGTGCCTCAAGGTCATTTCGGCACCGTCGAAGTGGAAGAAGTTCATGAGTTCTATGGTCCGGCCCTCCTTTAGTGCCCGATAGTCGACGCGACGAGGTTTGTAATCCAGTTTAAGGTCGACTGGGAAGACCTCGGCTTGTTCTGCACTCTGCGGTTAGATAGAATCCATGCCTGATTATAATCAGCACGCACGGAAGTAGATTTCGTCAGCTGGCTCCGAGTTGGCTGGAGGAGCAGCATCAGGATCCGTGAAAGCGAAGAACTGCTTCAGGAAGTCGAGAGCATCCTGATCCACATGAAGCCTCAATGGGAGGATCTTAGCCTGCGGGCGGATGAGAAGACATTCTAATCATAGCAACAGGATTCTTACTCGAAGCCTGGCTTCCTCGGATGGGTGCCCGGGAACAGGGTGGAGCATCCGCAACTCGACGCGAACCATGTTGGAGTCAGTCTCACGGACATTCCCGCGTGAGTCCGCACGGAGGCTAGTCAGGAACTTCTTCCAGGTCGACGTCTTGATGTGATCCAAGATCTCGACATCTTTCACGGTGGCGAACGTACGGGAGACGAGGGCGCCTTCTGGACGATACTGGTCTACCTCCGCGTCGAGATTCATGAGCTTGATCTCGATGTTGGGCCCTTTTGATCTGTGGAGACGCCTGCGGTGGGGCTTGGAGGCATGAGAGCCACCTCTCCCAGGTGAGGCTAATGGCTGTGGCTTAAGTGACTGCCATGAGCTCTGGGTGTTCGTCTCAAACTCCTCGTTCAGTTCCTCGTCAATCGCTGCGATGAGCGCTCCAGGCTCCAGCTCGTCCACGTTATGGTCCAAGCCGATGTAGACGGAGTTGAACAACAGGGTATTGGTCTCCTCGACGCTCGGATCTGGGGTCTGCCCACTCGCAACCAGTTGGCGGATCTTCGCGAGCTTGCGCCGCATCTCCTTGGCCTTCTCCTCAATGATCTTCCTCGTGCGGACCCAATCGTAACCATCGTAAAGGAGAAGGGTCGCGTTGAACCCGCGAATCCGGGCTTGAAGGGTAGTATCCCCCAAGCTTATAGAAAAAGTCAGCACACATTTACAACATCAACTTGCCGGAATAACACACCTCGCAGCTTCACCTGCATCAGGCGGTAGTGTCTCAAAGTAATTCTCGACGATGTGCAAACCTTTCGGACGGAGCATCCTTATGGTTTCGCCACCAAAGGTAGCCGTTGCGCCCTTCGGACCCTCAGCGCCAGCATGTTGAACGTAGGAGCTCTCCATATCCGACTCCTCGAACTCCTCGTCACTGAATTCCCGCAGACCCGCAGCGGCCCCAAAGTGCTCGTCGAGGTAGTCCGGGTTGGTCGGTAAATCATCCTCGATCATGTCAGGGGCAGCTCCAACTTCCGGAAGGCGCTTGAATGCATGCTCGTCAAGAGATGCTATGTAATAAGGTGAGCAATTGTCGAGCGCCGCAGACCTAGTGAGACCTTACCGAGCAGGCTACGAGATGACGTTGCCCTCTCAGTGACATTGGTGGGCTCTCGCTTCGGTTTCGGCTCAGAAGGTCTACGGATACTTCAGTGATTCATACTAATCCAAGGATTGGTCCCACATACGCTACATCTGGGGGCTTGAAGGCGGAGGAGAGGTCCGCGATGAAGGCGCCTAGAGCTCCCATCGTGTCGGCACACATGTGTAAGCGGAGGTTCCCGCGATCAACGACGAACTACCAGCTTCGTGAGCACACTTGCATGCGATTTCGTTCAAAATATACTCACTCGGCTGTCAGCAGGTGTCACCGATGCATCTCGCCTGAGTGACAGAACAATATCTGATATGTCCGTAATCAGTGCGTAACCCCCAGCCTACAGCCAAACGTCAGCTGAGTAAAACCCATAGGGGGAGACCGCATAGACTGACCTTCCAGAATGGAACGCCGTGAGCGGCCGAGGACGCGCGCGCAGGCGTAACATCCCCGTCGTTGCTTGCCAAGTCGTCGATCAACAACAGAGACAACGACGGCACTCCAAGGCTCATCGACATATTGTGCGAATTGCCCTCGATGACAGTTGCGAACTCAAGCTCCCCGATGTACGGTAACAGGGCACCCCTGTGCGTCGGTGCGAACAGCCGTATTGAGGTGTCGTGGACCTTGACGTTGACCCGTGTTCGTTCGCTCGGAACCACTGACTCGAAAGCCTGTAACATGGTAGCAGTCAACACGTTATTTAGGACATTGGAAACCGCAAGACCCATACCCCAGGAGGCGCCTTGAAAAAGCGGCCGAGGTCTGCAGCCCATGCGATGTCGGGGTAGAAGTTATAGGTGATGCCATCCACTGTAAGTCGTACTCTCGATTCTTTCGCTGTTGTCTCCGGCACAACCAAGGACGTGAAGCGAAGCTTAACGGCGGACCGCGCGGTGGTATTCTGCCCACGCTGCATTACTGAACCGTCACCATTCGCTTTATGGATGTGATACGCACCAAAGAGCGAGGAGTCGTCAATGACAGGAAGCAGTTGTAACCAGTCGTCGATAGATCGTAGACATTCAAGTCCATGACACCGACAGTTGCCACAGTCTCATCCTAACCACTCCATGATTAGAGGATGCTGTCGGACATACGCCGAAGCTCACGCACCTTTCCCTCGGGCTTGAGCTCAAGCAAGACATCGACGTCGGAGGCGGTCATATCGAATGGTCGAACCGCTACGATCGGTGCGTTGGTCTCCCTCGGTACCAACAACCTCACCACGGCTACGAAGTGCATCGTCAGCCATCGAAACACAAACGTGCAACAAGGAACGTGCCTTCTGTGATAGCGATCTTGACCGCTGTCTCGCTGCGCTGCTCTGGTCGAGCAGTAATAGTATTGGCAAGGCTCGCACCACCGCTCTCCGTGCCGCTCCCAACGGTGCTCGCGCCAGCGAAGTATCGGCTGCCAATCAAGCTCGAATGGCCACTCCCCCGTTGGGTGCCCTCGTTCGATCCAGGCTGTTCCGCGACTGCCGCCTCCATCAGCTGCGTCAGGTCGTCCGCCCAGAGCTGCAATCCGTCAATGAGAGCCTTGGACAGCTCCACATGGATGGACGGAAGGTCAACTGAGACGGCTGTCTTGTTGACGGACAGGGCACCGTCCAACTGAGGCGTGGTTTGTGCCTGACTGACAGTCACCTGCGGGCTTGATTCTCGGACGGGAGGAGTGCCTACACCGAAGTGCGAAGCCTGGTCGCCTTCTCCATGCGAAAGGGGACCCAGCGACAATATTGTACGAGCCCTCGACTCCGCGACGACAGAGTACGCGACGACGACTCGCTTCCAGCTCGCGCCAAGGACGACGTTAGCCTGCCCTCGTGCTCGCTGGTTCGGGACGTGGTGCCCATACAACTCCTCAGCGGTGCCGAACCTCGCGGTCGGCGCCGCATCGTGTTCCCCCACGGATCCGGGAGAAAGACGGAAATCGTGCATGTCCAACACGAGCGCTCCCGCGCGCGCGGACCGGTTCGGCGGAGGCGGCGTGCGGATCTCCACACGAATCGCAGGGATGCTGATCGAGACTGCGGGGCCATCGGGCTTCGGCTTCCTCTTCTTCTGCGTTTGTTGCCGGGACGTCAGCCAACGAAACATAGAAGCCTAGATATATGGCTTACCCCTGAACGCGGCGATGTCCGAGTGGCAGGAACCTTGACCTGCCCACGTCCATGGTAGTCGTACCCAAGATCGAGGTCTTCCAACACAAGCTGCTCCAGCCTGCGCCGTTCCCGTTCTCTCTCCGCCTCACGGTCGTGGTGCGATTCAGGTCCTCGTGCCATCGCGGCACGGTACTCCTCAAGATCGTCGTCGAAGACGCCCTCCTCCGAGTCACCTTGAATGGCCTCCTCCGCCTCCACGCGCCCGGACGACGCAGTAAGCTCCTCGACAAACTGAAGGACCTCGCTCTTTCCGCGCTCCCGAGGAGCTAGTATCAAGCCGGTGTCCAAGAAAATATGTAGTGGGGCCAAGGCGACCTGCACTTCGGCATCGCTGCGACCCTCCTTGGGACGAGGAGGTGCGGACCGGAACTTCACGGATAGTGCAGGTGTAGACTGCTTCGGAGCCGGAGGGATGCTTCTGCCAGGAGAGGAGGCGCCGGCAAGCCCGAGTCTACCCGGGGATGACGGCAGCATGACAGGTATTGGACGAGTGGACGGTGAGCTCGCGGCCTTCGGAAGGTCGGATGTCCTCCGTGGTGGGCTGGTACCGGGCGAGGATAGGAAGGGATACTCATCGTCACCAGGCTGCTGCGACGGAGACCGACCAGCTGTAGGGGGATGCTGCATCGCTTTGGTACGCCAAAGTGACAGCTTCGCAGTCGTGCTCCGTTGAGTAGGATCTGTCCAATCCACAACATCGAAGTTTGGTAGTGAGGAGCTGGGTTCTGTGGTGGTGCCAGGGGTCGGGTGTACATGCGTCGTGGGGTATTGTGAGGGCAAATGAGGGTCGGTGATGAGGATAGGAGAAGCGGTCATCTCGCCATTTGGACCAGTCCGATGGAGGAAGGCGAAGGCAGATATATCCGTAACCGCGAACGTTGCAATAGTTGAAGGCGGTTCTCGTTTCGAGGATGTGCGCCTGCCCTTGGGAGGATCCGCATGCTTCATCGACAAGGAGGCCCCAATACCCTCGACATGGATTCGAGTATACCCCCGATGTAGGTAAGGGGGAACCAATGGTCGTGCGAAGTACTCGGTCAACGCGTCATCTGGGTTTGCCCCGGACGAGCGCGTAGCCGGGAGGAGGAGGATGACGAGACCACGGATGCGGACATGTCCTTCTATATCGTCGAACGGTAAAGGTAAACCTGTGTCACTAGGTTGACGGAGTTCGGCCCGAGGAACGGTATGCGATGTCCACAGGTCTGCAATGTCAATGATGCTCCGGACTTGTCGCGCACTGAGAGCGCACGCGATGGTACCCATTGCGAGCTCAATCCGAATCTTGTCCTGACGAATGGAACTAGCGTCCGCCTTCGCACGCCCAGGCTGCTGACTGTCATGTGGTCCTGAAGACGATGCGGATTGTGCTGTCCGAGACTGTGGTGCAGGGCGGAATGGAGGAGGGGTAATGAGGCGAAGCTCGATCGCCTCAGACCCAAAGGATAGGACTGTCTCATCCTCGATGTCCATCGTGCGAACCTTGAGCGGGTAGGGAGGTGAAGGCGCCCTTGGTGGCGACGAAGCTGGGACTTCCTCTGGCTCTTGTGATGGAGGTGCTTCTGTTACATCTGCCATGCTAGCTAAGACGAGTGATGACGGCAGAGGAGACGGCTGCGTAGGCCTATCGGATGATGTCGGACTAGGCGACTGAGGGGGCTCTTCCTCTGGAATGTCGTCTAAACCGGGATCCGGCTCGGAAGTGTCCACCGCACTCTGATACATGCTACTGGCCACAGAGCTCGCGGGGGATACAGGTCGTGGAGGAAGCCCGAGGATCGACTGCGACATATACATCTGCGTTTCTTCGTCCATCTCAGATGAATCTGAATCGGGTGACGATGGCGGTAGTTCGAATGGAGATTCGATCGTAACCGTCGGCGGTTCGGGGTATACTTCGGGTGGAGACGGAGGCGGAGATTCGGTAGGGAGAGCAGGTGAAAGATGAGGGGAAGGTGTGCCCGGATGAGGCTCCGAGACGAGTGATTCAAGCGGTCGGGGGGAAGAAATCTTGGGAGTTAATACTGCTTGAGGAGTCAAGGGTTGTGGACTCAAAGGCCGCAAACAACGAGTGGTAACAGTGACACCCGATACCGTCACCTTGCGTGTCTCGCCTGCAGGACGCTTCTCAGACGACGAAGCAGAGCCATCGGCCGCGCGAACAGACGCGTCTTGCGATTCAGTTCCATATTGAATGTCTGGAACGATGAACGTGAAGCTGGCTTGCTGTGGGTTGACGATCGTTATCCTAGTGTCGGTCGCGTCGAACTGGAAGCGGGCAAGCAGCCGTTCGATGAGAGTAGCGAAGATGGAGACACCAGGGGGATCGGCTTCACTGAAGTGGACCTCCTCTTCAGACATAAAGGGGTCCAGCCCGCCCGGAAGTGGATCGTATGATACTGAAGACACGGAGGATGCAGTGGATTCGGGATGAAAGGATTCACGGAGGGTAGCCTCTTCATTAGGAGTTAGTTCCTCATGGATGAAGGTTTCCGCAACCGACGCGACAGAATCGGCAAGATTGTCAACAAACGGGCGGTCTGGTTGCGAGCAAATGGTAGGCTCGAGGTAGAACGTGAGATAGAGAGACTCGAGTGAGAGGCCAACGGAGGAGGTGAGGGGATTGGGCCATGGGATGCGCGCGGTGACCTTGCCTACAGAGCCGTCGTGCAATCGTATGGGAAGGGCGGCAATGAGTGCATTGATGGCCTGTAACCTGAGTATAGCATATATGCAAGGAGGTGAAGGGGGGACTCACCTCATTACTGAGCTCGAGGTCTCGGACCTGGACGTAACCTGACCCGATTTGGGAGTCGACCTGTTGGATATCGAGCTGACCGGGTTTGAGGAGATGACCTAGCGATTGTCGGAGAGCAAAGGATATAAAACGCTTCTGTATGCTGGAAGGTAGACTGAAGTCGATGGAGGGCAATGAAGGGAGCCATGAGAATGACGGCAACATTGTTGGGAGATGGGCGAGACCCGGGAATGTCGGAATGGAGTATACAGCAAATTAGAAAGATGCAGACCGTCCAAAAGCAAGAGAAAGCAGGCAGAGCGATATGATGAAAGAGACTACAGAGTCATGAGAGTCGTGGGCAGACGAGGAGGAGGGCACAGTCGAAGGACAAGGGCCAGAGAGGCTCAGTTGAGCGCCGTCAGCCATTGCATCTCGCGTGGGGAGATCAGATCGTCGATCATGGCGGGCAGGCGCTCGGAGCGGGACAAGCACAAACAACCGACTTTGAACGAACGCTGGCACTGGCCCGGACTCGGGGTCGAGGACGCTCTGCTCAGTGGGCAAGTCCACAACGCTAACATTTCCCACTCAAGAACGAGCACCACCATCCAAGTCCATCTCTCGCCTCGCCGTGCGCGTCACCACAAGACCTGCCATCCCCACCCACTGGCCTTTGCCTCTGACGGCCCACGCAGACTCATCCTGCCATGGAGGCAGCAGACCAGCCAAACGTGATCGGCACAACCTGGCGCGGTTACGCCGGCCTGCGACATTTGGTGATCTTGTAGGGATCTCAGCGGATGTCGACCGAATTCTCTTCTAAATCCCCCGCCCCGTGTCAATCCAGCGGCGATTCATACTCGGATGTCGGTTACGCTTACAACAAAAAGGATACCATCCCCTCCGACGAGGCCCCCCTCGGCATCGAGTATCCCGGCATCACCTGGGCTGAGCCCGCCATGCCCAACTGGGTCGGCTACCTCGTTACCGAATACAGCCCCGACAATCGCCTCCTCGTCTACGACTACGCCGTCGGCGGCGACAACGTCGTCGGCGTCCGGAAGCAGGTCCAGGTCAACTTCCTGCCCCGTGTAGGCGAGAAGCCGTCCTGGGCCCCCTGGAGTGCTGAAGACACGCTATTTAGTAAGTGACTGCCCGCCATCCGTCCATATTTCTTCTACTCACAATTCCGCCATTGGCATGTGCATGCGGCCTGCGCCCTTACCAGTCACTTGGATTGGTATCAATGACTGCGGGTAGGCCTCGCTCGTGCCCACGCGAGCTGTCCATCCGGCGCTGATTATGTTCTCTGAAACAGACGAATAGAAATAGGATCAGTCCCTACTACAGTGGAAGAGCTCTTCGTTGAACAAGAAGCCTTGTACCAAGCGGGGGCCCGGAATTTCCTCTTCATCGATGTCCCGCCAATTCACCGAACGCCCGTCGGTCCGTTGCTAATCTTTTACCCTTTCGAATAATCCGCTCAAAGTCGATCCTCGATCCGCAGGTGTGGCCTTCTCAGGTGTCCAGCCCAAGTTCCGCCGCATATACGCAGTGTGGAATTCCACGTTACGAGACCGCATCGCCCGATTCTCCACGGCCCACCCAGACATCACCGCGCTCCTCTTCTCGTCATGGGACACGTTCACTCGTGTCCTCGATGATCCAGTATCACACGGGTTTGGGCCGGAGCACGTCTCGCGATCTGGCGGCGAAATCTGGGTCGACAACCTCCACCCGTCCTCAAAAATGCACGATTGGATTGCGCACGACATCGCGCAATTTCTGAAAACGCAGCCAGCGTACACGCCACCCGCCAACGAGGCAAAGGAACCCGCAGGGTCATGATTTGGTTCTGTAGAGCATGGATCTAGGGATCATGATAGTCGAATGGATAGTCACAGACAGTTGTATTGTTTCAGTACGGTATTGGCCATTGTACTGATGAATAATGCCAACATGATAATCCAAAGCAATGACACCGAAAATATGGAAGCGTCACGCTCCTCCCTAAGGACTCCTCGGATAATGGCTGGTCTTGACGGCGTAGTGGGAGTCCTCAATGGTCGATTCGATATGTCCCAGCTCCACCAGCTCATCCAGCGCAGCCCTGGATAAACATGTCGTCAGTGGACACAGAAGACGGCGATGGCGTCGACGAGCCTTACCCTATCTGACCTGGAGTAACATCGTGGTGGCTAACTCCCATAGCGATTGCTGTCACGTCCGTCCCATCCTCGGACGGCGGCGCATTCATGAGCTGCAGGAGGATTGCCCGCTGGAGCACCGTGAGGTCCGCGAACGGATCTCGCTTGATGCCCGGCTGGCGCCGCTTGCCGGCAGTTTCTAGCAGGAGATATCATTCATACTCACTTTCCATTCAACAACGTGAGTAGCGAACACACTTACTGGAGGGCCGCTGCGGAGGTGGAGGGGTCTCTGGAACTGGAGGGCTAGACGGACCTGGCGATGGGGAGCTGGGAGGCGGGGAGGGCGATGGGCTCGTCGCCGGTACAGGCTTTCTGGTAGGAGCAAGCTGTCGGAGGGGCGTCGCCGGCTCCGACATGGGTTCTCGAGCAGATGTACGCTGGGTGTGCTGTTGAGGTGAACTCGGCGATGTCGGAGGGTCTGAGTTCCGGATCCGAGCTGGGACAGCACGCTGTGGCTGGGAGCTTGAACCAGCCACCCTACTCGGAGTTGTTGGGCCATTACGATGAACGAGAGTCGGTGAGGGCGCCGTGGCTCTACCGGGCTCTATGCTATTCAGCACTGTGGTAGGCTGCAGCATAGCGTGAGAATTCGACGCAGAACTTCGATCAGTGCGTAGGGATACAACATACCGGAGGTCCGCGCTGAAGGCTCAGAGTCACGAATGCCGTCTCTAAGATATGGAAGAACAGCCGGTTCGGCATATCGGTGACCTCGTGGATGTGTTCGATGATGACCCAGTTTCTGCTATTCAGCCTCACTTTCCGGTCCAGGTGCCCGACGATGTGCACGTATAGCGAGTAGTCGTCGGGAAGCTGGTCGCATTCCACGTCCGACGACCATTGTCTGGCAGAGATGCGCCCGCGACTGGTACCGTCCTCGAGTTCGTATGTGGTCGATGAGTCAGATGTACGGACGGACACCACATGCGCAACGAATGAGATCTAGACAGCATCGCATTCGTTGGTCAGTGTCACATAGAGTAGATTGGTAGGTAGGGAATGTGTACGGACGCGATGGGCCTCGATGTCGCCGATCTGGAAGGGCGCCTCTGAGTGTTGGCGTGTGGCATCGAGAAGTTGTCGTATCGTCACAGGGCGAAGTCCCCCTGGTGAGACGCCGTGCTGCTACGCCGAGCAGAGCGAACATCAGACATGAGACCGCATCACCTATATGTTTGAACACGTACTAGAGCCGGAAGCTGCACTGGGGTGTCTGTAGTCTGAGACGCGGTCATGACGGCTGTCGGCAAGTCGCGTGCTGCAGATTCGGGTCAAGTTTGGGGAACCTTTTATCGATGAGAACTTCGACGTGAAGCAATGCACCGGGAGATGCGCTACCGCAGCATGGCACACTGCCCAAGTTTCAGCTTATGAAACATGGCGCACAGGCACATTGTTCAACGAAGGGCTGCAAACTAGATAGCAAGAACAAATGCAACAATACACGGGTGCGAGGGCTAATTCACTCGGATACAGCGAAATGAGAGTCATCGATGGTCGTGTACACATGGCCCTGGTCGCTGAGCTCATCCAATGCCTTGCTGTATACGATGCAAGGGTGATTAGAGTATGTTGCCGAGGTGAGCTGTTGTGGAGAACCCACCTGATGCCGTCGGCGTTCAGCGGCGCGCCACCGCTTATGCTGGCGATGTGCCTTGCTATGGCGCCGACATGGATGCCCTCCTCGGTTTTAGGTTGTGAGATGAGGAAAGTGATGATCTGGCGTTGCAGGGGCGACAGATTCGGGTACGCGGAATTGATGGCAACGCTGCTGGAGGAAGCCGAGTATGCGGATGTCGAGCTAGCAGCTGCGTTCGGGCGGCTCGTCGATGCGCCTTCGCTTGGTCGAGGCGGCTGTATCATGGTGAGCACACGCGTGTAAGGGTGGAGGAGGGAACACATACAGGGCCACGCTCGAAGATGAGAGTCACCATCGCTGCCTCTGAGATGTGGAAGCAGAGCTCATCGCATACGCGTTCGGGAGGGATTTCGATGATGTGTGTCGCGGTGATGTATCGCTTCTGTCCAAACACCTTCAGGGTACCCAACACACGAACATAACGATTCTCCCTATGCCTGAGTTAGCAATGCAGAAAGGGGCATAGATGCAGATGCTGCGTACGTGATCTCCCGCTTGTCGTCCCCTTCATTGTTAGCATCGACCCACTGTCGCGCTTCAAATTGTGCAGTACCGTCGTCGAGCAGGTAGACGCAGTTTGTTGTTTGCGCTTGCGCAGAGAGTACATGCGCGACCACCGTGATCTTGAAGGAGGGGCCAAGTTCAAGGTGTGAAGGCCAAAAAACACGGACGTGAACGCACCTGTCCGACTTCAACATCACCAATCTTCCAGTCCGCGTCCGAGTGCTCTATAGTCGCCTCGACGAGTTGTTTCAAGGTGACAGGTCGAAGAGAGTGGGAGGCAGCACGCTTCCTCGCGGATACGCATCAGATGATTGAAATGAGGGTAATCCGGAGATACTTACGCGTCCACTTCCTCCAGGGCTGCCTCCTCCGCTCCCGAATGGGGAATTCTGAGAGAGATAGCCTCCGCCTCCACCTCCGCCGCCGTAGAAAGGGTTCTCGCCGTCTGCGAGGGCAGACTCAGGAAACGTGAGGCGATACCAAGGAACATAGAAACTTACAGCTCATGACGTTGATTGTGAGCGAAGCAAATGAGGAGTCCGAGGACAGGGGTGAGTACCGGTGAGTGGTGGCCGTGGATGAGACGCGCACTGACAGGAAGCGCCACCCCGAATACTTATTGTGGGTGACCGTGACGAGACGCGTCAGGCATCCATAACGCGACCTGTCACGTCACGTCCAACCCACTCCGGGTGAGCGTCAGACGTGGAGTCGTAAGCTGTAAGGCTCTTGCAAGGACAACTTGGACATCGCGCCCACGGCAACAAATAAGAGAGCAGGGCACAGTGACTAGATGTATTGCAATTATATGTGTAAATGTGTTATGCGTATGCGGAGTGGTGATGTGTGGCAGGTGTGCATGTGCGGGTCGTGTCATGTCTACAAGGTCGTGTGTCCGTCCCAAGTCCCAGGTCCCATCTATAATAGCGCGATCACGCATGATTCTTCATCACCTTCGCCATACCCTTGCCCACGCCCTCAAGGATCTGTTTTCGCGCGTCAGTAATCTTCTTCGCGACGTTCAGCACAAAGTCGTGGTCCAGCTGGAGGTGTTTCGGTCTAGATCAGTACCACCACTACCCTCAAGTCAGCAGGACAGCGTACCTCGGACTCGTGGATGATCGGCTTGCAAGCGTCGATGAAGGCTTTCCGACTTTCAGCGGTAGCCTGCGTCTCTGCTCGGCTTACCAAAGCACTTGAAATCTCCGTCAGGAGGGCTGTCGACTTGGTACGGATGTCCTTGATGTGTTGGGTGAGCTGTGGCGGGTTGACTTATCAGGGTCCGAACTACTATGACAGTACAAGAACTATACTTACTCCACCAAACTTGTTCTGCTTGATGACCGGCGACCCTTTGAATCGTGTCGTCTCGATCACGAAGAGCAGGAACGCCTGGAAGAGCGTCAACACACACGTCACTTCGACACGAATGAGAGACATACCTCTTGCGTAAGGGTGACAACATGCAGGAGTTCGTGAGGGAGAGCCTTGCCTTCAAACACCTCCTTGAACCGTTTCGACATCTCTGCAGACGAACATCAGTACAGGCGCCAGGCAAAATTCAAAAGAAACAAACGCACCATCAAAGTACCCGCGAATCGTGGCAGAAGGCTCGACGACCGCTGGAGGCTCCTCGTCCTTCTTAGCATTCCCGTTCGCCACCATCTCCGGAGAGATCTCCAGGCCCCTCAGCGGGTGCCCAGTCTTCTGCTCCGTCATCTTCGCAGCCTCGGCGAGGACGACCGATGGTGGTGGGCGAGCGTAATCGTGGTAGGGAGTGAGCCATTCCGACAACGCGGAGGCGTAGTCATAGAACAGCGCCTCGTCCTTCGATAGCTGTTTTACGGACGCTCGTGAGCATGACGCTGGAATGCATCGGGTGGGGATGAAGCTACCTCGTCGATCTCGTCCTGTTTTCTCACAGCCAGGCGGTCCTTGAGAGGCAGCTTCGTCTGAGGGTCGTAGCTCGGCTTTGGGCGGTCACCGATGAGCAGCTTGTCCTCGACAGTGTCGTCGAGATCGCTGGCGAGCTGGAACGCCTTGATGTAAATCTTCAAAAAGACCCAGAGCCAGCCAAGCTAAAACACAACTTGTGAGCGGACGTGCGCGCATTGTGTTGTACATTCTCTAACGTACTCCTTGGCCCTTCTCAAAGAACTGGGTTTGCTGGTTGAACGTCAGGCCATTCCGGGGCTGGTAGTTGGCAAGAATGGAGAAGTCCCGGTTATCATGGTGTACTAGCGAGCTCGTCAGCAACAGACCAGACGACATGATAATAAAAGCCCGACGTACAACGGTCGAAGATGAACTTCAGCTCTATGAGCTCCATATCCACAAGTTCAGAGTTGACTTGCTCGTGGGCGACCCGCATGCGGACATGCTCCATCTTGATAAGATCGCGTTGGAGAGAGTTGTCGAGTCGATCCTCGAACACGATGAAATCCGGGATCTTTCCATGGATCTCAGTTATACGTATGTTCGTCGACGGTGAGAGGGTACTAACCTGAGAATACTTCTCATTGACGAAGGCGCGAACAATCAATTCGGCGGTCTGTAACGGAAATGGTTCACGGACGGCCTTAAACGTATGTTATTGCGGCCTACCTCCTCGGAGTTAGACAAGTAGATGCGGCTCGACTCCATACACTCAGTCGTGTAGGTGAGGTCACCCATCGACGACAGGGAGAATGTCGACGCTCTTGAAAGCATGAAATGGGAAAGCGTATCGTTCTGCACCTGCTTCAAGTTGATGCCCCTGTAGTGCTCCAGAGCCAACGAAGGTGCGCCGAGGACGCGGTATATCCGAATCAGGTGCAAGCGGATCTGGTACGACATCTTGCTCCGGGTGATGGCATACTCGAGGAGCGCTACCGCGCTGTACAGATGCGAGTCATCACCAGTCTGCTTCCAGACGTTGACAAATGTCTGAGCAGCGAGAATAGCAAGGTCGTCTGCAGGCTGGAGGTCGTAGGAAGGAAGGTCCTTGCCGAGCTTGAGACCGTCCAAGTAAGCGTCGACTTGATGAGAGGCCCGCTGGATCTCCGCTTCGGTCGCGAGTGCTGAAGGAGGGAAGTTGTAACGGAGGAGCTTCTGGGCGTTGATGTATCGCCAGAGGTCCGGCACCGAAGTCTGGCATGGCATGAGAGAGACCATCACAATGAAATGAAAGCAAGGCTTACCGCGGATGCAGTCTGCCTCTCAAGCACTGACGTCCACTGTGCAAGTTCCTTGCCCTCCAGCTCGACATAAGGTTGAAGGTCCTCGTAACAGCAAGGCTTCCCACCGAAGTTTAGGAAATAAGCCTCCAGAAGGGAGTTGAGGGTCGTGGAATCCGTTGCAAGACCGTGCTGTCTTGAACGCTTCTCGAGCTCGAGAAGGGCAAGGTGCGCTGACCGATCCTTCACGCCATCCTCTTCAACGACCTTCCCAAGGAACTCCCGCGTCTTCGTGATGTTCACTACAGTGGCAGACTTGTCCTCCGGGTTGGCAAAGGTAGCGTCCAATACGGCGAGGAACTCTAGCCAATTTCGGTCCCTCCATGCGATTGAACACGATGATGACCTCAGCATACAGACGCGTTTAGTGGAGTGCGTCACGACTCACTTCGCTTCGAGTATCCGCTTCCCGCCACGCTCGCCCGCCTCCTTCACCAGGCCTTTAAGCTTCCAAATTTCCCGGCGGATCTCTTCGCATGCAAGGCTGTTTGCGCAGATAATCTTCCCCGCATCGCTCTCGACCATCCCGTACGCCTCGTCATAGAGCTTAAGCTCTTTGAGCACCGTAACGTGTAGATGGAATCGGTCGGCATTGTAGGACGAGGGTGTTGGTGACTGAGAAAGAACCCTTTGCGCAAGCTTGAAGAGGATCGTACGGAGGCTCTCGGGCGTTGTGGGGTCGTTCGCCTGATTAATGGGAGGTCTGGGGAGGTGAATGTGCGACGGGAAACTTGGACACACCTGAAGAAGCGTGCACACGACACTCCAGTAGAGATAATGGTCGCCCTGGAATTGCTTGTGCATCTTGGTGGCGATCTAACCCCATAGATCTAGCGTCCGAAACCCTCGGAAACAAGGTTTAGACCCACCTGCTGCGCTGCTTTCCAGTTCCCAATCCTAACATTCGCGAAGAACGTCTGCGTGCCTAGCTCCTCATTTGCGGGTTGCTGCTTGTACGCGTCCTCGTACATCGCGACCATGTCCATATCTACGGCCAACGGATGACATCTCAATAAGGCAACATGGAAGGAACGAGGCTACTCACGACGGCCAAGTCCGCGCAAAACATGCATCATTGCCGTTAATGTGGGGTCATCCACAGGCTTCAAGGCTAGGACTTCATCGCACAGAATGAGGGACTCCTCAACCTTTTGAGAGCGCACGAGTGCCAGCGCTTTGAGAGCCTATGACGCATCGAGGGTACAGCGAATGTGCAGGAAGGGAGGATGGGTCCGCGCACCTTGACAAGAGGGTTTTGGGGGTGCTTTTTGAGAACCTTGTTGCATGCCAAGATCGCCGATTTGTTCGAGTTGGTGTCTAAAGCCTCTGTAACACATGAAACGTTGGAGGGATAAGTGGGCAGTCACCGGGGGAAGGAGGGTGGATGCGAACCGTAGATGGGGCGAAGTTGGCGGTCCATAGCTTAGAACGATGATATAGACAGGAGAAAGATGAAGCAGAGGGATCTATAGGGAGCGGGACGGATAGACCTGCAGTGACTGTACAAACAGTGCAGTGACACGAATTCGAAACGCGTCTCCCAAATTTTGGGCAACGCGTTCAGACGCCCGCAATGTCTCAGCGTGTTCGTCACGCGTCCGTCCTCGAATTCCGTCCAGTCCCGAGTCCCGCTTTTCCGAGCTGCAGCGTGTCCAACACGCCGACGGCAACGCGTGCCGGAAACGAGTTGGCATCGTCAAGAGGTTGCCAGTGTCTGACGTAGTGGTCGAGGAAAGCTAGGGGTGAATTCTAAGGTACGTTCCAAATGCGTTCTGGCTGGCCACCCGAGATACAGATAACTTACAACGACGTGATGCAGTGAACTCGCACGCCTCGCACATACATTCACACTATGCCTCCGCCACTGCTCTCCAGGTGAGTCTCCACAGACACCACTAAGTATTCACAGACCTCTCATACATATTGCAGAACTCTCGATCCAATTCTCGGCGTCTTCACTGGGATGTTCGCCTATTACCTCCATGAGCAACACCCACGCACAGCTCTGCCGGAAGAGCTGAGGCTTATGTCGTTGCTGCGGTGGAAGCGAGAGAAGTGGCAGCAGGAACGGGAACGCAAGTTGCAGGCGACGGAGGAGCTTGTTGACTGGCAGGCAATTGCAGCCAGCGTCGAGGTCGAGAGCGACAGGTCCCCCAAGAAGTGATCGGGGTACGGTTCAGGCAGCTTGTATCACTTACGTTGCCGGTTACAGGCCCTCCATGACATCACGACATAAATTATATGTCTTCTACACGGCACAATCCTACTACTAGAGCAATTTGCAGATAGATGGCGGGACATCGAGGTGGGTTGAGGTCAAAGGCAGCACCAACATATTCGGCACGGCGGATGACATAACTTAGCGGAGGAGCAAGGCCGTGACGGATGAAAAGAACTGGCCAAACGAGCTCTGTCCTTTTTCCAAACTACGACGGGTATACTTAGAGGGACCCGAGTAAAAGACGAGGAGAGTCCTGAATTCGAAGGAGTCGCAAGACTTGAAGTTGAGAACGAATGGAATACCCAGGCGCCTCCCAGTGGCCCAGGTTAGACGCCTGCCACTGTGCGTGGGAACAGATCTGAAGAACTGCATAGTCGCAAGTCAGCCACCGAACAGGTCTCAGCACGCGCCTTGACTACGCCCAAAGGCCCAAGCCCGTCCTTCCTCAAGATTCCCAATGGCTCCCTCAACTACGTGCGTACCTCCTTCATGACAGTATGTTTCTCGCAAAGGTCTGAAGCTATACATAATATAGCGTTCCGACCGTCTCAGTCAGTGATTCAAAATATTGCGGCTGGCGACAAATGTTCTGACTTTGGATGTAGGACGTCGAAGTTCCGGAGACTCTCCTCAAGAAGCGCAAACAAAACGAAAAGGCCCGGGAGGACCGTTTGGCTGCCATTGTTGCCGCCCGCAAGGTCCGTTTACATTCAGTTGACGATTCACATTTTCTTGAATTTTCTACTACGTGATGTATACCACAACTCTTGGCTAGTGGGAGCTTCGTTTTCACTCTGTTGCCAGAAACATACCATCTTTCGGGACTGATCCATCGTCGATATATCTCCATACCCATTCTACGTCTACGGCCACCACTGACGCTCGTTTGCAAATGTAGGTTAACAAGGCCAAGCGCAAGGTTGTCTTCAAGCGCGCGGAATCCTACGTGAAGGAGTACCTCACCGCGGAGAAGGAGGAGATCCGTCTGAAGCGGGCTGCGCGCGCTGCTGGCGACTTTTACGTCCCCGCGCAAGCAAAGGTTTACTTCGTCGTCCGTATCCGGGGGTGAGTCTATCCTGCCTTCAGTCTCCCTACAGGTCTAGACACATACCTCCAGTATCAACAACATCGCACCCAAGCCCCGCAAAATTCTCCAGCTGCTCCGTCTGCTCCAGATTAACAACGGTGTTTTCGTGAAGGTCACGAGGGCGACCGAGCAGATGCTCCGTCTGGTTGAGCCCTATGTTGCTTACGGGTGCGTTCTCTACATTCCTGTTCCTTGATTCGTCCTCATTCTTGCATCCAGCGAGCCCAACCTGAAGTCGGTTCGGGAGCTCATTTACAAGCGCGGTTACGGCAAGGTCGACAAGCAGCGCATTCCCCTCTCCAACAACGCTGTGATTGAGGAGACGCTCAGCAAGTACGACATCGTTTCCGTCGAGGATCTCGTGCACGAGATCTTCACTGCCGGCCCCAACTTCAAGCAGGCGTCAAACTTCCTTTGGCCCTTCAAGCTCTCCAACCCGACTGGCGGCTGGAGGACACGGAAGTTCAAGCACTTCGTCCAGGGCGGTGACTTCGGTAACCGGGAGATTCACATTAACAAGCTCATTCGCCAGATGAACTGAGTTGATGTTCTGGAGTGTTCGTCTGCGTCTGGAGGGCTGCGGGCGAGCGTGTATGAGGGAGTATGATTGGTATGCCTTACCACTACGATGACTACTATCATCTACCATGTATGCCATATGTTCACCTCAATCGTCGCAAACTACGTACCGCGTGAGCTTGCCCTGTGTGTGATGGCGGTATGAACTCGCCCCAGTTCTTTTGTTATGATTGAATGATGGTGGGTGATGTTGGGGCAACGTTGATCTAGCGCCGCAGGGATTGCGATGTCCTCTCCACTTTCGACCATGCAACTCGCGCTCACATCGACGATTGATAGGCACCTTGCTTGGCCATGTACCATCTACATCTCCCTCTAAGACATTCATTCTGCGTAACATAAACGCAACGCCTCACCTGACTATGCGACGTGGGAGGGATGGCAACGAAAGACAGGCAGTCCCATCCCGTGAGGTCAATAACCTCCTTCATACTTTAAGGTACATTCATTCAGAACTACTAGTGAGGCTGCATCAGAGATATTCATCTAATTTCCATTGGGTAGGGGCGAGCAGTTCAGACACTCGCAGAATCTCCGTCGGTCGAAGGCACACTTAGAGACGCTTCAGTCCCGCACCTACAACAACCCCTCCCTCCCCTTCTCCGATATCTACAGATATGCCAACACACCCTCAGAAACCGCCACCCGCGACGAGGACCGCACGCCGCCCCCCCTCCCTGTCATCCGTGAAGGCCATCTGGAGCACGGGTACCCGCGCGGCGCCGTACCAGGGCCGCCGCCGCCAAAGAGCTGGAGTGGGTTGTTCAGATCTCATCAGCACCGCGGACAGCAGACTGAGAGCAGAGACACAGTCGCGTTCCGCAAGCAGGCCCTGTCGCTCGTCTTCTCGCACACGCCCTGGAGCTTCGGGTCGAGCGACGTCCCCCTCCTCCCTGCTAGCACGCGGACGCACCCCGAGCAAACCGACCGCGGAGGAGATCTCGACTCTGACTCCTCGGAGGCGGAGATAGCCCCGCTCACGCAGATCTGCGTGCGGGTCCTGCTCGCGGCATTCCCGGACGCGGCGGGCTTCCGGGAGGAACTCCTTGAGGCGCTGCCGCCGATGTTCAGGCGCGACGTGCTGCGGTACACAGCGGTGCACGAGCCGCTGCCAAACGGGAAGCTGTATCTCCTGTTCGAGCCGGAGGGCCATGCCGACGGCGAGGTCATCGTAGTGGGGCCGCAGGCGACGCTGCAGCGGGACCTCTTCGCGAGCTTGTCGTCGAGCTTGGAGGCGCAAGAAGAAGGCGGGGACGAGGAGGCGGAGGACGTGCAGGAGGGGCCGTCGGGCAGCCGTCAGGTCACCGGCGATCTTCCCGACCAGGGGGCGGAGGAAAACGAGGACGAAGAGGAGGGCTCCTGGGAGGAGGAGGAATCGACGTCGCAGGATTTGCCTCCGCCGCTGCACACGCTCGTCGTGCTCAACGCCCAAGTGCCGTCCACGACGCTGTTCCTTTTTCCTCTCACACTTACACGCCTCGCCCTGCTCGCCCTCCCTGCCCCTAGTCCACAGATTCATCGCTTGCCTAGGATATGCCCTCTGCTGGAGGTGTTGGATTTGTCGTATAATCCGTGGTTGAACGACCCGCCGGGCGGGAAGAGGCTCGGGAATATGGAGTCCACCTTAGATCGCATAGAGTGGGAGAAGTGGGCGAGGTTGCGGGTCCTAGGCTTCAGGATGTGCAACGTGCCGATAAGCATCGTTGCACGGGTCAACAGGGGACGCTTAGGGGACGACGTAGACATCGTCGGGTTAGAGGAGCAGACATTGGGGGGCAGCCTTAGTGTTGTGGAGGGAATGATGAAAAGTCTGCGATTGTCCGACTAAAACACTGTTGGCCAGTAGGCATCGAGACATCCACATCTTGGGTTTTCAAGCTTCAAAGCTTCAACGTTCAACACTGAACTTATTATGAGTGAAGTGTGCCGATAGAGGTTCGGATGGATTACAACTTGTACAGTACAGTGTCTTTCCGCTGTGCCCAGTGCTACACAAAACAACACGATGGACCCACCACGGCTGGATATCTGGATGCGTTGCTGAGAACGCAAGAGTGCATATATGTATATGCGAACATGAACGAGTATGCTGCTATATGCGCTCCACCGGCTGGACGAACAGGTGCAAATCAAATGGAGGAATGGTCTGAAACATCGACCGTGAGCCTCGCGCAAGTCAAGAGACAGATATCGTATGTAGGACACGAGATGCGTACCTCTTCCGGCTCTTTCTCCTGTGCCGACTTCTTGGAGGCTGGAATGGCGTTTTCCAGGCTGCCAGCATCCTTCGGAGGGAGAAATTTGGCCTCCTGGGGGCGTGGGGCCGTGGGAGGAAGAGAGGCCCCTGGAGGCCAAGCGTTGCGGGAAGGAACCTTGCATTCCTTTTCATGCAGCATTCCCCAGATCGATGTGGTGTAACGCGTGTACAGTTCAATACGAGAAACGGTGGGCCGTTTGGCACGACCTGCGAGGGTACAAATTGGTAAGTTAGGCCAGTGTCTAGAGTAACAGCAGGACCAGATCATACTCACACAGGATGGCACTGTCGATCTGGTTAGCAACGCCTTCACGTCGAATTTGGGACATGTAGGTTGAGAGGGGACTTCGTTCCGGCACGGTGTACGCGAGGATCCCGCCGACCTGCCCTAACTCGTGGAGGTATGTCGCACGGTCTTGTGGGCGGCGGAGCTGGTTCGCCTCGGAATAGAGGCTTTGCGCGCGGATGAGGAGCTGGACGTTTGCATCTTCATTGTCGGACTCCAACATATCTGTATCTCCATCCCCAGTACTTGTACGCTTCTTGGATGGGCCGCACAGGAGAGGTGGGTGCGGCAAAGGTGTGCTTGAGCCGGGGGGATAGTATTCAAGTGGTATAGTTCGCGCGGCTTCTATGAAAGCCTGAATGCGGAGGTTGAGCGCGAGGTGGGTTGGCTCGACCGACGTCGATGGGAGATACGAGAATCTGCCTGGGGAGGAGGTTGAGACATGCGATTCTTCGTCTTCCGTATCTTCGGAGAGAACAGTGGGGAAGTACTTGTTGAGCAGCACAGTGGCTTCGTCAACACTCCCGGTCAGGATGCGCGTTCGGATGTCTGGCAAACGTTCAGTGCATGGATCGGGTAAGCGGCGAGATATCGGCGCACCTTTGCGGAGTTCGCCCATAGCGAGCCTGTCTTCAAATCCATCCAGTACGTTTGACGCATCCTCGAGGGGGGAGATCATAACCTCGTCGCCGTCTGCGTCGACATCCTTCGGACCACTGCTTTCCCTAACAAAGGCACGGGCTGCGGAGGTGTAGCAATTGTGGACGAGGTAATCCAAGACGAGATGTCGCTAGGTGGAATGAACGTCTAGACTTTTGCTCGACAACGCTGGATCAAACTCACCAGCTCCTCCGGCGCTGGGTTGAGCAGCCTTGCGCTTGTGGAGTTTGAAGGTCCGGCCTTGTTTGACATGATGTAGGGACAGGGCAAAGGAGCAAGGGGGAATGGTTGCTGTTTAAGGTGTTGTCACAATCAAGGCTCTTCGGGCGCGGCCAGTACAGGAAAGGTTTGGAGCACGTATGGCCGGCGCGTTGTCGTTGTCGTTTCACGCCAAGGTTGCGCCACCGCGGGCTTGTAACCCGATGGACTACCAGGCAAGGGGCAAGGAGTTTGGAGAATGCGTGCAAGGCCAAGAAAGCTGTTGAATGGAGTGGCAAACTGGGAGCGAGGGCAGGGCCGGAAAAGGCAGTGGGAGGGGACGGAGGAGACTCGGTCACTCGGGACTCCGACTCGGGCTCGGAGACGCGCCAAGACAGGCAACTCTTCTCTCCCACCGTCGCTCCCGCTATCTAGACACACTCTCTGGGCGACCTCTTTCTCGTCCCCGACGCCCATGCTCCATCGCCCATGGTGCCCAGCGCAGCGTTCTCCGAGCTCCTAGGCTACATCTCTATCGCGTGCTGGGTGTGTGCACAATTCCCGTAAGTTTCGGCTACCCCGCATTGTCCGCAGTTTGTATCAACCGCTAACGTCCCCATCCTCGAATGCGTCATCGGTAGCCAGATTCTTGAGAATGCACGACGCCAATCAGTCGAAGGCTTAGCCCTCCCGTTTCTTATGAATTGGATGCTTGGTGAGTATTTTATGCTCCAGCGCAATCCCCCGCCACGCTTTTCTGCAATCGCGCAATAGGTCGCGTGAGCGTCGCTCATCGTGCGCTTCTATGATCTCATGGCCGTTCTTCTCCAGGCGATGCAACGAACTTGATTGGATGCGTCTTGACCCACCAATTGCCCTTCCAGGTGAGCCTGTTTGACGCTTACGCTTCTCGCGCATTCACCTCACGTCACCAGACCTATCTTGCCACCTACTTCTGCTTCGTCGACCTAAGCCTCCTCGTGCAATACGTCTACTACGCCAGGAAACAGAAGACAGCTCCCCCTGCATACCTTCACGGTCGTGAACGTACCGTGTCCGGAACGCTAACCAACCGTCGATTATCTCTCGAACGCGGGTCAACCGCGCCCCGTTACCGCGCCCTTTCAAATGTCGCAGCAAACGTAGCCGCCGTCGCCGCCTTCGCAGCACAGCAGGAGGAGCATACTCGACGACACGGCAGACGTTCCCAGTCTACCGAACCCCACTCTAACGCATACGACGACGATGACGACGTGTCCGAGAGCGCGTTGGCGCGTCTAGCGGACAGCTTCCACTCGGAAGGAGGGCGTTCAGCGCGGCGGAAACAAGTTGCATGGGGATACGACTCCTACTCCAGTCCAGGAACGATGGGTGCTGGACGAAGTCGGCAATCCAGTCGTGTTCCTCCTGCGTTGCAGATGTTCACCCCCTTAGACCAAGCAGACGCGACACCCCGGGGACGCCCCGAGGTCAGGGCTGCCGATCTTGCGGAGGATAACGAGGAGTGGCGAACCGCAAGCTCACAGAGGCGAGACTCGCGGGTTGGTCGGAAGGGGGCAACGATGGTATTCATGGGCGTGTGGGCACTGTTTGGCATTGGAACGTTCGCAGGAAACGGGCTTCCGCGTCCTAGTGCTCTAGTGGAGAGGACCGGGAAGGTCCTAGCACGGGCAGCTATCCCGCTAGAATCGCCAACATCGACATATGCCGATGCGGTCGTCGACTTACGATTAGCGGACCCTATCCTCTCGGCACAATTGGCTGCGGAGCCTACCGTGCTCGAATTCGTCCGTTCTATTGACTCAGAGGAAACGTTGTCGGAACAAGCTGAGCCAGCCCCGTCCATGGAGTTCATCATTGGGCGAATATCAGCCTGGGTATGCACCACTCTCTATCTCACATCGCGATTGCCGCAGATTTGGAAGAACGTGAGTAATCTCACATTAGCTTTGTCGCCCATCCGCTAACGACTAGATGTATCAGTTTGTCCGTAAATCAATAGAGGTAAGGCGATTCTGATCAATGGCAGTATGTGGCTCACGTTGGGTTTGTCATTAATGTGCAGGGCCTTTCCGTATATTTATTCATCTTTGCATTCCTCGGCAACACCTTTTACGTCGCATCAATCCTTACATCCCCTAAACTGCAACTCTCCCCTCCTCAAGCATCTGCATTCATCCGCGAAAGCATCCCGTACGTGTACCTCAAACTTCTTTCATCGGAAGGATCCTGCAGCTCATACGCAAGCACAGATACCTGCTTGGCAGCGGAGGTACACTCATGTTCGACGTCACAATCGTTTGCCAATCCTTCCTTTACCGGCCGAAAGGAGGCTCCTCCCGTGCCCGACATCCTTCCCGGACCCACAACGAAGAGGAGGCAGGTCTGCTCAGCGCCGAAACCAGCGGTGCCCTCGAAGAGTCTCCCGTGACCTCTCGCCGGCGAGGGGCAAGCATCACTCCGGAACCCGGAGTGGAGTTCTGAGGCCACACGGACGATTCGGACTACTAAATGCCACCTGGTGACATATGGAACTCTTCTTGCCGTCACCCCACATTCTTGTGATTGAGATCTAGTTCCGAATGTAGCTGTATCAGTTTTCTTGGCTCGCCGCCAGTGTACATACCACGTCCGTACGCGAAGTGTCCTGTAGAAGTCTAATAGTCCGATAGTGCTAGATGCTATATACAGCATGACCGTGTATTACAATCTTACAGAGATACCTCTCGGGTCGGCAAATCCTCATGGGTGCCGCATGCATATCGCTCATTAGCCTTCTAGCATATAGTACCTGAGATTGCGCATCCGACTTATTCGAGACCGGCGAAGCGGACATCGGCGTTGGCTTCTAACCAGGCCATCCACTTTTTGAGGAACGGGCTGCCGTGCTGCACAGTCGACGAGTCGCCAATGACACACTGACGATGCGATATTCAGCAGCTGGACAACACCGCGCACACTTGTGTCGCTCACCAGATGTCGTCGTGCTCGGGTCATGGCTACGTTCAGCCTGCGTTTGTCCTTTAGGAAGCCGACTTCCCGCTGAATTAGAGGTGAAATGGTCAGAGAGACGTCCGTCATGGAGGTGGGCTGTATACCTTCTCGTTACTCCGCACAAGACTGATTATCACCGCCTCTTTCTCTCGCCCTTGCATGCCGTCGACAGTCCCGATCTCCAACTCTGGTCCGTATACTGGACGAAGTGTAGACGTCAGGAGTGTGACCTGTGCTTGGTATCTGTCGTCTCTATATCAATACATTGCTTCTACACTTGGGAGGAATAAATGCGCGTACGGCGTGATGACCGCGATCTGGGACGGGAACACCCCTGCGCCAGCCTGATGCGTGAGGGTTTATGAACTCCCGTACTCGACGTTTGGCTAATCGAGGGACCGTCCGGACGTACCAACTGGTCAACCCACATCTTCACAACAGACGCCTCGTTCTCGTTGCACCGGCTCCCCTCGTCCCCATCGCCTTCGAGTCGTTCGAAGTACTCGCAGCCGGCAGTATCATAGAAGACGACCGGGGTGCCGAGGATTTCCTTATCGTCATCCTCCGAATCTGCCCCGGTATTCGGTAGGTCGCGGAGGAGGTGTGCCTCGACGGATGAATGGGACTTTAGTCGCGAGTGATACATAACCTTCGAGGGGAAAGACGCGATATGAGCATGCATTCTAGGACGACAGGACAAACACGTCAGCGTACAATCGCGTAGGATTCTGTGAACTAAGCATTGGCCACGAACCGGTATTGGACGGTGAGCATGCGTTTGATGCCAGGCCCGTACATCTTTTCTAGGCGTTCGAAGAGGGTGGTTTCAAGAGTGTGAGGCGGACGGAGGACCGCATTCGATCCCGCCTTACGCGGATTCCGTGGTTTAGATTTCAAACGTTCTTCGGAGTCAGCTGTCAGATCGGGGTCGCCTTCGTCTTCATCGGAATGGGCGTCCTCGTCTCCTGACTCTGCCTCTATCTCTGAAGCCTTCGGTCGTTCCGTCTCCGCAGAACCTGATTTCTTGGTGCCTGCCTTTACGGAAGGTTGTGCGGTTGCGGAGGATGGTGTTTTCTTGGCTCCCTTGCCCTTGTCTGTGGATATGATCGTCGGTGGAAGCTGCATCGGGTCCCCGGCGAGGATGAGTTTCCGTGCTTTGAAAATGGGTATCCAACAGACCTAACAACAAAACAGTCAGCTAACGCCAATATAAAACGTAATACGTTTCCCGTACCGCCTCCAGAGCTTGAGTTGCCTCGTCTATAATCACGACGTCAAAATCCTGCGATCGTACTTGTCTACCTCCTGAAGAATGGCAGGTTGCAAGGACGACCTGAGATTCGCTCAGGACACTTTCGACCACTCCACCCTCACGCTGGCGGTACCTACGGTGCAGTGGTCAGTCCGGCTTAGCTGCATTCCGCTATATCACCCACTCTTTTCGCAACGCCCTGACCTCCTCCCACATCTTCTTTCGCTCCAGCCCCCTCGGAGCTTTCCCCTTGGCGCCTTTTCCTTTGCCAGAGAGAACGGCAAGTGCAGCCTCGAGCTCGTTCTTGACATCCTTCGCAAGTATGGCCTAGCACCCGATGCGTCGTTATTCGCGCCGGGCCTAGTAATGGCACGACAACTAGACTTTGACTTACCTGATCGCTACGGCTAGCCTTGACCTCAAGCGTTGCCTCGATCACGTCTTCCTGATTCATCACACGAGCTGGGTGTCCGACTCGCGTCACCTTGAGCTTCTTACCGTCCTCGGAGGCGGGAAGAGCCAGGAGTCGCTCCAAGATGTTATCGACAGACAGGTTGGACGCTCCGCACACGAGCAATCGGAGGGGTTTGGGATTGGACGGAGTGGCTGTAGTTAGCTGACGAATGAGCTCTATCAGGGTGTGCGTCTTCCCCGTTCCTGAATCGAAATAGTCAAGATCTCTCTCGTTCGATAAGAGCATGTGGGGCATACCAGGAGGTCCGTGTATGCATGCAACTTCTGGAGCTCCGAGGGCGAAGCGGATCGCTTCTTGTTGGCTCGGGTTGAGGGACTGGTCGAAGAACTTGAAGTCTTTGACCTGCACCCTATCCGAAGGGGAATCCATCCCCATGAGCACGCGAACGAGACGTGTCATCTTGGGCAAAAACTTGTCTTCCTTCTACACACACGGGTCATTCGCCTATCCCGGATGGGGGTAGCATCATACTCACAGAGTCCGAGTTAGGTAGCACCACCTTCCCAAGCTGGTTTAGGGCCTTATCCATCCTATATGCGTATCGTTAGTACCTGTACACAAGATAGACATGTTTTCTTGTCACCTGTCAAAGGTCACGCTGTTCGCCAGCTTGACCACACGACATCGGTCCGGCAAATCCAGATCCTCTCCGCCTGTCTCTGGAGGGTCCACGGCAATGACGATTCGTGTATCGGACACCTGACAAATATAAACGCTATGGTTTCATTACCGTGTAAAACCTGCATACCTTGAATACGACACCTTCGACATCGCTCTTCCCTTTGTCCGTAGATCCAAGCTTCTTGGCCTTCACGGCTTTCTTCGGAGCAGCTACACCGGACGTGTGTTCTTCAATGCGAGCGAGGTCACCTGGTCTGTCCTGTGTTTTCGCAGCTCCTTTCATTAGAGACGAATATCTTACCTGAGCGTGTGAGGCGGGAACAATGGACTCGAATGATACGCGGTTGGCCGTTCAAGCTCGACCAGGCTGGGTGGGTTCATACCACGTTTCAGAACGTGTACGTGCTAGATATCGGACAAGTACGAATATACACACGTCTTCCCCCCAAGCCCAATTCCGACCGAGGCAATGGAAAGACTGGCCAAGCAGAGGCCCTTCTGCTCGAGGAGCTTGGGAGGACAGTTGGAGAGAAGCAATGAAGTGCGTTCTATCTCTGCTTCACGCTCTTTATCAAGCAGCTGGTGATGTCTTGTTATGAATGCCTTCAGTTGGTCGTCGGTGGCCATGAGCGTGATAATATGCGATAGACCAAAGTTGGATATGAGAGGTACAAGGGAGGACGAATCAACTTGGCGCTAACAGCAACGGCGATATGACATTCACGGGCGTCAGACTTGCCTGATTCAGGGCAACGCAGTCACGTCATAGCAACATTAATATTGTGGACCGCAGCACGCAGGGCGTCCGCTGAGCCTGCACCGTCTACGATGGACCGCCGACATGTTTGAGTGCTTTGGATATCGTCTGAGAACATCAGCTATTGCGACACGCCAGGAACATAGTAAGTACTAGTCCCCGGCCACCTCAGGGAGCGCCGGCGCGAGGACTATACGTTCAAGATCCTGAACCTCGACACTATCGTCCCCGACTAGTCTAATTCAATGGGCACACCGAGAAGCCTGGACACCTGAGCAATACTTGGAAAAGACTGTCATCTGCGATATGAGTCCATTTAATCTACAAAGACAGCAGGTACTTATTAAGTTGGTTCCCTACATTATGGGCGATTTGGACCGGCTTGTGCGGATTGGAACGTGTCAGCTCTGCTTGGAAGAAGGATATAAAGACTCACCTATTAAAGCCCAGTTAACCTTAGTGAGATCATATCACACTCGCGTGCTGGCATCATCGCCTGTCGAACTGGGAGATTCACACGCGATACTACCGCCGCATTCGACCATAGCAACCGACAGAACGGATGGCAGACGAGAATCCTATTGAAAAGGTAAGTAGGTGGTACAGCAACACGCACCGAAGGAGAAGTTTCAAAGTCGACGCTGATAGGCCCGAAGCCACTGAGGTTGGCGACCGAGGTTCTTCTCCCGCAGAAACGAGCGAGAGTTCAAGCGGGTCATGCCGAGCCTTCATCAGCGCGAACTTCAGTGGGAAAGCCCTTAAGACGAATACCTTCCCAGGAACGAGTTGGCGTAGACTGGGGTTCGAGTCCAGGCGAGGGAGGGTCAGCACGATAGCGCCTTGAACTTCGGGAAGGCACATGGTATACTTTGCTGCTATCTGGGCCAGACCAAAGGACGCTAGGGTGCCGCGTACTGAGCCATACTTGAGGTGAAAATCGTCAGGGTGACTCGAACGACCTCTGGCAAACACATGTAACTTACTAAAATCACGGAGGTGACGGACACCGTGCTTTATGGAATAGCAATAAGCTCGCTGTACGAAATCGTAGAGAGACGACATACGCGGTTGCCGCACCAGTGTTGACGACATAGAGCGTGGGCATGTTCGTATGGCCCCCCGACGTCCTGAAAGATATCAAGAGTCAGTGGGATTCACTAACGGCAGGTATCGGGGACACGACCCACCGGGAATATTGGTTACGGCCATGCAGTAAACAAATAGAGAAGACAACTGCGATCGAGAGATCCGTGAAGGCTCCTAGACTCGCTGACAATGGGCTGCAATGGAGTCTTTTGAGATGATACTTCAGCAAGAGTCACTCAAGGATGGCATAGTAGAGTCCATTCGTGCAATTTGAAGTTACTCCACGAGCCGAAACGAAGCCTGTCGAGGGCCGTGATCAGTTCTGTCTGGAGAATGTAGGTGAAGGAGTAGCATACAGGGCGCCAGTTCCTACCATGCCGAAAACTGTGGATCGGTTCAATGGGTACGTTGGGCGATGCAAGTGGCGGAGAGTATAACTCGCAAATCTACAAAATACGAAAAAGACTGGGTCGTAATGTTACCCCTGGCTTCAGAGAACGATGCGTGAAGCGTACCAAGATAGTGAGAAGTCCTGCGCGCCCGCTGACTGTGAAACGCAATAATGAGCGACTTGCGAAGCGTATACAGGCCCTCTCAGTCACGAACCAAACCAGATGCGCCTTACATATGAGCTGATGGACTAATGAGTGTCGATTTGACATCAATTTTGGGCAGTGAGCACTCACCTCTCCACCGTGCTTGAAAGGAGTACCTCTGCCAACTGATGAAAGGCTGCGAGGGGAATTTGAAAGGGTAGACATACTTGCATGAGCACGATGGCCTACACAAAGGGCGGAGGTGGAGAAAGCGTTGGCGTAATACAGTGGATATACAAATACCAACTTACGCCTATACTCCTGATGAGAGCCGTGGAACATCAAAACTAAATGTCTGGCGGATACGTAGACTGTAGGCTGAACATACCAAACAAGGTTTAGCGACGTCGTCAAAGTTATGCAGAAGGCGGTGTGCAACATGTCCAGGACGCTGCGATAGCAAGATACATCAGAATGTATGCGCTACATTGAATGCCCAACTACTTACAATACCCAGATAACCTGGAACGGACCCGTAGTCAGCTCCGCGAAGAACACAGATGCGCTTTGTAGGATGGGACATACAAGACACTTCGATGGTATACTATCATTCTGATAAGTCTGAAAGTATACGAATGATTGGAGGACGGTCATGCCATAGAATCTGTTGCGTTAGAGGGGCCGCAAAAAGACTGTGACGTACATGCAAGCGATGAAAACCATGACGAAGAGGCCTCCCAGGAATCGTTCCGCAGGGTTGTTCATAGCACTGGCAGTGTGCTGATCCAGATACGGGGATCGAGGTGTGGAAGAGGATAAGAGGCTTGAAGGTGAGTCTGCTCAGACAGGGAGGTTTCATACATTTTACTGTAAATTCTCAAAGGCGCAAGAGAGGACTAAGATCGAACCGCCATTAATTAACTCGCTAGGGGATCGAGGATCTTGGGGGTACTTACCTAGCGACTGTAGCCCAGCTGCAGCCTTAAATTTGTTACTTAGGACTCGGCGGAGCACGAACTTCAGTCAGTTGCTCGGTCACGTGCGAAATTGCTCTTCGCGTCATGTCGCGTCCGAGTCTCGGCGCCTCGAAACTTGGACGCGGCGCGTCCCTTGCACCACATTCATCAGCACCAGCCCCGTACTTCTGTCTCATAGAGGCATGCCCCTCAATCATCGCGGGTATGGCGCATACATATCCTACAACGGCGAAGAAGTCGAGGTCCACAAAGCCAAAGTCGAGAGCGATAAGGTCACTATGTCTGGATACTTCGTGAGCGAGGCAGGAATGGTGCGTGCTCATCGTGACATGCTTTGAGGTGACAATTCTGATAGCTGCAGCTAGGAGTTCAAGGTTCATTGGATTGACTCCAAGCCGCCCTCTCACCTGTCTGTCGAAGTCCGGATGGATGGCCGCAGGATGGGTGTCGTATCCCACGTCAAAGGCTCGTCCAAGACTTCAAACGGCGGCTTCCGTGTGGCAGTCGATGCTCTTGCCCCATACCAGTTTGCTTCACTGGTGACACACGGTACGGTTTTCTACGTTCTCCCTAACTTTAGTCCCCTGAAGATAGGAGCTGAATCCTTGCAACGCACAGACAACGATGACCTTCCCTCCGCGTACAGCGAGGACTTGGGAACAATTGAAATCAAACTGCGACGGGCGCGCGACTTCATCTCCGTGCCATTTACGCCTAAAGCTCCTAAACCTGGTGGCTCAGTCCACGAGCGCAAAACGAAAGGTCGGGGCACGGGTAGCCATTGCGTGTCGTGCGTGCATCATCTGTTACCACAGGGCTTTAGATTGATGGAAGTGCTACGAAAGCCTGGGGGACAAGAAGGACGTCAAAGCGAGGCCAACAATCTTGAAGCCGTTACTCATTGATGACAAGCCGTACGTCGTCTTCCGGTTCTACTACCGGCCGAGAGGTACGTGTCTCTGCTTGTTGGTGTCCCAGAAGTCAGATTAATCCTGAGTGGGTGCAGAGTTCCTTGAGTCGAAAGGAATCATTCGAGGACGCTCGCCAAGTCGATCAAGTTCGGCCACAGTGGTTGGTTCTGCAAAGTCTTCATCGGGTTATCGAAAGAAACGGCAGCGACCGCCAAGTGAAGCACCACCATCTCCGAGAGCCGATTCGCCAGCCCCGCGCAAGCGACACATGACCGTTTTCGAGCAAGATGAGGACATGTCGTTGCCGTCGGGGGATGTGGACGACCACCGGCAAACACCCTTGGCGAACGAAGGCGAAGATGACAACAAGGAGAATGTTGTGGAGGTGAGTGGTCGTCATGAACGACTGATCGCCTATTTAGTTGAGATGCTTGTAGATCCGTCTAAGCTCCAGAGACAATTACGCCATCCCCGGAGAAAGCGCGAGCTGTGTCAAAGTCAAGAAGGACTCGGCTCCGTGTATCAAGAGGGAGGGTTCGCCAGTGCCTCAGAGGCACCCACCAAAGCGCGTCAAGAGGGAACCTTCGCTGCCCCCTGCTACTGGCAGGGAAGCCTCGCGGCCTATCAAGACAGAACCGTCACCATCACCGCCTATACTACCGCCGCCACCCACACGCTGTATGCCCTCACCTTCTCCTGTCGTCAAGGCAGAGCCGCTGTCGCCTTCCGTTCGAAGGGCCCCGCCTCACGTCAACAGGGAGCCTTCACAAGGCGACGTACTCGCTCTAGCCCCGCGTACTTCTGAAGAGCATGTTAAACGTGAGCCACATGATCCCGAGGAAGAGACCTGGGATGAGGAGGAAGAGACTCTCGTCGAGGTGAGTGTCCAGCTTCCTCGGAGAACTTTTTGTGAAAGTCAGCTTAAATGACCGGCAGATCCACGTAAGTTCAAGAAACCAACACCTTGTGTTTGGCCGTCCACCTGCGAAAGCTGGGTCAGATGGGGTTAAGAAGGTAAAGAAGGAACCTAGGGAATGATTTCTATCCATCCGACAACTCTGTCACAAAGTGACTATGTACTAGTATGACAGTGCCCACTATACCACCCTCCTTTAAGTCATAACAATGCAAGACTGAGGACGTACAGATATCGTTGCCGGCCCACCTTACTTAGATGTCTTTGACATGACCCGGACCGCATCTCGCGGTGCACGTGACGATGCCAGCCTTGAGGAGTCCTTGCTTAAAGGACGAGGGATTCGAAGCCGCCGTCGTCCTGTGCTTCGTGACCAACATCTACGCCATTCCGAGGGTCCTTCCCTCGCACCGTTCCAGTTTCCCGTCACCCAGATCGTGCTCAAATGCCCTTGAAGCTCAAAGGTTTCTCCGCTCACATCTGCTGTGATGGGAAGGAGCTTGAACAATACGATGTGCTACTGGAAGACGAGCGAACTGTGACATGCTGGATTCCAAGTGAGAGCGGAAAGGCAGGCCTACATATTCGTCCTTCACTCTCGAGTTTCCGCTCACAGTCGTCCCGAAGGCATTTAGCGTGCACTGGAAAGAAGACGCTTCACCCACACCCACACTAATGCAAGTGACGACACTCGTTGACGGCCGTTGCGTTGCCCGGCATAAGGATAGTGGGTTCATTTCCGGATTGGTCGATCGCCCAGGCCAAGTACGGCCTCTGGTGTTCTCCCAATTGAAAGTAACTGGTACGTTGCCGACCTTCATCGACATCTACAAATACGCCACCTGTAATGCTCTCCTAGATGACGAAGCCGTAGCGTCGAGTTCCCCATCCGCCTTGCGACTAGACAAACTAGGAGCCATTGAAGTCGAGATGAGGAGGGTGGATGCTTACCATGAATGCGAGGATTTCTTCTCCATGGGCGAAGTCCCTGAAATTGGTCCTGTTCACGAGAAAAGCAAGAAGGCTGGGGTGCACGCAGTGTCGTAAGCCTTCTCTCGGTCTTCTTCCCTAATGTTTTGGTATGTACTCAGACTTTTTGGTTACCTACCAGCATTGGAGCGGCGGCCGCGTGTAAACCTACTCGAAAGATGATGGCCATAGGGCTACAGAACCAGCCGTTCGCCGTCTTTAAGTTCCTGTACCGACCGATAGGTGCGTCCTTAAGGATTGCTTTGGAGTGTGGGTTGCGAACCTGTTTCCAGAACTTCTGCGCGCGAACGACATCGCGCCAAGCCCGCCGACTGCCAACAAGCGGCCTTCAGAGGCTCGCGACGCCGGTACAGAAGATGCTGGCCCTAAACGAGCGCGCAGAAATCCCGAAGAAGAGCATGAAGTGAAGGCAGAACAAACCGACGGCGAGGATGAGGATGAGGACCGCGTCACATTCCTCCAGGTGAATGCGTTCTTGTACTATTGCTTTGAACTCATCAGTTACCTATTTCGCTTTAGGAGCACATTATGATGCTGCAAACCCAGCTCGCTCAAGCTCAGGCCAAGAAGTCCAAGACGGTAGTTAAACGGGAAGCCTCGCCCATCCACGTTCCAGTCGATTGGGCGAACGAGGTCATCGACCTCACATGAGAAGCTTTCCAGATATATCGTCGTGACCTCCATAACATGTCTTCGTGCTTTCGGTCTCATTGCCCATCGTTGTTGCGGGGTTCTTTCAAGTTTCTACGTTAGTGACCACGAGAGAGACTCTTCAGTATCTCTATTCATTCATACACTAGAACGCGGCGAGAATACTGTTCCTTCCATACCCTACTGTTCCATTAGCTAGCCTACGTCCATATATGTCGTACCTGTAATTAAAACGTTGAACTCGAAGTTCTGTACAATACATCAGTCTCGGGGCGAACTTGCGTGTACTTTGGCGCCCAGCAGTCATAATGCTCCATCGAGCGGGTTCACTTTCACAGGAACCTCCTCCACCAAGCCCCCAGCCAACCCCCAGCACACTCACCACTCGTCACACATTGCTATCCCCGCTGCTGCCCCAGACGTTCTCTCCTAAGTCATCAAACATTACGCGCGGGTACCTATGCCTCCCAGACCTTCCCACAAACGAGCCGCCACCGCGAGCGGGGACAGCACGCCCGCCGCAGAGGGCTCGCGCAAAAAGACGCGCTTCGTCGAGCCGTCCGAGGACCCGGCCAACTTCGCTGAGGAGGTCGACGCGCAGCTCGAGAACCCGTCCGCGAAGCGCAAGGGGCGTGTCAACACCGAGGGGTACGAGTCGGACTCGAGCGACGACGGCGAGGGCGTCGTGAACAGCCGCAAGCCCGGCGTGGGCGGGGCGGCCGACGAGGACGAGGACATGTTCGCGATGGGCGAGAAGGAGGAGCAGAAGGCGGCGGAGGGCCTCGGCGGGAAGAAGAATGAGGAGTTCCTCCGGCTAGGCGACATCGAGGGGCAGGAGTTCGGTGCTGGGGGGTCGGACGGGGATGAGGACGAGGAGGACGAGCCAGAGGACGAGGATGACGCAGAGCGGCGGAAGAAGGCGGGGATGGGCTTCGAGCTGAGCGCGTTCAACATGCGCGAGGAGATGGAGGAGGGCAAGTTCTCCGCGGACGGGATGTACGTGCGAACCTTCGATCCGCACGCGGTGCATGATCGGTGGATGGAGGGCATGGACGAGCGGGAGATCAAGAAGGCGCGGAAGCTCCACAAGGCGCAGGAGAAGCTGCAGAGGGAGAGACAGAGGGCGGAGGAGCGCGAGTTGCAGGAGCTCGGCGGGAAGGACCATATCGAGCAGCAACTGGTCGCGATGCTGAAGAA
This sequence comes from Ganoderma leucocontextum, assembly GCA_020736865.1. Lineage (NCBI taxonomy): Eukaryota > Fungi > Basidiomycota > Agaricomycetes > Polyporales > Polyporaceae > Ganoderma > Ganoderma leucocontextum. The sequence goes on along the minus strand of JAHKGY010000003.1, from coordinate 1,842,019 downwards.
GGGCGAGACGGTGCTGGAAGCCCTGCAGCGGCTTGGGGCTAAGGCGAAGAAGACCGGAACGACAAAAAAGAAGTCAGGTTATCGCTGTTCGTGCTCGTTGCGCGTTGCTCATTGTTCCCCTACTCAGGCCTAACAACAAGACGAAACGCGATGCCGAGAACGGGACAGGTGCTGCGATGGAAGTCGACCACTCCTCCAAGGCGACCTCGCCGGAGGCCACCGACGTCGAGACAATCACACACTTCGCTTCGACCCTCATGTCTCTCGGCGACACGGACATATACACTAAAACATACGAGGAGCTCGTTCGCTCCGTTCGTGCGACCGGAAATGTCGATAAGGACTGGGTGCCCCCGTCCGCGGACGTCAAGTACGAATACAAGTGGGATGTGCCAGAAGCAGGGGACGCCAGTCAGACCTTTGGGCCGTTCAGCGAAGAGGAGATGCAGGCGTGGTACGACGCAGCTTACTTTGGCACTGTAGGCGAGAAGGTCAAGGTACGGAAGATCGGAGGGGAATGGGGCAGCTGGAACGACGTGGTCCCATGAAGTACGTCGGAGCATCCTATATGTCCTTCACTGCTACCCTGACACTGCGGACATGAAGTCCTTTCGGCATGTACTATTATTATATGTATCCCTAGTCGAACATGCTACCGCTTGGCTCGCTCTACGTACGTACTGATTACATACAGTATTTTGTGCAAGGTATCGGTATTACAATCAATGCTCCATCCCAAGGAGTCCGTCATCTAGTGAGCAAGGAAAAGCGTCATAATGAAAACTGAACGACTCCTAAGTGAAAGGAATCGCACAGCGACTAATGACTGATGTACTGGAAAACAAACGAAACTTCAGGCAACCCAACTTCAGCACGAAGTAGGTCATCATGGTTGTTCTTCAGCTCTCCATTTGTGAAGTGGTTCCACCTAGATCTCACGGTCAGCAATCCGCGACGTCTCCAAAACCAAGAAGTATACTTACGTGCTCGCATCACCGTAGAGCAGCGCGGGGGCCTTGATGAACTGCCTGCCATCCTTGCACCGCTTGCACTTGAACGTCTCGTGGGTCTCACAGAGCGTGTTCTCGTTGAACAAAAACAACTTCCGCAGCGAGTCGAGCGAGAAGTGGCGCTCGACATCCTCCTTCTCGTCGACGACCGCCGAAGAAAGAGACTGCTTGTTGGCCTGGCGCTGAAATATCTTCTCCTCGATCGTGCCCGTGGAGATGAACCGGTAGACGAAACCTATCGAGGGAATGTGAGCCGGCGTCCGAGGGAGGCGAGCGAAGAGAAAGTACGCACATTCCTTCTTCTGCCCATCACGCCACACACGGGCGAGGGCCTGCTGGTCAGCGGCCGGGTTCCAGTCTAACACAAGAAGACGAAAATTAGACAGTGTGTATTGACACGACATGCTGACGCAGACGTACCAGGGTCGAAGAGGATAAGGCGATTCGCGCCGATGAGGTTGATACCACATCCACCAGCCTTGCTACTGAGCAGGAAAACGAACTCCTTGCCGATCGGGTCGTTAAACTGGTCGACCAGCTTCTGCCGCTTGTTGATCGTCATCGTGCCATCCAGACGGAAGTAGCCATACCTGCCCAGGTTTGGTTATCAGTTATCAGAAAGTGGGGTAGGCAGAGTAGTCGGACTCACTTCTTGCTCCGCAACAACTTCTCGAACAGATCCAAAGTCTGCGTGTAGTTGCTGATGAGGACGATCTTGTCGTTGGTTTCCGTGTGTATGCGGTGAAGAAACCTGAAACGGCATGCTCAGACCATGGTTCGACGCATTTCTGGCCAACGAGTACCTTTCAAGCACAAGGAATTTGCCACCCCACTCGCAATGGACAGTCTGGTTCCTGCCCTTATCGCGCGCACTGCTCCCCGCACCGCTGAAGTCCTCTGGAAGAAGCTTCTCGGACCCGCGGAGGTCGCCGGGCAGGTCGAGGAGCTCGGGGTGGTTACACAGCTTCTTGAGGATGTTGATCGCCTTGAGCGGCTGCGAGTCCTTCCCACGAAGCAATGCTTGAATATCAGGGGAGGAGATGAATAGCCGGTAGAGGGAGAGCTGCAGTGCGGATGGCCTGCAGAACACGACCTGCTCGTACTTGACAGGCACTGCATACACACGAATATCAACCCATGTACCACAGCATACCCGACCTCAAAAGGGTACGTACGGTATTTGGAGAGTAGGTCGTTGGTACGACGGATGATGAACTTCGTAACGATGCTGCCGAGCTCCTTTAGTTTCTTCTCGCACACTGCTTTGACGGCATCGGTGGCATCCGCATCGCGACCGCGGATGATGACATTCTCGAAGTTCTTGCGGAAATCGTTCTTCGTACCGAGGAAATTGGGGTTGGCGAAGTTCAAAAGCGAAAAGTATTCTGAGAGATCGTTCTACACGACACCGTTAGGCACAGGCGTGACACTTAGGATCCTATCACATACCTGAATAGGGGTCCCGGAAAGGATAACTCGCCGCTTAACATTTAGGCCGTTGAGAGCCTGGAAGGTTTGCGACTCTGCCTGACGATGAATACGCAATACTGACAGAAGACCGGAAGGTGCGCACCTGAGTTCTTCAAACGGTGACCTTCGTCGCAAAGGAGCAGCCCGATCGTGCAGTTCGTGAGGTACGCGGTCAATGTGCGCAACGTCTCGTAGGATACAATCATGACTTAGAATAAAACTCAGACACAATACAAACCTCTTGACGACAACCAGCACGCACCTGGTTGTGATACATTGCGACCAGATGCGGCCACCCAACGGGCGACCCTCTCTAACATCTCCGCTTTGCTGCCCTTGCCGTCTATGGCCAATGTAGAGATTGCGTCCTTGCCGAGCCATTTGACTTGGTCAAGGACCGAGGTTAGAAAATAGTATACAGTTTATGGCACAGTCCACACACACCTAATTCATTAGCCCAGTTCTTAACGAGACTGGAGGGGCATGCGATGATGCACTTTTCGATTGTGGACTTCCCGGGGTGGGGTGATTGCTTGATGAGCGTCCACATAAGAGCGATGCATTGTAAAGTCTTCCCGAGACCCATCTCGTCGGCCATGATACAACCGTACTGGTTCTCGACGACCATTCCTGTCGTACAACGGTACAAGAACTGCACGCACAATGTTGGCGAACAGGTCAGGAACAAGGAGCTGGGACTCACTTTGACACCCTCGATCTGGTGAGGACGCAATACCTTGCACAGACGGGGATCGATCACCACGGGAACCTTGTCGGCTTTCTTCTTGTCCTTTCCACCACCCAACAACTCCTTCAGACTCTTATGGGGATTGTACATACCAGCGCACTTCTCCTGCGCCTCCTTCAGGGCACGCTCCTTCGCCTCCTCCTTCTCTCGTTCTCTCCGCTCCTCATCTGTCTCCCTATCGTCAATGGTAGGGTCATAGAGGACAATGGCATGGTCGGCCATGGGATCGTGCAATGGTCTGGGAATGATGTTTGCGAGTGGTCGGATGCCGAGAGCGATATTCGACTGGATGGTTGGAATGATCTCGCCGTCCTTGTTGCGCATCTGTGGAATGGAGAATCGGCGATGAATGTTGTCGAAAGGCTTTGGCTTGAAGACAGGATAGTTGACGATATTGTTATCGAGGGTAAGTTCGAAGCCATCCTTGCCGGCCTTCTTCTTCTTCTTCTTCTTGGGCACGCCCTCGTTCTCGGAGTCAGAGCCGTCGGAGCGCGCTTGTGCGCCCTTGTACGAGACGCGTTTCCGTTTCCTCTGCGGCTGATCTCTGGAGACAGCGAGAGAGGGGGGCTTGAAGGGCTTATTGACGCGAACACTCTCCTGGAAACGATCTACAGGCTTGCCGTCTGGGGTTACTGGTGCACGTCGCAACATATCGGCAGGCGTGGAGATTAGGATGGGACTGGGATGGGATGGAGGTGGTTGCCGCAAGAGTGACACGCTCAGCCCTGGAACCGACGCGTCGTGCACGTGCACCGTACACGTGATCGTACTTGCACCGCTTTGGCAGTCCGGCCCCCGCGCGACCAAGAAAGTCTGCATCAGATGTCCCTTTGCAACAGTATGTACTAGTAATATTCCAGAAAGTACTTATACATCTACAGGCAAGCTCCAGCTGCGCTGGATCCTGTGCTACCGTATTGGAAATTTGGAATTCAATCCATTGCTGCCGATTCGGTCAACGTTAACATGTTCGCCGAATCATCCTTCATCATGTCCTGGTCCCTTCTCCGTCACTCTCCAGCCTCTGGGAAGACCTATGCGCGTCCCCTTGGATTAAACGAGCACAGTTTCTACTTCGACCGAGTCTTCAATGGCACCGCGGACATCGTGTGGCGCTACCTCGTCGAGGACACCGACCGTGCCGACGGCCCTGCTCTCTTCAACGAGAGTAACGTCTGCAGAGCATGGTCGACGCTGAAACAATGGTACCCTTTGCTCGGTGCTCACATGGACGATTCAAGAGGCGTCGACGCCGTCCGATTCGTCGTCTCGGAGCGCAACCTGTCCCACCACCACCCCGATGAAGTCAATTTCCTCTCCACTAAGTCCAGTGAGGACGTGGAGGCATACATATGGATGCTCCAGCGCGACAAGCCCACACAAGACCATCACCTCATCTCTCGGCTCTTTATCTTCAAACATGAGGGGCAACCGGGAAAGTACCAGGTCCTCATTCGGGTCGCGCATGTCATTGGCGACGGGATATCTGGAGCAACGATTGCACGTACGTTCTTTGATGTTCTCACCTCTCCGCCGGCCCTGCTTCCCAACCTGGAGGAGAGGCTCGCCATGGCGCTCCCGGCCGATGTGCTTAACCCGATCAAAAAGCTGAGCCCTCCTCAGCAAAAATGGCGTCGCGCTATTGCACGCGTCATCTTTCTCAACAGGCGTGGAAAGCTCGCGGTGAGGATCTTTCTCCTCACAACCCGACGACTCGGACGACAACTTATCCACCTCGCTACAGGGCGGCCACACAATCCCCCGCACTGTCACCGAAAAGACGTATCGTACACCCTCCACGACAGATCGTGTTGGCTATCGTTTCTCAGCCCCAGAAACGGTCGCGATCCTTGCGACCTGTCGCAAGCACAGGGTGACTTTTGGCACAGTCATCCCAGTCATCTCCCAGCTCGCCATCACGCGCATGCTCCACCGCCGCTACCTCCGCGGCGACATGCCCCGAGACGAGTGGGAGTACCGTCGTCGGCAGCCCATGCACTTCGGCGGCCCTGTCAACCTGCGCCCGTACATGGACGCAGACTGGCAGAGAAAGGGCGGTGCGACAGAGGTTGCGCTCGCGATTGACTACTACGAGTGCACGCTCCCGTTTATGCCCTCTCCCTTCGGGTCGCGCAAAGACGACGGCGTGCCGCGGGACCAGGGCGCGCCGCCATTCGCCGCCTTGATGTCGCGTGTACGGTTCCTCCACCGTGGACAGCTCTGCCGCCAGCAGCTCAGGAGGATTATGTCCAACCCGCTCGCGATGGACATCGCCTCCGCGCGGCAGCCGACGTGGGTGCACCGGAAAAAGGTCATGGCGACGCACTGGCTCGCGGAGCAGAAAGGGGAGCCACTGCCCGAACTCCCAATGCCCGTGCACTCAAGAGACGGAGTGCCCGCCGACTTCGTATTAGCCAACGGCCTTTCTAGCGTGGGACAGGTGCGAGCGTTACCCTTGCCTCTCTGTCTGCTCCCCGAGATTCACATACACTTGGGCCGTATAGATGTCACTCATCTTACCTCCAAACTACCCTCTCCCCCAAGGGCACCCGCTCTCGGTGCGCACTCCGCGTCCGGCGAATCCTCAGTTCAGCAACCTCTCCGAACCGTCTGCCTCTGAAGCCCCGCCCCCGCCCCCGCCCCCGGCGACCTCGGATGCCGACGCACTGCTTAGGATTACGGACGAGACGACGTACCTCCACAGCCGTCCAATGGAGTTCTTCCTGGGCAACGCCACCGAACGTGGGATGCTCGGTCTTGGGGTGACGTTCGACCGGAATGTGTACAAGACCGCGGACGTGGAGGAGTTCGTCGAGGAGTGTCGCCTGGCGACGCTCTACTACTTGGGTGGGACCGCTGTGTGTAAGGGAAAGCTATAGGCCAATGTGGAAGGAGAAATTGGTCGGAGCTCGGGAGAAGTCGTCGAGCGTAGAATGTGGTGGAGGGGAAAAACCTGAATATCATGGCCACCGCAGGCCGACTCATATACATGTGCGGGAGACGAACAGAAGACATCCCAATCTGGGACGAGAGACACCAAAACGAGACATCGGATGTATACAGATTGATTCATATAGGGGCTTTTACGTCGTTGCAGTGTAGTAGTAGAGTATCGAGTGAACGACCAAGAACACACACCGCGAATGGAAGGTTCTGTTCTCTTATTGTTTGTGTCTGTGCATGCACTGATGTGTCAAACCGCGGAATGGCAACATTCTATTAGACCGGCTTTACATATACGAGTGACAACAGAGCTCTGAGTGATAGGGACAGCAATCGAGCGAGGATAGCACGAGATATAGATCGGGACAGGAAAGGAAAGGGGTGAGTCTCTAAGAGTCCGGTGGGGTTTACCACCGAGTCGTGTCAGCGTGGGCGGCAGCCTCGGCGTACAGAGAGAAATCTTCAACGTCAACGTGGGCAACGACCACGGTGCTCCCCAACCCAAGGAGCTGAGGAGGGAATCCAAGCTTCTGTCCGAGGACGGCGTTGTCTGACCCGCACATCACCAACGTCTCTGCATGGTTCATCTGGATGAACTGCAAACAGAACGTCAACGTGGCAAGCTTTGCAGGAAGTGTAAGTGGCATACCAGTTCGCTATCCTGCAGACGAGAGATGAAACGCTCCAAGTGTCTCTTGTGATCGTCGGTTGCAGCCTCTCTAGGTGCAACTCGGGCGTAGGACCCCTTCGCCTTGAGCGTGTCGACCAGGGCAATCGCATGATTGTCCTTGTAAAACTTGCCCGTTGGATTCCGGGCGGTTGCATCCAGACCGTCAAGGAAGGTGTGAGATGCGTGGACATCCTTCAGGGCTACGGGAATAGACACGGCGGAATCTAGGTTGAGATGGAAGGTGTATCTCTTAGCCTCGGGAGACCTGTGATAGACCATTAGCTGCGGCGCCACAGGCCAAAATGGTGAGCGGGAGCTTACGCGTCCGTTGAACCATTGTCGCTCTGCGAGTGGCCCTGAAGACCAAGCGTGCTGGACAAGTATCAAGTCAGTCTCAAGTTCACGTCACGGCGGAGGACACTCACAGAGGCCCAAAGATGGTGGACTGGCTCCACACACCGACCCGGCTCGCGAAGGTGAGCGGCTTCACTTCAGGTGCCTGACCACCGGCAGCACTTATACTGCCAAATGCTCGCTGTGGTTCAACCTCCAAACTGTACAAACCATTCAGCACGAATTCACAAGGTCAGGCACGGAGACGTACACTTCGACCTGCGCATCAGATGCGCTTTGGACTTCAACCTCGCCCGCCGGATCCTCCTCGAAGTCAGGCAAATCTTGCACCGCCTTATCGTCCATCCCCGCCGCGTGAAGGAGCTCTTGACCGGTAGGTGCAACCTCAGGCTCGGGTTCAACATCAAGCTGTCCGGACGGCCCATGATCAAGCACCTCGGCGGAGTCGAAGGTCGGACCGTCGATCTCCCTGCTCGCGTCGCCATGTGGAGCGCTAGCAGAGGCCGCAAGCCCGCTAGCGGCCTTGGAGGCCTTTTTGGGCTTCACGCTGGCGAGGACACCCTTTTGTACCGTCAGACGCGTGGTGTTGTTCTCCGGGAAAAGGGTAGCCGACGACCTGCCCGGGCCGGCTTTGGAGCCCGACACGACTGCACGACGAGTACTGCCTGAGGGCTGGTCTGCACCATTGATGGCGCGCTTCATGAACCGAGCCTTTACGGCGATGGCATCGAGCCCATTCGCTTCCGTGAGATGAGGATCGTCTGCTACTTTGACCCGAGGATTGGCAGCACGCAAGCGGTGTGCGGGAAGGCTGGGTGCTGGGGACGCTTCGGCAGACGTCTCGGGAGCTGGATCGGGACTCAATAGAGTGGGAGCACCAAATGTACTTGAAGTTTCTGGGAGTGCGTCCACGTCCATGACATCCTCTGCAGACGTGGCCTTTTTCTTGCCACGCTGAGTCTTCTTTCTCCCTTTCTCCTCGTCACTGTCGGGAACGATGAGGAGCTCGTCTGAGGACGGTGACCTCGGGGGAGGGTCCCCTTTAGCAGCTCGTTTGCGCCGGGGCAGAGACAAGCGACGAGAGACGGATGTGGTCGGTTCAGCAGTGACAGGTTTGCGGCCACGGGAGGACTCAGCGCGGGAGTCTGGCACGATGCGTTCTCCATTGCGAGATTTCTTCGGTGATGCCTTCCTCAGCGATGCCGCCTTCGCTGTCGCCGACGAGGTCGCCTCAACTGTTACCTCATCTTCCGTCTCGGCTGCCTTCTCTGCTTGCTTCTCCTCTGCCTCAAGCTCGGCAGGTCGCTTGCCTGGAGGACGCCCATGCTGGCGCCTAGGCAGCGAGGGAGGTGGCTTGTCAACCACAGGCTCTGGTTCCAGCTGAACTTGCTTCTCCATCTCGCGCGAGGATATGCCAGGCGGGTGGCCGCGCTTGCGCTTCGGCGGCGGCGGAGAAGGCTCATCCACTACGGACTCGGGTTCCAGTTGCTTCTCCATCTCATGGGAGGGGATCCCCGGCGGGCGACCACGCTTGCGCTTCGTCGAAGGAGCAGGTTCATCACCTACAAGTGGCAATTCCGGGTGAACTTGCACTTCTAACTCGTGCGAGGGAATGCCAGGAGTTTGACCACGCTTGCGCCTTGGCGGCGGGGGAGCCGACTCAGCGACGATTGGTTCCGGTGCCGGCTGAACTTGCGTGCCCATCTCGTGCGCGGGAATCCCGGGTGGGCGACCACGCTTGCGTTTCGGGGGAGGAGGAGGAGCGGGTTCGTCAAGAATCACCGGCTCCAATTGTAGCTGAGCTAGCTCTGCCTCGAGCTCATGTGGGCGTTTCCCTGGCGGACGACCATGCTTGCCCTTGGGTCGAGCGGGTTCCTCTTCTCCGGCAACGGAAGAGCGTCGACGTTTGTTCCGGGTGGAGATACTTGCAGAGGGTTCTTCAACTTCGTCATTGACGAGCGAGTCAACTTCGTGTTCAGAATCAGGGGGCTGAACGACGGGTGGGGGAGACTCTTCCCGCTCCTGGGCTTCCTTCCCTTTCTTCTTTCCTGAAACCACCGATGGCGCAAGGGCCTCATGATCAGAATCAGAGATTTCGATTGATGCGGGTGCGGGGGGTGGCTCTTTTCGCTCCTTTGCTTTCTTGTCCTTCTTGCCTGAGCCCAGCGATAGCAGTGAACATAGTGACAGAGGGAGAACAAAATAGGAACGTACTGGGTGGACCTGAAGGGAAGAACTCCTCGCCTGCAGGGAACTCACTCAAGTCCGCGATGTCCCGCCCCCGAGTGTCGACCCGGTTCCAGAAGCGCTCGATGAAATGCTCGGAGCCTCCCTTAAAAGACGTTGCCGGTTCCCATCTACCGTGTCAATGGTGTTAGTAGGCTATTGGCATGAGTCCGCCGCCAGGAGTCCCTGTCGTGGGGCAAGAGGAAGTGGACGTACGTGTTGTCCGCGAATCCATAGTTCTTCCACTGCCCGCCCCCTAGTTCAGCATTCCGGCACGTTGCGACGTGCCATGGACCTCACCTTCACCCAATAGGACTGTGTTCAAATGGTATTGTTAGGAACGTGAACATATGAACGGTTTATGGCGACTCACCAATGACTTCTTCTTCCCCCTCTTGCCACCCTCTACCTTCGCTCGCAGGATCGACTCTAAAGGGGCATGTTCTGCACTTGCATTGTCTATAAAGCGATCTCCACTTACCAACTTCGTATTCGTCAGACATGGGTTGATACGATATGAGAGCGTGGATTGACAGAGACTAGAAAGCCATGCGGGAACAAACGCGTTCGAGTCCAGTTGTGAGCGCGTATAGACAGGGTATAGACGCCCAAGCCCGCGTCTTGGCTGTATATGCCGGTCTATGCCGGTCTGTAAGCGCATTATATAAGCACTGAGTACTGAGCGCTATGAGCATTGAGCAGCGACATCCACCAACATCAACCACGCCTAAGATCTCGCCCAATGACATCTTTCGATAGTTGGTGCATCGCTGGGATTGGACTAAATACAAATCGGTGGCCATGTTGTGTGTATAGTGGGTACATGGACTCGGAACTCGTAGACGCAAAACAAGAAGACTAGGAATCTGTAGAAAAACATTTGTACAGCAAGAGTCCTAATGATACACAAACGTGAGGTGTCAACGCGTGCATTAATAGACAGTAATCAAGAGAGCAGCCGCCAATGCAAGGCGGTGAGAGAAACTACGGTAGCCATTAAGTAGCCGAGTGACATAGAAAAGCAAGACGACGATGCACGATAATATCATATCATACTTACGTGAAATGTGCCCAGGATGTGTTAAGGTATAATGGTAAAGGGGAATCTAGCCGGGCAAGGGGAGAAGCCTGCCAGAGATGAGGCAGTCCTTGACCCAGTTGACGTCGACGGCATTTTCGTACTTGGAAAACTTGCTGAGGTTCTGGTCGGGAACCACGATATAGTCGTAGTTCTTCGCGTCCTGGGAGGCATGCTTGAGGTCCGCGACCGACTCAACAGTTACAGCACCCATGCATAGCACGATGCGAGGCACTGACTCAGCGGCCTCCTTTTTCAGCGCACTGTCCCCGCTCTACATTATGGATCATAAGTGTCAATTGTGGTGGTTAAGAATTGGGTGGACGCCTACCTTCTTTGACTTCTTAGATGGAACGAAGTCAGAAGAAATGCAGAGGATAGACGTCTCGGAGAAGACCTTTGACGCGACCTTGTTGATCGCAACGTCCGTCAGATGGTGATCGCTGGTACCCCAGTCAATGTCGACCATCTGAGACACACGGGCCTCGAGCTGCTCCGAGTATCCAGCAGGCAGGAGATAGCGCCTCCACTCTGCCTCCTGTATGTCCATGTACGGTTAGCTCTATGCCCTCTTTCACAGAACAAGGACTAATATGAACCTGTTCCACAAAAGCCCTCAGCCATTCCACCGACAGACAAGGGATCCCCAGCGCCAACGCGACCAGATACTTCGGCTTCTGGTGGAAGTCGTTCGAAATGAGGAACACCTTGTCGATCCCGTGGCCCGCCTTCTTCCTCCACTGAATGTCCCCCGGTTTCAGCATCCACCGCTGGTTCTTGTGCTCCAGAGCGCCGTCCATCCCAAAGATCGTCGTCCAGTCGTCGAGCACGACGCCTCCACACTTCTTGATATCCCCCACCATAGCATCCCGGGTGTTCTGCGCCTCCTTAGATGGGGCCAGCGACACGACGAACCCGATCCCTGCTAGTGCCCGTTTCCGTACTACCTCGCTCTGCCCAGACGCAGACACAGATCGCCTGCCAGGCGTCGCACTGACATTCGGGCGGATGATGGGCACAATGACATCCTCCGTCAACACGCGATCGTCCCACGCAGCCGTGATGGTCCGCGTGGGGATCTGCAGGCATTGCACCTGCACCTCTTCTTGCTCATCGTCCTTGAGCTCGATCGTGACCGTGTCGTCCGGGCCGTAGCCTCCCTCGGGGTAGGGCGGGTACTCGACAACGACCCCCTTCTCCTTCTGCCTGAGCAGGACGTGGTCTCCAACCTTGAGCCTGCACGCGCGCAGGTGCTTGAGCTCGAGCTCCGCGTTGTCGTCGTCGTCGAACTTCACGATGTACCGCCCCGAGCCGTGGCCAATGGACTGGTACACGATCCCAGTGTAATACTGCGCCGTGCCCTTCCACAGCGCGAACACACGCGTCGGCACGTCGCTGCTTTCCGTTTTGATGCGCTTCGCGGGCCGGCCAAGGGGCGTGGAGGACTCCTCCTTGACGAGCACCTTGCCGTTCGCCCTCTTCGCCAAGCCGGACACGGTGCGCTTGCGTTTGTTGCCACGCGCTGGCTTCGGGATCGCGCTGAGGAGGTCGACGTCCATTTCGTCGTCGTCAGCGGGCACGGTCGCGACGTCCGTCAGCGAGGACATATCATCGTCATGGTCTTCCTCGTCCGAGCTCTCCGCGAGACGCCCCCGGGCTGCGGTCTTCGCCGCCCGGGTCGACCGGGACATGGGCGGGGGAGGCGGGACCTGGTTCATAGGTGTCCGAGGCTTCGTATTTTTGCTCGCCGCCGCCTTGGGTGCGGCTTCTTCCCGGCGTTCTCCAGGATCTGAAGACGGGATGACACCGCCCCTCCAGGAACTGTTATTGGCGTTCCCACGAGCAATGGTGTTCCTTGCAGCTGGGGACTTGACGTTCGGCTCCGTAAATTTCTGCTTGCCTTTCGCCTTTGCCGAAGGGACCCGTTGCGCCAGAGGAATCTCTTCCTCTTCCTCCTCCTCATCCTCCTCGTCGATGGTTGGGACGGAAGGCTCCGTAATCGCAATCGTCTTCAACACCTCATCCTCAGACTGCATGTACGCCCGTGGCCGCGAAGACACCTCAGGCGAATGGTACGTCGAGGCCGAAGACACAGAAGCGCCCCGGCGGCGAGAGAGAGGTGCAACAGGCCCAGGCTCAGGCGGGTCTGAGTCCGGGACAACTTTGGTTGGGCTGGACTTGGCGGGCGACAGGGAGAGAACCTGTGTTCGGCCCCTCTTTGACGGGGACGGCGAAACAATCTGAGTCGGACCCGTCTTTTCCGGGGACGACGAGACGATCTGGGTTGGTCCTGTCTTGTCCGGGGACGGCGAAACGATCTCTGTTGGCCCTGTCTCGGCTGGTGACGGTGAGACGATCTGAGTCGGGCCTGTTTTATCAGGGGATGGCGAAACGATTTGGGTTGGACCCGTCTTGTCCTGGCTCGGCGACACGATCTGCGTGGGGCCCGTCTCGTCCGGGTCCAGGGAGATATCTGGCTCAGGGACCTTGGCAGCTGCTGGACCCGCGCGCATGGATGCGGACTGCCCAGACTGGAGGATGCGGTTCGCGGGAGGCAAGCGACGTCGGGGAAGAAGGGATGCGATGCTCCCGTTGACAGCGACGTCCGACGGCTGTGTTTCCCCGACCTCATCCTGCTGATCAGTTAACTGCGTGTCTTGGGTGTGAACGCCGTCACTCGATGGCGCGTCTGAGGCTTGAGTGTGGTCCGCAGGCTCGACATTCCAATCAGTTGCCCCGAGGGTAGCCCGAGATTTGGACGGATCCGCAGCCTCCGACGCAACGCGAGTATAGCGGTAGCGCTTCTCAGGCGCAATCATGCCAAGGAACCTACGAGACAGGGTAGAATGTGACGTGTGCGTTGAACGCGCCTCGGACGGAACAGTAGGAAAGACCATTTGGCTGTTCTCGTTGTAATAGTGGTGCTCGCGCATGACGGAGTCCACATCGCCCGCTTGCGAGTCCATCTGGGTCCGCTCGACGATCTGCGTGGGCGGAGTGATGTCGTCTCCGATCTGTGTTGCTACCGGTATATCTTCGAAGGGATCGGCTAGGAGACGTTCGTACGACGATGAAGGTTGGGAGGAACCAGATCGAGAGGATATGCCCAAACCCTCGTCCAGCTGACTCGGCGGGAGGTAGTCCTCGGTTTGTGCTTGTGCTTGAGGGAAGGGATCTGAGTACTGGGAATCCCCGTAATGAGACTCGGGCTGTTGAGATTGAGAGGGGTTCGCTTGCGATTGGCATTGAGAGTTCGAGCCGCGAGAAGAGTCGGACGGCGTGCCGGCCACAAGGATCCTTGAAGCGGGGGAGGGTTGACGCGTAGTGGAACTCCGCTCTCCAGAAGACCAGATGTCGGAAGACACGGGAGGGGGCCCATCCTCCTCGGATGGGGATTGAGAGACTTCGCCGACCTGCGACAAAGGGATATTGAAGTTCCTTGCGGTAGCGATGAACACTTTTGCGGGGTCTAGCTGGGGCAGCGGACCCGCAAACGAGTCCTGCGACGGAGGCGAAGGGGACCTGGGTCTTGGTGGAGGAGGCATTGAGCGAGAGGGGAGGGTGGAGGTGCGTTCCAAATGTGTTTGGGGTCGCGAAGGGAGGCGGGAAGGGGAGGCAAAGGAGACAGCCTTACCGGACTTGGCTGGAGACGAAGTGTCGTTGATGGGAACAAACTCCTTTGGACAGGATTTCTTTTTGGCCGCTTTGGAAAGTGGGAAGAGGTTGGATGGCGTCTCCTTGAGCTCGGTGGTATAAGAAGGGATGGGTTGGGGACGAGAGGGAGAAGCTGGTGGGGAGGGAGGCAGCGGGTGAGAGGACGTGTCCTTGTCCCAAGAGGCAGGGGTGTTCTCCTTTTGAGAGCCTTCGGTATATGGCTGATCTTGACTGCTATACACTGACTGAGTGGCTGGAAGCCCGTGTATGTGGTAGTGGACGGAAGTGTTACTGTCTGACAGGAGGGGGCTCTCCTGGACGTGGGGCTGTTCAACGAGTGGTGTGCCGGGCTGGATGTCCCTGGGACGGAGAGCGGCGGCGAGAAGCTGACTCGCTTGAGAGTCGTCAGTCCTGTGCGAGTCGGTAGATTAGCCGGGGTGGCTGGGAGGCAATACAGGGTGATAACGGCATACTTTGACTCCATGACCATATTAGATGAATGTCACGACCAGATGTGTCACCGTCGGCGCGACGGGCGCGTGGGGCGCAAGGGGATTAGCCGAGCAACCAGGATGTTACGGTTGCCAGTGAAAGCGTTAGGGGAAATGTAGGGTGAGTAACCGGGGTGATGAGGTCGACGGGGAGGATGGAGCACGAAACGTAGAGTAGGAGCGCAGTCAATGCAGGGAAATAAGAAGCTCCAAGATGCAGGAGACGGAGACAGGAGGACGGTCGCGGTCGAGGACCCTGGGCAATGGCATGGTATGCGGCGAGTGCGACTACGGTCGGGGGTAACACGATCACGTGCCCTGTGACCCGTGTCGCGTCCTTGGAACCGGCGCTTCGAAGGATCTTCAAGTTACAAGTTACTGCCGCCCTCGCAGTCCGCTCAATACCAGCGCCCTCGCTCCGACTCCGGTTCTCGTCGCTCTCTCAGGCATCTGCAGCGCGGGGCTCTGACACCGTCGACAAGGCCCGCTCTCTGGCTGCCCCTTGGCGTCCCTCTTGTTTTGGCGACCATCCCTACTCTACTGTCTTTTCCTGTTCATCCCTAGTACTACTCATGGAGCTCCCCCCTCTCTTTCTCTCTCGCCGAACGACAACAACGACGTATCCCCCGACGCGCCGGCCTCACCAAACACCTGAGCAGCCGAGGTCTGCGACCAGTACTAGTATCATCGGTAACCAAAACCTAGAGGACAAGAATCCGTCCAACAACTCCCTACGACCATCGTCCACCACCGCCAAACACAAATCCAGACCGAGGCCGAAGCAAAGGCCACCAAAGGTGGCGGAAATTGATCCCCATGATGTTCCTGTACCTGCCCCCGACACTGGCGTCACTTCTGTCCAACCTTCCGTCGTCCGCACTGGCTTCCTGCCCATCATCCCCTCAGCGCATCCCCCGACAACGCTCACCGTCCCGCCTGCGGCTCATACACTCGGTGCTGGTTATCCTTCTCTCTTACCTCTCTCTGTCTTGGCCACTCTCCCTTCTCGCTCAGCAACGCCGACCGCCTCTGTGACTCTGATTCCCAAGGACACTTCTCGTACACTCGGTGCCAACCAACCCAACAACGCCATAAACAAGGGGCCCAACCACACACAGATCATCATCGCCATCCTGGTTGCTGTTGGTATCGTCTTCATGTTTCTCAGTGTCTTCGTCTACTGGAGGTGGTACAACCGACCCCGCAGGCGTACTTGCCCAACACCCTCTCTGCCGATCTTCCAGGATCCATTTGCAGATCAGGACCTAAAGGTTGACGAGGAGTCTCTCTTTGGCGGCAAGGACAGCGGCTCCTCGATTGCTAGACCGCCCAGCAATGGTATCTACCCTTGGGTTCAATACACACCTCGACCTTCTGATACTCTGGCGGCTGGAGCATCCAAAAGTCCCATACCGAACCTGCCCTCTGAGGAACCGCTGGCGATATCCGAAACGAAACTTGTTTCTGAAAGGTCTATGGCCCCTGTGCAGGTTCAACTTCCCGTCAACATCAGCAACAAGGGCCAGCCAATACAGCAGATGCAGAGCGCACTCACCCGTGCAGCCCATCGAGTCTCCGCCATGTCATTGTCAATCTACCCAACGTCTCCTCAGTCTAATGCAGGGATCGGGATAGCCATCGGCGGCGCGTCCCCTCTCACCGGGGATGGGACTCCCATCCTGACCCGCAAATCGTCCAAGGATAGGGTGTCCGCCAAGGCCCGCCAGAGTTTCCGTCACAGCCTCGCCGCGACGGAGTACCTCGACATCTACGGCGAAGCAGTCGCCTCCCCGACCCAGCCACCGCGTGCGCCCGCCAAGTCCGCCTTGCACAAGTTACCTCTCGCCCCTCCCTTAGGCCGCGCCCGCATCCAGGCCGGGTACACCCCAGGCACCGCGAACGCAGCCCTCCGCGCGTCCTCGACCGTCGCCGGCATCACGACGCTCCCGCGCACGGCGGGCAACCGCACCTCCTTCCTCGCGCCGTCCGAAGAGGTTCAATACCTCCTACCACCGCTCTCACCCGCGCTCAAGTCCGACGCGCGGCGCGAGCGCGACACCCGCGCGCTCACGTCGGCCCTCGGGCTCGCGACGCCCTCCCAGCCCGCACACGACTCGTTCATGCCCTCCCCCGTGACTACGCTCCACCCCGACGACTCAATCACACTCGCCGGAGACAGGAACAGGGATAGGGATAGGGATAGGGACAGGGACAGGCACGTTCACCCCATGCCTGACCGCAAGCTCGCGGCGGCCAACAACTCGCACTCGAGCCGAGCCCCACACGCCCGCACGCAGAGCGAGGCCCCGATGAGTCCAGGGATGGAGGCGAGCGCGCGGCTGGGGAACCTGATGCTCGCCGAGTTCACCAACAGCATGGTGTCGATCCCGTCCGCGCGGGGCGTCGTTGCGTCCAGTGCCAGTATCCCGGCGAAGGCGTCGGCGCGGCCGGTCCCGCGCAAGACGGTGAACGCGGGCGTGCGGATGGACGACCGGCCGCCGCGCGTGCCGTCGCCGCCCCCCCTGCCGAGCCTCGCGCAGATGGCGATGGCGCACGCGAACCCGCAGGGGTACGAGGACTACAGGAGTCCGACGTACAGCATATATGGGCTGTATGAAGGGGAGAGGAAGAGTCGTGTCCAGGGGGCCTTGGAGGACGGGTCCATCTGAAGACTCTATGGACGGGACACTGTGGCAGGACCACTACAGACTTGTTTGGACTTTTGGATTATAATTACGGCCACGGACTACAAGACCTGTAGCATAGAAGCCGGATTGTATTCCACGGATGTGAGATTGACATATGCATGCATGACTTGCCAAGTGCAACGAAACCAGTCCAATGCGCGTAAAAGTTCATGAGAATGAAATGTCGTCGGCGCGTCCAAGTCATGCAGCCACTGGGACCTTCTCCCTGTCCGGCTTCATCGCGAACTCTTCCGCATGCTCCTTCGAGGCTGGCGGATGCGCGGGAGTAGTAAGCTCCTCGGCTTCCAGCCTCGCGCGCTGAGCCTGGGCCTTCTCCGTCTCGACCTCGCTGACCAGGGCGGCCAGCTCGGCCTCGAGCTCCGAATCGTCGACACCGGTCTCGGCCTGCGCCATGCCCGCGCCGATCTGGATCGCGTCATCCACCTCCTGCGCGTCGGCGTTCGCGGCTGCCAACGCGTCCATCGTCTCGTCGATCTTCTCGCGTTGCAGAAGGGGGTGTGCAAGGATTGCGCGGAGGGTCGCAGTGGAAGACTCGTATGACTTCATAATCTGCATGAGGATGCAGTCAGGTGCAAAGCTCACGCTCCAGCAGGACAGAGAAACACACCTCGATGTCACCAGCGGACGTCTCGACACGAAGGAGGGTGGAATGAAGGAGCTCCAGCGAACTAAGCCGTTTCTTCAGAACCTCTTCGAGCTGCTTTCGGGCGCGCAGCCGCGTCATGGCGATCTCCTTGCGCTTCTGACGCAGTGCGTCCGAGATCTGTCGTGTCGTACTGGGAAACAATTAGAGAAAATGTCGATCAAGCACTCTAGATGAATGCTCACTGGTCTATGCGGTGCTGGATGTTGTCGATCTGCGCCTGAAGCTTCTCGACTGAAGTCTTGAGTGCAAGGATTCCGGTATCGACAGTGGTGACCTCGGACATCTGAGCAGTGCCCTCGTCCACGAACTTTATCGTCTGCTTGACTTGTCAGTGCGGTGAAAGAATCGCAACCACAAAGGACGCACCTCCCCTCGGACAACGATAGCACCCTTGTCCCGCTCAAGGAACTTCAGCACAACCTTCAGGTCGAGCCCAGACAGGGGCGCGTCCTCAAACGCCACTGACACGAACTCGGACCGGAAGCTCTCCACGTTGAACAGCTGGTCCGCGACATGCCCCGAGCTCTTCTGCCTCTGCCTCTCCAGTATCCGCTCCGCTGCACCCTCGAGCAGGCCGACCGACACGTAGTCCCCGCGGATCTTCTTCCATCTTTCCGTCGAGCCCGAGTCCCCGAACGCCGCCCCATGATTATCCACCACTCCAAGCTGCCCGAGGGCCCACCACAGTGGCTTCCCGACCACAGCGCTCGCGATGCGGTAAGGGAACCACCCAGGGTCGTATATCGAGCGCGAAGCACCAAGGAACTCGGACAGCGGAATCAAGGTTTTGGAATCGCAGAGCTCAAACTTCACTAGCAAGATCCCTTGAGCATCCTCCACACCGGCTCGGCACATGAAGCGCATGCACTCACTATTACAGTGGGGATACTGAGTGGCTTGCCCACACCCTCCACCCGAAACTTGTCAGCAAATGCAACTCCGTACGCATGCAGAACCAGTCTGTCTGAGGAAGCACTGGTGTGGGTGGGGTTATGGGATTCCGAGAGCCATCCTTGCAGCTGCGCGGCCTCTAAGGTGTGCCGCCACCACTCGACATTTGACGCGTACGAAGTCGGATTTGAATGCTTCTGGTACGTGAAGTCGGAGTAAAGTGACTTAAGACGTGAGGTCGTTATGGATGCATAGGTGGGTAGTGCAGGCTGCGACGAGGGAACAGAGGACATGGATGTCGTGGACAAGGACTGGCACAGGACAGGTGTTTGCAGATGGCACCTCCCGGACCGGTGTAACCCAAAGTGCACGTGGAACGAATTTAGGGTTAGGGCTCGGGCATTTATGTGGTTCAACCAAGCCAACTTGAAGTTGCCCTGAGCCCAAATCCACTAGTACGCATCTTGAAACTTGAAGGGGCGGTCTTGGATCTGGAAATTTGTTTACATGGGACATAGACATTTGATTTAGAACGGAAGAAAGCGTACACAGCTAACACGTTGTACGAGCATAGAGACAACTTCGACGGATGACTATACTAAACACGACAACTTGGGTGGCTGCAAACGAAGCAAGACAAACGCGAGACAAAGCAGGTAGATAGATCATCGACAGATACGAGGAGATGGAGCGGAGAGTTTGTGAGTTCGTTATGTTTCGTAAGAAGAGCAACGATGACTGGACAAGGACAGGGACGAGGACGAGTAGGACAAAAGTATAACAACGGAAGAGAAATAGCATGAGAGTACGAGCGTAAGCAATGGGATTGAAAGCTGTAACTGTGGACTGCACGACAGTTGAGACGAGCACGAGACGATGCTAACGTACAAAGCGACAGCGAGACAAACGACGATGAGAGCGAGAAAGGGATACTAGCGCAAAGCGATATGGTTTTGTGGGATGTTGCGGCGTGCGATTGCGTGGAATGCGATGAGAGCATTAATAATAGTTGTTGATAGCGTCGTTGAGATCTTCTGGACGGTATTCATTCCATTCTTCGTAAGGATCGTTGAAGGGAACGGCAGGATCCCAAGTGCCCGAGAAAGAGCGGGCGGACTCGGAGCTCGTGGACGACACCTGTATCCCGTGAGTACAACGGAGTCTTCTAACGCAGAGGTAATTACTTACTCGGCTCATGTCAGTCATACCCTGGGGCCGATGTCCGAAACCGAGGTCTTCCAGCCTGACACTGGGGCTCGGGGTGGGAGGGTGAGAAACAGCAGAGGACGTAGCTTGCGTAGGGGCCTGAGCGCGACTCTTGGAACTGACACGGCGAACAGTGGCTGGAGGTGCTACCGGGGACCGACAGCCTTGACCTTCCTCGGGCTCGGGAGGAGGAAGGTCAGCCTTGGTACACTCACTCACATGCGGCAGGATAAGCAAACGAGAAGTGACCTCGCCATCGCCTATGATACCCTGCGAGGCGAGCCAATCTGTTGAAGTGGTGAGTTGAAATTGACGAAACCGTGTAAGAGAAACTCACCTTGGGTCCGGTAACGGAAGATGAAGGTAACATACGGACCAGGCGCCTTGGGGTCAAACGGTTCGATCTTGAATGTCCTCTGTTGCATGGAAGTAGGGCGAACATCGCCATACCTTGCAATAAATGAGGATGGTGTAGAGGAGCAGTTAAGAAGAACACACCTGATGGCCACTTCCCCAGGATGACGGTTACCACGCACTACATTAGGCGGGGGACGAAGCGGGTTCGGTTCCCGTTCTCCGACGCGCTTGATCAACCTGAGCTCGAGGACAATGGAACCGACGTTCTTGTCTGCCTGGCGTCCACTATGAGCTCCAGCAGGGTCCGCTATGGAAGAGGTGAGCTGTGCGATAGAGTGAAGACGTTCTCGATACATACTGGGGTTGATGGAGGAGAACATGAAGGGACGTTCTTCCTCGGAGGCGACACGGACACCGCGTCGGAGCTCATCGCCACGTCCGTAGAGGAATTGGCCGGAGACTTTGAATCCATCAACGTAAATCCAGCTCGCGCTGTCGACCTTGCTACCGTGGTCGCGCCAGTGCACGATGAAAGGCTGTGGTGGTGGAGGGTGGTTAGGATGGACATGGTGGCAATGGCGGTTCCTCTCACCCGTCCAACGGGACCAGCAATCCAACAAGTGACGGTGTGAGTCTTCGCGTTAACACGTGGCTCGAACTCGACGAGTTCAAGTCCATTTGAGGTGATGTAGGCAGAGAAGCCCCGGTGGTCGAGCATTGTGGCGTTAGATTGAGGTCGTAAATGAGCGATAGATAGAAATAGAGATGCCAGAAAAAGACTATTGGGTGGAGATTAGTTGTGCTCTCCGTGAAGAAGGAGTAGAAGGACGTATGTTGGGGGACGTACGCGGTGGTTAAGGTTGAAGACTCGGATGGGGGGTGGTCGGAGAAGCACTCGGCGGGCAGAGCTTTTAAGAAGGCGTGGATGGAAAGCGCCTTTGACCCAAAGACCCGGATGACAGCGACGGTCGAAGCGGGTCGTTGTCAAAAGACCACCCGAGCACGCCCGGCCAAAAGAAAGGTTGGATATCAACCAGGCCAACGCAAGGACGTGTTTCCAAATCCGTCCACCAAAGCGTTCAACGTCCCACGTGACCCCGTATACGCGACGCGGATCAACCGGCACAGCCTCCTTGGATTGGTGTCCTTCCAAGTTCGTCCTGCCCTTGGACCTCTCGGCAGTCTGCACAAAGGACAACCCACTTTCAGTAGGAGGACATGGCAAGGTCATAAACACGGCGGGCATTTGGCTATTTTCGACTGGAGAAAAGTCGACGAAAAGGGGAGGCTCGTGAAAGACTTTTCTCTCCACGTGACCAAATGAGAGAAAAGTCATTCGAAAGTTTCCCAAAAGGAGAACTTTCCTCCCATTTTGCTTCGCTTTTCACCTACCGACGAAAAGTTAAACACGAGCCGTCACCTTTTGGTCGACTTTTCTCCAGTCCGAAATCACCAAATGCCCGCCGTGAAATGTAACTAGTAGTGTTGCAGGGTCCGGTCCCAGGACTGGTCCGGGACCGGCCTAAGGACCGGGACCGACCTCAATAAGACCGGACCGGGACCGCAAAAATATCGGTCCTGTCCCTGGTCCCGGTCCCAGTCCTCTGTCGGTGGAGATTGTAAAAGGACCGCAGAAGACTGGTCCGGACCGGTCCTCATATAGCCCAAAGGACCGGTCAAGGACTGGTCTTAGATGGGTGCCGAGCCGCGGCTGTGAGCCGGATCCGGATTATATGCATACCCGGGTTAGGGTTTGGGAGCCCCAAGGATCCGCCGCATCTTAAAGTTGTTGGTCTACTGCCTCCTTTACACCACATCTAGGCTTCATCCTTGGGACTTACTAGGCCATTGTAATGCTTACTTTCTCACTAACTGGGCTTGGATCACTTGGCACATTGCAAGACCTTCAAGATCAGGAGGATAGGTTGTGAACAGGACGAAGATTGCGCCATATTGCACTCGTCTCTGGGCCGATTTGGACGGTTGATACGGCGTTGGAAAGCTATGGATTAGGGCTTTCGAATGAGGGCAGAACCGTAAGTTTCCGTACACTCCTCCCTTTTCTATCGCACATACAGTTCGTTCCACCCTCCTTCCCCATATTTCCATTGTAGTGCAATGGTTCCTTCACATATCTATTTGCAAGTTGTAGAGGAGCTCCCCTCACTATTACCCTTCCAACAAGCCCCAAACCATCCCGTTTAAACCGTTGTAAGTCTTACTTTGGACACTTTTTCCTCCTCTCCCTCCCCCTCCTGTTGTCTGCTCAATATCTCTGCGAGGTCCTCACCGAATTTTACGTTCTATACACCGTTAGAAAGCCACGGACTGTGGCTTTCCATCGATGTATAGAACGTAAAATTCGGCCCACGGGGTGATGAGATATCGTTCATCCATGTCGTCAGGACCAGTCCTGGACCACCTGGGACCAGTCCTGGACTGGTCCGGACCGCACTTCGGTCCAGGACTGGTCCGGACTGAGGACCGGACTGCAGTCCTGGTCGGTCCTCATAGGACTGCAGTCCCGGTCCCAGTCCTTGCGAATACGACCGGTCCTGTCCGGTCCTCGGTCCCCAGTCCTCTCAAAAATCCCCCGAGGACCGGGACCGGACCGGACCCTGCATCACTAGTAACTAGCCCCCCGTCATCTTCATTCCCCCCTTATCTTTTTATGCCCTTGTGACCACCACAGAACTTGAAATCAGTGCGAAACGACTTAACTTACCTTCGCTAAAGCAGGCAACTTCACCACAGGCACGACGGGCATGGCGCTATTCGCAACGGGCGAAAAGTCTAGAAAAAGTCGACATAGGTGTTTAACTTTTCCTGGGATGGTGAAAAGTTGAGCAAAAAGGGGAAGAAAGGTTTTCTTTTGCGAGACTTTCGAAAGACTTTTGTCAAATTGGTCATGTGACCAGAAAAGTCTCCTACTTTTTATCGGCTTTTGTCCAGTCGAAAATAGCGCCATGCCTGTCGTGAGGCATTAATATTGGACAACCCTGTTCAGGAGTGCGAATATGGGCCATCAGCGATCGTGACCGTACGTGATCATTTGTCTGTGTCTATTGACCCGGAGTTGGACCCTGAGGAACAGACCCCTTTTCATCCTAGCCTAGATCACAAACGCTCAGCGTGAACTTCGCATTCAAACTATTATACTGGAGTCGTATGGGACGAGGTCACAAAGGGCGTCGGCCGATGGCAAGAATCATAGGTCGGAAAGAGACGCTAAGTAAGGATAATGGTGATCTACGCGATGACATCGAACCGCTGACGATTGCCCCAAGAACCTGATCCTTTTAGGTGGAACGCATATATTGCCTGTATCTACTATGGTCCTTACGGCATGTCAAGTAGATGTAGCCGAAATGAATCGACTAGGCGCGTTGTGGTGAGGCGGCCAGGTATAAAACAAAGAAAAACCCGGCCAGGTCTCATTTCGAGTGTCCGAATCGGATGTCACCAGTACCAGCGGGGAAATGCCATTACGCACAGAGTGTGGGACTCAAACGGGGGCGAATCATGTGGGTTTCCCCATCATCTTCCCCGTTTTATACCCACTAAAACCCCGCAGTTCGTTGCCCAGTCATAGGGCAGGTTGTGTGTGTTTTCCATTATGGGGAGCCAGGTTTCTTCGAATTGCTCTATTTTCTTCCCGCGCGACTTCTTGGTCCTAGGTAGGGACGCTACTACCATCATTCGTTCCATGTCGAGTCTCCTCTCGATTGTGGCATACCATCTGTTTCTGACTTCCTTTCGCGCGAAAGGCTCGCCATCCTTCTGTATTACCCGTTCGCAGCGTAGCTTCCATATTAGGTGAAGGGATTCTGTGGCCAGGATTGTCCACAGGTCTTCTGCCTCCCTCATACGCTGTCCTTTCGGGCTCTTGAGCACTATACTCGGCGCTCCAAAAATTGTCCCCCAGCCTGGTTCGAACCATTGGCGTTTCGTCAGCGTCCACGTCCGTTTGAGGAGTTCCCATATCAGTTCACGCTCCGGCGCCTTGCACTCGAACAGCATGTGGTCCATCGAGTCGATCTCGTTGCATACTTTGCACGTCGCCCTCGCTTTCAGCTCATCGGACATGTTGGGCCTCATCCACTGGGTCCCAACCATGTACCCATCGTGTATGGTTCTCCACATAAACTGTCTGATTTCCCTCGTTACTGTTTTCCTTCTCAGCCCCTTCCAGATCGTCTTGTCCGGGACTCTTCGCCCGAGGGAGGCCTCTACGCCCTGGGTTATTTTAGCCAGATTATTCCTCGTACGTGGTCTCTGTGGTGTTTCCTCGTCTTTCTGACCGCGTATGGCTCGATAGGCCAGCTTCTGTGTCATCGCTTGCATCCTGGCTCCGGATAGCTTGTACTGCGGATCTTCCGCTGTTTCAATGTTGTCCTCCTCGGGTTTCAGTGGCCCGTCACTGGCCAGGTTTGTGACGTCAAACCGTCCCAACTCGCCATTCTCCTCGCTGACTCTTTTCAGGGTGTAAGGAGTTCGTCTTGCCTGGATGGCTGCCGTTGCTCCCCGGAGGAGCTTGGCGTTCGCCTTCCCTATGTATCCACAGTCTTCGTTCGCTTTTCGGTGTTTCGTGAGTCCCTCAATTAGTTGCTTGGAGCTCGTCTCCTGGACTAATGCTACACCAGGTTCAGTAACCTTTGCTGCCACGATTGTGGCCGCGAGCTCCCCCGCGGCGCTGTTCTGTGGGAGGGTTGCAGGGATTTTCAGCGATTGGTTCAGGGGGTGGTCTAGGGCTACGAACAGGCCTCCCCCGGCTCGGGCTGTAGCTTCCCCACTGTCCGTGCAAGAACCGGCTGTGGCTATGGTGCGTTCCTCCTCCCTGCTTACTTGCATTGCGTCTATTTTTCCTTCGTACGTGGGAAGGCCGTCTGTGAAGATCCGGAAGATCTGCCCCACATCTCCGTGGGTTGTCACTGTTTGGTCGAAAGTGCTTTCACTCTGATCATCCTCTACGGGGTGCGCAGGACTTTGTTGCCGGTTTTCCGTATCTTCCGGGTGCGTCCCTCGTGGGTCCCATTTCGGGGGCAATGTGTCAAGGAGACGTTTCGCTCTGGTGTAGCAGGCGTACGGGTGGAGGCATCCTGTCCTCTCCTTGGTGTCACAGCATGGCTCACATTGGCAGTTTGCCTTATCGGTCTCCCTATGTTCAGGATTCTGTAGGTATCCTGCCAATTGCTCGAACTCTCCGACGGTTACCGCGCAATGTTTGAATTTTAGGCAGTCTGTGGTTCCCATTTTCACCGCTAACTTTCGGACCTCAGATCTGTCCGCTGCGAAGTGGTCCCACATGGGAAGCGCCCTCAGGATGGATCTCTCAAAGGCAAGCCCTTCTGGTCGTACATTATGTTTCTTCACTGCGTCTAACAGGGCTTGTGCCTCTTTCGGCAGGGTTCGTCGTGTTGGTTTCCAGTGTTGGAGGAAAGGGTTTATGCGGAGGTCTGGTTCCTTTGGGGAGGAGTTTTTCGGCACCGCGTGCCTGAATATATCGTCCATCACGTACGCCCATAATGGCCTGGAGTCGCTCATATCGAGGTACGATTTCAGCCACATGATATCGATTGCGTCGTTCCTTGACTCTAGGTCTAGGAGAGCCAATCCACCCGCTTCAAGCGTGGTGTATAGCGTATCCATCGCCACAGGTGTGTTGTGACGGTCGTCCCAGATATAGTTGCGTATCATCTTATTTATCTTTTGTAGCACTCGTTTCGGCATTCGCTGGACATCCGTCAGGAATTGTGTCGTGCCCCCAGCAGCAATCTGTACCGCATGACGCTTCCCTTCAATGGTTGAGTGACCAGCTTGGAACACCTCTATCCGGCTTTCGATCTTCGTCACTGTCGGTGCCCAGACCTCGCAGTCATTCACCTCGTTTCCTAGGAAAGCTCCCAGGATTCGGACTGGGGCTCCATCACGGGCGATTCTTACTCCTATGGGATAGTTACGCCATCCGTTTGGTGAGTTGTATTCCTCGACCATAACGCCTCTGTGGGCCTTGGTTCCAATCGGAATGATTTCCGTTTTCGATATATTAAAGCGTGCTTTTGCCGCCGAGCACCATGTATCTAGGATGCTTTGAAGGATGGCGAAGTCATCTTCCTCTGCCAGATACACTGTTGTATCGTCAGCGAAAAGAATGGCTTTTAGTTCTTCGGTGGTACAAGGGATCTTGATCCCCTTTAGCGGCGAGTTCCTGATCATAGCTGATAGGGGTTCTATTGCCAGGTCGAATAATAGACAGGAGAGCGGGTCGCCTTGGCGTACACCTCGGTACACACGGTATGGTTTGCTCTTAACCCCGTTAATCATAACTTGGGTCTCAGCGTTCTTGTACAGGGACTGTACCAGGGTTATAAATGACTCCGGTATTCCGAACCTTTTTAGGACCGCCCACAGATAGTCATGGGCTACCTTATCGTACGCTTTCTCCTGGTCAAGGGCAACTATTGCCCCATTTATCTCACGCGCTTCCGCCCAGTGCATGATTAGTTTGGCCAGCTGTGTGTGGTCACGAAGCTTGCGCCCCGGCACGAACCCCGCCTGCGACTCATGGATTATCCCGGGTGCGACTGCTGCTAGCCTCATCGAGAGAACTTTGGTGAGTAGTTTGTAGTCTGTGTTGAGGAGGGTTATTGGGCGGTAGTTCGCTATCTTCGCCCGTTCACCTTTCTCTTTGTATATAGGGGCCATCCATCCGTCCGCAAAGCGGGCTGACACGCATATTCCATGGGCTTCTATGTCTCGGAACGCTGAGTGTAGCAGCATCATCACATCCATGGCCTCCCTGCCTTCATGCCGTGAATCTTCTCTATACCGTTCGTGTAGCGTCTTCCACACCTCGTATGGGATCCCGTCGAGTCCCGGTGCTGAACCGGACTTCGAGAAGCGAAGGGCAAGCTCGCATTCTTCACGTGTAATAGCACCCGCTACTTTCTCGCTCTCGTCCTCAGACAGGCTCACTTCTATGCTTTCGAGCACTGTCTGAACATCTATAGCTCGTGCTTCGTCTGACTTTATATCTGGTCCGTCCTTCTGGACCTCATTGTGGTGGTGTCTTGCTAACTCCGCCATCCTCTCCGTGTTCGTCTCATATTGCGGCTCCTCGCCGTCCGCCCGGTCCGGGTTCTTTTCAAGGGCGACGATCACCTCGCGTGGGGTCGTTGGTTTTTGCAGTCCCATCCAATACTTTGTTGGTCGTTCACCCTCAAGTCTGTGCTTTAGTCTCCCCGCATCCTGCTGTACTTTGAACCTTTTTTGTTTCAGCTTCCTGATCTGCTCCGTCAGTTGGGCGGCTTTCTGCGCCCTAGTGACCTCTTCACTTGTGCTGTCATTCTGGATCTCTGCAAGTTGCTGTTCGCATTCTTTGATTTCTGCGAGCTGCGTAGGGACGGTCCGTTTTTCTAGGTCTCGTGCCATTTTCATCCAGTCGACTTTGAGTTTGTGTAGGATAACCTGTGGGTTCTCCGCTTCGGTGCGCGCATCTCTCTCTGCGAGGCTAGCGAGCTCGGTAGTTGCCTCAAGCCCTCTCTTTTTCATCTGTTTAGTGAGCGCACGACTGCGAAGGAGGTGCATCGGGAAGACTGGGCGGCCCCGTCCAGTTTCAGGGATACCCGGGGCCCAGATGTCTACGGACACCATCGCGTGATCTGTTTTGACTCCTGACTGCTCAATGCGCCATTCTCGCGCACGGGTATATAGTTCCTCGGTTATGTATATCCGGTCCAGTCTCGAGTGTACTGCTTCTGGGCCTGTCCCCCTTTGGAATGTGTAGTTACACTTGGTTGGGTTCGTGAGCCTCCAACCATCAGCAGTCATGAATCGCAGTGCTTCCTTGAGCTCTTCCAGCGCTGGAAGTGAGGGGTCCGCTGAGGCATGGGCCGGAAGCCTATCAATAGGTTCCTCGACCGTGTTAAAATCTCCGGTCATCAGATTCGGCCTTGGAAAGTTGGGCTTTGTTTCATAGAACTCTCGTAGCTCATGGAAAAAAAGGCGACGTTCCTCATCGCCATCTGATGTTGGTGCGTATACACCGAGGATCCGTGTCGCACTGCGGTCGTGATGTTGAATTGACACCTGCATCGCTCTTCCCGGGGCGATCACACTGGTGGTGACATTTTTGGTGTTCACGAGGCGTGGATTGATCACCACGGCCACTCCCTCTTTCTGGGTGGGCTGGGTTGGGTGTGACGAGAAAATGATCCTCATTTTCCTTCCGTACATTTTGTGGAGAGTTTCCACTCGCTCCTCCGTGAGGTGTGCTTCTTGTATTAGCAGGATCCCAATGCGCTGTTGGGTAATCGTCCTGTACACCTGATTCCATTTGTTATTTGGGCTATCCCGAACCAGTGAACCGAAACCGTTCATGTTTAGTGACGCGACACGAACTGATGTCTTTTTCGAGAGTCTCTCCTCTCGTCTGCGGCTGCGCCTGTTGCCATTGCATCTACTCTGGGATGCTATTGGTTCTGCACCGTCCTCGGCGCTCTGTGACCCCACTTCAAATATGGGGTCATGAGATGGCTCCTCCGGCCCCTCGTCACTGCGCTCTGCGCTAGTCTGGACCGGGTCGTCTGACCTCGGTGCTCCAACGGGCGGTTCATCGGAAGGAGGGTCCGCCATATCTATGGGTATCCCTTCTTCCTCACCTGCTCTTCCCGTGGTGGGTCCGCCGTCCATGCGACGTCCCTGTTCATCAGCGTGGTGCCTCGCGGTTCCAGCAGTCTGCACGCCTCCGAGGGACGAAGGCGAGGTTCCAGATCCAAGGTTGTACCGGGGTTGCTGCAGTAGCTGACTAGTATATGTTGTATTCGATGTGTTGGTCGCAATTCGAGCTCCTTCCATGACTTGCTAGGCCTATGAAGATCAATGCTAGGTTAGTGAGTGTTTGGTGTCCCTTTTCGTAACGTGCACTGCTGGGATGCTTTCGTCACACGAGCGACACCGAGTATTCAATTTGGTTGTTTGTGCGCATACAGCTTACCTGTCCGGCCGAGGCCGTCAGTAAATTCAGCTGCATGCCCGCCTCCGCCTAGCCGGAGCCTCCACTCAGTTTGCCGCCCACTAACGGGCAGACGTATGCGTTCATATGCAGTCTGAGGGGAAGTATAGTTCAATGGTGCGACTGAGGGAATTACTACAAGTATTCGGTACTTCTAGCGCCGACGCACTCCGCCAGCACTCCCACTACCGGACGCCTTCTTCGCCGGGCCCTTGCCCTTGCCTTTCCCCTTGCGCTCGTCGCGCCTCGGGGTGTGCTTCCAGATCTCCTGCACCTGTTGCTGCAGCGTGGGTGCAGCCTTCGCTCCAGTCTTCGCGTTCGGGAGGTTGAGCGTCTCCGCCGTCGGGCCCTGCCATCCCGGGGTGCTCGGGAGGGCGCAGTCGGCCGTGCAGTGCGTCATGTCCTTGCATATCTTGCAGGACACTACCGCCTTATCGACGTCGAGCGCGTACGGACCGTTCCAGTAGAACCTGATCCTTTTCTATGTAAATACACTTCTTGAGGCCTTGACGGGCTGCTGGGGTGTTGCCACGAAGTATAAATTAGCAGATGCATTGATAGAACTAGGTAAGCACAGTGACACAGGCAGGCAACATTCTAAGGGCGAAATTTGTCGGAAGCACCAGGTGACCGTCCAATCCATGAGGAGTTGGGATGACCGGCCAAAGAGTGAGCCGTGGGTTTTTCTGAGGCATCGAGAGACGAAAGAACGTCGGCTTCGAGGACAACGAACCAACATGTGGTATACGGTCCCGGATGCCTGTGTAGTTGTTAAAAGAAGTTCCGTTTCGTTGGGCGGGACGTCGAATATTTATATATATACTTGCGTGACACTTTAGGGGAGGCTGGGGAGGGAGTGTTCCCCGGAGTGCCGCGCGGAGCGCCGAGACTTCGAGTTAACGTTAGTACTTGTTGGCTGATGTCCACTATGTACCGGTTGTGAAGTTACATTTTGCTCTGATTGTGCTGTAAGTTAGAATGTCTGATACCTCTTACGCCCGCTCATTATGAAACTGGCACCCAAATTCCAGTACTGCTCCAGGTTCTGCCTCAAGTCTCCGCGCTCGGGACCTTTATTACCAAGAGCTGGCCGCCATTCCCATGCATGACACAATCGAGCATGCTCTTCGTGCACAACCTGACCGCCGTGACCGGTCTATGCGGCGTTATCAATTGAGTTTCTCGTTGGCCGTGGGGCACTCCGGCGGCAGGGCAGACGGCACAAGCATGACCGATGTGCTGCTGCTGACTACTGCGCCAGCAGGCCATCATTTGAGTCTGATTCATTTCGACGTCCACCCAAAGGTTCGCCATAATTGTATCATTTTCGACGCTCGCTTCGGAGTATCC
The DNA here is from genome assembly GCA_020736865.1 of Ganoderma leucocontextum. Lineage (NCBI taxonomy): Eukaryota > Fungi > Basidiomycota > Agaricomycetes > Polyporales > Polyporaceae > Ganoderma > Ganoderma leucocontextum. The sequence continues at coordinate 1,811,204 of JAHKGY010000003.1, read as the reverse complement.
AACTGATCATCTCCATACGGGCCGCTCTAGGATGAAGTCTTTAGGCGTATATATAGCAGTCGCCGTCGCCAGTGTGGCCGTAATCACCCTCTTGCGACGATACCCCGCGACCTCGACCGCACCACGCACCATGTCCCAGCTTACCATAAAGCTCAACGATGGCAGGGAGATTCCCTGGCTTGGTTTCGGCACGGGTACTGCTCTCTACTCGAAGGACGCCGAGAAGTCCGTCAGCAACGCCATCACCAAGGGCTTCGTCCACCTCGACGGCGCACAGATGTACCAAAATGAAGATTCGCTCGGGAAGGCGATCGCTGCCGCCGGGATCCCGCGCGAGAAGCTTTTCGTGACGACGAAGCTATTCAAGCCTGCAGAGGGCCAGACAGTGCGGGACAACCTCCTCCAGTCACTCAAGAAGCTGCAGGTGGACTACGTCGACCTTTTCCTCATCCATGTGCCACAGGAGTTCGGGAGCGGACTGAAGGAGATCTGGAAACAGTTTGAGGATCTGAAGGAGGAGGGTCTGGCGAAGAGCATTGGAGTGTCGAACTGCCGAATCCGAGATTTCGAGGCGATGGGCCTTGACGAGCCGGGAGGCGTGCGCATCCCCCCCGTGCTCAACCAGGTGAGCCAGAGCAGTGGGGCGTGTAGAGGATGTTTGCGGACGCTAACGAACGACATTGATTTGGTGTCGTGAAACCAGATTGAATATCACCCATACGTCTACGCCCAGTCGACTGCAGTAATCGAGTACCATCGGAAACACAACATTGTGACGGCGTCGTATGGCGGCCTGTCCCCCATCTTCCGCGAGAAAGGAGGCCCAGTCGATCCGGTATTGGACACTGTCCGTGAACGCATCAAGAAGGACATTGGGAAAGAGGTGACCCCTGCCCAGGTTCTTGGGCTGTGGTTGCGGGCTTTGGGCATCCCTCAGATCACGTTTGTAGCTTCTGTCAGCCTTGAACAATATCTTGCTCACCCTTTCGTGATTTTGTAGAACAACCTCAAAGGAGTCGCGTTTGCTGGAGTACCTTGACACGCTGACATTGCCCAACCTCACCTCCGAAGAGGTCAAGGCGATCAGCGATGCCGGGTCTAAACTTCAGTCCCGCCAATTCGTACGTGGTTATGATTGATCGTGAAGATGTATTGCGATGGCTGAGATGGTTCCGTTTCAAAGCCTCGCTTCATGAACCCGTAATTTAGGCCGCAGCGCAACAAAGGAGCCAGCATAAGTACTAACCCGGAGGAACGTGAGGTGCCATGTGCGAGTTTGGTTGATCGTAGCGAAGTGTATGGTCGTGTACTGTAAAAATTAGTGTCGTAGCGTCAAAACATCCAGAGTGACACTTCTACTGTGATAGGTACGAGTGAGGATGGGTGCGTGCGAGATCAGGAAAGTGTACAGCGGCCAGCGGCGCCCGCGAGATCGCCACCGTCGACGCTCGTCTAATGGAGCATCCTTCCGATCATGCTCTTGACCTTATCGTGGCTTTGTCGACGTCCCTCCCTGAGATCCCATTCGTTTGCTCAGATCTACGCCAGGCCAACTGTTTCTCCTTTATCCACTTACAGTCCTTCCATCATGCCGAAGGACACCAAGTCCGGACCCATATCAGCTCTATTTGGGGTGGTCAAGCCGTCAGGACCGACATCCATGTCTTTGGTCAACGAAATCAAGACATTGGTCGCGAATTCGCCTTTGTTTGTCGAGGAGTCAAAGCTTGCAGCAAAAGCTCGTAAGCCAGCGAAGAAAAGCAAGTACGGCAAGGACGCAGTCAAGATCGGTCAGGGAGGGACTCTCGACCCTCTCGCGGACGGCGTCCTGGGTATACCAACCTGAATTTTTATGCATGACGAAGTATTCTGAAGAATCATTTAGTTGTCGGGGTGGGAAAAGGTACGAAAAAGTTGTCCGACTTCCTTGACTGCGTGAAGGTAATTCACCGATCGTGCGTGGTTTCTAGTGTACTTGGTTAACTGAGACGCGAGTAGGAATATCGGACAACATGTCTACTGGGCTGCGAAACCGATACCTATGACAGCGAAGGAAAGCAAGTCCGCGTCGCACCGTGGAGGCATGTCACTCGCGAGCAGGTCGAACACGCATTGAGTCAGTTTAGAGGGGAGATCGAGCAGGTGCCACCAATGTGCGTAGATGCGTCTCTTCTTCTCATGCACGCACGTTCAATCGAGCACGTTGCAGATTCTCGGCATTGAAAATGGATGGGCGGCCGTTGTACGAGTACGCGCGGAACGGCATCCCTCTCCCGAGGCCGATCGAGAAGCGGAAAGTCACGGTGCATGAACTGGAGCTGGTGGAGTGGAAAGGTTCAGACCATGCTTTCCGGTGGCCCGAGAAGAAGTTCACGAAGGAGGAGCAGGAGGCCATGGAGAAGGCACTGAAGGCCGTCGATGAGGCCATATCTATCAAGGACGAGCCTGAAACAGAAGCCCCGTCCGAGGGTGTTCCTAGTGCGTTCGTCCTTCGGATGAAGGTGTCAGGCGGTACGTACGTGCGTTCTATCGTCCATGACCTCGGGCACGCGTTAGGGTCTGCAGGCCACGTCGTGACCTTGACACGCGCCCGACAAGGGCGGTTCGCATTGGAGCCGTCGGAAGAGGGCGACCGTCCGTGTATCCCTTGGGAGGTCTTCCGGGACGCGTTGAAGGGCGATGGAGAGGGTGACGTGGGGTTAGATGCCGATGCGGATGGCCGTAAAGAATGGGAACGGGAAGTATTAGCCAAACTGGAGGTTGTAAGCTAGATTGTGAGTACTGTTTTGTCACCTACCTGAAACCTTTCTCAATCTCGCGTTCGGCAGGGGCACCTATCATCATCCTTCATTACCTTAAACGGGGTCGTGAGTTTTGCATGCTCGGGACCGCGGTTGCCGGAGGTCTATCTTCAACCACACCGCCGCGGCCCATCTGGTTCTTGTAGAACTCGGCGAGTTTTCGGGCAATTGACAGTTCAAGGTACTCATTCGTGACATTGTCTAGTCTTTAAAGTTTCCTCGGCTTTCCCCCTCTGAATAGCTGACGGAACTGTCGTACATGTCTTCGCTTCAGCCTCGGACGCGACGATGGCGTTCCACTGGCTTCTTCGTCCCCCTGCTCCGTTGCAGGTCACCCTGAGGGTGTCTATCCCTTTGTCTTCTCTACCCTCTTTGAAGTTTCCGGGATTGATCAGGATCCGGGGTGTGCGTGCATTGTAGGGTTCGGCCAAGGGTTCGCTCATGACCCCGGGGGTAACGCGTGGCATGTTCTCGTGCAACAAAAGGACTTCCTCGAGGTGTCATCGGCTAGAATGACGTCTGAACCTCATATGTGGTTGACTCTGATGATCCATATGGCAGGTACTCTGGCGATGTGCCTATGTATTAGCAGGAGTCATCCGGGAGCTCGGAAGTCTTCGGTGTTCACCAGCAATGACAGCCACGCCGTCCATCCACCTCTTCTGGAAATTTGTTTTTGCGCAGCAAACAGAATGGCCTCGGATGGAGAAGGTTGTGCGGATGAGAGTGCCTTTGTATCAGTACCGGCTCCGCTGATAACTTTACCGAAACGCATTGCGGATTCCAGCTTCGATAAGATGTTAATTCGATAACGCATCGCACGGTCCGCGGCCCGCCGGTCAGCCGGTCAGGTGCGTTCCCTCTGGGTGGTATCCCCGGTCCGAGTGCACTCCGCCACGGACCATAAAGGTGGCAGGAATCCGTCAACTTTTTCTGTATCCTCTGCTCCTCCTCTGCGGCACCCAAATTAACGTCAACATGGCTGGTGTCGTCCGACCGCTCGTCCCCGGCATTTACGCTCCCCTACCGACCTTCTTCAAGGCAGACTCGGAGGACCTCGGTATGCCCGCTGTTTGCTCCCCACCTCCAATTCCTTCCTTACCACTCTTCGAACAGATATTGAGAGCCAGACAGCTCATGTCATCCGTCTCGTGAAGGCAGGCGTGAAGCCCCTACTCAGCGGGACGATGGGTGAGGCGCATCACCTATCTCACGACGAGCGGGCCACCCTCATCAAGGTTACTCGGAAGGCGTTGGACGACGCAGGCTACACCGACGTCCCGATCATCGCTGGCACCGGCGCGGGCAGCACACGGGAGACGATTCAGCTCTCTAAGGAGGCGGCAGAGGCTGGCGCAGACTACACCATCGTCATCGCGAGCGGGTACTTCGCAGGTGCGCTTGCGAATAACAGGAAAGCTCTGAAGGCGTTCTGGTCGGAGGTCTCCGAGAAGAGCCCGATACCCGTGATCATCTATAACTGTGAGTCGCAAGCCATAACCTTCGCGGAGGGCGGGATTGGGTGCTGAGCAACCTCGGCTGCTTGATAGATCCTGGGGCCGCCGGAGGCATTGACTTGGACTCGGACCTTATTACGGAGTTGGCGGAGAGCTCCCCCAACCTGGCCGGCGTCAAGCTCACGTACGTCCTACGTCTTGTCTAGTATGAGCCGCGTTTTCAACGGTTGTGTTCTTAGGTGTGGCAACGTGGGTAAACTCACTCGTATTTGCGCAACCCTCTCGGAACCCTCCTTCGCTCAAGCACATCCGCGCAAGAACCCCCACGCTCCCTTCCTCGTCCTCGGAGGCTATACCGACTTCATTCTCACTTCCTCGATGGTCAATGGCCACGGCGCGATTACCGGTCTCGCGAATGTTGCTCCCGTACGTCCGTTATCTGTGGCGTCATACCACCCATTCATTGACACGGTGAACTGCGAGCAGTACACTGTCGCCAAGCTGTTCGAGATTTCGGAGAAGGCCAAGGCGGACCCTTCTGTCCTTCCGGAAGCGCAGCGGCTGCAAGGAATCGTGGCACACGCGGACTTCACCATCGCGAAGACGGGTATCGCGGGAACTAAAGCCCTCCTGGAGAAACTGTACGGGTATGGCGGCAACCCTCGCAGACCGTTGCCCCCAATCGAGACAGACGTAGTCGCGGCGCTTTGGGAGCACCCGCATACGAAGGAGCTGATCGCGGTGGAGCGAGAGCTGAGTGGGAAAATCCAGTCGTACTAGTACGACCCCAGAAGCGGCGGAAGCGCCGGTTGACCCCAGAAGCGGCTGAAACCCTTCCCGTCTCCGCATTCCTGGCCGCATAGAAATAAGAGGATGTGAATACAATTCTTCAGGAGGAGGGCTGTCGTTCTGAATAAGAATGGCGGAAATCAGCCAAGATTTGGGGTGGATATACTTTGCCCAAAGTCGCATACTGGGGGTAGATGGCATTGACAGTCTGATACAAAACGTGTCGACTGGGCGGTCTTTGCGAAAATTCTCAGTGAGTTTTAGACAGATTGAATGGACATTTTCGTCAAAACTCCGAGCTATTCCGGACGGCTGTTCATGCAGAATAGCAAAGGGGCCGTTGAGCGTGACATTCAGCCACAGTGCAGATAAAGCGGACTTTGAATTTCCGATGATCAGCTTCTCTCCCACTGCGCTGGCGCCCTTCAATTCATTCCGTCGGCGTCCTTGCTGGAGCTTCTTTCGCGTGGCTTCCTGGTGCTCCGTCCTTCTATTTACGTGCTATTCCCTTCCCATGCCTCGTGCCAAGGCTCTTCGGCGACCTCTCGGTGGCGCTCCCAAAGGAAGTCGAAGGGCAACACGGCAGTACACTGAAGCGTCTCTGACGGAGGCGTGCCAGGTGTATGAAGACAGCCACAACAATGGTGAGACCTACGCGTCCGTGGCAGAAGCCATGAACGTGCCAGAGACAACCCTTCGGATGCGACATCAAGGGCTCCGAACTTCTCGGCGCGCCAGTCACGCTTCGCAGCAGCGTCTCACACCCGAGGAGGAGGACGCTCTCTGCGACTGGGTCGAGCACCTTTGCTACATGCATCAGCAAAAGTACAAACTCAGCGTCTAACATTGGGTCAATCGGCTCTGGGACCCCAAATTGGGACAACTTGGGTTCGAACCCAAGCAAGCCGATTGGACCCGTTCGACCGCAATTCGAAGGAGTTCTCGTTCTGAATACAACTATTGTACTACAATTGGATTTGTATGTGCTTGAGCGCATATCAGCGCGAGTCCTGTGTATCTATATAGTGAGCAATGTGTGGTGAGGTCGAATACTTGAGAACCGAAGTCATCGTCGCCCGAAAAGTGGAATAAGAACTCATAAGATAGTGCCCGACATACTACAACGGTGCAAAGCCTTCACGCGCGTACTCGTCCTCGTCAGCACCAGTCACGTCCTCCCCGTCCTCCGGTCCCAATGCATCCTCGTCATCAGAGGACTCCTCCCCATCCTCGTCGCTACCTCCGGAGCCCGGCTCATCCTCCTCACCGTTGTCCGACTCTAAGTTCACGTCGTCATCTCCCAGGACGTCAGGCATAGGCTCATCTTGAGGTCCGTCCGGTGCGCCAGAGTCGTCCTCCGCATCGAGGTCGTCATCGCGATCGGCGCCAGGGGTTTGGAGCGGTGCGTCTACAATGTTCTTGTGTCCGACCGCATTGCCGGCATAGCGCATGAACATATCACGATCTGCAAAGCTGTGGCCGTGGTCAGGACAAACGAAAAACGTCAGAAATAATCGTACTTACATTCCTACGTAGTGATAGACCCAGTCCTCATCGTCTTCGTCTTCCTGCCGGGCAATGCTGGTGCCAGGCAGCATTGCGTCCGATTGGCCGTGGTAGAAAGCAGGGAGAAGGTGCGCAGCACGGAGAACTTGGCGGGGAGAGACGAAGCCGAAGGCGCCGTCATCCACATCAGCCCACTTGAGGCGAGGCAGCCGCCGTGTCTTGAATCCGCCGGGTGCGCGAGGGTCAATGTCAAACCACCGTACCCACAAGACCTGTATCAGTTTCTCCTCCGAGTCACCCGCAGCTGACAGGCCTGGCGCTGTGAGGTACACCCGAACGTGGAAGAGCGCGATGACCCGCGCGTACAGATACGGGTGGTCGCTGCCTTGAGGGGCGACCATCATGATGTCGGGATGCGTCCGAGGGTTGATGGAGTCCTGCGAACGACGCATGTCGTACGTCGTGTAGTTGACGCGGAGGACCTTTTGCTTGTACATCCTGTTCCGGGCGATGCGCACGCGCGCGAGGTCGGTGTCCGTGGGCTCGTAGTCATCCGGAAGGGTCTCGTTGCCAGGCAAACGACAGAAGAGATGCGACTTGAGATCCCGCAGGAAATTCTATGACAGGTCAGTGAGCAAATGCAACCTGTAGCGAAGGCAACACAATCTTACCTTGCAGGCGGAATCCTCGCTGTTCGCCAGCAGAAAGTCGCTGATGCTCTCCGGATAGCGTTGCTCAGTGGACATATGATGATGGTCTGCGGGGACGGTCGCAGGGAGGGCCTGCGAGTCCTCAAAGCGCAACCGAAGGTCGCGTCGTGTTGCATTCTTGAGCTTCCGTCCGAGGCGTCGTCTGCGGTGCTTCGATAAGGCTGTCGGAATCCCCCTTGCGATCTTGTCCAAAAGAGCCTGTCGCCGAACTTCCGCGCCAATCTGAGATCCAAACGAGCGGTTCTTGTTCGTCCGCATGTAGAAACGCTTGACCCGGCGGTGTTCGAGCTCTCCCTGGAACGTAAGATTAATTTATTGACCATATACCTAGCACTGATTCACATACTGTCTGCGTGTTGGTGTTATCCGTAGTACCGAGGCGGCGGATATGACGCGGGTAATCTGCCATCCGGTGGTACTTGATAGTGTCCAGGCTAAATTCCTTGATCTTAGCGGTGTCCCCAGCCGTTGACCCTGCCTTGCTGCCTCCGGTGTTCGACACCAATGCTGCCTTGCGTCGCTGGCGGGATTGGGTCTCCCGTGGGAGTTCCTTGGTGGCGAACGACGAGCAGACCTTGTCACGAAATGTACGCATTGCTTTGCCAAGCGTAACGGTCGCAGCCTCGAATGCGGTAAGCGTGGGCTCCGTGTGAACAAGCAGCTTCGCGTAGGCGTGCCAACGCGCGAGCTCAAACAACATATTCAACACAATTGTATTGGCAGGCTCGGGGAGCAGACCTTCAAAGACAGGGATGGCGCACTGGATGGGACCACGTTAGCAGACATTTATGAATGAGGCCGTCATCCAACACACCTTAAGCATCTGCTCGAAGTCGCGAGCGGCCAGTTTCTTCATCGCGGAAACATTCCCACCAAACCGTCGGACCGTGTTGCGCCCGAACGTCCGGATCTGCGAATATCTGACAACAGTTCAGTATGAAAAGAACATTCAGCACGGAGGACACCCACCGGTCGTCAACCATCTGGCAACCGTCCCGTCCGGCGGCAATAAGGATCCGGACTAGGTGGGTGAACGTTGACTTCCAGACGCCGAGTTCAAATTCATGCATAAGATCGGGTGTGAAAAGGTCGTACACGTTCTGCTTGAACTTGGCGAAACACTCAGAAAACGCGGACTTGGTTCCATATATGAATGTTAATCCCACAGATGAAAACATGCACGATAGACTTACCCTTGTGGGCGTCATCGAATTTTGGCCAAGGGGTGACGCCTTGACGTTTGCACCCTCGGGCGCTCTCCCGAGGTCGAAGATCCACTCACGGGCCTTCTTAATGGCATTGTGGAGCCGGCTCGAGTCTTCGCGCTTCTTGGTCCGTCGGCTCTTGAGGTCAGCCTTGGTCCCCATCTTCCAAAATGCAGACTTCGGCGTGAGGCACTCTGGACAGGCAAACTTCGCTAGATACTTGATGCACGCCACGAGGCATCTAGGCAGCGCAATCGGATTGAGCCAATGTACGTTACAGACGAAGAAACACACACTCACTTCTCGGGATAGTCGGCAGAGTATATAAAAACTCTCGGGAAGATACGCCGAAGGATGCCGTCACCGCACTTCACGAGCATACCATGTTCGTACGCCCGCAAGAAGTCCTTGTCGAGGAGGTATAGCCAGATCTTCTGCATGAGGTCGTGCTTGAGGAGCCGTCGTACCGCGCTAGACATTGGCGCGTCATACTCCTTCTCGTACCAGCGAAAGAGCTCGTCCGGAAGCTGAAAATTACACTCAGCCTGGATATCAGCAAATAAACTGAGGAGACAACTCACCGAGGGAATATAGGCGAGATGGTGTGCGGCAAACATGGACGGCTTGACACGCAAATACTTCGAGAGGTTGGCGAAGAAGACGTAGATAGGCCAGAGAGATGCATTGCCAAAATTGGTCAGGTGGGTCGAGTCGGAGTAGACGGTGATGGCGGCGACGACGCGCTCGATGTCGGGGGGATCCTCGGGGTTTCGGGGAAGCGCCTGAAGTTTCTGGTGTTCTTCGAGCATGATATCCGAGTTGTAGACGTCGGTATACATGCGTTCGAGGGGGGCAGTTGCTGAACGACGTCGAAATAGCTGATAGGGATACCAGTGATACTTGCGCGCAACAGGATCAGCGAAGGCAGACTTGATGACCTCACAGAATGGCCGTGCCCAGATACCCTCGACGAAGAACGAGGGCGTGTTCTGCTCGTGCTCTCCCCGCCCTTTACCCTCCTTCGGCGCGTGGAGCTCGACACTGATCTCCTTCCACCCATCCTCTGCGGAAAAGGCGCCGTCTGTTGCACAGAAGTCGTCAAGCTGTTGCTTCGCGCGTGTGGCATTGAAACCTTCGAGGTCGTCCTTCTTGAACCGAGGGTCGAGGATGACCTCATTGACGAGGCGTTGAAGCTCCCCCGTGGACTTCGTCGTTGAACCGGAGTACTGCCAGTGCATGAGCCCGAAGACGGACCAGTTTAGGAATGGGGCGACCGATTTGGCACCGATGCCGCGCGCGTTATTGAGGCAGCGGGCCATCGTCGTACCGAATGGACGCATCGGGTTCTGCTCGCGTGGATCAGGAGGAGGGCGGAGGTGCGTTGCAGCGTCCGCAAATGCCTCAAGTGTGAGGCCCTCTTCAGGATCGCGTTCAGGCAGGGACGTGTATCGACGGAATACACCAAAGTCGTTTGGGGGCGTGTCAATGTACGGAGGACGTGGGGCTCCTGGAAGGAGGTCCATCGTATGAGGCGGGTAGACATTCGCAGCCTTGTCCGTTTCGTCCGGTGCGTCCTCATTGTAAACTCGCAGGGGTGACGGGGGAGGCGAGGCGGGGGAGGGATTATCGTTGACCGGGGGAATGGGTGGAGGGGAGTCCGCGGCAGCGTTAGCAGGGGGCAGCGGAGCGGGCGCGGGCAGACGAGCAGCGACTGGCGTGAGGTGTTCCGGCAGGCCTTTCAACGACGATGGGACCATGTCCCGTAGGGTCCCCGGGGCGCGCCGCTTGCGGGCACTACGGTGGCTCATGGTTTCGATGAACACGGGCATGCTGGCAGCCCTTTCGGCCTGCATATATGCGGTCAGTAAAACTCGCCGGGCAAAGGACATTCACGTACCTCGAGCTGCGCTCGCCTCTGCTTCTCCCGCCTCTGCTTCTCCGCGATTTTCTCCTTCTGCTCGGTCTCCCATTTGAGCTTTTTGGCTGCGCGTTCAGCCTCGCGTTGGTCAATCTGCTCGACGCGTCGCTTGAGGCCGCCGTCGAGGAACGCCAGCGCATCAGCGCAGTTGGTCCGGTGGCGCGCGAGGTCCTTGAAAGGCTTGCCGCAGCCTTCACAGTTCTGAGCCATGAGGAAGATGAAAAGTGTGATTATGAGACAGAGGAGACGCATGTCGGAGGGGGGGTAGCGGGGGATGCTCCAGGCATGGGTGAAAAAGCGGAGGCCAAGTTTGCACCACTGCAGGATTCGAACAGAGAGAGAGACGGCAACCGCCGGGTGTGCCGCATCGGCATGCGGCAGGAGCAATGCATGCCGAAGCGGCGGGCGCGATCACATGACTGTCCGCAAATTTGACGCGTCGCATCTGGCCGCTTTTGGGCACTTCTCCTTCTCTCTGGCCAAGACCGCTGCCATTCGACTTTTCCCCCCAAGTCCGTTCTTTCTTCCGTACCACCACCACCCCCCACATCTCAAGTGCCCGCCCATCCCCATCCCCAGCCTTGCAGTGAGGTAGCGCTGACATGGGCGGCGGGGCAACGAAGCGAAAGCCGCGGTAGGTGTTTTCATGGCCACGGCGGCCGCATATATGCACCTCCCCCGCATATACTGACCTCTCTGTCCAGGGAAATGGCGTCCCGCTCTCCCAGCATGCCTGCAAAGCCAAGGAAAACGTCCAAGTCTCCCTCCCACCGCAAGCGGGCTAGGAACTCGTCTCATCCACGCAGTCGTGATCGCCGCCGCGACTCATCTTCTGGTCGCCACCGCCAATCCTCTAGAAGCCGCCACCGCCAATCCTCTCGAAGTGACCGTCGCCCATCCTCCCGAAGCCGCCGCCATGCTTCTCAGAACCGCGACGAGGATCGTCGCAGTGATGCGTCTCGGCCGCGTGACCGCGATCGCGATCGCGAGGCTCCTCATAAACGTGGTGGTGATCCTCGAGGGCGTGAGCCACGGGAGCCAGCGCATCAGGACGCGCCTCCGACCCAGCAACCTTCTCGCCGGTCCGAGTCGAACCATGAACACCAAGCTGACCTCGGGAAGAACACTTCTCAACAGCGCCTGGGTGAGTCCATTCTGTAGTCCGTCTGACAATGGTGAACCGACAGCTCTGCAGCTCCCTCGAACGTGGCCAAAAAGGCCAAAGCCCGATCGACGGCCTGGAGTGACGAGGAAGCTCGCGAGCTCGAGCTCGACCCCGACGCCGATGACCTGCCATCAGCATCCATGTCCAACAACACGGACGAACGCAGCCCGTCCCCCGATATGTCTATATCCGAGCTCCTCTCTGCCACCAAGCGTTCTTCGGGCCAGCCGGACAAGGACAAACCAGTACACCCGGCGCGTCCCTCCCGCCCTCAAGGCTCAGCAGACAAGTCACCCTCTCAGCCGCAGGGACGTCGCGATGATGCGCGGTCATGCTCCCCGAAGAGTCGTCCCCCTGCTCCCGCTCGAGACCGCGCTTCGTCTCAGCGTCGTCCCCGTGCTCGCGATCGCGGTCGAGACCGCTCTTCATCTCCTCCGCGTAGTCGTCGGAGTCGCTCCCGCCACTGCTCGCCCTCTGTGCATCGGCGCCGCAGGTCTCGTGGCCGTCGCTCGCCCTCTCCACGTCGACGTCACAACTCCTCGTCTTCGCGCAGTTACTCACGCGGGCACAGACGCGCCTCTGAACGCTCTCGACGTGTCCGCTCACGCTCATCATCATCACAGTCCGGCTCCTCGCGCGCCAGGACCCCTCGACGTCCCCGCCGCCAACGACGTAAACGTCGTTCTCCTTCCTCGTCTGGATCAGACTCGGATGCCCAGGGCCCACTAACAACCGAGAGATTCCAACGTGATATGAAGCAAATCTATAAGTCCGTGTCGCTGTCGTACGTCATGATCGCCGCTGCAGTGATAGCTCCTGTATTTACTTAATGCGCCTCAGTGACCGACAGTCCAAGTCTCATTTGGCCCGGCTGCGTGACCTGTCGCGTTTTCTACCACGATACTATTCGCCATTTGATAATTTCAGCTCTGTGTTCGTAGTTGGCATGAACTTGTGGCAGCTCGGTCCGATGGACGAAGAAGTGAAGAAGAAGCGCATCAAGGCTGTAAAAAACATGTGAGTGCTGTGATTGCCTGCCTCGCTCTCATTGCTACTCCTCATCAATTGCCGAACAGGACCTACACCCAGGCTGCTTATTACGTCGACATTTTTATGGATATGATAGACAAGCATGAGGTCGTTCAAGAATATGCTCACCACCTTAAGAAGCGCCCGAAAGACATCATCCAGATGGGGAAATTCGTACGTTTGTCCTGTGTTCTTCTCCCTTTTTGCTAAACTTTATGTAATGCCAGTTGGACCATCATGCCCGAGCGGGGCGGGCCAGCGACATCGGCGCCATCAAGAAGGAACTTCCAGACTTCTTCGAGGCAATCCCGTTACCGAACGGAGAGGAGATCGCCCCACTTACAAAGGCACAGTATGCGCTCAAGGAACGCAACTGCGGGCTCCACTCGGACTGCACGGCACGCCTCCTTGTCAACATTCAGGAGCGGGACGAGTTCGACGACGATCCCATTGTGTAGCATTCACATTCATTTACATCTTCGCATTTATCATGCCAACTGTTCCGGCAATACACAGGTATCGTGAGCGCAAGGTTAACGAATTCCCGATTGGCATGAAGAAGAGGCGCGAGCGCCATTTACGCAATAACGACGATCACGGGAGCTACCCCGCATTCCTCTTTCCGAACATGCACAAGTTCGACCCAGCAAACCCTTCACGAGGCATTTTCAAGAGCGAGATCATGCGGAAGGTAATCCATCGCACGTCAGAGGTGGCAGCGGGTGGTGGCATCACTGATTGTTTTGTTGATAGTGCACCAGGGCTCTGTTCCAAGGCGCCACTGCTGCTGATCGTGAAGAGGGTCTCAGCGGAACTGGACGAAACTCGCTGGCAAAGAAGCACAAGATCTATTGCATGATCCCTTCTTTCCTCGCATATGTGGCAATACTGGTATGTCGCCCTGCCTGCCCCGAAACCATGCTGATGAGAATCGCTTCCAGGTTAACTATCTTCTGAGCGCTCGGAGCCAGTGGGACGGCGATGACGGCGCTGGTTCCGGGACAAAGCTCCACCGCGACCTCCTCGAATTGCTCAACATAGAATCGGAGGCCCATGAAGACGCTGAAGAAGACCCTCCTCCTCCGCCGAAGACGGAGGCGGACAAACTTGATGAAAACATTTTCGCTCATTACAACCGGTGCCTTATATGACATCACTGCTCGTATCACAAGCTGATGTTTCTCACACAGGTGGATCTTCGGGAACGCTTACGGCAATATGCAGATGAGGATGCAGCTCTCCTCCCTGTACGACGACGACGACACCAACAACACCGATCCTACCATCCGTGAGCAAGTCCTTGCCACGCGCAAGGCTCAGCTTCGCGAGATGGCCGCACAGCGTCTTGAGAAGGCGGCAGCGCGCGACAGCTCTGAGGGCCTCTACTACGACGGCCCCCGTGGAAAAGGCGCTCCGGAGGACGATGAACGGCCGGAGGACGACGAACAGCCGGAGGACGACGAACAGCCGAAGGACGACGAACAGCTGGAGGACGACGAATGGGAGCCTGAGATACGGAAGGAGCCCGGACCGGTGCATGAGATCGTGATGCAGTGGGCGCCGCGTACTACAGGTAGATGACTGGTGAGCACGGCTCAGACGTGGACGCGGACATATGTAGCCATAATTTCCTTGCTCGATCTTGGACCCCCTGTATTGGTAGCAATTTATATTCTTGACGCATATGATGTTCCGGCGTGGCAAGCGTAAACTGGTGGCAAATATACGGTCCGATTTATTATTATTTCTCTCATCCTTGAGCATGCGCGCGTGTGCACAATGTATACAATCTAGCCTGTTCTTTCCGATTGCTTGAGGTTCTCCCCCTCGAACTTGTGACTTGAATATTTATAGGAGCTTCACAATGGATTACAATGGGCCCGACTGATTGAGTCTACAAAATTGCTCGCCCAACGCGGATTCGAACCCGGCTGGACACGATTGACAAACCTGACCCCAATTTGGCCGCGCGCTCGCACCAATCGGGTTCAATTGGCTCACTCGTCCTCCAGCCCCTCCAAGCACACGTCCCACACCCTCCTCCGGTTCAAGCAGAATCAAATCAAACTTAAGGGGTTCATGATAGAAAATTGGGACACTTGGATGCACCCTACTCAAGCCCGCTGAAGCCCGTACGTCATGCAGTTTTGCTGATGTGGGATTTCCTGTTGACAAGCGCACATTCCTGGAGATGGTAACGCAGATCACAGGAGACCCGGACGACTCTATCAGCAAGAACTGGTTGTACCGGTTTCTCAAGAGACACCCTGGAGTCAAGCTCGGACGGCCATCTGGCATGGATCCGAAGCGAGCGCAGGCGTTCAACCGCTGTTACGATACGACTCTAACACGCTTAGTAATACAACCTGTAACGACCGCTATGACCTGCCCTGAAGTACCTGGTCCGTGCACAGGCTTCAGTACAATATATAAACCCTCGATAGCTGTGGTAGTTCCCCAGCTTGAGTTGGTCTTTAGTCCTCCAGTCGCCGCTTATTGCTAGCGTGTGGCCTGACCTTATCATAACTTCGAAGCTACCCTTTCCTCGACCCACGGCGTACCGTCTTCGTTGCCAACCGTGGCGTCCTCATCATCCTCCACGTCTCTCACCGCCCCAAACACCCAGCTCGTCGTGCGCCTTGCCGACGGCACCACCCATCACCTCGTCCCCATCAACACCCTCACCGACTCGTTGCCGCCGTCTCCGTCGTCGACACCACCAATCCCAATCCCACCCCGCACCTCCGTCGCCGGTCCCCAGCTCCGCCATCGACTCCGACTCTGACTCCGCCGAATCTATCACCGCCGTCGACTCTGACTCAGACTCTGACTCCGGCGTCGGCATAGACAACCCTACCACCCACATCACCGTTTCCCGACACATCAACCCAGCGCCGCCGCCTTCATCAAACAAGAATCAACACCCGCTGTTCCAGGAACAGAAGTCACGGCGTCGTCTCCGCTCCCTCTACCCGTCATCCCGGACAAGTCATCTTCCGTTTCCCCGTCACCCCGACCTCTCCCGCCTACTCTCTTTACGGCATTACCGCATCAGTACAACCCACTTACTGGGTATTCCATATAACACTTCTACCCTACGTTACGGATCAGACCGCTATTCTACACATATCCGTTCCACCGAGTAGTCAGTGACCACGTGTCACAACTCGGCGCAGGAGACCCCGGTTAGCCATACCGCGGTAAAACTGCTATTATAAAATACCTATACCTTGTCACACGCACGCATACCGTACGCTTACCCACACCTTCTTTAGTGAATGGACCCTTGGGATCAGCTGCTCGATTCGTATCCAACTCCGTCTCCATCACCCCCACCGGTCCTCCGCGCCATATACGTGCGGGAAGCTAAGGAAGCACGGCGTGCGCAGGACAACGGCACTGCCAATTCCAGAAGCCAGACAACACCCGAGTCGACGCACATATCCTCGGCGACAACCTCCATCAGTGTTCACAACAACCGTGCCCCCACCGGTACAACAGTCAGAACCCCCCCGAGTTCCGATCCTCAGAGTACCACCCCATCCCGCGCGAACCTCCGGCAGACCAAACACCGGAACCAACAGCTCCGGTATCTAGAGCGACTCACACAAGAACTCGTACACGTCAGCCGACCACTGAGCCCGTCGAGCGCATCGGAAGCCCGTACCCACGCACCCGTCCAGAACGTCAGCGAGAGCCCTCCCCTCCTCCCACGCACATCCCCATCCCCGTCCAAATCGCGGGATCACGGAAGCGTCGGTCGCTGGAAGCAGCCGATTTGAGTACCGAGAACTCCCGGAAGAACCCCGTCTCCACAGCACACAACAGACTCCGACAGTACCGACGACCAAGAACCCTCCGGGCGTCGTAGATCGGACTCAGACGGACTCACCCGTGCCCTCGAAAATCTCGGCCTCCGCGCTTCCTCGCGACCACAAGACCCATACCGCCCCAAAACCCCATCCATCCTCCCGTCCAAACCACCGCCATCAGCCAACCACCCGTACTCATCGGCGATGGCGCAAACACATTCATTCGGCGTGGCAGCGCAAGCGTGGATCTCAGGGAGATCGCAAACTTCATCACCGCAGTCCAACCACCACGCGGTGGCAGGAACCACGCCCGCCAAGACTCGCCCAGCCCAAGTACTTCGACGGCATCAGCCCAGACTTGAGCAGTGGAAGTCTGACGTCCAGGTCTCGTGGCCGGCCTGGACAAAGAGCAGCAATATCTGCCGCCTTAGGCTGATTCTGATTCGCGGGACAAACGTGAATAGATGGAAGCGCAACTCTCGTACAGGACAAGTTTGTGGCAAACGGGAATAGATGGGATTATACGGACATAGCTGCATTCTGGGCCGAGTTGACAGCGAAGTTTAGACCAATAAACTATGTCAATGATGCGATCATCGCGCTCGACCAGATCCATATGGGCAACCGCTGGGCCGAAGACTTCTTCGACGAATGGGAAGATCTGACAGCTCGTGCTACGGAAGACAAAAACACTGCCAACAACATCTACCGCTCAAAACGCACTACCGTCCAGCTACCTAGTTGCGATCAGCACAATGCCGGTAAAGCCTGTCACCTATGCCCAATGGAAGTCTACGATCATCGCCATGGACAACGATCGCATCATCTTCAATCGTCAGATCCGTGGACTTCACACGTCGACCGCCCCGCAACACCTGCCCCCACGTGCCCCACCTCGCTACCCACCACCAAATGCTCCCCGCGGTATGGCTATCCCCACAACGATACCCTCCACAACCACCACACGCCCCAGCGTTTCCTCCCTCACGGTACCCGCCATACGCCCCACCTCCACAATACCCTCCGCCTCGGCCATACTACCCGCCGCGTCCTCAGATGCCCATAATGCCGGGAGACAGACGCACAGGCACAGGGGTCACATATGGAGGAGCCGGACAGCCGATGGACATCGATCGGCTCAGGGCCCGGCCATGCCGGAAGTGTGGTGCAAAGCAGACCGAGAAGGGCTCATGCGGAGACATGTGGCACGTTCCTAACCGGACCGGTGCAGCCGCGGTACAGAAGCGCAGATGGGAGGAATGCGACAATCGCGAGGAATTCCTCGAAGAAGTCAGACGCTTTCATCAGGAAGATCCCGAAGATTTCCTTGCGCAGATTGCGGGAGTAACGGTCCCTAACTACTGTGAGGAACCAGAGCCACAGCACGCACCAGAGGAATACACGGATGGATACGACGAGATACGGTATCAGATGGACGAATATGAGCAGCATTTTCCCTACGGTCCCATGTGAGCGCACACACGTGGCGACCATCATTTCACGGTAGTTTTCAGAACCGGTTTTCTGTTTTGGATTCCGATGTACCCGTCCCGGATAGTACGATACCTATGCCTACTTATTCACCGGACAACATCACCATTCCCCACCCTACTCAGTCACCCACTGTACTTATCAAAAACAACGAGACGACTGATCGTCGGGGCCAACCTACAGGCAACGATCAGCGCGGCGGGTTAGAACCCGTGCTTAATTTCTCGTCAAAAAATAACAAAAAAATCGAAAAACCTCCTAGTGCGCCCATTAACGCCATCCGAGTAATGTCCTACGGTCCGACATACTTCAAAGTCACACGAGGTACCGGAAGCAAACAACTGGACATACCGGTCATGATCAAAAACCTGGAAACCCTTCAGGTTTATGATACCAAGGCTCTCTGCGATACCGGTTGCACCGGTTCGTGTATCAATAGAAACTTCGTTCAGCGTGCAGGCCTATCACCTAAGCCATTCCCACATCCCATCGACGTGTTCAACGCCGATGGATCTCCCAACATAGGTGGCAGAATCACGCATTACGTTGACGTACAACTACAGATCGGAGACCATGCGGAACAGATCCCGCTCTTAGTCACCGATCTTGGCAAAATGGACATATATCTTGGGCACGACTGGATTGAGCACCACAATCCGTCGATACATTGGAAGAACAAAACCATTGAGTTCAACCGATGCCCGAGCACTTGCCATCACATCGTCAGCGCTGGTGATCGAATCTTCTCCCTACATACCCGATCATGGCTTGAAGCCCGATCAGTCCACATACGTGCGAAAACGTCGGTAGCAATGGAAATCGCAATCAAACAGAATGAGGCCAAAGCAGAACAAACGTTCGAGGAAATGATCCCAGAGTACTATCGAGATTTCCGCGATGTCTTCGACGAAGCGATGTTCTCCACTCTTCCCGAACGACGGCCTTATGACCATGCAATTGAGTTGACCGAGAACGCTAAACCGTATTGTGGCAAAATATACCCCATGACCCTAAACGAACAGCAAGCGCTAGATGTGTTCTTAGAGGAAAATCTATCCACGGGTCGAATTCGCCCATCGAAATCCCCGTGGGGGGCTCCGTTCTTCTTTGTCAAGAAAAAAGACGGCAAACTGCGTCCCGTTCAGGACTACCGACAGTTGAACGTCTTGACCAAGAAAAACGTGTATCCCCTCCCTCTCATGCAAGAGATCCTAGATCGGCTGAAAGGGGCCCAGTACTATACCAAGTTGGACATACGTTGGGGATACAACAATATTCGTATAGTCAACGGCGATGAGGAAAAAGCAGCGTTTATCACAAATCGCGGCTTATACGAACCTCTCGTCATGTTCTTCGGCTTAACGAACTCCCCAGCGACTTTCCAAATGATGATGAACTCGATCTTCCAAGATCTGATTCTCCGTGGAAAGGTCATTGTGTACCTGGATGACATCATCATCTGTACAGCCGATTTAGAGGAACACAGACGCATAGTGCGACAAGTCCTACAGATTCTTCGAGACAATCACCTTACGTGTAAACCCCAGAAGTGCGAGTTCGAAACTCAAGAAACCGAATACCTAGGTCATATCATCGCCCCCGGAGAAATCCGTATGGACCCGGGCAAGATCAAAGGCGTCACTGATTGGCCGGTACCCACGTGCAAACGTGATGTACAGAGTTTCCTCGGATTCGCAAACTTCTATAGACGGTTTATCAAGGACTTCTCAAAGATCGCCGGACCGCTGAATCGTCTCACGGGTCTTAATGCATGGTCATGGACTCCAGAGCATCAACTCGCTTTTGAAGGGATCAAGGGCGCAATCACGCACGCCCCCGTGTTAGCAATACCCAATGACACGGATCCCTTCAAAGTTGAATGTGATGCCTCGAACTTTGCGATTGGAGCTGAGCTCTCGCAGTGTCAGAACGGACTATGGAAACCTATTGCCTTCCTATCACATTCCTTAACACCCGCACAGAAAGGGTACGAGATTTGGGATCGAGAAATGTTGTCGGTTATCGCAGCGCTACAGGAGTGGCGTCACTTCCTCCAAAATGCTCGAGAATTCGAGGTTCATAACGACCACAAGAACCTCGAATACTTCCGAAAACCACAACGGCTAAACGCTCGACAAGCGCGTTGGGCAACTATTCTCTCGAATTACCATTTCAAGTTACTTCATAAACCAGGTCGTAGCATGGGCAAAGTAGACGCTCTGTCTCGACACGTGGACCATGAAACCGGTCCCGTGGTCGAAAACTTCACTTTGCTCAAAGAACACTGGTTTGCGGCTTCTCATACGATAGACGGCGCAGACAATCTGAAGGAAATGTGTTTGAAACACGTTGAACTTTATGACCGTCTTGTCGTTGAAAAGCTAGGAAAGGACAATGATTGGGAATTAGCCGAGGACGGCTTAATCTACAGGAGGGGGAAAATGGTCGTTCCAAATCACCCGGAACTCCGCGGACGCGTCATCGCATCACATCACGATTCAATCGCAGCTGGACACCCAGGCGCAACCAAAACACAAGATCTGATCATGAGATCTTATTGGTGGCCATCCATTCGGAAAGACGTCGCCAAGTACGTCTCTGGATGCATCACGTGTCAGCGCGTCAAGATTGATCGACAACCACGTGCCGCACCACTTCATCCCAACCCTATTCCCGATCAGAACTGGCAATTCGTCACCATGGACTATATGACCGGACTACCCGAATGCAACGGACATGATGCCATACTAGTCTTTGTCGATATGAAGTCAAAAGACTACATCGCTATTCCCTGTTCGAAGACGTTAGACTCGGAAGGACAAGCGAGACTCTTCATCAAACACGTAGTCGTACCCCACAGCCTGCCCAAGCGTATATGGTCGGACCGAGGCCCCACCCTCGTGTCCTCTTTCACCAAAGAAGTTTACCGACAGATGGGAATCGAAGGCAATCCCAGCACAGCCTACCATCCCCAGACCGACGGACAGACCGAGCGCATGAATCAAGAAATCCAGACCTATCTACGGATCTTCATCAATCACAAGCAGGACGACTGGGTCGAATGGCTACCGCTAGCAGAGTTCGCATACCGATGTCGCGTACATGCGTCCACAGGGATGTCTCCTTTCTTCATGACGCATGGTCACGAACCCAATACCGGAGTCGAGACTTTGAAGGACGGCATCAATGAATCCGCCAAGCAATTCGCCGAGCGAATGCAACGCATCGGAAGCAAGCAGCGCAAGCGCTGGAGATAGCGCGAGAAGCGATGAAACCGGCATTACGACAAGCATCGCCGACCGTCACGAGATTACAAGATAGGAGACTACGTATACATAGATGCACAAACGTCCCCACCGACCGACCAAATAAGAAACTCGAGGACAAGCGCTACGGCCCTTTCCGAGTTGAAGAAAAAGTCGGTGCTAGTGCATATCGCCTAAAACTCCCACCCAAGTGGAAGTTACGTCATCCCGTATTCAACGAAGTACTCTTAACCCCCGCACACGATCCCGAATTCCCGAACCAAGGGAAAACCAGTCGGGAAGTACCCACCCTTCTGGAACCCGAGCGAGAAGTTGAATCGATCTTAGATTCCAAGATCGTAGAAGGATCAGGTCGATCTCGTAAAGTTCACTACCTCGTCCAATGGTGTGGACTCACACGAGCTGACCGCGAATGGGTACCTTCGGACACAGACGAACTTCGGACGGACGATGCCAAGAAACTCATCACCACCTTCCATGCAGCAAACAAGTTTGCACCGCGCATACACGCTCGTTACCTACTCACAGCTACGGACAAACATGGACAAATAATCACGTACGATACAGACTCTTATGACTTTTGGACACGTAGATATAATGACTGGAAAAGACGAAACCCTAATGATAGTAATACACAACAGGACTATATACGACGCTTTGCTTACGATTAGTTAACCCATGTTATTAACGACTACCCCACTACTAACACTTTGCGACTTCCTGAGACATGAAGCTAAAGAGGGGGGTAATGTTACGATACGACTCTAACACGCTTAGTAATACAACCTGTAACGACCGCTATGACCTGCCCTGAAGTACCTGGTCCGTGCACAGGCTTCAGTACAATATATAAACCCCTCGATAGCTGTGGTAGTTCCCCAGCTTCGAGTTGGTCTTTAGTCCTCCAGTCCTTCGCTTATTGCTAGCGTGTGGCCTGACCTTATCAACCGCGCAGTTGTCAACGACCACTTCAAGCAGCTCGAGTCAATTATCAAGACCCACAACATTCCCTGGAGTCATGTCTACAACATGGACGAGAAGGGAATTCAGAGAGGTGGTGGGCGCGGGTTGCAGAAAATCAAGTATTTTGTACCTCGCGGACGTCGTACTAGCTATAAGCTACGCAGCGCGAATCTCGAGCTTGTTACAATCATCGAGTGCGTCAGTGCAGACGGCGGGAACATCATGCCTGGCTTCATCTTCTCTGGGAAGGAGCTGATGCGGGACTGGTTCCGGAATGTGGATCCTCGCGTCACGTCAGTTTTATCAAGTTCTATCCAAATCACGAGTTACTGACAAATATGCAGGGTCGCCACTTCACCCAATGGCTGGACGGACGACTTTCTCTGCCTCGAGTGGTTCGAGAAGTGCTTCATCCCGCAAGCAGAAGCTCGTCGCGAATCCGATGCGCCCATCCTCCTCGTCCTCGACGGGCACGGGTCACATGTCACGGCTAAGATGCGCCACCTCGCTATGCAGCACAACATTCATTTGTTCTGTCTCCCACCACACACCACACACCGCCTTCAACCCCTTGATGTCGGCATCTTCGGGCCTCTCCAACATGCATGGAGGCAGCGCTGCAACGATTACTACAAAAGCTCGAAGGGTATCGAGATGGATCGCGGCGAGCTTATCCGCGAATATCTTGGTGTCAGGGATAAGGTTTTCACTCCCGCTCTGGTCCAGAAAGCATGGCGCAGCTCCGGCATTACATCCGAGCACTGGAGCGCGGATTTCTTCTCTGAGAAGGACTTCGCACCGAGCTACGGAACCTCTACCGCCGCGCACGTTCCCCCCTCCTATCCCACATCCGGTGATCGCACTCTCGTCGAGGACAACAGTGCTCCTCTCTTCTCTCCAATTCCTTCGGACGACGAATCAGATTCTAGTAGCGACTCTGGTGGCTCAGACTCATCAAGCGACTCGGACTCCGAGGAGGCCGAAGACGCACCTTCACAGCCTGGAAGCAGACTCACCGGCGGAGCGGCAATCAACGACCCGATTGACCTTGCAGCGAGCGGCGATGACGAATGGAGCGATGGTGTTGGAGCTCAAGGTGACGAGGAGTCCGAGTCTAGTCACGCCGACAGTAAGTACACACACGCGCGCAATAATAATTATGCTCACCAAATAATTAGGTACACCACGTCATTCGCCCTCACCCCTTCCCCCTCCAAGCTGCAGCCTCTCGCGCAGTGTTCGAAGTCGCGCAGATCGGGAGCTCGAAGCACTGCGTGCGGAGAACACCCGTCTTCAGCTCGAGAATACGGCGCTCCAGTCGCAATGCACTCACGCCAACGCGCACGCGGCCCTCGCTCAATGGCACATCAGCGGACTAATGCAGCAAATCAACCATAAGAAAAACAAACGGAAGGGAAAGAAGCGCTCCATACGCACCACTGCCCGTTGCTTGACGATGGGTGAGGGGGCCAGACAGTGCGATGAGGAGGAAGCCCAAGAAGCCGCCCAGGCCGCGAGGAAAGAAGAGGCACGAAGGGAGAAGGAGCTGGAGGAAGCCAACCAACAGGTCGAGCGAGAGCGCGTGGCAAAGGATGGCGCGCACCGTTTCTCGGGTGTCCTGGCCCGCAAGAAGAAGGACGAACTGAAGGTCATCGCCTTCGCCCTCAAGCTCCCTCTGACTGGTACAAACGCGCAACTGTCTACGGCGATCTCCGACCACTTGAAGGCCAACTCGGCACACTATTCAGCGGACGACAGGTATTCGGCTCTTTTCACCGCCGCCAATGGTCTGTCGCACGCGCAAAAGCGTCCCCTTCCACCCGAGCTCAATGACGAGAACGCGCCGCCGCCCTCGCAGCGCCGGCGGCAATCCCCAGTACCTTCTTCATCCCACACTCCCATCCCAGGTCGACATTTCCCTCCTCAGCCTGCTCCCCAGCTGTTCCCCACTAGTGCACCCTCTCACCCTCACCAGGCAGCCCTCTCGAGCCAGGATCAAGATTCCCGGTGGGCCTTCTCCCACTTCGGATACCCAGATAGTCCTTCCCCGGCGGGAGGCACTCCCCATGGTATGATACCCTCATATAACTTCCCTATCCAATCTCTCCAGCCCATTCAAGAGCCTCGCGACGCTCTCAGCCAGCTCTCCCCCTTACATTCGACTCCTAACATTCCCCATCATCCACACTACACATACTCGACTTCGCCACAATAGCGTAGATGCGACTCGGAGCGTATTTCCGTTACTAGAGGGACGCGCTGCTCTATACCCCTCTCAGTACTATACACCATGTATAATCCATAATCACAGCTAACAGAATTATTGTGCTTTCTTTTGCCGGTCAAGCGTGCAGCCCAGTGTCCCTGATCTCGCCGAACGCTACAGTACGCGACGTCCGGGATTCGAACACAGTGCTATCGCACGAGATAAGGGCGGACTTTGATTCGGCAGTCTTCGGCACAGTGACATTTCGTGACGATCGCTGGGCGGCTTTCCGCCGCTACTAGGGTCAAACGTGTAATACCCTGATCCTAAGGGCAAACCTCAACCAATTTCCTTCATATCTCACAGGAATGTAGTATTATACACTACAAACCAATATACAAACTTCTAGGATTATCGGAGGAAAGGGGGAAGAGATATTCGGGATTCCAGCTCGGGCGCGCCGCTTCTAGGGTCATACTAGTAAACGAGAGTCAGAGAGGTCCAGGATTCAGATCAATGTATTGCTATGATTACCTGGGCATGAGTAGACCTTTGTTCAGCTGGCCACGGGGACGCAATGTAGTACTTATGAGGCGGGGAACGCATGGGCTGCATTGGGCATTGGGCAGGAGGATGAGTCTGGATGAGCTCGCGGTGTGGCGGGGCAGCGCGGGGCAAACGCGCGTCCGGATCAACCAAGGACAATCAAACAGCCGCGCTAGTGTGGGGAGATGTTACCGGGCGACGCGGCAGCTCCGACGGAGAAGTGCCCCTGGTGCCAGTGGTGGGCCTTATGACTGGGAGCTGCGTGGTCGCTGTGTGGCACGAAGGCCTGGAGGACTTCGACGGTCAAGTGACTCTCCTTCCTGAGGTTCCCAGCCAATCGATCGGTTACAGCAGACACCCAACCTCGCGACGCTGAGCATCGCCCACCGTGATACACTCCACCAAAAGCCCCCTCTGTGCGGCTCTCTGTCGTTCATCGACGGCCATGGCGTTCGACAAGCTCCTCGCCGGCGCGTGGGGGCTCCGCTGCAGGGGTCTGTACGTTCGTGCTGCCGCGACTCGTTTTCAGAGTGAGTGCATTACAGCGTGTTCCGTCCCCTATCCTATCCGTCCTCACAGAAGCTTTCCTCCGCCACAGTCTCGTGCTCCCACCGCTCCTTCCATACTGGTAGCTCTTTCCGGAACTCTTCCCAAACACAGTCGAGTGGTGCGAGCGAGGAAGCGGCAGGTGCGTTCGCCATTCGTCATGTCGTCCGACCTTCGCGAACCGTGTCATGTCGCACAGGCGTCCCGTACTCCAGCCTGAGCGTCGGCGTCCCTCTTGAAACCTACCCCAATGAGCGACGAGTCGCGCTCACCCCCCAGAACACCGCGTTGCTCCTCAAGAAGGGCTTCGGACAGGTCCTTGTCGAGAAGTCGGCAGGATTGGAGGCACAATTCCTCGATGAGCAGTATAAGGCGGCCGGCGCGACAATCGTTGACAAGACTGAGCTATTTACGCGTTCCGACATCCTACTCAAAGTGAGGCCACCAGTACTGGGTCAGGAGGTGGAGATGGTAAAGGAAGGGAGCACTCTGATCTCGTTCCTGTATCCTGGCCAAAACAAAGCTACCGTGGAAGCGTTGGCTGCTCGCAAGTCTACAGCATTCGCGATGGAAATGATACCCCGGATTTCCCGTGCACAAGTCTTCGACGCCTTGAGGTCTGTGATTGTGTATCGTGTCGTTCTCACGTCCTAGCTCACTACAATCGCGCGACGTAGTTCTATGGCCAACATTGCTGGCTATAAGGCAGTCCTCGAGGCCGCCAATCATTTTGGACGTTATTTTACTGGACAGGTTACTGCGGCTGGGTGGGTTGTTTCTTGGCGATACTTATAGGTGCATATACTGACCTCCTTGCTTCCCTTACAGCAAGGTAATGGACACGCCCGTAATCGTCCGCGTTTACTAACAGTACAGTAGATCCCACCATGCAAAGTCCTGGTCATCGGCGCTGGCGTCGCTGGCTTGTCTGCTATTGCTACGGTATGTGAATATGGATAAAATATGCTTCTTCATGCTGATCGTTTGACTCCAGGCTCGACGAATGGGTGCTATTGTTCGTGGGTTCGATACCCGTGCGGCTGCTCGTGAACAGGTTCAATCTCTCGGCGCGGAATTCCTAGAAGTAGACATAGAAGAATCCGGCGACGGCCAGGGAGGCTACGCAAAGGAGATGTCTAAAGAGTTCATTGAGGCGGAAATGGCTCTCTTCATGGAACAATGCAAGGATGTCGATATCGTGATTACTACGGTACGTTACTCGAGGAGTGGCTCATGATGCATATACTCATCCAGCGCCAGGCACTCATTCCAGGCAGGCCTGCGCCCAAGCTCATTACTGAGGAGATGGTCGCGGCTATGAAGCAAGGCTCCGTCATCGTTGATTTGGCTGCTGAAACGGGAGGCAATTGCGAGGTCACTAAGCCCGGAGAGCTTCACGTCCACCAAGGCGTCACCGTCATTGGTACGGACGTCAATGCTAGCTTACGCACCAGTCAATGCTCACCCTCCACGCAGGTTATGCGGATCTCCCATCGCGTCTCCCGACACAGTCGTCTACACTCTACTCCAACAACGTGACGAAGTTCCTGCTCTCGATTGGCCCTGGCGATGGCAGGTTCTCAATCAATCTCGAGGATGAGGTGGTCCGTGGCGCTATTGTCTTGCAAGACGGCGACGTCCTTCCACCAGTCCCTCGCCCCGCTCCCCCACCAGTCGCACCTCCCACTGCCGCGAAGGTCGCTGAGGCTGCCGAGGCGAAGGCATTGACCCCGTGGCAGAAGGCTACGCGTGAGGTTGCTCTTGTCACTTCGGGCATGGGTTCCGTCGTCGCGTTGGGCAAACTAACTGGTCCTGCGTTCATGAGCAACTTCTTCACGTTCGGTCTTGCTGGTTTGATTGGTTATCGCGTCGTTTGGGGTGTCGCGCCCGCTCTGCATTCTCCTCTGATGTCCGTGACGAATGCGATCTCCGGTGGGTGGCCTTGGCTCATCACGCGGACGTCGCGGGTTTAACGTCGTTACCAGGTATGGTCGGCGTTGGCGGTTTGTTCGTCATGGGTGGTGGATACCTGCCCACCACGATCCCTCAGGCCCTTGGTGCTGCCTCGGTCCTGTTAGCTAGCGTGAATGTTGCTGGTGGTTTCGTGATCACGAAGCGTATGCTCGATATGTTCAAGCGTGAGTTGGATCGTTCTCATTACCTCGCGGGGTGTCTTAGCTGATAACTCCATAATTCAGGTGACACTGACCCTCCGGAGTATGCATGGCTCTACGGTATTCCGGCTGCTGTCTACACCGGTGGTTTCCTGTGGGCCGCGAGCGCTGGCATGTCCGGTCTCGTCCAGGCTGGCTACCTCGCTAGCAGCGTCCTCTGCATCAGTATGTCCCTTGGGTACTCTCGGAACGTCATGTATTGACCTATTGCTTCCGATTAGCCTCTATCTCCAGTCTCGGAGCACAGTCGACCGCGCGCCAAGGCAACGTCCTTGGAATGCTCGGTGTCGGCTCCGGTATCCTTGCTTCACTGGCTGCAGTGGGCTTCCCTCCCGAAGTACTGGCACAATTCGCGGCTGTTGCTGCCCTCGGTGGTGGTGTCGGAACTATCATTGGTCGCCGTATCACGGCCATCGAGCTCCCACAGATGGTTGCTGCATTGCACTCTGTCGTCGGTCTCGCCGCTGTCATGACCTCGATTGCAAGTGTCTTGGCGGATCTGTCGCATGCCACAACCCTTCACCTGGTGACGGCCTACCTCGGTGTTCTAATCGGTAAGTCCTTTCCCGAGCTCGGTTGTAATGGATGTCAGTCTGAGCGGACCTTGTGCTTGCAGGTGGTATCACTTTCACCGGTTCAGTTGTCGCTTTCCTCAAGCTCGCTGGCCGCATGTCCTCCCGCCCCATCGCTCTCCCCGCGAAGCATTTCATCAACTCCTCACTTTTGGCGACTAACCTGGTTTCAATGGGAGCTTTCGTGACGATGGCACCTCACGCGCCCCTAGTCGCTGCCGGCTTCCTCGGAGCAAATACACTCCTGAGTTTCATCAAGGGCTTCACTACCACGGCTGCCATCGGAGGAGCTGACATGCGTAAGTGGATGTATAGATATGGGCTTGGACGGGAAAGAACTCACCCGGCATTCCTAAATAGCTGTGGTGATCACCGTATTGAACGCGTACTCTGGCTTCGCCTTGGTCGCTGAAGGTAAGTGATCTTCCCGGAGTTCGTCTTGGAAACGCTTCCATTCACGATTGGCGCGTTCAAGGCTTCATGCTTGACAATCCCCTTCTCACGACCGTCGGTTCGCTGATCGGGACCAGCGGTTCCATTCTATCCTACATTATGGTGAGAGGTGGACAGCTTCCCGGTCCCGAACGGAACGCTCATCGAGATCGCAGTGTGTTGCCATGAACCGGACGTTGACCAACGTCCTGTTCGGAGGAATCAGTGCCCCCGCAAACCAGCCTGAGCACAAGATCGAGGGAACCATAACTAAGACGAATGTCGATGACACGGTTGATAGCCTCCTCAACTCGGAGAATGTCATCTTGGTACAAATATTTTTAGAGTCGTTCCGCTTTGAGAAGCTTATCTGTTCGTGAACCCTCACAGGTCGTTGGCTATGGTATGGCGGTTGCGAAGGCTCAGTTTGCGATTTCGGACGTCGTGAGGATGCTGAGGAGCAAAGACATTAATGTCCGGTTCGCGATTCATCCCGTAGCCGGAAGGTCAGTACTTGCCAATCAATAACCAATCAATGAAATAAAAATTGCTGACGCTGAAAATGAAACCTTAGAATGCCGGGGCAGTGCAACGTCCTGCTCGCGGAGGCATCAGTTCCATATGACAGTGAGTGCTATGAAAGCTACTTACATCCGCAAACGGAGCGCTCATGATCGGTTGTTCCGCTCTGCGGACGCTTGTTCATAGTCGTGCTCGAGATGGACGAGATCAACGACGACTTCGGCGACACGGACGTGACCCTCGTAATTGGCGCAAACGACACCGTCAACCCCATCGCGCTCGAGCCTGGCTCGCCCATCGCAGGCATGCCCGTGCTGCGTGCATGGAAGAGCAAGCAAGTGATCGTCATGAAGCGTGGGATGTCCTCTGGATATGGTGTGTGCTTTGTCTCATTGCGCTCCTCCCTATCTCCGAACCGCTTCCCGCGCGTCGGCGGAAGCGGATATGGCTTTGGGCCTTCGGTGTGTTCTGGCTTACCTCGTGTCCGACAGCCGACGTCCCGAACCCTATGTTCTATATGCCAGGAACGAAGATGTTGTTTGGCGACGCGCGCGAGACTTGCGAAGGTGAGATGATGCTGCTTTTCGCTCTTCGAGAACCTTCGGCACGCCGTCGAAGGGTTGATGATGTTTTGTCGAACATGCGCTGATGTCTGCTTCTGTGGCATGTAGCGATCAAGAAAGGCCTCGAGGCCAGACTGGCATCACCTTGAGCCCCTTGAAAGCAAAAGGCTCGCATTTTTCAACCCATTCAAAATTTCACGAGGAAATAGGGATGGACACCGGACATCGCTATCTGCTCTGGTTTACTAGCTCGTAAATATTGTACACGTCGTGCTTTGTATATGATGTACGTGTGTATCACTACTACATAACTTATTTCATCGTGCACTCCTTGAACCTTCGTCTCGACATAAGCATCGCCGATTGACCGGGGATTCTGTTCGCGACATCACCGGCACCACTCGTAAGTACAGTACATGTGTTCACCGAAGTTTGCTATCCGTGGCGTTTACTATCGATGGCGTCATTCGGCTGGAGTTGGCAGATGTATCGACAGTGGACACACTGCATCCGGCGGTGACCTGTGATCCCACCTTCCAGCATCTCCTTCTGACTTTCTGATCCCACATCCGTGTGCATGCGAGCGGGGCTGCCTTCCCAATTTAATCCAAATGCTGGTCGACCCAGTGACCGCGCCTGCGCCCGCACGCCCGCGAACCGCTACGCGTGCAGGGCTACGAGGGGAGCTAAGTAACGACCTAGTAATAAGCGTCCGACGTCGCGCTCCAGTATTACGCGACCTTTGCGGTCTTACTTACATAGATTCGGCTTGGGGAAACGGACGGGATTCAGGGCGGGCACCGCTGCACCTGGTCAGGATGTCCTGCTAGCACTTTGGAGGCGCACGACCAGTTGGATAAGTATGCATGTGAGTAGATGCAAGGATTGGGGAACGCACACAGCGCGCGAGGGCATTAGTGGTGTCTTTTGAAGGGCGCGAATCCGAAAAGATGTTCGCTTTTTTGCACCCGGAGTGGCCGGTGTGAATACGATAACAGGCGGCAAGAATATTTACCGGCGCTACGCGTACGTCCGGGATTAACAAAAAGGGGCGGGTAAAGCGAAACACGTACAGTACGGCAGCGGGGCGATGGTATGTATGTAGCCACTTTGTGACCAGCGGGTCGCTCGGATACGAGGGCGGCGGTGCAGGGAGCCTGTCAAGCATGACGGGGGGAGTCCGGGTGTGAACGAAGTAGTAAACAGGAAGTCCGAGCTATGTCACTGTGAGTACAATATATACGAGACGCGAGTTCATATGGAAAAGCGAAGCGAAGCAAAACGACAGGGAGTCCGGGTTTCGAAGATTTGAATTCTAGAGCCAGATGGCCATCAAGTAAGATACGAGATACTGTGAAAATAAGGGAGTTACCAAGTCCGCGAGAACCAAGAATACGAAGGTTGCGGTAGGAGATGCGCACAGTGTGATGTCAATGGGTGTAAAGGGGCGTGAACGGTGCTCGGGTACTAGTGATGATAACATATGGTCCAGTACTGTTAGAAAGTCTTTCGCAAGTAACTGGCTGGCAGAACTTCTTCTCCACCTCCGTTTCCGTCGTGTTGGTTTGATTGGTCTGTGTCCCAGAAGAGTGCCGTCGTAAGATTAGGTGAGGGTCGTCTCGTATCTCGTCGCTCGTGGCCAGTCTGGCAGAGGTCGTGCTCGTCGGATTGATCCTGACGTGCTGCATCGCACAGTGAAGGGCGCTCGGGTGAGTTGGGAGGAGTGAGTGAGGCGCGCTATGGGTAATGGTCCTGTTCGGACAATACGCCTAATGAAAGGGATGCAGGATTGCCCATCGCGCTCGCTGGGCGGGAGTTCGCACACGACGATGCAGCGCTTGATGGCCGTGTCGAGGATATTGACGGTGGAAGTGACGCATACATTGTCGAAGGGGCTTGCGATGACGGGTATGCAAACCCTGCGCCGTCGGGAATAACGAACGAGCCTGACCCAGTGCGGTTGAAGTAATGCGCCAGTCGCGACGCCGCACGAGATGCCCCAGGGAAGAACGGCGCAGGGTCATCCTCCTTCCGCTTCCCAAGTAGGTTCGTATCAAGTAATTGAGTGGGGAAGAAGGGCGGGGGGACGTCGCGTTCGACTGGGGAGCCGGGATACGACCTCGACTTGCCAACAGAAGAGAGGGACGAAACGGAAGCAAGGGAGGATGTCGATGGGCGACGCGAAATGATGATATTCCCGCCGGCGAGCTCGAGCGCCGAGGAAGCAGGCTGTGACCGACGCCACCTCCAGCCCCACAAGCGGCCCTCCTTAGGATAGAAGTTGTCGCCAACGGGTGCATCCGGCTGGTTATACATCCAGGTAGCGACCAAGACGACGGTCGAACCCAGGACGAAGGTGACGGTCATCTGGAAGTGGAACAGTGCGACGGAGGCCAGGAACGAGATGACGATGCTCAAGCTCGTGGCGAAACCCTTGAGGATGTTGTCCGCGTACTTGATCACGAGGGCGGTAAGGAGACCGCCGACGACCTGGATCAGGACGGTGGCCCATGCCCAAACACCAAAGTTGGCGAAGAGCTGGTTGAGCCAGCCAGGGGCGGGGCCCGATGGCGTGGCCTGGGAGAAAAGGATGGGGACAAGCGCAGGGAGGAGCGAGAAGAGGGAGAGCTGGACATTGCGCACCCACAAATCCGCCTGAGAGTTCTTGAGCACCATCTCAAAGTACACTCCTGCGAGACCGGATGTGAAACACGCCATGACGACGGCCATGAAGCCCTTGAAGGCGTTCATGTCGTGCTTGGACGACGAGTGAGCTGGGGACGAGCCGTTCTGGATCTGAACGATGCCGACGCCGACGGCAAGGAAGAAGAGCGCGAGCCACTTTGTGGGGCTGAGCTTCTTGCGAAGGAGGACGACGGAGAAGGCGGCAGTGGTGAGAATCTTCATCTGATAGCTGACTTGGAACGTCGCGGCTTCGAGGTTTGATACGGCGACGAACTGGAGATTATTTTGGATGACATATAGGATAGCGGGAATGGAGAGCTTCCAGCAGTCCGGCCGAAATACCTCCTTGCCAAGGCGGCGGAAGCGGTAGAAGAGAACTCGAGGGTTCCATAAGGAGGCGGGAGAGGCGCCGTTAAGGGAGTCTAGGCGAAGGAAGGCGACGGTGAGGGAAATGAAACCCTTGAGGAGCTCGACCATTAGAACTGCGGAGGCGGCCGAATATGTATGCTGGGGGGCCCTTGACACGCGTGAGTAGTGCATGATGAGCGTGAGGAGGGCGTTTTGGACTGCCAGAGTCACTAGCCTGCAGAGCGACGCGTCGAAATCATCAGGAATATGAATATGACGAGAGGCGCGCAGGGATGGGGCTAAGGAGGCAAAGTGCATATACTCACGAGACGTATTTGAGGGGCATGCCACATATGGAAGGGACGGCATTTTGTTGAGTGTCACTGACGGCCTCGAGCTGCTCCTTCTCGTACGCCCCAGCCTCGGGATCCCGGTCGTGGTTGTTGAGATGGACGACGTGCTGGGGGAGTAGTGCGTAGTCCTTTAATTGCGACATAGATACGGGACAGCGGTGCGGAAAGCTCTATGGGGACGAGACGGGTATCTGAGGACGAGAGGGTATGAGCACGAGGGATGTGGGGGGCAGAGAGAGACCAGCGTGCTCTGCAGCTGGAGGCGGGGCAAGGATGGCGTCGGGGGAGCGGAGGAGGGGAGGGGCAGAGCGGGGATGGACGGCGGGGTCCGAGCGGTTTTGAGAAACGACGCGTGAGAAACGAGTCGCGCCTCCTCCCATCAAAGATCCCTCCCGATCCTGCCCTACTTCTGATCCTTAGATAATCATAACATTAATATTCAGTATCGGCAACCTGTGCTTTATCAAATCCATCTCCGCCTCGAACCCTGGACCGCAACGTTATGCTCTCCTCTGACGTCCAGGGTTCCCAACCCCAACCCCTCCAGCCCCGTCTCTCGCACAGAAGTCTCTAGAAAAGCCACCCCAATTCTAGTGCTTGGCTCACCAGAGGCAGTGTTCTAAACATATAGAGTTGCTCCTCCGCTGCTGCGCGTGTGGCGTCTCGCGGCCAACTGCGTCCGCCCTATACGCGCCTTCCCCCCCCAACCGACTTTCCCAACGCCCATTGGTGCATCCGCCACCAACTCCTGTCTCATTTTGAACTGGTTTCCCAACCCGCCGGCTGGTTTCGCAAACGTTCCGATTCAGAGTCCAGGCGCCCCTCAATGACCGCAGCCTGATTCCCGTGCACTGTTATTTCATGAGCGGCCCGCTCGCAACGTCGTTGCACTTGACTTGCTGCGACAGCACTCGAACTGGAATCCGGACCGCCGCACGGAATGAGTTGTGCCTGTACGTATCGACAATCGAGCTGCTCCGCCGGTGTCTGCGTTGCATTCTATCTGCCAGGCCTGGTCCACAGCGCGCGCACGCCACCTAGCAATCACCCGTTATGGCTGCCAGACCTCGATGTCATCTGAGATAAGTATGTCCGTTCGCCATCTCAAGATGAATCTACTGAATCCTATCCAGTCGCGTGCGCCAGTATTCCCATACCCGACGCGTCCGCGTGTCGTGGAAAATGAACCGCAATCTACGTCATATCTTAATCCTGCAGCGCACAAACATTCAATACGAGCAACATCCTTTTAGGGCGAAGGAGACCAGTCACTGACCTCGCGACCCCGCAGCTCCACAGTGTAGTACATTGCAACACTGATCTGCCCTCTGTCAAACCCAAACCGGGATCTCCAGATAAGCCCCCGCGGTAGCCACCCGCACAGCGCGCAGGACGAGAGCTTACCTAGACGGCCCCGGCGAGCTCCAAGACGATAGGACAGTGGTCCGACGCGCCGTATATCTCGCTTCGGATTTCGCACATCCTCACACGTTCCTCTAGCCGTTCGCTGACGACGACTGCGGGACAGACAGATAGACTCCACATTAGCGATGCCCGTAACACACTGTAACACGCCAACTCCATCGGCGCATGCTGCCATTCCGCCCGCGGTGGCAGGTGGTGGTTGCGTGCGGCACTGCGATGGCGGTATGGCAGTGGTCCGCAGGGATCATGGGAGCGGCCCGAAGTGAATGTAAATGAATGGTGCTCACACATATCTAGCCGCCAACCGAGGCCCTTCTCCCTGCAGTTGAACCGGTAGGAGAAATACGTATAGTGGCGGAGGTCTGGATGCCTCTGCCGCCAGACGTCGACGAACTTGCCCGCGTCGGCGTCCTCGCCTTCGGCGTTCAGAATCCGCGCAAAGGAGCTCGTCTCGGCCTCCGTGTACCCTGGGGTCTTGTTCCAGTTCGTCTTCGGGTTCGCGAGGTCTGGTGAGTGTGCGGCAGGCCCGCAGCCATGACCGTGCAGCGCGCGAGTTCCGGTCTCAGTCAGCAAATGCCAATTCACTGGGAGGGGCGGGTGGAGAACGCGAGAAACGGAAGGCGGATGTACTGAGCTTGTGATAACACGAGCACCAAGATGATAGGCTTGGAAGCTGGAATGGGCACAGGCTAGGTGCTGCGGAGTGGTCTCGAGAACCCACCACTGCCGTACAGCAATACACGGGCAAAGGACGCCTGCACTGTCTAACAACGCCTGTGTGCGAATCGAACGGAGGGGAGATGAGATATCGATGGAGGAAGCACTCACCGAGAGCCGTTGGGGCGACGTTGAGGTCCCCTGCCCATATCACGGGTTTCTTCCTGTCGAGGTCCCGAATGTAGACCTCAAAGTGTTCATTCCACTCCTTTTTCGCGTCAAGCGTCTGCGGAAGGTGTGTGTGAGAAGGGCTGTGTGAGAACGACGACAGTGCTGCTGCGGGCGTGGCTTCTGGCTCGCGACCGGTGCCGTGTGCCCGACAAAGCATCGGTACTGCATAGTGTATGCGATCCAGCAACATCATGTGAAGTACAGCGTGCTCCAGACCGTAGCAGCACGCCCGCAGAGCACCAAATTGTTCCACCATCCAGAGTTCACGCGTTCACGGCCAGGGGGAGGTCCGTCACGGACCGCACACACCTTCAGACCTGTCCCGGCGTTTGTGACATAAGTCCCGATCACGTAGCAGCTCTCAAACTCGAGCGTTACGATCCTGCCTTTAACGGCAGACTTGTCTAGGTGGTCCGGGAGATCATACGTGACCGAGAGGGGCTTAACCTTCGACAGAATAGCCGTGCCGGCTGTATCAATGCGAGCGCGAATGGGACTTTAGCTCAGCGGAAGTAAGGGACAGGGCACAAACACCCACCATAGGTCTTCTTGTCCGAAATGGCCCAGTACCGGTGCGGATACCGATTGGTGAGTTCTGGGTCGGCAGGGGGGTTGTTGACCTGCGTGCGGAAGACGGACATCCAGGAACGTTAGCCCTAGCAACGAACGAGAGTGGTAGGGGCCCGCAGAGGAAGCAACCACAACCGGCTCAAACGCACCTTCGTTTCGGTGAGTATGAGGATATCCGCGTCTTCCGCCTCGACGTAATATTTGAACCCCTGGCGATCGCCAAACAACCGTGTCAGTATCCACTTTGAAACGTCCATTAAGTAACAGGCACGATAATAATTGGCCGCATCCACCCTCGTCCAAGTCCAGTGCCGTAGATCCCCAATCTCGATTCACCGTCCGATCTGCCTCAATTGCCGAGGACGTCACCGCCCTTGGTCCTCCTGACCCCAGGCCAAGAGCCAACACAAACTTAAGATGTACATAGTTATGCTGGGCAGCGCAAGTCTCACGACCCGCGGACAACTCGCGCAGCATATGCCGACGAGGTGAGAGGACGAGCATTCAGATAGCACGCAGGATGATTCAGACAGACAGCCACCGACCTTCTTCTGCGCAGCCGCGAGCCCGCAGATGTTCCACGCCGCGACGCGCATCGTGTCCTCGCCCTTCTCGGGGAAGGTGATCTGGGCCGGCAGCACCTTGTTCGTCGGCTGCGCGGGTCCGTCGTTCGCTCTAGCTTGAGCGCCGTTCTGGGACTGCGACGCGCTCGCCTTCGCCTTTGCAGACCCTTTTGCCGCGGCACCCTTCCCCTTTCCAGCCGTCGCCTTCGCTTTCGACGCCGTCGTTTTGCGCTTCTTCACGACGCGCTCCCCCTGTGAGGAGTCAGCATCCGACCCGGAGAGGGGCTCGTCCTCGTCCTCGTCCTCGGAGGGTGTTTTGGCCTTGCGTTTGGATGTGGTGGCACGTTTCGGTGGCATGATGTGTCTGGGTTCAGGAGTCGCGTGTGCGGATGCGAATGTGGACGTGTGGAAGCTGAGGACTCGAAGGGGTCTTGGCAACGAAGATGGTGTTACTGGGAGAGTGGTTGAACGGGTGCTGCCGCAAGGACGAGTTCTCGACGGGAGATAAGTTGGCGTGAAGGTTGCTGATGACAAAGGCAGACGAGACCTAGGTGGAGCGAAGGAAGTGCGTCGGAGAGAGGACCGCAGGAGAGACGCATTCATGCACAGTGCAGAGAACGGGTGTGGACAGTGGGTGTTGCCAGCAACTTCAACCAAGACGCGTACAAGACGCGATCGGCTACGCGATCGGTGCCGCCACAGGCGCGTTAAATAAGCGACGGACCGGCCATCCACTCGGTATTGAAAGATTGACCTCCTGAGGGATCCTTTAACACAGGTGGTTGCCCATGTACTCTCGTTATATTGTTAGTCCATTCCAGCCAAGCAGACATACACAGTGCTACGAGCGGGCGGGCGACCGTACAAGGTGGTACAACGGTATGCCAAACGACAGCGATTCCACATCCTGCACCCCCTTCCACGACTTCCCGAGCGACGCCAACAATCGATAAACAAGCATCCAAAGAGCGTCCCATCCCGTCCGAACGGTCAATACTCCCCAAACTCGACGTGACCTGTCTCGGACGCGTGCGCACGCGCCTCCTTCTCTCCTTTCAAGCCCTTCCCACAAATCTACAACCACGAAGGTCTCAGTCGACTGATCCACAAGAATGAAGACACGTTACGCACCTGGCACTTCAACTCGAACGTCGCCGTGTTCGTATATGCCCTCTTTGCCCTCAGCGCGTCCGCGAGCTTCCTCGCCGCCATCAGCATCTCGTCTTTCTCCTCCTCTTCCTTGCCCCCGCCTCCGCCGCTCACGATCGTCTGGTGGAAGTCGTCCGGTGCGTCCAACGTCGGCGCGATGCTCGTCGCGTCGTAGTGGATGCCCGAATAAATCACGATCGCCCGGTTCCCGCTGTCCGTTTCTGGGGGCGGGGTAAAGCGGTCGATGCGGCCCGTCTCGACGTCGACGGACGCGATCTCGGTGGCGTAATGCTGCGCGAGGATGGCGAGCTCGATGGCGCCGCCCCAGGAAACAGGCTTGAGGATCGTTTTGATGTATTCTTCTCGCGGACGACTGTCACGAAGAGGGGTGCGTAACTCATGTAATGAGGGGAAGGCGTGCGTGGAGAGGGGAGCGCGCGCACCCGAGGATGACCTCGTCCCACTTGACGGGGTCTTTGCGGATCGCGTCCGCGACGACTGCGCGCGAGTATTGTCGTTCAGCTCACCAGTCGTGCGAAGTATGGGGTAGACTTACTATTTCGTATCGACTGCGCCTTGCTCATGTCTTGCTCGAATATGAGCGCGATCGACGAGAAGAGGCACGAGTTGTCGTCCGGCACGATCTACCACAACACCCCACGTCTCGCGCCCGTCAGCCCGCCTTTGAAATCCAGCACCGCACCCTTCCGCGCACTGAAGCCAAGCACTCACCCGGTGCATCAGATACCCATTGCTCGTCAGCACATAATCAGGACCCCCTCCGTTCCCGACTCCAGGTTTCGTTGCGGTAGGGACAATCGGCCTCGGGGAATCGCGCGTTTGGGATGCAGTGAGGCCCGTCATGGCCGGGGCGGAGCTCGGCGCGGGGAATGCAGTCGACGGCGCGCCCCTCGCGGACTGGAACGCTTGGTGGCCCGACGCCTGGCGCTGTGTCACGACGAGCTGCTCCCCTTGCTGCAGCCCGAGGCTGTCTATGGGCAGCTCAGGCACGAGGGTGAGCGGGTGTGGTGGGTACCCTGCTTTGACTAGCGTGCGCGTGAGGAACCATGAAAATGAAGGGGAGAATGGGCCACGTACGCTCCTGTTGGGAGGGCGGGATCTCCGTCGCTGCAAAGATCTCCTGCTGCAAGTCTTGCACAGTCGCATTCGTGAAGTCGACCTGGATTGTGGTTACGCCTTTGGGGTGGCGGAGCCGTACAGGTGCCATCCTTGTGAAGAGTACTGTTGACGAACTCAGCAGTTGTGGACGAGATGAGAGGTGGTGTTGAGATTGTGGCCAACCTGGGAGTGACACTCCCCGTCTGCAGATTCGATCGCGCGATATGGACGCGCATACGTCACTCCTCACGTGTCCTTATGCCAAGATCACGCTCAGGCGCGACCGCGTGGCCATCGACAGTGTTACCAGTGTCTGAGAGCAGCGAACCCGGCGCAATAACTTGCATTAAGCAGGGAAGTAAGCTACCGGCACACGTCGTGACGCGAAAGCCTACGCATCACTCTTCCTTTTCCTCCTCTTCCTCCCCGCCGTCTTCCTCCTCTGCTTCGGGCATCGCCTCAAGTGGCGAGGGAGGACCAGGCAGCCGAGGCGTGGGATCCCTGTCCTTGATGACGATCGTGAGATTCCGAGTCGCGAAGTACAAGTACGCCGCCGCGGCCACCACCGAAGTGCCAATGAAGCCCCAGCGCCAGAGTCGGTACCGCCATTCCTCCTGTTGCACCTCTGGCGACTCCGCAAGGACGGCGGACGGAGATCTGTGCCGTGCAGGGACGCGTGGCCACGGGATGAGGTACCGGAGTGAAGAGGACCAGGTCTTCTGGATGACCGGAGGTGTGTGTGAGGGGTCGGGAAACGCGACGCGAAGGACTGCGTCGTGATGCGCGACGAAGCGGGGATATGATTCCGTGATGACGGACGAGACGAGGGGGTCTGGGAAGGTGAGTTTGAGCAGGAGATGGGTGTGCGCGGCGAAAACGACGTCAAGGGTTGTTGGGCTGAGTGGAAACACTAAGTAAACGAAGCACAGTGAGTGAACACATGAGCTCACAAGTCCATTCCCATGAAGAACCGATTGTTTCCTAGAAGCCTCTCGTAAACGTCGAACAGGGCCCGTGCCTTCTCTACCGCCTACCAGGAGGATAGAAACTGAGTTCTGGGACTAATCTCGGTGTGCGTGATGGACTGACCTTCTCTCGCTCAAACGCCGTTTTACAGCAGATCCGGAAAAGGATGAGACAGCCAACTTTTTCGAGCTGTCAAAAACGACGTCAGCGGATCTTCCGAGCTATCTTCCGAGCTATCTTCCAGCCTATCTTCCGAAGTAGACGCCCATGGTCCTACTGTGAACTTGGACCTACCTGGACTGCACCGTAGCATCCCTTTGCCCTACTAACTCTGTGCGTACACCAGATGGCCAACGTGTCTAGCGAGAGTCACTGGCCTTCCAGTGGCTCAGATCTCTTATGGGATTGGACTCCCAGCAACGTGATGCACGGGAAGAGCTGCACCGCGCGAGTTGCTAGTGCACGCAGCCCGAGAGGATGTTGCACATGTCTGAAGCTCGATATTGCAATCCTGAAGACGGTTCGGATAGAGCCTGCGCGGGGAGAACTGAGCGGTGGAGCTACTTCGCATCGCGGTCGCTACCCTCATCCTGGGTATCGTGCCCCCCGCGCTCTTGCCCGTCTGCGCGAGGGGTCAGTCCATCGACCGCGTTGCTTGTATCGCTTTTCCAATTCTACTAAGTATCGCGCGCGATGCACAATACAACCAGAGGGCCGCAAAACACAAACATTGTAGAGACCGCCTTCGCGCATCACGCGCGGGCCGACTGTTCCACCTGTATTAAGTGTCCGAGGTATTCAATTAGTCCAAAGACCCCTTTCGAAATGTCCTGCCGCCTGAGGAAGGCGAGTAACTGAGAAATGGGGCGTTGAAAGCATGTTCACGGTCGGGGTCATGGGCGTCTAGATGTCAGAAGATACGTCGGAAGATGCGTCAGAAGATTGGTCCGGAAGGTTCGACAGCTGTCAAAGCAGCGAAGAAAAAAGTTGCTATCTCATCCTTTTCCGAACTTGCTGTAAACTTATGGGGTTTATTTGGAGGATGATGCTTCTTCCTCCGTCCAAGCACCCGCCTGGGTTCTTCCGGCTCGTCCTCGACTTCCGGTACGTGCCAGAGTTCCGCAGCCTCCAGTCGGGCCTTGTAAGATGTGCGTATACGGGAGGGAACGTAGTAACGCTGGGGTACGGGAAGCATCGAAACCAGGGCGGGTCCAGTTACACCTGACCAGTTTTCTTGCAGCGAGTAGAGCATATGATTCTGAGGATCTATGAGCTGTCACGGAAGGGTTCCGATATGAACGGCAACTTACGACTAGATCTCCATAACTCGACTCGAGGTGTGCAGTTCGTGCTGTGAATTGGGCCATTTGCACGGTGTCGAGGTGTGCATCCAGATTGCGTGCATTATGGAGTTTCCGGATGTAGGCGGCAATTGGGGAGAGACCAGAGACGTGATGCAAGCCGTGGGTCAGGAAAGGTAATTGGCCTAAAGCACGAAATGATAATGAGCATCGACGACACAGGTGAGGGAAATGCACGCAGTGACAAATCTACCGGTGGGAGACAAGTCCGGATTGGCACAGTCAGAGATGGAGAACTGGCCGGGGATGGCAAGCTGGAGGCAAAGGAGGACAGCGACAGAAGAGACGTCGAAAGCGAGGGAGTCGCCGTGTCTAGGCCAGATGTGCAACGTGATATTTCGAGGACCAGACAGCTTCGACTCGCTCATCTTCGCCGTCTGTGCTACGGAGCTCGGAGCCTGACACCCAGAATCATTCGGCGAGACGGTGATCGACGCGCGCCGTCACAAGGACACGTATGTCACACATCCACCTCGTCCCTGTCACAGCATCAGGCGCGTGTGTAGCTCATCTCTCCTCACTGCACCGACATTGCCCTCCGCTTCCAGCACAATGGCCGACATCGACGAGGACGTCATCGTTGTCGACGACATTGACGACAATGACAATGACGCCTTCCAACCCTCCCATAGGGCCGCCACAAGCCACGCACCACAAAGAAGTCTCCCTCCTCGCGCATCCCGAGCCGCTGCAAACCTCCGCCGACAGAGCACCCCTCCATACATCGACCCCTCAGAAGGGCGGACGACTCGCAGCGCTGCCAGAGGCCCAAAGGTGCAGCCTAAACTGAAGCTCAAGCTGAGCGAGAAGGCCGCCGCCCAAGCACCAGGCATGTCTTTCCTCGGCCCGTACGACCGCGAGCTCGATTCGGACGACGAGGACTTGGTATTTGAGGAGCAGTTCATCCTGCGGCTACCTCCAGGGGAGGACTGTGAGAAGCTGAGGAAGATGGTCCAGGCTAGGGATGTTTCGGACGACGTCTGGTTCAAGTTCAAGGGTGAGTTCCAATGTCTGTTCGTTGCTCCTAAGTCGCTAAACGTCGTCTGCGCAGACTCGAGGCGAGCCATATTCCACATGGGCAACAACACCTACCAGTCGAAGTTGGTGGACCTGCCATGTCTCGTCGAGTCGCAGAAGACCTTGGACAACAAGCAGATGTTTAAGGTGGCGGACATCTGTCAGGTGCGTCGCCCTCCTCCTGCTCCTCTTACCTTTTATGTTGAGTCCTTGGTCATGACACCAGATGCTTGTTGTCGAGGACAGGATCCCGGACGAGAGCTCCATTGCAGGCCGCGGCAGCTTCAACATCGACGAGTTCATCTGGCCACACGGCATCACCCCACCCCTCAAGCACGCCCGCAAACGTCGCTTCCGCAAGCGTGTCAACCGTCGAGTGCGTGTCTTCCCTCTTCCTTCCCTGCGCCCTCTCCCTCTTCCTCTTTTACAGGTGGGCATACTCACGCGACCTCTGATTAGACTATCGAGACCGTCGAGCAAGAAGTCGAGCGCCTCCTCGAAGCTGACGCCCTCGCCGAGAGCGTCAAGTACGACGTGCTCGAGAACGTCAATCCAGACCTCTCCGACTCCGAGTTCATCGACGCCGACCCAGATGGGCCCCTGGACGCGGCCACGCCCGGCTTCGGCTTCGACGCCGCGACGCCCGCCGCATTGGCTGATGCGGACGAGGACGAGGAGGCGCCTCCCGCGCGTGACGAGGACGAGGTGGGCGAGGGCGACATCGACGAGGAGCTCGCTGCGGAGCTCGACCTCGCCCTTGGAGATGAGGAGGGTGTGGATGAGGACGAGGATGAAGACGAGGAGGACGAAGAGGACGACGAGAGCGACGAGGACGATGACGAGGACGATGAGACGGTGCAGGTGAGGAAGCTACTGAACGAGGAGATCAGGGACCTGGAGGCCGCGGTGAATAAGAAGCAGACCGAGATCGCGAGCTCGGCCAACCCACTCATCAAGGTGCGTACTTAACTCGTTCAGCTGGAGACCGTTGGGCTAATGTAGGCGTGCGTAATGCAGCGCCGCTTCGAGGACGCGTTGAAGAAGCTGCAAGCGGATCTGGATACGAAGATGGCGCAGCGGGACGAGATGAAGGAGAAGTCGCGTCTCCGCAAACAGGGCATCACCCCGGGAGCCGCCGTTGGTGGAAACGATGCTGACGAGTTCGGTGGAGACGATGACGACCTATTTGGTGAAGGTCCCGACGTGATGGAGATCGGCTAAGCTTCCCTCTCCCGGCTCGTGGAGGGTCCTCCCACTTTGACTTCCTGCTTGCTCTACCTCTTGACCCACGCATTGTCACATTGCTGTCGTTGTGAACTATCTCAAGTCGTGTATCATAGTGGATATTGTACTAGCTATCACAATATGTACATGTAGAATTGTCATGATGGCAACCAACAGACCAACGCTGACTGGAGCACCAACGGCACAAACACCACACACACGAACGGCGCGAGCCACACCCTCAGCACCTCCCAGTTCCACAGCGCTTTCCGTGTCTCCTCTGGGCAGAACACTAGCCAGCCCAGGCCGAGGATAGAGTAGGCCGTGTACTTCGCTATGCGGACGGAGGGATATGGCGATGAGGATGCGAAGGTGAGCGGGATGCCCATGAACACCGCGAGGGCGGCGGCAAGTGAGAAGTTAAGCACGGCAGTAATAGAGATAACCGCTGAGGTCAAGCACAAGTTCAGTGCCTTCAGCACGGCGGACGCTGGTGCACTCCCAGGACGGTTTTGCTGAGGCAAGCGTGCGATTAGCAGAGGAAGTGCCGCAAATAACAGGAAGAGGATGGACGGATGAGCCTACGAACAGTCAGCCCGGAAGGAATAATGGGACGGTCCAACGCGACTCACCACCCTCCTCCTTACGGCCTCGAATAAAACGTAGCCAACGGCGTGTGTGCCGATCATGACTGTCACGGCGTCCAGGACGGGTCTGTCCCTGCGTATCCACTTCTCTGTTGATGGCGGCCGCGCCTTCTCGGATTTCTCGTTGTACAGCGAAGGCCCAGACGTGAGCAACCAGCCGGCATCGACCCATTCTCCGAGTCCAGAAAACAGCATCGCGGTGCCAACCAATATGACACTGGGCAGATACATGCCAATCTTCATGAATATCTCAGGCTGCACGAGGAGGAAGAAGAAAAACGAGGCGTGGAGGCGTTCCAGGAGGTTGTTCATCGTCCTCAGGGATGACTCGAGGATCTTGCCCATAGCGTAGAACCCGTGGGGCCCCGCCGCTGGTACGGCGAAAACGGTTATGGCGTCGATGCGGAACCTGCCAAGCAGTTAGACTAATTCCACTCAAGCTTTAGGCGACTTACTGGTGCAACAGGCCATGCACGCCGCTAGCCGCACCTCTGGCCTGGTAGTTCATGTGACGAGCGACGGTCTTGGCTCGCATGGCGTATTCCTGGACATCTCCGTTGCTACTGAGCCACTCTGGGACCCAAGATGGTACCACGCCAGGAGCGTTGGGTGTTTCCCTAGGGTCGATATGGTCGTACACCACCACCGGCACACCTCCAGTGTGTCGAGAGATCATTCCGACCGAGTTCATCAAGTCCTGGTTAGGAAG
Source organism: Ganoderma leucocontextum (assembly GCA_020736865.1). NCBI lineage: Eukaryota > Fungi > Basidiomycota > Agaricomycetes > Polyporales > Polyporaceae > Ganoderma > Ganoderma leucocontextum. Next base: position 1,766,507 of record JAHKGY010000003.1, on the reverse strand, counting down.
GCGTCCGTTCAGACCCTCTGCAGAAAGTCAAACGTATGCTCTTCGGGCAAGAGGAATTTCCTCACCAAAGAAGAGACCGAGGTGGGAGAAAGAATGGCCAGAGTAGTCAACGTTCAGTGCTGTCCACACTACCCCAGAGGACAACGTAAGCGGTTCCGCGTGCAGATCTACTCGCTTGTCAGCGCACACTTCATCCTTTACGGTGGTGTAGACCTACTTGCTTGTGGTAGGCCGTGGTAGGTTGTAATGAAAGCCTGCATGCCGTCCAGGTAACCGTCGCTAATGACGAAGACCAGATCCTTGGCCCACAAGGAGTACTCTGTGCCGCAACGTGAGGACTGTATCCCCGATGACGTGCGCACCCACTTACTCTTCAAATATCCAGCAAGCCCGAGGACAGTAGCAACCCCCCTCAGGTTGAGAGTTCCATCCTCCTCTCCGGTACTACTTAGCCAAGACGCACTGAGGAGTATGGCTTCTGTTCCTGAAGCGCGTGGCGACTCTAGTACTGCGTATGCATTGGTTCCGTTGATAGCCTTCGGTTAACCTGTTAGGACGTGCGGTGGCCTCACTATAGGCAGCGGACGTACCCCATCCACGGTGTCAAAGGAATATCGTTGTGTGCGCGCTGGTATTCCAAGCTTCTCGAATACTCCAACAGAGTAATCCGCAATCCTAAGCCCCAAAGTGAGAAACGTACCCTCTCAACCTTATAACAATCAAGTAACCGCACTCGTCGCTCGTGGCATTCCGGTCCCGTAGTCGCTCCAGGTCTTCAAGTATTCGGTCTGCTCGATGGACGTCATTCCAGTTCCAATATGTGTGGACCTTTTGGGGTTTTAGAACAAGGAAGAGAACGAGGGCAATATCCCAATATACGACACACCTGTGCAGGTTGTAGCCCGTTCTCATCTATGTATATTCGTTGCCCGAACTGCGAGGAAGGTATCGCGAGCATCCATAGGTATCCAACAATGAAGAGTACAAGTCTGACCAGTCACCTGGGAGGTTAACAACTCATCCGCGGCATGCGGATTTGGGCGAAGGATTACGAACCTGATGAACGGCAATCCTTTCCAAAGTCTCTTGGAGATTGCTTGTCTCCGCCGAATCCTGGCAGCATTGGGATCGTCTCCACCTCTTAGCCGTTGCCTGAGGGCCTCGATCGCACCCTGAACCTTTTGAATGATAGGTGGCATAGAAGCTAGGTGACTTTAGAAGCGCATGAGGCAAGGAGAGCGAAGCGGAGTGAGGTCAGAGTCCCGGATGGACACCGGTCATTGGCAGTCGTGAGCGCATTAGGCCTCCGCGTCTCCGGTCTGCTCGGAGCGCCTGTTAACGTGGTCCTGTACAGAGCTAACTTCGGGTGTTGCTGCAAGAGACGATTAAACCCAAGATCCAACTTAACACATGACGAAAGGCCAATCAAGCTAGCTGATTACGAGGTATTGAATTCGAAACTGCTTGTGTGTATTGCGACGAATCATACCTACATCCGAAGCCTTGGATTTCCAGGACAGACCCCGCCGCTTGGTGTGTGGTATATGTAAATAAGATGACTGTATAGATCTATGTAAAGTACAGAGTCCGATGCAAGGGCCGAAGTCAGCTGTTTATAAGGGAATGATGCTCGACAACGTAGAAGAGAGCGTGTCACCGTGGACCAACCACAGCAAGGTCAGAAAACGAGGATGCGTGCGTGGGCATTAGACTAGATATTCTGGCATACAGTGCAGTGGAACGTGATGTGATCCCGGAACAGTGCGGCTGTAGGAGGATCGTCAATGGGACATTAAGCACGGATGCGTTAAAGTGAGACGTACGCAGGACGAGCAGAGCAGCGAGGAAAGCAGCCACGATGATGTAAACCAGCGAATACTTCAACACCTGGATGGAAGAGATCATCAGTACCGAAGAACGGTGGCAAGTAGGGGATTAACGTACGATCCATCTCCGCTGGCGCTTTTGCTTCGTGGAGAACAGTGGCGGACGAATCTGCTTCGAGGGCCTCAACCAGACTACAAAGAAAGTCAACAACTGAAACAGAACGCCAGCAAGCTTCCAACTTACACATCATCGTGGAGTGGAGCTTGTCGACGAATGGGATGAACATGGGCGGCGTCATGATGATCAGGAGAAGGTGCGCAAGCAAGAAGTCGGACGTCCAGAGGGACATCTCGACGATCTTGACCACGAACTCACGGGCTGGCTGTGAGAACGCAGACGAACCGAGACCCCGGCCATACCACTTCCCGGACCACCAAGCCCTGTTGGTCTCCTCATGCTTCAACTCACGCGAAAGGAATACGGAGATGAGAATCTTCTGGATAGCGCGTTGAATGGCAATGATGGCGATGACACCAAGCACCGCATGCGACGCATCCCAGAGCTCGAGGAACCACTACAACACACGTCAGTACGTGGAAGAACGAAAGAGATGGATGAATACATACGAAGAACTCAAAGAAGGCGACGAGGCCGATCAAGCCAAGGAAATGCGCGAACGCCGCCATGAACGACGCGAACCTCGCCCAGCCGTCAAGCATGGGACCAAGGAACAGCGAGACGAAGAAGAGCGTCAAGAGGACTGCAGCGTTCCACACGACTGGACCGATGGCAATGACACCAATACGGATGAGCGCACTCGGATTCTGGTTGCCGTTCCTGTCGGGGAAAGACTTGACGAACATGTACGCGACGACGAACACCGTGGCCATGCATATCGGGAGGATGACCTCGGAGAAGATGACGCTCCGCCACTTAGCACGCGGGGCGTCGCCGGCCATCTTGTCGGACGGGTGGCCAAGCTTCTTCTTCTTGTAACCGGTGATCATCGTGCGCGACAGACGGCAGTAGCCATACCACGAGCTCGCCTTAGCACGCGCGTTGCCACGCGACATCCAACGGAGGAACTCGCGGTAGTCAATGATGAAGTCGGCGAACGAGAATTGGTGCGGGTTGAAGACAAAAGGCGCGATGCAGAGCGAGATTACCGAGACCCAGAAGTAGATGAGGAAGGGCGTCCAGATAGCCATGGTGGCGTAGAGGAGCAGAAGCAGGTTGCGCATACCCATGTAGATACTGGGCCCGGCGAAGCGAGAATAGAGGATAGTGAACGAGATGCGGGTCGTCGCGAAACCACGACCTGTCGCAATATACCGGGCACCACCGAACGTAAGGTTGCTCTGGATCGACTGCGAGTAGATTTGCGTCGAGAACACTTCGAAAATTGGTGAAAGGGACAAGAAGTGCTTCCCAAGACGAACAAGCGCCTTGCCAGTGCCGCGTTCAAGCAGTTCTGCGGAGTTTCGCGGTCAGCATCGGCGATGGTTACAACGTAAGCAGAAATACATACCTTGCATGAACAGTGGCAGGAAAGCGATGAAGAAGACCAAGAAGATAGAAATAATGCAATGCTTGATCCAATCGAACACTGGGATAAGGTTGTAGCAACCAGGCTGTCCACCAAGAACATTGCCCTGCGCGTCGACCTTGCAGATGGCCAGCTGCTTGTTGAGTGTACCAAGGTATAGGACTGCAGACAAGTCAATTACTCGAACGTCACCACGCGGGAGGAAAGCCACCACTTACGCGTAATCATGAATGTCTGAATCGAGTAAATGACGAGGATGTTGTTGACGTGGAAACCGGGGTGGCCGTAATAGAAGGTGAGGAAGCGGTCGATGGGCAGTTGCGTCCCAAGGTAGTAGTACTCGCGACTGAGCATTTGCTCACCCATACCCGTACCGAGCTTGGTCTGGAAGTTTAGGATGGTGCCGAAACCGAGATCACGACCCTTTCCGCACTGGTAGTACTCGGAGTGCTTGATGCGTCCACCGCGCGAGATGGCAGTCATACCGGCGAAGATATCCTCGTTCAGGTGGAGACCCTTCTGAGCCTTGGACACGCCGCCCCGCGTCGTCATGAAGCTCGCATTCAGGAAATCGGGGTGACCGTAGTGCAGTTTCCCACCAATCCAAGCGAGGACGCGAGGCGTGAGAGTACCGAACGTCTGCTCCTTTCCAGCGGCGATGTCACCAAGGATACCGATGTTCTCCGAGAAGATGTACTCGCGAGTACCGACGATGGCGACCGGGTACTTGTTGAACTCCTTGTGGCCCCACTGCGCGTACGGGCTCTGGCTCGAAACGTTGTACTGCTCGAACTCGCCAAGAACGTTCCGGATCTTGATACACTCCTCGAGATAGTTGTCCTGGTTGGCATCGATGAGCTGGAGGAACTCGCCGCGGTAGAAGATGATCGCATGGTTCTGGTTGTCTGACTTGCCGTCTCCGAGAATGGGGTTACCGGGCAGCTCGACACGGAACTTGGGCTTCCGCTTCCCAGTCTGCTCATCGATCTCGGAGTGTCCGTCGATGAGGGTCGAGAACAGGCGGGGGTCGCCGCCCTTTGGAGCGGGCTCTTCGTCTAGGTACGCGATCTGCAAGTCGGGATAGGCACGGAGCAAGAACTCGGCGTTCTCCAGTTCCTCCTTGTTGAACTTGGAGTAGCGCTGCATCGAGACCGTGAACTTGAACTTGCGGCGGGACATGCGCTCGAGCTCACGCTCAAGGCGATCCGTGTTGCCAGCAAAGCGCTGAACGATCTGGGGGTTCTCCACGCGGTAGAGGAGCTTGATGGCCTTGGAGTAGTTCATCATACCAGAGACGGTACGGTACAGCGTCTGTGCACGAAGGGAAGCCCAGATACGCGTACGCAGAGTATACTCGGGCGCGGCCGTCTTGAAACCGATGCAGTAGAAGGGAAGGTCGTCCGTCCGCTTATTGCCCGACTTCTCGTTAACGCTCTGCGTGCCGTCGAAGATGCCAGTCTCGGATTCCTCGGCGAGGATCTTGGTATCCTTAACGAAGTTGTCCCACTCAACAGGGTGCAGTTGTTTGAGATACTCCAGTAGCGTGACACGGGTGTTCTGGTCCTCTTCCCTGATAATCTCCCGGAGACTCAACAGGATCTTCTCAGAATAGTGCGGTACAAGGACAGTGAACGTGGGCATGGCATCAACAGGGAGAGGCTCCGGAAGGGCAGTCGTGAGAGACGAGGCAAAGAACGAAATACGACGCTCGGCCTCTCCACCAATGGGGAAGAACTGTGACTCGTTGCCGTTGTTGGCGGTAAAGAAGGGTGGTGCACGGAGGGTACGGCGGCCGTCAGGGCTGTCGACCTGGTGATAGAGGAGACGCTGGACGTGGTTGATGGAAAGGAGATGCTCGCGATACATGGAGATGATGACAGCGTTCCAGACTTGAGAGACCAGAACCTGCATTCGTGTGAGACCAGGGGACACGTCAACTCAAACCATGCGACATACCTTGGGCTTGTACTTGACCTCCATCTCCGAGGTAGCAAGGAGCTTAGCGTAGATCCGCTTCGGCATCCGAGTATAAACCTCCTTCCATGGCGTCCAGATGGACAGGCCGAGGTAGAACGAACGCGCAACGGAGAACACGACGATCCAGATGATGTACCACAAGTACGTGTCGAGGAAGAAGAGGATCAAGTCCATGATATACATGATCGCAAGAGCGAATGGCACCTGGTTGCTGCACAGCGCATTCCCAAAGTACTTGTCGTTGCAGCCCTGGACCTTAGTCCGCGCCATGACGGCGATCGGACTGGAGAAGGACGAGGTCAGGAAGAAGAACGACTCGGTGAACTTGCATCCAAAGATGAGGAGCCAAATCGAGAGCGAGGCCATGCGCGCCGGGCGAGTGAGCGTGGGGTACGACGCCGTGAAGGTCTGGGAAGCCATGTACTTGCGCGACTTGCCTGCGACACGATCACCGAACAGCCTACCCGACGGGATAATACTGAACGCGACCGTCGTCACGACTGAGATGAAAAACTGCGTGATAGCGATGATAAGCGGGATGTTGCCCTGGCCCGTGCGGCCATCGACGAGGGCGATGTAGAACGTGGGACCACCGGTGAGTGCGAGGAGGATGAGCAGGAACACAAGGCGGGCAGTGAGGTGACTGGCGTTGTGCCAAGAGGTGGGGATGTACGAAAACTCCGCAATAGTAGCCGCAATCATGATCGTCGTCGAGACCGCACCTCCAAGAGCAGTGGCCGACCAGGTCATGGCCGCAGAGGGGAATTGCGTGTTCTTCGGCGCATATACTTTAGGAGAGTTGTAGGCGGTGTAGAACCAGAAGAACCCGACATGAATAATCCAGATACGGTTGAAGTTCACGAGCAGGTGGGCCGAGGAACGCTTCTCGAAGTACGTCTTGAAGAAGACGCGGTTCCATGAAATGCGACCGAACTTCGTGAACCGTTGTGCCGGTGGAACGTCGATCAATCGAGTCTGGAAGCAATGCTTAGACACACAAGTTGCGCACTGGAAAGATCAGAAAAACTTACGTTATCCTGGAGGACAATCTTCGCGATACCCTCCGGGTACCAGAACAGCTGGTTGATGTCGTCGTAACCAATGATCTGGTCGTGGTCCTTTTCCCTACGGACGAACTTGCCATCGACGACCTCATAGCCCTGATCCCTCATGAAACGGTAGAGCGGCTTGACGACGGTCTCAAGGTACAGACCCTCCGGAACCGGGTCTACCCGGTTCTGGCACTCGGGACTCCGGTAGTAGTCATCGGCGCACTTGAAGATGAAGCACAAGCACTCTGGCGTGAACCGGACGTTGCCCGCCTCACCCCAGCAGAGGAGGTACAGGGCGACCTGCCGGAGACGATCATATTGGCTCATGTTGTTCATGGCGTTCCGCCAGCGGTTGAGGGCGCTATCCAGCGACTTGCTCCCGGCGGTCTGTGGTTTGCCCTTGACGCTACGGAGGCGCTGCAGACCGGGGTTCTGCACCTGACCGACGGCATCATCGAGGTTGAGCTGTGCGGCGAAATACCACTTTCGGTAGTTCGCGTGTTGGCCACCAATGTAGTCGGCGTGCACCGTGAGGAGGGCTTGATTCGGCGTCATGCGGGACGCCCTTGAATCAAGGAGGGTCATCAAAAAGTCGAACTGTCGGCGGAGTTCAGGAATCACGTTTCACAGATGCTCCAGCAGGGTGGAAACGGGATTGGGGGATTGACAGCACAGCGAGAGGGGGTGGGAGCGAATGTGAAGAGACGTACCATGTTACGCATCGAGTCCTTCTGGAAGCCGAACTTTTGCGCGAGGTCGAGGAAGATATCCTCGATTTCCTCTGTCGACATGGGTATCTGGCGTTCCGCAGACCATGCCGGGAAGGGCTCGTGTGAGCCCGGGATGTCCGCAAACGGGTTGTTGGGAGCGATGCTTGTCCCGCCGCTCATGTGCGACTCGACCGACGCACTGTAGTGACGGTTGTAGTCGGGGAAGCCTGCCTCGTCGCCGGCTGTCGGTGGGGGAGTGTACGTCAGTATCGGTACAGTCTCATTGGGTTCGGTAGAAGTCCGGGCGGGCATGTAGCCACTGTGGCTACGGTTGCCATCTGGGTGAGGGAGGACGGCGACGGAGTCCGTCGATGAGGTGTCGTGAATAGCCGCGTAGGGCGAGGGCATGGCAAGTGGACGAAATGTCAGCGCCGCCTTCCCTTGCTCTATATACTGCGCACAGCCAAGCTGCGCTGGCGAGTAACAGGGTGGGCTTGTCCATCGTAAATGATGGCGCAATCTTGGGCGGCCGCATGGCCGAGCATGGCGACCCCACAGCTTACGAGAGTAAGATTGAATGAAGAAAACTCACACTGGGGAGTGTAGGTGCCATCGTAGTAGCCTGATGGAGCGAGGGGTACGCTGCTTGCGTTGCGGCTGGTGTAGGATTCTGCGTCGGAGTCGGGGTACTGACGGGTGTATTGGGGTTGATTTGCAAAGGGATTCAGCTGGTTGTAGCCGGGTTGCGCAGCCATGGAAGGAAGAGGGATGCGTCAAGATTGGCGCAGGAGAAGGTAGAGAGGACGTGAGGGGACAAAGGAGTGAAACGACCGACAACAGCTTGTGTTGGGTCTGGGTGGTTGAGGAGGAGCGAGCGAGCGGCGGCCCAAGCTGAGACCGGCTCCTTGTTTGTCCGTGGGAAGCCTGTTGCCGCCACTTCCAGAATAGGCATCCCCACGCTCATCAGACATCAAGACAGTTCCTTGCAAACAGTAAGTAAGCTGAAGGAACACTCCAACATAAACATCACCGTGGTCCGCCCGATGCTCCGTTGCTAAGTGGATGCTGCCATCGCTCTCAGGACGAGCACAGGCTACTGTCAAGCCGGGGTCTTAGGACCGCGTCGAAAGCTGTGTCGGCGGGGTTATTTCCGCCGAGTCCAATTGATCAACGAAAGGTTCCGGACAACCACCAGTCTCTCTGGGATTGATGAACGTTTGAAGTTAAACGTTGAACGCCAGACGTCGGACGCTTGGCGTACCGAAGGTATCGGTCAAACTGTCGGTCATCGATTTATCGTCCATCCCACGGCGCAGTGAATATTAGTTTTGAGGCAATTTCGGTTATAATAATCAAGACGAGCGCATATACCGGACTCGGTACATGCTCGAGTTCTTTTCGTGAGCTGGCACTAGTACTTAGTACTTAGGTTCGTACCAAATCCCTCGCACGTGAACGTGCTGTGAACGTCCACGCGTACGGTGCCGGACGGTCTTGGAATGAGACTAAGCAGCTGGCACTCAAGACTAACACTCCAAGCCAGGTGTCAAATGCAACACCGATAACCTGGCCGAAGTTCGACACTGGCGTCGAAGGGCGTGCAATATAATAGACAATAACGACAATAAGATGCATAGTACAAGTAGATTACACGTGGCGTTGATGTTCCAAGTGGTCAGCAATAGGGTATCACAATGCAGAGTGTAAGTAGCCTGGTCCGGTATCAGTCTGGTACGATCTCTACGTGCTCGACTGACGGGTCAGCGCGTTGCGCTGACCGAAGAATTCAGAGGGAGCTTGCCCGATCAAGCACCTTCATATGGCTTCCTGAACCATCGTGACGATGACAGTGACGCTGTAAACAACATGAGTAAATTGTGCCTGAAAAGACCTTGCGCGACCGAACTTACTCGTCCGTTTTCTACAGTTGGCAACCGGTTGGTCAAGACATTGTGAACTATTACAACATCGCACTCACCCCGCCTCGGAAATACATGCCCTCACGAGCAGCGGCTCGCTCGAAAGGACTGACCCTCTTTGTGTTAGCCATACAAATTCGTGCATAATCCACAATTCGTTCAGCCATGGCCTGGACCTCCTGGTCTTCAGCACTTCCTTCTATTTCTGTCTCACCCGAGGGGGTGAGGGTCCGTCTATTGAATTGAAATTGTCTGGCCACGAGGGAGCAAATGGCCACCATCTCCGAGGGAAAGACGTTATCCGACAGCCCGTCAGTCTGTGAAGGGCGATTGACCGATTAGCAGAGAGATCGATAGACCCACTAACAAAACAATTGCGGTGGGCTACATACATATACAATGATCAAGTCACCGTGCCGTAACTTGAGCTCGCACAATTCTGCATCGCTCGGATGATCGACGACCGCTCGGGAGAAGCGTTTTTGGGCGGTAGGCAACTTCGAAAGTTGTCTATCATATGGGCAAATCTCGTCAAAGCAGCGTCAAGCACCGTGCACGAGTACGTACTTTGGACAATTGAAGAAATGCGTCTGGGCACGCTGCTGGTAGATCACTTGCGACCCGCGGATTATGAGAAACCCACTATCGCCTAGACTGGCACCAACACCCAGATTCAGTCCAGGCCGGTTATGTGGGGAAACAGCGGATAAGTAAACTTACTTTGCTGCGCGTAGCATCCCCGTTGACGCGTTGAGCGTGAGTATGCATGCGGTACTTGAGCCTGAGTTTACCAATATCCTCAGTCACGTCACCGCGGACAGCCAGACTGTTTGTCATGCTCACCGGCTAGGACGATCCGTTCCCTCAGCACGCCTCCATAGGCGGACTCCAAGCACTCTAGCGGAGATAGCTCCCACCCTTCAACCTGCTCGCGCTCTTCGTATTCCTGCATTGGGTCGACCTCTGGCTCGCCGGGCCACGCGACCTTGGAATACCGTTGGGCATGGAACATGAGAGCCTGTGAGAATAATGACGGATCGATGCCCGACTCTGTCCAGCCTCCCACTCCGTCCGCGACGCCCAGTGAGATGCCCTGCAGCGGAGGATCCGCGTGCAGCCACACACACAAGGCGCGTCGAGTCTACGTCAGAAGGAGATGATCGGCAGAAGAGAGCCCTAAACGGCACTCACGGACTTGTCACGCATCTGTGCACGCACCCCGGCTCGCATTCAATGCACGGTCGCTTCGCAGCATTCGCTAAACACACTCACATCCTGGATGTAGAAGAAGTCCTCGCCGATGTGTTTCCCGGCTGCAGCGTTCGGCCGCGATAAGGACGCGTCTCGCCACTTGCCTACAGGGCTGTCGGGGGAAAACGGAGTGGACTTGACGCGCGGACCGCGCGGGTCATGCGGTTTGCCCGCCCAGCTCGCTCCGACGTGGAAGCGGTACGGCCTAGGGAGCGACGAGCTCGAGGAGGGTGGAGACGGGGAGTAGTAGCGGGCGTGTGTGGGACCTAGGCGGCATTTTGAGGATGTCCGGGTTGACGTACGGGCTAATGAGTGCTTGGCAACAAGGGACAAAGTCATCGACACGGGTACGAGCGTGCAGAAACGGTGGCTGTTCAGAAGGTGGATGTGATGGCCGCGGGGAGGACGGGAGAAAGGCCAAGGTCGGGAAGGTCGAGGTGGAGCGACGTCGATGAGCGACAAGAAAAGCGCCTGGTCCCACAACGCGTATCCGATACGTGTGAGCGACCGCGTCAAACCTTCACTGCCCAGGCGACTCCTTCTCCTACCTGGCCATTCTGAGAGGTTGATATGCATTGCCATCGTGTTCATGCCCGTGTAGACAACTTGCCAGACCGCTGTCGCAGTGGGATGTGGTGGTCGAGGGCTCGTTAATGCGCTGTGACGTTGGCGGCATCGTTTGTACCTTATCCCGCTCGACAAGCTTACGCTCAACGTCATAGGTCATAACATACCGAAGTTGGATCCCTAATCTAACACCTGTACCAGAGACGGCGAAAGGAGGTTTCAGTACAAATAGTATTTTCCAACGTTTGGAGACTGGACGATCAAAGCCTGGAAGAATACTCTCAGTGCTCAGCCCTGCAGTGATCGTCGAGGAAGTCTATGGTTTATGGGCGGACGTGGTGCGATTGGATACACTTCTTTCGTGTTAGCTTGCCACCAAGCACTCATGAGTAATATCTGCCTCATCACGGAGTATACATTGCTGCACGCAAATATCAATTCGATACAACGGCCATCAACAAACAAACAACTTCTACAATGTGGGGATGCGTACTCGTAGCAGGGTTACAGACAATGGCTACTCCGGAGTGATGTGATGAGCTTTGTACTGGAACAATGGCGGTGCAGGACGTATGTAGGGAAACAGATGGGTTGCTAGAACGTAATAAGTGTCGTGAAAGCGTAAAATTACAAGTCGTCGTCCTCTTCTGGCAGCGGCACAGACTCAGCCTGTATAACGCCATGCGATCAATGCCAATTTCTATCGCTTTCAAGATCGTACTCACCTGCGCGAGCTCGCGCTGGTACTGCTCCATGAGCGCAGCATCAACCTGGACCTCCGCGGGAGCAAGGGCGGGCGCAGCGACAAACTCGAGGGACGGGTTGCTACAAAGGCGAAGAACGATAAGAACACTATGAAACAAACTTCAATGCGAGATACGGACCCAACAAGCTTCCTCGCGAGCCAGAGGAATGGCTTCTCAAAGTTGTAGTTCGATTTGGCAGAGATCTCGAAGTACTGAATGTTTTTCTTGCGGTGGAAGGTGACGCTACCGGTCTTGACTTTCCGCTCCTGCAGCACAAAGGGACAGATAAGGCAATTACGATTAGTACCCACAGACGGGGCACATGGCTGCGATTTAGATGCGCACCTTCACGTCGACCTTGTTTCCGCAGAGGACGATGGGGATATTCTCGCAAACACGCTCGAGATCGCGGTGCCAGTTGGGGACGTTCTTGTAGGTGATACGAGAGGTGACGTCGAACATGATGATACCGCACTGGCCCTGGATGTAGTAGCCGTCACGGAGACCACCAAATTTCTCCTGGCCCGCAGTGTCCCAAACGTTGAAGCAGATCGTGCCGAAGTTGGTGGAGAAGGAGAGAGGATGGACCTCGACACCAAGAGTGGCTGGACGACAGTGGCGCAATCAATCCAAAGACTCACAGCGTGGAACACGATGATGCGGCTCACCGATGTACTTCTTCTCGAATTCGCCCGTCAAGTGGCGCTGTAAAGGGATAGTCGATCAGCACACGATCGAAGGCGCACAGAGCGCGAATATTAGGGCGATATACCTTGACGAACGTAGTTTTACCCGTTCCACCATCGCCGACTGTATCCAATCACGTCGTATCGCGTTTCATGGATAGGAAGACGCAAGTTGGGAGGTGGAAGACGCGAGAATGGGCCAGTGGCACAGACATCGATCAAGATGTAAAAGTGGAAGGCAAAGTTTTCGTTCAGCGAGTTGGACATTGGAGGAGGGTACACAAAACACGCACCAAGGACGAGCTTGAAGGTGGGGATAGTAGTCTGCTCAGTCATCTGGGGAATCTAGCAGATGGAGATGGTGGTGGATGAAAGGAGAAGGGGGAACTAGCCGACTTGCTCCAGAGAGGCGCAAACGAGAAAGACTTGCAAAGATAAAGTTACGTAATCCAGCATTAGATAATCACGATCATCTTCGCTCGATCTCCATGGATCTTCCGCCTACGAGTACTTCAGTTTGGCTTGCATTTGCGCATCGAACAGGCTTGCGAGATCTCGTAGGGTGAAGAGTACGCTCGCAGGAGTAACTGGGCAGTGGAAAGGTGACTGCAATGATGTAAATGACTCACTGACTCAGAATGACCTGTACATACTTCGACCAACTTTATAGGGGCGTAACTTCAGCTGGGCTGAAGTTGGAGGATGCTCTCACATTCAACACGTAGCAAACACAAGGGAAGACGTGGTTATGGAGAAGAAGAAAAGATAGATATGAGGTTTGAAACGTTTTCCCCTGAGAGTAACTCAGTTAAGGAAGAGAACCCAGTATCGTTATGTAAGTACGCGGACGAACTGGACGAGTTACAGTACATTTAGATAGAAAAATCGTCTGAACACATCGAAGACGTGGTATTCACTAAAAGCTGTTAGTCTGAGGGGATGACTGCGACCTTGGCATGAGACGTCCGGCATGACTGCGGCACTGCGCGGTCTGGCCCTCATGTATGCGAAGGTCGTACCATGAACACCGAGGAGCCGGCGAGGTGGATATAATACGGGGAAGTGTTTCGCATATGCTACGAGCCTCGGGGATGCAAGGTCGGTGCGCTGGGTTCTAGACGACCGTGAGCGGGTGCCGAAAGTACACATGCAATATGGCAGCTGAGTTGGGTTGCGATCGATCCACCGCCACGGATGTCGCCAAAATCGGTCTGGGAGATAGCACAGAGCCACATCTCGATTCTCGAACCCAAAGGGAAGAAACGGGTACAGTGACTAACATCGTGCAATACTTCTATTCTATTCCGTGATCAGCGGAAGCACAGTACTGTGTGGCCAAAGACTTACAAAGGGGGGGTGCACATTGGGCCCACATGAAATGCAAAATTGCAATTGCGTCACCTGGGATGCGTGGGAGGCTGCAACAAGGCGGGCGATATCGTCTAGACTGGTAGAACCGCGGAATCGAAACGACGGAAGGCGACGCGTACGGGCCGCCGTTTTCGATGATCCGCCATATGATAATGCATGTGCGGCCGTTGAATGCCCCGGTGCGAGGTAGTCAGGGCAGCTGAGGATGCCATTGAAGGTGGACATGACGGAACTGGGTGTATTCGAGCTTGAGTGGGAGGCATCGGACCTCATGGTGGATCATGTACTGGAAGTGCTCTAGTGACTGTGGGGACGGGACGGTGGCAATCTCGGCTTGGAGGACCTGCGGTTCGGCAGAGAGAACGCGCAGGCGGCAGATTTGTCACGCTCACCTCACAAGATCCCATACAAAGGTCGTATGGCGTCCCTCTGGCCTCAGCCCTCCTCCGCCCTCCCGTCCGCTCCAGACCGAGGTCGCTGCAGCTCCCTAGCACCAGTCTTTCGCGTCTTGACGCATCTGGTGATTCCCCGCCTTCGTTGCACTCGTACAAGGTGAAATCATGGCCTCGGAGAAGCCCGAACATGACGCGACTCCCTCCCCGCCTTCTTCGGACGTCAAGACGGGCGAGCAGCTCGCAAAATCCACAGCACACTGGAAGCTCAACGAGGAACATGTTCTGCCCAAGAACCGGATGAGTCTCGTTTTCACCGGCTTGATGGCCTGTGTCTTCCTCGCAGCTTTAGATCAGGTATGCATCGCTCCCAGGCCCGCTACGGCGCGATCGCTATTCTTGGCAAGATCCCAACCGCTGACATCATACCACAGACAATCGTCGCCACTGCTCTGCCAACCATCGTCGCGAAACTCGGCGGTGGCAATGACTACAGTTGGGTTGGGAGGTATGTCTGTTCATCCAGCCTACCATTCCATTCTTTGCCTCATATGTGTATCATTCATCTAGCGCGTATCTCCTCGCCTCGTCCGCAATGTCCCCCATGTACGGCAAATTATCTGATGTAATTGGTGCGTTGGATGGACTTTCGTCGAGGCGCCTATGGACCTGTGTTCACACCGAACCTAGGACGGAAGCCCGTTCTCTTCGCCTCGATTGCGGTTTTCCTGGTGAGTGTGCTCCGACAATATGTGTTCGCAGGCTCATGCTGCTTGGTTAGCTTGGTTCCGCATTATGTGGTGCAGCCCAAAACATGACATGGTTGGTTGTTGCTCGTGCGGTCCAAGGCATGGGCGGTGGCGGGATCATTCAGCTGGTGCAGATCACCATTTCGGATATCGTGTCATTGCAAGAGTACGTTTCGCGCGTATACTCAGCGTTGTTCCGCAGTCACTTATTCACAACAGGCGGGGCAAGTACGGAGGCTATATCGGCGCCACGTGGGGTATTGCTAGGTCGGTTATTCTACAGTTTGTCCCATGGCTTAGGGCTGACGATATCGTGCAGTGTCATAGGACCTCTGCTTGGTGGTGTACGCGCGTTCATGCGTCAGCTATTTCCCATGACTAACTCGACCCTGCACAGGTTTTCACAGACCACATCTCTTGGCGATGGTACGACTCACGCCTTCTTCGTGTCACGTTGTGCTAATACATCCTTGTGCTCTGTGACAGGTGTTTCTTCATCAACTTGTAAGAACCTTCCAACTGCCGCCCGAACATCGGGTCCGCTGACATCTCGTACCTTATGCAGACCCACCGGCGGCGTCGGATTCCTTTTGCTGTTCTTGTTTTTGAACCTTAACCCTCACCAAGGTCGAAGTTTCAGGGAACACCTCAGCGATTTCGACTTCGCGGGATTGCTTATTATCATTGCTGGCGTTGTGCTTATATTGCTAGGATTCAACTTCAGTGAAACTAGTTGTATGTCGATCTCATGCTCAAACGACAAGGTGGCCCACTGACTGTTCTTTTCTGTGAAGGGTCTACCCCGCAGACTATCGCCCCTCTCGTTATCGGGGTCGTCCTGTTGATTGTCGCATCATTGAACGAACTATACACGAATCGTTCGCCCATTATTCCGCCCCGACTCTTCAAGGTTCGTTTGCACATAAGTCTCTGCAATTTCTCTCACGATTAACTTCCCTTTCATAGACGCGTACAACAGCACTCCTCTTGATCACCGTTTTCTTCCATGCGTTCGGCTTCTTCGCCGGCTCGTATTACCTACCGGTGTACTTCCAAGTGCTCGGTTCTTCCGCCACCGGCGCCGGCGTGCGGTAAGTTCCCTTACCTCCTGCTGGTCTTCAGGCATTCTTACAAAGACATATAGGATGTTGCCATTCTCTCTTTCTGGGGCCTTGATGTCCATTGTTTCTGGCCAGATCATTTCCCGCACGGGAAGGTGGCGGCCTGTCATGTGGGCGGCCTGGGCTATCATGACTCTCGGATGGGGCCTCATGATAACGCTCGACGACACCTCCAATACGTGAGCGTTTGCGATCTAACCGCCAATTTTCTTGCTCATCTCTCCTGCGGTAGTGCCGAGCGGGTCTTGTACCCCTTTGTTACCGCGATAGGCGTTGGTTGCTTGTTCCAGGTAAGTTCGCACTTTCTGGAGATTGCTACGGACATTTTCACTGAATCGCGGGCTTTCATGCAGACACCCCTCATTGCTTTGCAAGCTGCGATGCCGTTGAAAGACATGGCCACAAGTACCGCTGCCTTCGTCCTGATCAGGACACTCGGCGGCACCGTTGGTATCTCCGTCGGACAAGCTATCATTTCTAGCGTATGTTTGCGGTTGTTTTCGGACCGTCGAGCTTTTTAACACTGCTCCTGCAGGAATTGCGCCAACGTATCGCCAAGATTCCCGGTCTCACGATCGATACGTCCCCGTCGGCCCTGACGCAGCTTGTTAAACAGATCCCGCGCATCGCGGTACGTGCATTCGCTGCGGTGGTAGTCTTTGTGAAATCATTAACGGCCCTGTGTTTGTAACCGCCCAGGACACCACTGAGCGAGTCGCTTTGACCCACGCGTACACGCGAGCAATCAGCACCATCTGGATCGTCAACTGCCCTATGATGGGCGTGGGCCTCGTCCTCAGTGCGCACATTCATTCGTCTCCATTTATCATGGGTTTTCCGACGATCGCTAATACATCTTTCACAGCGCTATTCCTCCGTGCGTACACGCTCAAACGTGTGGTGCGCAAGGCTGGGGAGGGACCAGAAAGCCATGCTGCGGACATTGAGGCACCGACACCGGCAGAGCCAGCCTCTGATTCGAGCGTCCCTGCAATCGCCGTCGAGCCGATTTCTCGTAACGATACCGCGGAGGAGATCACCATCCGTGGCTTGGACGAGAAGGAAGATGAAAAGAAGTCGAACGGCGGCTCCGACAACTAACCCGCCGGTGTGTGACCGCACGAGAGGATCTGGTTTGAGGTTGAGGTAGAGCTGGGATAGATCACAACAAACCGCAGTTTACACACAACCCCCGCATCCCCATTATATCATAGACAACATAGACGTTCATGGACGATTCCCAGCTACGGACGACCCTACTTCGTCCCTCTCGTGATGTTTGACAATGTAACAGTGCTGTCACCATCTCCCGCCTTGTCCGCCGTAGTAGTACCCTGCAGATGCCTTTCAGTTAGTTTGGATCGGCCCTCGTCATGTGTACCAATATGTCTTGCATTGCATACCTCACCTTATTCATATAATTGGAGTAGCGTTTGACAATTTGGGCTTCTCCGCGATATCTAGCGTGCGCTTTTTTGGTGATATTGGATGGTTATTCACAGACGATGGTCACACTTCCAGATGTGTACGACACTGACGTGCGGGGCACCACGGACGAAACACGGCACCCCGGGGCGCCCGAGGCGTCGCAATTTGACGGAGTCGCACTGCGCAAAGGCTCCGTGAATCGTCCAAGTGCTCCCGCGACCACAACGATCGGCAATACCGCGCACAAAATCGGTCTGACCGCGACAGATCTCATCGAGACTTCACCACACATGGGGCCGGGGTGGCGGTTCGGTGGGTAAGCGACGTGTTTCTGTGTGTTTGCTGTGAGAAGATGGACCTGCGAAGACGGTAACCGTGACCCTCTCGTATACATAATGGCTTCTATGATCCATGGGATCCTCAAACTCCAGCGGTGATGCTTTGATTGAGAAATCTGCTGCGAGTGCAAGTGCACATCCCGCGTTGGCTTTCAATTGATTTAATTCGCCGACAGAAACGCTGGAGAGTGGATGGTGCTCGCTCTGCTGTGGAGTAACAGGATCGGGGCCGACACTGGATCTGGAGGCAGGCAGTAAGTACGCCGCTTTGCATGACCACGCCGCAATGTGGCTGACCGCGATGCGGGGCTAGCCGGGATGCTGTGGTTAATTAAGAGGTCTGCTGAGCGCTTTGTTGGCGCTAAACTGGCAGGCGGTGATGCCTCGGAATCCAACCACGCACCAATCCACAATATTAATGTCGATGCTAGCGGGATGTTCGCGATGGCGAGGTCGGAGGAACCTCTGCGAGTGGGCAGACCAAGCTTATCGGTGATGCTTAGGACAGGAGTGATTCCATTCAAATTTCAGCTACGGGGACGTCGCTGCTCTTCACTGCGCGACGTTCGCGTTCAGGAAACTACCTCGGAGCGGAGCTGCTGACATCACCGGGAATAGGAGCGGGGGGTCGACAGCCCGGCCATGTGGTAGGAGCGAGCGGAGCTTGGAGCGAGTCGCGAGGCAGGGGTAGGAAGAGTGCCTAGAGAAGGCGAGGAAGCCGGCGGAAGGAGAAGCGAGAAGGAGAGTTCGGATGACCCCTGCTCGGAGCGTATCGACTTCCCAGACATCGCGAACGCGGGCGATGTCCGGATAGGCGTCGCAGGACCGGGCAGCCCTGCTGGCAGCGCCAACCGAGCAGGGGGAAGAGGTGTAGAATGTCCGCTACTCGGGACGGAGGCTTGCGCTGGCGCGCGGCGCTTGGGGGGTCGAGGCCGGAATCAGAGGCTACGTTGCATATGCCACCCTCCCGGGGAGGGACGATCTAGAGGTCGTTTATAGAACACGGAAAACGCTGATGGAGGACATCCAGGCGACTGTGGAATATTGCCGCGGTGGATGGGAGTTGTTGTTACTGGAGTGAGGGGCTTACCGCAGGCTTAACCGCATCGAGTTTGACAGACCGTTGAGAGGTGAATCAGGAGACAGGGCTGTGCCCTTCTCGCGGCGGAGTGCAAGGACAGCGGTGTATACGGGTTTATTCTTCGGGGCTGGGCGAGGCCGGTGGCTATAGAATGCACCATGGCGATTGTGTTTGTCGAGAGCTGAGAGGGCGAGGGAAGGGTGATTGCCGCGGGGGCCAGCTGTGACTGGCGATTGCTGAAGAGGGTGTTCAGGTCAGAAGCGGCGGTCGCCTCCCACACTCTCTTCTCCTCTCCCACCTTCCCTCTCCTCGCCAGCGACCATCCCATCTCTCTACCACAGACTCCTACAATGCCTGCCGAACACGCTCCCCCTGTCCTACACGACGTTTCCCAGCCAGACCCTCAGCACTCGCAGGTCAAGCTCTGCTTTGTTTGCCGGTGTCCCCTCGCCGCCGAACCAGCCAGCGCGCCCTTCTCTCTTCACGGACATGACACCAATGACGCTACAATTGTTGACCCCAGCCCAGTATGCGCCTCGTGTCGCTCTCGTCTCGCCCCTCCCCCCCGGGAAGGTCTGTTTGCCGAAGTGGAGAGGGAACTCCTCCGTCGCGCGGCATCGTTGCAGCCTGCAGGCAATGAGGCTCAACAGCAGGTCCACGAGCTTACCCAACTCGCGATCCCGCCGAGCCCCCCGGCCATTGAACCTTGTCAGTCACAACAGGATATATCCATGGATGTCCACGTCGCTCCACCACGCGCCTTGTCGCCAGCCGCTGCGCCTGTGGTCGAGCCCTTGACGAGCACATCGTCTGCGTCTGGCTCTGGTCTCGTCCAGTCCCCGCGCCTCCCTCATTCAACTATCCCTTCTCCCGTTCTGACCCGTCCGACCCTTGCGCCGATCGACACCGCCGCTCTTCCCGCCTCCGCTTCCCAAGCACTGTCCGGACGACGCACTGAGCTACCCCCCGTCTCACACTCATCGGGCTACCGACAACGTTCCTATGCAGCATCATCTTCCACCCCAGACCCTCTTTTGGATATCACCCGCCTCCGGGTCCGTTCCCAAGGCCATCATTGTCTCTACCCTGGCGCCACTTTCCAAGGGACACAGAAGAGCGGCAGGAATAGCTACGACGTCAACGTCACTATCGTGGTGCGTGGCGTGGTTCAGTTTGTGGTTATATTTGCGGAGGTGCTTGAACGGTATCCCCTCGACAGGACGTCGACTTCTCCTCATCGCACTTGTGCGGATACCTTCGAATCCGTGGGCTGACGGACGACTGGCCGGAGCTCACAACGTACTTTGACGCCGAGATCATTGGCAGCCGATATGGCTTCCTGACGCGCAATTGGGGAGCGAATGAGCAGGAGGACATGGTGCATTGGGCACGATTCCCCGCCTTCCGACATGTAAAGAACGAGCTCAAGAAGCCACATCTGACGATGCAGGATGCCCTCAACCGGGGCGCGGTGTTCATGCGTTGGAAGGAGAAGTTCCTCGTTCCTGACCATCGGGTTCAAGACATCAACGGCGCGAGCTTTGCAGGTGGGTATCACCATGCCAATCTGTCTTCTCCATATCCACATCGGCCTCCGTCCCATTCCCTTGATACCATCATCCTCCTGGAAGCGTCATCGGGATTGCAGATTAACGCATGTTTGTGCGCGTTTCACAGGCTTCTACTACGTTTGCGTAGACTTCAACCCTCAACAGTCTGGCGCAGTGCAGCTGCCTTCTCCTGTGGAGGAGAATGTTGAGATGGCGACGCCACCCACGACCCATACGACCAAGCCTGAGACGCCATCCAGGTCTCGTCGTATCTCCGTGACGCGGGGTGCACGCAGAACAGGCCGGTCTACTTCGCGGGGCTTCCCGTCCAACGTGGCGACGATGAGTGGGTTCTACTTCCACCAGAATTCTGAACCGTGAGTGTGACTTCCCAGAGATGGCCGTATATTCAATACTGACGAATTTCCATGCAGGTACCAGCAGCTGTCTCTTGTGCATGTACCCGAGCACACGAGCTCGTGCTTCGAGTTCCGATGATTAATTACCTTCCGTTCATCGTGACGATGCGCGCCCTGCTCGGCGGGCATTGTTAAAACCTGCCCCGAGCGTCGCGCGAGTTCGCCCATTCACCTGGGCCGGGGCACCCTCCACTCTCTATCTAATACTCTACCTGTGTCGCCACCATGGAGCCTTTCCGTGTTGACTGGCGCCGTGTGTGCTACCTTTACTCGCCTGTGCACTGACTGATGTCTCCCTGGACAACCTGTTCTCGCTCACCGTCTCTGTGGTTGCGGCGCTAACGACACCTCCATCCATACCAGTTGCATTACACGTTCTCTTGTACGATCTCGTTAAATAGTTTGATCCCTGTCGGTAGTTTCTTCCATAGTTGTTGTATGACCCTGCAATGCGATCTCTCTGTCTCTGGATCCAATGATGGCCATGTGCTCGACGGTCTGGCCAGTGGTGAACAGTGTGGAGGCAGCTGAGGATGGGCCGGATGGAAGCGGCTCGGGGAGTGCCGAGAGCGGAAAGCTGGTTCCTGGTCGCAGGTCTGAGCTCTCTCCGCCCTCAAGCTCAGGCTACCAGCCCCGGCCGACGTCCTCTTCCTCCGCCCCCATCCTCTCCTTCCGCCCCTCCCCTCCACGCACCCCGACGCCCTCGGCCATGTCCTCCCACAACTCCTCCTCGTCCAACAACGTGGTCGGCGCACACTATCGTGTCGGGAAGAAGATCGGCGAGGGCTCGTTCGGGGTCATCTTTGAAGGTCTGTCTCCGCACGAACCCTCTTCCTGCGCCCCGCAGTGTCATGTACGCCAATGCGACGTGACCCGCGGCGACAGCGAGGCACGAGGCTGATCGCGTTTGTGGCTTGCGTATGTAGGCACAAATCTGCTCAACTCACAGACCGTCGCCATCAAATTCGTATGTGTCCATTCATCTCCCGCTGTGGTGCCCTTCTCGGGCCCGGGGTCGATCCGCAGTGCTAACGGACGTCTGTTCATTTCCATTCGGCCATTGCGCGCACATTGCTCCTGCTATCGCCGCCCCTCCGACCACCTAACTTCGCCGCTGGCTCGTGTAGGAGCCGAGGAAAGCAGAGGCACCCCAGTTGCGCGATGAGTGTCGCTCATACCGTATCCTCGCTGGCTGTCGTGCGTATTCTCCATCCTTTCGGCCTGCGCTTTGCTTCGCTGGTGCTCATGGGACGCCTTTCTCTGTCGCACGTGTCCACACTCTGCAGCCGGTATCCCGCAGATATACCACTTCGGTCAGGAAGGCCTCCACAACATCCTCGTCATCGATCTCCTGGGCCCGAGCTTAGAGGACTTGTTTGATATGTGTGGGAGGAAGTTTTCGATCAAGACGGTGTGCATGGCGGCTAGGCAGATGGTGAGTGCTACTCCAATGTTTCTCTTTTCCACCGGAACACATATATGCGGGCTGCGCAATGCTAACTCCGGCGATGCGTCCTTCATCTGCGCCCGACATGGCCTTGTAGCTCACCCGCGTGCAAACGGTCCACGACAAGAACCTCATCTACCGCGACATCAAGCCCGACAACTTTCTGATCGGCCGTCCGGGTACGAAGAACGCGAATGGTGAGTCCAGCGGCCCGCGGACCGACGACGCTCTAGTGATTGATCCGCTGTGCCCGTCAGTGATTCACGTCGTTGACTTTGGCATGGCCAAGCAATATCGAGATCCCAAGACCAAGCAGCATATACCGTACCGGGAACGGAAGAGCTTGAGCGGAACGGCGCGGTACATGAGCATTAACACTCATTTGGGCCGGGGTACGTCGTTTTCGTGATCACGGTCAATGAGTCTTGTAGTCTGAAACATTTGGTCCGTCCCAGAGCAATCACGCAGAGATGATCTCGAGGCGCTCGGGCACGTCTTCATGTACTTCCTTCGCGGGAGTCTACCATGGCAAGGCCTCAAGGCCGCGACGAACAAGCAGAAGTACGAGAAGATTGGTGAGAAGAAGCAGACGACACCCATCAAGGAGCTGTGTGAAGGCTTCCCTGGTACGTGCATATGTGCGATTGTACCTGTCCTCGGTTTCCGACTAGACCAACTACCCGCAGAGGAGTTTTCCATCTATCTCAACTATGTACGGAAACTTGGATTTGAGGAGACGCCTGATTACGACTTCCTCCGAGAGCTGTTTGCCAAGGTTTTGAAGAACAACGGAGATGTTGAAGACGGCGTTTATGACTGGAACCTTCTGAACGGTGAGCCGCATGGTGGCTTCCACAAACGTGTCCCAGAGACTAAGGTTGCCGATTATGACCAGGTGGGAGAGGTTGGGAAGCGTCAATGGTGTGTATTGTCCCCGGCTTCTCGTCCACGAGGAGGATATGTATACTGACGGCTTCTGTGCGTTCTAGGGCGGCGGGAACCAGATTCTTGCGCAAATACAGAACACGCCTGCCACGCCTCAGCAGTACGATTCCCGTCGAGCCGAGCGGGCAGCCCGCGACGATCGTCGACGTGCATCCCAGGCAGGCAACCCCGTCATTCCCCCTTCGCCCGCCCTCGTCCGTGCCGGCTCGAAGTCACGGCACCCAATGGCCCTCAGCCCTGCCCTTGGTGGTAACCCGAACATGTCTGCGGAAGCTCAGGTCAACGTCCCGGTGGCCGGGCCCAGGCTGAGCCAGCAGCAACAAGGCGTCTCACATCCTTACGCGAATACGGCATATGACACGTACGGCAGGGAGGAGTACTCGGCCACTCAGCAGCCATACGGTCGCGCATCTCCGATGGTGTCCAACACCGGTGCCGCACCACCCGCGCTGAGCAACGTCCGCGCCATGGGCGGCGAGGTCGGTGTCGCGAACGGCGGCGATTTCCACGGGCAGCAAGAGGCCGAGCCCCCGAAGAACACACTCTGGAAGATCTTGACATGTCGATGTGGATGAGGGACGCGCGCACATGCGCCACCCCACGCAGATTACGCCCCTTATGCACACGCTCTCATCCGTCCTGTCCTTACGTTTGGTTCTATACGATCGGTTTATTCTGGTGGATTTTTGGTTGCGGATTCGGTCACTGCTCATGTCTCTTCTCTTTTCCTTTCCCTGTCTCATGGTGGTTCCGCTGTCTCTCTCACTCATTCCCTCTCTCCCTTTCTCTCTCTCCCCCCATTTACCCCGCGCTGTTCGCTGTCTCTTTACAATCAATCACTGACTGATACCTCTGCTCTCAGCTCATATTTTTTCCATACACGATTTTGCTAAGCCCTTGGCACTGTCGTCACCTCATCCGCATCCCATACATATGGCCCACGTTTCACCTGTACGATGATCATCGCTATCCCCTTCCGCGTGTGCGCACTTCGGTTCTTTCTACCCTCCCCACGCCCTTACGAATACAGTTCGCCGTAATGTTCTAATACCTCCAAGCGATGCCTCGATTCCACGGCGTAGTGCGGGGTGGTGGTCCTAAATAAACTCACGAGCGCTCTGAATGCTGGTCAGACGCCGACACTTGGATTACTGTAATGAGGTGTAACCAGACATGATCGTATGGTACATTGCGGAGAATACAGGAGTGGTGGTGATAACACTGCGCTATTGACGGATAGGTTTGCTACGGTTGCGAGTGTGGGGTTTGCTAACGGCAACGCCGTTGCTACGGTTGGAGAGTGGTGACGGGTGACGGGACTGGGGCCGGCGAGGGTGATCACGGGACTGCGATTGGCGGGAGTGGTAAGATTGGCGGGGGTGGTGACGGGACTGAGAACGTTCAGAGCGATGACGAGATGTAGACCGGTGTGGAGAGCGATGAGATCTATGAGACCCGGACCGAATTGAAGAGCGATGGTGAGACCCGGACATGCGTGGAGACGCGGACCGGCGAGGATCCCGAGCACGATGGCGCGATGGGGAACGGCCGCGCGGATGGGAACGAGAGCGGGAACGACGCGAGGGTGGGCAACTATTAGAAGCGCGGGCTGCGTTGCCCTCTGCGTCGCGGCTTCAGCGACTGTTCTACGGCGATTTGCAGAAGAATGGCGTACCTCTCTGGGTGAAGGAGCTCTTTTGAATGTCGGAGCGAGACCATTGAGACTTCTCCGACGTATAGTCTTCGATGGTCTCGATCGACGTGCTGGGCCCGGTCTTGTCCGCGTCGCGTGGGGAGTCGTCGAACTGGTGGATGGGGGACGTTTTATCTTGTTCTGTGTCCCCAGAACGGTAGCTTCGCGCGGCGGAACGGGAACGGTCCCGGTGCAGATGAGCTGCAAAAGTGCAATGGGATTATAGACAAACAAATTAGATTGATCGGTAGGCTGGGACTAACCAGGGCTGCGTTCACTCCTCGCATCGACACTATCACGAGAAAGGGACTCCTGTCGAGGTCGATCGCGAGTGGGTTCTTCATGGCGACGACCATCGCGGAACGGATCCTCGCCAAGATAGCGGCCGCGGTCAGATTGACGATCCTGAGGCCTACCTGACCAGTTATTGACAGGATTGTTATTGCGCGAGTTGTTGTTGTAAGGACGCTGATTGCTCGCGTTCTGCTGTCGATATGCCGAATGATTGGGATAACTACCGGAGTTGGGGGGTCCGCCTTGGTGATTGTGACGGCGCTGCTGGTTGAAGACACACTGATTGCTACTATTGAACTGCTGGCCATTCTGCATTGGTGGAGGCTGAACGGGCATACCCCCCCGCCGTTGCTGCCCATACATGCCGTCTGGACCATGCCATGGATGCTGACCGGGAGGGGCTTGGTGCTGACCAGGAGGGTATGGGTGCTGACCAGGAGGGGGTTGATACTGACCAGGAGGGGGGTGGTGCTGACCAGGAGGGGGGTGATACTGACCAGGAGGGAGTTGGTGATGACCAGGAGGGGGTTGGTGACCCTGGCTGTGGATTAGGGACAAACGGCTTTGATCGTGGAAGGTCTGGATACGCACCTGTCTCGAGTCCTCCAGCTGCAGCCGACTGTCGCCGGCAACTCCATCCTGAGAAGGGGATGGTAGAAGGACCGCAGGACGTTGGTCCATGGGGAGAATTGTGGTCGCGCGGAGCACCTGCTGCCTTTCAAGAGCCTTCCCCACCATGTCCTCCGTGGATTTCCTCAACGTAAGCATAAGGCTAGATACTGCATCCTCTACAGCTGACGGGAGGTCCTCCTTCTTGACGCAATCCGCATGAGCCGCCTTGCAAGTTTGAATCTCCTCCTCAAGTTTGCGCATCCCGTTTGCGATATAATGTCGTTCGTCGCGCTCCTTCTTGATCTCTTCGCGTAACCGGACGATCTCTTTGCGTAACTGGGCAATCTCTTCCCCTCGTTCTGCACGGGTCGTTATCATCTCCTCACGCAACCGGATAGCTTCTTCCTCTCGTTCGGCGCGCTCCTTCGTCGTCTCCTCGCGCAACTTGATAATTTCTTGTTCCAGCTTTTGCATCCGCGCAAGAAGTTGGGCTATCTCGTCGACGGACGGCTGATGCTGGCCAACCGATTGTTCTCGGGCTTCGAGGTTGTCTAACCTCCGCTGGACCCCTTCGTATTTCTGCATGACCTGCTTAGATACCTCATCCAATGTCCCGGCGGATACCATGGCTCTGGACGCGAAATCGAGCACGCCCGCCATAGCCATGAAGTTGCTGCCCTCCATAGGCTGGAGGGATAGCGCACGTGCAGGGGCTGCATTTAATTCAGGTGGTGGAGGAGAGCCGTTGAGAGCAGCGAGCGGTTGCGCGACATCGGCGCGAGCCTTTCCGTGCGGAACACCCGAGGCAGATGGAGGATGTGCATAAGTGGACGCTAACGCCGGTACAAGCGTTGAGGAGGAAGCGAGAGCAGAGCCGGCAGTAAGTGCAGGAGGTGGAGGGCCGGGAGGTGCAGGTGCGGGGGCGGAAACAGGCGCAGTGTTGAGAACGGGAGTGGGAGCAGGATCAGAAGGGTGAGAGCCAGCTTGAAGTTCGACAGGCGATGCGCTTTGGCCAGAATTACCGACACTAGACGGCCCAGCCACGTTCGCATGTGGAGTGGGATCGCGTAGCTTGGGTAGCAGAGGTGGTGGAGGGTGCGATGAGGAACGGTAACCCAGACGAGCAGTCCTCGACGCGGGTTTTGGGGAACGACAGCGAGATGGATTTATTGGTATAGGTTCATCATCGATCTCAATGACCTCCGGGTCGGGACGCTGCGCCACACGCGCTTTCTTGCGAGGACTCCGCTCCTCTTGATGTCGCGATACTGCTCTGCGGTTGATCTGATCGTGAGGTATGCCCGGAGGCTTTCCCCTCTTGCGCTTCGGTGGACGAGAGGCCTCGATATCCGCACTGGCTGACGCGGTTGGAAGCTTCCCCGGACGGAAAGTGGTTTGTTTGTGTTTGAGCGCATTACGCGGGAGTGGTCGGGTGGAGGAGGATGCGATAGGGGCTGGTGGAGGTTGGGGGGCTGAGTTGCTTGGTTCTGAGCGTGTCGGCGAAGCGCCTCTGTCCGAGTCCGGAGACATGATGCGTCTGACTGCTGTTGGTCGTCTCAGCAAAGGGCCAGATGAGCGCTCAGCGCCCGGCTGGGTGAAGATGGGGGTCTTAGCAGCCACTGCCCTGGAGAGAGCAGACGCGAGGTCTTCTCCGTAAGAAGCCCCGACAAAGTCATCTTCCGAAGCGCTTCTTGCCTTCGATTTGCGATTAGCAGACTGCATCGTGATTAGCATAGAAAACGGGATAAAAACTCCACAACCACAATGATATTCGAACTTACTGGACGCATGGCCTCAGCCTCGGTCCTGCTCTCCGACCTTCCTCGAGCTGTCCCCTGTCTATTCTCACTCGCACGTTGATGCGTCGATCGGGACTTCTTCGGCGGAGGCTCGTCAACCCATTCTGGCTCATCCGAGGAAAGCGATGCGGTTCGTTTGGGATGCTGCGGGCGCGAAATCTCCACATACGCCTTGTTTTGACGTGCTTGCCGCGAACGCGGAAGACCCGACTGAATCACGATCTCGGATACTTCGACCTCTGAGCCCGCGTCTACGGCGGTCGCGGTAGGGGATACGGAAGGCGACCGGTGTTGGCTGGAGTTCACAGGGTCACCGAAAACATCCACGGGCACGTCGGAGCTGCCGACTGAGATAATCAGCTGCTCTGGATCGCCCAGCAAGTGAACCGGCTCCTCGGGACAGTGCGTTGCGGTGACCAGCCTTTCGGGACTATCCGAATCCAATGAAGTGAGCGGTGAGGTTTCGCCTGCATCCAGTGGCTGAAGGAAAGGGGCGCTTAGGTCTAGTCGGGTTGGGGTATGTCTTGAAGTGCCGTTCAAACCCGAGCCAGATGGTGTCGGTGACGACGGGGACAGTTCGTCGTCAAGCTATACCAGTGGTCAGCTGTCATCATCTTGCGCACACTTTCGAACTCACTAACCTCAGGTTCCGCCTCGAATTCTGTATCATAAAACCCTGCCCTCGTTTTGGCATGCCAGGGCTTGCATCTCGGGAAACTCCTCGCGGCGATCATAAGCCTGGTCTTGATCTTGCTGCCATGGACATTGTAAAGCTTAACGGAAGAATTCTTGGCCTTGAGAGTGTTATCCTTGTGAGCCTTGTGAAAGTCCTCCTCGCTCTTGGCAAGTGCGAGAACCGCTTCTGCGACATGGGTACCTTGGCGAAGATGATGGAGGAAACACTTCCAGTACTTGCACTTCGCACACGGTAGACCAGCTGACGGAGGCGCAAGATGTTTGTCAGTCGCCCTACAGTGCCGCTCCTCGCCGTGGCTTTTCAGCTTGAGTTCTCGATATACGCAAGCAGCTTCGAACACCCGGATATCTTTGTGTTCACGTAGGTCACTGCACTATTGGTGAGACGAGTTCGCACGGTCCTGCCATCGCTACGCACCTTTCTTGGAGGTCCAAAGGAGCCTTCACATTCGAAGTGGGAGCGATCTGACGCAACACCTCTGCCGCGCGATTCCGGTCGGCAATCAGAACACGAAGCGGCCGACACTGCACAGGCTTCATCCTGTCGCACTCGCAGCTCCGTCCTTCGACATAGCAAGCGGGACAAACAAGCAAACCGTCTCCCGCTTGAGTGGACTGCCCGCTTGACCCAGAGCACGCCCGGCACTCGAAGAAGCTCTGGAAGATGTCCGCACCACAGAAGTCGCACGCGAAGTTACATGCGCCCGCCCGCTGCTTCTCCGTGCGGTCGCGGGCATCGCTAGGTGGGACGAGGACGAGTTTTCGCCGCATGGACGTCTCGGTCGTCACCGACCATCCTGACTTGTCAGAGCCGAGCACATGGGGGAGCCAGTTATGGCAGGGGGCATACTCCTCGAGGAGGACCTCGTCGAAAAGTTCGACAAGGGAGCGTAGCGTGTCCGCACGCTGTTCGACGCTTGGCCGCGGCGGGGGTGTGGATAGTGGTTCGGAATCGCGGCCGCTCTCACTGGAGGTATATTCTATGTTCAGCGTGTCGATACCAACGAGACTGCCGTTCGTATCGTCTGTAGATTTGGATGCGAGGGAGGATCGGAGAGAGTCGGAGTGGTGGAGGATTGTACGATAAAGGATGGTCTTGATCCGGTACTGCTCCGGTCGACACACCCTAGCAGACGGAAAGAGATTTAAGCACACATAGAGTAGTAGGCGTACGAACGCAGGTACCTGCGATAGACCGGCAACTCGCTATGCAGCGCAGTCTTCAGTCCCTGGAGCGTCATGCGGGACCAGCTAGTCTTCATAGCCAGTCCGCCTTGGTTGACGACTTGGTGCACGCTCCTTGGGGGCACAAGGACGAGGTCGCCGACCTTCTGTTCCGCGACGTACACGTCAAACGGCGCGTTGCCAAGTTCTTCGAGCGTCGTGACGTGTGTCTCCCAGTCAAGCTCCTCTCCGAGAACCTTCTGAAAGTACTCGGCCGCCTTGGGTGCGGCTTGGGATTCGGTCATAAACCAAAATGAGGAGCCCCCGTTCTCGGAGAAGCACATCAGGTTGTGGCCCGAGGACGAACAGATATCCTTGTGAGCCGCCGTATAAGTATCGCCAATACCAAGATAGCACATAAGGGACTCCACAGCTTCCTGTTATACGCAGAGGGCTCGTTGAGCATATATGCATGTCCTAAGAACAAGTAAAAGCGTACGGAAGGGTAGAGGTGCCGAAGAAAGTCCCCGGAGCATCCAGGAAGTAACTCCGGTGGAAGGATCTTCCCTAGCCATTCTTTCCATTGCGATGGGCATTCCGCGTCTTTCCAGTACACCCTGTAGGGCTCTACTCGACGCAGACCCCATGAACACTTGATCACTACGGTGGAAATGCTGGTACTTACCTCCTGGTTCATGATACACTGGCAGTTTGCGACACATATCGACAAAAGCCGGCAGGTCCGTACTGTAATCCCTCCGATCGTGTACATTGCGAACGTGCAGCTCTGCCGCATACGGTCGTCTCGGGAAATTCATATGGAGCAGGACATACACACCTTTATCTTTGACATCCGCAAGCAACCAATCCATGTTCAACAAATCTGGTCTCCAATCTGGATGTTCGTCCCATCCCTCGATTATGAGGGGGTTCCCGGCATTCTCGTACTCGTCCATTATCCGCGAAAGGTCTTCGTGGACTGTAGATGCCTTCACTCTGCGCACCTCATGGAAGTTAGGGTACTTCCTACATAGCTCCGAGACATTCCATCCTTCGCAAGAAATTCGCGGAGGTGCAGGAGTTGCTTTAGGTCCTTCAGAGGGGCGGGGTGTAGAAGGGAGGGTGAAAGCGGGAGGTGGGGAAGGCCTTGCCGAAAGGCTCTCCTTAGGACCAATGCTCGCTGGCTCGTCTAGGGGTCTAGACGACGGGCCTGCAACGGGACTATCTTGAGGACGGGTATTCGTGCTTGGAGGAATCTTTTTGGTGAGGAACTCGGGGGTACGAGGAAGGGGTGGCAAGATTTGCGCACGGCCGGGTGCTGCAAGGCCCCGGACGGACCAGGGTTCGTCGAAGCCTGAGCGCGCTATTTCCAGCCTCTTCCGTTCCATAGCCATGGTCGATGGAGATTCCGGAAAGGCGAAGGCGTCGACGTGAAAGCCTAGAGGGGAGCTTGAGGGGAGTAGGGAGAGGATGGACGAGAGGAGATGAGAGATACTGGGATGTGGGTTCCGCTGCAGCCCCCAGTCTGATCTCCTGGTTTGGACATCCGCGTCAGGGTCCGCTTCTAGAGACGCCCGCCTCGCTGACTCCACCGGTGCACGCGCCACCGTCCACCAGCATGTCAGTGTTATCATACTTCTCAGATCCAACTATCAGAGCCTCATTACTGCCTCAAGAACCCAAGCTAGGCAGCCCTTGTAAGTTATCGTATGCGCCTTGAAAAAACACTTAGTGGGGTTGCTCAAGCTCTGTCCAGAGCTGTCCAGAGCCGCGGGTGTTGCCGTGAACGTGATGATGTCACAGACGCGGATCACAGGGCCGCGTGAACGTAGATCTCTCTGTAGACACAGTTGGCAGCTCACACTTCGCTCTGCTTAGCTCCCCGAACACCCGCAACCTCGGCCCTCCTGTTCTTCCACCCCTCCTCCAGACGCCGTGGAGACATGTCGCATATCTCTGCACCTCCAGAATTCAACTTCTGGGAGTTTGTCAGTTGTGGCATATGCCAGCTAGAGTACATCGACGAGTCTGGTGCACTTTCGAACGTCCCTTTCTGGTTGACTGAGTGCGGACACGTCGTTTGCAACAAACATCTCAGTATGTCCTTCCCGCTACACTCCGCACAGACCAACTAAGGACTCCTTGGTGCTCAAAGATGCGGATCAAAGTTGTGCGGAGTGCGGGAGCACAGGGATACGCGTACTCGCCATGGCCAGAGATGTGCGTCCCCAAACCAACGTACAGGAGAGTCCATAATCATGGTGCGGTAGTTGGAGCCGCCGATGGCGAACTGGTTCGAGTCCACACCCGCCGCCTTTGATGCAGTGGGTTACGCACTCCGGGTACGTGTCACATTGTTCAGTCCACGGTGTGCTCACCCATATGTCTCTCGCCCGAACTCAGTTCCAGTTGAATACGATGGCATCTTTAGTCAGGTTCTACAAGAAGAAGTACTTGCAATATCGCCCCTTGTACGAACGCCTCAAAGAGGAACACACAGAAGCCAAACGGCTCCGAAAGTACTAATTTACTTTACAAGCCGTTGCTATCCCACTGAACCGTGCAACCAGGCTAGTCGACGATTTGCGAAGCGAAAATCAAGGCTTGATGCAACATTTGCAGGGCTTGGGAGGAGATCTCGGTGACAATTTTGCAGGCCGCAAGAGGCCGCGCATAGACAATGAAAGGTGGATACCAAGGTGCTCAATGTTTTACTCTTGACTGGATCCTCCGATATTCCAGCCATTATGGCGCGCAGAGAACGTCCAGTCCTCGTTCCGTAGCCTCCTTATCGACTCCAGTTGGTCCGAACCGTCTGACTCTTCCCCCCAACCATCATCAACCCTCCTTCAACTCCCGCCAGCCTCATCGTACGCACGAGCCTCCCGCGCCACAGCGGAATCTATCGTGAGCCTTATTAGTAGCTCGCAGATGGAGATCGCTAATTGGTATTGAGTACTCAGACAGTACGCGTATGCCCCTCCACTCAGTGCTCAAGGTCAAAATAAGATGACTGCACCGGTTCTCTCTTATATCCAATCTGGGTCCAGTCGGCGTGCCCAGGCGCGTGAAGATGCAACTGTTCAGTACGATCAACAGACTATGCCGCCGCCGCCACTTCCGGGGACCTGGTCTACAACTACGAGAGCGCAAACGAGGACCTCACGGACTGAGGATACGCCAAAGCACCTCCCACAACGACCCTCTTTCCGCCCTCCGGCAACCCCGCAAGCCGCGTCGTCTAGCTCTTCACAGCGCTTCATCCCACAGACTCCGAGCAGAGCGACAAACCATACGCCGGCGGCGACTCCTCGCACTGGACCTCACCTCAAATCCCAGTCCCAGATACAGCGATTCATTCCCTCCGGAGCTCCACGTCCTGTTCCAGGCTCTCATTCCACTGCTAGCCTTGCGACGACTGGGACAACAACTTCAGCTCCTCGGCCTCTTGCTGCGACGACACCTGGACCTGGCGGCCAGCGTGCGCCGTTCATACCTGGAACTCCCGCTAGCTTTTCCTAGTTTTTCCGGTTGCTTAGTACGTCAGAAACCGACTTCGGCGCTGCTGCCGTCACGATATCTCCTAACATCCTCACCCCTTGGACCAGAAGTACCGGAACCATTCTATTCATGTTGCTGAACGATTCCTCCCTGGCAGTCTATGCGCATATACCTAGCAAAATCGTGTACAGCTTGCCTGAATGGGATTGTCGTCTTTTTGAATGGAAGTTTGGCTACGTGTTCGACCATCTTGGGTGTGTTCAGTTTATGGGAGAGAGAAATGAGAACGCGCTCGCACTATATGCCGCGTGCGATGTACAGTACGGACATCGTAAGCAGGTTTAGATCCATATCTCCCACGGTGGAGTACTGCGGATCGTCATCTAAGCGAGAACTGAGCGCTAAGCGGCTGCGTACTTTGCAAGGCTGTTCACTTGGCTGTCCACGGTCTCCTCATCCGCTCCCTTCCGCACCGCACGTTATTACCTCTCTCTCTTCGCGCCGGCCGCGGCCTCCTCCCGTCTCTCTCTTGCTCTCCATCTACCTCTACTCTTGTCGTCTTTTTTGTGGCGGTCCTGTTAATCGACAAATCCTCAATAAGACCACCGTCCCCGTGATGTCATACCACGACCCTTACGCGCACGGCCAATATGCGCAGCAGCAGTACCAAGATCCCCCCTTCAACCCGTACGAGGTTCAGCAGCAACATGCGAACGGGGGTTACACCAACGGGACGGGTGGTCATACGTATGGAGACTACGATGGTCGTTCAAAGGAGGAGGCTGTGAGGCCCGCGAGTGGGTACGATAACGATGATGTTACGCTCCAACCGATGGGCGAGAAGTACGTCTGCCTCGTCCCATTATTTGAGCTTCTGTGGTTTACAAAATATTCGTTGTTTGCAGGACTCCTGGAAACATGCGCCAGTGGCGCAAGGACTACCAGGGCAATTTGTGGACGAAGGGCTCGCGTGCGAGCTGTTGCGGCAGGTTCTTCTGCTGCACACTCATGATCTTCATCCTCCTCTTAATCAGCGTCGTACTCACGATCGCACTCGTGAGTGTTTCGTCCGGGCTTCACACGATTAGGGGCTCACAGACTGCATTCCAGTACCTCCGCCCGCCGAATATTATCGTTGGCGAGCCCACTGTAGACGTCAGCTCCGTTTCCATCAACAGCAGTAGCGTCAGTATCGGTTTGCCCGTTGCTATTAGGTATCTGTGATTTCTTACGTGTGCAGTCGTCTCCATTCTGATATCATGCCAGTGTTAACAACCCCAATTTCTTCACCGTGGAGCTATACAAACTCGACGCCTCTGTGAGTCCCACCTTCCCATGTCTCTGCAGCTCCCCAACATACCTCAACTCGTGCGCTTCAGGTCATCTACCCCATCAACAGCACTCAGGTCGGGTCGGGACATATGACGGACATCAAGTTCCAGGACCATACGCAGACCAACTTCACATTCCCTGTTACGATCGAGTACAACGCCGCAAATGACCCCTCTGGCGCCGTCATTACCGACCTCGCAAAGCACTGCGGCATCGATCCCAACACCGCCGCCTCTGACATTACGGTTACCGTCAATATCAAGGTGAGTGGCGTCAGAATTCCGGACTCGTATGATTCTCCATCTTATTGAGCAATGATACTTTCCGCCTATAGATTGGAGTAAAGATCATGCTTGTTCCATTCACGACGTCCCTTTCGCAGCAGGCTTCCTTCGCTTGTCCCTTAGGCAACGATGCTCAGGAGCTCGAGGTACGCAGATCAGTTGATCTCCTACGCACCTTCGCTGAGAAGAGCATGATATAGAACCTGCTCAAGAGCCTGGGAATCAACATTGGTGCTCTTGCAGGATTGCTATCGTCATGAGACATATGAGAGAGCATCTGCTAATGTTTATAGTACGGCGCTCGCCACGGACTACTACACTCGCACCTAGTCAAGCTTCATGGACGCTCTCCCTGCTATCGATGTATTGCTTAGATCGGACAAACACACTACTATTACCAGACTCCAAGTGATATACGGAAAGTCCGTTAACTTTCACACACCCCGCGATCGTCGACGTCGTCGGTTTTCCCGTAGGCTGTTCAATCCGAGTCGGGACTCGCCCGCGTCGCCTTCTCTGTCTCTTGGCTTGTGTCCGTTTCCTCGCTGACCTTGATGGATATATTCTCTAGCTGCTCTTTGACCTCCTCAGGATCGACGCCATGTGCGTTGCACTTCGCAAGACACTGTCCAATCATCCCTCGCCACTTGAGGTGTCCGTCCACCTTGTCGCATGAGACGTTCTCCACGCCCTGGAGCTCGACCGGCGTCAACCCTGCAACATCCCAGCTCATCCCCGATGCACGCGCGAGCACCGCCAGCACGTAATCGTCCTTCCCGTATCCGTTGACCAACCGGCCTGACACGACGCGCCGTATCGCTGCCCACTGTGTGCGGTCGACCGGGATAGGGCTCCCGAAGAGGTAGACGTCTTGGACGAGGCCGAGCGTCTGAGCGGGGGGCAGGGAGGCGAGGTGCTGCAAGGCTTCGAAGATGACGATGGAGCCGAGGGAGTACCCGACGAGGGTTATGGGGCGGTTCCCGAGGACACGAGAGGCGAGGAGGTCTCCAAGGACTCTACCGGTGCGGTGGGCGAGGTTCTTCGCCGTCACCCAGGGGTTGTCTGCAAAGCTAGTACATGAGTCGCTGGGTCGTCGTGGTGCGAGTGTGCACTCGAGTTTACCTATAAGTTTCGTGACTTGGGTCCAAATAGTGGGAGAGAGTGCTTTCCAGAGGGCAGCAAGGACGGCGTATTTGATGATCTCGCCCCGGACGAATTGCATTGCTTGCGCCTTGACAAGGGTCAGCAAGGCTGATGAGAGATCCTTCAGCGCTTCTATTTCCTGCAGAACAAGGTCAGTCGGGCTGCGTCGGATTAAAAGGTCAGCTTACCCATTGTAATGCGAAAGTATCATCGCCCCGGAACACAACCCAAGGCTCCGTGACATCCTCGAGGGTGTCGAGCCAGCCAGTAACACATAGCCGAACAGCCATAGTCTCGCGGGGCGCATGGACAGGCTTGATAGCGAGATCGCGCACGTCTCTCGTATATTGCGTAATGATCCTTGCTGTCTCCCTCGACCCATACGCCCCGAAGAGCGCCCCGCACACGACAGAGGATCCAGCGAGACCTGTCGCCAGCACCCCCACGGCAGTACCACCGACGCCAATCCACCCTAGGATGGAACTGACCCCGGCGCCGATAGCTGGGGCAGCGAGTCCGCCAGTGAGGCCGATGATGGCGCCGCCCGCGACAGCTCCAGCACCGATGCCGACATACCGCATCACTTTGCTCCTGCGCGAGTGTTCTTCGCGGGCAGCGTTGGTCTTCTTCTCGGCCTCTTCTATCGCCCGTCTTGGGTTCTTGAGCGTAGCGGCCACATATTCTTCGTCTATTGGGGCGATAGAGAAGAGGAATGTGCGAGTGCGGCTGGAGTACTCCTTCCCAGACGTGACGTGCAAGAGGAGCACGGTGTTCAGGAGGGGTATCAGCTGCTCCTGGGGTGGGAGTGGAGGGAGGCCCATGGTAGAGGTGTCAGAATAGGGATCCAACTTGGGTGGGTCATGACCTGTGACGTTGAGCGTAAGCTTGTCGAGCGGGATAAGGTACAAACGAATGCAAAGACGCACCCGGGCCAGGTTCATGACAGGCAAGCCAGATGTTCTTCAGAGTTTCCTGAGCCCAAACATCTAGTGCGGCGACAAAATCTATGTGGGTTTGAGAGTCGGGGACGTCGTGAGCTGCCCAAGACTCCGCTGTGCAGTACATCTCAGCCGTGTTCCGAAAGCTCGCGAGGTCGCGAGTTAGACGTTCCAACACAGCAGAGCATTGCTGGTCGCTGAGCTCCTTGGGAGTTGTCACTTTTGTCAGGTCGCTCTTCTGTGACATGGGTGGATAAGGCAAGCATTGGAGATAAGTAGCCGGCGGTGTAGGTCGGCCATGTGCTGGAGAATGTGATGGGGC
The DNA here is from genome assembly GCA_020736865.1 of Ganoderma leucocontextum. Taxonomy (NCBI): domain Eukaryota; kingdom Fungi; phylum Basidiomycota; class Agaricomycetes; order Polyporales; family Polyporaceae; genus Ganoderma; species Ganoderma leucocontextum. The sequence goes on along the minus strand of JAHKGY010000003.1, from coordinate 1,729,607 downwards.
CACTGATGGCTGGCTACATGTGGTAAATACTTCGACGTCATGAACTCAAAAGTGGTCCTCTAGCGCGCAACAATGTCCAAATAATAATTGTGCCAGTGTACAGCAGCTTACGGTTGCATTCGGTGTAGGTGGGCTTGTTGCACACTCACCGGCTTTGTTGGGCCCGACTAGAGGATTAATTAAGTAGCTAGGGACGGGCCCGGGTGGCTAGCAGACCTTCTTCAAGCGTAAGGGACGGAATGTCACATGATGGTTCCGAGAATTCCTAAATTCGCAAGCACCTACTGTACTTATGTAGCCTCAGATCTTTCCCGCTGCAAAACGACGGGGCATGGCAGTTGTCAGCGAGACCCTGGGGCCGCGGCGATCGCGAGACGTGGTTCCGAGGAGAGTTAAGGTAGGCCCAGTTCAGATTCGACACCCTGTGACATTGTGACATAACGGTAGTAACAAGGCGTCTGTTGCGATAACTCCCAAAAAGGCTGCAAGGTATGGAAATGCGCTGCAAATGGTGTACGGGTATACGATGCGCGCGAAAGAATGTAAACGAGTGGCAGAATAGTAGGACAACGAGTGGGAAATATACATTAATCATCAGTTATATCATTGGCAGTCAGCTCCTCGAAAATGGTATCAGGAATAACACGGTGACCACGGTACTTCTTCGTCGCCCACGCTGCTTGCTTCCCGGAAAGCCCCTTAGCATAGGCATCAGCGAAGCGAAGTGCACGGGTGAAGAAACTATTCAAATTTGTAAGTGAGGGCTACTGGACCATGAAGTCGCAAGTTCGACGTACCGCCGCATGGACTTCACAGGAACTGCGTCCACGGACTCAATAAGGTTACGTTCGAGATCCGCCTCCTTGGAGGACGCCGGCTTGAGGCGGTAGTCGCGCTTCGCGTGCCCCCAACACTGCTCAATCGGGTTGAGCTCGCAGTGGAACTTCGGGAGGAAGATGACCTGGATGTCCATCTTCTCCATCTCGATTTCGAGAAGGCTCTTGACGTTGCGAAAGTCGGGCTGCTCGTACATAAGCCGGCGGCAACAGCAGGGTTTCGCCTCGTAAAACGCGAGTGGAGAGCTATCGGGAGGAGGGGTAGGGCACTTGAAACCCTTGCATTCGAGGAGCAGCTGGTCAGTGTTCGTGTACCCACGTTCCGCCAACAGGGTCACCAGGCCCTTGAAGGCACCACGGAGCTCGGGGTTGGGGTGATCGTCTGGGAAGTAGAGGGCCTGGCTGGTCGTGCCATCAGGTCCCACCGGATCCGCCATTCGAATAGACTTCATGAGCGGCTTCTTGCCACCGGCATCGCGAAGTTGATTTCCGTTGTCGTCCAGGAGAGGGACCTTGACGCCGAAGTTGTGGGAAGGGCCCTTTGTCATCTTCCGGGCAGATGGCGCATCGTCGGCCCTCTTCTGGTGAGTCGGAGCGTTGTCGATGACCATGACCAGCTTCTCTCCCGGCCACCGTGTCTTCGCTATCCCTCCAGCTTTCTGAAACTGCTTGATGACTGCCTTGCTGTCGAAGTACCCATCTCGGTTGGCGCCAGGCTTCAACAGGACTCGAGCGCTCTCCGACCCGTCCTCCGAGCACAGCCAGCCATCCTCCGCCGTGAAGAAGTCCGAGATCATGAGCGAGGCACCGTTGCCCTTAGCACGGGGTGTGGCCTTCTCGTCTTCATGTCCCCAACGAAGCTCACGGCGATCGTTTGCGAAGAAGACCGACTCGTCTTGCCATAGGATGCGTGCCGTTTGCTCTGAGTCGCTGGACGTGTTGCGATCGGAAGGTGTGTGCTCTTCTCCATCGGGTGTGTACTGACGAAGGTGTGGGCGGAGAGCCTGGAGTGCGGGGATGTAGACAGTTTGACGGTAAGTCACAACATCCTCGCGTTCGTGACCGTCGACATATTGACCGTTCGCGACGCGTTTCCATCGATAGCCAAGCTGGTGCATCCACACCTGCGCGGTTGACAGGGAGATCGTTTCGGTGAGGCCAAAGCGGGCTTGAACTTCACGATCGGAAAGGAAGTCGACGATGTCGAGGGCGCGCACGTTCTTGCCAATACCCTGTAAGTGCAACAGTACTGCGAGTTCGAGAGCTTCATCATCGAGAATGGACGAGTTTGTGGTGCCGGCAAGACTGACTGGAAGAACGTGGCGGTCGGCGATGAATGCGCGTGTCCAACGGCGTACAATCCGTGCCTTGTAGTCGTTGTGATGTTTTGCTCGCTCAGCGATGACCGAAGCTTGCTTCCATTCGATCCCGAACAGGTAATGTACCAAAAACATCTTCATCCTCTCCATCCTCTCCCGCAGAACATCACCGCCCGCGTACTCTATCCGCCGCTTCCCTGTCTTGTCACGGGGGCTGAGGAGGGCCTTGAGGTCGTTGAGAGCGGCTTCGGCGACATCACGATGGGGAGGAGGCTGATATCCATAGCTAGGTTCCTCATTCTGACGGACACGGGTCTGAGCGTGATGAGGGCCAGAGGATGGAGGGACCGTGTTCGGGGCGGTTGCCAGTGACTCTCCGGCAGGCGCAGCCTGAGCGCCAGAACAGATGCCGGCGGCGGAAGGAAGCGACTGTGAAGAGGGAGCCCGGGAAAGTGTGGGAGTGCCGGTAGAAGCACCAGGCGAGGACCAGGTAGGTGCCGCGATCTCTGCAAATGTTGCGTCGGCATGTTGCTGAACCAGGGATGCCAGACTATGCCGTGGGGTTCCGCCGTGTTGCGAACCACCAGGTGTGGGGAGCTTCGCAGGACTGGAGTCATCAACCGGTTGCTGTTACAGGTGAGTTGTTGTACATTCCGCTATGTTACTGAGCAGTACTCACATTTTCTTTGTCTGCCAGGGCCGCTATATCTCCGCTGTTCCCATGCCTGCCGAAGAAGCCTGTCACCTTGCGGCGGACAGCATCCCTCATGTCCGACAGGGTCCAAGACAGACCCCGCTTCCGCCCGGAGGTCATTGGGAAGCAGTGTGGGGTTCTAGATGGTCGAAGGAGTGCAGGGAGCGATGGCGGGGGTGGGGGCGGTAAGGTCCCAATTGAGCCGTCCTCGTAGCCTCATGTACTTAGATACAAAATTGAATTATGACTGCCTTCGATAACTACACTTAATTTCCCGACCGTGACACAACTGATCATGTGATTATCACGTGATAGGTGTCGAATCTGAACTGGGCCTACCTTAGCGCTGGCAATAGCGCCTATTGAGCTTGCGTCACGCACGTGCCGAAAGACCTTGCTTCCTGCCGCGTCCACCATCGCTGACTTGGTCTCGGTCCACCCTTCCGGACTCTATCCGTCGCCCGGCGTCGGCGTCGACGATGTCCATGTCAATAGTGAGTAGCCTCTTCGCATGAGGGTGGCAACGTCGACTGACAAGCGGCGGGTGACGCGCAGTTCCTTAGACTGGGTGCATGTCGCACCCAGATACCCCCCATTCGCACACCCCGTCACTCCCTCCCGCCATACCGCTCGCTGTCAAGTTTTCCTTCATGCAATCCCCCCTTACGCGCATTTGTGCTGGCGCACAGGCATCCTCTTGCGATGCCAGTTCTCGTCCAGTCACGACCGTTGTCGCTTGCCTCTCTCTTCCGTAGACCTACTGGAGTCCCCCCACCCGCCGTCGTGGCCAGTGTCTCCAAACTCGAAGCAGAGGCGGACGCGCACCCGGAGGATGTCGATAAGCAGATTGCGTTGTTCGATGCGTTGGTTAACACGAAGGTGAAGCCCGGCCTGAACACGGTAGTGGCACGATGGGAAAGGACGAGCGAATTCGTGAGTAACCTCATGGTGATGTTCTATCCGTTGACTCATGGTGTGTAGAACCCCTCGCACCCGCTCATTCGCTCGGAAACGGCCTTCAAACTGTACCTGACTGCATTGCGCGACCTTGGTCTTGAATCATCAATAACGTCTGCTGCTCGGAGAAGAGACACGCTCTTGGCCGCTTCCTCTGCCGCGCCTGCCACTACATCTGCGTCCAGTGTGCCTGCATCTGCGCCGGTGGCATCTGCGTCTGCAGACACCCCCGCTGCGGAATCTGCTTCTACTCTCGCTTCGGAATCCGTCCCGTCGTCATCGTCCCCCGCTGCTGTCTCATCCAGTCAGCAGGCTGCTCAAGAGGTTCTAGCAGGGAAGGAGACAGTAGCACGGTCAACACACACGGATCTCGACGCGCTCGGAGCTGCTCTCGGCCGCGGTGCTGGGGTCCCTGGGAACCCCATCGTTGTGACCCTCAACGAACGTGAGTTGACTCCGCTTCTTTCCCCTTAGCAATGTTCTTCTCCGCTATGAGCCTCATGTGCCTCGGGTCTTTGGCACCAATCATCGTCCAAGGATGATCGTAATTCGTGTGTCGATCTCCCTAGTCCTATGTTGACCCGAACAGTCTCCGTCATGATTCTCATGAAGGCACACGATACCTTGGCTGATAGCGGCTGAGTAGCCAGCCAATCACGTCACATAGACTGTTCGCCCCAGATCATGCATGACAGCTGTATGTTGCGGCAGTAGCTTGTGGTCACCCTCCAGACCCCAGTAATTGCAACTTGAATGTCAAATAAACTCTAACAAGAACACTCGGATGTTTTACTGATGCTACTATTACCTCAACAGCGAGAGGGACTGTTTTTCTGCGACTCATCCGATTCGTGGTTTCCGCAGGTCTCGTGGCCTTCTGTAAGTCCTTACACACTTCACGACCGCTCACTTTCTCATGCCGGACGAACAGTCGTCCTCGTGGTTCTGTCGATATGGGTCGAGAACTCCGGCCTACTCAAGGCGGGACCTCGTCAAGCCGAGTTTGAACCCATTCAGGCCAAGACGTACAAGTTTAGTGACGTACACGGAGTTGACGAGGCCAAGGCTGTAAGTCGACTTTCACTCCGGGCTCTTAATCTCGCCTAATTGGCCGCTACGTTTCCCAGGAACTTCAAGAAATTGTCGAATTCTTGAGGGACCCCGCGGCGTTTGGCACCCTTGGCGGGAAGCTTCCCAAAGGCGTCTTGCTTACCGGGCCTCCTGGAACTGGTAAGACGATGCTCGCACGGGCCGTTGCTGGGGAGGCCGGAGTGCCATTCCTCTTTGCTTCCGGGTACGGACACTTCAACCCCCGTAGTCACTTAGAACCTGTCTTTTGACTGACTTTTTCACTTAGCTCTGAGTTTGACGAGATGTTCGTTGGCGTTGGCGCGAAGCGTGTTCGGGACCTCTTTGCCGCCGCTCGCAAGAAGCAGCCCGCGATTATTTTCATTGACGAGCTTGACGCGATTGGTGGAAAGCGTTCGAGTCGTGATCAACATTACATGAAGCAGACGCTGAACCAGCTCCTGGTCGAGATGGACGGCTTCTTGCAGAACGAGGGCATCATTGTCATCGCGGCTACCAACTTCCCAGAGTCTCTGGATCCGTGCGTTTGCCTTCTGTCCATTTTTCAATTGCGAGTCCTGATACCATGACTCTGTCAGTGCCCTGGTACGACCAGGTCGCTTCGATAAACACGTTGCCGTCCCTCTCCCCGATGTTCGTGGCCGTGTCCAGATCCTGCAGCACCATATGAAGAACGTGACAACCGCCCTAGGTAGGCTTGGCTCACTCAATCGCTAGCTAATCATTCACACGGCTCCACATTACTCACAGAGGTCGATGCCATGATCCTCGCGCGGGGAACGGTTGGATTCTCTGGTGCTGATTTGCAAAACCTGGTCAAGTGAGTCTCCCCGTTCAAATTGCGCGGCCGCCGCTAAATTTTATGTGCCTCTGTTAGCCAAGCTGCGGTCAAGGCCGCCCGTGAAGGCGCACTGTCCGTAAGCCTAAACCACTTTGAATGGGCAAAGGTAAACAATTTTATACTTGTCTGTCTATCAACTACTGAGCCGTCGACTTCCGGAATTTCCGACAGGACCGCATCGTCATGGGAGCGGAGAGGAAGACCTCCTTCATTAGCGAGGAAATTAAGAAAATGACCGCGTACCACGAGGTCGGTGCCCCCCGGTTCATCGTAATGGTTTTACAGGGTTTTTGATCGCCGTGGCTCTAGGGTGGTCATGCTCTGGTAGCGCTGTACACCGAAGGCGCCATGCCGCTGCACAAGGTTACCTGTGTTCCTCGCGGCCACGCTTTGGGCATCGTACGTCATTCCCCTTTCCCCATTGTCGGACCATGTCTCATGACGTGGTTACAGACCAGCCAACTGCCCAAGGATGATAGATACTCGGTGTCGCTGAAGGAGTACCTCGCGGAGATCGACGTGTGCATGGGCGGTCGAGTCGCGGAAGAACTCAGTCCGTTATTTGCCTGTCGCGCTTCTCGTATCGGTCATGGCTGACTGTTGCTCCTAACGTGTTCCTTGCTTCTAGTCTACGGCCCCGAGAACGTGACCAGTGGTGCGTCCTCGGACTTGCAGCACGCAACACGGACAGCGCGAGCCATGGTTAAGGTAAGTGACAGTTTGTCTCCCGATGATAAAGAGAGAATTCGCTCGGGTTCTGATGCATGCCTTTCCCCGCCGCAGAACTGGGGTTATTCCCACAAGATTGGCCCCGTTTACCTCAGCGACAGGGAAGACACTATTAGTCCCAAAAAGAAGGATGAAATAGAAGACGAAGTCCGGAGGTACGTAATTACCCCATGTGATCTGCTCTCTCGGTATCCCCTCGTACCTCCCATCCTCAGTATTCGCGGTACACCGCTATGTGCCGCGCCCGGGAGGTCAGCGACGCGGTATACGGGGGCCAGAGTGTGCCTCGGCTGACCGATTTTGTCCCTGTCGCCCTTGTGGCCCGGCAGCCTACTGATAGCGGGAGAGTCACGGGTGACCGCGCTCCTGAAGTCTAAAGCGGATGAGCTGCACCGGGTACGTACTTCCGTTCTCTCCCGCGATGCTCATGAAGCATGTGCTGACCTGGAGATGCTCGCTTGATGCGTCGTTACGTTGCCTCGATCGCATCCCGACAGCTTGCGAGCGCGCTCGTCGAACACGAGACCTTGGACGCCGAGGAAGTGCAAAAGGTCATTCGGGGAGAGCGCATTCGGAATATAGATGAGGTGATCAAGGAGGATCTTTCACGGCTCGAGAAGGATGGGACCTCGTAGCATTGCATGTCTTTTGGTAGTCTACGCGTACGTGGTCGGATTCTCCTAATGGTACCATGCTTTAATAACTGTTGTAAATATACGCACCCTTCTCGAGCTCTTGTCAGGTCCGCAGCCACGCACTCGGGAGCCATATCCCAGGCATGTCTGGTGTGGCCGCCGTGGCCATCTCGACCGAGTGGGGAATGCGGACTGTAGGCCCGATTATGGTAGATCGACGTCGCCCTGGCCTCTTCGTCCAAGTCCCCGGCGTCCTAGACCGTAGCCTTCAGAAGAATGCGGAAACTCAGCGAAGGTTCGGTGCGCCAATAGAAAGGCGCGAAGCCCGCCACGTGTGTCCGCCAGGATTCCGCTTCCCTAGATAGATTGTCCCTCGTCCGAGCACACCGCCAACACACATTGAAATCCCGCGCTTGCTTCGCGCGACGCAGGCGAGGGTCCCGCCGGGTGGTGAGAAGAAGAGGGCCCAGGAAGGCCCAGGAGAGGCCCTTATCGAGCCGGCCTGTGGGAGCTTACGTCTTGCGCAGATGCTTCCCTCGGACGCGGCGCACGAGACGAAGAGAACCCAATCGCGTCGCGGGCGGCCCGTCGCGCGCTGGAGTCGTCGTAAGGCCAGGACCACCCTAAACTCCTTTCGGGCACTGGGTCCGCGTTTGCGCGCGCCGCACATGCAGTAAGGTTGCGGGGGCCAGGATCCCGTGGGCTGCACAGCGCCCCGCTGGTGTGGCAGACCGTCGCGGATCGAGGCGGGGAAGCCAGGGCGCAGGAGAAAAGGAACGTGCGGGGTCCCACGGACATGTATACGATGGCGAGAAGCGACGGGCGGTCGGCACGGGTGATGCGGTGCGAGATTGGCCGGTAACTTTCGCCGGCTGTCAAGGGCGGGTGCATACCTTATCCGAGTGCTTCTCTGTGTTCGTCGGGATGCGCGGGATGCGCGGCGGAGGGGGAGCGTATAGGTACGAACGAATGGCAAGGCGTGGGGCTACACTAGAGACGGCACAACTCACGAGAACCGTGCCGTCCATACCGTTCTGTCAGATAGTATTTTGGGGGAGATTTCAGGGCGCAGGCACGTACGAGGGTGACGCTGTAGTTAGTTTAAATGCCGGTTCCTCTTCTTGCAAACTCTGGACGAGCACTTGGCGAACGCGAAAACGGGGGTAGGAGTGCAGGAAAAGGGTGTATGAATGCCGAATAAAATGCCGTATGATTGTCAGTCGTGGTGTCGGCCTGGTTTGGGCTGAAGGACACGTACGCGGTTTGCTGTCCCAAGACTGTATGCTGAATAAGGCGTTGCCAAGGATTGCACCCGTTACTGCTGCGGACTAGGCTCCTGAGACGAGCGAATAAGAACCTGTCCGACGACCACAAAGACACGGCTAGACCGCTGGTGAGACAGCAAACGCTTCACGGGGGACGACGGACTGCAAAATGTGTCGAACAAGGAAGGAAATCGTCCCAGATGACCTGACACAGCGTCCACTGGCAGTTGATTCGTTCGTGAGATGACGCGGGGACGGGGTCTCAATGAGCGACGTACCGTCGGGGAACTTGAGGAGCGCCTGAGCCAAGACATCCTGAGCCAGGGCATAGGTGGTTGGGACACGTGAAGGTTGCGTGAAACATAGTTCCGGGTGCCCCATCAGAACCGCCCAACAGCATAATGCATTCTCGTCATCGGTAGCAAGTCACCGGTTTTCTGTAGCCCTCTTATACGCTCTTATTACGAGACCGGTTTATATTGACGGCTGAGCACGCCTCTGTCTGTCAGTCCCCGAATCAACAATCACCAGGGAACACTCAACACGAGGCCACCATGGAAGAGAGCGGACAGTTTCCAAAATGTCGTAAGGAGGATGCGACGGAACCATTCGGAAAAATGCTGAACACGAGGAAGCGTCTGGGGTCCTACAACATATCCGCGTCAGCAACATCACCACGACACATCGATATCCGAGTCGCGAACAGAACTCACCCACGAGTGACAGTGACCGCGGGCTCTGAATAGATTTTTGCATTGCCTTCTCTGCACACTTTGCAAACCACAAGGCTAGCCTATCCAGGATCGGCAGATGTCTGGTGCTTTTCGGGACCGGAGACTACCAGTGGTACGGTATGTTGAATGAAGCTTGAAGCTTGAAGTGTGGGAGGATGTGAGGAGGGTCCTGAGCAAGGTGCTCGGGGAGGCGCAGGGGAGGCGTCCTGACTCTCCGTAGAGGACTACGGTGGGTGTATGAGAGAGATGTCAGTTGGTTGTCTTGCTAGCAGGGATGGGCGTGAGATATGATGACTAGATAAGGGTTGACGTTGAAGGAGAACCTGTCTAAGACATTGGGGCAATAAATCATGGCGACGCTATTTTGAGAAGGTGTTAAGGAGGCGATTAACGCATGGAGAACCCAGGCTGCATGGTGGCGATGATTTGGTGAGGCAAGTATATATATGTGCCGTCGAAGCGGGGGTGTTTAGTGTTTAAGGCTAAGGCCACACTAGCATTGGTTAAATGGAAGGTCAGCGGACGCAACGACAACGACCAGGCTGTGTAAGGGATGAGCCAGTGCCAATGAGACGTATGATAGTGGCCGGTAGCGAAAAGGGCCATCGGCGACACACATGAGTCGATGGGGCGTTTCGTCAAGCATGCGACGGGTGCGGAATGACCCGTTCCGCTTGGCTAAACAGCCTGTTGCTGCTAATCGGGAGAGCGGTCAGGCGCGACTTTGAGTGAGATGAGCGTTGGGCTAAAATAGAGGAGGACGATGACTAGGGCTGGGACCCATACTCGTCGGATAGCGAAGCTTAAGGTGGGTTGGACGAAGGGGAGTGAGCGGAGGAGTTGGCACGGCGGGGTGGCGGGGGTCCGGGTGAAGAGTGTGTGGGTGGGAGGTGCCTGTCTTGTGGGATGGCTTCCATCTGAAGGGACAAGCGAAATCGGCTTGACTGAGCCGTGTGAGGCCCATGCGAGGAACGAGGTCCTCCTCAGCGTTTCCTCAGCGCCCGTCGGAAGGGATTCTCCTCACTCGTTCGAACCGTACGCTCCGCCCCTGCGCAATCGATTTGCATTACCACATGCTACGATCATCTGGCTCCTCGGGCTGTTTCCGGCTCGTCGACAAAAGGCAAGTTGGTATGTACATAGCCAGCCATCCCAGTCCGTAAAAAGCCTGCTCCCTTCCCCCACACTCGGCCTGTGTCCTGCACGCAACCACACCAAGCTACTCCAGCTCTAGCGGTGCACACAACACCCAAGCGTCCTCACTCCTAGAACATCCCGACCACCTCCCAGACGCCTCCGCCCCCGACAGCAACTGCCAGCACGGGCACCGCTCTTCCCGGCCGCGAAACCACCGTGGACCTACATTCGCCCGATCGGAATCGCGCGAAGGCCTGGTTCGATCAGCGACTGTAAACATAAACCGCGTCGGACACGGGCTGGCGGGGCAGCGCAGAATCTGAATCTCCCACTCAGCCTCGAGCCAGCCTGAGCCTCCTCCTACCTCCGCCGACCAGCTAGCGCTCGCGGTGAGTTGCCCGCTTCGTCCTCCCCGGCCGCGGACACACACGTCTCACACAAGATCCCCATCGCCCGGGCTCCCCTGATCCCATCGCCCAGATGTGCCATCGTCAATTGCGCCTCTGGAAGGCCACCCAGTGCGGTCACTTGACTTTCTCCGGAGAGACCTACGTCGACTGCGGCCAGCGCGACTGCCGTCAATCCACCGCGCACCCAGAAGACTGCGGCAAACCAGGCTCGGGCACTGTCTGTCGCTGTAAACGTTATTATACGTGAGTCTTGCTCTCTGTTATGCGCCTTCCGCGACGGTGCGGCTGACCGGTTTCGCGCGCGCCCCAGCCAGCCTGAGCGCATCGTCACAGAGGAGGTTAGCTTCGCCCATTCCCTTCTAGCTTTCTCTGCCTAGATTGACTCTCTTGTCCAGGTCGACACAAAATGTGCGCGTTGCTCATAACACCAAGATGAACCGTCCCAGGACCAACGACTCCCCACACGACGTCCGTTACGACCCGCACGAACTGTGTATATTATTCCTGCATCCTCACCTTGTATATAGTAGACAATCTATACATCCAGGTCTATCGCTCCCAACGCCTCGTCGTCGAACCCTCCATCCCCATAGTCGTCGTCATCGTCGACCTCCATCGCCGCGTCGCGCCGATCGGCCTCCTGCTGGAGCGCCAACTCCTTCTGCTTCGCCTGCGCCTTCTCGATGTCCGCGAGCGTCCAGAGCGAGATCCCCGTCTGGTTCTCGTTCGGGTTCTGCGAGATCATCCGCATGAACTGCTTTGACAGGGTGAGTGCCATATCCGTCGACAGGTTCGAGGCCGTCTCAGTGATGTATTGGTTTATCCACCGCGGCAGCTTGGCCCGTTTGTCAGCTCGCGCGAAACGCTACGCCTTAGAGTGAGCATGCGACTCGACGCTGACTACACCCGAGTGGGCACACGCACCTTATCCGCGAAGACCATCAGGCCCCAGTCCGTCTTCCCGCGCAAAACACGTCCTACGCACTGTGCTGCGTTCCGCATTGCGTCGAAGCCGAGGAACTCCGACTCCCGTATCCGGTATGCGTCTCGAAGGTATTCCAAGCGTGCCTTGAGAATCCGGCTTTCGGTATACTGATATGGGACACTGTGCGCAATTCAGATGTTAGGACGCCACGGCCACTCGACTCATCGTCGCGTACGTGGCTGAAGAACGATAACGTACCCGAACATGACTACAGCACGCCCGTAGTTGTGATCGAAATCGATCCCTTCCGAAACCTTACCTCGAGCGACAGATAGGAGGACAGCACCTCTCCCGTTGTCACACGCCTGCACGAGCAGAACATGAGCACGGCAGGCGCTGTGTAGGACATGTGCTTACCCTCCGATAGTTCTCTAACGCGATACTCGTCTCGTTCGCGTCCGGTGTCTCAACGAAGATGAGCTTGTGCTTCCACACCTCGTTCAAGATACCCTAAGGCCCCCAGATAACTAGTCAGCAAATGCGCTACGGCGTACGGGCACAGGTTATCCCACCATGTCGTTCCACGCGGCTACGATGCTTTCCATGTAGAGGTAGCTCGGGAAGAACGCGACGATGCCGTCCGGCACGATCTTGGAGTATTCGATGAGGATGCTTCCAAAGTTGCGCACGACCGCAGGGTCGTTCCGGACTTCGAACCGGGAGCTGATGGCGACTTGATCGCTACCCCGGGTAATGACCTGTCATACCAGCCACAACATGCTGTGAGATGCGAGGTGTTCGTGGGCTGGCCGTGCGACGCGGAGTGACTCACCAGCGGCAAGAATGAATTGCGGGTCAGTGTCATTGAGTAAGTCTCTTGGACGACGGGGGTGAACTGCAGCATTTTCGGATACATATCTAGCGGCGACAGTGTCCCTGAGGTGATGACGACGGTACTAAACCGCTCGAAGACGGGTTTGATTGCGATGGCAGGATCGAGACACCTGATTCATAGAACCCGGTTAGCGGCCGGAAGGAAGGACATCGGGCAACACATACGTAAGATGGAAGATAGGGTTTGGAACGGTGGCATTGTCAGTTTCGAAAGGTTCCAGGATGAGCAAGAAGCCTGCCCCGCATGAGCGCCGCGTGAGGTGCATAGATAGGAATCGCAGAGCTTACCTTTCTCATATGTCGCGACTAGGGTGGCAAAACTTGCCACCTTCTGCAAGGACGAGAGCTCATCGATGCGACTGAGCTCTAGTGTGCGCACAAGTGACTGCAGGCGCTCGGCACAGAACCTGCAGCAGACAATATCGATCAGAACATGTTTCACGACTGAAAATTTGCGTGTCACCAACCGCAATGGTCGCCGTTCAATATACGTAATGTCTTTCAGATGCTGCAGGAATGACAGAGGTGTCTCGGCCACCACGTGAAGGACACGCATTCGCGTCTGTGGTTGGAGATGGCAATCAGACATCTACGTTGTCACTCAGGGACGGAAGCAAACCTTAAGGTATTCGACGAAACGCTTGAGGAAGGCAACGAAATGCTCCGCTTTCCGGATGTTCCCAGGGATCGCCTCCTTGAGCAGGTCTTCCGGGAGCACTAATGCCGCATAGAAATGAGGTATTCACCGGTTAGCCCTGCCACCTCCTTGTTCCAACAGACCCCTACCAGGATTGGAAACGAATGCGTCTTCATCGTTGTTGGCCTCCTGTAACCCTTCGACCAGTTTCGCGTACTCGTCTTGCAGTTTTGAAGCATCAGTTTTCTTGATCCTGTTCCCGGCGTGAACATGCGTTTTCAACTCATGTGAACCTATGGCTCACTCATCGATCTGGTCACTGAGCTTCACGACACTGCGAGCCGCCGAATCTAGCATTGGTCTTGTCAAGTCAATACTTAGAGATTCTATGCAGACGTTGTCTACGGGCTCGTTAGCCACATGAGGAACGGCATTCACATGTCATGCGACATACCAATGTTGTGGGCCTCGTCGAAGACGACAATTGCATCCTTGGACAGCTCCTTTGACACCTGTTCGGCGACCTTGGGGTCTAGAAGGTAGTGGAAGGAATAGATGATGACGTCCACGAATGGCATCTGAGATCCAAATAAGTACGTAGACAAGCACGACATGCACACATCGCCGACCTACCATTCGACGGACCAGGAAGTAGGGACAGATCTTATTATCTCTACCATGCTGCAGGACATCTGCCAGCGTCCATATCCCCGGTGGGATAAGGTTACCAGGTTCAAGCTTGCCTAGATTCTGGACGGCAGTGAGGCAGAGTCAAGGTTGCCGCCGTTATGCACGAACCTCATGCCAGTCACAGAGGTCAACAGAACCTGGGTTTTCGCGACCTTTGGTGCACACAGCGGAGTTTGTGAGGTCCCGACATCGCGCGTCAACCACTTTACCCTTCTTCTCCTTGGATACCTACAAACCAGATGAGCCCTGAACGACACAGGTAACACCCTTTGGGAGGGACCACAAGGTACATGGGATGGAGCTTAAGGATTGCTGTTTCGCCAAAGCAACAGAACTGACCTCTGGGTGTATGCACAGATTCTTTCGACTGGTGAGACCGATGCCATAGAAGTTCTGCTCCTTCTCCCGCTCCTCATCTGTCTCCGCACAATCTCTACGGTAGTCCATTAGACGCTTGAGTTCGGAAAGCGCCTTCTCGATCTCGGGGACGGTCCGTGAGCAGTATATTAGCTTCCTTTTCGTGGGATAGAACTGCAGTAGACCATGAAAATTGGAAAGATGACATGAAAGTATAAGTGCGCACCTGCTGATATGATACAATGAGAGAAAGAAGAGAGACCGTCTTGCCCGTTCCCGACGGCATTTCAAGCACACAGTGCCCCTAAGGAAACGACGGGAACTCAATAACAGTTTCCCGAGGTATGTGGTGGTTTCGTACCGTTGCATCGAGGGTGCGTTTCAAGTCACACATGTAAGCATATTGTTCTGCGGCCGGGCGTTGAACAACATGATGAACATTCAAGCAAAGGGACATACCAGGATATATTCGGTCGTAAGGGAATATTATCTGAGACACCACGCAGTTTATGAGCACTCGCACTCCTCATATGGCATACGCACTCACAGGTAGGTCATCAATAAAGAACTTCATTGCTAGGTAGACAGTAGTGGGGAGAGAGAGCACTCCGTGCAGAGGGTGGCCGTGGTTCGAAGGTAAGGGCGAGTGTGACGCGAACAAGAACGCGTCGCGCGTAAAGCCCGGTCCCGTGACGTCACCCGAGTGTTACTGAGTGTCACAGTGAGACTCGGTCACTGCACCTCCTCTCCATGCTGCTCTCAAGGGCTCGTCGGCGAATCCCTACCGCTCTTCCTCGCAATGTCCCTTCTCGTCCGCGTACAGTCTCTCTACGATATGCGTCAAGCAATAGCCAGCCTCCGTCCCCCGTACCTGGGGGCGCTGCCCCAGAGCCATACCTGCCCGACAGCTTTGCAACGCACACCATGTTCACCATCGACTTCTTCAGGCGGTTTCTCAAGTTCACTGCGGTCGGCTTCGTACTTCTCGGCGCAACCGGTCTGACCGCCTTTGAGGCGGTCCACATGTTTGTCGAGCATTCTGGGCTTTCGCGGGAGACGGACGAGGAAGTGAAGAAGTGGGAATGGGACATCGAGGCGGACAAATGGTCGGGTTCTCCCAAGGGCGGCACCGATCCTGGCCTTGGGTTCTCGGGGAGGCACGCGGTGAGGAGCGCATGGATGGTGCTCAACTGGGGAACCGGCTCCCCCACGGACGTCGTAGCGTCCAAGGCCTTTTCCACCCGCGACGGTCAAGGTGCGACGCTCGCACCTATAGAGTCCAGCTTGGAGTACGGCCAGGAGTTCCTGCGCCTGGCTTTAGAGATTGCGGAACAGGCGCAGGCCAAGGGCAAGCTCCATCCCATGACCCTGACGGCTCTGCTCGCGCGCCGTGCCGATGTGGTGGAACGGATGGGCACCCGGAACGCGTTGGACGAGGCTCGCTCGGAGTACGAGCGCGTCTGGGCCCGGCTCGCCGTAAAGGGCGTGCCAGCGGCGCGCATTGCACTCAAGCTCGGCGATCTCAACAGGAGACTGGGAGACACGGAGGACGCGCTCATTTGGTGGACACGTTCGATGCAACTCGCGGAAGGCGGCGACAACAAAACACTCCCCACCGTCCCCGAGTCCGTTCCATCGTCACCTCTCGCCCAGCGGACGCTCGTGTCGGCTCTGGTTTCCCTCTCTGCCTTCTACGCGACCTCGGGCCAGCTCCAGCAGGCGCAAGCCGTCGAAGAGGCCTCTCTTGACCTCCTGCGCTCACTCCCATCGCCTGTGGCGTTCGATTCCGCTACCCCTCCCCAAGCCCTTCATCTTCTCTATATCCTCCACCGGTCGTCCATCCTCTCCATCCACCATGCCGAGGTTCTCTACGCGCTTCGCAAGAACCCCACAACGTCTGTCGACTGGCTGTCCCGCGCAGCCGAGTCGTCTGAGCGTGTAGCCCTGTCTCTCACCGGGCTTCCTCCCATCCACCCGGACGCCCCAGGCTCGCGAATCCCCCATCCTCCTTCCTCGGAGACACCACTCGCACCTGAATACGACAAAGCCAAGTCCATGCATGGTCCCGCAAAAGCTCTTCTGCGGGATGCCCGGAGGACAGCCGCGGAAGCTTGGAACCTCATCGGTGTCCTCGCGGAGCGCTCGGGGTCTGCAGACGCGGATGCAAAAGCTCTGGAATGTTATGAACGTGCGCTCGGGTGGGCTGGGGTGGGCTGGGACAAGGCGGGTGCCATTGGACGGCCTGGCGAGGGGACGCTGGAGAAGGAGTGGGAGGTCTTCTGGGCAAACTACGTTCGCGTGCGTGATGCAGTGCGGAGTAAGGAGCAGAAGTGATTTGGTTTACGCCAGACGTACGACCGTAGTTTATTCGTCGCTCGTCCGTCTGTTAACCTCTACTTGTCCTCGGGTAATCACTCCCTGTAGGCGTCGTCACCCACAGCCAGGGGCTGCTACTACGTTCGTCCCGAGAATAACGCTGCTGCACCATATGCTACATCATGTGTTTACTGTCATCGCGCTTGCATGTTGTTTCGGCGACTGTCCAGTGTCTACGAACTGTAATAGCAGCTTGCATCACTATTTCCTCTCAGATTGCTGTAGGTGTGATGTGGTTGTTTTCGTGTGAACACGGTCGGCATGTTTCAGGGCCCCCAACGATATTTCTCCCAGAGGCTGCAGCACGGTTTAGAGGATCACAAAACCAGTGAACTTATTCTCCTACCACGAGGCCAGGAAGTACATGTATGGGCAGGGATACAGAGGGCACCTAGTACCTCAATCACGCAATCGTGTCTACGGTGTACCGACGACCCAGTATAAGTCGAAGCTAGTGTCTTAGTAATGCCCTTATCGCCTTCTTCTTCTTGGCCAACTCCTCTTCGAGCTTTTCAACCTGTGCCTAAACTCTAGGTTAGCGCGCTCGACGCGGTTTGTCAACATAATAACCCATACCTTGATGACAGCAAGCTCGGCGGCTTGACATGCGTGACACGCCGCCAGATACCGTTCTTGACATTCAGCATCGTCCTCACCAGTTTGACCTACCACTGATGCCTCGCGGATAACCCCCTCCTCCGACTCAGGTTCGGGGCTCGTCCCAGAGCCTTCGGAACCGCTAGACTGGGAGGATTCGCCCTCGGAGTCGTGGACTTCAGTCAATGCCTCCGAGTCGTCGCGAGAACGTTTTGACGTGTTTGTGATTAGAGACGGGGACAGAGGCCTCTTTCGAGCGATCATTTTGTGCGCTAAAGGGGGGACTATCCCCAGACTTTCCAAGACAGCTGCCAAAATGGTTCTCAGTAAAGCATAAGCTGTTGAAATGCAGAACGGAACTGTCTACCTCGAGGTCTGTACTTGAAGTTGAATATCAAGAAGGGCTTATGTTCTTCCCCTACGGGTTTGTACACCTGATAGCTGCAGGAGTATGATGTCATGACCCGGCGAGTCCCAAAACTGCCGCGATAGTTGCAGTAACAAGCAGTTAAGGTGAGGAGGACCTCTGAGATGAATTGGCTGATAAACCCACCCGACTGTATGCTGACCCTCCATCTTGTCTGCTTCGTGGACATACCGAGGGTTCACCACAGATTTTGAATCGAATCGCGGGCGGGCCTTGCACTCATCCCAAAGGGCGATTCTGAATAATGCTACAGTGATCGTCCCCAACTTGGCGCTCACCCTGCCCGAATGTGCGAGTCTCTCATCATCTGCGTATGCGCACTCTGGCGTAAGTGAAGCTGTATCACTGTAAAAAAATGCAACGCTTACCGGTGGTCTTGATATTCTCGAAACGGTACGGACGAACGGCCTTCTGGCCGAACTCGATGACACCCTTGGACTCGCCAGTGCCGTCGTACTCAAAGTGGGCGACCTCGTCTGTGAGCTGACCGTCCATGCTGACCTTGACGATCATGTCGGTTCCCATCGCAGGTTCGCGCCAAAATACTTCGAATTCCTGTTGAATTCGAGAGCATCGCTGTCAATTAATGCGCGAGAGAGAAACCGGACCTACTTACTTTGCCACACTCGCTTGCAATGTAGCATGTCAAGACAGATGTACCGCCTTCAAGGGGGTTCAGGACAACCTCATACTCTTTGAGGGCCCTGCCTTCTGAGGCAATGTGCACTTGAAAGCCTTGATGGGCTGGCATCTGAGTTTCAGACGAGGATAGTCGCTGCAGGAGAGGATGAGCGTACTGGAGCTTATGAATGTTCATTAACACGGGTGTTAAGGGTACTGGCCCTGACGGTGTTCGAGGAGGTCAGCACTTCCGCCTTGGAGTCCCTGAAATGGCGAGACGACTCGGAGCTGGCATTCCAAATTTCCAACTGGCCCTCTAGGTACGTATGAGAGGCCGCGGAGGGTTGCCGCTGAAGACCGATCGGATGTTGCATGCGAACAGCTTGGGGTCGACCGTCACGCAGTCGGGTGGGCGTCGAACTTGTCCGAGTCACGCATGTGGCTGTCACGGGTCGCGTTACGTCACACCCAAGCACCTCTCAGTCACCCGCCTCTTCGTGGGGGAGGATGTCAGCGATCCTGAAACCAATCGTGCTCTGGACACCGACCGCGACTCTCACCTCAGACGAAGCCTGCACCAGCATCTACCAGTACCAACTGGCCCCGCCCCCATCCTCCATCCGCGCTCCCTACCAGTCACAGCCCACCCCCACCAAATCACTTTCCTACCTCCCGCCTCTCCAATTTTTCTGCATAAAAGCCCTTCTAGAATGGCCCGACCAGGTACACGCCCTTGGGCCTGCACAACTGCGCTACCGGCCTCCCTTGGATTGGAATGCCTTCGACATCATCCAAGCACTCATTCCCACTTACCGCCCCCTTTCCCCCGACCACGACGACTTCGACATCCGACTAGTCGATCCCCGCCTCTGGGCTGTACTAGCACAGATATACCAAGACCTTCCGCCTGCCTTCCGCACCTACACTTCGCCTCTCTCGGACGTTCACCTTCCCCTCCTCCAACGGGTCCCAAGCTCATCGCACTTTTCCCTCATCACCCTCTTGTCCTTGTCGAGGTGCAGACACCTCACAGACGACACCGTGGTCGAACTACGCGGGCTCCATACACTCGCCGCCCTCGATGCCAGCGTAACCGCCCTTGGGTCCTGGGGTCTGTATCGCCTCGCCAAGACCTTGTCGTGGAGTGACGGGGAAGACGATCCCGACGAAGCGCCTCAACGGCGCGGACCATGGGGCCTGCGCGTGCTCTACCTAAACAATTGTCTCAACATTGACAACAAAGTGCTCTCTTATTTGTCTCGCTTTCCCCTCCTCAGTGTCGTCGGTGCGTGGTCCTCCGTTCGCTCCCCAGCGCCTATTCTCAGCTACTCCTGCCACAGATTTACGAGGGACAACTTGCAAGCCTTGGCTAGAACACAACCTACTATTTGAACCTTCGTCTGATACACGTTTTTACGACCCAGCGAACCTCACTGGCGTCCTGGCCCACTTATCTTCCCTGACCGAGACGCCCTCCACCCTCTTTTCAACCCGCACACCGTACGTCCTCCACGTCGACTCCCTCAACCACAAGACCAACCCCACACCTCACGCTTGGCCTGCGAGCAACCCCTGGGACCCTTACAGCCAGGGGGAGGATCGCGAGCTCGGACGGCAAGTCGCCAAAGGCCGCATGGACGTCTTTCTCCCACCCAAGCCCGAACGCTACTACAAACCGTGTCCGTATCAGGAATACGAAATGGCAGCAAATGGGAATCCAGATGAACTGTACTCAGAGGAAGATGGGGACTACGACGTAGAGACTTACAGAGAGGACTCCGACCCCTTTGGCGGCTCTGCTTCTGAATCGGAAGGCGAGGACGAGGAGGAAGAAGGCGAGGAGGAAGAAGACGAGGAGGAAGACGAAGACGAGGAAGAAGAGGACGAACAGCCGTCTGGCCCGTGGGACATGTCCGACCCCCAGTGGGGCGAGGGCCTCCGGCCCAGACGTGTCCGCCAGGAGCCCCAGCCGGAGGTCCCGCGCTCGTGGATGAACGCGGCGGAGGACGAGATGCGCATACATCGGGATCGCGTGAGTGCGGACAGGTTCTACGTCGTGCCTGCCCCGGGCCCACGGCGCACCTCCTCGACGCCGAGCCTAGCCGCGTCGCGCAACGCTCAGGCTTCGACTTCAACAACTTCGACCTCGCACCCCAAGCCTCCCGACCGGCTCATGCTCTTCCGCCCGCCGCCGCCGTGGAGCTCGCTGCCCTCTCAGCCGCAACCGCGTCCACAAACTACCAAAGGCAGGATGCCGACAAGCGTCTTCGCGTCGTCCTCCACCGGGCACCGACCGTCTCCCGGTCCCTCCAACCCACCCAAACGCAGACAGCCCGAGGATGTCGCACCGGTCCAGGCCCGGAAGCGCATGCGCACGATCACGAGCATGCAGAACATATTCAGCATGGTGCAGAAGCGTTCCGAGTCCGCGACGCCAGCGAGCGCGGGCAAGGGGAAGGGTACGGACCCCGCCGCCGCCGCTTCATCGTCAGGGCCAGCCGGACGCGCCAACCCATTTGCACGGAAGCAGGAGACCGCCAAAGTCCCGCTTTCCACGATGCTCAAGCGACTGGACCCATCGGCGCGGACTCCAACTCGGCCACTGGAACGAGCGCGGCCATCCTCCGAGCGTAAACCCCAGCAGTATCCCGAGCTTGGCCCTCCCGCCAAGCCCCAGGCGGCCGTGTCGCCGCCCGTAGACGAAGAGAAGGCGAACAGGAAGGGTGCTAGTAAACGACCCGCTCCTCCCGTCTCCGCCCCAACAGCAGCAGCAGCAGCGCGGACGACGGACTCCGCATCGCCGCGCCCCGCGAAGAAGCTGAAGCCCATAACGACGTTACCGGTGCCCGACTGGCCTGGCAAGCAGATGAAGCCGTTGTCGGAGCACAAGCACAAGCTGCAGCCCCCGTTGCCCAAGGCCCAGAAGCAGACGACGCTGCCCGCCACGGTCGCAGCCAGGGCGAAGCCGCAACGACGAGTTTCTGCACCGACGCGCTTGGAGCTGACTCCTGCGAAGCCGGAGAAGAGCAGTGCGGGTAAGCCCAAGAGCAGGGGGACGGAAAAGCAGGCGCGCAAGTCCTGTGGTGGCGGAAAGGGCTTCGATTGGAAGGGCTGGAGTGCAAGCTGATCTATGGAAACTTGTGTAAACGGGACATTATTACACATTGTAGTCGTCGCTTTGTACATTGCAGCACGTACCGCTATCGTATTGCTTTCCATATTCCGCATTCTACCCTCTCTGAACGTACCTCTGAGCCGAGTGTACGGGGAAGGCTAAAGAGAAGGGACGCAAAGCAAGTAGGATTACAATACAGTAACAATAGCGACAACAAACACCAAAACACAGTCCTCGAACAGAGGCCGGCACGGGCACGGAAGTAACACATCCATTCGCGATCGTCATCTTCAGTATCTCCGCCTTCCGGGTGAACGGGACCGCTCGCGCCTCCTGTCCCTGCAACGCAAAAGCACGCATTACACGCATCGTCAGCCATCTCGTCACACAGCGCACAACACACGACTTCGACGCTCACTCATGACGCGAATATCCTCCACGGTCGCCGTAGCCCCGATCACGCTCGCGGTACTCGTCTCGCGACGAACGGTACTCGCCGCGCGGGGGTCCGCCTGGTGCAGGGGTGCCGTCACCTGAGGGTATGCTGGAGGGAGGACCCATCTTGCGCTTGTCACGGTCCTCCTTGAACTTGATCAACATGTTTCGCAACTCGTGGTATCCGAGGTGCATCTACAATCCCGTGTGAGGGGTCGGCGTTAGCACAACTATTGCCGAGATGGCACAGCAAAAGGACGTCATACCTTGCCACCGAAGTGGTCGGCGAGACGACGGTCGGAGTCGAGGACGGAGAGGTACGCGCCGCAGACGTCGCAGACACGAAGCTTTTGGTGGCCGGACGCTCCGGACGTGTCGGTGAGTTGTTGCAATTCACGCTAGGGTGCGGTCAACGTCATGCATGCACAGTCGAAGAAGAGCGGATTACGCACCTCCTTGTCCGCCTTCTCACTCTTCAAAGCCTCGATGGCGGCCATCTCCCGCATGGACTCGTCCACCTTGCCTTGCTCACCCAGCGTCTCGATCTTCTCCGTGCCACCTTGGATGGCCAACTCAATTTCGGCAATTTCCCTCATCTGCCACAGGTCAGCGATCTCAGAGTCAACGAATAACGGGTATGGGACGCACCAAGTTGGTCGTCTTTGCGTTCTCCTCGGGAGTCTTCTCCAGCCTCCGGTGCGCAGCACGGATCCTCCGGTCGCACTCGTCCACGAACGCGAAGATGTTGGACTCGTACTCGGTCTGGAAGCGCGCGAAGACGGGATCGGTTGGAGTCGCCTCGCGCGCGGCGAGGAACTCGGTCTTCAGACGTTCGGTGTGCGACTTGGGGCATGCGCCGAGGTCCATTTTCTACAACACGCTGTGTCGGCGAGGAATGCGTTTGCAGAAAGGGGACACTCACTGTGTTGGTGAATAGGGTGTGGGGACACGTTCCGCACAGGAAGTTCCTGCATACTTTCTCGTCCGACCAGTGAAGGTTCGCATTGGACACACCCATAGCCTCGGGACCCATCATTTGCTTGTGAGGCAGGGTAAGCGTTATCCATGGGAGACGGGACATGCATACACACCTCGAGGTGCTTCCTCTGCATCTCAGCAAGACGACCCATGTTGAAAGCGAGCGGTGAGGGAAGGATAGAACAATTCAAGGATGAGGAAGGGGATAGTAGAAGTAGGAGTGTATGTAACAGCAGCAGCGCAGATGGTTCGCCACCAAGTCCGGGTTTACCTCTGTTTGCTCAGCTACGCAAAGAGACGCTGGGGACCCTGGAAACCCCTCTTCTGAAGTCCCACTGGCCAGGAGGATGGTAATACTTACTTACAACGAACATTGTTTTACACTGCAACTAGGATGTTATACAGGTTTGAGACACTTCATACCCGTTATGCACGCCCTACGTTTTCCGTCGTACGAGACGGTGCCTCTCGACGATACAAAAATCCTCCCCGGTCACACCAGCAACGCCACTGAATACTGCGCCTCTTAGAACTTGCTGCTCTGCCATCTCGTCAATGGTCCTCGGAGGAGTATACTCAATTCGATGTTTGTTGATCCGCTCTTCCAAACGGTCAACAACTAAGAGATGAAGGTCATGCATGAGTCAAGCGGGTGAGCCCGATCTCAACGACTTTGCGTACTGCTGTCGATACGAGCTGGTGCGAATTCGAATCAGGATCTCTCAATCGACTGTAGATCTCAGAAACCCACCTTTTTCTCCACGAGCACGAGCAACATCGATCATCTCTTCCTGCGGAGGAAGTAGCCAGCTCAAGTCCCGCTTGGCCGGCGGTTTTGGGACCGACTTCTCCTCTTGGGGAGGAACGAGGATCCCAGTGTCAACGGACACCTTCGTGGATGTAGTGTTTTTATCGTTCTGAGAGTCGAAGGACTCCGTCATGGTAGTACTTGGGCGGGTTGGTGAAAAGGGATGAAGGTACGAGTCAAAGAGGAGTGCGACAAGATCTGCTGGGTCTATAAGTACTGTATGTCCCGACGATGTGGCGACGGAGTGACATCACGAAAACGGCGGCGAAGTTGTAAGCGTAGCCACTAATGCGGGCCATTATAAGGGATTATAAGCCCGGATTAGAATCCTATAACGTGGTAATCAATAGTAAGATTAATGGAATTATCCTGGTGATGGCAACGTCGATCATAGTTGCGCGCTTCACAGCCTTGTTGGAATCCACTTCCAACGTCCTCCCAATCCCCTTGAAACTCGATCCAATTCCCTCCTGCCCTTGCGACTCCTTGCGACAACCTTGCGACTGCTTCGAACAATCATCTTGAGCGAGCGCTTCCATTCGACTTTTGGTCGTTATCGGGTAGCAACTGTTTCGGTACTGTACAGTACCACGTCGGAGCTTTAATCAAAGTGAGTGCCCCTGGTCACGCTCGTCTCTCCTTCGTCTAAGGCCTCAGCCTCTCCCCATTACACCACACACAACATCACACTAACATATTTGCTTCTACAGGGACATGAGCATCCATCTCAAGCTGTGGGCTCTTCCTCGTCGAGCTTGACTGTGGCTCCCCCACGTCGTCTGGCTCTCTCGCTTGCGCTCTTCGAAGCCAGGGTCCACCATTGCTACTACTGTCCTGGGCTGGGTCTCTACTGCGCTGCAGCTTTGATTTCACTCTAAGGTCTGTCGCCGCTGTTGGTACGCCTAGAGTGGTTGGTTCGTACTCGTGCTTGTGCTTGTTACCGGAAGGCTCCTCGCTCCTGCCACACTGGCTACTGCTGTCGTGTAGTTGTAGTCACCGCTGAGGTAAGTTTGTTCATATCTTTGTCATCGGAACCTACACCCTCGCCCCCATTGTTGATGCTGCATGCCCGCGGCTCCCGTTGGCGGGTGTGTCAACTTGTTGATCAGTAAGTCATTTTCGCGCGGCTTGGCCTTGGCCGCCTTCTCGCAACATGTATGTGTATATTATCTATGTATTGTACTGTAGCTCGAATAAAAATCAGGCTTTTTTCTCATCATCCATGAGCGTGAGGTTGCAACCAGAGTGAGCCAGCAAACCCTGTATTGAGGTTGTACAGCCGGGTAAACTGCGATAGCTTGGAACGTGTACAATCATTGCATCGATTTTGTCACATTGGACGGGTGTTGTAATACACTTGGAAGCCTTCCAGTGCCGGAATAGTGCCCTTCTAATTGGTTGCGAAATCACAATCATTACACTCATCAAATCTGATTACAACACTTTCTAATGTCATAACAATTGGATACAAATTCCGGGCTAAATCGGTGATGGACATCATGAGCCTGGCTTGACTCAGACGCTGGTGAATACCTGGGGGCGCTACGCAAACACTGGCGGACGGTGACGACGATGCTCGCCCGCCGGTTCCTGTCTACCAGCAACTCCCTCCCACCAACCATCCGTCAGCTCCTCACCCAACCCCCACTTACGCATTCGCCCGCAGTGCAACTCAATGGCTGGGTAAAGTCCATCCGGAGACAGAAGAAGGTTGCGTTCGCGATAATTTCCGATGGGTCCTCCGAGTCAGGTCTCCAAGCTGTATTCACGGACGTGAACCTCGCAAAACAGTACGTCTCGTCGCGGGTCGTCCGTCAAGATTTGTGCTAATCGACATATTGGTTAGGTTGACCAATGGCGCGAGTGTCAGGTTATGCGGAGAGCTGGTAGACAGTCCGGGTGCGGGTCAGACGAAGGAGCTCAAGGTAGCGGATGCGGAGGTACTTGGAGAATGTGACCCAGACGTAGGTCGCGTAGCCAACATAACAACGCAAACCAGCAGCTGATCCCATGTAGACATATCCGATGCAGAAGCAGGCCCTGACGGTCGAGTACCTTCGGGACTATTGCCACCTTCGTGCGCGAACGCGAGAGATCGGTGCCATGCTACGACTACGTGATTCGACGACTAGAACTATCCATAATTACTTTGGAGTGAGTCCGTCTTCTTCCCTGTCAGTACTTCAAACTTATTCCGCGCAGGATAATGGCTTCGTACATGTACATACCCCCATAATCACCTCTAATGACTGCGAAGGGGCGGGCGAAACCTTCCGCATCACGCCCTCAAGTACAGACATTTCCCCCTCATCCACCACTCCATCATCGTCCCCCGAAAAACCCTCCGAGTACTTCAATCATCCCGCGTACCTCACCGTTTCCTCCCAACTCCACCTCGAAGCCATCGCGACCGCCATCTCGCGCGTTTATACCCTCTCCCCGTGTTTCCGCGCAGAACGTTCCCAGACCTCGCGGCATCTCGCCGAGTTCTGGATGCTCGAAGCAGAATGGGCGTTCACATCCTCCCTCGACGAGCTCTGCACCGTCGTCGAGAACGCCATCCGGCACGTCCTCCGCACACACGCCGCCAGCCCAGACATGGACGCCCTCTGGAAATCACAGCCCGCCGAAGTCGCCCAGGGGCGGCGCGAGGCGCTCCAGTCCTACGCCGAGGCACCTCAATCCTGGACGCGGCTCACCTACACCGAGGCGGTCGACATCCTCTCCAAGCACCACGCCAAGACCGGCGCGTTCGTCTTCCCGCCTGAATGGGGCAGCGGCCTGCAGAGCGAGCACGAGCGCTGGCTCGCGGACGAGTACGTCCGCGGGCCCCTCTTCGTCACGGACTACCCCGCGTCCATGAAGCCGTTCTACATGCGCATGAACGACGGGTGCGCGCCCGGCAGGCAGACCGTCGCGTGCTTCGATATGCTCGTGCCCGGGATTGGGGAGCTCGTAGGCGGGTCGCTGCGCGAGGAGCAAGTAGCCCTTCTTGAGGACGCAATTGAGAGGCATGGGCTGGACAAGGCGGACTATGAGTGGTATCTGGAGTTGAGAAAGTACGGTGGGGCGCCGCATGGGGGGTTCGGGCTGGGCTTTGAGAGGTTGATCAGTTGGATAAGCGGCATCGAGAGCGTGCGGGAGTGCATAGCGATGCCGCGGTGGGCGGGTAGAATGCTCGTGTAGCACTCAGCTCGAGTCGTAATAGACCTCTTACTCACTCCGAGGTTTTCTGCTTGCATCAACTCGAAAGAGAGGCGAGGATCAAGAATAATGGAGGACTGAGTCCTTAAGATGCCATTAAGAGACTAGAGCTGGTAGAATAACTACAGACAAACTGTCAAGGGTGTATGGTACAGTGAGTAGCAATGCACGTATTTGCAGGGACTGATCATATGCGGAGTGGTGATGCAGTCTAAGGCTATGGTGCTGGTGAATGTAGGACACAATACATGCACGGGATGCGACGCAGATCTCAATGCACAAGCTAAGGAAATATGAAACAACACGAGTACGGAGTTGGGTGACTGAGGGGATGGGGGATGCCAAGAGAACACGGAATATACAGTGCCATGATAAGGAGGTGGCGAGTCCACAGAATGGTTTGAAAATGGACAGCAGGGTTTGGGGGGCGATCAAAGGGATCTAAGAGAGCAATGGCCGACAACATTCAAGCAGCGGCAGACGCAGCATGCACAGGCGACTCCCCACGACCCCTTCCGCGACCACGCCCACGGAATTGGCCACGACTACGACCGCGGCCACGATGTCCATTGAACTGTTGCTGACCAGATGCGCCATTCTGTTCGTAAGTACCCTGGTCGACCGGAGAAGATGGAACGGGCTGCTGCCCTTGGAATGGTTGATGCGGACGGAACGAGCCACGGCGGTTGTGTTGCCCACGGAAACCGCGCGGGCTGCTTGTCGAGGTCGAGGACATGGGTGGCTGGGCGTTCTCGGAGATGGCGGACACTGGCGAAGCAGTATGTGAGCGGCGGTTGTCGACTTGAACAGTTGGGCGGGGGCGGCGGTTCCCGTTCTGCTGAGCGGCTCCAAGGCCATTGACATGTGGTGACTCCATGGAGAGAGTAGCGAATTCGGAGATGGGAGAACTCTCAGGCTCAGGCGCAGGCTCGTGGAGAGAATAACCGCCGTATGTGCCAAAGAGGTTGACGAACTCGACGTATTTATCAGCGGGTGAGATGTGTGACTTGAACTTCTTGCCCTTAACGATCTCCCAAGCCGCATCTCGTTCTGCTTGGGTATAGAGCTTCTTGTCGAGCACCAGCCAGACCACCTCAGGCTCCTTGGTGTCCAAAGCGAGGCGAAGATTCGATTTGGACTCAGGGGAGCGATATATGTCTTCGTAGTCGCTTAGAGGGTAGTTTTCGAGGAAGTGGTTGACTATCTTGACATGACCGCCGTGCAGGGCAACATGGAACGCCGTCATGTCCTCGCCGTCACGTTCCTCTGGATCCGCACCTGGCCAACGCAAGTTCAGGGTCACCCATCAACTAGGTAACACGCAGTGAAATGCTTACTGTATTTACCCAGCCATTCCACGAGCTCAAGATCGCCGTTTTTTGCTGCGATGTGCATCAGGGTCTCCTTGGGATCCGTAGGACGACTCTTCACAAAAGCCTCAGAGCCCTGGCGGATTTCACCACCAGCAGCGTCCACGTTCTGTTCCCAAACGCCCTTCCTGACAGTTACGGCATCCTGCTTCCGCGCAGCAGCGAAGATTTGGGAACGAAGGGTCTGCATTTGCTCCTGCTTTGCCCGCACTTTCTCCTCTGCAGTCTTGCGGGAAGCCTCCGCTGAGGCCTTCTTGGCTGAAGCCTTTTCGCGTTGCCGTTTCTGAGCTTCGCGACGCTCTGAGTGCAGGACAATCAGATCGATGTGGTGAGAACATGCGCGGAGGATCGTTGGCATACCCTGTTCGCGTTCCATCTCTTGGTTTGCCCTGTGGTTAGCTTCCTCGCGAGCACGACGCTCCGCCGCCTTCTCCTGCTCCTCCACTTGCTTGCGTAGACGGGCGGAATATTGTTCGGGGGTCTCAGGGGGACTTGGAGGACGACGGAAGTGTTGATGATGAGGATGCTCCCGATGGTACTCTGGATGATTAGTTGTTAGAAGAAAGCTCGTAGCACGAGTCATCTGGTGGACTTACCGGCGTGCGCGAACCGACTTGCGCGTCCTCTCAGAAGTTCTTCAAACAGGTATCTAGTTGGCGAATTTGTGTCAGTTTGTTGGGGGGCGATGGTATTCGTTCGATGAAACAAACCTATAGAATTCCATCTCCTCATACGCGTCCTCGTAGTCGTCGTAGAGCTCGTCATCGTCGTAGCCATAGTCGTCGTCGTCATAGTCCCCGTCTTCATATCCAAACGGATGGTAGTGACTGTGGGAATGGGTGTGGGATGGCGCAGACGCGCGATCGAGGTGTTTCACGAGGGCATTGTACGCCTGGCTGACTTTCTGGAATTGGGCGGTGGCGTCCGCATCTTCTGGATTCTTGTCTGGGTGTGTTTTGAGGGCAAGCTACAGTAGGAGACAAGATGCGGTCAGACAAAGGCAATATATGCGGAGTAACACGGGCCTCACCTGCTTGTACGCCGACTTCACGGCTTCGAGCGACGCGTCCTGTTCCGGGATTACCGGGATTCTCTTCATTCAGCGCCGGAGGAGCCTGCCAGATATACGCACCTGCTCAAGGCCGAGGACGGCGTAAGCCTCGGCGACGTTAGCGTGCCGTTGTGCCATGGGTGTTTGAGAGGGAGTGGCGGGGAAGCTCGAGGGGGAGAGATGAAAAACGCGCGCCTTTAACCGCCCAGGCGCGTCCAAATGACCTCCGCGTGCATTCCCTTTTCTGGAAATACCGCCTCTTGACGCGTCCGTTGAAGCGCGTTGACGCCATCTCTCTCCGCTCTGCCACCATCTGCCACCTCTTCCTTTGTCGCCGCTTCTTGCTGACTTGTCACCACCCTTGCTAGGGACCGTAATATACTGCATTACTGCCGGCCGCTTGCAGGTCGCACATAGTCGTCACCAACTGGTCTGTTTCAACTGCTCAAGGATTGCCTTGTGAAGTGGCATCGCAATGCAGCAAGCAAACCCAGGGCCGAGCGTCGAGCATATCGCTTCGAATGTCTCCCCGGCTGCGGCCACACCGCCTGTGCCTGCTGGCAAGGATGGTGGCTCATTCATCTCCGGACTGCTTAGTGACAAGTGCGTCTCGTCCTGCCTGTCATCTCGTCAAATCACTGAAGAGATGCCATGAAGCATAGTCCCTACTTTCAGGCTGGATTCGGCATCATGGTGCGCCCTCTCTCATAGTCGATAACCTTTATTTCCTCAAGAAATGTCCCGTATTCCTCACCAGGGTGTCGGCATCTTCTTGAACTTCCTCCGCCGGGGCAGTATGCTCGGAGCGACCGCCCTCCGCCGCCAAATGCTCGTCTCGCTAGAGATGAACAACAAGGACCCCGCATACGACTACTTCCTCGCCTGGATGTCGGTCCAATCTGCGCGCACGCACGCCGGCGCCGCACCCTGGTCCAATCTGTTCCGGTCCTCGGCGCCGTGGATGCGAAGTCACCAGCTTGGCGTGCAGACGTTCCAGGAGCAGCGCAAGAACGGCAGTGCGTCAGTGCTATTCAAGCTTGTCGCTGCGCCCGGCACGCATTATTTGCGGTA
Organism: Ganoderma leucocontextum; assembly: GCA_020736865.1. Taxonomy (NCBI): domain Eukaryota; kingdom Fungi; phylum Basidiomycota; class Agaricomycetes; order Polyporales; family Polyporaceae; genus Ganoderma; species Ganoderma leucocontextum. The sequence goes on along the minus strand of JAHKGY010000003.1, from coordinate 1,699,405 downwards.
CAAGAGCGTGTGGATGCAGGTAAAGAGGGAGAGGGAGACCAAGTCCCCCAACCTCATGACAGGAATGCCCTGGGAGACGATCACAATCACGACCTTGTCAAGGGACCGGGGCGTGTTCACCAGGTTGCTTGCCGAGGCGCGCGATATGGCCATGCGCGGGCAGGAGGGAAAATTGGTCATCAATATCCCATGGGGCATCGAGTGGAAACCGTTCGGGCAGCCGAGACGGAAACGTCCGCTTCGAAGTGTTGTTCTGGAGGAAGGCGCGTCGGAGAAGATCGAAGCGGACGTCAAAGCCTTCCTAGAGCGACGGCAATGGTACGCCGACCGAGGTCTGTGTCCACGTAACATCTATAGTTTCTGACTGCCGTGCTGACAGCCAAGCGTAGGCATACCTTATCGCCGCGGCTACCTCCTCCACGGGCCCCCAGGCTCGGGCAAGTCTTCCTACATCCAAGCCCTCGCCGGCGCGCTCAACTACGACATCTGCGTCCTCAATCTCTCCGAGCGGGGCCTCGCCGACGACAAACTCATCCACCTCCTCTCCAATACCCCCGAGCGCTCCTTCATCCTCATCGAGGACATCGACGCCGCCTTTAACAAGCGCGTTCAGACGAGCGAGGACGGATATCAGTCCTCCGTGACGTTCTCAGGCTTCCTCAACGCGCTCGACGGCGTCGCGTCGGGCGAGGAGCGCATTATCTTCATGACGACGAACCATCCGGAGCGGCTCGATCCCGCCATCATCCGCCCAGGCCGTGTCGATCTCGCCATGCTCCTAGATGATGCATCGCCGAAACAGGCGCGCCGGCTATTCGAGCGGTTCTACGGCAGGGACACCAGCGCCGAGGGCGAGTCTGGAGTTGTCGCACAGGAGAAACGGGAGCAAGCAGAAGAAGGCTGGGAACGTGTCCCTGAGGCACAATTGCGCGAGATGGCGAGCGAGATGGAGCGACTGGTGGAGGAGGAAACGGCTGAGGGAAGGAGGATAAGCATGGCCGCGCTCCAGGGCCTTTTCATTCGGAGCGATGCGCGCGAGGCGGTCAGGGACGTGCGGACACTGTTCGTAGCGAGACAGCCTCTGGCGCAGGTGCAGTAAAAGTACAGATACAATCTATTAGACCTTCCTTGCGGTAATAAGTTAGAAGCGCTGCTACAAAGTGCGCGTGAAAGATGGGGCGACCGATGGTACGCGAAAGCGAGCTTAGAAGACGGGCTTCCGCTTGCGGCCAGTATATTTTGAGTCATTGGGCACACTCTCCTTCCCTCGTTGACGGTAGAGCTGGCGATAAAAGTGAATTTGAGCGAAACGGATATCCGCAAGGGCGAACGCACCTCTTTTTTCTTTAATATCCAATCCTTGTCCTTGATGTTCTTCCGCTTCCCACCGCTCCTCGTCTTTAGCCGTTCTCTCCGCTTCTCGAATTGGACCCTGCCTTCATCCTCCTCCTCGCATTCTAGCCCCTTCGGTACCTGTTGCGCTCCTCCGCCGCCCCCAACAAACAGACATAGGAAGACTTTCCTTGCCTTCTTGGAGTTGGGGTAGTCGACAACGAGGCCTCCGCCAAAGCCGGCTTTTTGTGCGATAGACGTGATCAGCTGGATCTGGTCGTCAGATGTAGGGTAGAACTGGAGTATGGCTCGTGATGGGTTCTTAAGGGCGGCGTGAAGGGTCGTGAAAAAGCGAGTGAGGCGGTGGGGTGGGGACGAGGTTGGATGTGAGGTTTCGGCGTTCATTAGCCATTGCAACACAGAAACACTGAGCGGAATGGGTGTCAAACCGACGTTTTCAATACATGCATAGGAAGGACGCACCTAATAGCACCGTCAAAGCTCCCCGGCCGGAAGCCGAAGCCCTGGCCGATGTCTTGGAGGAACAGATCGCCCTCCACTTCTCGCTCCAGTGCGACCTCTTCAAGAAGTTCAAGGATCGCACGGACCTGGGGGACTTGAGGACTCACCGAGCATACTGGGAGCAATATCCACCCCCACCCACAGATGACCCTCTTCGTCCAGTATTTCCCCCGACAGTCCCGAGCCGCATCCGATGTCAAGGAGGAAGGCGGGCTCGTCCGGAGGGAGGTTGAGGAGCTCCATCGCTCGGTAGGTCATGTCCGCCTGGATCTGTTGTATGCGAGAACTGCGTCGCGGTCATTCATGCCCGCCGCAGGGGGCGCAGAGGATCGACGCACTTGTTGGTGTACTTTTTGGCTTCGATGTCCCCATAGTACTGCGCGAGATCAGACGTGAGCTTCGAGTGCTGTTCAGTGAACATTGGGAGATGGTTGCGTACAATCTCGGGCGGTGCTACCAACTCTGGTCTCGACATGGCGGCGTGGACGACGTTTTACGGGTTGCTCGCGGTGGTAGTTTTGAAGTGCACGGCTAACTCGGCGCAATGGAATTGGATGCAGGACGGAAAAAAGGCTGACCACGTGCAAGACGCGGACACGTGCCGGAGGCTGAGCATCGCGGATTTTCTGCCGGCTGCGAGTCACGACCTCCTTCTCTTCCTCACTTGAGCTTGAGCTTGTGTCCAAGAGTCAACATGACTGCTCCATGCGTTGCTTTGACACTTCTCTTCCCTCACATATCGAGCCCCTTCAAACTGAACTCAAGGTGAACTAAGTTCAAGTGTGGGACATACAGTATATCAGCGGCACACTGTCATCCTGGTCGGCGGCAGGCCTGAGACCCAACTTCCTTGTCCCCAACCCCCTAGCCTCTTCACCTCCCCAGACATCCACGCAGCCAGATGGCTCAGATTCCTCGACCCAAGCGACGCAGACTGCCCCTTCTCCCTGCAGACAGTCACGGCCTCGCAACCTCGATGAGGCTTGCGGGATCAGTAGAACAAAGGAACCTGTACTGTCGCATCGTGGTATGTCAACCAATTATCTCCGTCCAAAATCAACAGAGAGGTTAACACTAGTTCCTAGTCCGATGTTGCCAAGTTTTATGACAAGCATGAGCATCGAATGGATGGTGTGCGTGTGGGATCACGCACAGGCCCCTGGTTGTCGTTTCTCGAAGTGGTTAGTCTGCGTCGACTCCTGGACGATACAGGGAACTGATGTTTCTGATACGTAGATACAAAAAGTGCATCCTACACTGATTGAATCCTACGAGGATGCCTGGCCGGTGGCCTTAATCATCAGGGCACATCGCCAGCGGAAGGGTGACAATCGCCGGAAGAGCCTAGGCTTAGTTTCGTGGACCAAGCATATGGTTTGTTCTCCCCTCGGTGGTTCAGACTTGAGTGAATACTGACCAATTTATTAAACAGGTGAAGAGCTCCACGTCAGGGCGGCGAGAAGAGCCAAACGCCGCACCGAGTGCTGCACAACCCGTGAGCCACAAACACACAATTGTCGCCACCGGCTGGCCAACTGACGAGCTGACCTCACAGCAGATCGTGGCGGTCCGATCGAAGCCTTCCCCCAGCCAGGCTCCGTCCGCCTCTCAGGTGAATTCCGCTCAGACCAAATCGAGCATCGCCCGCTACCGTCACGGTGGCTCACCGACGAACACCCGACCTACTGGTACTAGTACTGCCGGCGGCAAGCGCATGATCGAGAAACCCGAGTCCACGGGTTTACGTTTGATCCTCACCTTCCTCAACTCGCTCACCCCGCCCCAGCCCGACCTTCTCTTGCTGTTCCGGGCGCAGGGCGTCACGGACACAGCAGCGCTCCGAGCGCTCACTGGCACCAGCATGACGCCCTTCCTGCATGGATGGGTTAAGGAGAAGCGGATCACCGAATTCCAGTTTGCGGTCATCGGCGTAGGCCTCCAGAAGCTGTACGAGGAGTGGCGACACGACGAGGAGGTGACGAAAGGTCAGGCATGCACGAAATATTGTCGTCGTACTCCGACTCTGTGATAGTTCCTTTGTTGCGAATGCGACCGATCGCGCCACGGTGGATGTTTGGTACAACGGTTCAATATCAATGACTGATGGACTTCGATTGAAGATGGTGGCACTCCGACCAGCAACAGCTATCCTCAGCTGTCGACAGGGCGAATATTACTCGTGACGCGGATGCGAATCGTGACGGTAGCCCAACGGTTATATTTACGTGTGGTCGCTGCCTGCCTGGGCGTGTGGCGAGACATCGCCAGAGAGTCGGAAAGACCGTTCCCAGATTTGCTCCGGAAGGGTCAAGCTTCAGGCCTTCAGGGTCAATGGGTCAATGCAAAGAGAAAGGAACAAAAATGAGTTGTTTGATGTATACGTACAGATGTATGTAACCGAGAACGAAAATATGCTACGCCGCGACGAAATGGTGTCATCCAACCAGATCGATAACAACGTGTACCAGTGCCAATGTGATTCATAATATGCTTGAGTTGGGGCGGGGGATAGCGCTGAGGCCAGCCTATAGATTGCGAGGATGCGGGAAGGGGGGAGAGTAAACATACACATTCACAGCACTGAGAGCAAGCTTCTAAATAAACTATCGACACAAACGCGACGGCGCATACACAGAGCAACGACAACCTCCGGCGCAACGCCATCTAGGAGAGAGGAAGGAATGCCGTATTACGCGAGTGTGTGTTCGTGCGCCGCGGACGTAGAACCCAATATCGCCAGCATAAGATACTTAATAGGGTGCGCAAAGTCCCAGACGCACGAAACCCAGAGTCTTATGAATAGTACACCGCGCCCGGCGGTGGTAGTGCTATCGACTGCGGTATTGGAATGGGAACCTGGTGCGCTGTTGACAAATCGTATGACATCTGGGGCGAGCTCCCTGTGGAGTGTGGACGTGTGGGGTCGATGAGGGTAGGAGCGGCGCGTGTCTGCTGCTGGAGCAGCGACTTCGCCGTCATCAGGACGTCGACCTCGCTGGACAGAGGCCCGACCATGTCCACTGCCTGCGCAACCGCGGATTGTGTCGCGACCGAGACCTCCTTGACCGTAACCTGAGGCACCGCACTCGCGGCCACCGCAGGCGAGAACCCCGATGATGCGGCCGCGACGGTGCGGTCCGCCACAACCTGACGCGCGGCCTGGAGGACGACTTGTTGAGCTGCTGCCGTGAGAGCATTCGATTGCGCGACAGCGCCTTCGGGTACCTCGCCTGCCATCTTTGAGCTGATGGCTTGGGCCGTGACAGTGAGGACGTGCTGCTGCTTCGCCAACGCTTGCAGTTCCGGCCCGACTTCGTTTGGCGAAGCCACAACCTGCGATTGTGCCTCTTGCGCGACACGCTGGGCGGCAGTGGTCAACACTTGTACGACCTGAGACTCGGGCGCTACGGGCGCCGGAGCGGGGACGAGTGGTCCACGCATTGTTAGTCTGGGGGGCAGCACCAGTCAGCTCGGTAGACCGAGATGAGCTTGTCTCGGAACGGACCTCTGAGTCGGCGGCTGCGACACTCCAGAGACGATCGAATCGCTCAACATCCGACGCGGATTGTGTATGTCGCCAACAAGCGAGGGTCGCCGAGATGGCGTGAACGTGGAGTCGACGGCGGCCATGGGAGCGATGGTGATGTGCACCGTGTGCGTAAGCAGCTCCTCCTTCCCATCCTGTATGAACTACATCCGGGGGTCAGAACCGCTCTTAATTCGGTCACACGCACACGAGAACGCACCCTCGCTTCCACCGTAACGTCGCAGCTCTGCGCCTCCGGCGGGGGGATCCCGGTCAGCGAGTCTTCTTTCCACGCTAGCCACGGCGGGAGTGCGGGCGAGTTGTAGCTGACGGGCATGTTCGCGCGCGACGCTTGCGGGTCCCATATCCTCGGCGTCCACGTCCATCGCAGGCCGACGTATGCCACCCCTGGGGGCGTTCCAGCAAGCTTTCGCCTGAATGGTCGGAACGTCCATCCGCCCTCGGACCTTTTCCCGTCGACGTGCCAAATGTGATTGCCTTTTGACTTTGACTTCTTACCCTCTTCGTTGAACCGCGAGATGTAGGGTTGGTTCCACAAAAAGTTCCTGATCTGTGTTATGCCGTGTCGGCGACGCCTTATGTCAGATGACATGCCGACAGTTAGCTGAGCGGTTGTTGCTATCACTCGCCTTTTTCATGGGGATCTTTTCCTCGGGATAACCTTGTCGAGCGAGCTGTATAACGTAAACGTATTCAATGCACCGATACCGGGCATCAAAATTAAGAAGTTACCTCTTCCAAGAAGGCGTTAGTGAAAGCCTGTATCCGGAACTTGAAGGGTCGGAAGTCGGGCGACTCATCCAAGCGCTGCATCTTCTTCGCCATGAGCGTCTGATGGATCGGCTCACCCTTGGAATCCGTAGCATCCACTGTGGAGCACAAAGTGCACGCGGTTCAGCGATAGCGCCACTAAGCAAGAATGGGGGGCGGTGCCGACGTGGGCACCGTGGCAAGCGATACGTACGATTGGAACAGATCGAATTCAAGAACTCAAAGAAAATGCGCTCGACATCGGTCCGATACTCCTGCGGCACCTCGTTTCCGTGGCCAGAGCTGCCACCCTCGTTTGAGGGCGAAGTACGGCTCATCCGCCGCTGGCCGGCATGGCTATGCGTTGTTCCGTTCACGAGGCCCTCGGGACTAGATTCACTCTTAGCATGAGGCACACCTAAACTCTGTCCCGAAGATGCGTACTGGGATTGCTGCTCGCCCTCGTCATCTGAGTCCCTCACATCATCATATTCGTAGTCTGGCGACTCCGGGCGCGGACTATACCGTCCCGACGTCGATGGCCGCGACTGCGTCGTCGACTCATACATCGTGGGATGCGACACGCCGTCCAGTACTTGCGCGAACGGGTTCCCGTGTAGGTGCGACATCGACGCTGACCGTGAAGCACGGCCCAGTGTTGCTGACGCTGTATTCATTGGTGCCTGCTGCAGGTGAGTGCTCCGCGTTGGCGAGTACATCATGTTGTAGGGTAACGTCGAGGGACCGGCGACGGGCACGGCGTTGGACACTGTAGCATCAACGGTGAGAATTGAACCAGCGGAAAGTGAACAATGGGACTGACAAGACATAGGAATACGGTTATCAGACCAAACACTTCCAGGCGGGATAAACCCAGGCGGACTAGTCAAGACACCTGACGTCGCAGATGGCGGCGAGACGAAGTCTGGTGAGTGCGGGATCGACGGGATGGACTCCACAGGAATAGCGCCATGCATCGATGATACAAGTTGCTGGGTCGCGTCGAGGGGCATGCCTAGCGGTAGCGGGGGAGGAAGACCGTTAGAGCTAGGTGGGCGGGAGCTGGATAGGGTGCCGGCGGACGACAGCGGCGGGGGTACTGCTGACATGTCAGCGACCGAAGTCAACGGGGGAGGGGCGTTGGAGAGGGGATAGGTGTACGAGAAGTGAGTCGAGGGGTGCATGGGCGGCGGAATACCGGTGGATGACGATATTTGGAGGGGCGGCGCTTCGTCCTGGGGTTCAAGCTTCATCGCCTTCGCCACCCGGTTTCCCGCAACCGACGAAGCACATCGTTTGCGCGACGAGTCTGAACTGTCGGACATGGTATTCGGGTCCATCGATCCACCGGAAGGCAGGTTATTTAAACTTGGTGGTGTTTGCTGCTGCTGAGCTGCAGGTTGCTGCTCGATATTCATGGCGCCAGCCACAGGAGCAGGTACAGAGCTCACACTGAGTGACAATGAATAGCCTGGGCCTAGGGAGAGACTCGGTGATCCAGCGGCTGATGGGTCGCTCAGCTGCATGGCCGCAACGAGTTCCGCGACAAGCAGTACATTTTTCTTGAGCACAGAAACAATCTCGGTCGCGTTACCACCCTGACCCATGGAACACGCTTCACTGCCGGAGTTTGCAGTTCGCGCGATGCTACAGAGAGGCAAGGAGAAGGACACGCGGTCTCATTAACAAAGTCCAATGAAGAGCAAAGGCCAGACGCACTTCTTCAGCATGTCTCCTAGGACCATAAGATGTGCACCTCCAGGCACATCTTGCACAGGTTCATTACTGGCCTGCAAGGGGTTCTCGAAGCCGGGGGGTGGGAACTGGAACCCAGACTCGTGGACGGTGGTCGGAGGGCCACTTCCAGCAGAGGGGAAGCCCATATCTGAACCTGACGCGGTCAAATTAGGGGGCGAGGCTACAGAATCTGAACGGCTGCGAGTAGTACCAACGTGGTCAAGGGCGGAAGCGAGGGAGGACGAACCGGCCGAGTATGAAGGGGTGACACCCGTTAATGAAGGTGATGAAGCGTGCGAAGCGCTCGTAGACGCCGAGTTCGCGCTCGGAGAGGACAGAAGCGGATGGGACGGATCAACAGCTTCAAGGCCTGCAAGGCGAGGATCCATGCCGTACATGGCGGAGTGAGTTGGCAGATCCGGGATTACACCTGGTGAGCCCGATTGCGAGGGTACGGGGGGAACGACATCCATCGCGTTTACGGCGTCGGTGTCGGGTGGCAGGGAGGAAATGGGTAAGTGCATGGAGATCGCGTTAGATTCCATTGACTGCTGAAAGAGCGGAGGGGGCATGGGAACGCGCATATGGGCTGCAGAGTCGTGAGGTAGTGTGGGGTTGGGGTGAGGGGCGGAGACGAGTGAGACGAAGGATTGTGAGTCGGATTGGGAGAATTGCTGATACTGCTGCGGGTCAAGTGCAAGCGGAGGAGCGGGCTGGATCTCCTGCATGGCGGACATGCTCTGTAGCAGAGGCGATCACGGAGCGCGGTGAAGTGAGGAAGAGGAGGCGGGGGAGAGATGAATGGGCGGGAGAAAGAAGAGATGAGGATGAGGAGAGCAGATCGCAGGGAAGAGAAGAAGCCTTGAAGATCCTGTGTCTGAGACGATAAGTAGGGAGGGGCATAAGACGAGGCGAGGGCGGAGGGCGGACGCACGTACCTGGAAAGACAAGTGAGACAGGCGGAGAGCGACCCAGAGAGAAATCAAGACAATCGGGGCGCGGTGGACCGTCTGGAGGACTTGTGCTTTGGTTGTGCTCGGAACGGGCTGGAGGCGCATGCACGTCCGAAGCAAGGAAGGGAAGGAGGAATGGTCTCTGGCCAGGACACGAGCAGGAGACTGACCATCCGCGCGCGAGTCGAGACCAGACTCAGCCCGAGCTGCACACGCCTCAAGCCGCAGCCACCAAACAGGCACAAACACCTTCCTTTTTAACCACCGCTCCTCCGCCCCCCGCCATCACTCGGTCTTAATCACCCTATCCCCCTCCCGCCCCCCGCCCGTTCCTGTCCCGACTTCCTGCTCCCCGCCCCGCCCCGCCCCGCCAGTGGCCACCCACCACTTCCCATTAGTATCCTGCTCCTCCGCGAAATTTTATCATCGCAACTTTACCTTTTGCCTTCAATGCTGTCCATCGCATCGGCGGCCCTGTGTGATCGAGCACCCCATCATCCGCATCACCATATGAACCATCCGCCACCGCAAGCGACGGCTGCGACACGTACTACTACAATCGCGTCTGACATCCGTCATCACCCGCGAACCCAATACCGGGCTCTCAACAGATCAATAATATTCCTCTCCAAGAATATGTATCCGCACCTTGTCTTGGTCTGTCTTGGTCCAGAGTAATCTTCGCTGTACATTGCGGTCCATCCCATCTCGTCAACTTGACCGAATTTGTCCGATCGTCCAGCGTCATCGCGTCATCCTCCGCCTTTTGCGTCTGATCTGCTACGATATCGTGCTCATCCTGCGGTCATCTGCCCTTCCGCCGACTTCCTCGTTTTGTTTCTCGACTTCCCTTGCCGTCACCTGAATCTCGCCCGCCGCACCCAAACGGCATGCGAGGATCTATCTTGTCATTTCTCCCATCGCTCTTCCCGCCGTGGCCCACTTCTCGGTTTTTGCTTCCACATCCCGCTCTATCTTCACACTTAGCGCCGCACGAGAGATGCCAGTCCTTTCTCACCCTTCGCAATGCGAATAAACGTTGACGGCTTGCTTCCGCGTGAATCGGTCGGTGTGAGAGACTCCAGCCCCACAAGTGGAAATGATTGCTTCGAATACACATGATCTCGCGTATTTTTACACATTGCAGTACTAGTGAGAAGCCACATTTAAATCTTCCTTATGGATCCAACTGTCCAGTCCCGATTTTTGACTCGAAACTCCAAGCCCCAGCCTGGCGCTTCTGTTGCGTATAAGCGCACATCAAGGAAGCGTGGGCTGCCTTTCTGGGACAGAGCTGTCTTCGTCCCATTATCCTCCAGATCGTCCGCAGAATACTAGTGCTCTTTTGCAGCCCTTCCTCCGATGGCTACCACAAGCAAGCAATACAAAGCGATAGGCGAGGACCTCTGGAAGGGCCGCACAGAGAAGATTGTCAGTCTTATCAGCTTGGATATCCGGGCAGACCCTGACGTGCTCAGGGGACAGAACGCAGAGCTCTTCGCCCTGACTTACGGCGCGCTCGTCGTCCAGCTCATCCAGGACTACGAGGACTACGCAGAAGTCAACAAGCAGCTCGAGAAGATGGGCTACAACATCGGCACGCGCCTCATTGAGGACTTCCTCGCCCGCAGCAGCCTCGGCCGGTGTGCAGACTTCCGGGAGGTCGGCGAAGTCGTGGCGAAGGTGCGTGTGGGCGATTGTTTCATGCAGATACCGCACATCCGTTGACGTCAACGTCCTCGTTCATGCTTGCCTCTGCGCCGGTCAATTCAATGGCAGGTCGGATTCAAGTCGTTCCTGAACATCACGCCCAATGTAACGCACGGCGCGCAACCACCTCCCTCATCTCCGACCCGGACAAGCATGCCACCATCGCAGGCGAACGCTCCCGGCGCAAGTTTTACGTTGACATTTGACGAGAATCCTCTGGCGGAGTTCGTTGAGTTGCCAGAAGAAGCCCTCGAGGGAGGGCTCTGGTTCAGTAATGTTCTCTGTGGCGTGCTTCGAGGAGCCCTAGAGATGGTGCGTGTTCGCAGCCTTACGTGCTTATTGCGTACATTAATGAGCCCTCCGGTTCCTAGGTGCAGATGCAAGTTACTGCGACTTTCGTATCGGACGTGCTGCGGGGCGACGAAGCGACAGAGATACGTATCACCCTTGTGAAATACCTAGAAGAAGAGGTGCCAGTTGGAGACGACTAGATACCGCGGTATGGATGTACAATAATTTCTGTGTATAATATTGCTACCGCCCGGACAATAGGGCGGCGAGGCTCATCTAGGAATTCGCAGACGCAGGCCTAGAGCCTGGTTGTCCAAGGGTCCAGGGTGCAACCATGACTGTGTCGGGAAAAGGAGGATCGATCAGCGACACGGATTTCGCGCACATATCGACGACGAACGGGGCTTGAGAAGCGAGACACGAGCCACGGGAAGCGAGCAGGACGCGGGGGATGTGGTAGGGGGATTTAGGCAGGAAGAGGCAAAGACTCACCAGCGAGAGGGGGGACACGGGTGCATGTGCATAGAAAGTGGACTAGTTGTACCGCTCGACCCTGTTGAGTTTCCTCGCCGTCCGTGCGTTGCTCTGCGTGTTCTGGCCCCTGACCGGGAGGTGCATCGCGTGCCTCCGTCCGACATAACTGCCGATCATGCGCTGGTGCGCGATGTTCTCCCGCATCTGCCTGCGCAAGTCCGACTCGATCTTAATCTCCCGTAGGCGGTCTGTGGGGGCCGGAACCACTTTCTCCGGGAGCGGTTGTGCCAGCGAGTGCGGGTCACAGCTCGGCGCGGCGAGGGCGTGCGCGGCGACGGGCGGGGAGTTGGCGGGGGACGAGAGGAAGGCGGTGAGGGAAGTCACCTGGGACTGGTTCAGGTTACGCACTCTGCAGCGGTCGTGGATCTGCACGCGCGCGCAGAGGCGGAGGGCGGTCGTCTGCCCGATACCGTAGAAGTGTGTCAAGGCATGCTGGTTCCTTCGTCATTAATCTCGCTCTTCGCAATGAGCTACTCCTGAGACATATGACCCACCTTCACCAGCTGGTTTTCGGGCAGGAGCACGCCAAGGATATGCATGGTGGTAGACGGCTTCCGGCCTGTGGACTGCACACAGTGACTGTACCGGTGGGCGGTGGCAAGCGGAGGAAAGAATCCGGACGCGCAGGCGCCCATCATGAGCGTCGTTGCACGAGACCTCCTGGGGCGCCTGTTTGGCCACCTCCTTCACTTCCAACCGTCATCTCGCCTTTCCCTCGTTCCGCCTCATGTCTACCAGCAAAGCCGAAGGGCGCCGCGAGGACGCGCTCACCAAGCAGCGCACGCAAATGCGCGAGGACTTCGAGCGGCAGAAGCAGTCGCTCATCCTGGAGACAGAGAAGGCCAGGCCCTCCTCGAACCGTTTCGTCGGCCAGAATGACTCGATGGAGGACACGCTCAAGAAGAGCACGGTCGGTCTCGTGCGACTTGAGGACTTCCAGCAGCGCAGGAAGGAGCTTGAGGAGGCGAAGGCCCGCGAGGCGGCGCGTACAAACGAACTCAAGTATGTCTGGAATTCTTGCGGCTGTGGCACATTCCACCGTCCGTGTATGTTGCCTCGGGCTGCTCACCGGACGTGGAGTGTTTGTTTAGGGAGGAGAAGAAGGTGAAGAAGCGCAAGAAGGCGGCCAAATCTACTTTATCATTCGCCCTTGACGACGACGAGGATGAAGAGAACGGGTCCGCCTCGCCCAATGGTGACGGGCCACTCTTGAAGAAATCTAAATCGCGCAAGAACCCTGAGGTTGATACCTCTTTCCTGCCTGACCGGGAGCGCGAGGAGGCCGAACGCCGAGAGCGAGAGGAACTCCGCCAGGAGTGGTTGCGGAAGCAGGAGGACCTCAAGAAAGAGGATATTGAGATCACGTACTCGTACTGGGACGGAAGCGGACACCGTAAGAGTGTGATGGTAATTATTCTGTCAGATGTCGCATATGTTGCGCGCCTGACCATGTAGGGACATACACTCGGGATGCCCATCCTTGCTATGTAGTGCAAGAAGGGCGATACCATCTCCACGTTCCTCGAGAAGTGCCGACAGCAGTTCCCGGAGCTGCGCAGTGTTAGTGTCGACAATCTCATGTATGTGAAGGTATGTAGGGATCCATGCACGTCTGGGAATATGTTCTGATATCTATTCACAGGAGGACCTGATCGTCCCTGGTGTACGTCACTTGCGCTCTCGGTTGTCCGCATTTATCCTCATGAACGCTGCAGCACTACGCGTTTTACGACTTCATCGTGAACAAGGCCCGCGGCAAGTCTGGCCCCTTATTCAACTTTGACGTCCATGACGACGTGCGACTCTTGGCCGACGCGTCTATCGAGAAAGACGAGTCCCATGCGGGCAAGGTCGTTGAAAGAAGCTGGTATCAACGTAACAAACATATTTTCCCTGCTTCGCGTTGGGAGGTGGGTCATTCCTCTGCTTATGGTCTCTCGCACGTGACTGACCGTAACGCCCTAAGGTTTATGACCCGGACAAGAACTACGGGCAGTATACCATTGCGTGATCGTATATGCCTTCCGTCGTACCTTTTCGTTCCGCTTTGATATGTATTTCTTGTGCATCCAATGGGAACTAGATTTATCGTGCCAATCTATTTAAGCATTAATTGGTGAAGCAACGCTGGCTGGGCGGAAACACCGTTGGGCCCATGGCGCGTGGGTGAGCCTGGGAACTGCTCATGAGAACTGATTGCATAGAACCGACTCCGCTGCTCTCTGCCGAGCGTCTAAGTTACTGCTTTCGTGCACCGTCGACCTCAGAGCCCGTCCCCGTTCAGCATCCTCCTATCCGGACTGTAGGCGATCAACATGTCGGGCACCGGGCCTCGCGAGAATATCTTCCCGACGCGGATGGCGTTGACAAACACCAAGCTCCGCCTCAAGGGAGCGCAGACCGGACACTCGCTCCTGGCCAAGAAACGCGACGCCCTCACCACCCGCTTCCGTGCCATCCTCCGCAGGGTAGATGAGGTAAGTAGCCCCATCCTGCAAGTCCTATCCGTATTGATGTACGGAGACTAAATGGACTGTTCGGGGGTGCTTTTCAGGCCAAACGGAAGATGGGCCGGGTGATGCAGCTGGCCTCGTTCTCGCTCGCCGAGGTGACGTACGCGACGGGCGACATCTCGTATCTCGTGCAGGAGCAGGCCAAGTCGGCGTCGTTCAAGGTGAAGGCGAAACAGGAGAACGTCTCGGGCGTCGTCCTCCCGACATTCGAGGTCGATAGGGTGCCGGGTTTAGGTGCGCACCCCGCTCATTCTGTCGCTCGTTCCCTCTTGCCCTGATTATGATCTGTTATCGCTGCCATTGTGTCGTCCGTGCAGACTTCAACCTCACGGGCCTCGGCCGTGGCGGTCAGCAAGTCTTGCGTGCGAAGGAAGTCTACGCGAAGGCGGTCGAGACGTTGGTCGAGCTTGCGTCGTTGCAGACGGCGTTCATGATCCTCGATGAAGTTATCCGTGCGACAAATCGTCGCGTGAACGCCATAGAGCACGTCGTCATTCCTCGACTGGAGAACACGATTAAATACATCACGAGTGAATTGGACGAAATGGACAGAGAAGAGTTCTTCCGGTGAGTGAATGCTTCTTCGAGGTGCGCGAAAATCCCGACGCTATCCGTCCTCTAGTTTGAAGAAGGTACAAGGCAAGAAGAAGCGTGATGCGGAGACAGCGGAGGCAACCAGGAGAGCACTCGAGGCTGAGGGTGACGAAGATGTGCAGCCAACATTGGCTGGCGGCGGTGGGGATATTTTGGGAGGCAAAGACCAGGATGTAATATTCTGAGTCTACAACGCGTCGTTGCGGCTGTATGTCCGCTCATGCTTTCACTTCAATGGATGCGATACCCATCGTCCTGTATAATACAACAAGTTTACGACTATCCATCGGGAATCACTCGGACAGATGCAGTATTCTCTCCACAATCGCTCGCAAGGGACGGGGAATGGCCTGGGGCCTATGTGGCATAACATATGCGTAGTGGCATACATGCATGTGAGATTTTGCTGATGATGCGACGAAAGCCAGAAGAACAGAGTGCAAGAGCAGACAGAACAGAGAAATTACTGTTTAGATACCATGTTAGAAATACGGCAGCATGTGAGGTTGATATGATACGCACGTCAACCATCTCGACGTCCTCACCCGCCGTCTTTGTTGCGCTCTTCTTCCTGTCCTTACGGTCAAGGATTGCTCGCCTGTTCGTGCGATTGTCAAGGAAGGTATGCACGTTGGGGTGTGGTGTTCAACTGACCTGTCCTTGTCAAGCTTGATGCTGGTGATGACGACATTGCTGGGGTGGATACCAATGGGAACGGTGGCGCCATTCGACTTGTCGCGCTGGACACGGTCGACGTGGATCACCCACTTCTTACGGTAGACCTGGGTGACCTTGCCCTCCCGACCCTTGTACTTGCCCCGAACAATCCGGACTTCGTCGTCCTTGCGGATGGGTAGTGCGCGGGTCTACAGGAATACGAGAAAGGGCCAAGGACGAAGCCAGCAGAAGCGTCAATGCATCGTCCATGCAGGTCAAAGGGTTTGGATATGACTTACGTTGTACTTGCCGCGGAGGTCCTTCGCAAGCGAAGAGGACATGATTTTGCGCCGGACGGAGGAAGGGGCAGAGAAGTGCGCCTTGTGCGACTTGCGCCGGGAGGAGGAGACGTCTGGACGAGAGGGACGATGATGTTAGCATACCTGAACTGTCCAATCCACAACCCATCCAACCCATCCATCCAAATCCGCATCTCCAGCCATTCCCGATCCTTCTCCAGAACGAAACGACAGCATCATAGCCTGCGATGAACGAGCACTAACCGGGGTTGAACTTCATCTTGAGGGTCTTGAGGATGTCGGCGGTGACGATGGCAGATTTTTCCCCTTCCAGTGGCGGACGATGCTAGACGCTGGGGCATGGTGTCACGCGTCACACAATCCATCACATTCAAGCGCTCAATGACGCACAGAAACGAGCAGTGCCAGTGCTCCCTCAGGCCTCAGGCTCTGTCCTTAGTTCTGGCTATCTCATCCCCTCTCTTTCCCTACTCGAATTTCTCAACCTCGTTGCCTCTGCTACCCCACATCTCGCCCCGCGTCATGTCTGAAAAGGTCCGTTCTACCAAGCTGAAGTTCAAGGGCGAGAAGACGAAGACGAAGCGCAAGCATGAGGATGGAGGAGACGAGGGCCCCAGCAGGCGGCGGCGCAAGGAGGAAGACAACGAGACTCCGGAGACATGGGTTTCACCGGAGGGAGCAAACGAGATCCGCGGTCCCACCTTCATCATCCATCCATCCGACCCTTCTCCAATATGCGTCACCTACGACTCCACCCGCGGTCGCATTGCCTTGCACTCTGTTGATAAGGACAAGACTGACGAGTCCGAGTCGCCGGCCATCGTAGAGCGAACACCAACGGACGTCTCGCAGGTCTGGGTCATCACGCGGGTCGCAGGTTCACCCACGATCAACATCCGTACAGGTGTGGGCGAGGGCAAGTTCGTGTCTTGCGACAAACACGGGCTCGTATCTGCAGACCGAGAGGCGCGTGGTCCTCAAGAGGAGTGGACACCAGTAGTCTTCCCGGATGGAATGGTCGCGTTCCAGAACGTCTATGAGAAGTACTTGAGCGTGGACGAAGTTGCCGGTGGACAGCTTGCGTTGCGTGGCGACTCCGAGGAGGTGGGCTTTGGGGAACGGTTCTGGGTCAAGATCCAGAGCAAATACAAGAAGGAAGCACATGCGGAGGAAAAGAAGCGGAAGGATGGTACGATAGACATGTCCACGGTTGACGAAGCGTCCACCAAGTGCGTTCTCGCCAAGGATTCAGTTTCACGCCTTCTCAGCTAACTCGAAATGCCCGCAGTAAGCTATACCAAGCGTGGGGGGCGGGAAGGTCTATTGTATCAGAAGACGATAAGAAAGAGGTCAGTTTCAATGACATGCATGTCTCGAACTTACGTATAATGTAAGGTACCTCGCAGCTCAAACGTGCCAAGAAGGAAGGCCGGTTGGCTGAAGCTATGCTCGATCGACGTGCGAAGCTCAAGAGGTAGGCGACTATCAATTGTAATGTTACAGCAGCTGATCAGTTGGTCAGTGATCGTTTCTGCTAGGTTTGTATGCAGCACTACCTGTTGTCATTTCACCGATCCGTGTATATATGACGCATGTGTGCATGTCCCATTCTTCGTGTATACAGGAATTCTACAGATCTTCAATGGTTATAAGAAGGACAAGCCTTGTGCAAGGGACGATCAGAAGTTAACAATGGTCCAAGGACCTGTTGGCTTTGAGCGCCTCCATGCACGATTTGCGTGGACTTGATACGTTCTTCAAGGTCTTGGTCGGAATTTTTGTTGATTAGTCTTAAGGCTCTCTACCTTCGCGTGCCTATGAACCGAATGCGCCAGACAAGACATCGTGAGTGGTGATTGAATAGGTGAAGAGATACAAACGATAGCCGACTCGTGAACAATTCTCCGTAGCTTGACATTTAGGCCAACTTCTTTAGCCCGTCGATGACCATTTGAAACTGCAATTCCGTCAACACACCCTCCTTAACCCACGCATACATCCAAGCGCGCCAGTTATTCATGCGAAGCATGTTCCGCAAGGATGCGTCGTCCTCTACACCGTGGTCGATGAACACGGGCAACAGGGCGCTGAGGTCCTGCGCAAGCGTACTCAAGAAATGAACGACGGAGGGTGGACCCTCCGAAGTCGGAGCTCGGGGTGAACTGGGCAACGGTGACGCTTCCCAGTCGTCGTCATTGTAACCGTTACTGCCAGTACCCTTGCGCCTGGCAATGTCCTATGATATTGGTGTTTCAACATTAGCTTGCTGGATTTGTCTCACAGTGGATCTATAGCGAACGCTCGGTGGACTGACCTGGGAGTAGCAGAGTTTATGTGACCGTCCTGCTGCGTCCTTGTATCCTGGAGCCTTCATACTGCGAGTGAACATATTGCGAGTGTTCATGCAGCGAGTGTACGTATTGGGAGTGCTCAAATTGCCACCGACGATCGGTTTGATAACGTTGGACTAATGCGTGCGTGAGTGACGTGTGTCGCCTTCAGCAGGAAGGTAATGACTTCGGCGAACAGGAGCAAACTCACTTGCCAAGAGGCTGAACGGATAATACCCTTTTTCGATCCCGCTTTGCACAGCGCATGATGGCGGGAGATCATGGTGGTGATTGGCCAAAGGTCCACGTAGTTGCGCAGGACAGGAAACTTTTTCAGGAGCTAGAAGAGGCATCATATAATTTACTGACTACAAATGAGAGCACACAAGATTCGTACCTTGGGAACCAACACGCGCAGAATTGGCTTGACGTTCCAGCCCCCAGACATCTTTTCGTTGAACGGAAAATACTGATCGCATAGCATCCCCGTACTGTTCTGTCACAAGGCGATAAGTATGCTCCTAGTTGACATGTACGGTTTACGCTGGGAGTCGGGACATACCACGATATCGAAGTACAACTTCAGTTTGTTTTTGTTGCCATCAAGCCTCATTTGACGTGCTAGAGACTCGCTGTCACCGTCAATTTTCAAGACGCGTCTAGAGGGATTGTGCGGTTTCGGGATGGTTTCGGCGGGCCGCATTGCTGCAGTAGAGCAGAGATGAGCGATGAGTATATCCACGTCCCCGAACCTTAAATAGGACGATCAGAAGTTGTCACCCAGTATTGCTGTCGGGTTTCGTACCTCATCTCGTACCACAACTTCGTCCACACTCCCCAAACACGTTATCGTACAAACCTATATTTGCTGCGCGTCTCCATCAGAGTTGTGGTTTTATTCACCTCCCCGTTCTTCCATTGTGTCACCACCAGCACTCCGCGGGTTCACGGATCAAGAAGGAATCATGTTGTATTGAGCAATGGTGTCCCGCACATAGCACACTCGACGTCTGCGGCGCCGTTCTCGTACGTACATGCCGGACACGCGATGGATAGGGGTGCCACAGACTGACTCGACGAAGGCGCGGAAGAATACGAGTATCCGCCTAAGAGGGTGCCGCCGAATGCTTCACCCTCCGTCCGCTTCTTCTTCCCGTTGGCGCCAGAGGGAGCATCGCCGTCCGAGTCGGTGAGGATGGTGATATCCTCGCTTTCCTCCTTGAGGTCGAGGAGGTCGTTCGAGAGGATTCCTAGGGAGAGCATGGTAGCTGAGCTGTCGTTGAGCTCATCACCCCGGTAGAACAGCCGCTGGGAAATCACAGGAACCCCAAGTTCGTCGTTCAGCTGTAACGCGAACACTTCGTGAGGGCTCGAAGCTCGAAAATGTTACACGACTAACCATAACTTTGAGCTCCTTCACAGACATCGCCTTCGTGATTGTGATCTTACGGCGCTTGCCGTGCTCTCGGACCTGTCGGATGCGCTTTGACTTCCGAGACCCCTCGTTCTGTCGCTTGCTGTACGTGGTAAGGGTGGCCTGAACTGGTTTCGTCGGGGAACGCTGGAGAAGCTCGTCGCTGTAGTTCTGCGGTGTGGGGGTAGGGTCGCTTGGTCCCAGAACACGGATTGTGATTTCGGTCATGTCAAACGAAGTTCGCCTAACCCATATGTCGACCACGGATATGATCAAAGGCTGCACGACACTCCAGGACTACCAGATGCTCACCTCTCAAGACGGCAATCTGAGCAAACGCCCAACTCGTGAAGATATTTCCCAGTCGTGTTCTCGATGGCGATCAGCGGATCCGCAGAGTACCTATAGCACCAATCAGTATCGAAACTTCCTCTGTCCGAAGTCAACACGCATACAGCTCCTCCAATGCATTCCAGTCGCTCCGCTTGATGATTGCCATCGAAGTATCCAAGTCCCCAGTGATGTTAGGGTCAAAAGCTAGCAGACCATGCTCGCAGATGAACGACGAGTTGTCCACTGCCCCGGGGCGAGACAATTCGCCTGGACGCAGAATCCACTGTCTCCATGAGCGCACGAACTGGGACGGCACGATGGCGCAAGGAACATCCTCCAGGAGGGCCGTGTTTCCATTGAGCGCGTTGTCGTGCATGTGCTTCAACCTCGCCTGCGCGCATATAACCATGAAAGTCAGCATATGGACGACCAAGGACCATGATGTTCCCCACTTTCTCTTCCTCCGCCTGTTTGCGATACTCGCGCTTATCCTCCTTCGATATGTGGAGCAGCGCCTCACAAACAGCACATTGCTCGGTGGAGGAATGCAGCGGTCTCCAGTTTGGGAATAGCTCCTGTAGAATCGCACACGCCTCCGCAGATATTCGCTTCCGCGCGGCCATGTTAGTGGCCAGGCCGTCGTGCTCGCACACAACGTCTCTCAAGTATTCTTCGGCATCGGGTGGCGAGTCTGGCGCCCCCTCTACGTGCATCTTCGGTCGCGAGAGCCGCCAATCTGCTGTCAGAGTCAATACTGGGGCACAACCGAGAGCGCGTCGCCATTACCTTTCAACCACGCCTTCGAGATGTAATACCCGACATCGTCGTCGCTCTCCAAGGCAACCACGTCGTCGAACTGGGACACCAGCCGAGGGTGCTCGACCTGGTACAGCTTCTCTGCGGAAACGCGCACACGCCCCGTCAAACCTAACCCACCTCCAAATGAAACCTTGCGAACGCACCCACGAACATGCGTTGCACGCATGCCGAGCAGACGTCCCGCGCCGTCAATCTCGGCGTGAGAAGCCAACCGTCCTCC
Organism: Ganoderma leucocontextum; assembly: GCA_020736865.1. Taxonomy (NCBI): domain Eukaryota; kingdom Fungi; phylum Basidiomycota; class Agaricomycetes; order Polyporales; family Polyporaceae; genus Ganoderma; species Ganoderma leucocontextum. The sequence goes on along the minus strand of JAHKGY010000003.1, from coordinate 1,678,829 downwards.
TCGGCGATGCGCGAATGGGCAGCCTGGAAGCCCGAAGTCAGGGGTGCTCAGAGGAAGGAGCGGAAGAGCAATGTCACATACCGCTTGAATGGCTTTCATGTCCTGTACCTTCTCAGGGTCCAGCTTCCCGTGAGAGCACACAATGCCAGAGACGGGCATTGGCACTGGGGATTGACCGGTGCTGTTGGGGGCAGTCTCCTCTGCCTTGGGTACAGTGTCGCCGGAAGGTTTAGGGGTATCCTTGGGCTTCTTGGGCTTCACGATGTGGCGAGACAGCCACGACTCCAGAGCTTGACGGCTGGCTACGACGCATTCCTTGGGAACTGTGAGTTGTGCTGCGGGTTGGAAAGAAGAAATAGATACCTCGTCGCGCGATTGAACATTCCAAGTGCGGTAGATGTCCACGACTGTGCTTCGTATTCGATCAAACCGTTCCCTCGCTTCTTCCTCCCTGGGTACAAAAGATCAGGGAGTCTGCGGCGCAAGCTTCAGAAGTGTACTACGAACCGCCTTGTGTAGTCTTCACAAGCCTTGCGGTGCTCGACGTTTAGGTTGCTGATCACTTCTAATGCCTTCGCGGGAGGAGTCGCTTGATTCGGCTGCGAAGCGTTATTCGACGTGCTGCCGTTGACAGGGCATGAGGGCTCAGGGGAGTTCTTGTGACCCACGCGCGCATACACTAGCATATATGCATCCTTGGACGAAATATACCTGAGACCAGCCGTAAGGAACAGTTCCAAAACAATTAATAACACGCACTCTGGGCCTTCCCTCGTGGGCGATCCTTCACCTTTCTGGGATGGTTCAGGATTCCTGCTCGTCATGTCAGTGATGCGCGCTCAAGGTACCAACCAGAAACGGCACGCACTCGACAATTTCGATGTCGCTATCGCTATCGTCAATGCGTCGACGCTTCTTGGGAGGACGACCCTTGGGGAGTTGATTGGTAGGCGTTCTATGGATGTCGTTAGGACCAGCCGCGCTCGATGGCCGCAACGAAAGAACTGACTTCTTTGTATCCTTTGAACCCTTACTTGACTTCTTACCAGCATCAAGCCTGGGGACGAGGGACTCGATCTTGGTGACCGTCTCGTCATTGAACTGATACCAGCCTTGGTTCCTACGAGCAAAGTCAGTCCCGCCTTCCACTCCACTTAGATCACCACGTACTTCACGTCAAATACTTGCGCCTCGTAGTGCCCATGATATGCGCTGGCGCCTTTGTGTAGGAGAATGCCTCGGAGCTCATAGAGGTTCTTGCTCTCTTTCGCATGCTTCTTCCTGCGTTGTCGGCGTGTCTCTTCGGGGCCTACAAACCTGTCCATGTCGAGGTGGGTTGGGAACAAGATGGTCTGTTTCGACTTCTTGCGTTCCATGGACGAGAAGTCATAGACAAATCGGAGAAGGGAAAAGTGCAAGACCGGCGGAAGGTTGTGCAATTCGGTGAATCGCTTGGCATCTTGCAGACTATCGCACTGCTGGCAGAGATACCTGTAGGGGCTATAGGTTCGCGATGATCACGACACATTTTGGAGCAAAACCTCACTTGTTATCTCCGGAGAGCGTCTCCGGCTCCAAGAACGCAGAAAGACGTTCCTCCAAAGTTGCATTGTTCTAAGCATATCGTAGTTAACTTATCTGCTAGGCAACCGGCTTCACGGTAGCGCGTACCTCAAGGTTGACCTCGATCTCAAGAAAATCCGAATCGCGCTCGGAACGCCGGTGGCAATTCTGGCACACCGTGTTGTACACGAGCTTGCCCTGAAACTGTTATTCGTGTCAGCGCGAATAGACGTTAAGTGGGAATGCAGTCACCATACCTGGTCAGGAATAAGCGACTTGAGTTCTGGACTATGCTGCTTCTTGAACTCGGTGTCCAGATGTGCCATAAACAGCTTCGAGAATCTGGAGCCGCGACGATTCAATGATGGAGCCTATGCAACGTGAAGCCCATGCTACGTACTCCTGAGCGTCTTGCTGCTCGGTGGCGCGCAACTTGAGACTTTCCACGAGCTTGACAGGGTTGAAGGCACGAAGTACACTACGTTGCATGGCGGCGAAGGTGACTTGAAGTTGGAAGATCGGCGACTCCTATCAAAACAGTGTGTTTTGGGTCAATTCTTGATTGAAATCTATGAAGAAAGTTAGTGACCACGACGAACCTCGAATAGGTGCTGTGCATCTTGGGCTAGTTGGCATTCATACACGCCCTTACGGAACGGTATATCCTGGAACCATACCTGCAGACCAGTCAGCACTAGGGAAACTGCAAACTTATTTCAGGTACCTGTAGGTAAGCATTTGCATAGCAAGTAGCACCTAGATTCTATGGTACGATGAGACCATGGGGCACGACGAAGAGTTGGGATAGGGTACTTGCCTTGAGACCAACAGGTATCTGGCCATCTTTTGCATCGAGCATGGGATTCTCCCCGAGGTCATAAACCTTGAGGTAGCCCTCATAGGCACCGTCTTCACAGTCCGTTCACCGTCAACACACTGGCCACGACGCTTGAATCCCGGCGGGGACTCACCAGCATCCTCCCATTTGTCCTGACCCAGATAGTTCAAGCAATATGGGTTCGGCTTGCAAGTTTTGGTGCTGCATGTCGGGCCTTCATCGTCGGATATAACAATGATATCGTCCGCTAGCCCTTCCCCTGCCTGCGCGTCGGTATGCCCATTGACCTTGGGCGGTGGCGGAGCCTTGCGCTCCTCGATATGTTTGTTGGGACAGAGTGTGTTGGTACTATTGCGCGAGAAGCCGCAGGTCGCCAAGCGGTGTTCATCGGTGATTCCAGACGTGTCTGTCACCTCCGTCCCGACCCAGCCCCAAGCAGAGTAGGAAGTATTCCCAGTCAGTTTGGCACGCTTGAGACGTTCGCCAGCAGATAGACCGGTGGGCGCGGGGGAAGCACGTCGTGTGCGTTTGGGGGCCATAGAGTGGAAAAGGGGGCCTGTCCGCTGGGCAGGATGTGGAGGGGGCTGAGGAAGCTGGCAAAGAAGCGACAGGCGGAGACGCGGCGGTGGCTGCTCCCACCCGATGGGCGTCTAATCAGCGCGTCGCGGGAACGTGATCCACGATCGCGTCTGGCGCGTGTGGCCCGCCGCCAAGGCCTTGCTCCGAACCGTACGCCGAGGCCCGACTGTACTTACATAGTGTCGCTCACTTGCAAGCTGCCGCCATCGAGGAATGAATGCCTCGACCAAAGACTATATGCGTCCATCTGTCGATGCAAAATCATCTTTGCGCACACAGATCGCTGATCAACTGACTCTAGTGCGTCCTCAGTCTATTTATTCTTCACTGGCAGTCGTTCCTATGTGCACTTAAGTATACAGGATCCCCTCCGAAGCCCGCTGTGTGCAGAGGCTTGAATCCGAGTCAAAATTCTCCCTCTCTATGTGACTGTGATACTCTGAAGGGTAACCGGACGGTCGGACGTGAAGGGAACATATCGTTCAATTTCGACCTCGTATACTGTCGTCCCTCTTTCCGCCCACCCCGGATCCCTTTGTTCTACTCTATTAGAGCTCCCGCCCCATGTTCATCCTCCCATTTCTCCTCGCTGGTGTCTTCATGCTCAGCGTTTTGGAGCCGCGTTTCACCCTCACCCTTCTTCAACAGACTATCTCCGAGGCCGGTTTACTGTTGATCGATGCACCTCGTCGAGCAGCATCCCAGTATCTCCTCTCACAACTCCCTTGGCAATCCACGGACGATCTCTGGACCTGTAGCTATCTTCCCCCAACGCTACCGGCGGCCTCTGGCACAAACTCCTTAGAACCACCCTCAGATCGAGCGTGTCCCTTTCAGATGGCTTCCTCAATTTGGGCTGCTGCTACTCCTCCTACCTTCCGCCGCGCTATCTCTACGGTCATGTCTGTCTACTCTCCGGTAGCTGCTCAAATCTTGACTTTCTTCCTCCTGGTCTTCTTCGTACGACGCATCTGTATTTGGCTGGTTCGTTACTGCCACCTACCTGAACCGCCTTCTCCCGCCTTGGAGTTTGTCGAAGAGCTCCACAAGCAGGTGCGTTGGTCAGAATGGTTTCATCCAGTCCCATCGATACTAATATACTCTAACGTAGATGCATGGACAGGCATTCACTCCAGGCACCTCACAATCGCGTCATTCGTCCTGCGGCCGTAACGAAGACGTATTCCCCTGTTCTTGCGAGGTTGCCAGTTCATCGTCGATTGACTCGGATGAAAAGACCCGCCGCCTCGATGTTGGGCAGCTGCGAGGTATCTCTGGAACGCCACTTGCCCTCCCGTCTCTTGTACGAGAGGCCAACGAGAAAGCGGATTTGGCGAAGCTCCAACCTGCCAGGGAAGCTCTCGTAGAAGTGGGTTGTCTATTAATTATGTCAGGCGCTTCGCATATTCATAACTCCGAGTCGCAGGTTCCCCCAGCGTCGCAGACAACCAGGATGGATGTGCTAGGTTGGGCCCCAGAGTCAATGCACGCGTTCATCGAAGAAGACTTCACGAATACCTCGTCCAGTGCGAGGGAAGGCTCGACGTTCTCCTTGCCACTTCCGGACAGTCCACTCACGCCTTTGCCGTATCATGAATGTCACAACGTCATCTTGCAACCTGCTCCGGATACCGTGGAAAGACCCAGGAGGTTCCGGTCGACAAAGCCAACCGCTATTCGACCCCTGGTAATGGTGGCCCTCCCCTCGAAGAGCCTTGACCGGGATCAAGTAACGCGTAACGTCGGATCCGCGGACAGTGTCTAGAGTGCCTGTAGCGTATGGTGCCAACGTTGGAATTCAAAACTCTTGTTCTGTGATGTGTACACATGTCCTGTATCCCTAGCCTCAAAGTAACAACCTATAATACGACCCATTACACACGCCCTTCCCCGCATACCCTAAGCCCGTTCCTTTCTGGATTGTTGTAGAGCTGGAGGCATCCTGTAGGACACGAATCTCTTCCCGGTCTTCCCACCAAAGAACTTGCCCTACGCGATCACGACGTCATCTCAGTGATTCCATTCGACGAGTGGACTGAACTTACCTCGACGACCGGCTTCATCGAGTCAAGCTTTGACCCGCTCGCCTTGATGGTGCCCGACTTGTCCTTCGGCTTCGAGAGCGTGTTGGTCTTCTCCGAGAACGGGTGGACCTCCTCGAGTTGCTTCAGGCGGTCCCGCTCCTCCGCGACCTCGCGCAACACGTCGCTGATCTGCCGGTCCACGACGGTCTCCTGCTTCTTCGAGAGCGCGCTGAGCTGCGTCTTGACCCGCATGTTCTCCTCCTCGAGCATCTCGCACCGCTCGAGCGCGGCGATCGCGCGCTCCCGCCAGAACTCGCGGCCGTGCGTGAAGGAGGCGACGGTCTTCTCGAGCAGCGTCTTCTGGAGCGAGACGCGCTCGATCTGCTCCGCGAGGTACTTGCCCGTGGCCAGGCGCGACTCCTCCGCGCTCAGGTGGAGCCCCCGCTCGCGCTCGAGCGCGGCGAGCAGGTCCGCGGTCTCCGACCCGGGCTGCGCGGACGCCTTGCCGAGCGCGTCCTGCAGGAGGGCCACTTGCGCGCGGAGGGACGCGTTCTCCTCTGCCCGTGCGTCCCGGGCGGCGCGTTTCTTGTGCAGAAGGTCGTCGACGATCGCGCGGAGCTTGCCCTCGACGTCGTTCTCCAACGGCGGGGGCGGCGGGGTGGAGGATGCGTCTAGATGCAGGGTTCGGTGACCTGGAGAGTCGGCGGCCCTGGGAGAGAGGAAGATGGTGCCGACGCCGACGGGGGAGGCAAACGGATTGAGGTCTTCCGAGGTGTTGGAGATGTCGCCGTGAGAGACGAGGAGGGGCGCGAAGCTCTCTTCATCCTTTCCGGGAACGAGGAAGGAGTCGCTAGAAAACGAGAGGCACGCGCCGGACCCTGCCATTGAGGTATGCTTGGGTGACCGAGCGACCTGCACAGATGTTTGGGAGTCCTGTAGTTGTTATATATCCCGTGCGGCTGGCATCATGCTTGTAGTTGGTAGACCTTGGCCCTGGATGAGCCAGCCACTAAGCCGGCCGAGAAGGCTGACAGGGTGAGCTTGACGAGAGCCGGGAGTGTCCCAGATATCGGCCTCGATACTCCATGATAGCCAGACATCGAAGGACAGTCGAGAACAGAGTGTGAGCGGAAGGCTGAGGATGATGGCGGAGTGGATCAAGGAGTTGTCCCACGGAGCGCCCGAGGTGCGAGCTCTGCTCTGCCTACTTACTGACTTGCAGGTGAAGGGGGTCCGGGATCCGCACCCGTCTCTACCATACCTACACTATCTGCCTTACTCTGGTCGATTTCTTGAGCAGCTTATCACTTGGCATAACGCGAGTCCGCGACGCGAACCATACCGCAGCGAGATGGACTATTTCTCCAAGTTCCTACGGTCGAACACTCAGCCGACGCCCAAGACCGAGGTATGCCCCGCTCTTCGTCCGGATAAATTCAATGCTTGACATTCGGCGTGTCGTTGGCAGGTTGACCATGCACAGGAGTTCCACAAGTCATGGGTGCTGATCAAGGTCAGCATGATCCGATTCAGAACGGTTCTGGCATGACGCTGGCGACTTACTCGCATTATTCGCCTGCAGAACACTCTCCTCCACCCCGATGAACGCCAATTGACACGAGGAATCAAGTCCACTGATGTCCCGACCCATTTGCAGTCCATGGTGGATTCATTGGTGTGGGAGTCTACGCGAACGGAGGAGGGGTGCGTCGGGCTAGTTCCGTCATTGCTCCTGCACTGACGTTCGGTGGTCTCCAAGTGCAACCGGTGCCTGTTTGGAGTACTTGCTGAAGAATGGTATGTCCCCTGTGCTATAGATATGCTTCTATTATTGAGTATCGTTAGACGTGCTTGGGACACTCGTCAAGCTCAGCGAGTCGGACCGTCCCTTCGGTATTCAAGCAGAGGTCCTGCGAGCCGTGCAGAACATGGTCGTTTTGTTGGATGAACAATTCCTGGTGCACTCCGCCGTACATAAGGCAGTCCTACGTCTTCTCCGCAACTGCGTCGGCGATGATATCCAAGAACAATTGGACGGTCGGAATAAACCTATGGGTGCTGCTGGGAATGCATCCCATACCCAGCCCTCAGAGTACGAGGAGGATCGTACGTGGCGCGTTTTCCTATCACACACATATATTGACCTATTCGCAGTGGTCAACCTGCTTTGCATCCTCTGCAGCAGGATACGAACATATCGCGAATTGCTTATGATTTTCTTCCACGACAAGCAGTGGTATCGACCAGAGCCGCTATTCGCCGTTGAAGAAGAGGACGAAGAGGAAGAAGAAGCTGAACACACTGCATCATCTAACCAGTCCGGCGACTACCCCCCTTCCGAGTCCACACTGTCTCAGTTCCCCACCTCCCCAGCGCCTTCACAACAAACGGACAATCATGGGCTCAACTCTTCTACTACGAAGAAAAACGAATACGAATTTCTCCTATTCAACTATCTCCTTCGCTTTGTCCACCGAGAGGGGCAGATTGGCGACTTCGCACGAGCAGGTCTCTTGTTCCTCATGGACGTCGCCATGTCTCCGGTGGACCTGTCTCATAAGCCGGAGGAAAGCCTACGAGCATCCACCTCTACCTTATTGACACAGGACCCCGATCCCAACACAGACGCAGCTTTGGCTTTGGCGGAGTATGTTCTCGATGGGGACTTCTCCGATGTCCTCGCTGCTGGTCTTGCGGCTGTATACTCCTTGCTTCCCACCAAACTGGAAGTTCGGCCTCCCGCAACGGTTGAAAGTGCGTCCGGCACGGCCATGATCCTCGGTAGCAGCGCCGGCCCGGAGGTGTCACCGGAAGAGAAGGAGAAGGTGGAAGCTGAGAAGGAGCGAAGTCGGGCCATGGGTTTGGAGGAGTCGTCCAGTCCGGACTTCAAGGCACGTTTGGACCACTTTCTCAAGCTGCTAGAATTCCTGCAGGATGTCTTCCGGCGGAACAAGGTCCACGACACCGCAGACGGGACCCTCGATCCCTCGGCGCTCGTAGGTTCGGCGATCGTGCAGTCCATCCTGGACGCCGTGCGACGCGTGTTCCTCGAGAACATCCTCTATCCTTCTATCCTCGAGTGCTCGGACGCCGACGGTAGTGCAGTCGCCGTCATGTCGTACATCGAGATTATGATCCGGACATTGGAGAATGGCCCACTGACCGACTTGCTTATCGACTTTCTGATGAGCGAGGACAACAACGAGGACCTAAGTGCTTCCCGACCGCGCCCGCATTCCATGCTGAACCTCGGCGGAAAGGCACCCCCTCCCTCTGCGTCTCAGGCGGAGCTCAAGAGGCGGCGGCGCAAGAGCACCGCAATGGCTTTGCTGGAGATGGAAGCACCGGATGCTCGCAAGCAATCTTCTTATTTCACCTCGATGGGTCGCTTCACGCTCAAGGATCTCCTCGTGACCAGCCTCCGATCCAAGTCCCAGCCCACCGCTACAGCCGCCCTCCAACTCCTCCAATCGCTCCTCTTCCAGTATTGTGCACTCTCCGTCGACCGTTTGCTCGTGGTCATCCCCGATTCCCAAGCCACTTCCTTCCCTCAGCCTGCCTTCCTTCCCGGCGCGATTGAAGATGTCCTACCGCCATCCCCGAAGCATGTAGACGATGACAACGATGACGACGACGAAACCTTCGTATACCCCGGTTCTGAAGATACCAAACAAGCCGAGCCCGTTCATCCCAAGTCAGTGATCGTCTTCACCCAACCCGATACCACATACTGGACGCACGAACGCGAGATGGGCCTGTACCTAGCGCTAGTGTCGCGCGTCGACCCGAACCACGCAGAAGATGCATTCAGCACCGGATACGATCACTATTTGCGCGACGCCATCTTCTCGATCCAAAGCCAGTCGTGCTTCTGGCGGGACGTCGACCCGGAAGCGCGTGCGAAGCTGAAGCACCGCCTAAATCCCAACGACGCTATTCTCTCCCTCGTCCTCCAGTCTCTCAGGCGGTTCTTCTCCAACAGCCCCGAGGCGAACATGGCATTGACTGGCGTGCTCGCCACGCTCGCACTCTGTCCGGACCGTTCACTCGCGGGCTGGCTGACCTTCGCACATAGGGAGTCGACTACGCCGCGCGAGCAAGACGACCTGATGCCCTACGATGACGATGGCGACGATCGCTCGATCGACTTCCGGATAGAAGAGAAGCTCGCGTCCGAGTCCAGCGCACTCCCCGCGACGAGCATGGACGAGCAGTCGCGGCCCGTCGTCCATTCCATCTTCCACGGCCTCGTCGGCCAGCTCGAGCGGTACCGCCAGATGGTCCAGAACTTCGACCAGTACCTCCGGGAGCGCCGACAGGGACTGCTCTTCAACGAGAACCTGACCGACGCGCTGACGCTCGCGCTCGACTTCGACACCGGGGCCACACAGAAGTCGGCCGGGTTCGGGGGGTCCACAGCATTGTCACCTCCGGTGGAGGCGCCAACAAAGCCGAAACCGAAGCCGACACAATCGGTACAGTCGTTCGTGTCGTTCCTCACGCCCAAGAAGAGCAAGTCGGCGAAACCGCCGCCGTCCGAGCCGACCACTCCATCCCGAGGCGCTCGAGCGCTCGAGGCGAGTCCGTTCGGCCCACACTATCAGAAGACGGGCGCGATTGTCGTGGAGCCCTACCTCGCGCCTGCGCCGTCGTCGGGTCCTTGGACGCCGGCAAAATCGCGCAAGTTCAACCCGGACGAGGAGGACGTCTTTGGATCATCGGGTCAGTGGGGAGAGGTCCCCACACCATCGCAAGTCGTGGAAGAGTCGGAGGAAGAGGACGACGGCCCCAAGATCGCGCACGTCACGCTTTCGCAGCTGCTCGACAACGTAGTCATCTTGGAGGAGTCCATCAAGGAGTTAGTAGCCATCATACATGCGAGACGAAGCTTGGGTATAGATTCGATCCGCTACCTGTAAACTATATGTTCTGCTGCTGTCCTAGAAGCACCACACGTACTTTCCGAGTGCGTAGAAGCTCCTCGTCGATTTACTGCATCGAGCGAGGCTACCTAGAGCATGCGCTAATCTGCCGAGGGCGAGTCCGCCCAAATTGTCTGATTGTAACGGTATTGCAGTGATTGCCATGACGCTATCCCACTGTTCGTCCCATTAGACAATTGTTGGAATATACTGGTACTATCGAGGGGGTCAGATTATATGACATTACTACTACGACAGGGGCCATACTAGTGGATCAAGCAAACAGTCCATCTCCCATTAGAAATCCTCAGCATGCCAGCCTTTCTGGAGTACCACACCCCGATACCGATGGATAGGCATATCATAGCAGACATAGATCCTGGGCAATTGGCGCAACTGCTCGTCGAGAGGGATGTAGAAAGATCCTTTCAGGTCTTGTTGGGTGTCGACATCATGACTATATTGTTGCCAAACATGCCGGAGTTACAAGAATCAGCGTTTCGTTTGACCAGATGATAAGTAAGAGATAGAAGGGTCCACTTACGCGAACTGAAGATGGCTTATCAAGGAGTACCAGCTCGAAAAGCTCTTCGGACAGAAGCTGCAGGCTCTGTGCTGCACCCCGTAGTCGCTCTCCATACCGTCGAACCGACCTCGCACAGCCGTTTCCACCTGCCGAACTCGCGCCGCTTCTCGTTCACCCAGGATTCTAAACTCGCAGACCCGTCCCGTTTCGTGTCCGTTCATGTGCAAGAGCTAGTGAGGACGGGGGCGGTGAATCGCAGAACGTCTCCGGAGTAGCAGAACATAACACATACCGCACTCAACCAATCACAGCCCGTCACGTTCAACAAGGTGCTGCTTTCGGTCTGGCACTTGGTATATGCGCAGAACATCCGACCCTCGCAGCGTTCCAACTCGTCCTGAGACGTATGCAATGGGTCCAAGCCTAACGTCTCGATGATTGCGGTCAGCCGTTGGATCATCTGGGCATCGACGGCGATTTTGTCGAGGTTCAATGCGGGCTGCGAGTCGATGGCGGACGCGAATACTTCGACGGTCGCTTCGTAGAGGTCCTCATTCCAGGAAACGAAGCGCTCTGGCCGTAGGCATCCATGGGTGAGAAGTCCGGGGTAGCGCAGCGGGACAGACCGGTGACATTCCCTGCAGGCAAATGACGCGATGGCCAGGCTGAGAGGATCATCGACATCCTCGGGCAGGGTCAGAACAGCGTGGAGCTTGTCAATGAGTTCGTCCTGAATGGTGCGCTTCCATTGGTTAATGAGGGCGTCTTGGTCCTCCCAGACCCAGGATAGTCGGTCTGCAGGCACCAGGGCATCGCCGGGGTCATCTAACTCCCTTCGAACCTCAGCGAGGAGCGCATAATCGGCAAACTGGGGCTGCAAATCGTCTTCTGGAGCTCTCTTGGCGCCCCCCGGGTACTCCGGTTGGAGATCGTCCAGGATGACGGCGAGTGTGGAGAAGCGATCAAAGATGAGCTGGTGTCGTTCTCGCTGAAGTCGACATAATCGCACGTCCTCCATGAAAGCATGGGCGTCTTCGCGGATGCTCTTCCACCCTACATAGAAGCTTATGAATCACGATGTGATGTAAGGCTGATGAGGTGGGGAAGGAGCTCACCACGCTCTGTGAGCTTCGCAGGTTTGCGCGCATAGGGCTTGTCAGCAAGGTGATTAAGCTCCTCTTCGCCCATGCGGCTAATCTCGTCAGCCCACCCCTCCGCAGATAGAAAATCTGTTATCCTGGTCACGGGGTTGGGTTGATTGTGGTGATCACTAACGGTGAACGTTTGACTCACGCAGCGAAGCGGTCTCCGCGAAGCCTATCAAGCTCTTGAGCTCTGTCTTGCGCTTGAGCTTCCTTCCAAGCATATAATGGACCGCAAGTCTGTATGGGAGGGAGGTCTGCAGTGTTACACCACTACTATATTGTACGACGCTCGACACCGACCTCGTGTATCATTCGCACATGGGCGATATTGTCTTGAATTACGGATACCAACTCATCGTCGTCGTTGGCATGTTGGCAAGCGTCCAAAAAGTTATCATACTCGTGCCGATGAAAAAAGGTCCTGTCTCTGCGTGGCCACAATTAGTCAGGCAGCGGCTGAACAGAACCGACTGCTACTCACGTCGAGTCTCTCGTGACGGTGACAGGTGTCAAGTAGTCCTCATGGAACCCCAATTGAACGATTATCTGATCCAGATTACAGTCAACCTCTCCGCCCTCCATGAGTCTATGCGATAGAAGTCAGATGCATTGGAGAGTGGCCCGTGGAACCGGTGGTTATTACTCACAAGGAGCGCTGGCAGTCACGGCAATAGCGCGCAGAGAACTCGAAGAGGATGTTCTGGATGTTCGACCTGAGACAATTCTGATAGCTGCTTGAGCCACCGCCGTGGAGCCACCCGAGGAAGAGGGAAAAGCACGTACATGGCAATGGGCAAAGAACATGAGATTCGCATACGCAGGTTCGCTTAGATACTGCGGACAATCCGGGAGTCCTTCGGCATTCTTCCTTGCTGACTTCCAGAAAGGTGCGGATGAGCGGCTGAAAAGGAAGGTGCGAAAGTCTCTTGTCGTGCGGGCAAGACTGAGAAGATCGCGAGGATGCATGAAGGAGAACACCTGGAATGTGGGGGGACAAGTCGCATCAGATCATGGCGCTCGTAGAATCCCTATTTCCCGCATTGCAAAACGCTTATAGAGAAAGGATGACGAACCTCAAGCAAGATGTCCAGAGGCATGTATGGCATGTTCCTCAAACCCCCTCGTCGGCCGCGAAGCCCACGCCGGTTGAGGCCAACAGCCTGCCAGTCACCTTGATCATCGTAGGTCGGGTCCATTCTCGTAGGACCGCAGATATGTGAACGTGTCCAACAGAGGGGAGTGAGCGGGTGGTGTGAGGTTGCTGGTAGAGGAAGAGGACGGGCGCTCAGCGTACGACCAGAGAGTGGCTCCTGGGGTCCGCCCCTCCATATTGGTCGATGCGCCATACCACAATCGTCACTTGGAGCCAAGATGGCAGCAGCATACAGCTTGGCAATTAGCGTCAGTTCGAATTATCAGTTACCGGATACCGTAGCCACAGGAGGTATTCTTCAATCAGTAAGTACGTTATGGAGCAACAGGGAGAGTGTAGTAAAAGAGGGACAGGATAAAACAGACCCAAGCCTGAGACGGCGAGCGAAAGTGCCAATTATTGTACGGTCGCAAATAACCGGGAACGAGAACGTCTGAGAGCGCATACAACTCATCCGAAGAACGTGGCATCCAGCTCGTCAGACCATTCATCATAATCGGAATAAAGCATCCCGAATGGATCGTCCTCGTGGTCGTCCTCGCGGTACTCGACGTGGAACGACCCATCGTCTTCGCGCTTCAAGACGATGGAAGGTAACTTCACTGTCGTGTCCCCGCGTATGTAGCAATGATCAGCGACCTCGGCCATGGGCACCTCACGACTGTGGCTGCAAGACAGAGAGAGGTAAGCTTTCATAGTTCCCATGCCGAGAATACATCACTCACCGGATCGAGAGGTGGTCGGGTATACTTTGCCAGCTCCCGGTGTACTCGCAATAAGCACAGTTATGACGATACCGATCGCGGTGGACCAAGTCGTCTCGGTTCGACAATTCTTCTTCAAACCTGCGAACAGCCTCTGCTTCCTCCTCGGAGACGCGTTCCCATTCGTGTTCAGTTCCCTGAAAAAACATAGCTGACCAGTTTATACTCCAGTCAACGCAATGGGCCAACTGAAGGTGCGGCGGCCAATCCGAGTCTCCATCAGCGCGATAGGAGAAGTTAATACATGCGTAGGCACTTACCGCTCTAGACCAGTTGCAAACGGTGTAAGTGTTCCGTCTGGCACCACTATCAGGGTCGTCATAAGAGAAGTCGCTGTACGTGTCCATCCCGTCGTCGTCACATTTTCGACAGATCAGCCGCGCCCCACATTCGTCTGCTTCATCCGGAGTCACGGTATCCGGATCCAACCCGCAGGCCACGAGAATAGGACGCAGGTAGGAGATGGCTTGAGTAGACGCCGTGAGGCAGCGCTCTCCCGACCACCCAGGCCGGTATTGATGCTTGTAAGTCGCCACCGCATGCTGGTACACATCCTCGATGTTGCCTGCGCCCCAGCCTATGATCCAACGCCAGCTAGAGTTCCGCGCACATTCATGGGCGAGCACTTCTGGGTACCTGAGTCCGTCGCGACGGCATTTCTGGCAGCGGAACAAAGCTTGTGCGAGGGCGAGGAGACCTGCGCCGTCCAGAGGGCTATCGAGCGACTCTTGGAGCATGTCGCATAACTCCCTACGACGATCCTCGTGCCACTTCGTGCGGCCGGTGTCAAACATAGCGCGCATCTTGTCGGCGTCATCCAACAGAGACATGTCCGCAGAGTCTGGCGTATCCAAAATCGCCCGAAACTCAGGCATTAGGAGGAAGTCCTTGAACTGCGGGTGGAAGTCGAAGTCACGGTTACGCTTCTCATCCTGGCCTTGGTAGAGCCTTAAAGCTTTGGCGAAGGCGGAGAACCGATCATGCAAAAGGGCCTTTCGTTCGTTCGCAAGTCGCTGAGTCCGGACACCTTCAATGAACGCGATGACGTCGTTTTCAATCTTCTGCCATACTGCATTGCGCCTGTTAGCGAATAACGAAGCTGTCCAAGATCTCAAGAGGACGTACCTCGCTCTGTGAGCGATTCGGATCGGGTTGCAAACTTCTGCCGTTCAAGGTCGAACCTGGAGTACGGATTCTCGTCGATGAAATCGAGCTCCTTCTCCCATCCTGCCTCCCGAAGACGGCCTCGGATTCTGTACGAACTGTGTTAGCTTGTCCTCCACACTGTGGTAACATCATCTTACGCCTCGAGGCGTCCCGCTCGGATCTCGTCAAGTTCGTCTGACCTCTTCGCCTTCTGATGACTCTCCCATGAATAAAACTCCTCAGACGCCTTCCGAACCAGTTAGTGCATACCATAGCGGTTAGTAGAATGTGCATTTACATCTTCGATGAGCTTCCTTTTGTCCTTGTATTCGAGAACTAGATCTTTCTTCGCGTCTACGCTGTCAAGCCCTTTCCAGCGTGCCTCAAACTCGGCAACCTCTGGTTTGTGCAGCAGTCTAAGTGTATTACAAGTAAGCTCCACGTTCACAGGACGCGGCGGAGATGAAGCGCGTACAGATGACCCCCGTCTGCGAAGGTGCAGAACCAGGTGGGGGGAGCTCCAGTGTCTGAGGTGATCGCCTTAAATAGCTGGCGGTAGTGGAAGTTGTCTACGAACCTACTGAAGATGTCAGTAAAGCCGGCTTCTGCATAGGAAGCGTGAATGCCAAATTCAAAACTGACATGGCTTTCCGGCATGACGGGCAATAGCGTGCAGAGGAATGAAACAAGACCACTCGCACGTTGTTCTTCAAGCAATTCTGAAGGCAGATGAGTGGACGTCGCCAAACAAACAAAAGAAGGGTCCAAGACCTACATGGCAATGGTTGAAGAACAAGAGATTGACGTAGGTGGGCTCGTTCATGTACGACGGGCACTTGGGGAGGCCGTCGACGTTCTCTAATGCGGCTTTCCACCAGGACTGCGCGTTCTTGCTCATCAGGAAAGCGCGGAATGACTTATTAGTGCGCGCTAGGTTCAGTAAGTCTCGAGGATGCATGAAGCTAAATATCTGAGGGGGAAATGTCCCATGTTCGGCTGATGAACGGTACAATCGCAGCGGCACGGGCGGAGTATCACACGCACCTCGAGCAGAACGTCCAGCGGCATGTTGGGCATGTCCTTGAGGCCCCCTCGTCGACCGCGAACGGACTTTTGACGAGACGCGGCATCCGCCGTTTGTTTGCTGGAGCCGGCTTTGCTGGTGGATTTGGTTTCCTTCGCCTTGGCTTTCTTGCGTGGCGGCATGGCGAGGGCGGGACCGATGATGGGCGTTCCGATTCAAGAGCGCGACCGAGAAGCGCCGTCTCCAGTCCCGACCCGACGCTCCGTCACAGGGTCACGCGTCCTTCATCACCAAGGTCATCAGCACGATGACGTCAGTCGCCCAGCTCATACGGTCGACCAACTCGTGGTTTCATTGATAGTTACAGTACGCGCAAGAGTATGTATGAGGGAGAGAGATGAGGGGGAATTCACATGTGCTAAGATACTGCGTATATGCGTGGGAAAGTGACATCAAAGATAGCAGTGACAGCTTAACAGTCCATAGTATATTCAGTACTACCCCGCTATCCTGCCAACGTTGATAGGCCAGTGATTGAACCCCGGCGCCTTGAGGTCGTGATCTAGAACGAGAAGGAAAAACAATGTCTATACAGAGCAAGTGCGAACGAGCAGGTCTTGTTTGCAGCTGAACGTACACTTGCCAAAGTCGACACAAGCTCCTACGCCGGATCCTCAAAGCCGACCTAGACCTTGCTCGTCTTTGAGAACCGGACCGTATAGTTCTTGCGTTGTACTATCGAATGTGCATCCTCATCCGACATGCCGTGCCTAAACAGAACGGCCATAAGCAGATGCAGGTTAATGAATATCCGTGCACGGTAATCCCTGAAAACCTACTCGGCTACGAGGTGTGCGCCGAATGCTTGCCGCAGATACTCCGTGTATGACCGCTCACACTTGTCCACGGAACAGCGGTATGAATCATACGAACGGAGGACCGTGCGGCCTTCCCCCGCGACCTTCAGCTCGTAGGCGCGAACCACCGACGTGATATCTCCAGATAGGACGGTCCACGCGCAAGGGTTTGCGGAGTCGCGGTGCTTCACTCCGTCCATATGCCAAAGGTTCGACGCGAAGCCGAAAGGGTTAGTCGTGAGTTAATGCGGATTGACATGTAAGTAAAACCCATACCGCCCGTTTCCAATCGAAGACCTCATACCCGCCCTTCTGACTTGGTCCCCTCCCGGAGCAGTCGCTGCAGGTCATCCGCTTGTCGGCCTGGTTCATGTCTTCCAGCGTAGCGCGTTCAGGATCCAGGCCGCATCCCTGAATCAATGCGCGAGCCTTCACGGGAAAGACGCAGGGATTGACAAGAACGTGCTCGGTACGCCAAGCCTGCCACTCGCTATTCGCTCTGGCGTAGCTCTTCGCGATGGCATCCCATGCCAAGGGGTTTTTGACCTCGCTTCGGTCTTGCCATTGAGGGCGGCAACGATGTGCGAGGACCTCGGGGTAGGTCATGAACTGCTGTTCGCACGACGCACAGTCAAACAAGCTCGTCGCCATATACATCAACTCTACGCCACCCGGAAGCGGACCAGGCATCTCCTCGAGCTTCATGTGGAGTTCTTCCCTGCGATCGTTCAGCCAACTCGAAACAAACCCTGGGAGTTGAGATTTCAGTGCTTGATTCAGGTACTGCTCCGTCACGGTCATGTCATCCGGTGCATCGAGAACGTCTTGGACTTCGGGCATAAGCACGTAGTCCAAAAACCGACAGCCCGTCGAAGGGATGGGGAGATCGTCATCCTCATCGACGGGCCAACCTTCAGACACCCAGTCACGAATGAACTTGGCGAAAAGACGGAACCGCGGTGTCAGGACCTTGTCGCGTAGAGCCCAGAGGCGCTGGTCTCTCTGCTCTTCGACCCATGCAACGGCCTGATCCTCTATCTTTGCCCATCCTGTTGACTTCTCAAGTAATGTATCGTCTTCAAGGAGGCAGCGTACTCACCACGGTCTGTTAAGACTCCTGATTTCCTAGCGAAAGGCTCTCTACCGAGCGAATACGGAAGCAAGTCAGGGTTAAACTTGTCCAGCTCGTCTTGCCAGCCCATGCCGCGGAGACGTTCGAGGATACTGGGCTCAATGCTTCGTCAGACACGCGATGATGTACACACAAACCTAAACTTACGCATCCACTTTCGAGCGTTTCTCCTCTCTGAGCTGGGCCTTGCGCTCAGGTTTCTTGTTGTACACCCACGCGTTCAGCATGAGAGAAAACTGTGGAGTCTTTAGCGGCCGCGGCGGGAAGAGAAAAAAAACTAACATACCTCCTCCTTACTCTTTGCAGAGGCCGCATGCTCATGAACAAGCTGTTTCCGAGCTGCTGGGTCGTCTCGGAGGCCATCCCAACGTTCGCGAAACCTAATGATGTCAGGGAGATGGTTATGAAAGAGGGCGTAACCCAGAGCAGTCCGTGGTGGTTGCTCGCCGGTGACGCTTTCAATCTCACCGAAGAGGCGTACGAGGTCTTCATTCCCTTCATCTACAAACCTGTGCATGTCGTCAGCGCCTTCGGATTCCGTCCACCTGGCTCAGTACCTACTGTTCGTTGTCACACTTCTTGCAGTACCGCGCGGCGAACTGTATAAACAGCCTTCCTGGACCCTGAGCTTGCTTGAGACAATTCTAGTCCGTTGCGCGGAACGTTAGCGAGCGAGCTCCTACCAGAGGAAATTGACGAACATGTCAGTATGTTAAGAACACAAGACTCGCGTACGCCGGTTCACTCAAGAACGATGGGCATTCTGGCAGTCCGTCCACATGCGACCAAGCAGACTTCTAATATAACGCGTCCGACTTTGCCATCATCAGGCGGCGGGAACTCTTGCTGGTCCGAGCGAGACTGAGCAAGTCGCGAGGCTCCACTGGATGTGCTAGAATCTGGGGTAACCATCAGCTATTTCATCCGTCGAGATTTATCACAAGTTGCGGACATACCATGCCGATGACATCTAGTGGCATGGTGGGCATAGACTCGAGGGCACCCTTCCGCCCCCGAATCCTCCCAGCTATAGTTGAAGACATGTTGGATGTCAATGAACCAGTGTCGAGGGCCGGCACGCCACCCGGGAAGTTGGGTTCGTTGCCCTTGGTTTGCTTAGCCCTCTTGGGTGCAGGCATAGTAGCAAATGGTGGGAGAGCGAAGAAGTCGGGAGGAATGACCTGTATTTAAGTGGGGCTCTAACCACCCGCCACCCAATATCAAATGGGCTTAGAGGGCACGTGAGAGCGTTTCTTCCGTGAATGCACGCGACCTGCGAAAGATAGACGGAATATAATGGATATAGTGACAAGAAGGTAACTTACAAGTACAATGACAACAGAATAAGCAGGACGCACAACGACATATTCACTTCGCCTTCCGCCCTTTCCCTGCCCGACCCTTTCCTGCTCCATTTGTCCTTGCGCTACCTCCCGCAGTCCAGTTCGCTTTGTTCTCCATCAGCCTCTCCTGTATCTTCTCAAATTCCGCATCGTCAATGTCCGGCGGTGGAGGGATATCCTTTCTCGACTTCTTCTTTGGCGACGCCGCCAGCACCTCATCGTCCTCGTCTTCCTCGGCCGCCTTCGATCGTTTCTTGCCCTTCTTCGCTCCCTTCGCGGCTGGCTCCGCCTGAGCGTACTTTGCGGCGATATTATCGAACAGACTCTCGGCATTCTTCCGCTTCTTGAGTATCAGCGCCTGCAACGCCGATGTGTCCTCTTCATCCCCCTTGCCCTTGCCTTTGCCCTTGCCTTTCCGCGCCCCCTTCTTCCCGCTGCCAAAGAACTCGTCGTGCACTCCAAGCTCCTTGGCGAGCTCCTCCGCCTCCGCGGCCTCCTTGGCAGCCTGCTTCTTTCGCACGAGCTTCGCCTTCTCGTCCTTTGTGCTCGACTCCCATTGAGGTAGCGACAGAAGGTCCCCGCGCTTGATGAGGTCGGAAATGGCGACGATAAAACGTGCCTCGTCGTCAAAGGCAGAATGGGGTATATGGGTCATGATATCGGCTATCGAGCCGTCTGTCTCGATGTAGGCCTGCTTCAGGTCCTCCAGCTCCTCCTCCGAACCTGACAGGAGACGTCGAATTGAGCCTCCAGAAAGATGACAGGGCTACGCACCTTGGTACTCCTTCTTCATACCGTCCAGCTTATCCTTCGTGACCTCCTCGAACAGCTGCTCGAAGTACGCCTCCCAGCCATCCTCTCCAGGACCAAAGTCCGCCCCCTCGTCAGTCTTGCCCGTGAGGTCATATCGACCCCTCCTCTTCTCGTCTGAGAGAACGGCATACGCGAACCCGAGTTGCTGGAATTTCAGCGACGCGTCCGCCTTCGCATCTTCGCCCGCACCAGCGTGTTTGTCAGGGTGGTACTTGAGCGCGAGCTTCCGGTACGCCCGCTTGATGTCGTCCAACTTTGCGTCTTGCTTGACGCCAAGCACCTCATAGAGGTCCACATCCTCTTGGTCGGGAAAGAACTGGGAGATGGGGTCGTTGTCGTCCATGGTCGCGACTCGGAGAGGAGTGTGGCTGAACGCGTCTGTCACGCGTCACATCCGGCGCGTCGGACGTTCGCACGGGACTGGTCACGCAGATGTAACAGAAGGCTGTGATTGCAGTCACGCCCGAGGATGGTCGCCATTATGGGCGCCTCAGGGTTGTTCCTGGTTTTCCAAGTGTTCCCATCGCACGAGGAACTCGGATTCTCTGGTGGAACATGGTACCTAGCGAGCACTCAAGAAAATATGTATTCTGCATCCAGCCGCGTGTCACTCAGCTATCTTAGTCTCCCTCGTCTTCGTGCCCTTCCACCTCGCGCTGCATAGCAGATGCACCCCACGCTCTGTCCTTTCGCCGTTCTATTTGCCCTTGCCTCGACGCGGGTTCGTGCCCAGACACTGGTGAACGGTCAAATATTCACCAATGGCCTTGCTATCGTCGATGCGCCCGCTCCGGGAAGGTGTGCCACGAGTGCAAGGCATGACGACCGAGTCACTAATCGTTTCCTAGCCCTATGCATGCTGGCTCCGTAACGCAAGTCGCGATCGACGTACGTGACTGACCATCATGTCTACTTCGATACATTTTGACTGACAAGCGATGCTAGATCTCTGGAGATGGGCACCTCGACCAGAGCGCCTCCATTCCTGGCTCGGGCCAGTCGACCCGCTTCGACACCCTCGAGATATACCTCGTTTCCTACCAGACGAAGCAGAACATCACCGTCTCCAATGGGACCCAGCTGCTCACGCAGGAGCAGGGCAGCACCGTCAAGCACTGGAACTTTGCTGTCTCCACCTGCATCCCCGCCGGCAATTACAACGTGAGCACCTCCCACAGCCGTCTTACCCGAGTCTCACAACCGGCCTCGTTCTGTCTCTAGCTCACTTTCTACGAGGCGTCGCATACCAACGGCCAGCCATACTTCTCCATCACGCCCTATCCGTGAGCTGTTTATCGCCTTAGTATATAGCATTCCGTCTGAAACCGCATCGTTGACAGGGTGACGGTGCAGAACGACCATCCAACAGACGCGTGCACGAACGGGACGAACGCGCTGCAGGACTTCCCACAGCTGTATTCTCCGCCTCCGCAAACCCCATGGCTCGATGGCACATCCGTTGCAACGCAGCCACTCCCTACTGCGACCGGTAACAGCGCATCCACGCTGTCGCTCACATTATTCTCAGCGACATCTTGGATCGCGCTCGGCGCACTGCTTCCGTTGCTATTCTGAAGGCTATGTCACGGGTCGCTAGGATGGTACACAAGACGTGCAATCCGTCAAGCAATCCGTACACCCGTTCGGTGACCTTGCTCGACAGGGACATAGGACATATATAGGAAAGGGGTGGCTGTCGCGGGTCGTTTCATTGTCCGAACGTCGCCCTTCCAGCCTCAAGACTTGTACTTGATGTATCGGCTGAGTCGATGGTAAATTGAGATTAGATAGCCCACCCTAGGCCCACCCATCCCATAGACATACAGTATATGAGGCCATTTTCATCCTACCAGTGCACATGTGACGTCGAAACGGCGCGGCAGCAACAGCCTCAGATCAAGGCAGGGTGCATCTCAACTAGATGTATGTCACGCCGCAGACGAGCTAGTAGGGGTAGTCCGCTGTAAGTAGAAGAACATGGTACAAACGTTGCCGGGGGTGGTAGTAGGGATAGTAAGGATGATTAGTGCATAAATACGTAACAGTAAATCGACATCCAAGGTCGGACTAGCAAAGCAAGGAAAGAGAGAGAGAGGGTCGTAGTTGCTGCAACAACAAACACCCAGAAAGTCCATCCAGTTCACCCGACTGGTCCGAAGCTCGATGCGTGGTATCGGTCTCAGTCTCGGTATCTATTCAACATGCGCCGCGGCGGGAAAATTGAAACACGGGTCCTCCAGAAAGAGAGCGATAGCGAAGGGTCATGACGATGTGGCGTGAGAAGGCATAGTGTCGGATGCGATGAGATGATGATGATGAAAGGGACCGCTGAGGCACACTCGGAGTATGTCGTTCACTCTATCGACACCCTCTGACCGAGCGCAGCACCCGAGCTGTAGCCGCCGTCCTCCTTCTTCGAGCCTGCGGTTCCAGGAGTAGACGATGAGTAACCGCGCTGGAACGTAGTGTCTGAATCATGAAAGAATCACCGAATAAGCTCCCCTTGATACCGCCATTGACTTGCTTGTAATCCTTACCGTGCAGCTTACTTCTGAGAAGACCCTTGTCGAAGTCGGCAAAACAGCGGAGGCCGATGCCGAAGGTCGCGAAGAGAAGCAGGAATGCGATGATGGCTGTGCAATGTCAAGGTGTGAGCTCGATGTGGTTCGGCTAGCTCGGCGAGAGGCGGTCGGAGGAATTAGACGCACTGAAGGTAGTAAGCGTTGCGCGTACGGTTTCGTACTGGGCCTCTGAGCTTGGCTCATAGAAGCGTACGAGTTTGTAGACTGGTGCCGGTCAGCATCGTAACCATCTGTTCTGATCGGGATCACTTACTGACTGCGGGACATATCTTATGTTAGCTCAGCGCAGGATTTAGGATTCAACCCGCACTCACAGTATGATTCAGCCGCCAACATGAGAATGAGCGATATCGTCATGAGCCTGCGGGACCGTCAGCGGACCACAATCATATTGCAATATCCGCACACGTACCATTTGATCTCACGCTGGACAGCAAAACCACAACCGATGAGGAGGACAAGTACGATGGGAATAGCCGCAACCGTGAGGCCGAACTCCGCTGTGTTCCTCGCGAGCACTACGATGAGAAGCTAAAATGCACAAGACTGCTCAGTACGAAATCTAGACGGGATCTGTGCGTCGCATGCACCTGCATCGTGACGCCGACGAAGGCAAAGAAGTCGAACTTCAGCAGACAAATCATGACCTGGTAGAACTGGTACATCGCTGCGGACAATGCCATGTCAGGTCATATCGCGCGCTTGAATGGAAGCTCACTTACTCTTGGCTGCGGGGTTTGCGCCGACGATGTGGAAGATCGCCCAGCTGCGCGGCGACGTCAGTCGCTGACAGATGTAGAAAGGTGAAGCATTGCAAGTACATACCCGAACTCGTAGTAGAGTTGGCGTACAAACCATATTAAGATCAGCCATGAGACGCCTATGATGACGGGCGAGACGATCAAGAAAGGGAGCACGCGTTGCCAGAGGGTTCCTGCCCCGTCGCCATGCTATGTGAAGACTGAGACGCGGTAACGCACGAGGGATAAGCGACAAAAGCGCACCACGTAGTCCACGGTCCAGTTAACTCCCGGATTTGTGACCAAAGCGATGTGGGTTTCGTGCACTTGGAGTGAGGCCATGACGATGAGGGCCGCGTGGAATACTTGACAAAGGAGAAGTGGCGTTAAGGATGACCAGTGACCATATTTGGAACATCGCGGAAGTAACGCACAGAGCAGACCAACAAGCTGAATGACATTCCGTAGACGCAAGGCATCATACGCCATGAAGATTTCGAACAGCCTGCATCTTGAGGTCAGCATGGCAACTCCACAGCAAATTGGAGGTACTGTAACTTACTCGGCAAGGATGAAAAGTGCAAGGTAACATGGGATTGTCTTGGTGGGCGGGACGAGCGATCGGGTTGGATTGGCACTAAAGTGGGTTATAGAAGGACACGTACTTTGTACCGCGAGTCCGTCAACTGAACCGCATCTTCCACCTTGCCGAAAACAATGGCGACCATGACTATGACGACAACGGCCTCTGTGTGCACGCATTTTCAGCACCACACTACCGGGACCACGTTCCAACGGCATTTCGGGGAAAACACTTACGAAACAGGACTAAACCGCACACACTAATGTCAACATGTGTACGTTAGTAGGACATTAAGCATTATTGTGCACCTGTCCCAAAGAAAGCCTGCTGGGCCTTGGTGTTCAGCGCTTGTAGCGGCATGTTGAGAACAAGGGACAAGACAAGAGAAGGAGATCGGGCCGTAAGTGAGGGAACCAGGGAAGTCAGGACAATGGGTCCTGCGTTCGGAGGGGCCCCAGTCGACGGAGGGATGGTCTGAGTGTGGGGTCGCGCAGGGAAGGACGGGGCAGAAACGAGGCAGCGACTCTGAGCGCCGCACCGTCCTCTCACCCAGTGCTGAGATAAGCATGCGCCCGCCACACCGCCACACCCGTAGCGGTCCTCGCGTCCTTGCCATCGGAATCCGTCTCACTTCTCGGAACAATCTCTAATACAGACAGTTGGCCCCACTTCAAATGGGTTTTAACGTATACATTTCCTACTAGTACTGCTGTCCTTGCTCCGCTATTCGAGGCCATCCAAACATAGAACAGAATCGCCCGATTTGTCGACCTTGTTTCGACATGGAGCTTAGAACTCCACTCCAGACACAATGCTCTGCATTACGGCTTCCGCAACATCGTGCTCCTCCTTCCACAACACTAACACGCTCCCCGTCATCCACTTCTGCCAACCCGTCACATCATCGTCCCGGTCGTCAACTGCACTGGCCATCGCCCTCAATTGAGAACGGGCCCTGTCCATAATGCGCTCGCATATGCGAAGCAGCGTCTGTCTCCACTCATCCTCGTTTTCCGGCGAGATGTTGTCGGCATGCCCGTTCACGACATTCCGCCAAGTCTCCACGCCGGCTTCGAACGCCACGCCTCGGCCGTCGCCCGTGTCGATTTTATCAAACACGTGGAAGAGACGCAGTGCTGTTGTCAGCCGGTACGAAGGATGTGCGGGTGTCGGTGCGCTATGGAGCGTCCAGTCACTGCAAAGTTGATGCAAATATTAGCCGCGTTGTTTCGTGCTCCACCCTATGCACATACTTACCCCCAGTAGCCTTCATCCTCAAGCGTCGACTTCATTCGAGTACCCAACGATCCCTTCTCAACGAATAGTCCCTCCACGAGTTCTTGCACATCGACTTGGCCGGAGTATGCACCGCTTTTGTGTGCGCCTTCGGAGAACCCATTCACGAAGCCGTACTCGGAGAACAGGAAACTGTTGGAATGGTCCCCGTACTGAAGATACAGCTCTTGCCCCTTCACGATGGGATCTTGTGAAGGTCCGAAGAAGACGAAGTACTTTGATGGTTTCTTCGTCACGACCCCCCACACATCCGAATCAATGACAGGGAATATGTGCGTACGGCCATTGCTGTGGTTGGCAAAATCCAGCACGGGACAGAGCGTCAAGTTGTCGGGATCAGCCCGATTAGCCCGGATACGGTAGAAAATGCATCGCGTGTTGACTGAGGAATGTACATGAGATGGCGGCAAAGGGAGGACACAATGAAGTAGCGACCGTTTAGCCAAGCCCAGAGGTAGTCCAAAACCAGAGCGGTGTTGTCCTCGATGCGAATAGATGACGAAGAGAGGTCCGGTTGTGACGGCTGGGAAATGTCAGGCAGAGGTCGCAGGCACGATTGAGATGTCTTACGAGAATGGGCGCCAGGGCCTCCCAGTCCTTCCAAAAACGCTTGTGAAGTTCGGTGAGCTTGCGAGCACTGCCAGGCGGGAGGAGGGCAAGAGATCTACGTTCCCAGTCGCTCTCCTGTTCCAATTTCTGTTTCACCATCCATGTTAGGGGGTGACTGGAGAAGTCTCGTGGCAACGTTGAGATGTAGGGTCCAAAAGCAAGATCTGAAGAGTCATCTTCGCCAGAGGGTTTGTGAAGCACGAGATGTAACGAGATCAAGTGGGTAGCAGATAGCTTCCACTCGCGCAATTGAGGGTATAGTTTCGCCACGGTTGTCCGGTTCATAAGCGCGGTAGAAGGGATCTTGAAGAGTGTGTCCCCGCGCTGGACAAGCCTGAGCGAAATGGCTATACCGATTGCAAACGAATTCGGCTCACCGGACAGTCCCTGAGTGCGAACAATCCTCTGCCAGCACCTATATGCTGCTCAACAGCAAGCAGACATGCGGAGGAAGTGCACACACCTTCAACGTCCCTGGCCTCGACATGCAAACCATCCTCACTGACATCCATGCCGTGCTCGTCCCTGAGCCATAAGAGCAGATGCTCCCACCTCCGCCTCTCCAACTCGTTCATTGGTCCGCAGTGCGAAGTTCTAGTCTAAGGTTAGTCTCATACTGTGGACGTTCACGTGTGAGGGGTTTGGTACGAACACGTTGGTCCAAGGTATCCCGCTGTAAAATTAGAGCAGACGAGTTCCCACTGATGGAGGCGCGGCCCGCTCGCCGCGATCGTCCGTCAGGCCTCAGGAGCCGAAAGGCCACGGGAAACAGCCCTCCCACCGCGTCGAGGGTTAGAGGTCACGGCGGCAGCGCAGTGGTCAGCAGATGGGTATTCAGACGGTGAGAGTGCGAGCCAAGCTTCGTCCATGAGCGATTGATCACAGATAGCAGGGTGATTACTTTTAGCTCCGGCCCTCCGCACTGGGACGCCTTCCGCAAGCATTGCGATTGCTCCGGACACGCAACCCACCCATTCACACAAGCCTGCTCTTGGGGACGTGTCCCACTGCAGCTGTAGTCCGAACCGCCATCTTGAACCCAACCAGATTCCAGAGCAACCCACGACGCGACATGTCTGTCTTCAACGCCTCCCGCCTCCTCGGCAAGACGGTGCTTATTACGGGTGCAAGCGCTGGTATCGGTGCGGTACGTCCACTCTCATCCTCAGGCTATTGAACATATGTGTTTGCCTACTTGGGCTGGTGATCTGCGTTGCTGATGCTTCGAATGCTTAACAGGCTACTGCAGTTCTGTTTGCTAAGGTGCGCTCGCTGCCGATCTGTTCCTGTGTGGCCGACGATTGATCGAGGTGTTGTACCATACTCAAACAGGGCGGCTCGAACATCATCCTTGCTGCCCGTCGTACGGAGGCCCTCAAGGCTGTGGCAGCGGCCTGCATAGCTGCGCACAAAGAGTCCGGCCTACAGCAGGGCGGGAAGTTCGCCACTGTCCAACTCGATGTCGCCGACAAGGCCCAGATCGCGTCTTTTATTGACAAGATCCCGCAAGACCTTCGTAGTATCGATATACTTGGTATGTCATTCAAGGAGTACCATAAGTTTTGGATGTAGAATTCTGACGTAACGTCATTGCCAACGTACAGTGAACAATGCAGGCTTCGTGCTAGGTGTAGAGAAAGTCGGAGACATATCAGAAGCCGATATGGAGTCCATGTTCATTGTCAACGTTTTCGGCCTGATCTCCCTCACTCAACTCTTCATCAAAGGTTCATCGCTATGGGAACCGGAGTCTTCCTCGTCATGGGCTAATGTGATTCGCCCCACAGACTTCAAGGCACGCAAGACTGGACACATTATCAACATTGGCTCCGTTGCCGGTCTGTGTTTCAATCACCCCCCAGTCTGCATGTACACGTACTAATCTCAGGCTGGTAGGTCGTGAACCATACGCGGGTGGTGCGATCTACTGCGCCACTAAGCACGCCGTGCGCTCCTTCACCGGTTCGCTCCTGCGTGAGGTCGTCGATACGCCTATCCGCGTTACGGAAATTCAACCTGGCATGGTTGAGACCGAGTTCTCGATTGTCCGCTTCCGCGGTGACAAGACCGCAGCCGACAAGGTTTACGATGGTCTCCAACCTCGTACGTGGTCTTCCCTCGCGCGCAGTCATTGATCACAAAGCTAAACTCAGCTCATTCAAAGTGGTTGCGGAGGATATTGCGGAGGAGATCGTTTGGGCTGCATCCCGCCCACCTCACGTCAACATCGCCGAGCTCTTCGTCCTCCCCGTCAACCAGGCAAGTCCCACCATCAGCTACCGTCCCGGTAAGCAGTAGAAGATCTGTGTGTACACATAACAGAACCAATTATATCATACCTGGCGGCAGTCGTGCAGCCTGTGCGTCGTTCTATGCTTTGACTTCCAATTCAATACCCTTGATCGAGTGGAGTAACAAGATAGAGGCATGTTAGATACTGCGCTCGACAGCTATGACAAAACGGTCAACAACATAGCAATGCAATAATGTAGGGATATAACGTGAGATACTGGATATATCATGGGACCTTCAACCTTCGATCACGAACTGGCCCTCCTCTGTGCCAGGATAGGTCCTACGATTTCGCCTTCTTGCTCTTGCTGCGCGTACTCTTCACCGCCGGTGTTGGGGCCGGGACAACTTCAACTTCCTGCGGAAGCTCATCGTCGTCGAACACGAACTTCTTAACGATGATGTTCTCCTTCACCAGCCCGCCCACCGCGATCTCAGCATTCAGCACGTTGCCGAGCGTGTCCAGCCGGAGAGCCTAGTCAACGTGCCGTCAGTGTCCAACCTCTCAATCGTTTATCCCAGGCCCACATACCTTCGCGGCAGGAGTCAAGCAACTCTTCGAGCTCGGCACAGCCTTCGTGTCCCACTTCGGCTTCGGCGGCGTGTCGTCCAAGAACACCATCGTGTGCAAGCCCTTGTCCCACTTGACCCGCTTCGCCAGCACGTCCCTCGCCTTCTCCCACTCGTCCTCCCTGTCCTCCCCACCATCGAGCCGCAGCCGCTTGATAGGCCGCTCCGGCCGAGGCGGCGTCTCGTAGTCCTCCTCGTCGCCGGGCCCCCGGCGATGCCTCAGAGGGAAGCCCTCCTCGTCCACGCTCATCGCGCTAACGTCGCCCGCCCCGTCCTCGCCCGCGTCGCCCGCCCCGTCTGCAGGAACGCCGCTCTCAACCTCAATGTCGCTCCCCGCCGACCGCCTCGCGCGCCGCGCCGCCCGCTCCTGCCGCTGCTGCACCCGCGCCTCCTTCTGCTGCTCGAGCGTGGTCCGCACGCGCGTCGTCGGGCTGTCGGGGCGGCTGCCCTCCTTGCGGATGACCTCCGTCTGGATCGCCGCGACCTGCTGCTGGTTCCGTGCCGTGTTCGTGGACGTGAGCGTCTTGAGCGCGAGCGCGCTCATGCCTGCGAACGGCCCGTTCGTCTCGGATGGGAGCGGCCCGCGGCGGCGCTGCGTGGTGGTGATGGAGCTTGTCGCGGCGACGGTGCCGAAGACGTCGGTGGCGGTGGTCGTGCCGCGCCTTGGTCGTGTCGAGCGGCGCATGGAGGGTTGTCGCACAACTGATTCTGCGGTAGTTTCCGCGGAGGGAATGACGGCGGCGGGGGCTGTCTGGGTTGCAACATCGGGAGTGCAATCCGCCACCGCCACCGCCTCAACCACAGGGTTCTCTGGCTCTGGCTTCATTATAGGGACGGCAGAGGGTGGAACGGGTTCCCGGCTAGGTTCCTTTGGTGCTACGGGGGGTACTAGTGTACTGGCAGGAACTGCAGCGGGAGGTGGAGGTAGAAGCTGGATAGGTTCCTGTTGTGGACGTTTCCACCCCACTGCGGAACGAGCCTTGATAGGACCCGGGACTTTCGTTGGTGATGCGAGTACAGGTGTAGTCTGCTCTGCTACTGGCATGGTATTGGTAGCTTCCTTGCCTTTGTTGAACATCCCGGGTACGACCTTCCGCATGACGATTTTCTGATGGGATGCAGGGGCGGTGGGCTTCGCGCTAGACGGCTCCACCTCACGTTTGCGCTTCGAACCGGTGGCGGGGACTGCTTCAACAGACGACGATGACGACTGAACCCCCAGCGCACGTCTCGGCTTCAACGTGGATGCTGGAATCACTGCAGGTGCATTCGATGAAGTTGGTCCCTCGTCAGAACTACTCCCACTGCTCGACCCAACATGCACGATGCGCAAGGGCTGTTAAATAAGATTCTCAGTAAATCGCCACCGGAGCTCATCTGGGTCGTTTTTTTTCTCCCAGGGATGTCGACTTACCTTCGTCTTGGAAGACGTCAGACTGCTCTTCGTCGATGCGGGGAACTTGCTGGCTGCTTCGACGCTAGTCGCAGATCTTGGCCGTGCATAGGGCTTAGCGCCAATCCGAGGAATCTTGCTGCCTGACCCTGCAGAAGGTTGACGCAAGCTCGAACCCTGCTTCGCAGGGCTCGCAGCTGCGGCAGAAGTTCCACGCGACCCTGCCCCAACCGCCGCTCTGGGAGCTGGACGAGTCGGTGACAAGCAAGACTCCTCGCCTTCCGGGATTGAAGGTACGCGTTGTTGCTGGCCCGGGACGAGGGGAAACGGCAGACCACTGTTTGGCTTGATAGCACTGCCCGGAACACCGTCCGAAGAGGCGGGCTTCTGGAACAGCGGTCTGCGACCAAGGGCAGGCTGCCGAGGGGCGGGTTCTGCCGAGGCACCTCGCTCTCGCCTTGGAAGTGGTTGTGGTTCGACTGAAGTACTACGCTGGCGGGGGACGGATGAAGCGCGTACAGGAGACTGTAAGCGGGGGATACTCTTGCCCTTACCCTTGTCCAAGGGCCTGCCAGGAGATGGAGGGGGGGCTGGGACAGCCTCGTTCATCGGCACGCGCTTCGCAGGGCTACGGAGGGGATCATCAAGAGCTAGTTTCTTGAACACGGGAGAGCCGGGTGCATTCGTAGGTCGGGCAGTGCCAAATGCAGAGGGAAGTTTGTTTGGAGAGTAGGTACCTTCGGCGACCGCCTGCGCTATGGGTACGCGCCGCGCGGGTGTGCGCGACCCTTCCCCGAACCTGGATGGAGAGAACGGCCGAAGGGGACGCCTCGGCCGCTGAGCGCCGGACGCAGGGTCTCCAGAGGGACCGACCTTGGGGAAGATAAAAGAAGGGGTCTGTTGGGGAGGTGTCTTTGGTGCGGGGGCAAGAACATTCCCTGGTCGGGGTCCACCATCGTCTTGTGGTATTTGTGGCGGTAGCGGTGTGGCGGACCCGCTAGCACTTCCTGCTGCAACGTTTGCAAAGAGCTGCGAAAGCACAGCAGTGGACATTGGGGACAAAGAACCAAGTTCTCTCTGGAGACATGCGACCTGGGGGAGTCGTCTGGGAGTGGTGGGAGCATTGGTACTGGTGCCCTCGCCTTTATCCTCGGGTTTAGGAGAGTGTCTAAGTTTCCGCTTCCGCTGTGTATTGCGTTGTTCGTCAGATTGCTCAGCACCTGAGCATTCAGGATCAGTGGATTGCTGCTTTGTGAGCGGTGGCTGCAGGGAAGTGTTGGCGATGGTCTGCGGTAGAGAACTTCGACTCTTCCGGGGGCGGCTCGATCGTCGAAGCGGGGGAGTCTCTTCTTTGGGCGTGGAAGCGTCCTCTGAGGATGAAGTGGACTCGAGTGCAGTCGCTTCCTTCGGAGCAGCGACCTGTATAAGAGGTGTAGGGGATGGAGAACGTTCGACCCCACCCACAAAGGAAGTAGCCACTTCCATCCCTTCATCTAGTGTCGCGGTAGGGCTTACTGGCTCTGAATGCTCCGGCACGTCGGTCTGTTGATCATGGACTATAGGCAGAGATGGCCGCGGGGACATTGCGAGTAGGTCGTCGACAGATGGCGTAGTTGGCTGGGCCAGTGTGTCATGCAATGGTGCGGAACCTGAGAGCGCGTTGATATGGCTCGCGTTCGGAGTAGAGAATGAGTCGAAAGCGATTAAGTCGGGCTGTGAGGTATTGGCTTGGGATGTGTGTTGCTGCGTAGGCGTCGAGACGCGCGGCAGGAAAGGAGAGGAAGACATGATGGGCTCCGCAAGGCCGTCGAGAGGGATTAGGGGACCGTCAAGCGCGTTTGGTGGCCGAGAAGAGCCCAATAAGTCGAAGTGCTGAATATCATCAGGTTCCGACATATGGTTCTTCGCGGTGAGAGGAGGACTGGGTGGAGGTGAGGGATTGCTGCACGCGCTCAACACTCTGGAGGCGAGAATAACAGACGGCTCTATGCAAATACGTTCACTGGTGGTAATGACTTGAAACTCGTTGGACGTACCGTCAGGAATGGTGTCTTCTTCCGGGGTTCCTTCTCTCGTGCTTGAAGGTCCGGGTTCCTGCTCCTCCGAAAACAATGGCAAAGGAACCATCGCAGATGAGAGCCTTGTCGATCGACGAACCGGCGTACGGAACTTAGGCCCGTACAGAGATAGAGCAAACTTCTTCTCCGGAGATTGAAGAGGCCCAAAGAAAATTCTGTCGTCAACCGCGCTTGGAGTTTCACTGGCCAGGGGGGAGTCCATATTGGTGAGTGGGGGATCCATGGAGCGGGACTCTAAAGCGACATCGCTTGTCATAGTATGATCCCCTTGAAAGCCGAGCGCAGGATAGAGAACAATCGTCGCACAAGTCGGGAGAGATGAGGCAAACCAGCAAGCGGAAGGAAAGGTGGTGGAAACGGCCTGGCAGCCAGAAGGGAGAACGTTCAAGTCGCGTTTCCTCCACGTGACCGAGTGGAGGCTACAGGCCTGCATCACGCGTGACCCCCGCTGTCACGCACGCCCGGCCTGGCCGCAGAGAGGCCGCCGACCACTGGCAGGACCAGTGTTTCGTTCGCCAGTCTCGGTCGTGCATGGTCTTGGAGTCTTTTATTCAGCCTTACAGTCTACCTCCAGCGCACAGTGCTGAATCTGACCACTACCCCAGACTACGAAATCCAGACGAAATCGGTCCATGTCGACCAGCTGCCACACGGCGCTCCGATTCATGGATCGCACACACGCTGGCAGCATTAATATTAATATTACCGGGATTACGGCGACCTTCCGACCGCACTGAGTACTAGCGAGCATCCACGCTCCGATTCGGAGCTGTGTACATACTTGCAGCACACACGGCTATTTCCCTGTCAGCCCTCAATCTGAGCCTCACCGATGGCGCCTACCCAGACTTGCTGGGCTTGCAGGTTCGTGCTATAGCCGTTGTCTTCTCGACGTCCGAACTTCCCACGCATTGACATGCCGACCTCGATAGGGGACGCAAAGTGGTGAGCTTTACCACGTTTCGGGGATCCCGAGGCCGACCCCGTTCTGTGTATGTCAATCAAGGTGCTAATCTGACGGGTCTAGCGCTGCGATGGTGTGCTCCCAAAGTGTGGGCCTTGTTCAAAAGCTCGCAAGCCAATCGAATGTCTTTACACCACCACGACGGCAGTCGCCACGACCCCAAAAGGTGAATACTTGAAGAAAGGCGCCGCGTGTACGCCCTGTCGGTGCGTTGGCATCGTAATCACCCGGAGTCAAGGGAGTTAACCACGTCACGTTTCATACCCAACCCAACCCCCAGGAAGAAAAAGAAGGTAAGCTCAATCCACTGAGCCCGCAAAGGCGGCGGCGACACACATCCGATGCTGACTTCTTTGTGCAGAAATGCGATGCACTGCGCCCTTCATGTTCTACGTGCAAGGTTGCCGGCAAACAGAACGAGTGCGCTTACGAGGAAAACGTAGAGCGAACATTGACCGAAGCCTTGTTATGGCGTGCGCATGTCCTCGAGCAGCGCCTAGCCGCATACGAGACCCAAGGAAGTGTGGTTGGGGACGCCAGTCTTTCCTTGAACTTGAACTGTATGGGCCTTATTTCGGAAACTCAATTTCACCGTTTCCTCATGAATTCCTTTGTGCCAGCCCAAGCATTTCCTCCTACGCAGACTATTGCGTCATCATCCTCTCAGTTACTTACCCCAAGTCTTGCATCCCTAGGTTCACATAGCCTTCCCATTTTCGACTTCCCCCAAGCCCTCAACATGATGTTTGACCGACCGTCCATTCCTCCACCCACCGCAGACATCCACGGTATTTCCACTCCCCACATCCCGTCCGGACTAGATGAGTTGTACGTCTCTCCTTCGTCGTTGTCGCGGCTGCCTATTAACACATCTACCCTAGCCGTGCGACATGGGCTATTCACGCAACGCAATACGGTTGCGTCCTCTCTGACGAGAAGATGCAGGCTGTACTCTCCGGGGACCTTTCAGCCATGATCGTCCATCCCGCTTTCACATACCTTGGGCAGCTCATCGGCTGTATCATGTGGCAAATCCAGCGACATACGTTCATTTTCCCGCAGGTCGAGTACGAACAGCTACAACTGCTTCTCTGCGCGCTCGAAGATATCGACCCCGTATCCGAGATCCAGGCCCGCTACCTCCTCACCATCTACTACCTGCTCAAGAAACAGATAGGTGACGGCGAGGAGCAGCTCTGCTTGGCGGTGGACGTCGTGCGACGCCACAACATAAGGTTCCCCATGCTGTCCGACATATTCGACCCACTTCAAATGCAAGAGGCAACCCCGGAACAAGTAGAGCTGGTCGGCATACTCGCACATCTAATTTACCTTGATCGCTGCTCGTCCGTGGTTTTTCGCGTCCCTACCCGTTTGGACAAGGGTTTCGACGATGCGCTCAGGAATATCGCCGTGCGTCCTGTCCCTTGGTTCTTCCTCCGTGGCGATTCGCGCGCTAACGGTGTCCGACTATCCTAGCTGTATTACCCGTTCCTCGCCAAGACTAACCTCACCTACATCCGCACTCGCAGCCTCCTCCTCTTCATTTCCGCTCGGGACGTCGCCGAAGAATGGGCGCAGATGAACGCCGTGGACCTCGTCTGTCTGCAGCGCCGGGGATGGTTCGAGCAGTACTGGCCGCTGCTCGAGGAGCTCTCGGCGCACGCGACGAGCGTCGAGGGTGAGATGCTCAAGGCGACGTTCTACGGTGAGCGCGAGCGCTCGGTCGCGCTCAAGTTCTGCCTCGTCATCGCGCTCGCGGGCAAGGCGCAACTGCACTGGCTGCCCCACGCCCATCACGCGGAGAGCGCACAAAGGGCGCTGGATGTCGTTTTTGAGATCGTGAACGTGACGAGGACGTTCAAGAACAACGAGTTCCTGATGCTTGACCCGCTGCTTGGGGTGCGTGTACAATTGCTTCGCCTATTAGTTACGATTCGTGACGCGTGCAGGCTGCTAACGGCACCACCACAGATTTGCTGGGTGACCGTGGCGAGGATTCTAGCGGAGGCCGTCAAAGGGCAGGTGACGCCTCTTCCGGTGGGCGTATCGTGGAATGCGGCGCTGCAAACCATCGACACAAGTGCGAAGAAGCTTGGTTTCGAACTTCCGTTCATGGGTACGTTTGCCGTCTTTCGTGATGCAAGGCTTCTTCGACAGCTTATACCGCCTCGACCGCAGAGGACGCAGTAGAAGAGATTTCAGATGTCATTCGCGTCATAGAGGTTCCCTGAGTCCTAATCTTCTCGCCTGTATTGCTATTTGGCGTACCTGACGCAGTGCTTGCTATGGTCGCTTGCCATGATAGCTCATAACAACACACCCAAATGACGGCGTGCATCCGCACTCGGAGTCGTACATACTCGTTTGAGACGCCTCGTAGTAGGCACACACCATGTTACATAGGTTCCGACCACTTGTTCGCTCGCTCGTCAACGAAGATTAATGATATAGCTCAAATCACAAATAAACTCAACAAAACTAGAGGAAGCCTATGTGCGTACACGCATCGCGAAACATTATGGAACAAAGGGTAGGTTGGTGGGAGATCTAATGTAAAACGACGACGCTTCGCTCACGCGCTGCGATCTTACTGCATATTCAAACACCATGTCACCACTCTAGGCCGCTGCAGGAGCAGGTGCTGGTTCCGCGACAGGCTCGGTGGGTGCGCCGGTGGCATGGCCCGTCGTGTCGCGCATGGCGGGCCCACCCCCGCCTTCGTATGGCATCGTCTGGGAGTACTTGGTCGACGTGAAGCCGAACCCGGTGTAGTCGACGGTGCGGAGGGAGGCGAGGAAGCCGAACAAGAAGACGGGGCCGGCTAAGATATCGAGGATACCGTACCAGATGAACTCGCCCGTCGGGGAGATGTTGTTGGAACCCTCGCAGATCGCCCACGCGATCGGGTACAGGAGGAGGAGGAAGGAGAAGTATGCGGCGCCGGACCAGTATCTGCCGCGCATCGCCCCGCCGACCGCGAATGTGGTTCTCGGAGCGTTTATGAGGAGGGAATACCTGGAAGGAAAAGCACATCAGTGAGCACCTCCGTTTGATAGGGGGGCAACGACGACGTACCAAATGTAGAAGAGGGCGAGGACCCCGAAAGCGAAGTAGCCCCACTTGTAACTCGAACGCACGAGAGCACCGACAAGACCTGTCACGACGAGGATCCATCCCATAAAGAGCGTGGTGAAGATGTCGGAGAAGGAGACACCGGTTGCGAGCAAAAGCAAGAGCAGAAGTAGCGGGAGGGTAATGAAGTACTGGATGTACCGCACATACTACGTAGAATGTCAGACATCTGCGCAGGTCCGAAGACGGAAGAGAAGAGCACACCCAAATTTGACGCGCAATAGTGCTGCCACGGTTGAACTCTGGTTGGATCGGGGTAGCACCTAGGTCGGAACCCATGGAGAAGTATGCTATAGTCGCGGTCGCCAAGACTATCACAGCGATCTGGTGGAATACGCGAGTTCCTCGCGGCCTCTACGAAGGGAACTGAGAAACACACAGTGATTAGCGAATGAAAACACTTACGATGAACGTCCAGGCGATGACGACGAAGGTACTGACGAACATGACCGCGAACACCGTCCACGCCCAGTCTGAACCACCAGATGTAATGTGTCTATCCGCATTCGGAGGGTTCTGGTCGAGCGACCCTCCGAAGGGACCGGGGATGGCTGGGGTAGGGGCTGACATATTCACTGGTTGTTGGGGATCGGGGGGCGCGTCGAGGCGTACGCGAAACGGGAGGTTGTAGGAGAGCCTTCGCGATGTCCACCTTTAAGAATTGGTGACCCTAGGAGGCTGCTGTGAGAATATGGCGTCACGACCTACGCCAGAGCGAACGACGACCCGCTGAACAATCGCTTGATGGCGTCACCGAGAGCAGCACTCGATATTGACACTCCACGGCTTTCCAGAGGCATCATAACGGATTGGAGCGGGCCCCACCCTAGAGCGAAGAGGGGCGCAGGATTAAGACCGTGGATGAGGTCGACTAAGCATAAAGAAAGCCCCTGCATTGTTACCGGAGTAATGTTCCCGAAAGTGGACGCCACAACACCACGATCCACTGCAAGCATCATGATGATTGACTCGGGGCCGAAAACGAATCTAGGCGAGCCAAAAAGCCCAGCCGGCAGTGGTACGAGGAAAAAGGAGTTTGGCGTACCAATCCGTGGCGACGCAGCCCAGATTGCTTGAACCCCTTTAGCGACAACCTCGGCGGTTGAGCGGAATTTGTTTCAGATGTGAACGAGGCCACGATTGATCCATGTTCTTCGCGGCGTACCCAACAAAGGCCATGACCCCCACCGCCTTCTAAAGCTGGCATTATGAACAAAAGGCGCGCTTTCTAGACGAAAGCTACGTCAAGGACGGACTTCCGCCAATGATAGCGTAAGCAGAGCGACTGTGGCTAAGGCGATCGCAACCTGTTTCGATAGGGGAGACGCTAATGAGTGCCGTACGGCCCAGACATAATTGAACGCAGAAGGTACCCATACAAACGAGGGGTATGGCAACGCTTCGGCAACAACGACATCAGTCCACGAATGCGTAGACGCAGCACCCGGGCTGCGAGCGAGATCGACGGATAATGAACCCAAAAGATGGTCACCCATCATCCAGCATCCCATCTCGCGAGGGAGTTGCCTGTACTCCTGCGGAACTGAGCACCTCACCGAGTGCAATGATCTCACCTTGACACACAGATCCTGTGTCGCTTTGGGAGCAATTTGCATTGCGAAATCGGGTTTCGACTGGACTTGATTTGAAGCACATTGACGTTCTTGATACAGTTACATCCACCCGGGCCCAGCTGCGTAGGAGACATGTTAGCGTCGGACGCGTGACCTTCTTGTAGTGGGGTAGTGGGTCCTTACCTAAAGTTACACCGAGGATCTTCACCATACAATTATCGACATACGTTTCCCAACAGGTCATGATTCGCTGGTCCTTCATCTCCAGTATGTCGGCGCGCTCGCTCCCACGATGAGACGTGCTTCATCCAACGCTTTCACCACGTCCTCTGGGAGAGGTCCTTTCTCACTGTCTTGAAGATTCTGCTCGAGTTGGGCGACACTGCTGGCACCGAGTATGACTCCATCTTGTGGTGTCAGGACAGAATGGTGCTGAACCCAACGCAATGCGATTTCTGTGAGGCGTAGCTGATGTTTCTCCTACCGATCGGAACGTTGGAAGTCAGCACGATGCTGAAACAAGGACGCAGAAACCATGAGTGTACACGTACCGCGATCGGCTGGAGGTAGTTGAGGGCATCGAAGTATCCATGCTTCAAATACCGAGCACGGTACATCGATCCCATGTTGCTACTAGGATCGAATCGACCACCGCTCGGAGCGTCGGCATCAGATGAAGGAATCTTCCCTGCAAAGAATCCGCCACTTGACATATCTCCAGTAAGTCATTTGGAACTGGACCAGACAAGAAAGTGCTCACGCGAGGGGATTGTAGACGACAAGGCGCAGACCGAACTTCCGGCAGCAGGGTACAAGCTCCGCTTCTATCTCGCGAGTCACGGCGTTGTACATTCTACGCCCAGTGAGCGGCAGATTCCTGAAAGCGAAGATGGACGGGACCTACGCTTGATAGATTTTCGGTTGAACCCAGCCATTCGCCTTGCAAATGGACGCTATCTCGGCGACCTGTAAAGCTTGTGAGCTTATTAAAATTGCCAGGTCACGGCATGGAGGTTACCTCCCAAGCTGCATAGTTGCTTAATCCGAAGATCTCGCTGGGCAACAAGTACGTAAACCTCTCACAGGAACGTTATTGAGACTTGAGCTTACAAGAGACCCTCGTTGTACAGCTCGTTGACTTCGCGGGCAGTTTCCTCAAAGGGAACACTGCGGTCAGGAGCGTGCAAGTAAAACACTCTGACCTTCAGTGGGGCAAGCGTTGCCAAGGACGTCTGAAAGGTTTCGCGCAACCTTGCCGGTGAGTGAATACCGGGCTGGGTAGGGTACACCCTGGTCCATCGTCAGCATTGATTGCGCCTGGGCATGAAATTTGTACACGTACTTGGTGTCGACAGTGGCATCCTTGAGATCAAGCTTGGCCAAACACTGCACAGGCCCAATGAGTATTCAACTAGGACATCTAGAAATCTGATTTTGACACGGACAGACTCTGTGGTGCCTTCCGCATATATGCGAGCGGTGTCTATCTCTTTGTGTCCGTGTTTGAAGAAGACATTGATGATCTCCTGGGTCTCCTTCAAGTCCGAGGTGCGAACACCATTCTTTCCGGGCGCCCCAATTGTCATGGTGCCCTGAAACGAAGTCTGAATGCTTGCCTAAAGATCCATATACCGGATGATTACTTACAAAAAGCAAAGGAATCTTGGTCTGAGCCATTGTGCGTAGAATACGAGTGGGGGAGAGGTGATAGGCAGCTTGGAGGACGGGAAGGGTTGTTGGGCGACAGGCTACTGGGCAATGGCGCAACAGCTTGGCTTATCGATTGTGAATGTATTAGAGACGCAGGTGAGAACACAAAGGACTGCGTGCGAGCGTGGCACCAGAAGTTGCACGAGCCTGAGGTGGTGGGAGGACTAGGGACAGCGTAAGAAATAAGGTTAGGGTTCATCTGAGATCCACCCCGCCACCTCCCCATCAAGCTTTACTGATACCATTAGCCTCGCATAAGTTACCAGGACCTAGGTTTCGACCACAGTATACCCCAGCAGTGAGTTCATCGAGCACATTTGTTCGAATTTGAATCTCACTTTGGAATGGGACACCCTCCAGCCAGACATACCGCGTGCATTCGGTTTTCGTCATTTCTATGGCCCAGAAA
The DNA here is from genome assembly GCA_020736865.1 of Ganoderma leucocontextum. Lineage (NCBI taxonomy): Eukaryota > Fungi > Basidiomycota > Agaricomycetes > Polyporales > Polyporaceae > Ganoderma > Ganoderma leucocontextum. The sequence continues at coordinate 1,639,065 of JAHKGY010000003.1, read as the reverse complement.
AAGAGCAAAGTCAAAAAGATGCTTTCCCCGTCCCAACCGGCACCTCCACCGTCAGAAGATCTGGTAGATGACGATGCGCTAATGGACGACCTGTTGGCACAAATGGATTCTAAGGACGAGGTGGTCCGACGGGAGTCCGCTACGGTTTTCAATGACATGAATGTGCAAGAGGTCGCCAACGACTTAGACAACGCACCGAAGAAGGACGGCAAGGCGAGATTCAAGGCGAGACAGGTATGCAGTTTCAGCCGGTTCCTGTTGCCGTTGATAACATGGTGACGCATGGCCGCATAGGCGAGGAAGGCGGCGGCGCTTGCAGACAGTTACGCTCCGAATGACCCCGGAGCGGATGCACGCATACAACGCCAGACGAAGGAGGAGGAAGCTAATATCAAGCAGACATACGACGAGCTGGGGTTACAAATACACGAGGTGAGAGATCCCCTTTGCTCCACGTTGTGTCTTGGTTAACTGCGAGTCCCCAAGATTACCCCAGATGGCCACTGTCTCTTCTCCGCAGTAGCAGACCAGCTCGCACTCCTTGGTATCCTGCCCAACGCAGAGGCCACGTACCAAACGTGTAGAATGGCCGCTGCAGACTACATCCAGACACATCCAGACGACTTCCTGCCCTTCCTCCCTTCAGAAGCTGGGGAGGATGCCGCAGGCGCGACAGACCCCGGACTCATGACTCCGGACCAGTTCCAAAAGTACTGCGCAACAATGCGCTCGACGGCCATCTGGGGAGGCGAGCCGGAAATCCTGGCCCTCAGTCAAACGTACGGCGTGCCCATTCATGTTATCCAGGGGGGCACGCCGCCAATTGTCGTGCACGGTGAAGATATCGTGTCTGCAGACAAGAACCACGTAGTCTATATCAGTTATCATCGGCGATTATACGGCCTTGGAGAGGTAGAACCTAAATTCCGCACCAGTAAATAAACGCGCACTCACCGATCTGTCTCCTAGCACTACAACTCCCTGCGGCCGAAGTCATTGATCAACACGATCAAGTCTGTTCTTCACCAACAACGAACCCCGCTGGCAGCCGTGGGCCAGTGATGGAGAGCTAGAACCGCTAGGAGGAAGACCGCATATACGTCGCTGGTGTTCGACATACCCACGAAACACACGAGCTTGGACCGGTCATATCCTAGACAGCAGCAATATGTTTGTATCCGTAGCATGGACATCAGTGTACCGCATTCCTTCAATCAAATGAGTCCCCTTGGTCCAACTTCCGGACCCGGCGACCTCCTGCCCAGATGGTCGTCCCGGGCGTGAAGCATGGTCCGATACGATACATTACATCATTCCAGGCAATAGTATACAAGCACTTGCGAACCTCACTGTCGTGACAATCATATCAAGTCCAGCATGTCCTGGTTCTGCGGACGCGGCTCGTCCGCGAGGTAGCCTCCTCCAAACGCGCTGTCCAAACCTGCGTATGGGTCCGCAGTAGGCCGTGGCGCCACCGGACCCTCGTCGTCATCCCCCTCGCCGTCTTCGTTGCTTGGACTCTCTTGCGACGTGCTCCTAGCCACGAGGTCTCCGGTAGATCCGTTCTTGGGGGGCTCCGGAGAGTCTCCGGTGGGCACAAGGCTTCCATTCATGCCGTTGGATTGGGAGGGCTCTTGGGGTCCTGGGCCTGACACGATAACAGAGGTACGGGGAAGATTCGGACGAGATATGGGGACGAGAACCTGTCGTGAGAGGGGGTTGAGTGCAGGACTGTCGGTGAGTGCCTTGCCGGTTGCGTTGCGGATAAACGTCTGTATCACATGTTATCATATCAACGGTATGTTTCGACTACGATGCGCAAAGAACGAACCTCTGGGTTCTTGTGATAGATACTGCCCAACGTTCCGGTGTGCAAGAGCAGCTGGTCGAGTGCCCCTCTGTCCATCCGGTCCGCATCGGTTGTAATAGCGGGCTTCTCGGCGAGGACAATCTCGCCGGCGACGGTGGGGTTGATGGCAAGCATGCGCCAGTACATGAACCCGCGATCACGAAGGTCGGGGTTGTCGACTTCCTCCGTTGCCCACTTCAGCACTTTGTGTACGAGTGCTTTGGTTGTGTCCGAGTTAGCCTTGTAGATGAACAATTTGACCGCGGCCGTAAGCAACGCCAATTGAACCTGCGAGAGGCATCAACATCGAAGCGGCGGAGACCAGCAAAGGACTTCGTGCTCACTTCGTTTGGCTCTTCGAGGAATGTGTACGTGAGATCATCCATAAGTTCATCAGCATTGTCGATGCGATTTGCGAATTGTCCGATGATCCAAATGACAGCCGCTTTGGATTCTGGCTCGTCGAGGAGATCGAGATGTTCGCATAACTTGGGGATAATGCCTTCGTACTTCCCTGGGTATCGTCGGAAGACGTCCTTGATGACGATGACCGCCTCCTGCACGACGTACGACACCTTCGTGTCCATCAAGTCCAGTAGGGCCTGTATACACGAATCCGCTGCGGGCTCGACCTTGATCGCGAGTCGACCTATTGAACGTACGGCCTTGCGTACGAAGTCGATGTCCACCTCTGATGCGTATCTGTAAAACATAGGTCTGAATTATGGACGGCAACGGGAGAGCAAAACCTCGTACTCTTGAAGCTCTGCAAGAACCTCCTTGGCATTTTCCTCACGGGCGAGGCGATACATAATCTCAAGTTTCGCAAGCTTGACGTATATTGGGTCGTTGTACTTGCAGAAGAACACTTTGACGTCGTTCTTCAGCACCGATGGTCGGCGCTGAATGATGAGAAGGATATTTCGCAATGCGACGTATTGGACCTCCGGACCCGAGGATAGTAGTGTTACTGTGTGAAGGTTAGACGGCATCGCGGCATGTTCGTTGATAGAGGCGGACCTAATGGAGGGCCCATCTTCTTGCAGATATGCTCCATAAGTTTCCGGTTCTCCATGTAGTTCATTAGGTACAACAGGACTTTGATTGACGTGAGTGCGACGGCAGAGTTGGCATGGTTGAGCTGCACGATGACGCGTTCTGCCATCATCTCAGCGTCGATATGCCGTTCCGGTACATAGCGTAATAACGAATCTAGAATGTAGATGGTACCCCATCTGAGCGAAGATGATCAGTTGATGACCATGAGCAGAGAAGACAAAACAAATACGTGCTCTGAGCTCTCACCCAGAGCGGTCAGGAGTTTGTTTGCGACTGTCAGGTTGAGCTTGAAGATGACGCCGTCTTGACGGTCTCCAATCTCCGAAAGTGCTGCAACAGCGTTTGCTACTACCGTCGCGTTCGAGTCCAGGAGAAGGTCTCGAAGCATTTCCACGAAGCCACCCTTCTCCGCCTTTCGCGGGTCGGCGGCATATAGCTTCGCGACGCAGACGGCGGCAGTCTTCCGAACGTAAGGGTCACGGTCCTTGAGACAATGCCTCAACTGTTCCGTCAATGCCTCAATGACAATGGGTGTGGGGATATAGGACATGGTTCGGATGGCAAGGGCTCGAACTAGAGGGTTGCGGTCGTTGCAATCCTGACAGTCGTCAACAGATCCATGACAAAGTCGAATGAGAAGTACGACATACCTGCAGGAAGTGCGGAATGACGAGACGTAGTTGGTCTGCCTTCTGCCGACCATAGCACACGAGAAACAGATATACCACTATATCCGTCGTGAGTGACCGAGAGACACATACCAATACCGTCCATACGCACTCTTCTTAATCTCCAAAAGAGGTGTACCCAGAGATTGTACAACGTCGGTGAATAGAGGAGACACTACCTCGCACGCGATTCAGTCAGCATCTGGACGATGGGAGGTGGTCAAGTACGCACTGTCGTTGCCCATAGTTATGTTCGCGACAATCTTCTTCAACACGGTCTTCCGCTTGGTAAACTTCTTGTCTTTTGTTTCAGCGGCCTCCAACTCCGCGCGGAATTCCTGCAAATATACTGCTTAGGCCGACAATACAACGTCTTGCGAGATGCTGGTCGCGCACGCACCTGGATCTTGCCCCGTTGGAAGAACTTCGCATCTTGACCGCCCTGTCCACTCATTTTGTAAGCTAATCACCGCCTTCGCCGTCGTCTTGTTTCGTAACGAGCCAGTGTGGGAGAAGGGGTATATGACCGCGAGATCTGGAGACGAGGGTGGCCGAGATATTGCTGTTTGCAAATGAGATGTCGTCGGCGTCTGTGCGTGGGTTTTTTTCCGCCGTTGTGCTAAGCGACTCGCTTAGCAGTTTCCTACCCGTCCTCGACTTCCACTCGCTCTACCTCACTCGTTTCTTCACCAATCTGCTTGATCTTGCTGTCCAACGCTGTCCTCAACTCTGTCTATCTTGTACTCAAGAAAAATTGGCGCTACAAGTTGCCTATCGTCTCGTGCACGTCATCCGCCACTTTTCGGCTGTTCCGCGCACTCAAGCAGGAGTACAGAAGGAATGGGCATCGAGGGAAGGAGGAGATGGTTGTTTTTCGATATGAAGGGCTACCAAGGTATGGTTCCATGTATATGCTTGATAAACTCGGCTCGTTATGTCGTATTTTCACCCTTCCCCTCTTCTGCTACTACTTGCACTTTTGCATGTTGGTCCTAAGTTCACTCCTATCTCGTCACAAGTGTATATTGCCTTCAATACATGATGTTTTACCATCTGGAGTGGTTCCTCGAAGACACCAATCATGCTGTAGCCACCTTGCGTGAATATATATACTTCGCGATGCCGCACCCTTTGACAAGCCGTTCTCTTGTCCGATGCCTTGTCCAGACAGTTCTTGTGCACACACATCACACATACCAGCACTACAACGAACATAGAGGATGGACGCATCTTTATTCAGGGCTGTAACTAAACTATGCAGAACACCAGTATATTCAAACCGCATATTGACCCATCGTACCCAACCTCGAGTCCAGAGAAAGGTCATACCGGGATCTATAACAACTCATTTCCATGTCACATCGCGCCCTGCGATACACCGCCCTCCCAGCAGCTCCTCTCGCAGATGTTCCGACCCCTCGAACATCGACGCATGACCCGTTGCGGGGGCTGAAGAATGGCTGGCGACGGTGCCCTTTGAAGCGCAGGAAATTTGAGGGATCTATGTGTGTCGTCGTATGCCCAGAGACAGTATATATAAAGCAGAAGGATTTAGGCGAGATGGCGGGGAACTGAAGGGGATGTCGCGGATTGAAGCCACCGGAAGGGAAATGCAGTCGGCTCGGCAAGCGAATGAGGGGATAGTCGGCGACGAGGGACTCCTGGCGCCAATTTTTCTTGAGCACAACATAGCCAGAGACGAGAGGAGCGTTTGGCAGCAAGAATCGAGTAGATTGGTCAAGAAATGAGGGAGGTAGAGCGAGTGGAAGTCGAGGACGGGTAGGAAACTGCTAAGCGAGTCGCTTAGCACGGCGGCGGAAAAAAACCCACGCACAGACGCCGACGACATCTCATTTGCAAACAGCAATACCGTGATGGAGGAAGATGGGCAGGGCTGCTGTAATCGTAGACGCCCTGACCTCTTCTCCGTTCAGTCGCGTTGGGCACATCTTCAGACTTCAGACCATGCCGCCGCGCCGCCATGTGCCATCTCCCTCCTTGAGCTGCCTGGAAAGGTCCTCGCTGGATTCTGAACATCATCCGGTCCTCGATGCGGTCCTCAAGCAGCTCAAGGCGTGCTCGCGTAGACTACAGGCTGCCCTCGACAGTCATCACACAGAACTTCAAGTGCTGGAGAGGCTGTACTACAAGGGGAAGAACCAGCACCGTACGGCTCTATTCTGGCAGCGCGTTGCTGAGTTGAGGAAGCTTGGTGAGCGTGTGGACGAGATGCACATTGACGACGTCGTGGAGAATCTTCGCCTTTCGTTTTGGGGAGAACCGTCAGCACGAACGTGAGTACTGTAACTCTCCATCCCAAGGCCTATCATGACAGAGGGTGCGCGCACAGCAAAAACGCGTTGAAAGGTCCGTGGACGCATTGTGCAGACGCAAAATCCTTGTTGTTTGTTTTGGAGAGGTGCAGTGCGTGCTGCACTCTGATCGACCGAGTGAGTCTTAAGCGTGAAGTGTGTACTTGCGCCATGAGACTAAACTGCAAACACCCAATAGGCTCGGGAACGTTCGTTACGTGCTTACGAGTAGGTGACTGTTACGCCTGTTGTCGTGCCGGTGACCGACCTCTGATAGGTCTTTTACACTCATGATGCAAACGGGTGCATTTCTCCAATTGATCCTGGCACTAGCTGCCATCGCATCCCGCACGAATATCCTGTTGTCTGAGGTGAAAGCTGCGCTCGAGATCTCCTGGTCCGCCAGCTATACGACCCTACAAACATTACATGTGAGCCACACATCCAACCTCACAACGACTCGCGTCCACAATTGACGTCATCCAAGCCGTCCGATGTGCATAAGGTGAAGAAGTTCGTTCAAAACTCCGAAGGCAACATTGCTTCGTCGAGTACAGTACCTTCTGCCACGACGTCGTGGCCGGTAAGCAAGGTCCCAACTCCCAGCGAAACGCTGGACGAAGACCTGGGCCATACACTCGACCGTACCACACCAACACATGCGCCGGAAGACTTACAGGCAGCAGCTACATTCGCTCCTCCCGCCCCTGCAACGCTACAACCTGTCGCTGAAGAGGAACGTCTCGACATCACAACGTTTTACCTCTCAAGCGAACTTGAATTCGGCCAAAGAAGACGTAAGCCCTTCGACGCGTTATATTCGCATAACGTGTCTCTTGATACTTGCATCATCAGACATACAATCTGCAGCGGGCCCCGTCTTGCCAACGTCTGTTCCTACAGTTACGCCGGTCCCGGCTGCTGCGACCTTGGCCAGCGCTGCGAAGCGGAAGAAGGCTGACGGCGAAGGTGGTCCGACCAAGGCGAAGAGAAAAAAGAAAAAGCGGGACGAGATTGACGACATTTTTGGGTTCTAGTCAACTTTGGATATCTTATCGTCCTGTCACAAAAATCTCATCTGGTGTGGATCCTATTTTCACTGATGGGTCGGTGAACCCGACATAAAGCCCTAGGCTGACGGTGGGGCTGAGGGCAGATGCGAATAAAAAATGAACGAATATGATGGGTCTAATCCAGGCGTAATAAAATGCGATGCGTCTACTGGCCAAACGTGGGCCGGATGAACCCTGAGGATCCGAACCAGTTGCCCTTGACCTGTGGGGGATCAAACAGCGTCATAGTAGGATGTAGGGACGGCACGAACCATGAAATTCCAGTATGCCCAGGGGAAGAAGTCCTTCTTGAGATAGTAGTAGGCCGCTCGCGGGATGGCCTGGTCGCCGAGGAAGCTCGAGAAAGACTCCTTGGGCACCAGACCGTACTTGAACTCTGCCAACATGAGCTGGCCGTAACCAGTCAACAGCTAGAGGGGCGAGGGTTGTCAGCGATGGAGCTTTAGCTTAGAGAACAGAAAGGTGCCTACTGGGCAGCTGGTGTAGCCATCATATGCTGCGTTCGAAAGCTTGCCCGTGTCGACGACGGAGAACAGGTTTTCAGTCAGGACCGGAGCTTGACCAGTGACGGCAGCAGCGGTCTTGCTGGTCGGCAGGCTAGAACAGTCGCCCAGAGCCCAGACGTTACCGTACTCGGGGTTCGTGTGGCGGAGTGTATCCTTGTCGACAGACACCCACCCTGCCTCGTCCACAATCGGTTGCCCCTTCATGACATCCAGGGGACCCATTGGCGGCGACACATGTAGAAGGGTGTAGTCAACGTCCACGGTTCCGTCCGCCGTCTTGAACGTCGCCTTGTGCGCGTCCGGGTTCACGCCAATCAGGTTGTGCTTGAGGGAGATACCGACACCGCGCTGGATGCGGAGCTCCTCTAACGCATCAGCGTACTTTTTGACACTGAAGATAGCGGGCGTGCCCGTATACAAATCGACGGAGATCGTGTCTCCGCGACCTGTCCTCTGGAACCTGTCCCAGGCCATCCACATGATCTTTTGGGGAGCTGGGAACCAACGGTCACTACGTCCCGACAAGCGTGGAAAACAGGATAACTCACCTCCGGCGCACTTGATAACACCAGCCGGCTGGGTGAAGATGGCCTTGCCCGACCGGAGCGCATCAATGTCTCTCCATACCTTGTCGGCAGTGTTGTACGAGTAAATGGAAGACACGCCCGACTTAGGGTCCGCGAGAGCCTTCTCAAGCCCGGGGATGGATGACCAGTTAGTCTGCAGGCCCGTCGCGACGACCAGACTCTCGTAAACAATCTTGCGCCCTGATGCTGTGGTGAGAGAGTTGGTCTTGGGCTCGAATGCCTTGACATTCTCAGGAATGTGGGCGAGGTGCGACGGGATGAGCGCGTCGAGTTTCCGGCGCGTGTCTTCCTTCTGCTTCAAGCCTGCGCCAACGAGAGTCCTGTCAAAGCGAGAGGCGTAAGTTACGTCTGGCGTTATTCCGATCGCGACGCGCAGAAAGGATCGTCGACATACCATGCGGGCTATATGTTGTAAAATTCCCACCAGAGCGGCGTAGTGTTTGAGCACAGATTTCATAGACGTCGGACAGCGTCGACAATCATTCGTACCTGGTAGTAATGATATTCAGCGGCATCGAGGATGGCGATGTCGCCCTCGTTCAAGGCCTTGCCGGCGCTTTTGAAGCGGTTATAAAGCTGGTTGGCCACCGTCAGACCGGCAGAGCCTGCGCGCGGCGAAACGGCGTAGAACAATCAGCGGCGGCGAAGAGACATAATAGTAATTGATGGGTCATAGAGTGACGTACGTACCTCCTCCGACCACGAGAATCTTAAACTGATCCTTGCTCGCCGCGGTGGTCACCCAGCGAGCGGCTGCAGGAGCCCGCCTTATCAACGCCTTAGACCGGGACGCGAATGCGAGCATGTTTTCCAGAGCACTGGGGGACTCGACTGGAAGGAGCGTGTATATGCGCAGGTGCTTGAGAAAAGAAGAAAGGCGCAGCTGGTGGGGACCTCTGGGTATATGTCCAGTCAGACAATTCGGAATGAACGAAGACGCGAGCGTTTCGCAATCTTCACACCGTCGATCAGCCGGCACACGATCGCGACGGTCAAGGATGGTCATATCTAGACTGTCTCTAGAACTAGCGTCGTCGCTCGATGTTCAAGACATCTCGCTCGCATATACCTACTCCGAGACCCAATGACCACTATGGGCGGATCGAGCGAGGAAGAAGTTCGAGTTAGTTGAAGAGGAACATCATGATGATGGTTGCTCTTGTGACGGGCGCTCGCGGGCTGGATGAGCTCCAGGAGGATCCAGTTCCGAGTGGATTGCGAAGTCTCCATCGAAACGAAGCGAGTCCCTTATCTCATCTTCTCGCTCTCGCTCTCGCGCCGCGGTGTCCCTCTACTGTACTTTCACCAGGCAGTCTAGGGCGAACTGCAGGCAGTTCACTCAACGCCCTGTCCCGCCCTTATTCTCTTCTGTCGCATCGCCTCGGGCTATTAACTCACGTCCGACGTCTAAGTCGGTGTCCGGCATCCCATATACTCTACGTCCTTTGCATCCCAAGCAACCCTGACAGGACTCGAAGGCCGCGGATCCTTGGTGGACGGTTACTACGTCTGTACTCCCACACTCCAACCGTTATAACATCGCCACGGTGCGTCGTATGTTCCGCCCCCAATTTCCGCCCCATCCCGTGGGCCCTAACACTTCCCTTCCCTTCGTTCATTTACTCAGTTCTTCTGTATTTTAGATCTTCTCTCTTCTACCATACCCGCCGGGCGGCCCTTCACTTCCTTTCACCACCAGCAGGACTGCCCTTCGTGTTGCGTAAATCGCGCCCGGATCTCTAAACGCTCTCGCTCGCCCGCGCCTTCCCTTCCTCATCGCGGTTTACATGTCTCTTGCCCGCGCCACCAGCGTAGGGCTGCCTTCCAACCCTCGCACGCGGTCGCTCGCCCCGGGCCTGCCGCTGCACAACATCCTCTCACGTCCTCCGAGTTCCGCAAGCGAACGCCCGCCGCCCTCCAGCTACCACTATTCTGCAGCCCCGCCACTTCCGTCACAGCCACGCACTCTTCGTACCCAGCGGTCTAGTGGGAGTATATCCGCGCGCCCACCCGCTTTTTCACGTTCACGTTCACTCGATCGTAGCGCGGAGCCACGGAATGGATTTCGCTCGGAGGCACCCCCTCCCCTCCCGAGCCTTCCGAGAGGTCCGAGGATAGACGCAGCCCAGCCGAGAGGCAGGGCACCTGCTCCCGCTCGAGTCCATGCGTCGAGCCGGTCCGAAGACTACGGTGGGTCCCGTAGGGCAGAGGATCGTCTGTCAGACTCTAGTGCTGCTTCCGGTGGATCTGATGGATTCGAGCGTCCACCCGGGAGTGCCTCTTCTTCTCGGACGAGCATGGATGAAATGGAGATGGATGACAAAGCGGACGAGAAGCCACCGGCTGGTTTTGGGTCGTCGCTGTGGGGTAGCATTACTGGTGTGGCGAGCAACCTCACGATCAACGTTAGCAAGGCGTGGTCAAGCAACGTCGCATCTTACAGTGGCGAAGGTATTGTGATCTCGTCTTCATGCTCGCTTTCTGTCATGCTTAGCTGGCGCGGCCATTATTGAATCACACAGAAACTCCTGTCGGTGGAGAGTCCCGCCTCACACGCGCGATGAAGGCCTATCATATCGAGAAGGCGCGCAACCCGCGCGACCTTCCTGACTGGCTTTTCGACGAGCGCGAGCGTGGCGTCCGCAGTCACGCGACGACATTGGGCGCGTCAGAAAAGAAGACCGCGCAAGAGACCCGCCCTTCAGACCTCCCACGCTCCGTGACGACTGATAGGCAGGACGAACTCTTCCCGCCCCCGAGGATCACACGCGGCCCAACCCTCGCCGATCGTCGAAAGGCGACCTCCGCGTCTTCTGCCCCGTCCGTGGCCCGAGCGGGCAGTGAAGAGCATGTGACGAAGTCGATGGCCCGCCTCCGCGAGCTGCGCGACACGAAGCGGCGGGCGAAGGTGCGCTTCGACGACGACGGTGAGGCCGAGGCTGAAGAAATACGCGGCCCATCGGTCCCCGTCCCCCGTCCCCCGCCCGAGCCCGAGCCTTTCCGTGGCCAAGAACGGATGCCGCCGCCGACAAGGCCGAGGGGGAAAATGCCTGCTCCGCTCGGCGCTTCACTCGGGCTTCGCGGACGGCAACCGGTAGGCTTGCCTTCCGGGGTGCGCCCCGTGAGATCCTGAAGGCCGAAGGCGTACGTACACTAGAATTATTGCTTGGGGACCTTGAGAAAGCTGGTCGGTACCGGTTGCTTGGTCGGCGGGGTTACTGCGTCTTTTTGCAATACTTTCTCAAGGGCGTCCTGTTTGCAAAATCGCACACGCGCGGTTCTCATGGTGTCAAATTCTCGAGGGCTCCCGTTAGATTTACTTTCTGGGACTGATTGAAGATGTGGAAGGAGGCTGTTCTGGTGTTGGGTTTGGATCTGTTACAGTTGTCCGTGTTGTGATATAGATCCTGTGTCCATTCGTAATTCACTGTGTCGGTAGACATGTATGTACGCCACCACGGGCCCCGCCACTGCTTGGTAGGTACAGGTGGAATGGTAGACAAGTAGGATGTATTGACTGGCGTTATGCTTGTCGCTTCAAACCCAAGGTTCGTTGCGTTCTCGTCGCTCTTGGGCTGCCCGGATAAGTGCAGTTTGCTCATGTCAACGACTCAACTGATACGCCCGTGATTGTCGCCACCGCCTTGTACATACAGGCTCATTGCCTCAGCGTCTTCGGCGCAACACAATATCTGACGGCGTCTCGAAACAAGACCCCCTGCTGTTGCATCCATTTGTTGGCGCGTATCTAATGTTCGAGGGTCGTTTATTGGACGGCCGGCGGTGGTCAAGGTTCAACCAACCACTTGCTGAACACTGATCGGCAACCAAGACGATGGAAAAGGGTCCCTTCGATTCCGAAGGAATGCATCGCATAGGCCTCGGCTCGGTGGACATCGTGATCATGATCATGCAGTACCTGAAGGTCAGATCCCGAGAGGTCGATTCCCGGAGAGATGGGAAGGACGAGAAAGAGACGCTTCAAGAATATGTCAAGAAGATGTCCATGACCAATGGGCGGGTGATGCGGTGGAGAAATTCGAAGGAGGGTGGGATGATGGACGTGCACTGCGATATTTTTGCGTGTGACAGGTGAGGAGTAGTGCAGTGGAGGCAGAGAGGAGGGGAAGAAGTTGTGATGGTAGCAGTCGTGAGGACAGCGGGTGTGGACGTCAGATCGCTGGAGAAGGATGCGCCGGGCACGGAGGAGGAGAACAAGTGTACAGACGACACCCCGTTTTGGGACACGCGCCCTAGGCGGCGAATGTGATTGGCTGGGCGGTGCGGGATGGGAAAGAGTTGGAATGGTTCGTCGATTGGAACGCCGGGATGAAGGAAGGAAGCAATGATAGTATGATCCAATGGGTCATCTGTCGCCATGCCGCCCCCGAATCCCCGAAACATACTCCCTCCGCGATATAAGCTCCTGTCCAGCACCCCAATGTCCGCCAACCTTTTCGTTCGCCCCCCTTCGTTCTTTCCTTACCCTCTCGGAGTCGAGTTGAATCTCGCCCTCCTTTCTTTCGTTCTCTTCGTTCTTCGGGGTATGTCTCCCAATACACTCTCCATTGCGCTCCCATACTGACCGCCATGTCGTTCGCACAGATCACTCCCTTTGACAGGGCCGCTACCTGCAAACCCTCCTGGGAGGCACTCTTCGACGTCTAGATTGACTCACCTGTCCTTGTCCTTGTCCAACGCCGACACCCACACCTCGACGGTCCTTTTAGCCTACTTTTGCCACGATGCGTTTCTCCACTCTCCTCAGCACTGCTCTCCTCGTCGGCTTCGTCGCCGCTGCTCCCACCAAGGACAACCAGAGCTCGAGGTGAGTACCAGTACTCTGTTTGTTTCCTCCAAAGAATAGCGCTGACGGCTCATTTATTCCTCTTCGTATAGCCCTTCGTCGAGCTCTAGCTACGACTCTGGTGACTACAACAGCTCATCTGGCGACTACGATAGTTCGTCTGGGGACTACAACAGCTCCTCTAGCAGTAGCTCTTCAGGATACGACTCGGGTAACAACAACTACGGCAGCTCATCCAGCTCCTCGAGCTCGGCATATGACAGCAAGTCAACCTCGAAGAGCGACTCGTCCTCCTACATGAAGAGCGATTCCTCTTCGACCATGGAGAGCGATTCCTCTTCGACCATGAAGGACAGCAGCAAGACTACGTCCACGGAGATGATGGATTCCACATCGACTTCGATGATGTACGAGAGCTCCACCGCCTCGACTTACAGTGCCATGGCTACCAGCACTATGGCGTATGGTTCTGGCAGCACCAACTGGGGCAGTTCTGGCTACAACGATTGCGTGCAGCGTGAGTTATCCTGAACATATGTGCCTTAGAATGAACCATTGACCTTCTACTCAGAATGCATTGCGTCCTATGGCGCCCCCCCTGCGACCTATACGCCCTCGTCCACTCAGAGCTCCAGCTCCGACGACGGCTCATACTCGGGTAGCAAGGGCACCGGTGCTACCCACACTGTCATCGTCGCTCCCACCCAGGGCGTTCTTCGCTTTGTCCCCTTCGCGGTGAATGCGTCCGTCGGTGACACCGTCATGTTCGTCTGGAACGCCAACAACCACACCGTCACCAAGTCATCGGCCCTCGAGATCTGCAACAAGACCAGCGATGTGCCCTTCGCGTCGGGCGAGCAGAACGCGCCGTTCACGTTCACTCAGGTTGTCAACGACACGAACCCGACGTTCTTCTACTGCGGCACCCCTGGTCACTGCCAGAAGGGCATGTTTGGTGTCATCAACCCCCCGTCGGCGTACATGGCCTCCACCTCCATCTCGCAGACCATGGGCTCCGCAGTCTCCAACTCCTCGGACATGGCCGCCATGATGGCTTACACCAACTCGCTCACCTCTGGTAACGCGAAGGCCGCCAGCTGGGGTCAGAACATCGATCTCGCATCCCTCCCTGACTGGTCGCACTCCCTCGTCATGGAGAACGTCATGTACACCCGTTCGTTCCTCGGCGCCAACCCCGAGACGCTCAAGGATGACGGCTCCATCGATTTGAGCGGTGACGCCCCCAAGATGATCCCCACCGACATGGCCCCCGTGAACGCTGCCGTCGACAACGCCGCGTCTTCGTCCTCCCCGGCTGCTAGCTCCCCCAGCTCCAGCTCTGCCGCGTCCCCCGCGTCCACCTCCGCCTCCGCTGCCCCCACGAGTGCCGCTGGCACGAGCAACGGCGTGGCTTCCACCGCTGCATCGAGTGCGCTCCTCGGTGTCGCCGTCATCGCCGCGGCTGTCCTCGCGCTCTAAGCGGACCCAGCCAGCTAGCGTTCCCTCCCCAGCCGGGAGCAGATCCCCCTGACGAACATCATGGACTTGAACAAGGGCGGCCCTTAACCTTATAGCCATAGCTCTCGAATCGGACTCTTGCTGCCTCGTCGGACACTTTGTTTGTAGGGCCCACGCGTTGTAGATGTTCGCTACGATACCTCCCTCACCCACCGGTGTGTTTGCTGTGCGCACGGACTCGGACACTTGCTCTCTCTCTAGCTACTCCTTCTTGCTTGCTTGCTATCCCGTGATCCCCCCCTTTTTTACTCTACTACTCGCGTGCGAGGAAAAGGTACCTCCCTCTCCCCCACACCATTAGGGCAGTTCGCTGGTTAGTTTAATACAATCAGGTCTGATACGCCCCCACCTCTTTGCGTGCTGCTGTGGTCATCGTCATCGTGCCAACCTCCGGCTCGAAGTCAGTTCGAAGCGAGGTTCGATCTATGCAGCACGGTGGGGTCCGCAATGAAGGTTCGCGCCTCTCTTCCTTGACAAGGGATACTTGCAATTGCGTGGTGGTTCAGCCGCACGACGTTACTGTATGTTAGATTGCGTCTGATGAAGGCACATGCATGTTGCAGACTGCATCAACTGTTAGGTTTACATTATACCAAGACTCTATCTGGCCCATGCCATCGTTGTGGCGGACATAAACTACAGACGAACGGCGTAGGTGAAGCCATCCCAGCCCTTCTCGCCAACCGTAGCAATGGTGGTCGCCTCGACATTCTTGTCATGCTTCAGATGCTCAAGGAGCTTGCGCACACCGAGGGTTGCCTTCTCGGTATTGGTGGGATCTGCGACGCGGCCCTGGCGGACGACGTTGTCCACGATCTACAACAATGGTTAGGTACGCGTGGCGATAACGGAAGACCATCCTGAGAGACTGACAATGACGCCGCCCTTCCTGACGAGGCGTTCAGCCTCAAGGAGGTAGGTGGCATTGTTCTCTTTGTCCGCGTCGATGAACACGAGGTCGAACTGCGGCTCCGTCGGGAGATTCTTCAGAGACTCCGCGGCGGGACCGACGATAATCTTGACCTTGAACGTGAGTCCAGCACGGTCGATGTTCTCCTGAGCGACCTGAAAATGGGTCTCAGATCGGTCGCCGTCCCACGTGCAGGACGTATGCTCATACCTTGGCGTGTTTCTCTTCGAGCTCCAAGGTGACGAGCTCACCACCTGCTGGCAATGCCCGTGCAAGCCATATAGCGGAGTACCTGCATATTTTAGCGGGAAGTTGTCGGCGAGGGAGAATCCGATACTCTCACCCTCCCAGCGTCCCGATCTCGAGGATCCTCTTCGCGCCGATGGACTTGGCGTAGAGGTTAAGGAGCTTGCCTTGCGCGGTGCTCACGGCGATCTCGGGGAGACCGTTTTCGTCGCTATTCTTGCGCACGTACGCGAGAGCCTCATCGTGCGGAATGAGATACGAGTTGTGGTACTCATCGGAGCGGACCCATTCGTCGTGGATGGGACGCGACTCTCTGAGAGATTGGAAAGGCTGAGTAGACATGGCGGGAATTCGGGGCTTGCGGGTTACTCCCGGTGGGCACGACAGCGTACCTTATATCCTGGGCGACTCAGAGACCTGAGGTGTGAATGTCGGCCGACGTCCGCGCCGACGAGTACGTGTACCCGTGGCCTGATTCCTAATGTTTTGACAGTTTCAAGTCATCGCACGGCTACGCAACATGCTGACGCCATGCCAATATAGCAAACGCGATGAAAAGACCACTAGTCATGACGCTGCGTACGCCCAATTCAT
Source organism: Ganoderma leucocontextum (assembly GCA_020736865.1). Classification (NCBI taxonomy): domain Eukaryota; kingdom Fungi; phylum Basidiomycota; class Agaricomycetes; order Polyporales; family Polyporaceae; genus Ganoderma; species Ganoderma leucocontextum. Next base: position 1,622,936 of record JAHKGY010000003.1, on the reverse strand, counting down.
GTGTGGAGGAGGTTGAGTGGAAACGAATTCGAAGGCGAGCGCCTCGAGGTGAGTGACTCATTTTATCAGATAAGCGAGGGATCCGGATCTAATCATCGGGCGCTTATGTACACTGCGGATGGACACGTGACGGACGTGCGTGTTTGTTTATCGCGAGGGACGCGTGGGAAGATTGACGCGCCGCGACCTGAACCGCAACTACGCCCTCCTTCGCGCTTCCCTGCCCCGCGTTCCCCATCCCGTGCGCTGCACGCGTGTCCCATCATCATGTCGCGCATGACCGCCGCTCAGGTCATCGCCCAAGGCGATTACCTCAAACCAGACTTCGAGCCCTCGTCCCTTACGGTCCCGCAGCTCCTAGGAGTCCTTGGTTTCCACAACATCAAGTATCCGTCCCAATACACCAAGCCCAAGCTTGTTCAGATCTTTAACGAGGAGATCAAGCCGAAGGCCAAGAAGTTCATCAAAGAACGACTCAAACGCGAGAATAGCCAGGCCAGCGAGGACGGGATTACAGATGGAGTGACCGGCAGGCCTCTGAAGGAGAGTAAGGTATGTACCTACGCTTACGCTCTGTGTCCGCCGTGTAACGTCGTGGCAACAGCCTGTCAGGCGCAGCTCTAGACGCCTCTCTAAGACTCCCGTACCCAACGAACAACCAGAAGTAGAACCTAGCGCTCCTGTGAGTGTCGCAGCATACCTTGATCACCCCTTAGTAGCAGAGCTCACGCGTGAGGTAGCCTAAACGTCGCCGCGCTACTGCGGAACCCTCCCTGGGTGGGCCGTCAAGAAGGCGCACGGCCCAACTAACGGAACCTACATTGGTCGAGGAGAGCGAACCCGAGGAGGAACCTGTGGTTCGTAAGGTCAGGCGACCGAAGAAGGCGGTGCGTGTGTTTATCTCCCTTTGCCACCGAACGGTGGATGGACTCATGAGTGTTCAGGCTGCCGACGCAGGAACGCAGGCCAGACGCGTCTCTCGGCCGATTGCAGAAGACCCGGAGTCGGGTTGGGAAGATAACAATATCTTCCAATCAGGAACGGAGTCCTCTCCGCTCCGCCCATCTCCTGTTCGTCCACGCCCGCGCAAGTCTTCCGTTGGTGCGCGGACCCAGCAGAAATCACGCAAGTCGATGTCTGCGCCGCCTCAAATATCCTCCCCTTCCCCGCCCAAAGACAAGGGCAAAGGACGCGAGCTTTCACCTGTGAAGCCGCCGGAAAGTAGCTTCGAACCCCAGTTGCCAGCAGCAGTTTTCCAGGGGCGACAGCTTTCTGTGGTTCGCGATCTCAAAGAAGAGGACGAAGACGAGGAGCCCCCGTGGGAACCTACCCAGCCCATCGCAAGCCTTGCGGAAAGCATGGCCGAAGCTGGTGTGCATGTACCAACGGACGAAGCGGAAGACATGCTAGACGACGAGAAGGCGACAGAGCTCCAAGACGAGAGCGTTGATCTCATCGCGCAACGAATCGCTGAGGGAGGTTCTTTCGTCAATGGCACACCGTCGGAGACCGCGCGCGCGAACTGGTTTCTCCGCCTCCTGGTCGCCCTTCTACTTTTTACGAGCACAGGACTGGTTGTGCAGTACAAGCAGGAAAATGCCCAGATTGGCTTCTGCGATGCTGGCTCGTCCACGAATTCGATCCTCAACGACCTTCGTGAACGTCGAGCGGTGGTTGAGAGCTGCAATAGAGAGAACCGCACCACCCTCTATACTGCCGATCCAGCTCATACATCCTCCCCGTCCCCTCCACTTCCAACAAAGACCGGTGTCGTAGATGCGAACGTGTCCTCCGTCGTCCCAGCGGAGACATGCCCTCCGCTCCCTCTCGTCCCTGCCATGCAGCCTGACGAATGCACGCCCTGTCCCAGACACGCGACCTGCACCCCAGATTCTCTCGCCTGCGAGAATGGCTACGTCCTGAAACCCCATCCACTCCTCGCTTTCCTCCCCGTCCCTCTCATTCGCAAGGAGACCGCGAACGGCGTCGTGCAAGCCTACGAGCGCGAGGCACATGTATCATCCGGGTCACCCCTTTCAGACCTTCTCTATGCTGGCATTCACTATGCCTTTGACGGCATGCCGTACATTGGCCCTGTGGCGGTCCCTCCACGGTGTGTCGAGGATCCCCGTCGCAAGCGTCACATCGGTGCGCTCGGCAACGCCATCGAGTCGATCCTCGCGAACGAACGGGGGCGCAGGATTTGCGAAGGCTTGAATGTCGGCCTACCTGAAGGCGACGAAGCTACCGAAAGTCAGCGGTGGGGCCTCGAGCTCGAAAAACTTAGAGAGCATATCAAAAAGACTACTCGGGTGAGTTTCTATGGGTTGAGACCTTCGTTAGCACGAATGCTGATTGCACCTTACGCCAGCCAAGCATGCTCGACGCTCTGGATGACACGTTCAACGAAGCTGTGCGACAGCTTCTCCAATGGGGCGGCGTCTTCATGGGTGAAGATGCAACGTGAGTGGTCCCTATCCTGGTTTTGGTTTATACCTTCGAGCACTGACGTGGCTCCTTAGTGGCAAACGATTCTTGGCGCACAAGACAGCTGTCATGAGTTGGCAGTGTGCTGTCAGAGTCAAGGTCAGAGAACTATGGAACGAGTGGCGACTGTCAATCATCGGTACGTCCAAGGCGGGCTTATACTTTGCTGATAGCTTACACTTGTTTCAGGAGCGGTGTTGGCTATCTTGGTTGTCATGCTTGTGCGCCGCCGTCAGGCACAACGGGCGGTCGAAGGCGAGCAGGTCGCTACTCTCGTCACCGTCGCTCTGGACTGCCTACGGAACCAGGAGCTCGCCCACCACACGGACCCCGTGACGGTCACCCGGCCGTACCTCTCTTCCCTACAGCTTCGCGATCTCGTCTTACAGGACATTCACGACGTCTCGAAACGTAAACGCTTGTGGTCGCGTGTAGAGCGGGTTGTCGAGGGGAACGCGAATGTCCGGACGAACCTTCAAGAAGTTGACGGCGGAGATGAGCAGAGGGTATGGGAATGGGTCGGAAGTTCAGGCAAGATGCTCCCACCGGGATCGCCTGGGATCCAGAGGCTTGATTTTGGCGAAGGTGGTCGAATCGTTGCATGATTGAACTGAACTATCGTTATCTCCCCGGGCCAACATGAAGCATGCTGTTTATTCCCTGCATGATGTCCTTTGGCTTCCTTATCCCCATTCGAGTTCGTTTGGTCTTTTTATTGATCCTCATGCTACTCCATGTCCTGCAGCCGCTGTCTCTGTCGCTTGTCGCACTATGTCCTAGCTTTCCGCTGTTTCCCAGAGGACACCCCCTATTCGTTCACGTATGCACCCCACGCTGCTTTATGACGATATCTATTGTCGACTGTACTATATACTATGTACGTATGCCGTGATGGCCGTTCGATTCAATCAATATACACGCTATCGTCCACAACATTCCCTGCATCTTCAGAGTCTTCATACGATCGTCCAGCTCCGGTCTCGGTCTCTCTAGGGGAGATAAAATCTTGGTCTGTTTGAAGAGGAGGCCGTCTTCAAGCTTCATCGAGCCTCAATGCAGATAACAAATGCAATTACTCTATAATTATAATATAATGTAGAGAACGAAACCTCTAGTTCTCTCAAAATGATCTTATGTGGTGTAGCCATCCCCGCACGTCATATGTTTGATTTCCCCCATGCCAAGCCGTGTCGTGAGTCGTATCCCACGACCAGTGTCCTAGTAGCATCAGTGTCACGCTTGTATTGGCTTAAACGATCTCAACGCTGTGCGCAGGGCTCAGCAGCCAAGCTTCCAAGCTAAGCTTCTAAGCCTTGCACTGTCCCGCCGCCATCTCGCCATGGCCACCCAAGTTCGACTGCAGACAAGGAGCAACCTACATCCTGACAGCCTCAATAAGTGTCGACGTATGGTGTAAATTGGGATCGAGAAAGTTCAGAGTATGACTGCCACGACATGCCAAACTTGAAACCACGGATCCTTCATGATTGAGGGAGCGATGGGACCTCATGGAGCCCGCCTACCAGGGATCGACTGCCCCAAAGTGCGGACGTATACTCATAGCAAAAGCGTGAGGCCACTTCAAGTCGTATTTAGTAGACGGTGAACCAAGTGGCATAGTGTGCTCTTTGCGGGACATTAGATAGCCATTGCTTAGCGCTTCAATAGCATGATACTTATGGAACCACACCCCTTGGACGGTGAGCTTCACCAAACCTGAACTGACCGGCTTCCATTGTAAACAACCAATTCAGCTCCCCGCAGATGGACTGCGCTCCATTTGCCAGGTCATTTGTATTCGGACACGGAGGAGCATATGTCGATTTGTGCTTCTGCGGGGGCGATATTGGTAGCTAAACCGGGCACTCGCGCGAAAGCGGAGTTCGGCCATCACCATCACAGGAGTGGTTTGACCAAGTCAATGTGGCGCCCGAACATGATCAACTGGCTCCTCGCAGTATGACCCTAACTGGCGCACCAATCCTTAAGTTCACCTGGCCTTTAGTCAGTCAGGCAGCCGTGCATATCGCACAGGGGCCATCATACGTGTGCCACGGCGGGATATGTCGGGAAAGATGCGATGACTTACCCAAAAAGGAAACGGGGCGGGGGGCATTGCGAAGCCGATCTTCCACCGCCAGTCTGGACGCGGCTCCGGCGAACTCGTAAGCATCGGGCAAGTGGCGTCACTCTGCTGGGCATCTTCAACTGTGGGAGATCATCGTGGATTGTGGCGCGAGGGTGCAGTCTCGCTCCAGTAAGCAGCAAGATATGTTCATACTAGTTCTTCCTACTGATCGCATGCCTCGAATGGGGGGATTCCGCCGTTATCCCGTCAGTCGCGCATCAAACAGTTCGGTTCGCTAACGCCATTGGGAGGGAACATCTGCCCAGGCCGTGCCGTCCGAGCTACCGCGGGGAATGCCCGCTTGGATCTTCTCGATGAGAGCGCGTTTCATGAACTGCTCCTCGGCGAGAACGCGAGTTGTCTGTTGAAACCCGTGGATCAGTACGTCATCCATGAAAAGGAAAGCAGTTATTGATAAGGTGTTCATCAAATCGGAGGCAAGCAGTCTGTCCCCCAAACACACGTACAGCCAGTAGCCGTAGGGGCCAGTGTCACGCAGACTCAGGGCGGGGAGCATTCTGGGCTCTTTAAGGCCAGGATAGGTCGAGAGAATGCTGGGAAGAGATGGGGAGACGTACCCTTAAGAACCGCTCGAGGTCTATACGGCCGGCGTTGACCGCACGGTGCAGATGGTAAATCGTGTCCTCGATTGCGTTGTCTTCAGCTACGAGAGTTATGAGCCTGTGGCAGCCGTCGCGTGTATGTACCGATGCGTTCGGGGCAGAAAACCGGACAGCGGCGTTCCGAGTTTCGCGCGTCGGGGAGAGATCGGGCGATGACGAAATGGCGACCAATTAACAGAAAAGTCAGCGGTCAAAAACACGTCCGGCGGGCGAGTTTGAGAAAATCGGAGTACTGACTGGTTGTAGACGATCGTGGTCGAGCAGACCATTTCGTCCACCTCCGGGTCGCCCTTCCGCTTGAGCTCGGCGACGTTCCGCTCGGCGACCGCCACCACCTGCTCCAGACGCGCCGACACGCCACGACAGACGTCGCGCACGGCCTCCAGCCGCGCCATCTCGTCACGGATGGCTGGTTCGCCAGCGAGCAGGTCTGTCTGGTTGGCCCGGAGGCGCTCCGCATCGAGCGCCATTGCCTGAGAAAGCGATGCAAGCTCTGAAGATATCCTCGCATGAACCTGGTCGTGAAGTCGGAGCAGTTCTGGGTTGGGCGGGCGCGGCGGCACGACCGCTGGCGCAGCTGAATATGATGGGCTAGCGGTACTGGAATCTCCATCCAGTAAGTCCGGCGCGTGTGCGGACGATGGTGGCGCGGGCGGAGGTGGTGGTAGGGGCGCAGGAGGAGAGAAAGCGGGCGGAAATGGCGGGGGCGGAGCTGCGTGACTACTTGGAGAGGTGAGATTCGGATGGCTTGTTTCCAACGCCCCGACCATGGGTTGGGGTGCCGAAAACATTGGAGGCGGCGGCTGCGAGTATACGTATCTGGGTTGCCCTGGGCTGACAGACATTGGGTACGGCTGCTGAGACACCCGACCGTAAACTACTGGCGACGTTACATTTGTAATTGTCGCAGACGGAGCAGGTGGCGGCGGCGGCGGAGGCGGCGGAGAGGGAGTTTGTCGAGTGGCCGGATGCAGCGTGTGTAATGATCGAGGCTGGTTTGGTGGATTCGATTGCATGCGCGCCGACCAGGCCGGGTTGTTCGAAGACAAGCCAGCAGTATTGCGGTCGTGTGGGGTGTAGCTTGGTGGACCAGGAGATCTGTTTGATTGGCTTGTTGCGATTGCTTCTTGTGGAAGTGGCGGCGGCGGTCTCATCGCAAGAGCGGGCTATTGAGTTGTCGCATGAGCGATCAACGAGGCGATCGGTCACTGAGTCGTAGCACACAAGACTATGGAATGTGTACGCACAGAGCTGAAGCTGGCAAGTGAGCGACTTGGATCATTTGCGGATGCCTGAGTGAGAGGAGCAGGTGAGCTGCTCGAGGGAGAGAAAGCTGCAGACCCGCCAGGTTTGGCGGGTACCGGGGGAGGACCGCCAAGATTCGCATCGGCTGAAGGGGTTGATTGCACAGGAGCCCCTATGGAACCAGGGCGATCTACGGGAAGTGGGGGTGGGGGACGATGGGGGTAATCAAAGGGTGTAGACGCCGGCGGCCGAGGAGATGGTGTCTGTACTGGAGCAGCGTCCTTTGGTTTCGCATAAACGGGCGGTTCGCGCGAAAATATCTCTTGCAATGCGTCTAACAGACCGATAAGGTTGCAGCCCTGTGGGTCACGAATGAACACTGATGTTACGTTGGCGGGTTGAGCTGCGACAAACCTCGCTCTTTCTTTCCCAATTGTGAATGTACTGAACGGAACATCGTCCGCTGACGTCGATTTCGGGGCTTGGTCGGACGAGCATGTCATTTGTTGGGACCACATAAGCGATTGGGGTGCTGCGGGGATAGTCTCTTGGGAGCCAAATGGCAATTGGAATGTTGTAAGAGGTGCCACGGAAGGCTATCGGGAGGAGGCCATGGATGCACAGCAAGAGCTGGGTCCGTCCGTCGTCATAAGCTGTCGGAGGACATGAGACGTGAGCGACGGATCATGGAGAGTGGCGGCACAGGGACTAAACTGTACACGTCCGTCTTTGGCCGGATGGCGGGCTGGCGGAGGAGGACCGCATCTACGTGGGTAAAGACGACATCGGGGTGAGCATATGGCTGTATGTTTTGGCGAAGCCATCTGTGGGTTAGTGATTCTGCCTTGCTCATCGCCGGAGACAACGAGCGGACTGAGGCTGTTCGCACGGGCATTGGCGCTGTGGCTGCACAAAGACGCCGGGGTGACAGCTGTCGGACGATCGGACCGGGTGAGACAAGACGCTCTAAAGGCGCTGCGACCGGGACTGGCGCGCGCCGGGCGGGGCCTCGGGAGGAGGGAGCAGCTTGGGAATATCAGGGAATATCAAACTCTACGGCCGCTGGGGTCGCAGCTGCCGACGACGGACGAGGATGGGCTTCCACGGATGGGAGCCAGATTTCCTTCCCTTGTGAGTGCGATCTGGCATGGCGCGTGGTGGAGGCGAGGCTACTCACCGCCAGCACCTTCCCCGCTATCAAATCCCACGGACCACCAGCCGCGCCCGCTCATCGTCTGGCGACGGGACAATCGCCATCACTGCCCGCGCGGGGCTGCTCGGGCGTCGCTGGTGCGGATGGCGTCCCGGCGATGGGTCACTCGGACTGGAGCTCGAGCAGGTGCCCACGATGGCCGCTCCTTTTCGGGAAGGCTGAAAGGCGACCGGTGTGAACGCCCTCCGTCCGCTTCTCATTGTCTCTGCCGTCTCCGCGAGTGCGAGGACGTTTGGAAGCGGTGACAGACGCGCTTACTATTAATCTGATGTCAGCTCTAGGCCGGGCAGACGCTTGCCTAGCGAGGGTGCTTTTCGCGATGTCTGGGGTGCAAATGCGGACGGCTGCTATGCTCGAAAAGGGTCGGCGTTCTGGATCGCGAGGGCGAGGGAGGCATGGTCTGTTTCCATTCCTGTGCTGGTTTGTCGAAAAGGCATTTAACCCCGATCCCATCCAGGCTAAAACGGAGGGACAGGGGCTGTTTTGTGTGTTTGACTGACTCCAAGCGAGCGGACCCCGCTTGCCATACCCGGATCACGAGTGTCACCCGGGTCAAGCGCTGCGCCGACTCAAGCTCGAATGCGCTTTCTTCGCCAGATCCAGGATCCACCTCCCCGATCCTCCATATAAATTACCCCCTCGGCTTCATGTCGGCGACCCTCCCCTCCAGTTACCCGTCCCCTTTATACCTTCCAAATCCTTCCTCTCCCCCCTTCGCGTGCGACTCCGTTCGTCTTCATGGGGAGGCAAGTAGCCTCTGCTTACCGCCGCCGCAAGTATACCATCTCCTCCGTCTCCCCCGTCCCCTCGCGCACATCCTCCGCCACCAATTCCAGCATGGACTCCCTCCCAGATCCAGCCGACAACTTAACCCCCGCCCGCAAACACCACAAGCTCCTCAAGGACGGAAGCGAAGTCTGGTCCAAGGACGTCGAGAAGATCTTCGTCGAGGGTGAGTCCAAATCTTGTTGCTGCGCCCTCCCCCCCCACCGCGCTAATCTCGCCTGCGCGTAGGTCTTCGCCTCTACTGGCAATCACCATGGGCAACATATTCGCGTGGTCGTAGCCGGTGGCGCAACCAGTTCCTCGTCGACCACCTCAAGACCGTCGGCATCGAACGCACCAAGAAGCAGGTCGCGAGTCATATTCAGGTGCTCCGTAACATGTGGAGGGGTCAGCCTGGTCAGTTACCAGATTCTCCTTTGCCGCGCCGTCGCTGAACCTCCCTCCCCCTCCCCTGCAGAATTTCCCCTTGTCGCCGGTGGCGAGGAACTCTTCCAGGAGAACGGTCTTCTCGCGCATACGAACAATAACTCGGGCGCCGGTCCCTCCGGCGTTGCCTCCTCAAGCAAGGCGGATGCCCCTGACTCCTACACGGGGTCCTCTTCCTCCTCGTCCACACCAGAACATCGCGCCTCGGATTTCCCGAGCGATCTTCCGGCTACCTCCCCATACCCCTCCCTCTCGCCATCATCGCAACTGTCGCCCTTTCTGGAGCTCCGTTCGGCCGACATGTTTTCCACATCCGTTTCCCCGTCCACAGCAGATGTTCACTTCGGAGCGCTACCATCGCCTTCAACTGCGCATCATATTACGCCTGTCTCTGTCAAGCTAGAACCGCTCGCCATGGATCCAGCCCTCTTCACCCTTCCACATACTGCATACTCCGATTCCGTGGCGGACTACACGCTATCCATCCCCAATCGAATATCCAACCTCTACTTCTGGGCTGATGGAATGCTCCCGCTCTCCCTGGACGTTGATCGGCTAGTCGGCGCAACCGCTTCATCACCGTCGCGGGTATTCCTGCACTTCCGCGTCTCAATGCCGCCCCTGGCGGATCTCCGGTGTCCTCCCAATCTGCAGGGTATCAGTGGGGCGTTGTCGTTGGCCAATCCATGGAGGAGCATCGCTAAGTGCCACACGAAGAGCTGGGGCCCAGGGAGGACTGTTATCTCTCAGGATCTCGGACTATTCGCACAGGTGTCGACCCCGGAGCTTCAGACCAGCCTCAATACAGACCCGTCCTCATCGCAAATGGTCTACGCGTACCTGCCAGATTCTGCGCTCAGTCGTTGCCATTGGCTTGACACAGGTGAGTGCGAAATTCAGTTTGGCACGCGGCTGCCCTGGAAGCTTCATCCAGGGCAACGTGTGAGCCCGGATGCCGTCCATGAGACGCTGACCACGTGCCTTCTTCTGCTCCCTTTGGACCTTCCTCTTCGTGGATGTTCGTTACGCTCCGCCAGTGCGCACCATTACGCAACAGATGGTCGTGGACAACGAGGTCCTCGCGGTTCTCGTCTACCATATCGAGCGCGTCCCCGATGCAACGCGCCAGGTGCCGGCCATGGAGCTCATCGGCTTCCAGAAGTACCCCTGGCGCGGGCAGCCGCCTTCCTCCGCGACCGCGTCCTCATTCCAGCAGCACCTCTCGTCGCCTCTCGGTTCGCCCCCTATCTCTCCCCATTCCCCGACCTTCTCGCAAGCGATGTCGAGCTCGCCCGTCTCGCCACAGTCCGCCTTCATTCCGAGGAGCGTGCCTGGAAGCAGCCCGGTTGACGATCTCGCATCACGCATGCTTCCGTACTCGTTCCCCACGCAGCAAACGTACGGCTTCCATCCTCGGTAGCGGTCTCTTCGACGACGACGATAACGGCTGATGACCACGGACCCGCTGCACCCCTGCGGACCGCATATCCTTATGATACCTCATGACGGACACCGCGTACTACAGTCATGGTGCGCCATACGAGTGTTTATTTTTTACCTGCAGGACACACACACTCTCTTCTGTTGATGTTGATTCGACCAGAGTCGCCGATCTCCCTTTTCTAGCACGACCCGCGCGTCTCCGTTCCTTTTTCACGGTTGCCACAACCGCTATGTTATTGAATTCGATTTCGAACTTTCCGCTCCCCTCCTCTTGTATAGCATCTTGACACTTGAAACAGCTGTAGATCTAGCTTGTCAGAATCTTACTTTGTATCCTTTCCACGCATCTTCATCTGCGGCTACCCCATCGCCAGTCGGTACGCGATAGCGCCAGAATCCTCTTTGACTTCGTGTGCACGGCAGGTACTTTTGGCTTGGCTTCGACGGACACACGGGACAGGTAGACACCATAGACATTTCGAGTACCCCCACTCCAAGCACGGCAGCGCGGGGCATGTACATTACAAACTGCACTACACCGATAACACACACTGCTCGCGCCACCCTGGCACAACTATATGACGATCGTGACTTACGAGGACGAGTGCGCATCCAGCAGCCGTGCTGCGGCAACCCGCACCTGCTCCGCCCAGTGACTCACCGCAAGCGCACGCAGCTCCCAAAACGCGCTGCCGAACCCGAACGCGTTGCACACCTGCGGGTCGTCCACGTCGGCGCGGTACACCCCGTTTCCGGCACGGTCCTCCGTCGAGAGCAGCGCCTCGAGCTTCGGGTCGCGCTCCACGAGCACCGCGACGCACCCGATCGCGCGGGCCGCCGTCGCGGGCGGCCAGTGAAGCGCCGCAGACAGCAGGCGCTTGGCGAACGCCGCAGAGCGCCAGGACGGGGGCGTGGCGGACGCGGAGCGCGGGGAGAACGCCAGTTCGAGGGCGCGAAAGAGGGTGTCTGCAGGGGACTGGGGCGAGGAGCCGCTACGGACGCCCGTCTGCGCGCGGACCGACGCGGGCGCGATTTCGACGTCGGGGTGGAGCGCGAGGGACGGGAGGATGGCATACAGTCTGTTGACGAAGTCGCTGAGATCGATGTCGAGGGCCTCACCTGGGTAGCAAAGGAACGATCGAGACAAGACAGATGTCAGTGCTACTTTCGCGCCGACGAGTGGGGGCACGAGAAAATGGGGTAGGAAGGGACCAAGCAAGCGGGACAAGAACACGCACCTTGTCCGGAGAGAAGCTCGAACGCTGTCACAACGCACAAGAGCTGATGCTGTACGGTGGCAATGTTTGACATGTCGCTCGGGCCCGGCGCCGGTGGATGCATAGGACTGGAATCGGATGGAACCGCGGTTGTTGCCGTATTCGTGTCGACAATAAGGTCTTCTTGGCCTCGCGTCATGAGGGTCTTCAGAACCTGCAACAGGTCCTTAAAGAAATCGATGTTTACAAGGTGCGCGAATCGTGCGATCCCTCGCAGCGCCGCGGGAAGCAGCGGCGTCGGCTTCGGATTTTTAAGCACGCTGAAGTAGAGCACGAACAGCAGCTTGAGAGTTTCAGTGTGCTAAAACAACACAGATTAAGTTAGCAAGTGTGGTGGTTAGCCCTATTGTCTTTGTGTCGTGTGAGTGCGCGCGGTGGGAAAATTCCATCGCAATGTCACAGCCGCTCGCGACGCAGCACAGAAACAGGTGGAGACGGAAGGCGTCACTCACTCTGGTCGCGCGTTCCTCCTTGTCAACCTCCGCCGTCGCCTCGTGCATTTCCTGCGCAATCTCCTTGCGCTCCTTGTGCGCCTTCTTCGCCTTCTTGCTCAAGTGCGGCTGGTCCACCGCCTTGCCCTTCGCCCGGCGGGCCGCGGCCCGGCCTTTGGAGAACATCTTCCCACCCGCCGCCACGCTCTCCTTGTCCGCCTTCGTCTCAGACGCCCTGACGCCGAGCTCCGACTTCAAGCGGAGGTGGAGTAGGCAGGACAGGACTTCCGGATGTACGTTATATTTGCGCTCCTTGACCATGCGGTTGAGCAGCCGCACGATCTCCAAAGACGGTTCTCCGGTGTTGTCGGCGCGGAAGACGGTTATGAGGGTGTCCAGGCACAGGTCGGAAGTCTGGTGTGGCTGTCAGTCAGACGGGCTGCGGACGGTGGAAGACATTTCCGGATGGTCCGACACGATCCACTGACCACGCAAAGCCACCAGGGATGCCGAGAAATGACCCTCATACCTTGTCCCAAGATTTGCGACTGAGCGCGGCAACAATACAGCTCATAAGGTTGACGCGGAAGTTGAAATGCGTCACCTCCACAAGAAGCGTGCGCATGCAATGAAGTGCCGTCTCCGTGAGGTCACTCTTCCCTGGTGAAACTCCGTCAGCATGCGCACAAACAATGGTGTTACGTTAGCATCCACACCTTTCAGTTCCGCTTCTAGGTTACGAAGGTACGCCTGATATACGCCCACGAGGCCTTGTTCCCAGTCTCGGGTCCGCTGTACCATCTGGCTAACCTTCTCCGCCTTCTCTTTGTCAGTGAGAGCGCGTATCCGGTAACCCGGTATAACATCCTTGAAGACCGCCAGCTGAGACAAAAAGGCGAGCTTCCGGATGACGACATCATTCGACACAGGTTCCGGATGGGTGGGTGTTGAGATCTGGGGCAGGGAGAAGGTGTGTAGACGCCGTAAGAGACCAAGCTGGAAATAAATACCGTCTGAGTCTAGACTGTTGTAGGTTCGTCGGAGGGCGATGAAGAAACTTACGCTGTTTTCAGGATCGCCCAGAATCTCTTGACATATCCCGGCGATCTGTTCTTTCGCACTTTGTATCCGCAACTTGCGTGATTTTTGGCCAATGACATCTACGACGGCTGCGCGACCAAAGCGGGCGCCGGTAGAGACATCTTCGAACCGAGGGGGAGGAGCGTTTTCGATGTTCTCGTCGGGGCTCTCTTCGCCGGTGTCCAGACCGCTCTCGTCTAGAACGACCTTGCTTCCGTTCTTCTGGATCCGACCGTCCGCTAACTTGATCGGTAACCGCTCGACGCCTTTCTCTGACTCTGACTCGGACTCCCATCCAGGGCGGCGTCTCCGGGGTTGCGCCTCAAACGTTAGCTCGTCGTCATCGGAGTGCACAGGTTTCCGCCGCCGTTTGCGTTGCGCACCTGCGCTCGAGGACTCCGCGACCGAATGCATGTCGTCCTCAGAGTTCGACATCGTTCCATCGGCAGCTGGGCCTTCCATGTCACTGATGCCTGAGCTCCATTCCTCCTCGTCTTCGTCTTCAGAACCGGAATTTATTGACGGAAGGTCGTCTTGGACGGGTTTCCGGATAGGTCTATGTAGTCGGCGAAGACGCTCCGTCTCCTTTTTGCTCCTACAAGAGACGGCGTTAGTCTCGTCACCAAATATGTGCAAACGCGACACAAGAAATAACCCGAAAAAAGAAAAGGAGGAAGAATGCCATACTGCGAGGGGAATTTCTCAATCCTAAGTATACACAGACTAGAATCTTAGAGACTTGAGAAGGCGAGCGTGCCTTGTCCGAAGATACAGGTAGTAGGCAAAGTGTCAGTACGACAAGAAGAACCATACAGTGGGGATTGTGATCCCGACGCGAGACACCAATCGCTGGTGCTAAACTATATGAACTTTATATAGAAGACATACGTGCAACACCATCTCATCCTCATTCCATGCAGTCTCAACATACGTACCTTGCAATACCCTTCTCGTCTAAAGAATGCAGAAAAGAGACGGCGCCCCCGTACTCTTCTAGCATGCCCATGTCGTCCTCCGAGAGGTCAAGATCATCTTCGTTGACCTGGGTAGGTATAGGAATGGTAGCCCGGTCGAATGCCCTTTCTTTCCCTTTCGTCTTAGTTTTGGCTGGTTTGCCGTCTTCGGCGACTTTGCGCTTTTTCAAGGGCCTCTGGAATCCTCGTGAGTCTGATGCCAAAGCGGACAGACGGTGACGCCTTACTTGGGCAGGTTGAGCGGCCCTCTTTTTTGGACCCTTGACCACCATAGTTGTAGATGAGAGAGAGGGAGAAGGCGAACGGGTATGATGTCGAGGTCAAGCCGATGTCGAGGTCAAGCCAGGGTCAAGCCGATGCTCGGAGTCGTTGCATCGCGCGACTCGGTGAAAATCTGGATGTCCCAATTTGGAAGGACATTCTCACGACGCGTGCAGCGACGTGACCGCGTGACCTTTCGCGTCAAGGCTGGCGGTTGTGTCGTTCGCACTGCACCCTCACCTACTCTCACCGTATCTCAGCTTCCGCATATATCCTGTCCGCGAGCTTTCTTTGCAGGAGAGATATCTAGGACTCTCCCATATCCTTATTCTCAGCTTTCTTTTTTACCATGCCACCACCACCCCACCCGCCACCAGACCCAGTACCGCAATATGCGCGGGAAAGCCACGTCTTGCGGCCCCACCACATATTACTACTCTACATCTTCGCCTTAGGATTTCAACCTCTCGATGAGAATCTCTTGCCCGGCCCTTTCATGCTCGCACTACATCGAATCATGATTCGCGATGTGGCTGAGGTCCGTTCGCTATACTTACTTCCCTTGTTTCGATCCGTGTTTGATTCACTCCTCCTAGATCACTCCGCCTCGATCATATAAACAGATACTGACCGACATTAAGCAAGCTTCTCTTCCAAGGGTCGACGGTCCTGTCAAGGCTCTAATTCTCAGGCTAGAAGATGTGGTCAGTGCACTCCATATGTCATCAAGTCACTACTTTCACAGCCGGCTGACCGTACTTTCGCGCTTCTTTCAAAATAGGGGGAGGCGTTCACAAATCCTGACGCTTTGTCGGATTTCATGCAGAGTAAGGATTTCAATGGATTCTTTCTGCAAGATCGGCATTGATCACACGACAGCGCTGCCGCTCCTATTTCACGACAGAGATGATGAAGAGGTATGCACTATTTTTCGAGCATGTAGTTAATGCTGTGATTAATTGCTTCCACGGCTGATCCCAGACCGCACGGTTTGTAAGTGCATCCAGATGTCCAATGGTCTCCCCGCGCTAATGGGCACGGGGGTGCTGAACGTCCCTCTACAGAGTCGTCGTTCCCTATTTGGCTACTTCTGTCATCGCTGCTTCGTTAGCTTCACCAAGCTCTCACTGGGTGGCGTTGAGCGACTCTTCCGCGATTTCATCACATGGATACGATCCGATGCCGACCCGCGCTTTGCTACGCCACCCGGCTACGCGCATATTTGTCGAGATGTCATAACCAACGGTAAGTTTCTCGCTCCCCGGATACTGGTTGCCAAAAAGGCATGGTTGAATGCATTTCAATTCGCGTACTGATTGACCCGGCCTCCGGATCGCAGACTACCAGCTATTCAAGACAAAGTTGGACAAGACAGATTATGCTGGGGCCGAGACTTATGCACTGTGAGCTTCCCCGATCTACACCGTTTCCACCGGGCATTAACACGGCTACGGTTAGCTTCATGAAGGGCTTGGTCACCGGAGACAGTAATCTCGCGAATGATGGACTCCGAAGGTTCTTCGAGCAGAGATTTCACGATGGTAGTGAATCGTACGTCTTCATTTTGCGGGAGCTGGCTCACTCGCCTATTCACGGGATATGATACGACACCGAACAGGGGACTACGCCAGCACGCGATGCTCAATCTTGCGCGGATGTATTTTCTTAGACGGGAGCTGGCGGCGTGTCGAAAAGTGGGTGGCGTTGCTATTGCATCATAGTGCTTGATGCTGATATATGCGCCATCACTAGACTTTAGAGGAGGCTATCGCGGCATCTCGGACAGCAGGAGACAACAAGACCTTACAGCACTGTTCAAGGTTCGCCCGAGGTCGCAGAGAGCGAAGACTATGAAAAGCAGCTTTGACATTCTGACATGCCTTCCCAGTCTTCTCCACCGGCTTCCGCCACTTGAGCCGGGTATGCGGCCCATTATCAACGAGGTCCAGCCCGACATGCATCCGCTCGAGATTCTCGCCGACGTGAAGAAGCTCATGAACGTTCACCATGTAGGGTTACTTCCACGCCACCATTCCCCGCGAGTTCTGTCGCTAGAGCTGACATAATTCACCGAGGAATAGCAACAGCCCCTCACGGTGGCGTACGAGCGAATAGTGCAAGCGATCGGGCTGTACGACCACTACATCGACGTCCAGGGTGGGCAGCTAGTCGAGTCCGAACAACTCGCACAGCATGCCGTGCAAAGCGTGCTATGGAGCAGCTTCGGTGCGTTCGACCCCTCTCCTCCAACCTCATCATTCTCTCTTTCGCGTTTAGGTCATATACAGACGGAAATTTACCTCCAACTGTATTTTCACTACGTTCGCGGAATTAGGTTGCACGCAGCTAGCGAGAATAGAAGAGGACATTGTCACTGCCTTCTCAGAAGTTGGTGGTGATGACAATACGCGTTTAACCGTCACCCTCAATCGCGCATACCTTGTGAGTTCTCGGCTCACTGCTCTATCCAGGCATGTGATTTTGACATATTGCCACCGGGCAGGTCGCTCGTCAAGGGAAGTACCAACAGGCGGTGGCGTCCTTGCTAGACCCCGACGTCTGGCGCGGCCTAAATCTCGCTGATTACAATTTGTGGGCATTCGAGATCTGGAACATCCTCGCTCTGCGCGCATGCCGCCGGTATGTTCCGCCCGGGACAAGGGCACATCGAATCAGACCACAACACCTCTGACATCTCGGCAGCAGACAACAGCGCCAACTGAAAGATTATTTGATCCCCAAACGCCCTAATGGACCTGGACCGCACACAGCCAGGGAATACTCATGGGGAAAGGATCCAATAGGTTGCATCATACGGGACCCTCTGTATGATGCTATGCTCAATCGGGTTCGTTTCTTTTCCTCCCTCCAGATCCACGGTCCATGAACCTGACGTTGGCGTGTCGATATGGTTGCTTTAGATGTGCGAGCAAAGCCACGCCTCGGTCGACCAACTCCTCACGGCGCTATGGCATGCAGAATACCATGGGCGGTACAATCTCTATCGCACAGCAACCATCCTACTTGCGGACGCTGGCCTTGAGTTTGGGATGACGAAGTGGTGCAAACGCCTAGTCGACGAAGTGATGCCTCAGGTATGTCTCGACGCGCTCCATAGTATGTTTGTCCCTCTGTTCAGTTGGCTAACGTCTTCGACCCTTGCACCTCTCGCTTCTTCCCACCATCTCTTTTTGGTCGGATGTTCTATTGCGATCCCTTCGGATACCTCTGGACGCCACCGGCTTCAGATCATGAGCGAGAATGATCTGGAGCAGAAAGCGTTCGCCGAGTTCACTCTGGCACGCTGCATTATTGCCGCTGGCGAAGCCACTCGTACGTCCATTTAGCTCCCGTCTACCCTCTTCGTCCGTCGCACCCGGTACTGATGAGTCAAACACTTTTCACGCCTATCTATGCACCCACTCACGCTGACATTGACATGCAAATGTTCCTCTCCACCCCGCCTCCCCATCGCCTCGATGCTACCAACCTCCCGCTCGCTTGGTCCAAACGACGACCCTCCGCTCGCCTCCATCCCCCCCACCTGTCCACTTCCGCACACCCTTTCCTCAACAATCGACCACGTCCCCGCCTGACCTATCCCTCTTCGTCCTTCGCCTTCTCGCCCTTCCGCAGAATCCGCGCTGGAGGAAGCAGTGCCCTATCTCGAAGACGCCGCGCAGTGCTACGGCACGCTCGAGATGTACGCCGCCCAGACCGACGTCCTCTTCCTCCTCTCCGTCATCCTCCACAACGCCGGCGATCTCGAGCGGCGGGACGAGGTCGCGCGCGAGCACGCGGAGGCGTTGGAGACGCGCGAGAAGGTGCACACTGTGGTCATCGAGTCCTGGATCGAGGACACCTGGGCGATCGTGGAGGGCGTGGGCGCTGCGCTCGCGTCGAGGTGAGGTTGCCTGTTGTCGGGTGTGTGGGGAAGCTCTAGGATGAGATTGGGGGTATAATGTATGGTGTATGCGCTCAGTCTCGAAATGTCGACGCATAGTAGAGCCGGACGTGTACTCTTTGTGATGTTTTTTAACTTTCCAGAAGGTTTACCTGGTCCCTACCTTGGGCGAATACAGACAGGAATCGACGTTCGTTGCAAATGGTCATTATGATGCAAAGAGTAATCCGTACAATTCAGGTAACTAAGAGACGTATAAGCCTACAAGGTGCTATTGCAATGCAAGACAGCTGACATAAGAAACCTAATGCAAATCGTGATAGTGATAATCTGTGGTTATCCCAATTCTGCCAGCCAAAGAGGATGCATAAGCTGCGGCCGTAATGTTCTACGAAACCGACCGCATCCCACCCCATCACGGGTTCCCCAACCCGCTCACCTGGTACGCGCCCTTCGCCTTGACGAACTCGAACTTCGTCGCGAAGCTCATGAGCGTATCTCGGATCCACGCCGCATTGTACGGGATGAATCCCAGCGCGTACTGCCGCTCGTTCGGCATGGAGATCAGCCCTTGCATCCGCTTGACCAGCGAAATGACCGTCAAGGCCTTCGACCGTCGCTCCGCCGCCCACTCGGCCAACGGCTTCTCGAGCTCGGCAGTAGATGGTTCCGAAGCCGCCGCTCGGATGAATTCGGCGAGGACGGGCGCGAGCTTGATAGCATCACGGATGCCGAGGTTCATGCCCTGGCCGCCCACTGGGGGATGGATGTGCCCTGCGTCGCCGAGGAGCAGGATCGGCCCGCCCTCCGCACCCCCCTCTGAAGGCACATGCGCGAAGAAGCTGTCGGCGACGGCGGAGTGCGTGCGGAAGCGGCTGGACCAGAGAGTGCGCGTGATCTTCATTTGGGGGGTGCCCACGGGGAGGACCGTGTTGGGACCCCAGGTGTCGAGCAGCTCCTGGAGATACGCGGTATCGGGTGAGGGTGGGGGGTGCCCTCGTTCCTGGGGGATACCAGCGGCCATACGATACACGGCCTCGCCCTTCGGGACATTCATTTCAGCGTAGGGTTCACCGGGGAGGGGAACCCAAAGGACGATGTTGTCGGTGGAGAGAGCAAGGTTGAGGGTATCGGGCGGGAAGGGGGGCGGGTTCGTCACGGTGATGTCGGCGACGATCATGTTCGCGAGGTGGTCGTCTTTCTTGTTCACGTTAACCTCCCCTGAAGGGTCAGCCCAGCCAACATTGGCGAGCTGGCGGATCTAGATAGGAGGCAGCCCAGTCAGTGCATACGTCGGAGGAGGACAGACGGGATGGGGACGCGAACCGTAGAGCGTGCACCATCTGCGCCGACGACTAATCGAGCGCGCAGGACGTGACCGTTGTCAAAGAATACGTTGGTAAGCTTGCTATCGTCCGCGCTGGGCTTGATGGATACGACCTTGAACGGTCTGAAGACAGAGATACCACGGTCCTCGGCTGCCTGGTTGAGGATGTTTTCTGTTACATGCTGTGGAATACCGAGGATATAATTGTACTTGGTGTACTTGGAGAGGGGTTCAAAAGAAGCCGTTTCAAGCTTCTGAGTGCCGGACCAGATGAGTGTCTTCTTGAATTTGAGACCCTGCTGGACGAGGGTATCGGCGACACCAATGGTCTCGAGAGCCTGGAGATCAAAACGGGATTAGTTTGCGGAGGGGTTCATGGCAGGCTCGAATGCCACCACAGCTGCGACATACCTCAACAGTAGCAGCATGGATCACGGCGGCGCGGGAGGTGTTCTGGCCTTGGGGGCTACCGTCGACAACGACGACATCTGGACAGTCCTGCTTGTGGAGTGCAAGAGCGAGAGTAATCCCGGTGGGCCCTGCACCGACGATGAGGACTTGGGAAAAATGGGGCAAAGACATTGGGAAGTTGTGAGCGAGGAGCTTGGTGGGGCAAGGGTCGAGCGGCGGACGTCTTTAATTACATAGATGTGGGGGCGGGTACTTATCGGACCGATTCGGACGTGAAACTCCTAACTTTCCCGACAAGGCTCTCTAGCATGGATCATAGGATCATAAGTAAGTGTCGTGGGCGCGGACAATGGGAAATTGGGTTGGCGTCGTCTTGTGCGGCACTAAGTAGGAGTAGGAAGTGCTGCCACGGCTCCGGCTCTCACGCCGGGAGTGGGTGCCGGCCTGTGCCGGGACTGGATTGTCAATGGCGTGTCATTGGCGCCCTCGATAGCATTTCGTCAGTTCACAGTTACCAACAAGTTTCGACAGCTCAGTAGTGGCAGTACTCGCAGCAATGCAGGGATTCTGGATTCGATTGATAGTGTTTGTAGTTACAAGCTGTCGTACTTGTATACACAGTCAGGGAACTATTCGTTAATCACCCACCACGTGCTCATAATCAAGCCCTCTTGCACTGGCGCAGCGTGTTCACGACCCCGAATCTTCAATGCTGTCGAATATGACCAGGTTCCAGCCATTGCCCACGACGTGAAACAGACACCGTCATCGTCAATCACCTGTACAGCTCATGGAGGAATGGCAAAGACGCACCGATGAAACCATCAAACATCTCGAACGCGGTCCCTTTGGCATACACCTTGAGCGGGAGCATCTCTGTGGGTACACCGGCGGTATCACTAGCTAGGGCCCGCCGCAGATGAATGCATACACGAACACTAAAAGCGCTGTCGCGTTGCCTTACCGTGATGATTCTCTGGGTGGTCCTGGAGCGGCCGCGCAATGTGCAAATGACGTGCGAGATGTCAAGCCCGACTGCGCCCCACCTGAAGCCGCCGCACTGGTCAAAACAGTCGATTGTTGAGATGGAAGGCCGAAGAGGAGGCCGAAGAGGATGGGAGGACAGGGAATGAAGGAAAAGCAGAGGGAACTCACATCATTCAGCCCGACACCACTTTCGACCGATGAACATGGAGACATATCAGTCGGGCTCTACCTCCTGAAGCATGACAACCATCCTGCATATGCATGTCTTGCCTTGTGTGCAGCGCGGTTTGAATGGGATCAGCGGGAGAGGCCGAAGGAAATGGAGAAGCCAGATGAGTCGAGTACAGTTTATTCTGAGGGGAGGCTGGAGAGTCGGCTAGAGGACAGCCCCTTTTGGAGGCACGTCTTGGTAGAAAAGGGTACCGAGAGTACAGAGGGGGGTAGGAAGCAAGCAGGTATAAAAGGGTGGAAGCGAGGGGAAAGGTGAGCGGTCATAGTGACGCCTACTTACCGTGACGACTCACCCTCCTGCTCCGCCCCTGGTCTCGTTAGTGTAAGAGATGCGCATAGCCCGCCCGGGTGAGTATAGGTGCCAAGTCTCCCTGGGCCGGGATTAGTCTTGACTGCAATGTATGTTATCGAAGTGGGGTTCGCGGTACAGTAGTTGTCGCGGGGCTGTTTAGGTAGGGCATAGCCAACCATGTAACGTAATTGTATAGACTCGCGCCGAATATTGATGGCCTCCTCCTCCTGCTCTTCCTCGCTACATCCACCACGGCCACAGGGGCCACTGGACTCGAGATTTGAAGGTCTGTAAGCAGCGATGTCCGGCTGCATTCCATGGCTGCAACCATATGAGCGCAATGGCTCTGACTCCAGTGAACCCATGCAGTGTGGTTGTGTCCGGCCTGCAAGAGCGCGAGGAGGTTGGTTCGGATACTTAGGTCAGAGTCTCCGGCGCCGGATATAGGCGAGCCTGGTGGCTTGCCCCTTTCTCGCATCCTACGGTGCACAGGAACGAGACGAGCAATTGATATCCTCTTCCTTCCCCTTCTACTATCTACCATCTGATACGCTTCCCGCTCGTCTCACGTTTCTCGTTGCGAGGTCAGGGCACCGCTCGTCGCCTAGTACTGTATGTGTTGTGCTGACCGCGACTGGATACCCGCGCACACGACTCTTCTGTATCCACCTGCTCAAGTTGGTGATTCTCAAGTGCTTCGCCGGCATTGCTCCCCTTCCCAGCGACCTTACTGTATCCTAGGACATCGTGTACTGATGGTGCACACCACAGCGGCGGCTGTGGGCGCAATGACATGTATGTTGTTATTCCTGTACGGTTCATGTATTACATGTAATGTTTAATATTGGAGCACTCGGACATCCATTGCATTTGAAACAATTGTGCGCATGCATTATAATAATTGTAAAGCCCGCGGAGGCTCACGAAATGCGCGATTTTTCAGTGCTCTCCAGGTGCTCTCAGTGCCTCGGTATTTTCGGGATCTTCTGACGGTAGCACGGAACCAGTGCGCTGACCAAAGGACAGGGTTCCACGGCAATTTGAACGAGACATACCCCGTCGGCCGCGTAGACGAGGACTCGCAGCGGCTCATGCGCACTGCGCGCAAGTCCCTCGACGAGTCCGCCCGGTGCCCTGTTCCGCGATCTCGGAAAGACCATGTAACCCCGTTGTGCCATCCGCCGCAATGGGGCACTAGGCCTGGGATAAGGGTCCCTTCCTCTGTTCGTAATAATGCTTCAAAGATAGTAGTTGCAAGTCAAATGATTGCGTTTGGAGGAAGTCAGAGGAGGAGGATCTCTCGGAGGTGATGGGATGGCGGGGCACGGAATCGCCCAGGGCGAGTCACTCATCAGTGCGCAAGGCTGAAATATTAAGTATTTCTTACTAGATGTTCGCAATGGTGAAGACAGACAGGGATTGAGTTCCCTCCAAATGACGAATTCCATGTTTCACTACGTTACAAAAGAGTCCAATCCAGGCAGCTAAGTGGAGGGTTGGAAGAGTACAGTGCCACAACATATGCGTCAGGAATACTAATGATGACCAGACGGCGAGCGAGATCATCGCGTACTACAGGACTATACGCCGACATACTTAAGAAATGCAACACCGACCACACCTAGGTTCCATAATGGTATTGTGACGTGAGAGATGTCGGTGGTTATGCTGATGCCGCCGATCAGAAGGAGCATGCAATTGGACTACCACCACCTCATGCCCGCGAAACCGACCGTAATACATCCCATCACGGGTTCCCCAACCCGCTCACCTGGTACGCGCCCTTCGCCTGGACGACCTCGAACTTCATCGCGAAGCCCGCGAGCGTGTCTCGGATCCACGCCGCATTGTACGGGATGAATCCCAGCGCGTACTGCCGCTCGTTCGGCATGGAGATCAGCCCTTGCATCCGCTTGACCAGCGAAATGACCGTCAAGGCCTTCGACCGTCGCTCCGCCGCCCACTCGACCAACGGCTTCTCGAGCTCGGCAGTAGATGGTTCCGAAGCCGCCGCTCGGATGAATTCGGCGAGGACGGGCGCGAGCTTGATAGCATCACGGATGCCGAGGTTCATGCCCTGGCCGCCCACTGGGGGATGGATGTGCCCTGCGTCGCCGAGGAGCAGGATCGGCCCGCCCTCCGCACCACCCTCTGAAGGCACATGCGCGAAGAAGCTGTCGGCGACGGCGGAGTGCGTGCGGAAGCGGCTGGACCAGAGAGTGCGCGAGATCTTCATTTGGGGGGTGCCCGCGGGGAGGACCTTGTGGGGACCCCAGGTGTCGAGCAGCTCCTGGAGATACGCGGTATCGGGTGAGGGTGGGGGGTGCCCTCGTTCCTGGGGGATACCAGCGGCCATACGATACACGGCCTCGCCCTTCGGGACATTCATTTCAGCGTAGGGTTCACCGGGGAGGGGGACCCAAAGGACGACGTTGTCGGGGAAGAGAGCAACGTTGAAGGTCTCCGGTGGGAAGGAGGGCGGGTTCGTCACGGTGATGTCGGCGACGATCATGTTCGCGAGGTGGTCGTCTTTCTTGTTCACGTTAACCTCCCCTGAAGGGTCAGCCCAGCCAACATTGGCGAGCTGGCGGATCTAGATAGGAGGCAGCCCAGTCAGTGCATACGTCGGAGGAGGACAGACGGGATGGGGACGCGAACCGTGGAGCGTGCACCATCTGCGCCGACGACTAATCGAGCGCGCAGGACGCGACCGTTGTCAAAGAATACGTCGGTAAGCTTGCTATCGTCTGCGCTGGGCTTGATGGATACGACCTTGAACGGTCTGAAGACAGAGATACCACGGTCCTCGGCTGCCTGGTTGAGGATGTTTTCTGTTACATGCTGTGGGATACCGAGGATATAATTGTACTTGGTGTACTTGGAGAGGGGTTCAAAAGAAGCCGTTTCAAGCTTCTGAGTGCCGGACCAGATGAGTGTCTTCTTGAATTTAAGACCCTGCTGGACGAGGGTGTCGGCGACACCAATGGTCTCGAGAGCCTGGAGATCAAAACGGGATTAGTTTGCGGAGGGGTTCATGGCAGGCTCGAATGCCACCACAGCTGCGACATACCTCAACAGTAGCAGCATGGATCACGGCGGCGCGGGAGGTGTTCTGGCCATAGAGGCTACCGTCGACAACGACGATATCTAGACAGCCCTGCTTGTGGAGTGCAAGAGCGAGAGTAATCCCGGTGGGCCCTGCACCGACGATGAGGACTTGGGCAAAATGAGGCAAAGACATTGGGAAGTTGTGAGCGAGGAGCTTGGTGGGGCAACAAGGGTCGAGCGGCGGACGTCTTTAATTATATAGATGGGGGGCGGATATCGGACCCACTCGGACGTGAAACTACCAACGTTCTCGACAAGGCTCTCTGGCATGGATCATGCTTAAAATCATAAGTGAGTGCGGTTGGAGTGCGGTGGTCGCGGACAACATCAGCAATCCGCGGCCGTCCGATCCACTTGACAGGTCTGATCTCACTTATCCGCCCTTATGGGACGAAAAGATGACAGTCGATCTTTTCTAATAAAGGTCTGCGCCCGTACACGTCGGTTACGGGCCCCCTTTAACACGTCGAGACCAGCTTCGGCGTCGTGAGCCAACATGTTTCGTCGCCTCCCCGTAAACTTGCTTATGCGTACCGTAAACTTGCTGACCTCATTGCAGCGCAGGAGTTAGTGTCTGCGCATGCAGCCCTTGATGCAGCCAGTCTTCAGTCTTTGTCCGTGCTCGGAAAGTATTCCACGTAACAAGTCAATAGCATGAATAGGCGTACATTCGACCCGCGCGACACAAAGCGACGTGGATCTCACGGCAGCGCGAGGCTAAGCAATGGCCCAGGGCTTGACAAACTCGAGAGCTACTCCTGCTACTTACTGTACGTAGGGCATGGATCTCCGGAGTGCCGGGAGTGGTACGAGGGCCCAAGGCAGATCCGCCGAGAGAAGATAAGCACGCGCGTATAGCGAGCATTTCAGGGCAAGGATCCTTCGTCGCACTGTTGCTTGCGGCCCGAGGGTTCTCATTGCTCAATGCAGACGTGCTGGTGGGCATGGCAGTTATGAAGCTACCATGGAGCTTCGCGCACGATGGACAATAGGTGGTGAAGCTAGACCAAACAGACAAATCAAGGAGAGATTTGAGAGAAACCGGGAGTGGATGAAGGATGGCGCGTTGTTTGTTGCTATTGACGTGTGCCACGACTCTGCTCGGTGGGTGCCGGCCTGTGCCGGGGATTGGTACCGGATTGGTGTTGGTGGCCGGTGGGCAGACACTCCCGCTCAGCGACCAGGACGATGAGTGCGGCAAACATCCCCTGCCAGTCCTCCAACTGTGTCAAAGACCGCCCCCCTTCCCGTCTCGAGTGTCCCACATGCAACAAGTCCGTCGTCTCCTTCTCCCCTGCCTTCTCTGTCTCTTCTCATCGTCGCTCGCACCAGGCTCGGGATCAAGGGATCCTTCTTCTGTTCGCAGGAATGCTTCAAGGCCAATTGTAAGTCCTGCCTCCGGCCTTTCTCTCATCACTGCGCCCTAACAGCTACCAGGGGTATGCTTCACTGCGATCATCCAAATTCGCCTCGTCCTCTGATTGTCGCACCCGCGACTCGACATATGTAGAAAGGTCACAAAATCGTCCATGACATCGCGACCCCGAAGCAGCCTTTGCTAGACGACCCAAACGTCAACAAAGGTGCATAATCTTCTCAGAATCGAACACCCCGATGTTAACATCATATGCCGGACCGCTATGGATCGGTTTCCTATGACTTTTCAGATGGCACATTCAACCCCTTCGGCACCTTCAAGTTCACTGGGCCCTTGCGCCCCGTCTACCCTCTCTCCCCCAAACGAGAAGTGCCCCCGCACATCCCCCGGCCAGACTACGCAGAGGATGGTACGATGAAGCGTGTACTCTCCACTATTCAGCGTACCATGTGAGTCCGTCCCCGCTCACCACCTTCCTCTCCTCCCCGCACACAGGTTTCCCCACGTCCGAGAACAGAAAACTCGGGCACCCACCCCGGATCCTCCCCCCCGAGGAGCAAGAAAAGATGCGCGCCGTCTGCAGAGTGAGTCCGCTTCAACCCCCGTCTGCGACGTTCCGCGTCAGCCGTGTTGCCAATAGCCTTTCTGACCATGGTTACGCTTCACTTTGCTTTTTCATCTCCTCTCCCCGCCGTTCCCATGTAGTTGGCGCGAGAAGTTCTCGACATTGCAGCCGCCGCCGTCCGCCCGGGCATCACGACCGACCAGATCGACGCCATCGTGCACGAGGAGACCATTAAGCGCGACGCATACCCGTCTCCACTGAACTACCGCCATTTCCCCAAGTCGGTGTGCACGTACGTTCCCTCGCTTTGACCGCTGTGAGAGGCTGACTATATGTTCACCGTCATGGACGCTTCCCCGCAGTTCAATCAACGAAGTTATTTGTCATGGGATTCCCGACCAGCGTAAACTGCAGGAGGGCGATATCATCAATATCGGTTCGTTGTCCTATCCCCCTAATGCCCCCCGCGGAGGAGTGCTGATATTGAGCTTGTTTAAAACAGATGTGACACTCTATAAAGATGGTAAGGCACCGGCGTTTGGGATGTAGCACGGTACCCAGTGCACTGACCAAAGGACAGGGTTCCACGGCGATTTGAACGAGACATACCCTGTCGGCCGCGTAGATGAGGACTCGCAGCGGCTCATGCGCACTGCGCGCAAGTCCCTCGACGAGTCTATCAAACAGTGCAAGCCCGGTGCCCTGTTCCGCGATCTCGGAAAGACCATGTAAGCCCGTTGTGCCATCCGCCGCAATGTGCGACTATTCATCAAGCTTGACACACCCCCAGAGAGCCCATCGCGCGCCAAAACGGGTGCTCCGTCGTTCGAACCTATTGCGGGCACGGCATCAACGACCTCTTCCACTGCGCGCCCAACGTGCCACATTACGCTAAGAACAAGGCAGTGGGCACCATGAAGCCGGGCATGACCTTCACGATCGAGCCTGTACGTCCGCCTATATTCACTTGACATGTCTCCCGGCGAACCGAACGATATGCTGACTCGTCCCCTCGGCGCGGGACACCGAACAGATGCTCAACCTCGGCCACTGGGACTTGGAACACTGGCCCGATGACTGGACGTCGGCGACAATCGACGGCAAGCGCAGCGCACAGTTTGAGGAGACCCTCCTGTGAGTCACGTTCTCGACCCGACGCCATTTTGAGTCCCATATTTATGAACGTCGTTTCAGCATCACCGATACTGGTGTCGAGATCCTCACGGCTGGCAAGCCGCGGGAGGACTTGGCGTAAGAGCACCCAGACAATGATGGGTGTATCCTGTATTTTGCCATGTTGCACGCTGTATGTCTTTGCTTGGTTGTATCAAGAAGTGTTCACGTACAGTCACGCTTTGGGGGGGTCATGAATGGACCACGACATTTCGACTGCGAGTACGGAAGGAAAACACACAACACCAGATATATAGCCGAGGGTAAAGTAAGGGACGGGAGAGTAGGTTATATGTAGTAGAGAGTAATGTAGCACAGTAAGTAGAGCGAGGGATTGAGAGCTGAAACGAGCAACGCTGACCCGAACGTCCTCAAACAAGTCGCAGGGCTGCCTCCTATGATGATTGACTCGCACGTCGCGTGTCCATCTTCTTATTCAGATCCTTTGTCGCATCCTTGAACGTCTCCTCCCGATCCACATGACCGATAATCTCCACCGGGACGCCATCCGAGAGGCTCGCCTTCCTCACTCGTGGCTGTCCGCGGAAGTGCAGCCCGTCAGTGTCGACGTGATTCTCGCCCGTTGACGCCGCGGCCGGGGAGAGCGGGCTGAGAAGGGTGCTATTGCTGCCGCTAGGATTGCTCGTTCCGGTCATCCGGAGACGCTGTATGTCGGCGTAGGAACTGCGCTGGGACCGTGGGCGGGTGGCAAGCGAGTGGCCGTCACCGGAGGGAACGATGAAGTCGTCGTAGTCGGGCGCATCCTCGTCGTCGGACGCGTCTGGGGTCGCGACACGGCTGATATCGTGGCTTCGTGTGCCTGCCCACGCGCTGGTCCCGCGCTTCGCGCTGCGGCTCCAACCGAACAGGCGTTCATCGAGCCAGGTCTGGAAGAGAAGCATGATGGTAGTGAGCATATGATGCGTTCAGGGAGAAGGCGGTACTGACCATAGGGTGGACGAGGAGGTTGCCCTGCGCGTCGACGCCGCCGGTGGCGCTCTTGCGCCGCCAGATACCGGGCTGCCCGCTCGAAGGAGGCGCGGTTGCAGAAGGGACGAGGATACGCCACTATGAAAGGCGTTAGATCATCGCGCAGCACATACACAGACAGATGAAACGCACCTCGTCGAAGTCCTCAAACATCTTGGGTCCAAATTCGTTGATAGTCTCGACAAGTTCGTTGGAGACTTCTTGTCTCATGCGTTTTAGCTTCTCAAGGGATCGCTGCTGGCCGGGTATTAAAGCAACTACGAGCGGCCTAAGGGACCTGTCATGCGACGACTTATGAGTCTCCACTCAAGACCTCAGTCAATCTGGACTCACTTGAGAACGTCCATTCCGGCTTCTCCGAACTTGAGAGCCGAATAGGCGAGGATTGGTAGAACCATAAGGACAAGGAATGGCGTCCAGATCCGCCACTTCAGCGGAGCGCCAGCTTTTACTGCCACGATTGTCGCAACGACGGCATAGAGTGCGTACAGCACTGGCGTGACCCCAAGAGCAACGAGGATTTTCCATGTCGCCAACACATCACGACCAGCGATCTTGACCTCGGAAGCAGCGAGAGCCTCTATGAATCATCGATGTCGTGTTCAGTGACTTCGTTGCTTAGACTAGGTTCTGGAACTGGTTTACCTTTGGCCTTTTTCCGAGAAATGATGGAAGCAGTGACGAATATGGGACCGTTCAAGATGACACCAGGCAGCGCTAGGACGGTCCAGACAGCCAACAAGCCCAGGCGGTAGGCCAGAAGACTAAATGTCTTCCACTCCGCCTTCTGGGCCCTGGGTACCTACCACGACCTGTTAGAAGATCCGCCGAGGTAACCTTAATTAATTGAAATACCTGATGGTCACGCAGTCCAAGGTCTCGGAGAAAGCGGTTGTATCTTAGCACGTCGTCCCGCAGTTTTTGCACTTTGGGCTCGTTCTTGAAGTGAAGGTATCCCTGGAGGAAGCGCTTATTGAGCTCGACAACTTGACTTAACGTCAAGTGTTGGCCCGGAGTTTTGTACAGCCGCCGACCGGCTTGGATGAGCTGCATGCGCCTCAGGTCAACCTTTGTCATTGGAAAGTGAAGTCCTTCGCCTACCATGAGAGTATCATACTCAGGAGCTCTCAAAGTGACAGTCTTGAGGGCATCATAGATTATGTCCAGGAACTTTCCAACCGCTTCCCTCTTCTTCGCACCGCCTTCCTTGAACATGTCGACGAACTCCATTGGTACGTCAAGCGGGGACCCGAACTCGACGACCGCACGCGACCGGAAGCGATGTGCATGGAAATAAGACAGGCCGACAGGTACCACCTTGACCCTCAGGTCGGGGTTGTTGGCCATTGCTCCCAACGCCATGAGGGAAACACCGGCCTTAAGGGGGAGCAGGTCTGTTCGGTCATGGCTACCACCTTTAACTCACATGAGTTGAATGCAGGGGAAATGAAGGTATTTGCACGCACCTTCTGGGAAGATACAAATGGCCCCACCCTCCGTAAGACTTTGGTACACATACTGATACATTTCATGTTGGTCCACGAATGGAAGCCTCTTGAAGCTGAACCCCTGCTGGCCAGCAGCCTGGACGTCCTTGATTTTCTCGCGCAACTTCGCCGTCCCCGAAAACTCCTTCTTAATCCTGAGTCGGGTGTCCGACAGTATCTCGGACACCTCCGCCACGACCGAGCCCATCGACTTCGGCAGCATGACTTGCATCTTCGGGGTGAACTCCGAGGCGAACTTGGTGCCATGCCCGATGATGAGCGTGGACTCTTCCTCTGAGATAGTGATTTCGCCCGTTCCCGCTTTGGCGTCGTCGGCAGCTCGGACAACAGGAACTTGATGCTTCGTTTGAGGGCATGCTGCATACACTCTTGGACATGATATACTCACTGCTTGCCATCATCCCTGCGAAGAAGCCGACGACTCTCCTCTTCATACTCTTGGCCGCGATGAGTGACCGTACATGACGGCCCGTTTCACGATGTACCTCTTGGTACAGCAAGAGAGGGTCGAGAAACTGTAGACAGACTTGAACATCAGTGAGACGCAAGGAATGCAATTCTGCCGTACTTGGTTATGGTGGGGCGCAGCGACAAAGATGACCGGGCCCTCGCGCGGAATGTTGAAAGCGCCGCGCGGGCGCACCTCCCGAAAGAATATGTTCGTGACAACCCTCCAAAAGACAAGCGCAGCATCATAAACGAGGTCTGAGTTCTGAGAATGTACAGTGGCCATGGAATGGGCGAAGTTGTCGAAGAGAAAACAAGGGGTCGTGGCCGCAGCGGACAAGGGGAAGGACATCGAGGTAGACATCCTATTGCGGGCGCTCGTACTTCCGGGCCGGCCCAAGTTCATCCCGCGCACACCCCGACACCGACTTATTCGACCACGCATCCTGTGGGATGGAACATTCAATGGATATCATGATTACATCTATTATCTCTGGTCTAATCTACGAAACCGACATGATGCTTGGTATACATATACAGATGCCAAAATATCTCGGAAGCAGCTCCCTCCAGCTCCATCGCCGCATCAACTTGTTCCCGACCGCAAGCTTGCGATTCCTGACGGCGTGGACCGTCCTTGCGATGATCCATTGCTGGCAGTACTCTGTCGGTTGTACTGGAAGATGTCATGCAGTCGTGAAAGCTTCTCTTGCTGTGCATCGGGTAAGTCGGATATACTCGACCGAGGAGGTGATCGGGGAGAAGGTACCTCAGCCCGGCTACTGGCAGACACGGGAGAGGTCGGAACGATTCCATGGCCATTTGAGTCGCGTACTGAGGGGAAATCAGATGCTCGTGCTCGCTCACACCACTAGGCTCGGGTCTACTCACTACTCGACATGCTCTCGGTCCGTTCTCGCTCAGTGTCGTTCCCATGATACTCAAGCCCTAGACTTGGTCAATACACCATCGGCAGGCTTCCAAAATAAAAGAACGTACTTGACAGGGTATGCGCAACGGCGACGTTCCGCTCCTCGTCCTCGGCTGCGCGACTGGCCAAGGCTCGTGTGATGTACTTGCGGAACGCAGTACCTGTCGACTCCAAGATCTTGTCGACCTTCGGCTTCTTATGTGGATATGCCTTGAGATAGTGGTGCAGTTCGGTGATGCCTTCCTTGTGCATCGCCCCTGTCGTCTCACTGGAGATGTGATCAATGATGACATTAAGTTGGTCGTCGAGGTCTGGCTCTTGCACGGTTTCGGCTGTCGATGACACGGATCGACTTCGTGAATGACTTGAAGACGAAGGAGCATGAGGATCGGAGGTGACGGAATGTGATGAGGCCGTTTCTTGAGGCGAAAGCGGACGGCTAGCACTCGCAGCAGTGGATGGTCTCGTTGGCTCTTCTTGTATGGACTCGTGGCGGAGAGGAACCTCGGCGGCGGTCTTGTTCGAGGAATTGAGAATGCGGTACACGTACGGGTAGACGATGGTCGCGGAAGGATCGTCGAAGGCAGACGATAGGTGGTCGTAAACGTCGTCTCCATATTGCGCTACACATCGAACTCAGTTTAAATGACCCATTCAAGGTTAATGATATGGGGCTCACCGACTGCATGCTGAATGATGACTTTGATGGTCCTCAGAGGCATGTCACCGCATGGCACCTTGTTCGTCGCACGAGCACGCCACTCATTTGGCGGCACGGACTGCAAGAAGTGCTCAACGGCTGGGAACAACTCCACAGGATCGAGGACGTGCTTCTCGAGGTCCTGCGGGATATTGCGAGCCAGCTTCCATACACACTTGAGCACGAGCTCCGCGACCTTGGCCTCTTGCGAGTCGGGACTCGTCCCGTTGGCGGGGAATGGCTTGACAATACGGAGAAGCAAAGCGAACAAAGCACTGCGCACCGTATGTCAGTGTCAAGAAGCAATCTATAACTTAATGTAGAACTCACCGGAAGATGGACATTCTCCTGCCTGTAGCAAACAACCGCAGTATGATCATGTTGATGAAGCGTGACAGATCCTTCACCTTGCCATCCGGGCTGTTGTCCGTCTGGAGAAGGCGAAGGGTCAACTCTTCCAGGAGAGATGTCAGGATATCAACGGTCAGGGACTCCGCCAGGAAGACATGATCGCAGAAGGCATTGAGCGTCTGGATGAGATGTTTCGCGAGACGGAAGTTCTCCGGGAGGGTGATATCCTCCGGATGCTCGAAGACGTGCGCCATTTGCAGGGTGATAGTCTCAATCAAACCCTCTGTGTGCTCCGCCAATTCCTGATAGGCCCCGGACGATGGCCCATTCTCCGGTCCCACTTCGAGAACTTTCTGAATCTTCTTCAAAGCCTCGACACTCCTTGTCGCATCGTTGCTGAGAATACTCGAGATGGTAACCGTGATATCGTCCGCGGCATTCTCCTCCGGCTGGTCGTACTGTTCCTCGACGGAACGTCGACTCGGGATGCCACCTCTATGACCATTAGAAGAGAAGACGTCGTCCCCCGAAGGTCTCGACTGCACAGACGGAGCGGTTGAAGCGCTCTGTGACGACGGGCCCGACGTACCGTTCAGTCGTGATCGCGGAGGACCTAATTTCGAAGGGAGTAGGGTCTTCGGCCGCCTACTCGGAGACCCCGGTCCTTGGAGATGTAAGGGCCCAGGGAGTTTGCTGACCTGAGATGGTGCAGGAGACGATGAACGGGTCATGTTCGAGGGAGAGGCAGGTCGTGCAAGGCGTGAAGGTGGTGGTGCGAGGGCTGGACTGGCTGGACGCCCGATGGCACCTATTCGGGACACAACGCCCGGAGCTGGGGATCCCGACCTTGGAATGCCTGTGGCCACTCGGGAAGCATGCGTCGCTAGTGGGGCACTGTCCACCTTGTCGGGGGTGCTCGTACCAGGCACACGACGCAGTCGCTCCTCAAGTTGTGTCTTATTCTTCGGGGAGAGAGCGCCGACCAGAGACCAGATCTTCTCGCCCACGAGCACATATCCCTCGCTGTAAGGAACAGTGAGCACCAGAACCACGGGAGATGGCAAAGTTCTTACCTAAGCGCAGCTAGGGCTGATTTGCGGACCGCGGGATCCTTGTCAGAGATCATCACCGCGATTTTCGGGAACGCCTTCGGAGGCTCGCATGTGCCAATACCGAATCGCTTGAGCAGACCAGCGAGCTCGTCCAAAGTACCTTGCCTAGTCTTTGCCACCTTGGATTGTAACCCATACTCAAGCAGGAGCTGGAACACTCGACTATAGGCGTAGACTTTGGGGAGCTTCTGGACAACCTGTGACACGCGAATCCGGACAGGCTCACGCGCATCACCCAACTGAAACAGATAGTTAGTGTCTTCCGTGGTAAACAAAGCGTGGTACACACCTTATATACGATGGTCGGGATGAAGACCAAAGCCTCCTGATCTGAGAGCTGGTAGTCCACGCTCTGGAAGAACGTCAGCACCGAATCGACCACTTCTACACACTTCTGGACGAGGTTGGACTGCGGCTCGTGGGTCTTGATTGATACGAACTTCAATGCCAGGTCAGAGTTGGCGATGCAGATTGCTTGCATCTTGTCGTCCTCTGTCTGAGCGCTGTTGTAGAAGTCCTGCATCATCCCGAGTCCATTGACATGATCGTTCACGGCGTTGTGATCGT
The DNA here is from genome assembly GCA_020736865.1 of Ganoderma leucocontextum. Lineage (NCBI taxonomy): Eukaryota > Fungi > Basidiomycota > Agaricomycetes > Polyporales > Polyporaceae > Ganoderma > Ganoderma leucocontextum. The sequence continues at coordinate 1,588,580 of JAHKGY010000003.1, read as the reverse complement.
GGCTGAACAGAAGCGCCAGTAGCTCCTTCGACGCGTGGGGTTCCATCTGGTGTTGAAGGAGCTCTGCCAGGTCCTTGCGACTGGGGCCGGATTCAATGACCCACTTGTTGACATCCTTGACCAGTCGCAACCTCTTGGTGTCAGGATTCGGGCTCGTGAAAATCATGGAAGATGCGTCAGAGATATCGAGTGCCGTGGGCTTGGAAGGGCCATTGAGAGTCGCCCCAGGCCTCTTCAGGCCGCCGAACTTCCCGGGCCCCGTAAGACGGGAGGTGGCCGCTGGGTCACCAGGAGTCTCAGCGCGTGACTCCGGATGGGGCATGGAGCCCTGAGGAAGCTTGCGTCGTACACCACCCAGCTTGCTTGGCGGTGCCATCTTGGTGGACTCCGCAGGAGGAGGATCGGCGGGAGGAGGGGAGGTAGCTTTCGGAGGAGCTGCCGCAACTTTTGAAGGAGCAGCCTTCGCCGCAGTGGGAGCGGACGCGCTCTTAGCAGCGGGAGCAACTAGTGCGGAACCGCGTGCTGCTTGGATAATCGGGACAGCCGTAGATTTGGAAGCGGGTTTCAGCGAGTTTGTCTGGTTCATGACATAGTCATACCCTGCACTCGCGATGACGGTCGGAAGCATGGCCTGTGCGCCCTTCCTCACGTCGCCGTTCCGGTCATCTAGACAGCTCACCACGGGAAGAGCCCAGCTGCTGAGGTCCAAACCAGGCGGCGGTTCGTGCTCCTTGAACCAGTCGACAAGCCAGGTGAGCAACGAAGCGCGCTGCAAAGGGTTGGTTGACTCAAGCGCTGTGGCGATATTAGCCGCAATAGGCTCGAATCCTTCGCAAGCATTGACTATAGCCGTCAACGTTTGTATCGCCGCAGCTCGACAAGGTGCCTTCTGATCGGAGAGGACGCTCGCAACGGGAACGACGAAGAACCGGGTATGTTTCTCGAATGGCTTGCCCATGCCAGTGGCGATGCGTGCAACAATGTCCAAAGCCATCGTTTGGACAGGCTTGTTTGCGTCGACCACTCGAGCCTTGAGGACTTGACCGATTTCGCCTGCAAAGCGGTTTCAGCGAACAGTCCAACAAGACACCGACTCCGGTAAGTACGGACCCATGGTGGGTTTCAGACGTTTGTTTGCTCCCTGATCTAGAATTGCTTGAAGCATCTCGAGAGCTTCCTTCTTCGTCTTCCACGCATCGCTCTTCGCGTCCGCCAGGATTGTGGTCCCCTTTAGCAGAGCATCGATATCCACTCGAGGGAACAAATCATCCAGCGGATCGCCCGCGGAAGCTGCTGCCTTGTTCCCCACACCACCAGCAACGGCCACGTTAGCGAGATCTGCAGATGTGCGACTTGGCTCTGGTGCCACGGTGCCTTCCACCTTGTCGAACTCGCTAAGGATAGTGGTCAGAAGCTGCGGGTTCAGATCCTCGAGAAGGTCCTTGATCGCTGGGAACCTACGTCAGGTGTCTAGCCTCTTACGTGTGGAACAGTCACTTACATGGACCAGCGAACAGCTTCACAGTCACAAGGGCCTTGGTCGCGTTAGTTCGCACAGCGGCATTTGAATTCTTCAGCGCTGTCTTGAGGAACTCGATGAGACTTCGCAGAGACAAGCCGGCAATGCCGAATTCCGCGAGGGCCTGCTCGACCCACGTGAGGGCATCGGCCAGAACCTTCGGGGCCTTCTGCTTCGAAAGCGGATCGTACCCTGTGTGAGATGTCAGTTAACGTTGGTGAAATGTAACAGACAAGGCGCACCGTGACCGAGAACGAACTGCAACGACGTCTTCTCCGCGAACACCAAGAGTGTTTCTCCCGCCGGCTTCTTGAGCTTCATATCCCCTAGCTTCTCGCTGAGATGTGGTATGCAGAGAGCAGCAGAAGCGCGGCCGAAAGATGGACAACGATCCGCGAGGATGCCAAGAATACCATAGAGCTTGGCGGATACCTGCCAATCATTGAAGGTTATCACATGTTTCGGTGATTTAACCACGAGTCATACGGTCGGCGACTCACCTGGAAGTTCTTCTCGTTCCAGCCCTTCTTCGCCAGAAAACGGATGACAACCTCGGAATCGAGCCCTTCCACAGCACCCTCCACCCAAGTGGTCATCTCCTCAAGCGCAGCTAACCGGACTTTCCAGTTCGAGTCACCGAGTTCGGTAGCATAGTTCGCGGGTATAACTTCAGCGGCGAGTGCCTCCGCGTCCTCTGGTGTGTGCTTGAATTTGAAGGTGTCAAGAGCACCAGGAGCAGGCGCAGCACCACCCTTATTCGGCTTGGCGACGGCTGCAGCAGGAGGAAGTTTCTTCGAGGCAGGGGCAGCCGCCGCGGGAGCAGTGCCGCCTTCACCTCCACCGGGACCTGGCGCCTTCTTCGCCTAACACACATGAAACATTGGCGATGAACACCTTAGAGAGCGCTAATACGTACCGTAAGGCGTGCCGGAGGCTTTTTGAGAGGCTTGTTCTCCGGAGGAGCCGCAGATTCGTCCTGGTTAGGCACAGCAGGAAGTTCTGCGGTTGGTGGCTGCTTCGGCGGCGGAGGTACCTTCTTCTTTGGCGGTTCCTTCACTGGAGGGGCGGCGGGCTTCGGAGGTGCACCAGAACCGGCCTTGGCCTTCACCTTAGCATTGTCGTATGCCTCCTTGACCTTCGCCTTCCTCACATCCGCGAGGCCGTCCATGAACGCGTTGAGCGGTCGCTCTCCCACCATCTTCATCAAGGTACCCAGACAGACCGCGGCTTCGTTCCTGGCACCTTCAAAGGAGTCCTCCAACAGGGCGGCGAGAGCTTCTGACAGAGGCTTGATCTGAGGTGCGGGAAGTGGCGTAGGAGAAGCGGAGAGACTCCTCGCGAGGAACTTCAGGGTACCCTCCTTGACTTGGGGATTCTTCGAGTTCAGCGCAGGGAGTGTGTCAGGGAGGATATCGGTGAGGGTAGTCTGTACAACATGAGCACAAGTTATGCTGCGGGGCGCGTGAGCTTAAAACCGACTTACTGTGGCGAAGACGGCGTCCAAGGCATGGCCGATGGCGTCGGTAACGTTCACCTTCCGCTCCTTCAACCTCTCTAACATAGGCGGGACAACGCTCTCCCTATACCTCGCAAACACTCCCATTAAACCCTTGGCCAACCCTTCCAGACAGTTCGCTGCGACCATAACACAATTGATATTCGCATCCTTCTGCACGCACGTTGCCAATGACCGAGCAAGGTCTCCGAGTTCGGAAGCCTCCTTGATCCTGGGGGTTGCATTGAGCAGTGTCAGGAGTTCGTCGAGAGCCTCCTTTCTGTCTTTCCACTTTGAAGACTTCAACGAAGCCTGGAAATTCGCGGGTATCTTGGGGACGATGTCTGCCTCCTCCGCGAACGTTCGTGGATCGGGCGGTGCCTCTGGAAGCACGCTAGCTGAGCGGAGATCGCCTTAAACTATCTGAACACGCACCTTCCGCAGGAGCTGCACCTGCATCCCCACCGTCGCCTGCCTCGGCGGCGGCCTCAGCCTCCCTCGCCCCTTGCCTTGTCATCCGTTCCGGCTTCAAGCTTCCTCGACCCTTCCCCCCCTTCTCCATCTCCTCAAACGCCTCCTTTAGCTCCTTCACCTGGACGGGTTTCAGGTCGTTGAGGAAGGTTTCGATGGCTGGACCGATGAACTGGTACATGACGTGAGCCAGTTGTGTGCCTTCCGCGCGTACAGTCTTATCGGAGTGACCAAAGATTTTGGGAAGAGCCTTCAGGACTGGGGGTGGAGGAGTCACAGCCGTCCCGAATTGTCTACGTAAATGCACGAGTTTGCCATGCTCAGACGGAATGAATGCAACAATGTTAGACTTACCGAACAATCTCCTTCAGCATAGTCACACATCCGGCAACGGTCTTGGGCTGCTTCGCAGCGAGCCCTGGCAGGATGTTCTCCTATACGGCGGCCGGACTGCGTTAATCGGAGCGGCGAGAGCATATTGACAGACGTACCACAACACCTGCCGCACCGTTCTCGACCTCCACGTACTGCAACGACAGCTCTATAGCCTGATTCTTCGTTCCAGCGCGCGCCGAGCCGAAGCATTTGTCTACCAAAGCAGGAACGATCACTTCCCGGGTACGAGCAGCATTCTCCCCGGCGAACTTCACGAAAGCGACCAAGCACTCTAGGCCCTTCTCCTGTGCGACAGCATTGGCATCCGTAGCAATCTTCTTGAGAGTATCGGGGTTGTTGATGTAAGGTTTGAAGGCGGGATCGGAGTCGGAGGCAGTGGTTTGGAATGTCTTGACCAAGGCCTCGTAGGCGCTGACTCGGGCCTTCCAGTTCTTGTGAGCGAGCCTGTCGGTTATGGGGATAGCATTGAAGTCCTCCTCCGGAGGCGGCGCGCCATCCGCCATGACAAGGGAAAGTAGAGCAAAGCAGCACGAGTGTTGGGATTCACGACGCCGGAGTCGGCGCGCGACGCGACTAATGGGCGCTCCAGCGGTGCCATCTAACATCAGCTCCGCTCCAATTGGTGGGGCCAGAATCAAAGCTCCGCTCAATTTTTGCTCCGACAAGTTACAACATCTGCTTCACCGGCTGCCAGTGCAACAAATACTTACCTCCTTACTGTCTTCGATGCATTCAGTCCCACTTCTTCTTCTTATGCTCCGGGCCGTCTTGGTAGCCTTTGACTATTCGACTCACCACTGGGCGCCATGTGTAGGGCTCTAAGCTCTAGATCTTGCTAATGGACGACAAACACGGCTCTGCAGCATGCCTTGGTCAAGCCTTGGTTGCTCGAACTTTCGACCGGGGGACTGGTGGCACATCGATTTGACCGTGTGCTCTTCACGCTTCTGATAAGATTACGGAGGGTGCGATCACGTTTCTGTGGCCTGTCCTTCAAGCTTCTCTCGCAGATCGCATAGCCGTTCCCGAAGTGTCCACCCCCGGTCTGGCCAGGCGAGTAACCAAGCCATTCCCGAGCTTTTGTGTGCGCCTGTGACTGACCACGTATGGGCTCTAGTAGGCTTTTCGTGCAGTCTCCGGTGCCCCGGAACCATGCTGCCCATTCAATCCCTCCCCACAAGTCAACTAGGACTGCGCCGTCCCCCGCTGAAAGGAGGTCTTTCCACGTGCGACGCAGATCCCAGCTGTGTCGTGACGGCACTTCCTCGCCCCACGTTTCCAATGCGCATGCCGTCCCGGAGCAGTCTACGGCATCCGATTGAGTCATCCGTACGCTGCAGAGCTCGTCTGACTGGCTTGTCACAACACCTCATGTGTTGCGCGCGTCCTTATCCGCCGCCCTATGCCCCGGTACTGACTCAGAGATCGCTGTTCTGGGCGTAGTAACCCTACAACCAGGTTCAGGCCTTGGCCTCAATGCAAACTGCAGGTTATGACTGCGATGCACGCGGGCGGGGCCTATCCCATGCGATCGTCTCAGCGTTCCTGACGCTTCCGGTAACTCCATAGCCATATACGTTGGTAATACAGCTTTCATTTTGCGGCTGCGCCCGTTGGATTTCCCAGCGACGTTGTCCAGAGTAGCAACTAGCTGGTTCTTGTGTACGTTATGGACGTCGATCAAATTCATTCCGCCCTTCTGCGTACTCTACGAAGGCCACTATAAAGCCTGAATGAATGAAAGGGTGCCACCATGGGCGCAAACGCTCGACGTTTCAGAACAAAGTATGTACAGGAAATACTGGGTACAAATGACAACTTTGCGCGATTATTGACTATACTGTAGAAGCCTACGATGCATGACGTGTGGAATGCGGGTAATACATACTGTATGTGCAGGATGAAAGATGACAGGACGGAGAAACATTATGGCAGGGTCAAAACAGCAAGGTATGGCAGACGCGTAGCATGGACCGTAGCCTATTTTGCGACTAGGAGGGGGGACGTATTCTAACTGACAGCGACGATAAATGGCATGGGACGAGGGTTCGTGAACATGTACTATGTAACAGTGACTCGTAGCGAAGGAGGAAAGGCATTAAGACTGTACCAGACGGATTAAACGTAAGTACGATGCCAGTCAATAGGATCGAATAAGATAGAGTCCGACGGGACCGCGTGCGGCCTCCGAGAGTCCCCAGATGACACCAGCCATCTCTGGCGGGCCTTTTGAACGACAGTTTGACGAGCGCATGGGATGCAGGCGTGGGAGCGCATCATGCCCGCTCAAGCTTGAACGAGACACGGTTATCGCTGGCGGCGCGGAAGAGCTGTCGGTAATGGGAAGCCCCGAATATGTCGACGAGTGCCGCTTCGTGGCCAGTGACCCATTCGACAGGCGGTAATCCACGGATGGTCCGGTACACCCCCTCGCCCGGGACCTGCTCTTCTTTGATGAGGACGACCATGCCGGTGAGCAGGCACTGGAGGAGGTGGAGGAGGTCCGCGATCGCCGGCACGGTATGTCGCAGCCCCGGGAAGAGCGCGGAGTGGAACACCATCTCCCACTGGACGCGTCGTTCGCGCGAGAAAAACGACGACGCGTTGACGGGGATTTGTAGGCGCATGTTGGGACTGCGCGGGAGGCCCCTTGAGGACCGGTATGGGGTGGGGCATTCGATGTCGAAGAGGAGTCGGGAGTCCAACGGCGTCACGTCCTGCCAACCATGCTCCTGCACCAGCTTCGACCGAATGGAAAGCAGCCAACGACGTGCTCGGGCATAGTTCGTGCCAAGGGCGTCGGCGGTCGTGAGGGGGATACCGGTTCGCCGTGACCATTCATCCATAGAAGCGACTTCGTTAGTGAAGAATAATTGTGGCGGAACGCTGGACATGATTGGTCGTCGTTTTTGGACGAAGGGGACGAAGGGGGGATGGAGAGGGGTGTCGCGGGGAAGGCGGAACGAAGGCGAAGGACGGTGGCGAACTGTGTGCATTGGGGAACACTGACGGTTGGTTCGTCGGAGGACATATATGCAAGATGTACTCACCCCCAAATGGCGAACGAAGAAGCCACCCTGCCTCCAGTTAAAAGTGTGGATCAAGGAACCGCGTGCCCGGACGGCAAACACGTTGTTGAGCACAGCGGGAGAGGAGGCGAGGAGAGGAAGGGAATGTCAGAGGGAGATGGTGGAGGAGAACAACATGGTCTCGCGTCGGGCCTTTTCAAGGGCGGGCGTTGCGCCGAGACTGCTGAAATTGGACCTGGCGATCGCCACGGAGAGCGGGCCCCATAGGGTTTGGGCGACATTCCGACGCGGCAAAGACACGAAACGTGTTTCGATGAGCAAAGCATGCGCTTTTTGGACATATCGCCCTCGGGATCCCTGCCAAATTCCCTCTTCCCACCCCGAATCCCAGGCTCAACCTGGCTAAACTCTCCTCCTCGCCCACCTCGGCCGCTTTTCTCCCTCGTCCTGCCTTATCGAGCACAACCCCCCTTCCGTATCCGGTCGCGGTTTGGCCCCAAAAGCCAGAGCCAGAGCGAGCACGCATACACACAGATACGCACCGCCCGCTCCCAGATCGCCGACTCAAACCAATATCCCGCCCCCAGCGGCTATTCCTGGGCCGACGCTCGACGCTGGGGCGTTCCTCACCAGGGTTGCGAGCAAATGAATGCTGCTCCCTGACGTGGGCTGTGATTTATTATGTGTGGACTCACTGCGTGGGCACCACGCCGTTCGGGGACGGAGGTTGCGTGTTTTCCGTCCACACTGAACAAAATAAATCCGAGCTAAAGCCTAACACTTTGCAGACAGCCGACGAACAACGAGCCGGCCAGGACCGCTCTGGGTGTCAGCGTGGCCAACAAATCCAAGCAGCGAGACCCCCGCCCCTTGACGACCGATTGTGGTCGCGGTCGGCCGCGCGCCCCGGCTAACAGGGTCCATCCACCATGGGTAAACCACACCAACGTCTTTCAATCTTCTCGCTTAACACCCTCCAGATCCTTGTTCCTCGTCGGGATGCGGCATGTCATTTACTGCCAGTACTAGTGATGTTCTCCGTTGTTCGCGCAACCGTGACGCTGCATGCATGGAACATGCCAAGGCGCGATAATTCCCTTAGGTCGTCCGGGATACTGCTGGCGGCCGCCACCATCGAGGGACGGTCTGCTTCCGTTCAAACATCTCTCAAAGGCGCTCTGACAAACACATTTTAGGTTAGTAGATAACTCAATGTAACCATGACTTGTCGTCCAAGGCTGTTTCAATGGGGCGACATACTTATCTTCAATGCGTGCAAGGTTAGCTGACGGCCTGACACCGCTGGAATGTAAGGTTGGGGCAGGCTCGCCAATGGCGGTCGTCCCGACAAACTCGTGCTGGACCGAATACTTATCTATAAAGTCAATCTTCGGGTATCCTCGTTGCCACAGGCGGAGTCTCGGGGATAGAAACCGTAGCATGGACGCTACTTTGCCGCGTTTAATAGCCGCGTGGCGCGATGAAGGTTTCCGGACGAGGGTTTTGAGTCTGCGGGCCTCGGGCTCGGAGGCCAACGCCGCAGCAACCGCGGAGGAAACAGCCGGACCTATCGGAAATGCCGTATCTGCGGGACTCTTTTCTCATGCCTTGTCACTGGGAGATGTACTGGGAAGCCGGAATCGAGGTAAAATCGAGGACACTTGTCCTGTGGGGGAAAGAATTGACTGAATTCGTCACTTGGAGCAAATGACAAGGGACACTTCGGGTGCGTAGAGGGTTAAGTAAGTCGGTACCTGGCATCACGGTTTGTCGGGTGCCATAGCATCGAAGTGTAACTTCCGATGAATGCTGTCATGTATGGTTGACGATGGGGTCGCCGAAGACGATCCAAAACATTTCTGGAGTGGCAGCGCGAGGCCTAAGTATATATGTGACCAAGAGGCATAAGCATGTTTCCGGGGCGACTGGGCGAGCAGAATTCCGGGGGAGAGACGCTAGCCATTGCCACGCGCCTTGGCGCGATCGACCGACTTCGGACTTGGAGTCGCGACATCACCTGACCGCGTCCCACCGTGTTCAGCACGTGAGAGCCGAGTCAGCCTGAGTTTGTGCGACTTGCACAAGTTCGTCTCAGCTCGTCTCTTCCGCTTGATCCCATCCATTAAACCGACACAACCTCTCGGCTCTCATCTTGTCTGCTCCACCCAGGCACACATCCTGGACTCTGTTGAACCATGTCAGGATCGAACCAAACCGGGGATTTCGACATCTATGCCACCTTCCAGCAGTTCCTTCAAGATGAAGAAGTGCGCATCTTGGTCCTGTGCTCCCAGTGGTGTCGTCGCTCATTATTCTATACTAGATATCACCACCGTTGGCAGCTATTTCATCGTTAGCCGAGGCTATAGTGAGGTCGAATGGTGCGTACTCGTCAACCATCTGCTGTGGGGCCACCGGTATGAATGTAGACAGCTTCAAGCTGGCACAATGTTCGAGCTCGTGCAGGCCTTGAACGACGGGGCAGAGGAGCTCAAGAGGCGATCTCCGAACCCCATCAGCCTGAATGCAGGCTGTGAGCTATTCATCGCTTTCGTAACCCTCTTCCCTCACGAGTCCGATGTGAGTATCCTCATCAGGTGTATGTACCTCTCCCCATTCGATACTCACCACTCTATGTGAAGAATTTTGCCGAGCTTAAGAAGGAGCTAGAGCAACAGGGTCGAAAATACGCCGCAGAGGCGATCTCATTCCGTGATAAAATCGCCGAACTAACCCTCGGTTTCATCAAGGACGACTCCGTCGTAAGTGCTCAGGAGTGCGCCACATGCTGATGCTGATCAACTGATATGAGTAGATCCTTACCCATTCCCACTCCCGTGTAGTTCTTAAGGCGTTGCTCCACGCCCACAAGACGAAGCGCATATATGTATATGTGACGGAATCGCGACCTCGAGGACTTGGGTAACGTCAATGATTTTTCTCAGGCTGCTGTCATGTTGACATTCCGCCGTAACTCTCGCTAGGCTGAAAACATGTGAGGTCCTGACTGCGGCAGGTATTCCTTGCACTGTGGTCTTGGACTCCGCCGTTGCATATGTGATGGATAAGGTCGACTTCGTCCTCGTCGGGTCGGAAGCAGTCGTTGAGAGCGGTGGTTTGATCAACTATGTCGGCAGCCACCAGATGGCCATCATCGCTAAAGCGGCGAATAAACCATTCTACGCACTGGCAGAAAGGTAGTTCATTGAGCAGCTCAATGATGCAACGGTTCCTGATCCCTCGGCTGCGTTTTACAGCTACAAGTTCCACCGCTTGTTCCCGCTATCGCAATACGATCTTCCGACCCACAACCCAAACATCTTATCGTTCCCTGCTCCGACGACTCGGTCAGCTGGCCTGGACGGTGCGCCATCAATGAGCACGCAGGACGTCACGACCAGCCAGAGAGCGAGTTCGGGAACGTCATCAGCGATTACGGAACGGGCGATGAATCAGGAACAGATAGCGCAGAACCCCGGGGTTGACTATACACGGTGGGCGACACAAGTGCTGTTCTTCACTTCGGCCGGGACCTGACCACGTGTGGTTCATTCCCGCAGGCCGGACTTGATATCGCTGGTCTTTTCGGATGTAGGGATCCTTACTCCAGAGGGCGTAAGCCAGTATCTTGTTGGGATGTTCGCAGGCTGATGTATATCCGACGGGGACGAGATCTGTCGATAAAGTTCGCGATAAGCTTCGAAAACTCAATCATGAGACAGAGCCGACGCTTTTGGTCGCCGTCCACGTGCACGTGTGCTTTCCCGCCCTCGTCCGAGTCCGCCTGCCCGCCCCCGTCCAGCGTCCGCGCTCTCCCCCCGGGTCTCAGACACCTTCCAATCCCCAGATAACCGTCGGTGCGTCTCTCTATCCTCTTCCGCATGTCCACGGCCACAGCCCGCAGCAACGCCGCTCTATCCCACCGGTCGTCCGCAGCTCGCGCTCGGAATGCGATATCGATCCTATCTTGATGGCCTCACCTGGTCCTCCACCACTAACATGGCCCTGTAAGTATCGGTCTGCTGGACGCCCTGGCGAGTCGCCTTGACGTATTCATGCTGTTCCCAGACGATCTTCCGTGGAATCTTTGGTCGTCCTGTGGGCAGCTGATGGGCGGCTCGCCTTTGAGGACCAGATCTGCTGATTGCTCGTTCTCCCACCGAAATGGGTACGATCGGGGTCTGCCAGCACGCGGCATCCTCAGTGCGACGAGACTTTCCATGGGGGCCCCTGGGGTCACGCTGGCCGTGTGTTGACTATCTGCCCCATCGGTGCTGTGGCGTGCGCTCTTTTGCCCCGTGCTGCATTTGCCAAATAGGCCAGGAGTGGCCACGTTTAGCGTTTTAGCTTTAGTGTGTCGCACGGGCAAAACCTCTCGCCCAGCCCTCGCGCCGTATATCCCCTCCCAGAGTGTGCATTGACCGTAAGTAACAGATACCGATCAACTTGCTTCGCCGCCCTCAGCCCTTAGCGCTGCTCCGGCCACGTCCTCATGTTTCTCAACTACTCCGACCACATCTTGATATGTCCCAGCAGGAGAGCCGTCGCGCAATCTCCTAGCGGAGCGGCCCGATACGCTGATGTTATCGTATTCTGTCAAGGCGTGTTTGCGACCTTCCTCCTCCGTCCTCCTGCAAACCACGCCGGATCTTTTGCATGACCCTTGCTGCACCGTATAAAATGGTCCTCGCTCGACTCCTCTCCACCACCCAACTACCAGCGTCCCCCCACTCCTCCACTGTACGCAGTCACCTCCCGCAGGCTTTTTTGCACATGTGTCACTGGCGTCGGTATGTGGCTCCCGCGGTTCTGTTATGTCTGAATCCCTGATGTCCGTCGTCCCCTACAGTGTTCGCAATAACTACAAGCGCTGCGGACATTACGTTGACCAGGTCCGTCCGTTTCCTTACCTGTCATTCCCCTGCAAGTCTTCCCCTAACGACGTATCTCCAGCCCGATGATATGGTTCGCGTTCTCCCCACGGTTTCTTGTAGATCCCAATTCAGTCCTAACCTAGCGCTTAGGTTCAATGCGACGATCGTTACTGCAAGTTCAGCACGTCGCATCCCAGGAACTGCGTCCCACCCCGCTGCACGGAGACTTGCTGGCAGTAGTAAGTCCGTTTTCTTCCAAAGCACACGACGGTTTTATTGACGCCTCTGTTCCACTGTCCTCCAATCAGCCGCCAGTTCCCCGAGCAATATAGTAAGCCGTTTTCTCCGCGCCTCCTGCATAGCATGATCAGCTGCTGAACGTCGAACACATGGCAGACCCCGTCATCGATGCGTTTTGCCCCGTCTGCGTCCAGCTTGGCCGTTCTTAGAGTCTAGAGTTTTATTTGCACCACCGATCATCCGACACTGGCACGTATTGTATTAGTATGCATACGCTCTCGCTCGCCTCACCCTAGCTTCACCCTGATCTCTACGGTACTGTACTGCTTTTACTTCCCGCTCTATAGTATTTCGCCGCTATGCCGTTACTAGGATAGGAAATGCAGCTGGACCTGATATGTAATTTATTTTTGCTTCTATTACGCTCGCCCGCAGCGCTCCGACACCATGATAAAGAGGCGATCCGCCACAAAGTAAGCAGCATGATGCACGCTGCTCTCAAACGTCTTCTCCACAGAACATGAACGTGCTACCGCTGTGCTCGGCCCAGCATGCCTGTTCGAGGAAGAGATAGCAAGGTCCCCGTGTAAAGGCTCCGACCCATTGGACTATCCAATGGCTGGGAGAAGGTCCGGCGTGCCGCAAGCTTGAGCGGACGGCCGCGGGCGATCTCGTCGAAGAGGTCGGAAGTAGATGAGCGGTGGAGGACCTGCTCCTGAGCGCCGTGGAATTTTGCAAGAACCTCGGTAGGTTGACAAATATGTCGGTTGCGGGCAGGCAGACGGGCGGGGACGCTGGGTGAGACCGCCGCCTGCGGGAGGGAAGATAACAAGGCCTTCGTCTGCGGGAGAGAAACTGAACGCCTACGGACCGTGGTCACAGTCATATCCGAAACACGTGGGTCAAGGCCTCCCAAGGCAAGAGGCGAGAAGCACGTCCAGTCCAGCGCTCCTGGTCGCCATCCCACTGGAAATAGACATCGTCCCTGACGAGCGACTGTCAGGCCAGACGCCGCAAGACACGCAAGGGCTCGCTGCGTCGTCGTGCTCGAGCAAGCGCGAATCCAGCCGCTGATGATGTCCTCGGTACGTGTCGGAAGTATGGATGCAGTCGGTCGATTCCCCGAGGCGGAACGCGTGCTTCTTGGCTTATCGCCGTCTTGGCCGAATACTCCCACCGCGCGGGTGCTTGGGCGAATGGCAGGAATAGGAGGACCGTCTCGTCATCCGCGAAGCTCGAGCCCATCTGGCAGAGCCGGCCGGGGGGTGAGATGGATAATATCTGCAAAGATTCTGCCAGCAGTCAGATGACTGGGAGATAACGCAGGAAGGTGCGGAATGCGGACCTATGGGCGACGAATGTCGGTATCAATGGGAAAGGTGGGCGGATGGAGCATGTCGCAGTCATCAGATCATAGACGTGTGCGTGTGTATTATCACAAGCCGAATCGAGCAGGATATCGTTTATGGAAAACATTAAAACCTGATCCCCTGCCCGGCGTGATGGGTTGTCATCGCGAGCATAATGAGCGCATAAGTTCAGCCCGTCGAACGCGGTATTGCAAGCGGGCCGTGGCTTACCGACTGAGCCGTCCAAACGGCGTTCTGAGCCTTGCGGCGTGACAATCTCTCGACGGTGAGGCGGTGGGTCATAGAGAAGCCAGGGTCTTCATCGGGCGCGGCAGTTGGATTTCCTCGGGAGGGCTCGGGCGCACGAACAATTGCCTGACGAGTTATCGATTGCTTTGGGGAAATCAAACATGCGGGCGAGCGGAGAGTGTTGTGAGCTAAATGAACACTTGGATTCGCAGCTTCGGCACGCAGATGCCCCATGCAGAAAGCCATTTTTCGAGCCGCTACGAAGGATAGGTGGGCTGGTTCCCACCGCCCAGTGCATGCACTGCCCAGCCGCTCATCTGGGGAGCGTCTTGTCCTAAAAATGCATGAGCAGCTGACGAGGATGACACAGACTCGCGCACCTAGCTGGGACGGTGTGGCGCGATAGACGGGTGCTGGAGGGGCTGAGGGGAGAGCTGGGGCGAAGGCCGGAGGAGGATTCGAGGAGCAAGGTTGAAGAAGTCCAACTGCCGAAGAAGGCAGAGAGTTACAGATCGCGTGCACGTGCGGCAGCCGCCGACGATGTGGCCGCGCTGAGCTCGCCCGCCTTCTCTCAGCCTCCACACCACCCTGATCGCCCCTCCTGCTTCAGGCCTCGCGCCCTCCGTCGTATTGTCCCCGCTCGCCCCCTCACATCCACATTCACTGTTATGTCTTACCGCGCAGCCGATAGTGGCCACAGGGACATCTACGCCTCGCTGCCGCTCATCAATGTGAGTCCCATGGCGGTTCACATCTGTGCTTCCTCTCTCACCGCAGAGCCAGAATGAACGTCTGAAGCTCGATACAACGACGCCGTTCATCCCCAATTACGTCAGGAGCAGCGTCACTAGGTCCTCCGATCCCTCACAGGCATACGCGAGTCGGGTCCAAGGACGCCAGATCCTCCTCGAGAACCCCGCGCGCGATAGCAAGGCAAAGAAGGAGCGAGAGGAGAAGCGCGCAAAACGCACTGCCGAGCGTGCGCGCAGAGCCGCGGGGGTTATCAGCAAGAAGGAGAGCAGGAAGCGAGGCATTTGGAAGTTGCGGAAAGAGGAGACCAAGTGCGAGCCGTCGGACACACCGTAGGAGTTTGATACTGACTTCTGCGCTGGGGCCACAGATTCGAATTATTCGTTCCTCTGCACCTGCTCTGGCTTGGATACATGTCCGAGCTGCTTTCCCTGTCGCCGCATCCTGTGACTCGGAGCGCGGACCCTGCTTCAGCGATGCCGAGCACAGCGGGAATGCATGCCAAACTCATTAAGGCCGATTTTCACGGCGCGATGGTGACAGGTGCGCGCGCACTCAAGATTTGCTACGACTTACCACATTTGACATCCTCCCACATGTTGCTTGGTCTGTTCTGTTAGTGCGGCAAAGCAAGAATCCGTGCCTCGTCGGACTCTCTGGGATAGTCGTGCACGAAACGGAGAACTCGTTCAAGGTGATCACCCGGAAAGACGAGCAAAAAAGTTCGCCGTCTCCTCGTTTCGTTCACATCATGCCGTCATGGTTGACTAATAACGGTGCGCGAACCGCAACCTCGATGTACAGTGTTGCCGAAGCAGAACAGCATCTTTGTGTTCGCTGTTCCGCTCTACGCCATATCTGCGTCGCCACCCGGCTCATCTGCAGACGACGCGAAGACGATCCTCGACATGCCTCATATCGAAGTCGAGCTCTACGGAAATCACTTCTGTTACCGCGCCGCTGAGCGCGCTGGTCGGAAGTTCAAACATAAGGAGACAATAGAACTCTGATCTTCTCTCCCACGGCACGGGAAGGGCGTTGCTGCTATGCATTTTCCAGACCATGGCTCGCGGGACATCACGATCACATCTCAGACGGGACTGCATATATAACCGAGGTAGATCTATGCAAATACTGTACAATAATTGCGTATGATACAGCTTCTTTCAGCACGATAGCAGGAATGATCAGCGCGTACGATACGACAGCTTCTACGAAAGCTTCTCCAGACCAGTCCGACGATTCACGGTGCTGGGCCATGCCACAGCAGCACTACGGGACACGATGTATGATATGCGCCAAGCGTCCAGCAGCTCGGCGCGGCTTCTGTGACCATCAGACGAGGAAGACGGCGATTTGGGGCCTCACTGCCCATCTTGAGCAACCTCCGCGACCGGCTTCCATCCGCCTGAGACAAATTTCCCCGGGGTACTTCCCCCGAGCTGGGTAGGAGTGCCGGCCTGACTGATAGCGTGCTCGGGTGTCAAATTGCTCGCGGCGGGCTGGAGAGCCCCCGAGGCAACTTGGACGAAGGACCTGTAGATCGTTGGCCGGTGGGCCGTGCTCTGAGGCGGTGGGATCTCGTGACGAGGGGCGGGTGCTGTCAATACCAGACAAGACAACGACGACGCAAAGGGGTCGGGGACTCACAGATGCCAATGCGGTGAGAAACTCGCTTGACCCCTGAAGATCCTGCGCGGCGTAGTACTCGAGCAGAATACTCAGCGTGTCTGACCAGGAGGAGAGAGCGGCCCGTTTGTTAACTAGCAGCCGACAGGGGATGCTCCGACCCACCTGCTACATTGGCGAGCTCCATCTCGTTAAAGCCGAAGAACTCGACCGCGCGGCGCGAGAACCCGGTAGGTTGGGCTTTGTGGGATGGTGGGGTCGGCAAAGAGGCGGAGGGCGCTGGCGACGCAATACGTGCATCCAGTGGCGAGTGTTGTGGTCCTTCAATGGCATGTTCGGCGAGGACATAGCATGCGGCGGCGAGGACTTTGGGAGGGTAGAGGATACAGAGTGGCGTTCGGTATCTACGTGCGGAGATTTGTAAACGTGTTAGTTCTCCTATCATAGACGTCCATTTCGGACTTACGAATCGTTAGCGATCGACCAGGCGCATTCCTCGATCTGTGGGTTGTTGTTCGGGTGCGCCTCATACAGGTCTACAAGCTCCGAGTGGGGATTGTCGACGACGAAATCGAAGCAGAGGCCTTCCAGGAGGACCTCCTCCGTGAGCAAGATACTTGTTTGGCACTCCTCTACTTCCTGAAAAACGTCGCGAATAAGACAGGTGAACGGGAGCGACAACGAACTGTACGGGCCTTGCTGTCGTCAGGAATCTGGTTTATATCCATCTTGGAGACCTTGGAACAAAACACTTTGGCCACATCGCGCAGCTTGCGGCCACACTCCTCCGTCTTTGTGGCGAGGAAGATACATGACGCAGCGACATCCTGGAGTCGATATCAGACGATTTTCTTCCTCGTATGTGTAAACCGGGCACCTGTCTATGGTAATCCTCCATCGAGTATCGCATGTAAAAGCGATGGAACCACGTCGCCGCGGTGTACATCGCGGAAGACGGCCTGCGATGTACTATTCTTAGTCGTGCCTTCTCACGTCCATCAGAAAAGGCACTCACAGTCCGAGGGAGACACCGAGCCGATACAAAAACTCGACGCCTCTGCTGCGATCGTACAGTTCCCTTTCGAGCGGTATGTCGGATGACATACGGCTAGGGGTGTTGTGTAACGCCGGGACGGGGAAGAGCCATTGGGAAGGAGATGAGGTCGCGATGCCGGTTGCGCCCATTGCTATGTTGCTTCTGTCCACTACACTGCTCGTGTCGGCTGCTTTCTGAGTAAACCCGGACCGATCGTGACATACCTCCAGAAAACAAACGAGGGCGATGGTGGTTGGAATCCAGACGCGTCACGGTAGATGCACCCGTAGACGCCGTGGAGGTAATAGCCGTTCAACGAGATCCCCCGGACCTCGGGCCGGCAGCAATATTAATGGCAACCAGTAGTACTAGTATACTCGTACCATACAACATGGTTCTTAGTGGCTCGGAGCTTATATATGTATGTACCGTGACTGGCTCAACATCCGAACATGGTTATCATGGCGTAGCACTTGTCCGATCCGACCACCCCGACCTGAGACAACGATTCATTGGTAGCAATACCGACAGTGGTTTTACAGTACACGACGAGCAAGTACGAGAAAGCCTATACACAGCACCACAAAGCAAGATAGCACAACGTCCACATATCAGACCAAATCGTCCACAACTTTCAATACTCAGGGTCCCGCCCTGAACCTCCAAACATTACGCAGCAACCCCATCCGCCCCTCGGCTCTGAGGCTGCCCAGAGCCCAACGGTCCCGGCCCACCCACAAGGTACGTCCCGACCGTCCTGTTCTCATGCGCATAGTCCCTCACGGTCGACACCGACGATGCGCTGCTTGCCGACGATGTGGTGCTTGCCGACGACGCGGTGGCCGCCGCCGACGATGACGATGACGATGACGGCTCAGGGATCCAGGGGTGGTGCAACCAGCCCCATTGCGGGACGGGGCCCTGCACATGCACGGAGTTCGTCCAGTTCTCGATCTGGGAGGGGATGAACCCGTGCCGGAGCCGCTTCGTCTTCGCGTGGTCGCCGTCCGGGTTGTCGCGGTCCTCGCGGACGTCCATGGCCGTCGTGGAGGAGTCGCCGTCCGAGTCTTGCATCGAGGGGTCGTGCGTGCGCGCTATATATATTCAGGCAAGAGGTGATTGTTGATCCCATGAGCGATGGGTGGACATGGGAGAACTTACTGCCGCTGTATGCCTCCCATTCGTCGGAGACGGAAGGCGCGGCCATGAGGCTCGCGTCGGGGTCGTAGTTCCTTTCATCCTCCGGGTCCACTTCTATGAAGATCGGCTCGTAGACCTGCGCGAATGGTTCTTCGTGAGCACCGTTCCCCAGCGGGGCAAGCAGTCTTACCCACAGAGGTGGGAAGGAGGAATGGCGGAAGTCAACGGAAAAGCGGAACAAGGCTATGGAGCGCGCACGAGCCACTCGAGGGCCGTGCGATCAACTCGCCCGTCCGTCCCGAGACAGATCGATCGCAGGGTTGAGGGATAAAGCAGAGTGCCACGCTCTTCCTCGGAACTAACCTTGGGGATGGTCCATGGGTTGACGAGACTCGTTTCCTGCGCGGTCGCCGAAGCCAGCCAGTAGAAGAGGTATTCCACGATTGTGGGATCGGGGTCCTTGGAGTCATAGGGCATGATATCGGACGTCCATGCCTGGCTGTGTTCTACAGGTGACGATGTGAGCTACCAAGTACCTGCGGAAGAGCTGAAAGACCAACCTTTGGAGAACGCTCCAAACACCCACTCCCGGTATGTCGTCAGCACGAAGAAGTGCGCGTGGTTGTGCGTGCACCCATCATATATCTTCGACCATACTCGCTCGTGACTCCGCATGCGGATTCGGTCCTTGGCCTCTGGATTCGGGAACTTCGCAAACGCAAACGCATTCCTCAACACGAGGACTCCTTAACGTGAGAGGTGGGACAGTTCGCTCACCTTCTGCGTACAAACGAATATGTCTAGGTCCTTAGACGAGAGCATCCAGGGCGGCTGCACGAAGAACATGACCGTCGGCCGGTAAAACTCGGAAGCTTCGGTGACGGCATTCTCGTCTGGAGCCCACTTGAAGCATTCCATGATCCCCTTATCTCGGTTCATGGGGGTACCCAAATGTTGCATCTTGTAGTCGAGCGTCTCAGGACACAGCATGTGCATCAAGCGACGGACAGTCGTGAGTGGGAAATGTCGAACCCAATCAACGATCCTAATAGGTGTCGTTCAGAAATGAGGATTGGAGGACAATTTGGTGAACGTACTCTGGAAGAGTGGTGATCTCGCCGGTGATTGTCTGTGGGATAGCGTATCCATGAGCGGGAATGGAAAAGCGGCTGTTACGAGGAGCATCCAGGTCCGAGTCGCCGACAGTGGTCGAGGGGATGTTTGCGTCGGTGACTGGTACACGTCGGGATATGGTGAATAACGAGTACCGACAAAACAGTGAACGTAGATGGCTCACAAGCTTTTGCAAGATCCTCGAAGTCATTGATAGGATTCATTATCTCGAGGTGCCTGTAAAGCTCGTGCTGTTCGAAAACGGGGTTCTTGACGCTCTTGGTGTTATCGGGAGGTAGAGGAGGTGCGGCGAGACCGAGGAGCATATGAGGAAGAACAGCAGTGCGGGAATACTGGAGGAGGTTGTGATGACACTGGCGAGGTTGAGGTGGACCTCGGACGTGGACGCTAGCTGGAGCCTGAGGTTGAGGAGAAGGTTCGGGTGTGGGTTCGGGTACATGATGAAGGTTCGAGGAGGACTCTATGAAAGCATATGCGGCTCCCGCGATGTTAGACAGCCAGTCTGTCATGGATGGGAGAGGGAAGGATGGTGTGTGAGGGTGAAAGGGCCAAGTCGACTGTGAGGATGATAACTTATAGTCGGACGTGGATGGTGACATCGCGCATCAGACTAATGCGGTCGCTGGACTTGAAGTGAGCTGAAGAGCCATGGCAACAGGAAGGAGCCTCTGATCCTCGGGTGGCAGAACACTCCTCCAACATGTACAACGGCACAAGGCAGACACTCGCAGAGAACAAAGACTTAGACTACGAGAACAAAGACATCAGGCGCCCATAGACGCGAGATGTCACCCACTCGTGCCTGTGTGACACCCGTGTGACACCACGAGGCACGCCCTTGTCCCTGGCGCCAAGACTCGAATTCAGCCGCCCCCACTGGCACTGGCAAGTCGCTGCGTGCACAGGCAGAGACAACATAGCGAGTAGGTGGAGTAACAAGCTCTCGATCTGTGCAGCGTGAAGGTCCATTGATATGGTCCTGCCATGAGTAAGTAAGTCTTCTGCATGTCTTCTTCAACTGACGCAGACCATGGCCAGCAGGCCACTGGCGAGTTCCGACAAGGAGAGTCCCAACCCTGACGAACATCGAGCCTACTGCGAACCTCCCCCAGAAGTGGCCGATCTCATTTTTCATCGGCCATACACCTTTGCGCGCGGGTTCCCAACGTCTCCTCCTTTCCAGCTACCCTCCCCTCGATTAGCCGAACGCAAGCCGCAGCCACGGCCTTCATCAAACCCTGCGAGAATCCAAACCTTCCTGCATCCAAACCTTCCTGCATGCCCGATGGGTACCCTCATTCCTAAGACAGAACTTACGGCTGGTGAAGTACAACCATTCCCCAAATTGTAATCTCCGTTGGCAAGAATCCTAGCTCAGTCTTTCTCTTCGCTCGCGACAACAACTACCCGAGGCTAACCCTTTTCCACCTTCTATGCCCTCCTTGACAGGAGCCCGGGTAGTACGCCACACCCAGAGCGGAGACAGGATCCGATGATCCTCGCGCCTCCTTCCCAGCACCGACCACCCTGCGACCAACCTCCCGAGAGGCGCTATGAGCGCGCCATAACACGGCCGCTTGACGGCCTTTACGTGACGGTGAGATCCCGACGATGCCGAGCGCGGAGCCAGCCGTGTCCGCCCCCACTATGGCCCCTGGACCCTGCGCGCCGCAGGTCGCAACGTAACTGAGGTGAAGGGCCCTCGTCGCTTCGGCCCCTGGAACGGAAAAATGCGCGCGACAAGTGAAGCGAACCATGCAGGGAACGGGAACACCTCGGGCACGACTCCCCCAAGAGTCCCAAACCCCCATCCCAGAAACCCTCGGCGATTTCCCAGTCAGATAACGCGCGTACCACTGGCGGCCAGCGTTCCAGAAGATCCAGTGCGCTCCGGCCCACGCCTGCCTGTCGCCGTGCGTGCTGGAAAAGGTTCGCGGGACGGGAGGGCGGACGCGCTGGCAGACGGGAGGTGGGCGCGCTGTGCGTTTGCGTTAATATTCTCATGCACGACGCATGGTCCGCCGTATGTGCAATACAAATTCGCGATTGCAGGTGGGGTCGTGGCGGGCTACAGTGCAGCGCAGGCCATTTCGCTTTCGCCCCGTCGTTGTGGGGTCGATCGCGCCGTCCCGCTAATCCATACGTGTGTAGCGCATCCCAGGCGCACATATATCATGTATATTGTGGCTCGTGCCCAGGAAATGCATCCCCAAAGGTTGCGTGAATCAATGCTCGAGGCCGTGAACGGCTCGCGCTGTGACCCATCGGTAGGTTTTTGTGAGACATTGCGATCGTGGCATGCTTTTCACTGACAACTTCCAGAGAGCCAGGGTTTCCCCTATATCCGTGGAGGACCCTGTTGACGTAGTCACAACTGAGCCTGATGCCTCAGGGTTCGCCGACCGCGTCGTATGCCAAACCCACTAAGCGAGCGGGGCTCCTGAGGCGGAGGCTGTACATTACAAGCTCGACATGAGCACGCAGCGACGACTTCTCGAAGCCCGGTGTCTTAGACAAATGCCTCGCTTGGTGAAATCTATCGAAGCGACCCCCTTCTCCCGTTTGCACGATGGACACATTTATGGTCGAGACGGGCCGAGTAGGGAAGGGGAGCCCTCCGTGGGACTTCGAAGGCAGGGCATGCAATGGCATTGTGGCGTGGGGCGTTTGGTAGATATAGATACATAATAGGCAAGTAGTGCGTGCGGGGAAGTAGCCATGTGAGTACGTAGGGGAATAGATAGAACTACAATAGTGTCCGTGTCCGGTACTAGAACAACAGAATTGAGTTTAGCGCACGATTATCCAGCGCCGGCGCCGACGGTACAGTACTTCGCCATGGATGCCGATCGCACCCCCGCCCGTGTTCGTGGTGCAGATGCGGCTACGGAGCAGTGCGATGATGGTCGAATCGATGGGGGGTGAGGGCCTAGGGGCGGGCGGGGGGTCCATGGGTGGTGGGTAAATGTGGATCCGGAGCCGAGGATGGGAATGGGGACGAGAAAGGAAGGACGTCGACAGAGGGCAGGGTGTGTCGCGCAGGCGCGTTATGAGCACCCGAGGACCCCTCGACCGTCGCCGCGGATAATGCAATCCGCACACTTGCTATCGCTTATCCTGATCGGGTTCCGCTGTGGCGGCTGCATCATGCGCGAGCAGGTCTTCTCCCTGCAGCCTGCGAGTGCGGAGACATTTGCATCAGTAAGTGCTCAGGTTACATGTGACGCAATGCCTCGAGGACAATCTTGGGGAAGGACGCATGCAGGTGCTCACCAATTGGGTGCATATGGTTCCTGCTGAACAAGCAGTTCGGACGAAGGCAGTCTTGCTGACGAGTTGACATCGGGATGAAGTGCTGGCAGGCGAGGTGCAGACGGCCGTCGATAACCTGTAGTGGCATGCGCCACCGACACTGGGTCAGAGAACCGCAAACCCCCGACGCCGTACGATGCCCGCCCGACGCAAACCGGAACACTCACGTTGTGGCACATTTCGAATAAAGGTTTGTACAAGTAGAGTGCAGTAGTAGACAAAGTAGAAGGAGGAGCAGGGTCGACCCGGCGCAGAAAACTAGAGTGGGAGAGCGGCTTGGTGTCAGCATAGACCTAAGCAGGCCGGGTATATGTACGGAAGAGAAAGGCCCGTCACTTGACAGGAGCGAGGCGTACTGGAGGCCCAATCCATTGCATGTCAACCGCGTTCTCGCTCAATCGGGGAGAACCTGCGAGGCGAGGCTTGGGGCCCCCCTCATCTTGCCTTATGCGCTCGAACCCACCGAGTGGTCGCGGGGCGGCGCCTCTCGAAAGTCGATCAAAAATGCTGAACTGTGCGAGGTGATGTCGGTACGCCGGAGGAAGTTGCCTCGAACCAGATGGATGGAAGGTACGATCGCTGAGAAGGCGTCCGAAGCCCTGTCCCAATCAATATGTCCCTTGAATGCAGCTGCGAAGCATCGCTCGTTGGCCCGTTCTGACTTTATCTTTTCCACTGATCCAGCGACGCGATGAAGGAAAAATTGATAAATGTGTCGAGTAAACTCATCGTGCTCTCCACGAGGCTGCCGGCGTGGCCAACACATGTTTCGTGGTGCTCGGAGATCTGGGCCCCGACACGCCGTTCGACGATTTGGGTCTACCCGCCGACACATTAGCCTTCACACCGGGACGAGCGCGAGATGAAAATACCTCCGACGCCCCGCGCGCAGCCCTTTACATGGGTCCTTCCGTTGACCGATCTCCGACCAAATGGACCCTGCGCAGCGGCGAGAGCAGCACCAGGACCGCACAGCGGAGTCATGCATCTGAAACTTTGCAACGTCGTGGACCGTCCTGTCTGATGGGCGTTCGATTCCGCTGTTGGGCCGACACGTTACGTTGCGGGGAAGCCAAGGCGGACAAGAGCGTTATGACCTGATTATCGCCGTGGGTGGCGTACATATCCTACTACTATGGGTCGCGCCCAAGCCGAGCCACCGCGATGACCGGTCTGGGAAGCAATATGAACCCTCGTCACGCCCCGCGGGCACGGATCTCATTGACGAGTTGCACCCTCTTCCGCACCTGCCAAAGCAGTTCATACATCGAACCTTCGCGGCGTCATAGGAGAAAGGCGTACCTCATGCGCAAAACGTCTTCTCCAGCGGAGGCTCTTGAGGCGGTTCCTTTTCTCACCCTTCTTCTCGTGCCTCTCATCCCGGACGTTTTGAGACCGAACGTTGTTAGCTGTGAGGATGGTCTTGAGGTGCCTCAGCGCTGTGCCAACGTCACCCTTGAAGACGTGCACACTGCGGCCTGCGAAAGGCTGGTCATGGACAGGATGATGGACGGCCTTTCGGAACCACTCACCAGAATACGCGTCATGGGGCGGAGGGAGGTGTCTGACATTCGTCTGCTCCTGGAGCTTCCACCATTCTTCCGGTGTCGTAGACTTGTCCACTTTGGGGGAGGCTCGGAAAGGGGAATCAAGAATGTTCCCCCACCTGTCGAAACCACGAGTAGGCTGCAACTGGCTGTTGTTGTCGATCCAGCTCGGAGTGTAGGGGAAGGAGCTGTTTGAATCAGAAGATTGCCGGAGGACGGGGCTAGTCGCTAGGGCACGAAGTTGTTGAGAAGGGCGAACGTTGGTAGCAGCATGGCGAGCACACTGTCGCAAGAGAGATGGTGTCAGGCAGGGAGCGTTGACGAGCATCGTAGGATGAGTGGGTGGGACGCGTCCAGGCTGAGCTCGTTGAGCTGTGTCACCGTCCGCGCTTCCCCGGGCCGGTCGCGGCCGCTTCACCATCGCTGGGTCCATCGTGCTCTGCTACCGCGATCGCGTTCAGAGTGCCCTCGAACAACGCATCCCGCGCCCTCGTCCATGTCGGCTGAAGTGCTTGCGGAAGAGTTCGAGGTACGGCCAGACGACACACTCATGTCGAACTGTCTGACCTTGCCCTAAAGGTCCTCGAATCGATCTACCCTACCGAGCTCACAAG
Organism: Ganoderma leucocontextum; assembly: GCA_020736865.1. NCBI lineage: Eukaryota > Fungi > Basidiomycota > Agaricomycetes > Polyporales > Polyporaceae > Ganoderma > Ganoderma leucocontextum. The sequence goes on along the minus strand of JAHKGY010000003.1, from coordinate 1,563,796 downwards.
TGCGTCTCGTCCCCACCCCTCCTATGGTCATGTCGAGCTGAGACTCATGCAAAGAATTATCGGAAAGGGAAATCCAGATCGATGTTGAGCCGGACGACCCGGTCGAAGGGATCGAGGAACGTGAGTCGCAGCGCGGCCCTTGTCTCATGCGCGTCGTAAACATTATTTCTGTATAGTCTCCTTGGTCTTCAAGGTCGAGTACACAGACGAGTATCCCGACGCACTGCCCATATTCTCTTTGGAGGTCCAGCAGGGCGAGCTGGAAGATGATGAGGTAGATCAACTTCTCGTTGAGGTCGGAAAAGTGGTGTGTGCTCTTTCCCTCCCTTGGGCTCAAGGTCCTTCTCATGTCGGCGGATGTTTAGGGCGAAGAGAATCTCGGAATGGCCATGACCTTCACCCTGGTGGCACACTTGCGAGAACGCCTATCTGCGTTGCAGCGCGAGCGGGAAGAACGGATACGAAAAGACGAGATGGAGAAAGAACGGCGCGTGCTCGAGGTTCGTGATCCCTGACGTCTTCGCTTTCCCAATACACGTGGGCTGATCGCCTCTTCGTAGGTGGAAGAGGCGAAGACACGAGGTACTCCTGTCACCGTCGAGTCATTCAAGGCATGGAAGGTCAAATTCGACAAGGAGTTGGCGACAAAGCGGATGAGAGAAGAGGAGGAAAAACTCAAGAGTCTTGCATCAAAGGATCGGGAAGAACACAAGAAATTACACACGCGTCTCACCGGTGTGTATCTCTATATCAAACTCGCGAACGACTAACCAACTGTTGCCTCGATCGCGCCCACAGGACGCGCGCTGTTCGAACGCGATAGGAATCTCGGAACGTTGGACGACGGGCTCAGCGAGGAGGACGCTGTGTCGGTCGATATCAGCCAGTACGACCGTACTATGATCGAGGAAGAGGAAGACGACGGAGACCATGTCACTTTCAGCGACAGCGATTGACCGCGCGCGAACACCTGTAGAAGTTTGCAATGTACGACCATTATAGGCAGGGAGTGTAGTCTAGCTGTACAGTCTGTCTCTATATTTGTCCTAGATCTAAAGCCCAGCGAGGAGTCCCTCCTCACCCTCCACGCCGACAACATGACCGCCGCCCTCCACTTCCTTGCATCCGATGTCATCTCGGCCAACTTCTTTCAAGAAGCCGTCAACCTCGTGTAGCGGCTTTCCGCGCTCCCCTTCCACAAGCAGGTGCTCGCTGATCGCACGGATCCACTCGACCACGGGCTTCCGGATCCACCTCTCGAGCGTTCCGAACGTCCTGCCTGCCTCAAACCAACCCAAGTGCCCTCCTCCGTTCGTCACCGCGATCGCAACCAACGGGTTGTCCGTCTCTCCGATCGGTATCGAGCTCGCGATTGGGTCATCGGCAGCACTGATCGCAAGGAAGGGCACACGGATGTCATCCAGCACGTTGTGACTCGACCCCGCAGTGTAGTAGTGGCGAACCGATGCAAAGGGAAAAGGCGGTGAAGACCCGCCCGCCACGCGCGTGATGGTATCGTCGAAGTCCATCAATGACATGTCGTTCTTCGGTAGGCGCGCCTCGACCATCTTCCAGAGCATCGAGTCCGGGAACTTGGCCAGCGCGTCCCTGTGCCGCGCAACGAGGTTCTGCAGGTTCTGAGCCATCCCGCGGGAATACACGAGCCGGTGGAGGAGGCGGCTCTCCAGCCTAAACGGCAAACTCTATCATCAGTATGGCAACTGGAGCTCCAAGGCTCCAAGGCTCCCCTGCAGACACGCATACAGGGGCAATCAGGGCCTTATGACGAGAGCGAACTCACCGATCACTGGACGCGACGAGGTCCCACGGCTAGGTGATTGCATCCGCACGCAGACACATGAGGCAGCTGAGCGTCGCGTCGAGAAAAACGAGGACCAGATCGACGGACTCACGCAGCCTAGAGCGCAGCCAGCGACGAGCCGGCTGTTAGAGCCTTCCTGGGCGAGGTAGCGCGTGAGGACATTGGCCCCGAGCGAGAAGCCGACGCCTATGAGCGGTGCGCAGGGATATTGCTTGGCGATGTACATGACTGCCACCCTGATGTCTTCGGTATGGAGGGCCGAGTACAGCTGCGGGCTTGTAATTGGCACTCCGGCACCTGCGAGGCAATTCAGACGCGATTAATGGGCTGCGCTGTGGATAGAACAGACGAGTAATGGGCGGGTATATGGCTGGAACATGGGGAAGAAGGTTATGGAGGTGGGAGAATGAGGATCACTCACACCCGCGAAAGTTGACGACGATACCCCGGTACCCCAGGCCGCCTTGCTCCACAGGCGTGCAGACTGGGGCCAAGATGGATCGAACATACGACTCGTGTGAACCTGGCGACCCACTGTGAGCACGACAGCGCACCGAGATCCGAATCCGACGCCGAGGAGTCAGACGGTACGCACCTCCCGTAAGACCATGCAGGACGACGACGATCGGCGTGTCGTCTTTGAGGGTGCGCTCTTCGGCGGGTGGGGTGAAGTCTAGGCCACTGGCGCAGTGTTCAGTAATTCGAGAACGTATGCATGTTCAACCGGATCTGACTCACATGGTGCCACCGTCTAGTGTCCGAATAAGCTTTCTATGCCACAGTGGTTGGGCGTGTAGGGTTGGCACTACGTCACGGGCGCGGAGGCATGGTGTAACTGTTTACCTATCGTACTCCACTTTGTCTATCTTGGAAAAGTCGCCGAGGACGCAGTACACCGTCTGCAAATGGCCGCTGAGGATTTGGAAACCCGATTAACGACGGTGTCCTACCTCAGAGCACTAGGAAATAGAACGTACCTGTTCAACCACCATGCTGGTTTGAATGCTTGCAATGACGGCACCCTCAGCTGCAGGAAATCGTTCAAGGCAACCTTTTCTGTAGTCTTGGAGTTCGCCGCAGCCCTAACCGAGATGGTTGCAGGTGCTGAGCCGAAATAAAGCTTGGGAACATAGTACGCTGCCGAGAGGAAGCTGAAGAGTGCACCCATCCTGGACGTCGGTCTGAACACGGCTACGAGGTGGTCACCTCCCAAGGTACATGCCAGATAGCACCGCAGCCCAAGAAGCGAGGAGTGGATGAACAAGGAGGCCGTCGTCCCCGACGTCGGTGTGCTGTCGGAGGCCACATGGTCGGTGCATCGACTCACACCTAAATTACCCGGCGGTCGCGACAAGGCAATGCGACGTCGGACATGCTTCCGGCTATACTCAGGACGCCGATCCGAGCGCCGGCTGAACTACTTACTGCACATTCATCGTCATCACTTGCACCTCCGCCTCTATTCTACCCGCAAATTGAACGTTGAAACTGCACCAGAGAGCACATGGAACACGGCGTAGCGGCCCTCCAAACACCGATAATAACGTCAAAAACAATCACTGCACAACCAAGAAGTACAAACGCAGGAAGATACAACAGTACTTGATACAGTCTAAGCAGCATGTCACCACATAGTACCCGACGACGACGCAGCGTACGAAACAACAGAATCGACAGCTTGGACATTCAAACGCTCCACTCTTCACCTCATACCCACGCCTCCAGCGCCCGCTTCGCAGCAGCCGCAACCTTTGGGTTGCTCTGGGGCCCCTCCTCCTTCGCAAGCACCTCGATCAGCTCCCGAGTGCTCTCCGTCATCCGCTGCACATCAGTGGTCCTACTCTCCGAAACGACCCCCTTCCGGCCCAGGTGTCCGAACAGTGCGCACACGTTCGAACGGACCTCAGGCGGGACGTTCGGTGCGCTGCCCTCACGCAGCGTGCCAATCAGCATGTCCAGAGCACGCCTCGGCCCCACGACTGGGGACCCTTCGGTGGCCGAGACAGCGGACAGCGGCTGTGACGTCGACGCCGACCGGATGGCTTCCGATGGCAGGGGGTTGAGCAGGGAGTCCAATACCAAGGTGCCTGACGACACCACCAGGCGGGGTGCACAACGCAAAAGCAAAAGCAGATTGAGCGTCAGTCCTCCGCTACTGCGAGGCGCCATGAAGGCGACGTATCGACGTACCTCCGCCTGCATGTGTGCTGATCAGCGACAGTGCCACGACGCCCTCGTTGATGAGGGTAGGATATCGTTTGCTCCTGCCGATCAGCCTGGCGAGCGCAGACACACACGGCTCCGTCACGATGGCGGCAGTCGTAGCTTCCCGCTTCCCGGCGCGCTGCTCGTCAAGGTTTTTCGGATCGGTCGACCACACAGTCTTCACCGCGTTGACAAGCACCCGAGTGCCCTCGCTTTTGACGGCGATCGAGTCCGAACGTGTCACGAGCTCCAGTACCTGCCTCAGCGGGGACCCGGGCTCGTCCGGGATGACAAGGGAAAACGTGTTGTCGACTGTGCGCGAATAGACACACCAACGGAAACGGAATGGGTGTGTTTCAGATCAGCAAGCTCTGCGGAGGCCGGAAAGCCTAAGCCATGTCACTCACTCTCGCCGCTGCACATGTGTTTCGCGACACCAATGGCCGCCACCTGAACGATCTCGGCTATGTCGCCCTTGTCGCTCCAGATTTGCGACGTGCCAAGCCTCTGGATGATGCCTGCCTCGCCGAGAGCGGCCCTGCAGCCTTGCGACTGCGCCAGGTGTTTGAGGAGTCCAATGACGCCATGCTTCACTTTGATATCGGTATCGGGCTGCAGCAATGCGGCGAGATCGGGAGCAAGCGAAATAGGCGGCTTTACGATCGCCGTTGAATGAGCGTCTATAAAGGACAAGCCACATAGGAGTCAGGAAAGGCATTGGCTTCGAAGAAGCGCTATGAGGCGGAACGGAGTCATTCATACCTCGTCTACAGATATTCCCGAGACTGAGAGTGGCACAAATGATCAAGTCGTCCCGGCTGGTCTCCTTGAGACCTTTGCGCGTCCGTATCCATTCCACCATGCAGCTTACAAACTCTCCTCCGGGCTTGTCCTCCTCCGAGTCGTCCCAGAGCGTGTCGGTGTTCTTCTCCTCGCCAGCGGTCTCCACTATTGCCTTGACAATAGCGCCCTTGCCAAGGTCGAACCCTTTCTCTTTTGATGGGCGCTCCTCAGGAGTCCAGTAGGGCGAGTAATTCCCCTTGTCAACGAACGTTAGGAGATCGGACAGACACGAGATGCCTCCGTGTTCTCCATCAGGGAAGGTCAAACCGCGTGCTAGGGAGAGGCGGACATCCTCCACGTCGATGCATAGGGACTCGATAAGACCACAGACATCCTCATAGACGTCGAAGTCCGTCTGCACGAGGCTGCGCCGGGATGTTGGTGTAGTAAACAGTGGTGGTGGGGTAGGGTATGGAGGAATGAATGATTTTAGTTGGGTCACGAGTAGCGGCAACGCATCCTGCCCGAGGACGACGCGTGGGGGTTCTGGTGACATAATTGTCAACGAGAAGGTTGTTATCCAAACATATAGGGCAGACATACGATTGTCTTCGTCTCCGCGCAACTCGTCGATCGCTCGCCATGACCAGGATGCCAGCGTACTGCGTAAATTCCACTCTTCCAAAACGTCTTCCGTATCAGCGAGAGAAGCCTTGGACCGCGCCCATGATCCGATGGGGTATATTGAAGCAGCAAGCTTCAGAATGGTCAGGGCGGCTTCCAGAGAGATCAATCGATCCTTCACGGCATCTATTGGACTCAGGAGGGGGTAACCCGCATGAGACTGACTTATCACATACCGTAACCCACGCTCGCGTTCAGGAGGAAACCTATTGCAGTCCTCACAATCTTGAGATCGGGTATGGCGATGACATAAGGTTCCGTTTGCGCAGGGTCGACGGACTCGGCATAGCTCTCCAGCAGGTTGAGGACAGTCTGAGGGAAGCCAGCCTCCAGTAGATAGCCACGGTTCTCGTCTGTGCATACCGAACAACGCGATTGTCAGTAAGTGTCATCCTGTATGCGCAAGAGCGACACTCACCATGATCCATACACAGGTTCGCGGCAACGCGCAGAAGCTCAAAGATAGCCGGCTTACAGACCGCACCAGAGCTCCGAGAGTCATTGAGCGCACCCTTCAGAAGGGAGGTGAGGGTTTGGGGAAGCAGGGTCTGTCCGAGCGCAGTCTGTTGTTCAACTACGGGGCGCGGGTCGGCATGGAGCACGCAAGGAGAAAGCAGAGAGGAGGCAGCGAACCATCCTTGCTACGCAGATCGTTGGCGAGGCTCTGAGCAGTGAGCTCAATCTGGGGCCACTGGTCCGGCGGATTGAGGGGGAGCTGAGCTAGCAGATCGCCGAGCTTGGAGGCCGATGCGAGGGCTGTGCTTGCGCTCATGACGGGTCGGTTACGAGAGCGAGAGCGCGTTATCACACCGCCAGTGCGGCGGGAGAGCAGAGACAGCCGGTGGTAAGGAAGGTGGGGAAGGTGGGAGTGCGGATGCCGGACAACGGTCAAGTCTCCTAAGGCCGAGTGCTTAGCTTTGTCCATGTTCCCCTCCCCGACTCCCGACATCGCCCAGATCGTCACACGTGCCACTCAGATAACGCCGGCGTCTCCTCCCATCGCACTCTTACATAGACCGGGAAACTTTGCTGCCTCTACTAAAAATACAAGAACACATTCACACACGTCTCATGCACTTGCCCGTCGTGGAAGAGCAGCCCAGCCCTTCCTCAGTCCCCTCGATTCAATCACGCGCGCAGGCATGCAGTACACTGGGTCGAGGTCCTCCAGTCCGGGATAACCAAGGAGGGATAATCCTGGTCCGTTTTGAGCACCACGATACCCGGAAGACACAAAGTGGCAACAGACCTGCAACCCCGAAATGAGTGTGGAACACGTCAGGCTGATCTCCAGGTCTGTCTGCAATTCCGCCCTCAGGATCCTGGAGAGAAGTCAACACCACAACGTCAAGCAGTCGAGCACTGAATGCTCACCTGGGCGGATAAAATAAATGCCGTCAACTTCTCGGCGTTTATCCAAGGAATCTTGTTCAGAATAGATAGCGAGGAGAGCACCCAGAAACTATAGCAGGTCTAGAGGAGGACCCATCAGTAACTGCATCCGAGTTACGATAACAACGCAAACCTGACGTACGTCTTCCAGCTTTTCCGGGCGTCCGTTCAGTCCACCATTAGGAAGCTGGCGTTCTGACAACCACCACGCCAGGGTCTTTTGGTCAACCTCGTCAAGCCTGTCGAGGATGGCGAGAGCGGCGACGCAAACGAACACTGCAAAGCAGACCTCTTGGCTCAGGCGCGACGACACGTAACGTCAAGGGGTGGGATTACCTTGGGAGGCATGACTTTCCGCGCCTTCTCGGGCGCCGTACCCGCCGTCGAAATTCTTGCACCTTCGGATGTAGCCAACGGTCTTCTCCACATCAAGCTCGTGCAGATGGCCGAGGAGCGAAAGCGCGTTGACCGCGATATAGAGGAAACGGGTGTCGATCTCCCCAAACTGGTCGCCGGCGAACACGCCCGATTCTTGCTGCAGCGATAGAATGACTGTGGTCGGGGATTAGCTACTTCAACGCGCAACTGGCACGCAGTTGAGACGAAACGACGTACACTTCACGACACGCGGGATATCCAGACGGTCGAGCGCGTTCTGCGTCGTCAGGATTTGAATAGCACTAAGCGTGGCGAGTATGTGTGCATCATGATCTGGATGGGCTCCGAAGCCACCTGTGCGTGGTAGTGGTCGTTAGCGTGGTCCCCCCTGAGCAGGCACAAGATAATCCAACATTCGAGGGAACGTTTCTAACCTGCTTCATCGTCCCAGCAACTCATTACGAAATCGATCATCTCGTCCCGGGCCAGGGCATCCTTGTGCCCCATCACGCAGAGGGCAGTCAGGCCCCAGTACACAGCGTTCATTCGAAGGTGTGCAGTGAGATGGTATACCAGGTCATCCTTATTCTGAGGAAGAAACACCATTAGCACGATCATGGCGGAATGGGATGAGTGCATTACCTCGCCAAGCGACTGGATGTACTTGACATGCAAGGGGATGTCCAATGTAGATCCCATAGTAACTATAGAGCGACGTCTTTGTCACGAATCGCCGTCCTTATTCCAGGCTGTGGTTTGTGGACGCTAGCCAAGGGCGTGGTAATGGTGTGAAATAACGTGCGAGCCTCGGACTCCCGGGAAGATGCAGCCGCCAGAAGGGTTCAAGTTGGTAAGATCGGTACTGAGGACTGAAGCTTGAAGTCTGAACGTTGAACCTTCGAAGGTCAAACCTGCGGCCTGATCAGCGGGTATGAGCAGGTGAGTATTGGATGCTAACCTCACGCCAGCGGGGCCTGCGCATGTTCAAGGTGCAGCGCGCGCTTAAATGAGGTGCACGCTTTCTTGTCATTGACATCAACTTCCAGCTTCCGGGGCATCGGTCACACAATTGCCGGTTGTGGGGATCCCGTCAACGCTGCATTCAATGATGTTTGACCAGCGAGCGTGCCGCCGTCTTCTCATCTTCTTCCCGTTTACGCATGCGCGGAGATACCTTGACAGGCTAGCTAACAGAGCCCATCAGTAGTTCTAACTGCGTCTAGGCGACGACGTTCGACGATTCGTCGTGGGTATAATTGCGTCCATCACCCCAACTCTTCGTCCCCACCTCCTTGCAACCCCCACACCCCTCGAGGACCCAGTCACTTCCCTACCATCTCTCTCCTAACAATACGCCAAACAACCAGCGAAGCAACATGTCGAAGGTTACAGTCGAGGTCTCTCAAGGCATTGCCACCATCACATTCAACCGGCCGGAGTCGTTGAACGCCATTGAGAGGGCCGGTTCGTGCTAAAGTCATGGCATCCGGCAAAACTCGCTCAATACTTTCATGTGGCAGATTACGATGCGTTTGCAGAGGCCCTGCGTGCGATCGACAAGCGCCAAGATGTCCTTGCGACCATCTGGCAAGGTGAGCAATATCTAGCGCCCATGGGAAACAGTATCCTACACTGTGCTCATGACGTGACAGCAAACGGGAAGTGGTTCTCCGCGTAAGCGTCAGATATATCGAACCACCTATGCAGTATGTTCAGAGCCCCGAACTCCTCGTGCAATGCAGTGGGACTAGCGTCAAGAGGACTGTGGACCCGTCTCAGCGTACAATTCGGAGCTTCTTTGCTGAGACCGTCGCCCCAGTGAACACCGATGTCAGCCGCGCAGTACGTTCAGGAACCTTCAAAGCTGGCTCTCGTATATTGGTGGTAAGCAAGTGTCCCACAGTTGTACTCGCATAGCAAGATTTTGGTCGCGGCGGTGAATGGTCCTGTAATGGGTAGGTGCTTCTTGTGATACTATCGCCACTACCGATTAGTATTGACTGATACACATTGCTCCAGGTATTTCTGCAGGTCTGTAGTGCCATATGATATGGGGAACGACGGTCCTCATGAGCCCCGCACGCTACTAGCATTCCTCGGACACTTTGACTTCATCTACGCACTGCCAAGCATGTGGTTATCAGTACCCTTTACTTTCCTGGGTATGTCCTGCTTCTCTACGTCCCTCACGTCGCTAACTGATGTGCTCGTAGGCCTTGTCGCCGAAGCGGGATCTAGCGTGTCATTCCGCAACCGCAGTAAGTATTCATCCCATTACCGACATGCCTAGCTGGTATCGATGTTCCACAGTGGGCGCTGCGAAGGCGAACGAGGTGCTAATTTTCGGGAAGAAAAAAGAAGCGCAAGAGCTTCTTGAGTGTGGCTTCATCAAGTAAGGCACCGAGCTTATCGGTGGCGACGCTTGCCCTTGCTGATACGAACCTCGCAGCAAAATCTTTCCCGAGCAACCTGTCCCGTCGTTCCATGCCGCCGTGCGCAAGCATGTCCTCTCGGAGCTGGACGGCTTAGACCCGTCTGCTGTCCTTGGCGTTAAGCAGCTCATCAAGGCTGGCCTCAACGATCAGCACAGTCTTGACTCGGTGAATCTCCGCGAGAGCTACGCCCAGGCTGAACGTTTCGAGGGTGGGATACCTGTCGAACGGTTCGCGAAGATTGCTAGGAAGGAGATCAAGCACAAGTTGTAATTACTGTAGGTCGCACCAATGGTCGAAACTACTGCATATCTCATGGCCGCTCAGAACAATGTACACATACATATCTCCTCCCACTGGTACCTGCTCATTGTCGCCTTTTGGCCCTCTTGTTTGCAACATGCCTTCCATGCTTCGCTGGGTCTTCGTCATCGTTCTGTGTTGAAGGCGACATTCCCGCAGGGCCGCATGCAGCTCGCATTTGTGCACGCTGCGGTCCGGGAAAACCGCTGGCTGAAATATCATATCGAATCCCTCAAGAATTCCTCCTCTGTCAGCGGTCATCGATTTCGACTAGACGACTTCTATCACTTAGGAAACACTTTCCCGTCGGCTTTCGAGCGCTGTCAGGTGGACACCGTTGGACGGTGAGCGCTTGAGCGGTGAGCGCTATCATATGCATGGTCGACAGCGGAGAGTCGCCGCCGGAGACCCCAGTGAGCCCAAAGACTGGAGAAGGTTTTCGCAACATATCGTTGACACATCGATTGGTAAAACCATTTATATATCGTGCAGGTACCTTATCCGACCCTGGCCAAGTGTTTGGGGCCCGTGGCTCGGCAGGGACGTGCGGGGTAGTGGGGAAGCTTGCTTGGCGTGCGAGAGGCCTGTGCTTTGATGGGCGGTACTTATCATCTCTGCCGCCTGTTCGTACGCGCCCTGCTCTCTCTATAAGAATTCTATCATGTCTCCCGCACCGCCCTCTTCTTTCCTTGCCCGGACCCGTCCTCGCCGCCGTGCTGACAAGTCTATAGCCCTACCGTCGTGACCCGCGCTGCTTTCCCTCCTTGTTCTCCCAGCCCTTCGCTTCCCTGTGTGTCCACGTCCTCCGCAAAACGAAAGGTGTAGGCGACGGCGCGCACACGACCAATGGCCGACTTGGAGAAGCGCGAGTCGCGTAGCCAAGGCTCCTCAGACGACTTGACCAAAGATGCCTACTACGCACACGAGATGCTGGTCGACCCGGAGAAGAAGAGTCTTCACAGAGACTTGTCAGCGCGTCAGATCTCGATGATCGCGGTACGTCCTTGTTTCGATGCGCATATAAGACACGCATGCCGATGAAGGACAGCATAGCTTGGAGGCGCTATCGGGACGGGTTTGATTATTGGGTCGGGGACTGCACTCGTGCGCGGGGGCCCGCTCGGAATCTTCTTGGGGTACAGCTTCGTCGGGTTCGTATGCTACCTGGTCATGGTTGCACTCGGCGAAATGGCCGCGTACTTGCCACACAAGAAGGGCTTCCCCGGTTACGCGACTCGGTTCGTCGACCCTGCGTTTGGTTTTGCGCTTGGCTGGAACTATGTCTTGAAGTACGTGGCCGCATACGTCCTGTTCAAAGCGCCAGTCTGATTCAGCGGTTTGAAGATACCTCATTGTCACGCCAAATAACATCAATGCCGCCGGTGTCGTCATCCAGTACTGGACCCAGAAGGTGCACATCGCGATTTGGATGGGTAAGTCTTCTCCGGAGATTCGTTCCGGTCTCGATCGCTTACCGGTGCATCTGCTTCACACAGTGATCTTCATCGCGTTGAGTGAGTTCCCAAACCGCCCATTTCTCTCTTAACATGTACACTCACCAGTGCTTGCATAGTCTTTGCCATCAACTTGCTCGGTGTTCGAGTATTCGGTGAACTCGAGTTCTGGTTCAGCAGCATCAAAGTCATCACGCTTGTTGGCCTTCTGCTTATGGGCATCATTATCGACCTTGGCGGCAACCCAAGGCACGATCGCTTGGGCTTCCGCTATTGGAAACACCCCTACGGACCCATGGGCACTTATCTCAAGTCCCAGGTGCACAACGAGCACCTCTCCGTCTTCATTGGGTTCTGGAGCACCTTGACGAACGCGCTGTTCGCCTACATCGGCACCGAGCTGATTGGGGTGACCGTGGGCGAGGCGCAGGCTCCGCGCAAGAACATCCCGATCGCCATTCGGAGAACATTCTTCCGTATATTGGTGTTTTACGTCGGCGGAGTCTTTGTTATCGGCTTGGTTGTTCCGAGTACCAACAACGTAAGTTGGAGTTTACCCGCGGTTAGTATGAGACTCGATCTGACATAGGAATTGTTAGACACTCTTCGTCGCGAACAAGTCGAAGCCCGGTGCAGCGGCTTCTCCTTTCGTCGTTGGTAGGTCTTGTTCAATAACGCCTTGAAGAAATAGGATGCTGACTGTCAGTCAACCGTTTGTAGCTGCCACCCTCGCGGGCATTAAAGTCCTCAACCACATCATTAACGCCTCCATTCTGATCTTCGTACTCAGTGCAGCGAACTCCGATCTCTACATTGGCACTCGTACCTTGTACGGTCTTGCAGTTCAAGGCCAGGCCCCGAAGATCTTCGCGCGAGTCAACCGCATGGGTGTTCCATACCCCGCATTGATTGCCTGCACGGCCTTCTGTGGTCTTGTGTTCCTGAACGTCTCCGCTAGTAGCGCAAAAGGTGATTTATCCTCGAATCACCAAACATCGAGTTGCGTGCTGACCTGGTGACTGCAGTGTTCACTTGGTTTGTCAACTTGGTGTCCACTTTCGGCGCGATAACCTGGATGTGCATTTGCTACACGCACATCCGATTTATGAAGGCGCTGAAGGCGCAGGGCATGTCTCGCGATGAGTTGCCTTACAAAGCACCTCTCCAACCTTGGGGGTCTTGGTTCGCCCTCGTTGCAACCGGTATCATCACGATCTTCAAAGGTACGTTGTCGGTGCCTCGCCAGCTAGTCGTCAGGCTCATATTGTGCGCCGCAGGTTTCGATACCTTCATCCCATTCACGAAAGATACCTTTGTCACCTCGTACATCGCCCTCCCGACGTTCGTCCTCTTCTACGGGATGTACAAGGTCTACTACCGCAGCACCCTCATCCCATCTGACAAGGTCGACCTCATCACCGGAAAGCGGGAGATCGACGAGGAGGAAGAACGCTTCAACAAGGAGCAGGAGATGAGGGGCCCTCGGACGAGGTGGCAGCGAATCTGGGAGTCACTGTAACGGTTTGTCATGGACTTTTGGATGCGCTTGTTCATTACGATAGACACTGTACACATAAATGTAGCTACGCGCGTAGTACTGCGCGTTTGTTTCCGATACTCCTCGACGGTGCATGCTCGTAAGGCTTCGTAAGTGCGATTACTCACACGCGTCGGCCGTTACGTCATGTGGCGTGCACGGTTCTGGCCAAACGTGGCAGTCCGATTACAGATGCTCCGCCGAGACGGTCGAGACGTTCGGCGTCGCTGCAGAGTGCGTGCGGACGCTTTTGCTGGATGAGGAAAAGTAGTGGCAGGCAGGAAAGGGGTTCGTTTGATGATTCCAGTATGTTCCGTGCCCCCGCAGGTATAAAAGTGCGTCGGACCTCGCTCATCTCTTCACCTCCTTTCCGTTCAAATCCTCTGCACATTCACCGAACATCCAGTCTACTTAGCTACATCGCGAGAATGTCGACGTCAAGAACGGTTACGAAGAAGGTCCTATCGGTCGAGACTGAAGAGGTAAGAGGCGCAGTACGATTCCTATAGAAGACAGATTCTGAGGCCCTCTGCGCTTGTAGGGAGCCGGAGCCGTCGTGCGACGCTCCATCGGCACACCGCAGCTGAGGAACCTCACCCCGTTCCTCATGCTAGATCACTTCACTATCTCAAAAGGGGCAGTAAGCAGAAGTTACCAACCCCTGAGATATGATGATTCATTTCTGTCGACTCAGGGCTTCCCTGATCACCCTCACCGGGGCCAGGCCACCGTGACATACATGCTCGAAGGGTATGTGGGTTATTGTCCAAGTCCTCAACCAGAACTCATCTCCATTTCATGCAGATCAAGCCGCCATGAAGACTCGGCTGGTCATAAGGGCGAAATCAAGGCCGGGGGTGTGCAATGGATGTGTGCGGTAAGTCGTTTTCCGCACTAGCCGTTCTTCTGAACCTCCTTGACGTCCATCTCCTGTCTGGAACTTCGTTAGGGCAAAGGAAGTGAGTATTCAAACAGGAGTCTGGGATCTTTGGTTAGATGGATTTACAACCTTTCAAGTCATTCACGCCGAGATGCCTGTATCTGGCGATGGCATTCCCGAACCCCGTGGTCTGCAACTCTGGGTGGACCTCCCCAAGCAGCACAAGATGGTAGACCCCACGTACCAGGAACTTGATCCTAAGCAGTACGTTCCTGCTCTCAACACATTACTGCTTATGTTCACTTTTTTTCAGGGTTCGTGAGGCGTTCCCTCAAGGCGAGGATGGTCCTGTCAAAGTTCGCGTGATCAGTGGAAAGAGCCACGGTGTCGAATCACCCATGCGGCCACTCGGAGGCTGTTGGTATTTCCACGTCATTTTCAAGAAGCCTGGGAAGATTTTCCAGGAGATTCGTAAGTCGACATGCACCACCCAGCGTATGCAGAGGCTGATTCCTTCGTGTCCAGCTGCGGGATGGACATCATTCATCTACAGTAAGTTGGCGGCTTTTGGACGACGTCGTGCTATATTTTAACATTTGCTCGTAGCTCTGAAAGGCGGTCTCAAAATAGGGCCCGATGACATCACACACGGGCCATCGGGATCGGGGGAGAATGGCGCAGAGCTGACTGCGACCGAGGACAACACCGAGTTCGTGCTTGTCGCTGGCGAGCCCCTTGACCAGCCCGTGGTGCAGTATGGCCCATTCGTCATGACTTCACGTGAAGAGATCCAGAACACCATCATCGACTACCAATTCGGTCGGAATGGCTTCGAGAAAGCGCACAACTGGAAGAGTGTCATCGGAGGCTTGTAGGTTGTACATATAGTATTAGTACTGGACACCGTATGTAACGGTATGTAGCGACATGTCCATAATATACTTTTCGAGCATGATTTTGGGACTGCCGACTATGTCCTCGAAGCTTTCTTCTCCCTACCACGAGCACTCTTCTCCTCGCCCTCCGAGTCACTTCCTGCTGCTTGCATGGCGTCCCATACATCGTCCTCGGTTTCCTCTGCTTCGCGTTCGACTGGTGTCTCTTCTGCACTGATAACGCCATCCCACACAACGACAGTGGGGACAACCTTCATGTACTCTTTGCACAGCACCTCGCCTTTCTGCGCCTGTTGTTGTCCCGCCTCGGCTGGTGGCCCGAAAGTTGAGTTTAACCTGACATAGCGGTCCTGCGCAGCTGACGCCATAAGGGAATGCGCCGGTGCGACAGACATAATCGCGCCGGAGATGGCTGTGGAAGAATCATGTCAACATTTGGAAAAGATCGTTCATGCGGCCCTCCGACCTTTGTAGGTATATATCGTTCGTCCGTTTCTGAGGTCGAGAGCGGACAACGTGCTCCCGCGATCTGCCACAAACACCTCACTAGAAGAATCGTTAACCATTAATATCGGTGGAAAGCAGAGGCATTTTCACATACTGCTCGTGGAAGCCATTCTCGACGGCACCGATACCGCCGACCTTGCCAATGCCTTTCCAGTCGGATACCGGCCGGCGTGCAGCCCGCGTATCGTACCGCCTTACGCTTCCATTGGCGGTACCAACCAGCAGGTGTTTATGGGAAGGGTTGAAAGACGGTTGCAGATACGTAAGGGCAGTATTGTGGACGGGCTGGCGGAGACCCAATTGATCGTTGGGGACCTACAGGACCTGCTTGAGGAGCACGACGGGCAGAACAGGACTGCTCGATACTCACGTTCTTGGCTCGCCATACCTCTCCTGGTAGTAGTTGGTCTCCTCGCTTCCTCTTCTTGGAATCCGTGGACGCGGGCTCAGCGACTGGCGGTTGCTCCGAAAATGCTTTCTCCGTATCCCAAAGCGACAGTTCCACCTCTTCTCCGCCGTATGCAAAGGTGCGTGCATCCTCGGAAAGGCGCCATTCACAGAGTCGCATAGGCAAACTTGAGAGGGACGACGACGGCTCAGATTCAGCTTGCAGAAGTTTTATGCGACGCAGAGCACCGTTGGACGTGCAGGTATATACTGTGCTACTCAAGAATGAGCCAATCGACTGACAATTTAAGATCATATGACTCACCTCTCGTTCATAGCAAGCCCAACAAACTTCTGGCCTTCTCTGAGCCGTGCCTCCGTCCATTCGTGCACCACCGAATATTGCGAGTCCCCATGAATTGCATGCACTGCCGCAGAACCATCTGCATGTACTGCAGCTAACTGCCCTTGAGCAAGACAAATGAGTACCGAGGAGGTCTCAGGAAAAAGACGGAGTCAATACCAGAGTACTTGAGTAGGGAGCATGGTGCAAAGCAAGCTTCTGGACAGTTTTAGAGCGGCCGGACGAGCTGCCGGGGACCAGCACTGTGGTGGTTGCTTTCCACTCCTTGGGGTTATCTCCAAGCGTGTATGATATGGATTTCAGAGCACCAAGTTCGTCTCCAGCGTAGAAGTGTGGCATAGTGGATGAGTTGGGTCCCACAGAGCCGCTCGGAGGCGAAAGAGCCAAATTCGCAGCGCCCGTCATCGACCGCTCCGGCCCCCGGGCTCCGGGCCAGGCCGCGCCTGTATCGTGCCACCTGCAACGGCTCTCCCGACTCAGGCGTCCTTATCCCCTCTCCCGTACGTACGACCATGGATGGCCCTCTGAAGGAGCTTGCGAAACTCGAGAAACTTGCATCTGGTGCCCCGGCAGGCAAGGCCAAGGCCCAATCCATCGACCAGTCGCTCGACGCTCTCTTGGAATCTCTGCGCAACGCCAAAGAGTGTTTCTCAAATGGTACCGGGTCGCAAACCACCTTGGACGCACTTGCCAAGACGACAGAGGACAAGAAGAAGGAAATTGACGAGAGGCAGAAGGATGTGTACAATGCACTTGCCAAAGTTGGGAAGGCGTTAGACAAGGTGTGTGGTAGTTTGTCTGAGGGGAGACTCCGAAGGGGGGAGGGTTTACTGACCAAATGGTTTGCCCTACAGAAGTTCACGAACCCTCTTCCGTCCTATGAGCCACTGTTCTCGTCCCCTGAGGCGAAACTGGCGCTCGAGCGTACGGTCGCCATGCATTTCCTGAGAACAGGCCAGTTCGAGACGGCCGAGACGTTTCTCAGCGTGAGCCCATATCTCATTACCTCGTAATGTCGATCTGATTGCAGCTGTGGTTCAGGAATCGGATGTCACGATTTCTCAGGAGCACCGGGCACAGTTCATGGACTTGCATCGACTCATGACCTCGTTACGACGAGGTGATATAACCCCCGCCTTAGAGTTCGTCCCGCCCCCCTCTGGCGTGCTGATCCCTTCATCTAACAACTGGTGCTCGCAGGTGGACGCATCGCCATCGAGATTTCCTCCACAGCCGGTCTTCCTCCTTAGAATTCTACCTGCATCGATTCCAGTATCTCCGACTGGCGCTCTCGTATCCCCCCAACCAAGATGTGGCGCTTGCTTACTCGCGTGCCTACCTCTCTCCTTTCTTCGTCCACCATCGAGCGGAAGTGCAGAGACTGATGACATGTGTTCTGTACCTTCCGATGAGCAAGCTCCTGAAGTCGCCGTATGCAGACCTCGCCGACCCTTCGGTGCACTCCGACCTCCAAAGCATGTTTGCCACCGAATACTGTGCTAGCCTTGGAATGAGCAGGCAGGCGCCACTCCGTGTTATTGGGGATATCGGTGGCGGTGGAGCATTGGCACGTATCGAGAAGGGGCGCAAGGTCATGCGAGAGCGGAAGAGCGAGTGGAGCCAAACCGACGAGCTTCCAGTGAGTTCATGCTTGTCTCTGAACTGACCATGCCTAGACGCTAATATTCTCTCAGATTGAGATACCGTTACCTGCGGAGAATAGATATCACTCCATCTTCGCTTGCCCGGTGTCGAAGGAGCAGTCAACCGAAGCCAACCCTCCGATGATGTTGGCCTGCGGACATGTCATCACGAAGGAGAGCTTGCAGAAGTTGAGCAAGCCGGGAGGGTACGTCATTTACCGTGTTATAATTTATGAGCAAGCCACTCATCAACGCATATGTAGTCGGGTGAAATGCCCTTACTGTCCTGCTGAATCGACGATCCAATCGGCATTGCGAGTATATTTCTAACCGGAGGAGTAATTTATTATCATAGGACACGTTGTGCTGCCATTCTTCTACCTTGTAACACCACCTGTACACCATTTGTATGAATACGTGCCAATCCCACCTCACATGCTCCTTGCGTTGCTCTTGTGGGAGAGTTGGCAGCTAGCGCGTAACGGGGTCACGTGTCTGACGCGCGACGCGAGTCTCAGTCTGAAGCCACGGCGGAGTTGTTGTCTCGCTCTTGCTGCCCTCGGTCACCGTCTGTCATGGAGTTCGCCCGACGCTGAACTAGACATGGCCCACTTTCGTCCCTCGCGCGCCTCCCCCCCTCTACGAGCTCCTGCTGTACCATCTTCACGCGTCTCCGAATTTACTGACAATTCCCACCCGCCAACCGCACCGGAGCTCGTTGGGCTTTCTGCAGAGGAGATTGACTTCATAGATGAAGTCGTCGGCCGCACACCCGCCACTGCTTCCACTTTTCTGACCGTCTTCAAAGCGTACAATGATGTCTTGCAGGACCGCGGTCTGGATCCCCAGAACGAGGTGGTTTACTACGGGAAGCTTCTCAAGATCGGCACGCTGAAGGGGAAGAACTGGGCGGACAAGTGGGACATGGTGAAGGAGCAACAGGGGTACGTTCCCAAAGCTGGTGCTAGTGCTGGAGGTGGGAGGACGACCCGAGTCTCGCGAACCACCCCTACACCCTCCCGACCGAGTGCAAAGGTTCCCTACCCTTCCCGCGAGCCTGATACGTTCACCTTACACTCCCATCAAGAAAATACCGAAGACGATCTCCCTACGAGACCTGCAATCGACAGAAGATACCCCGACACGAATGGCCATGATACACCACGCCCTATCCGCCGGTTCGGCTCACCAGCCACCGTTGTCTCCTCTAACTCCCTCGGCCTTGATACTGGCCCTCATACCGAAACCAATCCCTCTGACATCCTCCGTCGACTGGCTGCCCGTGCACGTACGGCGGCTGTTCCACGCTGGGATGCCGATACCGCCGCGGAGACCAACACGCAAGCGTCGAGTGTACCCCCATCTTACGGTGCTGTCGTGCGCGATGAGACCCCTGCAATCCCTTACAAGGACAAGGGAAAGGGAAAGGAAATGTCTTCAGCGAGGGGGTTCGGTGCGAGACACGAACCCTCTCCTCCGACACCTACTCAGCCCCTTCCGAAACAACCCCCTCTCCTGCAACAGAGGGAACGGAGGGGTAGTGTGGTCAACGCAGAGGACGCTTTCAGGAGAGTCAAGGAGGCGCAAGACGAGGAAACCGCTGCCCAGTTCTACAATGATCGTCTTGTTGAACGGTGCTACGAGGTCTGGAAGCAGGGCTACGAATGGATTATCGTAAGTGCAGCATCTACGTTGTGCCACCGCCCATGCTCACATGGAGCTTAACAGACGACGGGCGAGCAAATCGCCGACGCGCGGGACTCTCTTATACTTCGCCGGACACTCCTAACCTGGAGGAACCGCACCGCTCAACAGCGCGACCTGTGCCTCCGCGTGGCCGCCTTGTCCGATCGCCGGTGGCTGAAACGATTCTATTACATCTGGAAACATAAAGACAAGGAGCGCAAACATCACCGCAAGCAGCTGGAGTGGCGAGAGGACATGCGCGCGCGCATGAAGACCGTGCGCGAGCGGGGCGAGCTGCGGCTGAAGAAGGACATGTGGTCGATGTGGCGGCAATCCTACCTATCGCGTCTCGCGGAGCAGCAGTTCTCTCGGAGGGTGCTCGCCCGATTCTTCGACAGGTGGAAGGCGAGGTTGCGCAAACTGGACGAGCTCGAGGCCGCGGCGGACTACTTCGAGCACGATCAGGATGAAAAGCTCAGAAACCGTCTGTGGGATGCTTGGCGTCACAGAATCGAGATGCATCATGTGGAGAAGACCATCACTGCTCGTGTCAATTTGCGCATCATGACGAACGCTATGGACATCTGGAGGCGTACCCAGTGAGTGGTTTTGGTTGTTTGTACAAAAGAACTCTAACACGGGATTCCGCAGGGAGCAATACCATATCGCCGAGCGGTTCAACAATATGATGGTCCTAAAGCACACTCTTCGCCGATGGCAAGCTGCGCGAGCACGTATACAGGCATGTTGACCTCGTGTGGGTCCTGAGTTATCTACTCATGACTGTGTCAGGCTATGGAGAACCGCGCTGTGAAACACGTCGCGAGACAACATGCCCTCCTGGTTCGGGCCATCATGCGTATCTGGAAGGCTCACGAGCGTGGCCAGCTACTGACCCGTGTTAAAGCGCTACGTCTACTGAAACAAGCGTGGACACAGTGGAGGAGGCGCATGGAGGAACAGAGAGAGCGCGAAGGTCAATCTGTCTCGATACATCTCGCTCTGCAGACCATCGCTGACATCCCCGCTAGAGCTTGCGCAACTGTTTAGGACGCGCTCCACTTCTCTTCAGGGTGCTTCTGTGCTGAAGAGATGGCGCGAGGTCTACCAGTCGCACCAGAACGCGCAGTCCTTTGCAGTCCATTACGACAGGGAGCGGTTACAGTACCAGATGATGCTGACCTGGCGCCTGCAGCTCCGCGCACACCTGCGCAAGGCAAAGCAAGCGAAGGTTGCTCGGAAGTATTTCGTCTTGCGGCGCTGCTTTCATGTGTGGACGGCCAAGGTCGAGGAGAAGCGCCGCGAGAAGAAGCTCAGGGAGTTCCAGATGCGAAAGGCCAAGAAGGTCCTTGAAGGTGAGTACTACCCTCGTCCGGACAGCGCATAAAGTGCCGTAACGATGATTCTAGAGTGGCATACCAAAGCGAGACAGCAACGTCTCCTGAAGCTTGCTGAGCAAGAAATCCGTACTCGGGTTGCGTTGGTGCGTGACATATCGGAGGTCTCCTTTTCCTTGCGACGCACCTGACATACGCTTCAGCGGATCGTGACGAACGCTTTACGGCACTGGACAACTCGTGTGGCGGACCTCAAATTCCGAGAGCTCGAGACGATTCAGCACCGTGATCAGGCCGTCATCTTGTGAGTACATTGGCCTTGAAACAATTACGACAGAACCCATGATTTGCATTCAGCCGGGCATACGAGAAGTGGAAGGCCGTTTGCAAGCGCCACGTCCATGAGCTGAGCCTCATGGAGAGCTACCAGGACGTCAAGCGTGCAGGTCAGTACCCTGTGACGTCGCGACCATTCGACGGCATCCTAACTCGGCATCAGAAAACATGCGGAAGGTCTTTGTCCGCTGGCTCACGGCTGCGAGAAAAGCGCGGCATCGCAGGTTGCAGCTACAGGAGAAGGAAGAGGAGTTCAAGCTGATGACCGTTGCGAGTGCGTTTGACAAGTGGCGAGAGCGCTATATGGACATCCGATTGCAACCATTGGTGCGCGTCTTCCATCCCGAAAATTCAGAACATCCCTCACCTGCATCACAGGCGGACTCTTTTATTAGGCAACAGCAGACAGACCTCGTCATTCGGGCGTTTACTGCTTGGAAAAGGAAGTCTCTGGTTCGTAGAGTCTACCTGTGTTATTATATCAACGACGTGCTGATTCAGAGACATAGCTTCCCACTGCTGTCAAGGTCTACAATTACAACCTCAAGAAGGCGTATTGGGCGAAGTGGAAGAAGCTCATGCCTCAAGCTCTGCAGGCGAAAGCAGCGCGAGAGATGGATCGTCGCAACACGCTTGGTAAGTCACACATCGACCATGGGCCCTTGTCAGTACAGGCTGATCGTTTGCTGTAGGGAAAGCCTTCGCCTTGTGGAGGAAGGTCCAGAAGAAGAAGATCGAGCACAAAGCCATCAAGTACGTCTTACATTGCGGCTGTGTTAATGCAAGCCTTCCTAACAGTTCTTTTAGCTACGCTCGGTACCTCGAACTTCTATCATCTGGGCCAAGGCAGGCCCCTGCCGCCCCACGCGGAACCGCTTTGGCCCTGCGTGCGCGCAACGTCTTCCCTGCGAGGCGCGCGATTCGACCTACGACCCCCACAGAGGACGAAACAGAGGAGCCTCCCCGTGCAGCGTCGAGCGCGTCGAGAGCCCCCTTTACGCGGCCTTCTACCAACCCTTCCCGCACAGGAATTCCCGGTTTACTCGCAAACAAGCCTCGCACCGCCTCTCCCGAACGCGCACGCAAGCCGCGCTCCCCCGAACGGCCCAAGTTCAGTTCTCGGCGAACGATCCCCCGGGACCCCAGCCCATCGGAGACGGAACCAGAACCCGCGCCGCCTGCCTATGGCGGCGGCATCTCCGCCTGGCGCAAGGACATCCGCCCTCTTTCGACAACCAAGAGCGCGCCGCCAAGCGTCGCGGGCGACGTGCTGTCAGTGGCCAACTTGAACCCTGGACGTGGACGGAGCAGTCTGTGGCAGGAGCTGAAGGAGGTGCGGCGCCGGCCCCGGTCGCGTGCGCCCACGGAGCGCACGTATTCGCCCGAGCCTCCCTAAAGCGTACACGGGCCTGGATACTTGCCGACCCATGGGGGACTGGACTTTTCATCTCGCTTTTGTGATAAGTTATTGCTTTCAGTTGTGTTTGGGTCGTCTGCTCGATATGCTTTCTTGTTTTGTTTTGTTTTTTGTTGTTCCGAGTACCGCGTACCGCCGTCTATGCACACATGTCATTATGCATTTGTATATATGTTGCTTCGGAGTCGATCCCAGGGTTGTTTACCGCAGTGTGCCTGACACTGGGGCACACAACTGGCACATAGCAGAGGCGAGCGAAGAAGGGAAGCACCCCGACGATCGGCGGAGACGGTATTCATCGGCCCACAAGCTCATACATGTGCCCTACATAGTGGACGTTGTACTGAATACGTATACGTAGCTCACGCGCCCCGAGCTCCCTCCTCGATCGCAACCCTCATGATTTCCTGTAGTACTGCCACCCGACCCAGTTCGCGATCACGAAGCCCGTCCCCGCGGCGACGAGCATGACCACGAGGTACTTGTAGTGCGTGTCCCGCGCGAGCACGTCCAGGAACTTCAACGTTGAGGGGGAACGGGGAACGGGGAACGGCGGTCGTGGCCAACAAACGCACGACGACGAGAACACAGACAGCAACAATAAAGGGACAAACGAAAATACGTGTCAGCCGCTACTGCCACCGGGGCGCGCCAACAGGGGGCCACGCACCCAAACGCCGGTCAGCGGGACGAACGCGCTGAGGAAGACGGCGTACGAGCCGACGAGCAGGAACAGGATCGAGGCCGCGACGAGCGCGTAGCCCACGACGGGGCTCGGCGGACGGGCTTCCCGCCTGGAAGTGGGATGAATGGATGGATGGTGCGGTCAGTGCGCATGGGGATGGGAGGCTCTGGTCGGACGTACCGCTCAAGATCTTCTTTGACGAGCCAGCTTGGCTGAGACCTATGCGTGTCACCGTGACGCATCGACTCGAGGCCGGGTCAAGATGCATGTCGGTGGCGAAGAGTACTTTACGCTCATAACTGAATTCGAACTTCGGCAGTTCCTGATTGGACTTCGGCGACGCCCGTTCTTCCCCCGCACGCCGTGTATCAAAGATAAGAATCCATTACAAGGTGATGTACACTTCGTTGTGAGCACTGCGAATACGTACGTACGACTAAGAAGGTCCCCTAAACAGTCACTATACCACGAAACATGAGTGTCAAGTCTCCAGGGAAAAGTACTACTTAAAAATAGCTAATGGTACATTGAGAAGGCGACGTCGGCGGCCAGTACACAGGATATCATGACGCTCGCGAGGTGCTATGTAATAATGATATATGTAGGCAGATAGTAAAGTAATTTCGGTGTGAGGGAGAGACTACGAAAACAAGGGCGAGGACGAGGACATCTACTGGTGCTGCAAAGAAAAGACGAGCAACGACAGCAGGGATGGTGCGATAGCTGTGTAGCTGTGAGCTTCGAGTTACGGGCAATGAGGCGCAAGAGACGAGGCGTTAAGACTCTGACATGCAAGGATCGTTTGGATAACATCTCTTGGATGATATCTACGCGGTCTCGAGTTCCATTTCATCGGACGTGGGCAACGGGAGCGGGATAGCGGCGGGCGAGAGCGCCAGGGTGGGAGAAGGAGACAGCGCCGAGGGAGGGCGGAGAAGTCCCACAACGTTAGTCTCGTAAGATGGGTGACGCTGGAAGGGGTTGCGCGTCTGCATGCGAGAGACAGGTGATCCTATTGTATGGGATCGGCGGTGGATACGATTAGAGAATTGACCGACAAGACGGGGCTGGGGGTACGTACCTAGAGAGGTGCCCAACAGTTTGAAAGGGTAGGAGAGGGTCTCGTTCTCCTTATCGTCAGCATGATCGCCAAGAGTCAATCCGAGCCCCTCAGAGGGAAGGGAAGGACTTAGGCTGCATGGCGTCTGGCGGCGGTAGGTGAAGAAGTGGGTGCTGTGGTTGGCTGCGCGAAGAATAGGAGAGGTGGGCTGGAAGCGGATGGTGGTTGGATGCTGCAAGATGGAGAGGAACTCTTCAAGAGCCTCTGCGGGAGTCGAGCTGTTTGAAAGCGAGATGCGTTGAGTAAGATGAGGTTATGGAGGCGGAGTGACCGCGGGAGGACAACCGATCTTATCGGTGAGCAGTGATATGTGGATCGGGAGACATACCGAGGCGATGCGCGGGGAGATAGAGAATCTCTGTCTGACAATTCAGCCTGCTGATCGGCGTGGTCTTCAACAAGCCTCAAGCGGTCAAAGGCATCTGCAGCAGCAGACAAGATGGCGGCGCGAGATCGGGGGCGGTGGGCGACGGGGGCATGAAAGGGGAAAGGAGCGGCACCAGATGCGAGGCGGACTGGGCGAGGGGCGACGAGAACGAGGTTGTCGTTGGAATTAAAATGCATGGCGGGCGTGGCACTGGTATGTTTCGTGAGGCGGGGGTCGCAGTCGGAGTCTCAGTCGTTCACAACAGATCCTCTCCCTCCTCTGTTTGCTCCCGTTTGCCATCGGACTCGCCGGACACCCCGGACCGCGTCTCTCACAGAGTTGTCCGAGGTAGCTAATCTCGTCGGCATCTTCGACTTCGTCAAGTCCACCTCTGCCAGCTCGCAGTCCGACTCGGTCCCAGAATAATAACTGCAAGGGTCGCTAGTACGACAACTACAATCCACTCGACCATCCTTTGTGTACACGATGCGGGGTAAACCGGGATACCGCGTTCCTCATCGTCTACTCGAGGTCACTTGAAGGTCTTGTCGAGCGCCGTGAACGGCAGCCCGTATGGAGACGTAAAACGATTTGTCAAGTCCTCCATGTGAATCGAGAAGCTCAGAAGTCGCCAGTTCTTTTATATGTTCCCCGTCCCTCCGCCGAATGCTGCCCTCTCTCGTCGCTGCACTCACCGACCTGACTAGGCCCCATGGCCATCGACCGCCATTCCTCCTCCAGCGGTTCGTCCCAGTCACCACGCCAAGAAGCTCGCCCCCTCTTCGACGACTATGACTCCCTCAACGACGACAGCACCCTGGAGAACCAAAAGTCGACCAGGCCCGACAACCCGACGCCGCTCCCCAAGGCCCAGCTCGCCACCTTGTGTGCCGTCAGGCTCGTCGACCCCATCGCCTTCACCCAGATCTTCCCCTACGTGAACGAGATGATGGACCACCTCCGTTTAACTGACGACCCCTCCAAGATCGGCTTCTACAGTGGTGTCGTGGTCAGTCCATATCGAGGCTGCGTCTTCCCAACTGGGAAGGTGTTCAAGAACAACGCTAATTTAATGCGCAGGAGAGCAGCTTCGCTGTCGCTCAGGTCGTCTCCATATACCAGTGGGCAAGGCTATCCGGTACGCCCCTCCACGATCTGTGATAGTTGAATAAAATCTTATACTTTGCGTTAGATGTGATCGGCCGCAGACCCATCGTCCTCCTTGGAATCTTTGGCATTGGTCTTGCCACTGTCTTCATGGGTTTATCATCTTCTTTGGGTGGGGTGTTGTTTGCACGGTCACTGAGTAAGCAACCCTCGAGCAACCCGTGCGGTCCCGCCCTCTAAACTCTTGCGATTGTCAAGGCGGTCTGTTTTCCGGCAACATCGCGGTCATCCACTCTGTCTTGGGAGAGATCACCGACTCGACAAACCAAGCGATCGCGTTCCCGCTCTACGGTTTGTGCTGGCCGTTGGGTTCCATCATTGGGTAGGCACATCTCACCGAGAAGTCTTCTTGAGTAGCAACTTATCCTCGTTTCATATGGCAGTCCTCTCATGGGCGGCCTCTTGTCGAACCCTGCAACGAAGTTCGCGTGGTTTGACACAGAGCTATTTCGACGGTACCCTTACCTTTTGCCATGTTTGGCCGCAGCCGTGATTGCGTGGGCGGGCTGTCTGTACGGTTACTTCTACCTTGGGGAGGTATGCACACAACGACGACGTTGCGTCTTTAACTGTGCTGACATTCATATCGAACAGTCTTTGCCGAGCAAGCAATGTAAACACAAGGACAACATCCAGATGTCTGAGCGCCACGGAGAAGTGTTTGAGAAGCCTTCACAACCGGCAAGTATTCGGTATCTTCTTAGTATTCCCCTCATCCGCGCACTATGTCTCAGTGGTGCCGGTTTGTCATTCATGTCAGTCTACCATGTCTTCCTGATTCTAGTTATCGTTCCTAAATACCCGTCTCCCCCTAGTGCAACGGGTTTCGATGTTACGTTTGGTATGCATATACATGTTCCAACTACGATTCTTTGACATCTATCTGATGACATGCCACCTTCAGTCCTCTTCTGTTACACATCTCTACCGCAAGGGGGCCTTGCGTTCGACGTACGTCCTCTCCATTTCTCTTCTGGACCCATATACCAACCACCTCGCTTTCAGGCCACGCAAATCGGATACGCGCTCTCGATATCCGGCTGCGTCTCCATTTTCCTCCAGCTATTCTGCATGCCCTACATCCTGCGCCGCATCGACAACGCCCGGATGTACAACTTCTGCATGGGCCTCTGGCCCTTCTGCTTCGTCCTTCTCCCCGGGCTCAACATTCTCGCCCGCATGGGCGCGGCCGACCTCGCCACGGGCGAGCTCGACCCGACCACGAACGCGCTTGTATGGCTGGGCATATGCGTGATCCTGACGATATCCCGCACGGCCGCGCTTGCCTTCTCGTGAGTGCACGCACGGAGCGCATCCATCCCTACAACACGGAGCACCGGTGGCTGACCGTCTCGCCTCCCAACAGCGTGAGCATGATCCTCGTCAAGGAGGCCGCCCCGGACCCCGCATCTCTCGGTGTGACCAACGGGATTACCCAGTTTGCAATGGTGCGCACACTTACAGCCCCCGACCGGCCCGAACCCCCCCCCCCAGCCACTGACGTCTCTTACTTGTCATACACAGTGCCTCTCCCGCTCCTTCAGCCCCGCCTTCGCCAGCTCTCTTCTCGCGTTCTCCATCGGCTACGAGTTCATCCTCCTCCGATACCTCTGGGTGATGGTCATGACCACCATCTGCTTCCTCGGCACCACCCTCTCGCGCCGCATCGCCGAAGGCAGACGGGCTCCCGTCCCTTCATAAATCAATACCCAAGCCTCTAGATGGGCCCCGGACCTGGTGTCACCCAACTGAACAGAGCAGTGTTTAGATAGACGTGCACAGATCCCTGTACAGTGCTGGTTGCCTGTTGTCTGTTGTCCTACCACCACACCTTCCACAATATTCTCTGCGTTTCCCTGCATCACCAGCTCTCGCCTTCATAAAAATTTCATTCCTCTATCCCGTTCCGCATGTCACAGCCAATTAGACACTGTAGATTACACCATGACGGCGGCGTGCCAGTATACGTATAGGAACCGAACGGCTCGGCTCGGCCGCGCGACAATCGAGCATCAACAAGAGTTCTACAATAACCAAGCACAATAACCAAGCAGCACACCCCTCGACAGTTCTTGCGACGCGTCCAATCCTAAAGCCTGGCCGGCCCATTGTTGCCGGGCTCGCCGAGCGCGTACAGCGCGTCGAGCGGGCCCTTGAAGAACTCGTACGTCTCCTTCCTGCAAAACACCGAACACGGGGGAAAGGGGAAGGTTTACAGTTAACGTTTGCACTCTCTCCGCGTGCGAACGGCAGCCGAACGCACCTCCGGATCTTCATTGTCGGCGTCAGGCAGCCGTTCTCGGTAGTCAAAGTCTCGAGAGTCAAATGGATCCGCTTCATCTGCTCGAAGCTGCGTCGCGAATCGCGTGGACGAGAGATAGTGTGTGAGCGAGGGGCGCGGTTACGGGGCGAAGGCGGCGGCGCGGTACGTACCCCTTGAGCTGGTGCTTTTGTGCCTGCTTCTGGAGCTCGGCCAGGAACGCGACGACGATCTGCGGGTCCTTCGTCGCCTCGCCGAGCGCGGCAACGTCGTCGGGCGAGACGGTCTTGCCCCGGACGCGGGAGATGAGCGCCGCGAAGTGCACGGGGTCCGGGACCGCGACGCCGATGAGGTAGGACTGGAGGGAGTCGCCGTGGACGTAAAGCTGCGCCACGATGGCGCTGCCGCCGTAGATGCTCTCGATGTTCTCGAGGGCGACGTACTCTCCCTGAGCCAGTTTCATGATGTTCTGTGCAACAGAAGTGTGTTCTAAATGAGCGTGTGCCTGTATGCCCACGTGCGGGAAATTGCTCACCTTGACACGGTCGATGATCTTGAGGCGAAGGGCACTATCGAGCAAGCCAACATCGCCAGTGTGCAACCAGCCCTCCTCGTCAATGGTCTCCGCGGTCTTCTTGGGATCTGCCGTACTGAGTGCGGCTCTGCCTTAAAACCACATTGACAGATCTCACTCACCCTTATAATAGCAAGTGAACCGCTGCTCTCCGCGCATGCAGATCTCACCACGGGGATAAGGCTTATCGTCCGCAGAGTAACCCATAGAAGGAACATCGATGAGCTTGAGCTCGCAGTTCGGCAGGAGCGCGCCGACGGTCCCGCTCGACGTGGGGTCGTAGGTCCATGTTCGGGCGAAGCTGGCGCAGTTCTCCGTCATTCCGTACCTAGGGTGTAATAGAAGCGTGTCAATCTGGGTTCGATCTTTGTTCTCTTAATGACGCTTTACCCTGCAAGACGGATCGTCAACACTGAATGATCAACATGGCAGCAAAGAACGAAGCACACCTTCAAGAACCTCGCTGAGAATGCCAATTTTCATGAAATCCATGACGTTAACGCTGATAGGCGCAGAACCGGACGTGAATAACCGCATCCGGCCACCGAGGACGGCCGCGAGCTGTAACAAGGAGAGTTCGTAAAACCCGAGAGCGAGGTAAGTCGTGGCTGAAACACTGACCTTCCGGAAGACAAGGCGGTCGTAAAACGCGTGGTGGAACGAGCCAGTGGTACGCAAGTTGTGCAGTTTCGTCGCGACCGCTTTGCGGAAGAGCGCCCCTTTGATACCAGGCGCGGTGCCCGCGGCCATGGCGGACTGATAGATTCTGTTGATGACGCGCGGCACGGTCGGGAAGAAATGAGGCTTCAAGACCGCGAGGTCATCAAGAAGATTCAGGGGGTCGCCGGTGGTATACCCGATCTGCGCACCCATGGCGATGGCAATGAGCTCCATGACCCGCTATAAGTGCGAACACGCCTGGTCAGATTGGGATACAAGAACATAAACATCTCAACGCTCACCTGGTAGATGTGAGCAAGAGGGAGGAACGACATCAAGGTCGTCTCATTGTCCATGTCGAACTGGTACATGTAGCCATGGGTAGCCTGTGCCAGAGCACCATGGGTGAGGACGGCACCCTTTGGCTGACCTGTCGTTCCCGAAGTGTAGCAAATTGTAGCGACTTGCTCAGAGGTGGCCGGGAGCACGTCGATGAGGTTGGCACGACCGAACTCCTCCACTGGTCGCATATCAATCTATGAATCACGTTTGCAAGGATGAATACACGCACGCTCCGACTGTTCCTTGACTTGCACATTGAGAGTCTCACCCCAAGAAGACAAGGCGGTCTTCGTCTGGGCAGGAAGCGGGTCCATCGCGACAAGCATCTTGAGTTTCGGGCATTTTGGTACGAGCTTCAAGAGAGCGGGCATATGCGCCGCAGTCGCGAAGATGACAGTCAGTTCGGCGTGGTTGATGCTGAGGAAATAGGTGAGTGCGAGATGCAACAGTCTACTGCAAAATCTTGCTCACATGAACTCTATGGAAAAACGCATCAGATGTAAGTCTCGGCAGCTCCCTCCAGAACACGAGCAACGCACCTGCGGAATCCTTCCCCAAGGTATCGTACAAGCTCACGCCGATCTTGCCATAAGCTTGTAACGACAGATCTACTACCTGCCAGTCTATCGCGCGCGAACATAGATGTTAGCACAGATGCTCTCTGCGAAGGTCCGCGCAACACGTACTGGGACAGTTCTTGCTCCATATACCGACCGTCGGCAAGTCCCCGCCGCCCAGCGTGCCATCCTGGAAGAGCTTGTGCAGTGCACTACCCAAGGCGCGCCGGCGCACATCGACCTCGGGCCACGTCTGCCAGACATGGTAATCCGCGTACTTGAGTGGGTTCTCCGAGATGATGGGACGGTGGCCGAGGAACGGACCCCCATTGGCGCGACGCAGACCCTCGTCAAAGATCTCGAGAAGGTTCGTGAATACGTTGGGCGACTTGAGGTCCACAAACGGTTCCAGTGCTGGACAGTTTTGAGGGATAAGAGGGATTTGCGAGATGAGGACGAAGAGAAAAGGGGAGGTGGCAGCGGATCAGTTCTTGGATCCAATGGAGGGGGGGATAAGGATGGAAAAGCACGTACATGACCGGTAATGTCCTTTGGGAATCAGAACGCAGCGGTACCGTCAGCTTGCGGGAACGTGGCCACGGGCCCGGTGAGAGAGACATACCCGTCTGTCCAGGGCGCTTCGTGCCAGGCACCTCCACGCATTGCTTCTCATAGTTTGCGTCCGCAGGCATGGGGACTGGGAGGTATGCGAACTTCGATGCGGCCATCTTGTGGTGCGAAGGCAGCGCGAGGCCGACACGGAGGTAGTAGGAAGGAGAGAGAAGAGAAGAGAAGTTCTTGTGGTTTGACAGCGCAATAGTCGACAAGGAGAGGCTCACCTGGATCGAAATGGTCTAGAACGAGCGCCTCTACCTTTCGTGGTGCCGGAAGGGTTTGGAGAGCCTCAACGTCGAGTTTGAGAAATTTGAGCCTTGGAGGTTACGTGTCGGATGCAACCAGTCGTACGTAGCGATGTAGCCTGGCCATTGCGGCTATTAGCACTGTCCGGGTCAGAACATGTGAAAGTGAGACAACGTACACCACGGCCCGGTGGCTATATGCAGAAGTCCCGACGGCTCGCGGGATGCATGAACCTCAGCCCTTCCTCCAGAACACAGGACAGGCCAGTCGGCGTCACGGAAAGTAGTCAAGTGTGCCAACTGCGAGCGAAGTGCCAGTTCACCATTTGGGATTTCCGAGTACGCCCACAAGGCGGCCCCGTGTTAGTACGGCACTCGGCGCGCAGGCTATCGATCGCGAACGTTACCACACCTTGTTCAACTTGCAGCTTCCGAATTCCAGCAGTTTGACAAACCCATCATATAGGTGGAAATAACAATTCGTATAAGTACTCAGCGATAATATAATTACAGAAGGCTTCGGCAGGCACGGCAACTTGTACAGAAAGACATACACGGCCCAGGGAGGAGGGAGACAC
Organism: Ganoderma leucocontextum; assembly: GCA_020736865.1. Taxonomy (NCBI): domain Eukaryota; kingdom Fungi; phylum Basidiomycota; class Agaricomycetes; order Polyporales; family Polyporaceae; genus Ganoderma; species Ganoderma leucocontextum. The sequence goes on along the minus strand of JAHKGY010000003.1, from coordinate 1,532,183 downwards.
GTCCGAGTCTACGAGTCGAATTACGTTCCGGTCATACGGTACGGTCATGACAATCATGGCGACATGATACAAGGCAGGCGGGCGAGATGCCGACAGTCGTGGACGGTCCGAGGTGGATGCGCAATTACGGCGCACTCAAGACGATCTAGGGTGAAGGACGGTGAGCCAAGCGCAATCGCGAAACGAGATTGTTTCTACCTTCATAAATTGCTCATAATTCATTTGCACCCATCCGTCGCGGTCCGTGTCAACCCTAGAAAGACGATTAGGGATCTCCGGTGGAAAAAGTGATCCTAGAAGGCGCACGTACCGTTGGAACGCTTCCGTGAGCGTCTTCACGACGACACACGCCCGGACGAATCGGTCAAAGGTGATGCCAGGTGGGGGGCCGTATCGGTCAGAAGGACCGGAAGCTACTTCAAAATTGAGCACACGCTCAAGTCACCGCTTGGCATTCGACGAGATCGCGACTTACCATACTTCTGCTCGAGCAGTGACAGGAGCGTAGGCGACAGGTTGTACCCAAAGCTGCGCAGGGCCTCGGAGAGCTCGGCTCCCTCTATGGACCCAGACCGATCTCGGTCGAAGTGCCTGAAGACGTTCTGCCAGTCTTGAATGTACTTCCACAGTCCGGAGAACTCTGCGTAAAGGGTGTCAGCACATCGGGCACGCACGATCGGGGTGGAAGGCAGATAGACTCACCATTGAAACCGATGGTCCCACTGCGGTCGGTATCCTAGGGCCCGAATTCAATACGAAGTTCCGGACGGAAGGGATACTTAGAACTCGGAACACGTACGAAAATCGACATCAACATCTTCACCGTATCGAGGTCGAACCCTAAATGGAATCAAGGGTGTTAATCTCACTAGTCCAGAGCGGCTCGATACACCACGTTCAAGACGATTTAGGCACGCGACTATGGCGAGCGCACCGGCGGCGCCTCTTAGGATGCACGGAGCAAGTGCATGTTGTGGGGGTGTTCGTAAAGCATGCGCGTGCGGCTACACCGCGACCCTCGCGCGAACTTGAAGTAAAACTAAACTCAGTTGAAACTCACTGGTCCAGTTCCCTGCGAATGCCAAGTCCGCGATCAGTCACGATTTAACGCAGATCAGCGAGCGCGCGTGCATGGAGCCCACGTACCATTCACCAAAGCGGCCTGGAGTTCCGTAACACTAATCGCTCCCGAACGATCAGTGTCGACTGCAGAGAACCACTGCCACAACTGGGGATCGGCCCCGGTAGGCGGGCCAGACGGCGGGGGAGCCCCGTATCCGGGTGCAGGCGTGGCAGCATATCCGGGAGCAGGAGTGGCATGGCCGTAATAGCCTTGTTGTGGGGCCGGAGTGCCGTATTGCGCACTCGCGGGCCGCCCGTACTGGGAGGCATGCGAAGAGGTACGATGAGGAGTGCCGTAGCGGATAGACATGGAGGACGGGTCGAGCGAGCTGTAGGCTGACTCTGAGCGATGGATGTGGATGGATGGAGAGAAGCTGGGCGATGCCAGAGGGGCAAATGACACCGTTGACGCCCTTATGAGTCCGCCTCCGGCGGATGTCCAAGAGAGCCTCCCCAGGCTTTGTCTCCCTCTCTGCCATCTTTCGACCAGCCCAGGGTGCGCAGCTGTACTGGCTCCTCCCTGCGGTGCCCGTACCCCGTCCGGGTCATCTAGGGCCTCCAAACTCTAGGCAGGAACTAGCGCTCTGCTGCCTGTTCCGGCCGGGCTGACAGCGCATGTGAACCCGGATATTCAGGCCTCAGTCCTCAGGCCGCAGATTGGGACAGGGTTGAAAATGCTGCTGGCCAGTCCGTTAGGAGGACGGGCATGATGCGTTGCAAGCGGGGAAGCAGCACAGCTCAGAGCTCAGAGTCAGAGTCATCGAGAGGATGTACTGCATGACGTAGCCTGGAGAGGCAGACTCGCCGGCACTGCCGTACTGTACCTTGGCTTATCGGCCCGCTCACCGTCATCGCGAGCTCTCCCTAGGTGCGAATGCACCTGCTGCCATCCTCCTTCCTCTCGTGCACGATGTAGACGCTTTCAACCCCACCCTATCCGGATTGGAGACTGAGAAGAGGAAAGGCAATCTTACAGGGATCTCGGACGAACAACGCAATCATATGACCCGGCCCTGCGCCCACAAACGGTCTCAATTGTACCCCGAGCCGGACCGTATCGAGGACACCGACGTTGCCAGGTTGCTCTCTCACCGCACGCCGCAAAGTGAACGCCGACGGGCTCAAGGCGAATCGCACTACGCGGCGACATCCATTGCGGCCTCTAAAGCGGACGTTGGGTGCAGATTCTCTCTTCGCGGACAGCGCTTTGCTAAAGATACAGCCATGACTTCGCCGCAACTCAAAGCTGTGATATTCGATGTGTGTACAAGTCCACCATTTATTCATATGGTTCCCCGCGTTCTGTCGCGTTCTGTCGCGTTCTTTCGAGGCTAACACTCCGCCCGTTCTCTGCAGGTCGGCGGCGTGGTCTGTCGCAGCCCGCTTATCGCCATCGCGTCATACGAACGAGAGCACGGGATACCCCATAATTACATCAACTGTGCAATGTACGCACCCTCGTCGTCGGTCCTCTCCACCACCAGTCCTTTTCTCATACAGAAAAATTCGATTCCTCCCCTCTCCTGCCAGCACAACGCGTGGCACGCATGGAGTGTGGCAGAAGTTCGAGCGGGGCGAGATGTCGCTTTTCCCTTTTTACGAGCATTTTGGGCGTGAGCTTTCCGATACGAACGTGAACAATCCAGCGTATGTCAAGTACTGCAAGCGGCGCGGACTAGGTTCGTAGATGTGCGCCGCATCGCAGGATGCAGGGAGCACAAAAGTAAAGTGACGTTCCGCCAGCAGCGTGCCCGAAGCTCCCTGAAACACTGCACATTGACGGGCGTGAGGTGAGCCTTCTTCTTCCTTCCTTCCGGCGTCCTCCACCGAATACGGGCGCGACTGAAAGGAAACGTCAGCTGTTCGGCTGCATGATGCGAGAGAGCGGCGAGTTCGACGAACGTGTCGTCGAGGCGATCAGACGCATAAGAGGTACCTTCCTCTCCCCCCTTGACCTGGGCCCTGACAACTCACGTTAACCCTCCGATCCAGCCCGAGGAAAGTGGCGGGTTATCGCGCTCACGAACAATTTCTCCAAGTCCGACGCCGACATCATCGGCGATGCGCCGCCTCTGCACGAGCACATTCCCAACTTCAGCGTGCAGTCTGAACTTGAGCATCTGGGCTGGCACGACGGCGGCGCGACTCCTCCGCGGCTTCGCGCCCTCTTCGACGACTTCTGTGACTCCAGCACGCTTGGAATGAGGTGCGCGCGGCGCCAGCCCTCGTTCGACATCACTGCCGTATCCACTGACCATGCTCGGGCCAACGCTCTGACCAGGAAGCCCGAGCCTGGAATATACCTCCTCGCCTGCGAACGCAATGGCATCAAGCCCAGCGAGGCAGTGTTCTTGGACGACCTCGGAATGTAAGGATCGCGACATCTGCTGTGACCGGCCCCGCTCTTCTATGCCGCACCCTGACATCCCTGACGTACGAGAATTATGCAGGAACCTCAAAGCAGCCCAGGCGCTTGGCATGGAAACCATTCGTGCGTGCATACCACACGAGTCGTCGTGATTGACGTTGACTACGATATCTACGTTCCATGCATGGCATCGACTTGGGGTTTGTCTTTCCTACAGAGGTACCTATTGACGGATCGCTGGGGGCGCTCAAGAAGCTGGAGGCCAAGCTGGGCATCGACCTGACCGGTGGAGGAGTGGAGCCTACCACTTGGACATCTTCCAAGCTGTGACGGCGTATTCGATCGTGATCTCCCACCCATGTGCATTTTCGTGTCGCGTTGGAAGGGCTCGGTCAGGGTCTGCCAGTTTGCAAAATGCCCATCTAATTGCTTTATTCACGGCGGGGAAGGCGGGGTACGGACACGGACGGCGAGTGTGTGTGTACGGGCAGTCGGGACAGTCTATTCGTATGACTAGAATGGCGTAGAGCGGGTACACGACGCCGCGCACGAGTCGGGTTACGTCTAGAACGGCTTGTCCGACGCAGGTGTCTTGTCCTCCCAGTATCCGCCGATCTAAAGTAGCCGTGCCCGGCGAAAGTTAGCGTACGGACTTTACGCGGCGCGAGTGGCGGCCTGCTGGGACGTACCACGGGGACCTTGGACAAGAAACCACGCTTGACGAGAGGCGTGACAGACAGAAGCTAAGATTCCAAAGGCGGCTGGTAAGATACTGCGTTCGCGAGGGAGATGGGGCACCACAACGTACGTAGAGCGCAGTAACGCCCGCTCCCGCTCCCCACATGCCCAAGCTCAACGTCCAGGTGCGGAAGAACTGTTCGCAAAAGAGAAAACGGGCGGTCCTCTCAACACGTTGTTCTGACCGCGCAGAGACCACGATGACGACTTGCCTTGAATGCGGGCCTCTGAAGGGGAACGGCTTGGTATGTCACGCGAGACATGTCAGAGAGCGGATGCCTGAACGACGGTGAAGGCGTGGGGGGCGACTGGCGCGGTGGGTTTTCGCAGAAGAGAGAATGAGAGACGTTGACCCGACTGTGGCCGTGTCTGTCTGGCGGGGTGTCGAGCACGCGGAAGCTTCCGGGGCCATCCGACGCCGGCGTCCACCAAAGTTGCCGACTCGTTTGCGTCTGTGTTCTTTCCATTTCCCTGCCATTTCCCTCCACGCTCTCGCCAAAGTGCGCCCTTGTGTCGCTCGGGCTCTGTGCCTCTGCTCTTTTCGACAGGTGTCCAGGTGCCATACATACACTTCTAGGTGCGATCTATCGACTCAAAACTCGTTGCGACTATCCACCACACCCCCTGGCAACTCCGTTCTACCGGCCCTCGAGGAAGCGCACCCTGAAATTTAATCGACGATGGCGAACCCCCGACAAAGGCGCAAGACCCGGTCAGGGAACCACAAACCTGTGCAGCATTCGCAACGTGCAAAAAAACTTCTAAAGAAACAACCGCGTCGGTGATATTCTCCATCGTGCGGTCTCTCACCGTACCGCCGCATGTACTCAGCGTTTTGTCCTGAATTTAGCCATTCGGGGCCCCAAAGTTCTGCAGGAGGCCTGGGACCCGCGGAAAACGGTTAGACAAAAGTGAGTGTCGCTGCGCGCCGAATGCTGGCTTCGTGTGCGCCGTGCATGCGCGTGTGCGCAGCGTTACGGAAACACAGGACTCGTGAATCTCGACATGGGCGGCAACTGATTACGGCTGCTGATGCCCTGTGCCGTGTTGCAGTTACGAAACTTTGGGGCTCGTTGCCACTCTGAACCCGACTGCGTCCGGGGGGACGGAACGGGTGGAGGTCAAGCACGCGGACCGCAAGGAAGCTTCGGCGGAGCGAGAAGCGTCGGCGACTGTGTCAAGGCAAGGTGGGGGGACCAATGGGGTGCCGAAGGGGTACGGGAAAATCATCCGCGACGGAGAAGGAAACATCGTGGAGGTGCAGCTGGGGGAGGAGGGGGAGGGGGAGGAGCCGGTGACTCAAGAGCAGGGCGTGGAAGAGGAAATCCAAGATCCTCGCGGGGACAAAGTGCTCGCGGGGTGGGTTGGGCTGGGTTCGGACCCTGCAAAGGGAGATGCAGGAGGGAAAAACACGCGGGTTGTGCACGGTGAGTCTGTTTGGCTGGTCGAATCTGGCACGGCCGGAGGACGTGATAGCATCACTACCATGGGTGCTTCTCGTCCTTCTGTCTGTGCGTCGCACTTCGGGCGGGCTGCCGGATTGGCGGGCAATCGGGCTCATCTGGTTCGTTGTCAGCGTTGGAGCGGCTGTCTGAGGCGGGTGCTGGAGCGGTGCCGCGGTTTACATCGAAGGGCGAGCACGCGACGCTGGAGCTGCTGGTGAGGAAGCACGGGGACGACCTGGAGGCGATGGCGCGGGACAGGAAGGTGAACGTGGACCAGCGGACGGCGGGGGAGCTGAGGCGGGCGATACGGAAGGCGGGGGGGATTGGCGCGCTGGGAGTGGGAGCGGGCTGAGAGCGCACGATCGGGACGGAAGGTCAAGGAGGGTCTGGGCGTCGGGGGGGGATTGTTCCGGATGTGGCTGTACGACTAGGATGATCGCGTGCAAGGGAAATAGAAGGAGGCCGGCAGCGAAACGGGGCAAGGGGTCCACACAAAGTGACACGGTGCGGAGGCGGCGCTGCCACCGCCGACCGGAAGCGCGACCATCGACCGACGCCATCTCAGCCTCTGTCACCGTCACCGACGCCCTGTCACTCCCTGGCCTCTGCCCGAGTCGTCCGTCGCCCGGGTCCTGTCACTCCCAGATCTGTGCGTCCTTGTCGTGATCTCTCCTCAACTCTGCCTGGCGCTCAACACTCAATCATTCCCCGTCTGCAAACTGTGCCCCGGCGACTCTATCCTCTTATGGACCTCGGTGCGATATCCCAGGAGGGAAGCCCTCGCGCGCATCAGATCATGTACCACCCCGCCCACGTCCTCTCCATGTCGCCGTCAAACGCGCCCTGGGGCTTCGTGCGTGAGCACCTCCACGTCTCGCATGGGCCTGGGCAACCGTCTAAGCGTGGGCTGCCCGGGGCTAGGGTGTGTCCAGCAGATATGTTTGTGCCCCATCTGATGTTTGACGGTGCATTCATGTTCAGGTCTGTGCAGCAGCCGGCGCCTGACGAAAATGGCATGGGCCGCCCAGAGGAGACGGAGGGATGTTAAGTGTGAAGCGGCAGAAAACAGCGGCATGGAAGCCACGACTGCGAATCGACCATACATGGCCGGCCACTCCAGATTGACGTCCTCGTATTTTCAACAGCATCTTCTTTCCCAGCCCGCCACCCTCCGTCTTCAGTTTCCTTTTCCAATCCACATCCTTCCTCCCGCCTCCCACTCCCTCCCTCCCCATTTATATATCCCTCCCGGCCGCCCCCCTCCTCCTCCGTCCTCTCCCGCCCAATCATTCCCCCAGTGGCCACGCTCAGTCCGTATGTCGCACCGCAACAATCCCTCCCCCATCGGCCGCTCAGTCTCCCCCTCCCCATATCCCTCCATGTCCCGTAAAGCGCCCGCCCAGCCAAAGTCTACCCGGCAGCAGTATTCCGGTGCGCTTCCCCTCTCCCCGCATACACCTCGGCGTATTGACTGTTCGCCCCTCCAGCCTGCGGCGCATGTCGAATGCGAAGGTGCGCGCCTCTCTTCGCTATCTCCCGGTTCCCACCTCACGCGCATATGACAGGGTCAAGTGCGACCTCAAGGACTTACCCACACTTGCCTCTGGCCAACACCCTCCCTGCTCAAACTGCAGCGAACGCGGCCTCAACTGCGTGTATGTCTTCTTCCTATTCCCCTGCTTCTCTCCATTCTCAACCCCGCCCAGAGACGAGTTCGCCGAGGTCAAAGCAGTCAAACTACTGCGGCGAGGACGTCGCCTTCAGAAAGTCGAGTAAGTAGCCCCGACCCTCCTCTCCCACCCCTTCGTTGACGTGCATTGCAGGGCCGTTTATGGCAAGGCTAGCAAGGAAGATGCTGACCTGCACACCGTCATCCCCCCACGCAGCGTCATCCCCCAACTCAAACCCGAGTTTTTCAGGTCTTCATTCTTCCGTCGCTTCCACATTCAACGTGAGTGCACCGCCTCCCGATCGTAGGTCCACCATGCGCTGCTGACAGACTGGATGCCCTCGACCTTACTTTAGGTCCCGTCCTAGAGCCCACCGAGTACTGTGCGCGGTTCTCGGAATGGTACAACGGCAGCTCCGACTGCCTACAGTTCCCCGGCCAATTGATAGCCCTTGCCCTCGTCGTATGGGCAGCCAGTTACGGCGTCAACGAGGCCGGTGAGGAGATCGCGGAGCTTGTCGACGAAGACCTCCAGCAACGGAAAGAACGGGTAAACGAGATGCTCTTTGAGTTGCTTTACCTGATCGACATCCACGGACTTCTCCGGAAACCCTCATGGGATGGCATACGCGCTCTACTTCTCACTATGCCTCTTACCGAAGGTGAGCTGAAGACTTGTAGCCGATGTGCATCCCTTGACCCTCAACTCGTTATCTGTAGAGGTACAGACACCTATGGAACGCCTGGTACGTATGATAATGTTATGTGTGCTACGAGTGATATGGTCTGCTCACATGCCTCTTTAGGCTATGTCCGACGCCACGATGAGCCAAGTCTATGCGTTGTGCAGTCTCCACTCCACCGAGATCGGTCAAGGAGAATATGCCGACGCTCTCGTTCGTGCGCGAATATTTTGGTATGCACATGTCGTTGACGGCACGACCAGTGGCTTGCGTGGGGGTCGGATCGCATTGTAAGATGATAAATGAATCTGTTGCTGCCCTGATTTACGGCATTGATATCGTCTCCTTAGAACCGATGACGACCTGACGGCCTTCGAAGCGACGCTCCCTCCACTGGGTAATGATGGTGGCCCTTCGGGTGCATATGCTTTCGCCTTCCGTTTTGCAACAATTCCCATCCGTATTGCCTCCGTATGCCGGGATGTCCATGCTGCCCTCACTGGTCCCAAGGCCCGCCAGCGCGAAGAGATTGATGAGGACACCCTTCAGGACGCATGGGATAGGCTCGAGCGCTGTTGGCGCGACTTGGACGGTCTGCGGCAGTTTGGCACTTACGGCATCGTGCAAAATGAGGACGTTGAGAGGTTTATTGACGGCTGGCAGGTGAGGCGTCAGCCCAGATGGTCAAGCATTCCTCATGCTTACCTAGTTCCTTGTGGTTGGCTTCTTACAGATATTCCTCTTTGAATCTCGTATGTCGTTCCTTTTTTCCCAGGGTCCCATCGTTGACACATGCGTTGCAGATAATGTCATTCGCGAAGCGCTCAAGCAGCGACTTGTTGCGCTCCCTGTCCAGGAGACGTCCTTCTTGCCTGAGGGGCATCCGTCGGGAAGGTCCCGGAAGTCTGATACCATCCTCCGGCTTCACATGAAAGCCAACGCCAAGTGTCACACCGTCGTCCGACATGTCGTGACCATCCTGCGCAGGAACCTCAGGAGTCCCTTCTTCCAATATGACGCTGCGCTGGTTCGTGATGGGTGCTTCTTTGCTGGCTTTCTATTGGCCGGGGAGAGTGGCACCCGTGAGGACGTCGAGATCTGCCTAGCTGCCCTCTCGGAGATGCACTGGGCGTTCTCCAAGAACGACGAGCGGCAACGGACGGTGCGCCTTGTTTGGGATGCGCGCGCCTCTCAATCCCGCGGACAGCCGTCACGAAGCTTCTCGTCCAGTCCTTCGGACGAAACAGTTCGCGGACCTGGCACCTTCGAAGGGAGCTACGGTCGACGTGGACTGATGCGGCCTACGAGCGTCCCTCCGCTATCTTTGTCTGCCACAACTATGGGCCCGGGCTACGACTCTTCCTCCGCTCCTAACACCGCCTGTACGCCGGATGGCAGGTGGCCTTCCACGACGTCGGGCTCGGGCTCTGAATCCGAACACTATCAACCATCCTCGCGTTCACCTTCAATACCAAGCACGTCGTCTTCGTATGTCCAGTCCTCGCATAGCGCCCTCAGCCTCAGCAATGTCCTACAGGGCGAAGGCGGGAACGTCGGCCCGTCCTCGTTGCTCCTTGCGTCCTCACGCGTATCCGCCGGACATCCGACTGGACAAGGCACCTACTACGTCCCATCCTATAATTACCTCTCTATGGGCGAAAATGTGGACTCTCGACCGGCTGCCGCGCAGTCTGGAAGTTTGGAAACCTTGTCGTCCTCGGAAACAACCCCGGCCTTCAGTCATCCCACGGGTACCTTCGATTACACCGCTGTGTCGTACTCATCGTCATCCTTGGGTCAGACGGAGGCTGGTCCCAGCTATCTCCCCGCACCTGCCGCATCCGTTAGCCAGGGTGGCAGTCCCCCTTTCGGGGGCCCTAACTACTATTAGTGCCCGAAGCAAGGTATGCTCGGGTTTCACGATGACGGACCAACTTCGGCCGTCTTCTCAGTATACCTATTGTCATTGTCCCAGGTTACCCTTGTTGTCTCTGCATTGTCGATTGCACCCATCGGACCGCTCTACCTCTCGCTCTCCCCATTCGCTGTCTTGGACCCGGCAACTTACGTGTGTATATCGCTGTTTCCTGTCTCTCGCAACGTTAGCTTTCGTCGATACATGTATCATTGTCCTCTAGTACCACTTCCACATCGCACCCATGTCTCATATACTTCCGCACACCGCATAGTTTAGAAACAGATAGAGACCCATCACATCATACCGCTGCGGCGCGTCGTCCTCCCGCATCACATTAACGTCAACATAGTACTATATCATCATCTTGGCCTTGTAAGTACGCGGTAATTGTAAGCCTACACATTGCATATTTTTGTCACCCGGTGGGCCGTGTTGTCGGGCCCTACATAATAGCAGATACGCGACGCGTTCTCGTAGCTGTCAAACCGAGGGAGATGTTGCCGAATCAGGCTACCTTCGACCCTTGTTCGAATGTCCACTCTAACGATAACTGGGCTTTCTGGGCATTCCGGCCACGCTATTCACATGATGCATGAACGTAACACGAGGACGGCGAGAAGAGGGCACAAATCAAATCACCTCGCGAGCAGTTTCCACCCACGAAGGTTCAGAGTTTGGGCGATAGAGGGAACAACATCTTCGATGGACGACTCGGTGGAAAGAGTCGTGGGACGGGACGCTCGGTGGTAGAGAGAGGAGTCAGGCCCAGGATGTGCTCTCGGCGTTCAGATAGCTACCAGTCTGGGTGGCCCATCCTGCCTTACGCTCCGGAGGCGGCGTAGAGCACGCTCCTGTCAGAGGCGACAGTTGTGGGTGCGAGCGAGTCGGCAGCTCGCCGGATCTGGGTAAATGAGAGACGTCACGACGGCTTCGACAGCTAACCTTCCTCCCCGCCGTCTACTGTACCCATCCGCCCATCCGCCGACTCCCGAGCGTGCGCTTGCCGAGGGTTCGCGTCGTCCGTGCGCATGCGGCGGCGCCCGTCTGCGTTCTCGTTCCGTGCACCTGCGTCCATGCACCCCGTCCGCACGCGCGAGCGCGAGGGGGGGGGTGTCGGGCCAGCTTCGCACCGCAGCTTGTGCGCAGGGTCGCAGGGTTCTTTTGCTTGATAGCGTTTCGAGGGAACGTGCTACCAGGGCGCCAGGCCCAGCCACCCGTCTGCTCCCCTGGCAGGGACGCATGGAAAAGCCGCCGGGAGAATGCTCGAGATGGATCACGAGCCGTCGCCAAAGGCGTTGGGACTTGAGCCGAGGCGTTTGGGACCGACCCCTTCCCACCATCCTGCGGTGGACCACCGACGGGGTCGATCGCCGAGATCCGTGAAGCTCGTCGGCTACTGTAGTAGGCCATTGCCTGCGCCGGTGGAGTGGGCATGGGGGTCGTGGTGGATATGCGCGAGGTGGGGAGCATTATTTCGATCATAAACACAACGCGAGTCGCGGCAGCTGATAGCTCCTGCGACGTGACGGTATCGGATTTGGCAATGCTCATGGAGAGTAAGGACGTCTCCTGCGACACGGCGCGGCCGCGGGGCTCTCTCGAGACGCGCCAGTGGTGCCCGGTCGTGTTTCAAATCCGAAGACTGGCGATCGGGCCAAATGGGCCGGTGACCGCGGTCTGTGGATTTTGTGGGGCGCCAGAAATTGTGCGAGGGGTTCCCAGCTTCCAAACATGAGAATGGTGGGCCGGGATCGTCAGCGCCAGAAGGGCTGCCGGGATGGGCACGGAGAAGGTCTATGCATTGTCGGAGTTGGGCAACCGGAGCCAGGTGTTTGTCCCGCGCTGTCAGTGCGTGCGTTCGTCGTGGGTCGTCGATAATTGTGGACGGGACGAGCGACTTGCTGGGCGAGACGTTGCGCAATGGAAGGGTGGTGTGCGATCGATAGAATTTGTGAAGGTGGCTAGGGCTCGGGAGAACGGCCAAGTAGTGCATCTAGCGCAAACGTATGATGAGAAAACACAGCGTACCGGGTGATTGGGAAAGACCGGAGAGAAAGACTGCTCACGGACAGGAAAGAAGTCAAAATACCGTTTTCGGAGCAGCGGATGATCAGGACCGGGAAGCCGCCCAGCGTTGCGACCGCAAGGACGAGCCAAAGTGAGAGGGGTCCGTCCGACAACATCGTCATTCAGTCGTGGCTGTCTGGATCCCCGAAGATCACTTGTGGGGAGGTTGCATGACTGCGAAGACCACTGCGAAGCGAGCGACGCCGTTAGTGCATTATAGTTGGGCACTGGAAGCGGTCCGTAGGTACTCGCCGTATTTTTGCATGACATGAATACGGGTGTGGAGTGCCCGGAACTTTGTCAGAGAAAGGAAGCAGAGCCCCGCTGAGCGTTGTGGATTAGGCTGTGTGGATGTCGGAGTCTGTTTGAATTTCGCGGAGTCGTCGTATTTAGGCGCAGTTAGCTAAGCAAGGCGCAGCGTCTACGCGTCACCAGCTCCACCCCAGCGGCCAAGTCACACCCCACTGCGAGACCGCTCCGCGACAATGCCCCCATCCTCATACTAGTAACTACAACCACCACCATGTTCCGTAAGCTTCTGGCCAAATTTCTTGATCTACAGCATCCTTGCTGACCATGAACGCAGTGTGCATACCCATTATCTGTGCGTAGTCTACTGCCTGCTGTGCAAAGTCAAACGGGCCTCACTAGTTCCAACCCAAATTCCTTAGTTGGCTGCAACAACCGTACGAAGCCGGAGGGTGACCAAACACCGAGGGTATGTCCCAGATGTCACAACGGTGCGTTCAACCGCTGCTATTGGTCAACAGTTTATCTCACATTCCTCTGCCTACAGCTGCCGTTATCCGCGTCAAATCGCGCATGTGGTTCGAGCTGTTCTTCATACCCCTGATACCAATGAAATCCGAGCATCTATGGGTATGCACAATTTGTCATTGGGACGTGCCTCTTCAGCAGGCGTAAGTTTTTACCAGTCTTCTGCCCGCCCTGTCCGGACATGCACTCACATCACGGCATTATCGCTCCACCGAAAGCTGGGAACCCCCTCTGCCGTACGGTGGACAAGATCCGTGGCAAGGTCCGCCGTATGTGCCTATGAGCCCGCCTCCAAACGCGGCGACGTATGGATACCAACCTCAGTATCCACCGCACCCCAGCAGTTCCACGAAGCCTCATTAGTTTTCTACCCACCGAACGTCTACCATTCACCCACTCTGACGTGAACCTGTACTACTACTGTGCCTTATGCGATCAACGTTGTACCGATACGTATTGTTGTACCTATACACGGACCCTGGAATTGGATCATGTTCAAGTTATATCCTTGCAATCCGATCAACATGGAAGATTCATACAATTTGCGACGCCCACAACATCTATTTCAGTACTTTCTCCGGAAGGCTATGCAAGTGAACACCAGCACTATGATGAGGATTCCTCCAACGAAGCCGCTCGCGGTAGCTATGCCACAAATTTCTGCGCCAGTCAGGGAACCGCTGCCAGGCGGATTGGAACGAACGTAAGCCCGGGGGAGGGAATCGAGCCCCCTTTCGTGGATGAAAGCTGCGAGAGCTGTACCCGGATCGGTTATCCCCAGAAGCCCGATGGTGGGGGGTTGGGAGTCCGTCCCCGCATGGTGGGTCACATAGACGTTCTAGGAACAAAGATGACAAAGCATTCGACAACGTCAGCGTTTGCTTGCTAGTTTCCCCCAACACATCGCGACACCAGCCGAGCAATTCAGGGTCCACGTACCCGCAAAAAGGTGTCCCCCAGCAGCCAATCGGCGGCGAACACCTGAGAGAAGATTTAAGAACTCATCAGCATGCCGGCCACCAGGAAATCGCGAGGATAGGGAGGTGGGGAACAGATAGAAAGAAGGAAACACGTACCCCGTCGTTGCCTTGCAGACCTCCCAAACACCACGTGCCGCCGTCGACTGAACCTTCCTTCCAACTGACGTCCGCCGGGTCGATGGCGTACTCCTTCCGGCTGGAACCTTCGCCTAGGATCATGCCGACATTCACCGCGCGATTGCAGGGAACTTCCCAGCCTCTGTCCGTCTGCCTGGCGCCGCCGACAGATTCCCAGAAGCGCGCGACGTCCTGGGTTGGCCCTAGAATGAGCGTGGTGCCCGTGTCGAGAACAGCGATTGGTGCGGGAGCGCCTTTCACATTGGTTTTCGACAGGGCAAACGACGTGCCGTTGATGGTGAAAGATTGAAGCGGCAACTTCCAATAGTCGTACAGCGCGCCAGGCGCACGGAACACGGGAGTGGACGTCAAGTCATCCGCCGACCTTGCGAAGGCAGGGTCCACTTCCCCGACGGTGAACGAGGGGCCGTTCGAGCTCCCTCCCAGCTGGAACGCAAAGTACCGTGCGGACGGATCGTTCAAGCCGGAAAGCAAGTTCAGGACCAGCGTGCGACCGACGGTGTCGGGGATCGAAGCCTCCGCGGGGAATGCGAGCCCCAAAATGCCGCTGTTGCCTGCACTGGCAAGTCCCAGACCTGCCGTTGAGTTGGCCAAGGCTGTGGAGAAGTTAGAGGCTTCTTCGTTCGCTCAAGCACCGAGAACCGATTCGACGAACCGAAGATTTGGGACGATATTTGGTATTCGCCAAGGGTAATCGTCTCGGTCCCCACGAGTCCACTGACGCTGCCCAAGAGGTAATCGAGGTGGAACGGTACGTCGGTTAATGCAAGGGAAGACGACCGAGCGTATTTTGGAACTCCGTGGCAGTCTTCGACCGTGCAATCAGATGACACGACCCACTGCAGGAACGTCAGCCACCGACTGGTTACAACGCCGGACATATTCTGGGCCGTTGAAACACGGTTCAGACGTACCAAATCTGACGAGCCCGTGTCCAGAATAACCTTGAAAGATTGACCGCCGATACTAAACGCTTGTCAGCGGCCATGTTGTCGGCGGGAAAGGAAGAGACATACTCGATCTGGACAAGATACGCGCTGCACAGACATGGGACGTGAACAAATTTTTACGAGTTAGCCTACATGAACCACTCACTATTCATTTGATGAGGCCAGAGATAGGTCGACGTTTGGCTTGGAAAACCGTAGATTAGGTATGAGAGTGCGCGGCACCCTGTAGATAGGGATCCTGCCCCCGGAACATGGCCTGACGCCGAACCATGCCAGAAAGAGTGACGAGAGTAGAAGCCTCAGACTGCCCATGTTCGAGATGCGCAGAGAAAGGATATACTTCGAGGGGCGTCGGACAGCTGCCTCGTCCGGTTGTAAGTACCGTCCTTCAGAGGCTGACATCGTGACGGGGGCTGTCGATCATAATTTCCGGAGGACGAGCCATAAATGTGCTGACATGCGCCTGAGTATGTTGGCGCCATCCTGCGCGTCCCCCCTGCCTTCAAGTTGTAGCCCGCTCAGGGATAGTGGCCCGACGATCCTGCCCTGCGTGCGTTGGGAGCGGTGGCGGGAATGGACAGCTGGGAGGCGCTTAGTATCCCGCCCTCTCCGGGTCGGAGTCTTGGATGCGGTCTACGCACAGCTATAGCTCGTCAGCGCACTTAGCCTAGATGCACACCAGAGGGCGACGTAATGACGAGTGTCTCGGATTTTGCTGAGGCACTCAACCCGAGGGCCAGGCGCAGGGGCGGCTGAGGAGGGCGGTGGGAGACGCAAAGGGCATTTGCCGGGCATGCGCCTGCCAAACACAGCGACACGCGTCACAACCACCGCCCTCGTGCTTCCTCCCGCACTCCTCATCCTCTCCCTCCACGACCGTCCGCTCGCCTCTCGTAGCTGGCCCTCGCCGTCCTCAAGACCTCGACGAACATCATGCATACTAGCGAGTACGACTACCTCTTCAAGCTCCTCCTCATTGGTGACTCCGGTGTCGGCAAGGTGAGCTGCGATTGTCCTTGCGCGGCTCCCATTTTGTCGCTGCGCAGCTCGCCAGAGTGGCGTACTGACACTGTTCCACCATTGATCCTCCTAGTCCTGCTTGCTGCTCCGTTTTGCCGACGACACCTACACGGAGAGCTATATCAGTACCATTGGCGTCGACTTCAAGATTAGGACCATCGAGCTCGAAGGCAAGACTGTGAAGCTCCAGATTGTACGTCTTCCTATCCTATCTCTCACGTCTCTTGTTCCGTGGCGATGGGGCGAAATATGCTCTTGTTGTTTGGGCTTTGTGGGTAGCAGGAGTGGCGCTACGCCAGCATGAGGAGCCTTCTTTTCCTCGGTTGGTCGTTCCAAGTCCCATCTCGAGAGCATCAAGTGGTAGTCTTAGAAACATCCTCTTGACTATCAACGGGTGGAGAGCATGGTCTGATGCTGTCTTCTATGCCCACAGTGGGATACCGCAGGTGAGTCAATTGTCGCTCTACCAACGACGTTCTTACCCTGACGCTTTGTCCACAGGCCAAGAACGCTTCCGCACCATCACCTCGTCGTACTACCGCGGCGCGCACGGTATCATTGTTGTATATGACGTTACCGATAACGGTGTGTGTGGCTGTTGCTGGAATGGCTACAATCGCTTATCTTTTGGTCACTCAGACACTTTCACGAACGTCAAGCAATGGCTCCAGGAGATTGACAGATACGCTTCGGAGGGTGTTAACAAGCTGCTTGTTGGCAACAAGTCCGACCTGACCAGCAAGAAGGTTGTGGAGTACAGCGTCGCCAAGGTATGTTAGTCTCCGTATGGGAAACTGTTCAGTCTTCATAGGTCGTGCCGTAGGAATTTGCCGACCAGCTTGGCATCCCCTTCCTTGAGACGTCGGCGAAGAACGCGACGAACGTTGAGCAGGCATTCTTGACGATGGCTAAGCAGATCAAGGACCGGTAAGTCGGCCTACACCCGCCCCTAGTGAAGTAGAGGCTGATCGCATCCTCCTTAGCATGGGCTCCACTACGACTGCGACCGGTACCGGAAAGTCAACAACGATCACACCAGGCCAGACCGTCCAACAACAGCAAGGCGGTGGTTGCTGCTGAATGGCTGGTTGATACGGTGTCGCGTCGCGCTACTGCTCCTCTGGCAGCATGGGGTCGGTCGAGTTGGCCGCAGTCGGAGGTTGATACTGCAATTGTTCTCGCTCATCGCATAATCTATGCTTACAGCCTTTGTTGTCGGACTCGTCTCATTTATTACATTTCCGTTTGTTTCTGATGGGTGTCGAGAAGTGGTACCCTAGTCCCTATCTTCTCCTTGGTGCGGTGTGTTGTATCATGGCTGTTACGATACGCCACGGAGTCGGGGGTAATGTTCGTTGCTGTGATGTTTTCATAGACCCCCAATACGAGGGTGTGCCTGCCTACTACGCACTAGATGCGACAAGAGAGAGTACGCTAACAGCGACTACATCAACAACAGAGTCAGAGTCATCAGTCATGTTACATGCTAGTACAAGGGAACAGCAGGGACAGCAGGTTTCTGGTCTTCCAGCCATGAACGCACGCCCTTCTTGGTCACCATGTTCAAGACCCGCGCGTGGTCTTCAGGTGTCCGCTCCCGGTATAATCGCATGATATACCCGGCGACGCTCCAAACGTCTTCCCATTCTGCATCAAACAGCTCCCACCACGAGCCCTCCGGCGAGGAAGGGAGGGTAATGCCGAGCTGTCTTGTCGCTAGCATAATTGCTGCACTAACGATTGTTGGGACCGCGTATAGTGCATAGACTGGCGTTTGCAACCTATAGAACAACCAGAAGGCGTCATCGTGAACGAGGGCTCAATGAAGGGAGCAAGGAAAATACTCGCGCGTCGTTGAGGTAACCCCATGCTTTGCTAGGCACGTCTTCCCGTTCCGTAAGGCCCAGTAACCGAAGATAGTTTACGAGAGTGCCGTAAGGGAGGACAACATTGACATTGAACCCGAGCCGCTTGAGAATTTGCATTTCCGCCACGACCAAAGCGTCCTTTAGATCATAGAACGTGGAGCCGAAATACGACATTGGCACGTATTTGAATTCGTGTGCCGAGGAGGAGGAGGGTCCAGTCGAGTATTTGAGCCTGTGGGCGTCGCGCTGAAGGAGCTCGTCGTAGACGTTGATGAGGTCCCGCATGCGGAGAGGGCATTCTTCCAACTTCGACGCAAGATAGAGTGCGCCCATTCCAACATCCTGATAATCCATAAGACCGACTTGAAAGCTACGCGCGGGCGGCGATGGACGTACCCCGATTCCGAACTGTTTCATGGAGGTGACATACCAGAACCTCTGGAACAGAATCTGGGCGGTGGCTACGGCCACTTGTTTTCTGCCCTTGCCAGCATAAATTTCTATTTGTACAGTTGACGCAAGTCGACCCACTGCTTTAGAAGGATGCCTGCCTCGTGTATCAACTTGCACCCATATGCTCGCAGGTCCAGTTCCAACTCCCCGGGAATGCCGTCTTCTCGTGACGGCGTTTTCTCGATCTGCGCAAGCGATGCTAAAGGATATAATGAAGTAGACATCCAGACGAGGCCGACCAGACAGGCGGACGATAGCAAGGGAGAGAGGATGCGGCTGCCGACCGGAGGGATGGGGTCGAAGGGCGGCGTAAACACGACACAACAGCGCGACTCCGCTGAAACTTTCGGCGCTGTCATCGACCACCACGACCTCGACCATCCTCTGCTCTGCTTCTCGCGTTCCTCCGTTCACAGTTGTCTGGAGCTGATCTCGTTGCTTTCGACATCCCTCTCGCAACGTGATGTCGCATCTGCCACCGAAACCAGACTTCGACTACCCAGTGCGCTACCCTGCAGAGCCGAGGCACTTCCCTCGACAACCGCCGCCTGCCGTCTACACACCGACTCCCGAGCGGTACCCACCTCGAGAACGTCATGTATATCCTCCACCCAGGTCGCCACCAAGGTCACGGGCGGCGGTGCCCGTGGACACTTACGTTCCAGCCCGGTCTGTAGACGCGTACCGTTCAACAACAAGGCCGCCTCCACCCCCTATGGATGCGTACCCATCGAGTTACTACAATAGGCGCGATGATGAAAGGCACAGAGAACGCGAGTATGAGAGGCGTGGGGACGACTACAGGCCGAAGGCGCGAGATGACCACCCGAGAGACAGGGAAAGGGATCGAGACCGCAGAAGGGATGACGACACGCGAAAAGGGTACGACGGGGAGAGGAAAGACCGAGACACTTCACGAGAGCAGCAATGGTCACGACAGAGGGATGAGGAGAGAGAAAGGCGCGAGAGGGAATGGGCGCGCCAACGAGAGGACAGAGAGCGACAAGAGCGCGAATGGGCGAGGCTGCGGGACGAAGATCGGCGGTATGGTCGCGATAGGGTGCGCGAAGTTGAGCCTGAACGCAAGTGGGTACCGAGAATGTCACGGTCGCCGCCTCGTCGCATAGGTACGTTCGCCGCTACTCTCTTGTATGCGCGTTCTCACCTGAGTAGTCCCTGCTAAGCCCCCTGAACAGTCTCCAGTACCTAGTCGGGCGCGGTCCCCTGCGCCCGCGTCTCCGGCAAGGCGTGCGCCCGCCACGCCTTTGCCTGCTGCCAGTCGGGCTGGTTCGCCATACAAAGTAGAGAGATCACGACCGCTCCACTCCCGCTCTCCGCCCTATGAGGTCAGGCTAGGCAACCACTCTATCTCCGTCCCGCGCAACTCTGCTCGCGTACGTCGGGATCCTTCGCCTCGAGACAATGACCGAGACCGAAGGCAACCATCTCTTCGTCGCAGCCGCAGCCCCGACCGATCACGGCGTGAAGTACGTCGTGATGTCAGTCGGGGCAGTCGCATCCCGCCGTCAAACTACAGAGGCCGTGAACGACGCTCACCCCGCCGTCGTTCTTACTCTCCGATTTCACGGCAGCGAAGGGAGAGTCCGAGGCCTACCCGAAGGCGAACACCATCTCCTCCAAGTCGATCTCGTACTAGGTCTCCCACGAGAACGCCTCCGCCGAAGAGACATGTACTGCCGCCTCTGAAGTCACCCTCACGCCCACCTCCTCCCCCGACTGGTCCCCGCATTCGCCCTGTACAGACATCGCCAAAGCCGGACGCAGATGGCGATGTGGAGATGGAAGAGCCGTCTGAAATCGTGCCTGCGGCTTCTGTAACAGGTCCTTCAACAAGTCCTGCAGAAGTTCCTGCCTCCAGTCCCGTTCCTGTCCTCGCATCCATTTCCCCTCGTCCGCACTCTTCTGCCCTCTCACCGGTGTCTCCAGCGGCAAAGGTCATTCCTGCTATTCCATCTTTGCCTTCTAAACCCGAAACGGATAGGAAGCCCACATATCCGAGGCGACGATCCCGTTCACCGCCTACCGGTCCTCGCCATCACCTCCATGTTTCGACACCTTCCAATAAGAGCCCTGCTCAAAGCGCCCACGCGGGTCCAAATCTACCTTCCAAGCCTGATTGGGTTCGTCGCAATACAGGACGCGAAGCTGGGAAGCAAGAAGCGACTGCATCTGTTCCTGCACCTGCTGCTTCCACCGTTCCGTCTGAGCCGGGAGTTTTCGTCCCGGTCATCCCTCCGTACCAGCCAAAGCCAAGCATCACAGCCGACATCGAAGCTGACGTACGTATTCTCTCTCCTGTCCCCCTCTGATTCCGTGCAGATAACTTACAGCATTTGTGTAGATCGCGCGGGTCCGCGCACACAGGACGCACATTGAAAACGAGTACATCAAAATTGCGAAGAACACGCGGAAGGCGCTGAACGACCTTATGATTGCGGACATCGACTTGAAAAACGCAGAGTCTCGGCGGGCGGTATCTTCCGCGCAGCTCGAAAAGGCTCGTGCCGGGAAGCTTGGCATAGATTTTATTGCGGGATCTTGAAGACGGGAGGTGTGGGTTTGGGGGTTCGAACGGCGTTCTTTATCCGCATTCTTACTGCTGTGCTTTCCGGCGCAACCATGTCTGTCACGACGGCGATAGTGTATAGCGTGACTATAATAGTGTCTACACAAGCTTCGGGTGCTTTCAAGATGTCCGCGGTATTGCTGTCATGGAACAAGGTTACTTCAATTACTTGGGTAGCCGTTTGCATTCGATGTGCGTCCGCGTGGGATCCATAGGCAAGGCGCAATAGAATCCTTGGTCCTAGAGAAAATGATAAACGTCATGAGGGCGTTAGGGCTGAAACTTAAGGGTACAATGCGCACCTGCATCGCCTGGAAGAGTCGTGTAGAATACATTCGCAGCTGTCCGGAGAGATGGGGGTTCCGTCGGTCAACAACAAAGGCCGAGCACGGCAGATAGGATGTACACACGGCGTACCATGATGCACTCCCGCCCCTTATCCTTGCCTTCTCTGCAAAGCTCTGACAGGGGGGCGCCGCGCTCGCTGTCAAATGTGTATGCAGAGTTGGGATCCTCCTGGGTGGATTGGGGGGAAGGGGGCGCAAAATGTTGGTGGAAGTCGCGAAAGGGTTATGCTCGGAGACATACCGCAATGAACTCCGCCAAGGTCTTTTCGGGAGTATTTGATGGCCCCTCCTCCTGCGACTGTTTTGCTGATATCTTGTGTGCGAACAGCATGGCAGTAGTAGTAGTGGTTGTAGTTCGGATTGGAGTACTACCTACAACTGATGCCTGTTGGCCGCTCACAATCATGTGGGGATATGATGACGTCATGCGGTAGCATGTCTGGACTGGTTTGGGACGCAACCGGGAGTGTCCGTGTATCTAGGGAAATACATCTGCAATACATCTCTTTACTGTTATTCTGTCTAACTTGAAGCTTTGAAGCTTGAAAGCTTCACCTTTCATTCACCGGCATGTCAGTCAACGACAGTGCTACGAGGTTCGGGGAGACTCCCATGGTCTTTTGAGTCTCCCAGAAAGGACACGCCGGTCACCAACCACGGCCTGCAAGTCTGCCTCCCTTCAGGTTATCGTCGCTGCACGCACCATGTCAATGGTAAGGCCGCCGCATAAATAACGTCACTTACATAGTCAGTCCAACCATGGCAGGCCCAAGGTCCTCAGAAATCTGTACAATGGCGTTAGGAATGAAAATGATGCAGAACGTCTGTCAACGATCATACCTCTGCCAGAATTTTCGGGTTGTTGTAATGCGTTACCTGCAGAGCCGTCTTAGATCCCAAAGCATGAATGCAATGTATAAGCTACGTAGGAACATACCGCTTGAACAATAGCGCGAGCACGCTTCGCAGGGTTGTCAGACTGGAAGACAATCCATCTCAGTACCTCACATGGAAAGATGGGTACAACGGAGCATACGTGGAAGATACCAGAACCGACGAAGACTACAGACAAGTCAGAAAATGCCGTTGGTACGGAAGACGGGATATACGTACCACCGTCACAGCCCAACTGCATCATGAGTGCTGCGTCCGCTATCCAAGCAAATTTAGACTCCAGACACTAGCCATAGTACTTGAAAGCATCACGACATACCTGGAGTTGCGATACCACCTGCAGCAAAGTTCACAACAGGCAAACGCTTCAAACGCGCGGTCTCCTTAAGGAGATGGTACGGCGCCTGGATCTCCTTTGCGTACGTATAAAGCTCCTCCTCGCCCATGACGGTTGCCTTGCGAATCTCGCTCATGACCGACCGCTGGTGCCTCACCGCCTCTACGACATTGCCGGTACCTGCCTCGCCCTTTGTGCGGATGAACGCCGCGCCTTCCGAGATTCGACGAAGCGCTTCACCGAGGTTACGGGCGCCGCATACGAAAGGTACTTTGAACGCGTGTTTGTTAATATGGTGTTCTTCGTCTGCTGGCGTTAAGACCTCCGACTCGTCGATGTAGTCGATGCCAATAGCTTGCAGAATCTGTTCATCCGAAAAGCATGTTAGTTCGCCACGCGGCGACATAATCTGAGCTTCCGTCACGAACCTGTGCCTCGACGAAGTGTCCTATCCGGACCTTGGCCATGACTGGGATGGTAACGGCATCCACGATCTGCTTGATCATGCTGGGATCGCTCTGGTAACTTCATTACACGATGGCCATCCTCAAGATTGAACGTTATCGACTCACCATTCGGGCAACACCTCCCTCAGCGCGGATGTCCGCGGGTACACGTTCTAAAGCCATGACTGCACACGCTCCGGCCTCTTCGGCTATGCGAGCCTGCTCAGCGTTCACGACATCCATGATAACTCCACCCTACTAGCTTATGAACATCGCGAAATGCGACAATCGGATTGATTCTGCTAACCTTGAGCATCTGCGCAAGCCCCGACTTGACCTACATACGGGAAACCAAATTTCCAGATGGCAATCTGGGTCAGAACTCCGTGAACCAGCAATGGAAAAGAAGACGCACGCCAAAGGTGCCCAGACTTCCACTCGCAGCACCATCCTTGTCTTTGGAGCGCGTCGGTGCAACGACGGGAGTTCCTCCAGGGTTGCCGACACCGTGGGGAACAGGCGGGGTCGAGACAGGCGTCTGCGGTTGGGTGGGCGTCGTCATCGCGGATCGAGTGAGAGTCGTGGCGGGGTCAGAGAAAAGTTTTGCGCGAGGCTGTGATCGAGCACACGACGCGTTCCTCAGGAAAGAGGTGACTCCCACTGTCCCACAGGGGCTGGCGGCTGGCCAGGCTGGCCAGGCTGCCTTGATGCCGCCTTCCGCACGCTCCGTACTCGCCCTTGATTTGGTACCACCTCTGCAATCGACTTGTTCTGACTCGCCCCCCTCCCTGTCCACTCGGCCTACCCCAATGCCGTCCAGGGCGAGCCGGGCACGCCATTCCCTGGCTGGGCGACCGTAGGAAACGAGTTGATTGTACACAGGAGCCGCGGGCTACGAGCAGTATGCAGGCGGAATTGCCAGAGGAATGCGAGACACCGCGTGGTTAGTGCACCAGTTCGCGGAGCGTTCACACCCACTGATATATATCATAGGAAGTTACAAACAAACTTGACCCAGGATTCAGGAAGTAGAGTTCATCGGCCCACCATCCGCGGTCATATGTCCTGCGCGTAGTCCTCGGGAACTATACCCTCTCAAGGGCCAGAGGTATGTAAGTACGTCCGTCTGATCCATGTGCTATCCCGTTCAGTTCAGCTCATGTGACCCGCGTGGGTGATGCCTGCAGATTCCATTGCGGGGCGATGTGCATGCCGGTCGCGCGCCGTGGCCACTGGCCGCGATTCTATTCACCCGTGGCGGTCGGATCGTCTTCTGTTGCCTATGCTGCCTCTACGTGCTTCTCTTTTTAAAACCATGCGCTCTCCGCGTTCTCAAGACGTTCTTAACGGACCGTAGAAACCCGCCTCCGCCCTTTGAACCAGGATGACGACCGTCGCGCGAACCCGAGGAGGATCCGATGATCCAAGCGGCCCGCATTACATCTCGGGGATCCCTACATAAACCTGGGGCGGAGTGATGGGCCCATTGAAGTTTGAACCTCGGTCCCAAATGCTTCTCTCTCTGTCGCTGATCTTTGGTGTGTTTGCAGGGATCCCGGCGGTCCGTGGCCAGTCACTCATCGTACCCGGTGCCCACTGGACGGACACGAGTGGCAACTCACTCCAAGCCCACGGAGCAGGGATCATCAAGGTATGCATGTCGTACACGGGTATGCCCTCGTATTGAGCTAAACGGGCACCATCTAGGTTGGCAGCACTTTCTACTGGCTCGGGGAGGACAAGTCGCACAACAGTGCCCTGTTCAAGGCGGTCTCGTGCTATACCGTGCGTCCATTCGTGCTGCCAGAGGCGATGCGGTGCTCATTCCTCTGTTGTAGTCGACGGACTTGGTGAACTGGTCGCGCCAAAATGACGCCTTGACACCGATCACCAATACTATGATCTCTTCGAGCAACGTGGTGGAGAGGCCGAAGGGTGAGTTAACCCGACTATCGGCCACGAAGGACACTGAACACCATGCGGTATGTAGTCATCTTCAACAGCAAGGTGCGCTGCACGCCGCCAATTTCTTGAATCGGCGTGTGAATATGAGCTCGAACAGAACAATGAATACGTCATGTGGTTCCACTCCGATTCTTCAAAGTAAGTTCGGCAAGGTCGGCGTTGTTCTTGTAGTTTCCGCGAGCTTGTTTGATGCGACGGTTTCCCTTGCAGCTATGGGGCGGCCGAAGTTGGGGTCGCCACAGCGAAGACTCCTTGTGGACCATACACGTACAAGGCCAGCTGGAAGCCGCTCGGCGCCGACTCGCGCGACGAGGGGCTATTCCAGGACGGTACGTGATGTAGCTTGTTCTCCCGGTTTCGTCTCACCAGAAGACCTCTCTCTGAAATTTTAGACAATGGTATGTCCATCAAGCTGTTGTAATGCATGGAGCCGTCGGCTCAGTTGCGTCGCCTCGCACGGTATAGGGAATGCGTACCTGTTGTATGCATCTGATAACAACCAGAACTTCAAGATCACGCAGTTGGATGCCGATTACTACAACGTTACCACCACCGTAAGCCAGTTGAACGGTTCGTACAAATCCACCGAATCTGCCATTAACGATTACTGATGCTGATTGAAACTCCATTCTCCATCTGAATCGTAGGCGCTACGCTTGAGGCACCGGGCATCGTGAAGCGGAATGGGGTCAGTCTCTTCTGGCATCTCCGGCGGCATGCGCATGTTGAGACGTTGAGACTTTCCAGGTGTACTGGCTGTTTGCCTCTCACACTAGTGGCTGGGCGCCGAACCCGAACAAAGCGTTTCAAGCAACTGTACGTACAATCAAACTCTTATGTCTTATCTTCAAGAGTTTTGATGTTGCTCCTGGTTAGTCCCTCTCAGGTCCTTGGTCATCGCAGGCAGACATTGCCGCCGAGAGTGTCCGGACTTACTATTCCCAGAATGCATACGACCTTCCTCTCGGCTCGAACGCAATCTACATGGGCGACCGGTGGCGATCGGACCTTCTTGGGTCGAGCACCTACATCTGGTACCCGCTTGACTTCTCAAGCGGTTCGCCTACGCTCGTTGCCGCTGACGTGTGGAGCGTAAACCTTGCCGCGGGTGAGTACAGGTTTCGATTTTGGCACGCATGCTGCGTGCTTGCCGTGCTGCTGCATTGGAGTACTAACGTTTCATTACCTGCACAGGGACTTGGTCTGTTGCCTCTGGTACAGCGTACGAAGCCGAAAATGGTGTGAGGAGTGGTTCTTCGACAATCCTGTCAGACTCCTCGTTCTCAGGCGGCAGCGCGGTCGGTTATCTCGGTGAGCAACGAGTGTATAGTAACCCGTATTCCGCTCATGATGAATGATCTCCAACACGGGACTGGTTGCAACCCTGAACGCCTTCCAGGTAATGGAGGCAGCGTGTCAATTACTGTCCAGGGCAAGGGTACTGCCCAATGGGTGTCGCTCTACATTGCAAATGGCGACTCCGCTTGGAGGAACACCACCGTCAGGTGCGTTCCACGCTCATCGTGCCCTTTCACCTTCGACACCGCAGTCGAACTGATCACCTTGCTTTTCCCGGTCTGTCCAGCGTGAACGGCGGCTCGCCTGTCTGGATCGATCAACCCAGCACTGGCGGCGGCAATGTCATTCTCAGCGTGCCTGTGAAACTCAACCTCAACTCCGGCTCGAACACCATTACATTCGGTGCTGGGCAGAGCAGTGAGTAATTTCTCCGTTGTGGATCGCGCGATGCTGGTGGCAGCGCTGAAAACGCCCATGTCTTCTCAGACTACGCTGCGGACCTTGACAGGATCATCGTCTACTGATTCCGTGTCCAGTTCCGTAGGCAGCTCTCGTGTCGCCGGTCTCACTTGTGGTTCTGGTTCTCAGCCCCAAGCCCGAGATAACTAGAACTGAATGTACCGTAAACGCGCCATGATCTGTATCACATATGGGTTGCCTCAGGAGCCTCATGCTCTCGCATCTTCCAAGAAGTCCCGGCCGGCTGGTTTCCCAACGCGTTCCTGATTTTCGCATGGTCGCCCGTACGCGCTCCCACTCCCCAATCACCCATATCACCGTCCCTCCGAAGATCTGTCGTGGAGGAGTGTTCACATTCTCACGGGTGCGACTAACTTGCACCAGCCAAATGGCCAGTTTTTCACGGGTGCTAGCTTTTTTGGCGGGGCAAGTTAGTTTGTCACCCGCGCGCTCAAGTTCACGGGTGCTCGCGTGAACTCACTTGCGCCAATATCCCCAGTTCCTGCGACCTCTCGGGCATACGTCCATGTGTATCGGCATCTTCAAAGGGCCCATAATAAGTAGTGTAACGTACCCTCCTACACAGCGATGCTGAAAAGGTTGAACGTTAGAGATGGAATCCAGTTCACGGGAGTTCACGGGTACTCACGGGAAAGTGAACACCCGTGCGAACCAGTGAGCGCACGGGCGCTCCAGTGAACACCAGTGAGCTCACGCGAAAATGCCTCCCTCGCGTGTTCTCGCGTATGGTCACGTCCTCCAAGGGCAGCACAACATCTAATATGTGCTGGAATATATCAAGGCATATACTGAAGGTACACCACATCCCTGTGCCATCTTACCGGTACCGTGAAGCGTCTCAGTGGCCACGACCAATTTGCCGTCCTAGTGGTGCCCGCGGCGGTCAACTTCTTGTCGTCTTCCCCCACCTTCCATCTACTACCCCCGCGCCCGCCTCCCTTACCTAACCTATATGCGCGGCTATTCTCTTCCGACTTGCGCTCGTTGCTCGTCTGCCGAGACTCTGCCCATCTCCTCACGCACGTCCGCCGACACCGACATCCGGATCCAACACCGATGTCTCCAAGTTGATCGGAAGGCTTCTGCACGGACTGCATACAGGGCCCTCTGCTGCATTGATTCAGTACGTCAGTTCTCAATTATAGACTGGTTCATGGACCATTTGACCACTCGGCTTCGCGACTGTACAGGCGTCGGAGGGTTCAATTTCGACTGCAACTTTGCTCACGGGAGTACAAGCTGGTACCAGTACACTCCAGCGATCTTTCGCCAACATAAGTGAGCACCCGCGAGCGCCAGTGAGCATCCGTGAGCACCCGTGAGCACCCGTGAGCACCAGTTAGGTCTCACTGTTGCTCACGGGTGGGCTGCACAGAATGCCACAGAGCCTACTTGTCTACGAGGTTGATTCTTCAACATTCCTGACGTCAAGATAATCAATCCTGACAAGCCTGAGGAGTGTGCAGGATGGAGCGACGTCGGACGACCACGGCGGTGCCAGCACACACCGCCCGCAGCTCACCTGGTGGCGGGACCAAGGTACATCCGATGCAACCGTTCGCAACTGTTTATGGATTTCGCTTGAATGCTGGTGATGAGTTGAGATAGCCATGCACAAGCCTGCCCCGTCTGAGAGCGGCTCGAGAGCTACTGTTGTTTTCCGGTTTACGTGAACTGACGGTGGTGCTAGTGGAGCCCAGTATATTCACCCCGATACGGACGCTACCATGTAGAAGACGGCACAGACGGCAATACAATAAATGGAAAAATAAGGACCGGAAGTTGACATTGCACACTTGAAAATGATGCGGTGAGGGCGGCGATGAAGAAGCGGCGTCCGGTGGCCACTTTAGTCGGTGCCTAAGGCGCGAGGGTGACGGGTGTACGGAGACTTAGCCCAGAAGCGAGCCTGGAGATAGTTATACAACCCAGGCAGTACATTGAATTATCGCCCGTGTCGCCTCACGCGACTCACGGGTGTGAGGCTTATTACCAGGGGGCACAAGTTAGCCAAGTGACTCACACCCGTGAGTATGCGCACACTCGTCGTGGAGGCGTACTCAGCCGCGCCTCGTGATGCTCGACCGTCCGAGAATGCGCGCTCGTGATGCACGTCCATGATATTTCTGCGCTGCTCCACCCTACAATTGCTGGCGGAGCTGTCGCGATCGCCAATATTGAAACCGACTCAGATGTCGGTGACCACTCCTTGGCGATGTGGCCGTGAGCTAGTCGTGTGTCAGTGGTCATAAACCGTTGTGGTCATGGTTCCCGATCTGAAACCGAAGTAACTACTCGAGCTCGTTCCCGCATGCGCAGGTCTCTAGCTATAGGTCTCGTCGATTTGACGGCCGTCACGCCTGGAGTCGAGTAGCCTTTGCCTCGAGCGAAGGGAACCGGCGGCTCTAACACACATATACATACACTTGATCGGCATATTCTCTACGAGAGACTGCGAGTTGCGATGTGATCAGGACAGAACGGCAACTTGGCATCAACTTGAAGGGAGCCAAGGGACCACTGTCCGACCAACGACACTCCAACGACAACGTTCATTCGCTCGAATGACGTCTTCCCAAACCCCTTGCCACTGTTCTGGATGGGCTTACACCTCGCCGCTCGTACGGAGAATAACACCCTGTGACTATGCGGGCTCGCATTACAGAGTAAGGCGTTCTCGGGATGTTGGTGGGGTTGACGATATCCTCGGCCAGCCCGGTTGACTAACTGGCCCAGATGCCCGCAGCTTCCACTACTTAATTAGGGGATGCTACTGCACACGGGACATGGCTGGCGATCCTGACGGCTTCGCGGTCAAACCTGCGCCATGACGATCCGTGAACATCCGGTGCCTGTAGACAGGCTGCCGTCACAGGCAAAGAGCGGCAACCGTACTAAGTACCCGCAGCGCATGCGCAAGGCCGAGGGGCGGGGCGCTCGCCGACCGATATCAGGCGCATAGCGCCGCATACAACCATCCAGATAATAATATCCATGATCCATCTGCGGCCCAACACACGCGTTCCTCGCTCGGGTATTCATCTGCCAGTGCCGTAAGTACTGTACTAGAAACCTCCGAGACAAACGCGTCCTGTGCATCAGCGCTCAGCGGTGGGCCCGGTATGTGGACTCGCGATCGGACGCCAGCATGCTGTTACGGTATTCTGACTCTATGCGCGAATGAGCATGCGTGCGGCGACTAGATTAGACGAGGATACGTACATAGCCAATGCCATAGGGTGGATCCACTTCCCGCACCGTGTCGTGATTGCGGGCTGCGCACGCGTGCGTACGTGCGGGTTCGCGTGAGCACGGAGCGTGCCTGTGTTACAATGTTGTGGACACAGTCCAGCACCCAAGAACTCGAAGGAGAGAGATGCTATCGCGGACAACTTCGGGCCTGTGCCTGGCCCTGTCGTGTCTGTCACGTCTGGCTGCCTGAGTCTAAGCCATAATTCGTATGATCATAGGTATACATAGCAAGGCGTATACTGTGGTCGTGTCTCCAACAGAAGTCGGACCACCTGGATATATGTCTAAAGCGTCTCTTATCTTCCACGACTTAGAGCCGCGGCAGAGTCTTAGGGGCTCAATATGATCATGACGCTTGGCTGCAGGGAGCCAGCGCCCATTAATGTTTCGGTGGCGTGGTCCTACGCGTACGTGGCCGCAGGCGGACACCCGACGTCACAAGAGAAGAGAACAAAGCAGGTAACGGGGGGAGGGAATTTGGAAGCAGGCAAGACATCGCAAACAGCCATCGTGACAGCCCGCGTGATAGCGCGTCGGCACCGTCAAGATACGGATAGGGTATGTCAAGTAATAGCCCGGATACGGACACACGGTAATGAATGGCCCATCTGGCGGCGCGGTGACATGATGGGTATTGTGTAGGCGGAAATGTGCGAGAGTTGTGTCATATTGCGGAGCGTCGCCGAACATTGTGCGTCCAGGACACCGCAACGCGAAAGTCGTACGCCGACTCGTGTGACCGGGGGCCAGGCCGACGAGATTTAGCACGTCAAGCGGAGCACGAGAGGAAGGGCGAGGGTTCGATTAGAAAGCATATGCAATTCAGTACGCGTAAGTGGATAGCGAGGCGGGGTGGTGTAGGGTGCCGATTCCGAGAGACAATCCGAATCCCGTAGCAGAGATCATAAACCCGGATCCGAGGGGACAGGTCGGAGGACCAAGCCGGACTTCGTTAGCCTCGAGGGGCCTCGAGCGCGAGCGCACGACTAGCAAGTGACCACTGACCAGCCACGGATGGGCTCGAAGCGCGCACCGGTGGGACACTAGAAGACGAAGAGCGCGAGTCAATCGTGCACCTTGATCGTTGGATGGAAAGGTCAGAAGCCCTTTTGCACAAGCCAGCGAATCACGTCGTTCTTCCAGCGTCCCCCACTGAGGACGACGTGACTCTGGCGCACGGTGTGGATCTTCAGGCGCTCCGCCTCGCTCGACCCGGCCGGAAAGAGACTGCCAGCAAGGTCGTCTACCAGCGCCTGTTGGAGGTTGGGTGGCGATTGGGTGATCGCAATGTGAAGCGCGCCATGGCCGGTGGGGGCATGTTTCGCGTCGAAGGTCGATGGAAGAACAACATCAGCGCCACGGCATCCCATTTAGCGTGATTGCACGGACGCGTTGGTGCAGGTGCACGGGTGTAACGACAGCGCGACGGGCGGTCAGCGGGACAGATGGTGCATAGGAGGCGGTGGAGCGTGGCAGGTGGCATAGGTCGCGGTTTCGCGCGTCGAATGTTCAAGATGATACAATATCACAGGCCAAGGCGGTTGGAGACAAGATGACATAGAAACAAGGGACTGTTAGCACGGGTCACGAAGAGCAAGGAAAACTAGCAATTTGACCGTACGTTCACGTTGCCTTCCACGTTCCGGATCAGAACAAGATATTTTGTACCACCGTTGCGAATGTCAGTGTAGACGGGGATGGAGCCCTTTGTGTTGCGCCGGACCAGGTACGGTAAATCGCCCGCGGCTGGCGAAATGGGGCGGTGAGGGGATACTGGCGGGAGGGGATCGGATGGAGCTGAGCGGACAGCGGCCGATGAGGCAAGTTCAGAGTAGAGGCGCGCTTGGCGTGCTGCGCTCGCAAGGCACGGACGTGCTAGTGAACTGAGCATTTTTGACAGACGGCCGGTGGAAGAAGGAACCGCGAACTGAGGCCTGAGGGACGAGGTATTATTTGGTTTGGGAGTCAGCGGACGGAGTCGGGTGTTTCAGGCCTGCCGGAGATTTGAGCTCACATACGAGAAGATAGCCCTGAGGGGAGCAGATGATGGGATTACGGGGTGGGGCTTGACGGAAGGAGGGTAAGATATGGCGCAGGACTAAGTAGTGAGGGGGGACCAAGGCGGAGAGAGAATGGGCCGAGGAGGCGAAGACAAGGTCACACCTGGCAGACGATCAGTGGTCAGAGGCGCCCCCAGACAGCCGAGCCGCGCAAACGGGCCATCGACCGCGCCGTCTCCGCCACGCCGCACGCGGGCATGTCTCAGCACGCACGGCACATCCGGCCTCATAAATGCTGCACTGATCTGAACAGCACTGGGGGGCGACCGGGTGATGCAGGGGGATGATCCCGGCTATACAATTCATAATCATAGGAGGATGGGGCAGATACAGATTGCGGGTGGGGATGTTTTCTGGCCGGGGAGGCAGCCGGGAGGAGGTGACTGGTGTGACATTGCGTCACGGGGGATCTGAGAAGGATCTGTAGGAATCGTCCGAATCTGAGCTCTGACAGTGCCCGCAACCCGTTCCTTTCTCCCGGCTCGGCGGCGCCCTCGCACCTCCCGTCGTAGCTACCGCCCCGTTTCAATTTATAACTTATCCGATGTCTCCTTATTGCCCCCACTCTCCCCGCTCGACTCCCTCTTGCTCTCCCCCACCTTCGACGCCATGAACGACGTCTCCTGCCTCCTCCACAACCTCCCCGACCACAGGCATCGAGTGCCTACTCTCCCTCCCCTGCCCTCTGCAATCTACCACCATCGGTCGGCCTTCTATCCACAAGACTGCCGCTCACAGGCACCGCAGCTCGCACCTTTCGCAGGCGCACTCGCTACCTCGTCCTGGACAAACGCAGGGACCTCCTACTCGCAGGCTGCGTCCCTCTGGCCCTCTGGGCCCCCAGACTTCCTTCTTCCATTCCACCGCTACCCGCCCAGAGAGGGTGGCGGGCCTGCTTGTGAGTCCTGCATCCATTATGTCATATCCAGACGTCTCACTGAAAACACCGTCTGCGGTACTTGCAGATTCAGCCGCCCGATCAGACACTTCGTCTGTCGTGTCGCGCGACAGCGACCTTTCTCCGTCCCCCGTCCCTGAGGTCGCCGAGGTCATTTGCAATGCGCCCCTCGTCGCCCCCATTCCTCTTCCCTACCATTCTCCCACCTTCCTCCTCTACGACCTCCCGGACGAAGATGAGGATCTCTCGCACCCACCGTATACACACCGCCCACACAAGCGCAAGCGGGCTCGTGAAGAGGAAGATATCGACGCGGAAGCAATGACTTTGCACGGCATGGACACCCTGTCTGTCGCACCTCCCCCAAAACGCCGCTCCATCGCGGACGGCGTGTCGGACCACTGGGTGTCTGCCCACGGACAATGGGGAGCCATAGCCGCGCCAACCGCAGGGCTCCGCCGCCCCCACCACGTTGCGGCCTTCCCGCGACGTCATCGAGCGCGGTAGGCGGCTCCAGCTCGGACGTTGGCCCTACGATCGGGCTGGGGCTCGGACAATCAGCTCGTCAGATGATATCAACCTCCTGCTATCGATTGCAATGCTTGTTTTGCTTTCGTCTTCGTCGGATATTTTGGCCCCCCCCCCACTTCCCGCCTACGCTTCTTTTGCATTCGCACTTGCCGCATATACTCGCCCATAATACGCGTTCCCACATTTCTTTCCGGCTCCCGCTGCATTCTGCATTGCTCATGCTCATCCGCATCATCTTCCCATTGTACAGTACGCATACTTGGCATTTCTCTAGTATGTCCCTGGTCCAACTGGCCCGGGACGATTTTCCCGGGGACATTGGCCTTCACACTTGCGCAGAGGGATACGAGAGGCGGGCAGAGCTGACGGACCGGTGCGTTCTCCGGCTATTTTCTTCCCTGGAATGTGAGTGTGTGTGAGGGCGGCCGTGGTTCGATGCATGGCTGCTTCTCGGGGCTTCTCGCGCTGACCAGGTCAATTGACGCCATCGCACGGCTTCTTTGGCCTTCTTACTTCCGCAGGGTCAGACAATCACGCCTCCCGGCTATTACGCTTCATTGGCCCCCGCCCTCACGCACACGGACGTGCATCGCCGCCGCGAATACGGCGCACCGCCGCCCGTTTGTGCTGCGAGAGACGGAGGGTGTATGGCAAAGGGGTGTCGACGAATGGTCGGTCAGGCCAGGACGTGTGTGACGTGCCGCTTCGGGCGGAGGAGCGCCTTTTTTTGCACGATCAGCGATCCAGTGGACTCTTCATTCATTCCTCCTCCACTAACGACTCCTTTTTTCCTTTCTCCTCTCAGGGCCTCGTGCACCGCAGACAGGCGATCGATGGATCCCGTCGGGAGTTCCCTTATCCTCGGCCTGCCACTGGCCGTTAATCGACAGGCGAACGACGGACAAGAATGGACGTCTGCGGCGCGGTGGCAGTATATCGTAAGGTATTCTGTATTGCTGCCGTCGCTCGCATCATGTATGCGCCGTTGCACCACGCGACTGCCATATCCAACTCTGCCCCAGCTCATGGTGGTGTAGTGTTGATGCTGGCACGCGTGTCCGGTCGGTCGATTTTCGTGCAGATGCGTCTTTCGTGCTACGATGTCGCTGCGGGGCGTCGAGCGAACCTTCCGATGCTCGGAGGGCCCGTTCGGGTGCCATGTCACATTGGGCTCGAAAAGCGTTGTACCTATCCCAAAACAACCTCTGTGCTTGCGCTCGGGCGGTAATACGCGTCCATTCATTTCCCCTGACGTTCTTCTTGTGCTGCATATCCGCAAAGCGTATTGCCTCCTTCCGCTCACCCTCTCCCACACCAGTTCTACCGGGCCCCAATCCATCACGCCGCCGTTGGCCAGTCGCAGACTCGCGTCCCGGACCTCACCTGTTTCCCGCGCTCCGGGCCGCAGTTTCGCTCATGGGCCGCACCACAATGGCCATTCTGTGACACCGTGCACGTTTCCTTCGTTCTGTTTTCGTCAGCGGTCGCAGCATTGTTGGTCATGACAATCGCCTCTCCGCAGCAAGGGGAGGGGGAGATGAGCTGAGCTTGGGGATCGTTGACCGATGTTGCCCCCAGGTTGCCCCATTCGCAACATGGCCTATTCCAAGCTTTGATATCGCGTCAGCCGAGCAGGCGCAGCCGTGGGCTCCCGTGCGTTTTCGGGATACGATTCCTACGCGTTACCGCGAATTGTCTCCGTGCGCCCGCACGCCCGGCGAGCTTTCTACGTTTGCACGCACGGGACCTGGCCCGCCGCGCGCATAGCGTGGAGGCTGGACGGGCAGGGCGTGGGACGGATGCGCCGGTCAAGGATGGCAGGGTCCGGCTATGGCGCGAGCGAGCTTGTCCCCGACGGCTTCTCTAGAAACTTCAAGCGCGTCGTGTTCTCGACGCTTCCACCAAACGCGTCTTACGTGTCGAGAAACGTCAGAAATCTGGAGAGAAGCGCGTCGGGATTTATCGTTTCTCCACTGACACCCTAGATCTGGCGCCGAGCCGACTCAGAACCCCCGCCAGACACCACCTGGCCGTTGTGCTCACGTTGACGTTAACGTCGGGCTCATCGCTGTCACACTGGCTCCCGGCATCCCCACCATGAATGTTCGCGATCAATACTATGTCTGCAGCGGCGACGGTCGAGAAGCTTCGGATTTTCCATGTCGCGCCTGGCCGTCCCTGCCTGTCGCGGCGCGTGTGCGGGCAATCGCAACAGGGCGGCACCATCTCGGCGTCCTGTATACATAACTCGCCTTCCTCGACCTTGCCCGTTTCGCAGGCCGGACTCAGCTGATACAGTATCCTCAGGCCACAACTAGCTCCAAGCTCCGTGCACTAGATCATTGAATCCCTCCTTCTAGGCTTCCCCTGGGCTATCACCACGCCAATCCGCACAAATGCCGTGGGGCGTAGGGACCACTGGGTATTCGGCGGCCACGCATCCGCCAAGGACGATTTTCAGTCAAGTTTCACCTACAGGGGCTGCGGAAACGTATATCCAAGGCCGGGCGTTGCTGTCAGACTGACCAAGTCTTACTCAAACTCTCCACCGCAACGCGCATATGGACCAGTGACGCCGCGGCTGCCTTCCCGGCTTAGATTGCCCTCGGCCTACGGGGGCATTTCTGTTACGTCGCGTCTCGACTAAGACGTAGGGGCATGCTATTTGGGGTGGTTCTCGTTCGCTGGACTGCTCGCCGATCACGATATGGAAAGCACCTTGAATTCCGGGACTGATTCCCGCACGTCTGACTCTCTGTCAGAGATACGATACGCTATCGGGGGAGACGTCAGCGGTTTCCAAGAGTGGACTGCGACGAGGGTGCACTTGGCCGCGCGTATAACTGACTCTGACGTTGGCAGCCCGTCGTCACGATCGGCGCAAGCATGCTGGAACTGGAAGCAGTGTAGCATTATATGTATCATGATTACGCGGCGGTGAGGGGGCCTGTGATACATATGGCGCTCGGTGCGAGGCATGTCGTGTGCGATGACACAACGTACATGTCTATGTCTGGCATCGCCGCCGAAGGAGGGTTCGGAGTTGGAGAAAGCGTGAAATCTTAGATAGGCACCACTGCGGGCGTCGGGCGATTGGTCGTCTGTTGCAACATTGTATTGCTGCCAACCTACATTCTGCGGACTCGAGTTGATAATGATAAGATAAGATGGGACAAACATCTAGAAGTGTATGCTGTATGTCAGAGCGACACCGGCATTCAAAAGGCCAATACAGCCACGAGCCTTCCCCCCGCTAGTCGCTGAGGATGGCTTGCACCACGTTTGCGACACGCAACTGCCTAAGGTCGGTATATGTCTGCAAAGAAAGAAACTTTTAGGATGCAATCAAAGAGGACGGGCTCCAAAACAACACTGACTTGACCGCAACCGACGAAAATGATGGGCTGACCCGTAACATATGTCATAGAGAGCGCGGCGCCGACCTAAGGCAGTACCAAAAATAACGTCAGCGACATGAAAGACTGATTGGCCGGTACTCCACTGCGTGCGCCGGCTCAATGCATTATAGACGGCGTCAAGGGGTTAAAGCGTTGGGTTGGAAACAAAATACCTTGTCGTCAACAGTATCCCACTTCGTTACAAGCATGCCGTCGATGCCACGCTCTTGACCGCCGGAAGCTGCGGAGAAGTCCCTCAGAGCGCGGTCGAACTTGGTGAGCTGGTCGACCGCCTCATTTCCGACCAAGGCTTCGCCAACGAATATGATCTTGTCAGGGCTGTTCGTCGCGACAAGCTGTGATTGTGGGAGAACCCAAGTCAGCACTGTTCATACTGTAACGGATGGGACGACTGCAACAGAGCTTTGTCCAGCGTGGGATGTGTCGCACCTTAGCGAGAGCTCGCATCAGGGGCTGCACAAGTTCAGAACAATCAGCGGACAGCGTTACGTGACGGATGAACGCCACTGTCGCACCTCGTTGTCTTGCATTCG
This sequence comes from Ganoderma leucocontextum, assembly GCA_020736865.1. Classification (NCBI taxonomy): domain Eukaryota; kingdom Fungi; phylum Basidiomycota; class Agaricomycetes; order Polyporales; family Polyporaceae; genus Ganoderma; species Ganoderma leucocontextum. The sequence goes on along the minus strand of JAHKGY010000003.1, from coordinate 1,494,939 downwards.
TCCAGCCGTGTCAATGAGCACGACGTCAAAGTCGTTATCGCGAGCTGACATCAAGTCAGAAGACTACATCCACATGAATGCAGGGATCAACGCTTACCGTAACCTATCGCTTCTTTCGCGATCCCAGCGGCGTCTTTGCCATAACCTCGCTCGTACAATTCTACGCGCCCTTTGCTGTCCGTCGCTCCGTCAACCCCGAGCATGCCGAGATTGCGAACGTGGACTCGAAGCTGTTCGACGGCACCACTCCTGCAAATGCATGATCGTCAGCAAACGTGTGGGCATCTCGATTGTTGACGTACCGGAAAGTATCACATGCTGCAATGAGGACACGGAAACCGTTCTGGATAAGCCAGAAGCATACTTTAGAGAGGTTGGTACTTTTGCCAACGCCGTTGACCCCGACGAAGGTAATGCTGTACGGTAGCCGTTGTTGGGAAGCTGCTACTGGCGTAGACAACTTGGTTCGAATCGACAAGAGAAGGTCGGTGGACGTCTTTGGCGTAAGTATACGGGTGATTGAGTTTGCGAGCGCCTGACGAACTGCTGAGGTCGTCGCTGTGGGTGTAAAACTGGTTGGTACACCGACGGGGAACGTAGGCCCATTACGAACGTACTTTGGAATCCACCAACTTTCTTTCCAACAAGAATTTGGCCAACGTCTTCACAGACCTTCTCGGATATCTCTTTCGCTACGTTCTTCTTCATGAGGTGCTGCTTCATTGCCTCCAAGACGGGTTTCAGATCCTCTTCCGTGAGCACTTTCGAGCCTGTGAGGCGTGCAAAGATCGAACCAAGTGCACCCAAAGGGCCAGCCGGAGGTCTCGCTTCTTGTCCTCCCTTCTTCAGCACCTCTGCAATCACATCATCCGCGCTCTTCTCGCCTTCCGTGGCAAACTCCCAATCCTTGACCTCGTACAGACCGTCCTGGGTGCGTATGCCGAGCGACGCGTTGTCAACCAGGGACGACATGTCAAGTGTGCTCCGATGGTCGTCCGCCGCCTCGCTGACGAAGCTGTAGTCGAGCGAGGCCATGTCGGATTCGGTGGGCGCCCGGTCGCCCCATTTTCTTTGTTCTTTTGTTCTTGCTTTACGTTTCGAGATAGGGGTCTCGGAGCTGTTTGTTGGCAAGCTCTAAGCGCACGCCTAAGGGAAGAATGGATGATGGCTTACTCGGAACCTGGGAGACTTTCTCTCCCGCTTCCAACTTCCGCGCGACCCCGCCCTCGTCTTCCGGTCTGACCACCTCGCCCGCGGAGCCTGTTCTTCAATGCCTGTACGTTTCGCGCTATCTGCTGTTCGTCGTGGACTTCCGAATTAGACACTGCAGGAACTGTGCAGGAACAGAACTGTCAGTCTTGCGATACAATATCTCGAACCCGTATGAAGGTAAACCGATCGGAGCGGACCCGGAATCGAAGTTGTGCATTAACAGCCATAGCATGTGATCCATTTCTGGGACACTGTGACCGAACATACGTTGCAAGGCTGGTCTTGGTAACTTACCGCATGCGGTATGTCCCTGTCATGCAAGCGAAGGAGACGTACATTCATTGGTGAACCTCTCATGCCCATAATATCCCGGCGTATCTGAAGTGCATAGAAAACGAAAACGATGACTCACCAGTATCCATGTCCTCAGAAGGGGGTGGCATATCAATTGTGGGGCGGGCGGGATGCGCCACGCGCAGGCGTCTCTCCTGGGCCTGGTCAGGGTCACTACGTTTCTAAGAAGCTGGCTTCACGCACCTGTGCAGTCTTATCCTCGAGGCCACGGAGCAGTTTGTCAAAAACAGCATCCCATCCCTCAAACGCCTTCGTGAAGTTCCATGACGTTGAAGCATCCACAGAAGCAGTGCTGGCGACGTGCAGTGATGCAACAAAGGTAGCGAGGAAGGGTTGGAAAAGTTTAATGAAGAGTGTTTTGAGTGCAAGGAGAAGCTCGTCGACGTAAGTGAGCTGCAGGATGCGTTGATATGCCACCTATAGAATAGTGTGCACACTAAGGTAGAACAGTCCATCGAGGGAGAAGGAATTCCGTACCACGAATATGAGCTCAAGATCATTGACGAACGTCCACTTCACAGAGTATCCATCCTTCTCGTATTTTCCGTCAGAGCTGCGTCCTTCGATGAGTGCTTCGCGGACAAGGGAATTAACGGGGGAAGCGGATGACGCTGCGGTATGGGATGCTGCAGGGGTGAAGGAGCGCGACCATAGAACTACACCGCCTGTGGACCCAGTCTAGCTCAGCTTCCCGCATCCAACAAGTGCAGCTAGCAGGGTGCGTACCTTTATGTGAGATTGAACAGTGGTCGAGCATGATGTCCGGGAAGGAGGTGGACGGTGTAGGGTCACGGTGTGCAGGCGGCAGGCGAGTTGTTACTTTGGCGCCGGAGATCCATTGAGATCGAACACGCATACAGTCGAACGCGACGAGACTTGCGTGTTCCCCACACTCATCCCATCCGCCCGATTCCTGCGGTCGACCACATCTAACATATTCACTCTACACCCTGTCGTTAGTATGTCCAACAACATGGAAATATCACGCCAATTCCGTCCGACCGAGGTCTGGACCAATCATTTCCCTATAACACGCCTTCCAACCAAGGTCTTCTTCCATTTCGACGGTGAGCCTTCTGCTCTTCATTGGTTCGCACAGATGGCTAACCTAGTGATAGTCGGTAAATCCTAGTCTTCTATGAGCTGCGGTCTGGCTCTCATTTACCCGTCGTAGCGGTTGAACCCGAGTTCCTTACCCAGGGTCGTAACCTGGAGGTCATAGATCAACTATGGCAGGACCACGCGACTACCTTCAACCCCCGCCCTTTCTATGACGGACGCAAGAATATGTACAGTACCCGCGACATCCCTCCAAAGGACGTAAGTAAATACCCGGCTATGACCGTATGTCCGCTGGAACGCCGTTGTACAGTACCCCGTCAATTTGAGCCGCAGGCGCAATGCGCCAACCCATGTCGTCAAGATTCGTCGTGTAGGGACGATCGACGCTGCGTACGTATCTTTATCGAACGACAAATTGCATCCTCACGTCGGTGTATAGAGCCGTTACGATGCTCACCCGGAGACGGAGCTCGCACGATCCGTACGATATGTACGCCAAGGCTCTGAGTGTGCTCCAGCTGCTCGTGCGCCAGGCACCCAGCCTACGGCATGGCGTCCGTGCTCATGTTAAGGCGTTCTTCGTGGACCGAGGCAACAAGGACCTCGGGAACGGTCTCATCGCAAGAAGAGGGTTCTTCCAGTACGTGATCTGTTTAGTCCTCTTGTGCACCATTTATGGTTCTTTAGGAGCATACGTCCCACACCCGGTAGACTATTGGTTAACGTCGATACTGTGTGTGCCCTAGTGTAAGTCTTATAGTTTAGGGGCCATGCCTTGCGCTCATGTCCATGATTCATCTACAGCTACCAACATGGAACAAGTCTGATCCATGTCATGATGGTCTGGCTCGGCCTCAAAGATATCCGCGGTCTGCAAACCCTGCACGCCCAGCAGTACGCGGAGCTCCGTTCATTCTTGAAGGGGGTGCGAGTCAAAGTCGTAGTCGCGCCGGGTATGAAGGCGAGGCCGATAGCCGACTTGGTGCCCCGAGCTGCCCTACAGGAATTCGATACAGAAACCGAGCGGATAACTGTAGAGGTAAGTATAAAGGATTTGGGGAGTCGTTGTTGACGCTGAGTATGTATTCTAGGCGCATTTCAAGAGGAAGTACAACCTCACTGTTCATCATAAAGAGTGCATCGGTGTGCGGCTGGGAAGGTCTGCGATTATCCCGGCAGAATTTTGCGAGATTGTCGAGGGCCAACTGTTTAAGAAGAAGATTCCAGCACACATTCAGAAGGAATTCTTATCCTTTGCGACACAGAGACCGGAACATCGCCTCGACGCTATCCGGACGGCCGTCGGTGGTGCTGTATGTGACTGAGCTCATTCTCGGCCCATGGACTGATAGTTGTTTGCCAGCCCAATGAACAGCAATTTGACTACGCCAACTCTGACTTCATGCGGGAGGCTGGGATGTCCGTCAGCACAGAACCTATGTCGCTTCCTAGTCAAGTAATTCGGCCCCCGCCTATCCTGTTTCGGAATCCTCAGCACCCACATCCCCAGCACACGCAAGTTCCCTTGGTGAGTGGTTGTGTGCAACTTCATTCCACAACAACGCTCAACGTTGCACCTTCCACGTTGCAGATGCAGATACCTTCCGGCGGCGCGTGGAACTTGAAACAAAAACAGTTCTGGCGCCCAGGGAACGCCTTGAAGATCTGGTCGGTCATCAATTTCGATAGGGTTCAGGAACGCCAAGTCCAAGATTTCTTGAAGACTTTGGTCGCAAACTTGCAGAACCTTGGTAAGCATTCAATTAGATACTAGCAATCACATACGCTAAAGGACTGTCAATGAACAGGCTTGGGTAAGTGCACTGTAGTGATGATTGTCAAAAGCCACACTTCTCATTTCCTTCTCAGTCGTGCAGACACCACAACCTCGGATCTATAGTGGTAATTCTGGTAATCCTCGTGATGTGAGTTGAAATGCTATTCTGGCATCATGATTGATGCTCATTTAACCTGCAGGCCCTTGAGAATGCATGGAGATTCATGAGGGCACAATGCACTGAGAGCGAGAAACCCCAGCTGTTGTTGGTCTTTTTGTCCTCCAATGCAGCTGATTGTCGCCGATATGTGAAGTATTGGGGAGATATGGTGGCAGATGTATCCACACAATGTGTGGTGCGTATTAGTTTGATTGCGCTTTATATCATCCCACTAGAGGATAACAATGCTGATTAGACTTCTTTCAATTAGCGTGGTGGGAAATGGAATGGTAGCCGCAATCTCAACCAGTTGGACCAATACTGCAACAACCTTGCCTTGAAGTGAGTATTTGTTTATCTCCAAGGTTCTACACTCTTAATGACATAATTTTAAGGATCAATGTCCGCTTAGAAGGAGTGAATTCCATGATTGACTCCCCGTTTACCAGGGACCTCCTGTCTGACTCCATGGTTGTTGGTGAGTCTCTTTTCATATGCAATTGTTGGATTATCAATAATGTTGGTACATTAGGTGCAGATGTTGGTCATCCAGGACCTGGGGTGGCCACTAGACCCTCTATGACTGGTTTAGTTGCATCAGTCAGTCCTGGAGCGGCGTTTGCTGTCTCATACGCAGGTGTTCAACAACCTCGTGTGGAGATGATTCAGGACCTGACCACCATGGTTTCAGTATGTGCATCTTAATTTTATTTGAGCTATTGAGGTTCAAGCTGTAACATCTCTTTGCTTAGCATGCTATTGGTCGGTGGGCAGCATTTCGAAGGAAGAAAATGCCTGAGGTGACACTGTTGCCTCCCAAGAATATGTTTTTCTATAGGGATGGGGTGAGCGAGGGAGAGTTTGAGCAGGTTGCCCAGCAAGAAATTCCACTGATCAAAGGTATGACCAGTGCACTTGTGGATATAGCAATAGATTGCTTACTGCCACCTAGAGGCGTTCAAGAAGGCAGACATACCTGAGAACATGCAACCCAAGCTGCTATTTGTGATTGTTGGCAAAAGGTTTGGAACACTACATTGGTTATCTTGATGGTATCTTATGTTTGCCTCAGACATCATGTCCGTTTCTTCCCCAAGAGGTTGGTTGCATTATGTTGTTCAGCAAGTTTGAGCATTGACATGTTTTATAGGTCCCAGGAGGCAGATAAATCTGGGAATTGCCCTGCTGGTCTGCTTGTTGATGACCACATCACCAACCCAAATTACCAGGATTTTTATCTGCAATCCCATAGTGGGTTGTTAGGGAGTGAGTGAATATTTGAGAAGTTTTGAAGGGCAAGTCTAATAACTCTGTGCAGCAAGCAGGCCCACTCACTATGTTGTGCTAAGGAATGAAACTGAGCTTGACATTAAGATGTAAGTCCACTATTATTTTTGCATAACTATTATTGATTAAAATTATTTTCATCCATTCTTCAGGATCCAGCTGATGACATATCACCTATGCCACATGTATGCCAGTGCCACACGAGCTGTCTCCATCCCTGCACCGGTATATTGTGAGTAGTGTTTCTAGTGTTGAAAAAGAGTGTTGCTGACATCTTCTCAGATGCTGATGTATGGAGTTTCTGTTGATTTTATCTCTGTTGTACTGAACATCTTGAACAGAGGATATGTGGGCGACTTGCATTCCACTGTGAGAATGGAGATTCACTCAGTGATACTGCATCAACCATCACCTCCAATCAGGCAGAGTTCAACCTGGAAGAATGGAAGCATCAAGCAGGATGGAAATCTCAGGCAAAGAATAATTGGCGGATGAACTTCCTGTAGAATGGTATTTTCCTTCCACTTGGTCGTGTTGACACATCACATAGCACTTAGGCTCAGACTGTCACACCTACTAGCACTTCCTGTATGAGACTTGGGCATCTTATAGTTCATCACTAGTATCACCATTGTCCCTCCTTCCCAATCCATGTTGTTACTATCTCTGTCTGTCAATTTCCCCATCTTCCTCTGGCATTTCTTTCACTCCCTCCTACAGCACCACATTGTTTGGACCTCATAGTACTAGTACAGCAAATTATGATATATTTCTGCTAGTCCCAGACACTCAGGCTTGACACTGAGCAATGAGCATAGCACTGGATATAATGTATAGACCTGAAGAGAGTCTCATGACCCCCTGCCTCCTCCAGTGAGGAACCAAAGTGTCACCTACTAAATTGACATCGCGGCCCATCAAGAAGAGAGTTACTATGTAGGCGTGTGGGCAGCTCGGGCAGCTAGAACACGACTGCCCGGTGTTTAAACACCATGCGCTACAGGTGCAGGAGTTGAGTACTGCCTAGGATTCCAATGTCAGACTTTTACTAGTAGTCGGCGCCGATGTTCGCTTGGACCCGGAGCGAATACTGCGGGGTGAGTCTAGAAGAGATCAGTCTTGACGGGGAACTGAGGGAAGATGGGAGCCTGAGGGACTTACGCGGCAAGGGCATAGTACTATATCCCACTGGCAGGGCGAAGGCCTTCGAGCCTGAGGGAGGCAGACACTTGGGGCCAACAAATGTTGATGCCGTTCATGTTGGCTGGTGGACGGAGCGGCATACGGGATGCTGGGGAGGCCGTGGCAGCCACTATGGCGAGCCGTTCTCAGTGCTCCGAGTGTCTCTTGAATGGTACGCAAACATCAGTTAGCCCCGCGGGGGTACCGGTCAAATCGCGGTCGACTGGTGATTGACCTGTGGTGGTCCTGTATTCTCATCCTTAGCGGAAAGAAAACCTCACTTGTACAGACCTCACCGTAATGAGCATTGGTGTTTGCGGTACACCGGTTGGTAGTCAGTAACGGCCATGACATAGCAGTGGGACCTGAGGAGGCGTGAAGGCCTGATTCCTGAGGCTTGATGGAACGACTTAGGCGTCTGTGCCACGTGGGAATGCACCGCGCGCTGAGCAGGAGCACTGCCGACGACAGTCCTCACCCATTCCTCCGCTGTCCTCCCTTCCTCGTTGCAACCCCCCTTCACCGCGTGCATCATCCCTTTGACGACTTACGAGTAAACAAAAATGTCTTCCTCTTCCTCTTCCAAGGGCTGGTTCAACCTGGAAGCCGCGGGCGGCGTCATTCCGGACACACAGTTCTTCGAAGGCGACTCAGCGTTCAGCTTCCTCGGGCTGACGAGGACGCAGCGGTTGTACGGATTCATTGGATGGTGCGTGTTCCGCGTGGGATGTCAGATGAAAGTAACCACCGCCGAAGGGATGAAGGAAGCTGATGAGTCCGCTATGGGGTCGTTGACAGTCTTGGAATCGGCTTCGTCCTGAGCTTGCTCGGAAGCATCTTCCTGTTCCTTGGGTCACTTACCAGCTTTGCCTGTACGTCGCATGTTTTGATACTTTTGAATGCACCCTGACACGTATATGTGCAGTCCTCTACGCTGTCGGCACCGTTATTGCTTTGATGGGGACGGGCTTCTTGATAGGGGTACGTCCGCCACTCATTTGTCCGTGCATACTCGCTGACATCAATGGCGGCCCCTTGGACAGTTTACAAAGCAGCTGAAGCTGGTGTGTACCCTTACCCTTTTGACGGCAAACCCACCTCAATCTTCATGTCTGCTTGACGTTCTAGATGTTCAAGCCCGTACGAGTGGTCGCTACCATCCTCTTCCTCGCCTCAATAGCCCTCATCTTTGTCGGCGCATTCGCCATTCGTAGCGACGTAAGTGTGCCACCTATCTTGACTGCTTCCAGCACTCAAAACGGCACCGCCGATTCTATAGGTCCTTTGTATCAGTAAGTTTTGACGCCCTCCATCTATCCGCCCCATCGTGTTCCTGATTTCTCCCGTAGTTTTCGTGATCATCGAGTACCTCGCGTACACGTGGTACACGCTCTCCTACATTCCGTACGCGCGGAGTGCGGTCCTCAAGGTGTTCGGGTTGTAAGCTGGTTTCGGTCCCCATCCTTCCAATCTGTCAATGTTCCTTGTCTGACCTTGGGATACGATCGAGTTTTCTCCGCCGCTATCCCCTCTCGCATCGGAGTCGTCGGGTTAGCGGACTGTACTTATCTAATATCTTACGAACGCTCGGAACTTGTAAAACCAAAGTACCCTATCTGTGTTACTAAGGACCATTCAGCGCCTACAGCGGATGCAAGTACTGCTCCCTGGACATCAAAGTTGTCCTCGCCATTCAGGAGAAGTGTTCAGGACTTTGATTTCTTCCATCCTCGCATGACGTACTCGCACATCCTGTCCATCATTCCCTGGAGGAGCAAGGGTTGTTTATACGGTGATTACAGTGAAGCTACAAAGCTATGCGACGGCACGAGCTGAAGAGTACGGTCGAATAACCGCATGCTTTTGTCCACGCCATTGACCTGATTTCTGCAATTCGCCTGGGGTCGATCGCCTCAAGAAAGACCATATACCAACTGACAACATCGAGAGTAGAAACACAATTTTGATTGCGAAATCTGATAGTGCATTTTCTCCGCTTCCCCAGCATCTTCCATCCCTCATTGCAGCTGACCACGCCTTGAGTTAAATCTATCAGGTGAGATGGAAGGACGAATTGGTGGGGATAGAACCACATACCGCAATCACCCCCTGTAGTTGTTCTTGAGCGTCCTCAACGCATCCATTACGGCACCGGTCTCTCCGCCTCCTGTAGCTTCCCTAGATTGCCACGACAAATTCAGCATGCGAATGCACAAGAACGAGAGCACCCCATCACACAATCACACAGGGCGACGTGGCACGTACTGGATCGGCGCACTGTCTAGGCGCATAAACGGGTTCCATTCCTTCTCGTCTCCGATCGTCGTACGTTCGTTCGGGATGACGCCGTCTTTGATGAGCTTATCGAGACGAGCCAACGCAGGGTTCGTTGGGTCGACGCTCTTCGCAAACGCGAGGTTGCCCTTGGTGTACTCGTGGCCGTCGTACACGATTGTCTCGTTTGGAAGCGTGCCGAGAGACGCGAGTGCGGCGTGCATCTCGCTGCCGACGCCCTCAAAGAAGCGGCCGCAGCCTGCGATAAAGAGCGTGTCGCCCGTGAACACGCCGCCGGGGTGGTTGCCCGCCCTGTCAGTCACGTAGTAGCAAATCGAATCTTGAGTGTGGCACGGCGTCGCGAGGCATCTGCATTGTACGATATATTGAGATAGAATGGGTGGTGAGTGTCCTATCACAGGAGGCAAATCGGGACATCAGGACACCGAACGCACCTAACGTGAATGTTACCGATGTTGAATTCGTCCTTATCCTTGACAAGCTTCGACAGCGCCTTGACCTTCTCGCTGCCGCCATAGACGGGAGCACCAGGGTATGACGCAGCCTTTGGAGGGCCTACCCGTCAAGGTATGCGCGACAACTCACTGCAATACATATATACGTACGAAGTCCTATAGCCAAGCTCGGTTAGAACATCTGCGCTGGGAGAAGCTTGAACACGATCTGGGACCTGGCGCGGTACGTACCTCATTCCCGCCGCTATGGTCGAAGTGATGGTGGGTGGTGATAGCTGCGACTATTTCGACGCCGGCGTTGTCCGCGGCAGCTTTCACTTTGCGAACATCATAGGGGTCTACTGCAGCCGCTTTATTGGACTTGTCGTCGATGAGAAGGTATGCGTAGTTGTCGTCGCGTACGGGAACGGGTACAACCTTCATTCTGGCAGCAGCGGTGGACGAGAGCAGGGCTGTTCGAGCTCGGGATGATGTTCGACGGAGTAAAGGGAACGATGATTTTAGCCACGAGAGGTGGGCGATCTGGTTCGAAAGCATCAGTCAGCAAACTGAGGACGCGCGCAGGCAGCTGCGACGAGAAGGAAAGGCGGACCGCGATGATGCAATTGCGATCGACCGGCGCCTGTCCACAACAGCAGTGACACGCTTGCCAGCTCTGCCGCCTTGTCCACGACCGTCACCATGTCCAACAGTCCCGACTCCCCATCGAACACTGCCCACACCCCCTGCGGTCGATCTCTGACATTTGGGCGACACGGGTGTGGTTGAATACCAACTCTCATCATACTTCGAAGCTGTTGCGCGACATGCTTCATCCCCCTCGGAGTCTCTACTCGCTCGCCACCGCCTCGGCCATCGAAACCTCCTCCCTTTTTCCCGTGGACCCTACAGCCGCGTCTATCTCCCCCCCCCTTCTTGCTCCCTCGACAAGCGCTGTAGACGGCCAATGCCCTCACCGAATCATGTCATAACAGCTCCTCCGTTAAGGAGATCGCCAGTACGTCTCCAAATATGTGACTCCTGCGTTTTCTTCAACAGGCTCTGACCCTTATTCGTTCTGTTCATTGACACAAACCTCCTGGCGCCCAACAGGCCCAGGGAGATCCTAGCGAGCCTTGGCAGAGCTTCCTCACTGAAGTTCAGCAGAAATGCGACAAGGACCCCATGTGCTGGTACAAGCACATTACAGCGGTGGATGGGTCAATGTCAATCCAATGCAAAGTTCTTGACGCCTCTTGCTTCTCTCGGTTATTCTTCACTGCGTCGGTCATTTACACCGATCAACGCCCTCCCGTTTCTAAGACCCCACCGCCGCCCCCTGTAACCCCGCAGACCATCTCCGCTTCCTCCCTACTCCCTTCAAACACGGATCCTTCACCCACCTCAAAAGCCCCAACGCAGTCAAGCAACACGACGTCGAGTACTTCCAGTGCCACATATTCGATACAGTCAAGTCAGAGTGACCGTGTAGCTGCCTCTGCCGATGAAGATATCACCAGTAACATTGATGGACTTTCAACAAGTGCGTTCTAAATTACTGCCGCTCCAGGAGGTTGACATAACCCTACATATGCAGGAATGGGGAACACAGCGATGTCACCAACCTCAAACAGCGCAGGAACAGGAACACGTCATCGTCAGAAACCAATTCGTTAACAGCTGAGCTCCCCTCTTCTAACGTCGCAACCAGTAGTTCAGCATGCTCGGAGACCGATTCGCTCGTCCCCTCTGCCAAATCTGTCTCCACCGCCAGGTCCTCAAACGATACCGGCGCAATTGTTGGTGGGGTCATCGGCGGCCTCGTCCTGCTCGCATTTATCGCCGCCACAGCGTTCTTCATCATCCGCCGTCGGCGCAAGTCAGGCGTCCCACCCTCGGCTGAGTTCATGCACATGACACGCGGCGGCTCAGGGAAGCCTGCGTTCGCCACGCTGGACGGCAACGTGACGGTAGTCCAAGACCGGTTCGTTCCCCTCGCTCGGCAGAGCTCGGTCGAGGACGACGAGCCGCCGCCCGACTTCACTCCAGGGAGCTATACCGACCCTGTCCTCGAGAAGGTGCACGCGTCAGCCGCGTTGCGGGATCGATATGGAGGGCGCGACGAGAGAGACCGCCGAGCGTACTAGTCATGTGCGGGAAAGGTCATTTGTGGAAGGAAGGGATAGAAGTATGTCGCGTGTTTTCGTCGCTCTTGATAAATCGTTTTTGTTGCATGTTTATGGCGACGCACTGCTCATTCTCTGCAGCGTAGCTTGTTACCCGACCCCAAGTTGTGATTTATTTGCTCCTTGTCTCGGCGCGATACACGAACGGTATATCTATTGGGTCGCGAAGTATCACCTTTTCTGATTGTACACTGGCAGATGTATTCATCAGTCATGCAAGCAAAGCCTCAAAATTCATAGACATCACGGAGATATATCGCCAACAACATATCATACATCATTACAGATTTGCAGAAGTCATCAACACAGATTACGACGACGGGATTGAGCGGGGGTTTCTGATACACTTCGTAAGCACCAAGATAGATGCAGTATGGCACAAGTCGGATACGGTGAGTAGCTGCTGCAGATATTTAGTCCTTTGGGGCAATTGCGGGACCGGGGAGATGAATGGCGGCTCAGATGAATGGCATCCTCTCCCTCAGGTTCTTCGGGGTCTGGAACTTGAAGTTGAGCCTCCACTGCTCAAGGTTGAATGTGTTGGCTGTGGCACCCGTGTTCTCTGACGCTGCGTCGCTCAGGTCTGCACCATTCTCGCAGGACATGGCCAAGCGCCCACAGATTCGCTGTGCATTGTTGAGTTAGTATCCCAAGATGGAGATAAGGAACCAGGACAGGACTGCATACATCAGCATCTGGGAGATGGGAATATTGTTAGCTAACAGTCTCTTTGACAGGAAATCAATCTCCGACTTACAGTAGACAGGTGCAGGGATTGACACCGATCGCGTCGCACTTGCATACTGGTGGCAGAGGTGGAATGTGAGGGTCTGAATGCTGTTGGATGAGATGCAAGGTATGTGGTCAGCATTGATAATGGAAATCTGGTGGTGATCAAGACTCACTTCTTGATGTCTAGAGGTGCCTCATTCTCCAGCACAATATAGTGGGCTGGCCGACTGGCTATATATATGCACATTGGACATGAGTGTGACAACCGGGGTTAAGTTTATTAGTGCACGTACTTCCCAATAGTCCTGCATGTGACTGGAGATAGAAATCCTCCCAATTGGGGTTTGTGATGCTATTGTCGACTAGCAATCCAGCTGGGCAGTTCCCAGAGTGGTCCTGATCTCGAGAACTATAGTCTGGTAAGTGCATGACCTCTCTTCTAAGATATTGAGTAGTTGACACGCACTCCTTTGCAAAGAAGCGGACATGGTGCCTGGAGAATATTAGCATGATGTCACTCAAGTAAGTGACAAAGCCTATTGACAAAGCCTGTTGTGTACCTCTTGCCCACAACAATGAACAGTATCTTTGGATGCATAGCCTCTGGAATGCCAATCTTCACAAATGCACCTATATATTACTACTAGTCAATTGGACAGCACCTCATCAGGGGAGAGACAGCTTACTCTTGATCATAGGTATTTCATTTTGAGCAACCTGCTCAAGCTCACCCTCACTGACTCCATCTCTGTAAAAGACAAGGTGCTTTGGGGGTGAGTTATGCTGAGGTGGTAGGTGGCTCTTGCGCCAGTCACGATAATCAGCTAGTGCCCGCTGTGTTGAAGTCCATATAATTAGCTCTAATAGTTGAACCCAAGCATCTCAGTTTAAGCTCACCATCACCATGCCTTCCAGATCTTGAATAAGCTCTTGACGGGGTGGCTGTATAGAAGAGAATGAGGTCATCACACTTGCTTCAGGATCCAAAGTTGCCACAAGGCCAGTCATTGAAGGTTGGTTATTGATTCCAGGTCCTGGATGTCCCACATCTGCACCTGTTATACATAACACTTTAGATCAACAATATTTGTGTCAAAAAGAAGTGCCAAATTTAAATTTACCTATAATTATGGCATTCTGAAGAAAAGTGCTGACTCCTGGATGGTTGATAACTGAGTTAACCCCACCCATGCGAGAGTTAATCCTATCAAAATTAGAGTATGAGCTGTTATCCATTTTGCCAAGGCAGCTACCTACTTGAGAGCAACATTGTTGTAGTACTGATCATTTGCCTTCTCCCACTTTCCAGCCCGCTGTGCAATTATTAGTGAGGTGTGCTTAACTAGTGTTACTACTAGTACAACATACCACACATTGTGTGGAAACACTTCTCTTGACATCACCCCAGTTCTTGATAACTTGACGAATTTCTGTTGCATGCTGGGGGAGAATACAAAGTACCAACTCTGGCTTCACCAGAATTCCATATTGCTCAAGAACCTGCAATATATAAGTACTTGACATTAAAGTATAAGTCTATGCATCTCACATCCTTAGGCTTGCTAGGATTGCCTGGATAGATAGGTGGCATAGATGGTGGGACCTCTATTGATATAAAATATGGTCAGTGGCAATCATTCTAAAAAGTGCAGTATTGTAAGACATACGCATGCCTAGTATTAGCAAGGTTAGTACAAGCTCAATTATTACTTAAAGTGTGTTTCACTTACCAAGCCTCTGGAGGATCCTGACCAGCTTCTCAAGAAAATCATGCACATTGCGCTCATCAACCCTATCATAGACAACAACCATCCAAGACTTCAGTGTACTAGGTCTGTAGAATTGGCGTCCAACCATGTTCCAGGCACCAGCCTTGGGTTGGATATGCTACAAATTGATAGTGAGAGTTTTATTAAAAATGATGTGATATATTATAGAGCCTTACCATAATTTTACCATCTCCGTACTTGATTGGAGGTGGTGCAATAATCTTCCCCTTGAGCTCCATAGGATGAGAGCTCACAACCATGCCAGCATCCTTCATATAGTCTGAGTCTTCATAGTTGAAAATCTGTGAGTATTTGAATTAGTATATCAAACTTCAAGCAAGCTTATTTAATGCTAGTATCACATACACCATCCTTGACAGCTGAGGTTATGGCACTAAAGCGCTGATCAGGCCTTTGTGTCACAAAATCAAGGAATGCCTTCTGAATTTCTGGTGGAATCTTCTTCCGGAAGACCTGGCCAGGTCTCACATTGCAAAATTCAGCAGGGATGATGGCAGTCTTGCCAATCCTGACACCAACATATTGAGGAAACTTGACAGTTGTACTGTACTTGGTTTCAAAGTGGTGCTAAATTAAAAAATAAGCTTTATATAATATGACCTGGGTTATAGAAACAGAATACCTGGAC
Source organism: Ganoderma leucocontextum (assembly GCA_020736865.1). Classification (NCBI taxonomy): domain Eukaryota; kingdom Fungi; phylum Basidiomycota; class Agaricomycetes; order Polyporales; family Polyporaceae; genus Ganoderma; species Ganoderma leucocontextum. The sequence goes on along the minus strand of JAHKGY010000003.1, from coordinate 1,479,840 downwards.
AGTCCATCTTTCATTCTCCTTATCAAATTCTTGCAACCCAGCCTCCAAGACCAGGTCAGAGATAGGATGTGGTCTTGTATGTGGTGAGACAGTCATAGAAACCAAAACACCTTTCAGGAATGTGCGGAGGAGCCTAAACTGCTGGTGTGGAAGAGTTTGCAGATTTCTTGCATCTCTTATGCCAAGGCGATGCATCATCACTGTAATAAGTGATCCTGAGTTATAGCTGCATAGAAAAAAGTTAAAATCTGTTGGGCTCAGAAGCATATATATATATATGTGCATACACTAGAGCATGAGAGACATCAACATTGATCATTAGGTGTCCCAAAGTTGGCCTGACACTCCTGCACCAGTGATATAAGGCTTTAATGCACTTAATAAAATTGCAGGAAGATGTTCTTACTGAAAAAAGCCTCTCCAGGCTGATAACCCAAGTCTAAGATCGCGGGAGTTTTCATCAACATAGAATGACCTTGAGTCTGCTGGAAATCCATGTCGGATGTTTGGAGCCTGGCGTATAATCAACTGGAGGAGATTCAGTGACTTTGCATGTAAGTCGCTGCGGTCATGTGGGCTCTGCTTTTGTGTAAGCAACCGCACAGCACTGGAATAGATATTTAGCAAAGGCTATATTCACAGTATGAATGTACATACTCAGCATTGATTGTAGCCACCCTGGTGATAGTAACACAGTGCGTTGGAGTATCCTTCCTTTGGTTCATGAAAACATTGAACTGAAGATAGTTAGATATACTAATAACATTCAAAGGAACTAAAATCACCTGTCTGGAAGGTATATCCCTCTTGCAATACATAATGCTTCGCCCATCAAATACAGGGCGTGGGTTGAAAACCTCTGCATGGTCTGACTGAAGACGATCTATGATTTCATAGTTTTGTCTTTTTGTCAGACACTTGGGCTCAATCACTAGATGTGATCTATGAGCATAAATATATTTCTAATAGTCCATAGGTATCATTTACCAACTGAATAGGCATTATGAGTATTGTTCTGCTATAGTAGTGAGAGCAAGCTTACTGTCAAACTGAAAATACACAACAGATGGGGTCTGTGTAATCTTGAAGGCATTTGTATACACAGCAATATTATGGGCTTCCATTGCCTATAAGAATAGTCAGCTACCATTCCTTGTTAGTCAACAGAACAACAGACCTGAATCGACCTAGAATGAATGAGAAATGTGTAGTGGGACTCGGAAGGGAGTAGAGAATGGGTGAGTGGAAGATGCTGGATGGAATGGTGCTAATGGAATCAGCGGGGCTGTTGATTTCACCACTGAGATGGACAGCAGTTATATAGTGTCTGTGTTGGTGCTGCGGTCAGTGCCTAAATGATTCATCCATATGATACATACATTAGTACTAGGAAGGATGCTGCAGCAGACTAAGGCTGTGAAGGTTTCCCACAAAGTCCCAGTCCATGACATATGGAGTTAGATGTCGACGGGTGCGCTAGTATGACAACTGATGGAATCGAGGGACGAGGGTCAAGTTACATTGGTTTGGGAGTAGAAAGTCTATATAGGTAAGGTGGAAACGTGAAATCTTTCGGGAGGAACATCGTCGACAAGCGATGCTAGGTGCAGTCGATGAAGGGGAAAGTCGTCACACCCGCTGTCTCGAAACCCGAGAAGTGGGGTGCCACGTACGATGCAACTTGGTATTGATGACCTACACAGTTTGTAGCCAAAACAAAATCAAATGCGAACATGTTACACTCACATTGGCGTGGACCCGAAACCCGACCACCTTCAGCATCCTATTCGAACACCACTCTTCACGTGAATCGTACTTCTCACTAGCACAACCTAAATCTATGACATGAGAACAGCTACCGGAAATCACACAGCTGCAAAGGCCAAAACACTCACCGAAAAAGGTGAAACTCTGGGCGCCGCGAACGGGTTGAGAGCGCGGAAGAACGTGTAGGCGATCCTGCCAAGTTGACAGATCCCATATGCTCCGGTGAAGGTGCGCCCTCATCTTTGTGTCCCACCGCACGGCCGCCTCACCGTCAACCTGGCTGATCAACCAGTCCGACATCGCTCCGTTCCCTCGGTTTAGGCGGCACAAGGAAGTCGAATGAGAAAGGAATCGATTGTACGCTGTCCGACGTCTGTGCGCTGCATTGAGGTTTGTGTGCGAAAAGTAATCCGGCCGAGGGACCACTGCATACAGGGCTCAGTAGTCAGCACGATTGCAACTCGAGGACGGCCATACACGAGCGCAAGCTCACCAAACGAGTTTCCCTCCATCCACTCCGCAGCCATAGCTCCAAAGATGAAGTGGTATTCGGGCGCGTTGGACATGTTTAATGGAGACGCGAGCCCAGAGATCCATTTGGGAGATGGTGGTTTGCGACGGATGTCTCCACGATGTAGAAGCAGTCGCCGGTATCTGGATAGCGATGTCGTCCGCCACACCCCTGCACTCCAGCACCGCGTTGAATACGCTGATCTCCTGCTTATCGTCGAGCTCGTGGAAGATGGAGTTGCTTGCGATCAACGTGCGAATCCGTCATGCCCGCAGCTGGACGTCCTAGTCCGTCTATCTTCGGGAACCCGTGGAGCAGCTCGTGCGTCTCGCGGTCGGACGGAATAGATTTAATGATGTCTGATATGTGGTGAGCAAAGATTGTAGCAGTGGGAAGGTGGATGAGTTGGCCCAAAGTAAGGGAAGATAGGGAGATCGGTAAGGACGTGCACGCATTGGGTGCAGTGAGAGGCGTAGCGGGGACGATATCTTCCAGGTCAATGACTCACCGGGCTCAGTTTGTGGGGGTCTGTTGTCCTGCGAGATGCTCCCCGAAACGTTGAGGATGCTAAATGAACTGGTGTTCGACGTGGAGTCTGGGACGGAGTGGTGAGGGAGGTTTTGGGAGAAAGAGCCTGTCCTGGTGAGGGCTTCCTGTACCCTTGCGTTTATGGGGGAGGGGTGGCCATGTAGTGGTCTTGTGGTGGCCTGGCGGTGAGCGAGGGATGCCGGGGAGGTGCTCGCGAGTGCTGGTCCGCTGTCCCTCAAGGCAGGACTGGAACCACCAGAGCAGGGTTGGAGAGCATCCTTGAGCTAACCGTGTGTTATACGTCACCGGTCAGCTCTGAGACGAGCAGGTCGTAAGTACATATGTCAACATACGATGGGTGTGGTGGTCGTCTTGAATGGATACAGGTTAATAGCTTTCGATGAATTCAATCGTATTGGACGGTTGGAAGGCGTGAGGATACGGACCTTGGTGGCAAGGATCGAAGAAAAATGGTCGCCATGGAGCCCATAAGAACGATCGTCAAAAACCGCGGTGACCAACGGCGAGGCTGGAGCACGCCGGATGAGAGATGGTACCCAAAGGACATGCACAGTTCGGACAGGACGGACGTGTGCTTGGGCGCTCGACTGTTCCCTGAGTCGACCGCTCCATCATCTTTCTCGGACGCTCTCCCCTCGCTAGTCCCCGTTCTACGCTCACATGCATCGCTATCACTTCCTTCACTTTCCGTATGGCGAAGTTGACTCCCATTCGCGTCCCCTCTCCACATGCTACTCGCCGCTTTGAGTCGTTCCAGCGGGTGCTCCAGGTCAACCGCCATCTCAACTCCTCCCACTCGTTACCAGAGAGCCAACGAAGTACAGGATTCGAAAGTGAGATTGTCAAAGTTTTCATTCATATTATGCATTTACATGAACTACGGTGCAGGCGTCGTTCCCGTTCTCCGCCTTCGTCGTAGCCGTCACCCACGTACTGGCCGAGATGGTTGTACACCACATGCTCCGGATGAACCAGTCCGTGTCTCCCCTATCTAATCGCTCCACGGCGAAAGGCTGATGTTTACTGTGCTGACCGCCGACGTTGCATTGCACTGTGTGGGGAGGGGTTGCCCCAAGGACCTGCTGCGCATACTACGAACTTCCTCGGACTTGCGTCTCCCTTTTGAGTCTAGAGACAGAGTCGGAGCACTGAGAACAACTTGCCATAGTGGCTGCCACGGCCTCCCCAGCTCCCCGTGCGCCGCTCCGTCCCCAACATGAACGGCATCAACAGTGTTCACCCCTGTCTGCCTCCTGCCACCCTCTCGAAGGGCTCGCAAGGTCCTCGGTGCTTGGGTCCGCCCTTAATGCCCTTCGCAACACCGGACCAAGAAGCTATTGTAGATCTATGCGATTTTCAGACGTTGGATGTGAAGTGAGTGCAGAACGGCTGTCTAGAGTTAGTATTGCACTCGCACAATCAAGCCACACCGGGGGCAACACCTGTTGAACAACGTTTGCCATGCGCCCGGAGTATCGGTATCATTACATAGTATTACAGTACCTATTAATATTAAACTGTCATCCGTCCGTTCAATTACATCTAGACGCGTCTTCGCTAAGTATCTGAATTCGCACTTGTCAGCTCTCTCTGCTTCAATATATCCGCTCACCCTTGGCTTTGATAGGTTGGTTGTTCGTCGTGTTCCGCGTTCGGACGGGTACCCGTTTTACTATCTCGACAACCCGGCTCGATTTTTCATCGAGACGCGATTGGACGCAAGAACCATTAACCCGTGGAATGTGCATCACTAAGACTGCTACGCACCAACGGTTACAGTTGCTCATCACTAAGGCAGCTACGCATCCATGGTAGCGTGACTAACTATCTGACAGAGACGCGGCCGCATCCCACCAGGATCCCCTCTGTGCTGATTCAACGATGCTTCTTCGTTCGACCATCGTGGAAGTCGAGACAACCGGCTTGGCTCACGCTTCCCTTCGAGCCCTCTCTCCTGCACGGACCTAGCTTTGATGAAGGAATTCCAGAATACGCGCGACCTCCGAGCTCACGGAATCAGGCAGACTGAGGCGCGGCGGTCAGATGGTCGTCCCAGTCGCGCGCTCCCGCCTACGAAGGAAGATGGAATGGTCATATATAAGGACCACGGTTGGACAGGTGGTGACCGACAACTACTCGACGCTCGTCTTGTGCTACTCACCTCCCCTTAGGACTACTTCCTGCGTTTATAGTAGCCTTCAATAAGCCATGTCGAACTCAGCGGAACCCATGCCTCAGTGGGCTGTCTCCAACGGCATTGCGCCCCCTCCATTCGATCTCCCGGTAAGCATCAGAATAATCTTGCTTCCCTGAGTGAGATAGATTTACTTACGGCTCTTTTCACGTGTGTAGCTCCCGGACAGCCCGGACATCATCACGGCCAACATGATGAAGATGGCGGAACTTACTCTCGATCCGTAAGTGCATTAGTTTGTTCCACGAGTGCAGATGTCCTTACTCCTTTTCACGGCCAGGCGCAAGAGGTTCCTTTGGCAAAGTATCACCAAGTACACCCATGAGTTTATCCGCGAGACAAAGTAAGTTTATCGAGTATTTCACCTGCGCTTCCTCCGCCGGCATAGGCCACACGCATATTATCTCCGTGACAGCCTTGTGATCGCTTCTTCCCCTTGTTGGTTGCCGCGGATCAACACGAGGCTGTTGTACCCACCTCGTGGTGTCCCCGCGAGTCTATGGTGGACTTGTAATGCGCAGTCTCTGGGGTGGCCATGCAGAAGCAAGCGTCGCATGTTATCGGAGCTAACATGTGGTGGGGTGCATGTTCGCCCCAACCATTCAATGTTTTTCGCCGCATTCGCCATTCCGTCTGATTTGTGGTTGGTGATACTTACCGCTTGCAATTAGGTTGACCACAAAGGAGTGGGAGGAGGCGATCAAGTTCTTGACCCGCGTCGGCCAGAAGTGCACCTCCACTCGTCAGGAATTCATCCTTCTCTCCGATATCTTTGGAGCGTCCGCACTCGTGGATGCTCTCAACAACCCCCCGACTGGGGCCACAGAGAGTAGTGTCCTCGGACCGTTCTTCACCGATGACGCCCCTGACTGTGGGTGATTGCGTCCATCTAGCATCCGGTAGGATTTACTGACTACCTCGATAGTGGTAAACGGCGACTCCATCGCATCCGAGGGCAAGGGTGAATATATGTTTGTCGAAGGACGCGTCCTGAACATCGACGGGACGCCGATCCCCAATGCTACTATCGAAACGTGGGAGACGGATGACACTGGTGAGCCTGAGTGCGAGGGTGTATCTCATCCTAATACCATTCTTACCGACGGTGTTCAGGCTACTACGACGTCCAGTACTCCGGGCGTGAAACGGCGGACTGCAGAGGTCGTCTGCACTCGGACAAGGATGGTTACTACGGGTACCGGGCTGTCGTGCCTGTCGCGTATCCGATCCCCGGGGACGTAAGCTACCCTCCTACTTTCGTGCTTCGTGTTTGTGGATCACAGGAATTGGCGTCATGATTAGGGTCCTGTCGGCGAACTGCTTGTCGGAATGAACAGGCACAACATGCGCCCCAACCACCTGCACCTCATGGTCGAGGCGGCTGGTTTCCGCACGCTGGTCACCGCCTTCTATCCGGAGGGCTGCAAGTACATCGAGAGCGACGCCGTCTTTGGAGTCAAGAAATCGCTGGTCGTGGTAAGTGTTTTATTAGCACGGTGTCTCATCCATCCAAAAAAACAAGTTTAAACGATGAACAACAGAGCATGGAAACGGTGAAGGACGAGGCGGAAGCGAGGAAGCGTGGGTTCCCCAAAGGCGACACCTTCAAGCTGTTGAAGCAGGACCTCATTCTGATCCCGGAGAAGCAGCCGACGGAGTTCTTCGCAAGGATCTAGAGGCAGCAGCGAAGAGCGACTTGCTCGCTTTCTCAAGAGGTTGGCCCTTGGATACTATGGATTGCGCTTGTACCATTACGAATATGTCTCTCGAAGTCGTCTTGAAGAATGAGAATGTTTGGTCGTATGCATAATATCAACGATGTTTGCCTGCCCGCATACATGTTATAGTCTTTGAATGGAATACGGTACAGGTGGCATCAGAGCGATGGGGACTATCAGGCAGATTGAGAGACATGGCATGGCAGTACGGACGATGGGCCGAGGGAGGGCGGGGAGCCTGGCGTTCGAGGCGTGGGCTGCGATTGGCCAGAGAGGGAAGCGGAGTTGGCCGAGGACGCGTGTTTACCTCGTTGTCTGCGGTATAGAGAAGGCAGCCATCGCGCTCGTCCTTCGCGTTCTCCTCTATCTCCCCCCCTTCACACCTCGCCGGGACCCTTTCCTCCTCGACACTCTGCGATTGCCCCCATGGATCTCATTACCAGAGATAACGTCTTTTCGCGCGGGCCCGCTACACCGCCTCCGCCCTCGCTGTTCCAGATGGTCCCGCACGTCCCAGGTCCGTCCAGCGAGCCCCACGTCTCCCCAGCGCCCTCCCACCGCGAGACCGCCGCGCCGAACACCGCCCAATCCCACCTCGACTCCCTTCTCCACAATCTGAACACGCCATCCACTTCTCATGTTAGCCCGCAGCCGAGCCTTGCGAGCGCAACTATCTATCAGGGGCCCCAGGAGCAACCGCACTCGGGCCCCGCGACCCCAGCGTCCGGGAACGCTGGCTCTATTTCTTCTAACGTGTCTGGTCCCAGCAACCAGGCCGCCGAGCGGCAGAACGCTCTCCTGTCTCTTCTTGGGGCCGTCTCTTCCCCCTCCTCCAACCCTCAGCCCATTCCTCCCATGGGCCCAGTCCAGCCCACCCAAATACCCACGCCTCCGGGATCCGCGCCGAGGACTGGGTTGACGAGCAGCGAGTCTCAAGGCCAATTCTTGTTGGAGCAGTTAATGTCTGGGTGAGTGTTTGTGTTTCCGCTCCCTTTCTATCTCGTCCGACGTACCTTGGCGATGGACACCCCACTATGTGCTGCAAGGCAGGCCACTGTGGCACGCGAACTTTGATGCTTATCAGCTCGCGCCTCGGGAGGCCGTAATCCATGAACGGAGGCCACCCATTCCTCGGTTCCGCTCTCGACCGTAAACCTACCCTCCGGAAATGTTCCTACCTTCGGGTCGGGTTTAGATGATAGGGGTGTCATCTAACGCTGTCGCGGTTGAAGCTTCAGGCCGGATTGCGTCTATGCGATGATGCTCGACCTGCTTTTGTGCAGTGGCAGATAGTCAAACCGGGCATATAGCGCCCGCTGAACGTCCGTGTCGAGAAACATCTTATCGTCCGACGGATCACATTGCCTGAACTCACGCCCTCATTTTTGCGGACTTTGTGTTCCCGTCGTCGTTTGGTGTGTGTACATAGCAATCTGACCTTTTCGCTTCAGTAGTGCACCGAAGTTCTCCCAACCAGAGGCCCAACAAACACCCGTTTCGCTCCCGCCTTCTGGGCCATCGCCACAGTACTTTTCACAACCTGTGGAATCCTCACACCACGATGAATACGCTCTCCCGCCAGAGGCCCCCTATCCGCATGATCGCGAGGGATCCATCGGTATGCATGCCTCACAAGACAGCCAGCAGCGCGCACCGTCTCCTGCCCGCCGTTCCATGTTTGATTTCGTTTCTCCTTTCGACGCACTGACAAGCACAAACCCCGGCGCGAAGAGGAAGGCGCCACCGCCGCAACAACAAGCCGAAGATATTTCTTCTTGGAGTACCGCATCACTCGACCCAAAGCGCAAGTCTGTGGAGAACCTCATGGACCAACTCACGCGGGGACAGGTTCCCCAGCCTCAGCCTACCCAACAAGTTGTCAATCCTTACGAACCTTACCAGACGGAAGAACTCCCGCACGAGCCCATTCAACCCCGTTCACGTCCCCTTCCCCAGCCTGTGCAGCCAACTGGTTCGCCACGCGCGTCTCCTCCGAAGCAGGTTAGCCAGCCGGCACGTCAGCAACAACGTCGCGCAGCGGACTCGCCCGTCAGCCAAGGTGGCGTTCCCCAAGGTCCCTTCGGCAACTACTACCAACGTGACAAGGAGAGCTCGCCTCTGCCCCAGCGTGGGGGTTTCGAGAACAAGCGTGGTGGTGCCCCGAAAAGCAAAAATGTCAGTCCCAAGTGAGTACTCCCCGACTTTCGCATTTCGACGTCAACTGATTTATGTCTGAATAGTGCGCCATCCCAGACGATTATCTTCGATGTCTCTCAGCACCTCGACGAGGTCCAAGCGCCTCAGGATGCCGTGAAGTCGACGGCGATCGCGCTCGTAAAGGTCGACTCCACTTTCCTTCCTGGAACCACCATCGGTGCAACTCAATGGGTTGCGTACGCAATGACCAAGGGACGTGTCCGTGTCATCTCTCGGTCGAGCGGCGATAGGACTCTTCTTACGCTTCCGCCCCTCTTCCCTCCCGCTACGGCGGTGAGCGACATGTCGGTGAACAGCAACCGTCTTGCCGGCGTCACCTCAGACGGTGGCCTCGTCGTCTGGGAGCTCCCAGAAGTCATCACCGACGACGTTGAAGGACGCGTCATGCTCTGCATCTACCCTCAAACCGATGCGGAGCCTCTCCATGCTGTCAAATGGCACCCTCAGCAGCCCGATCTCGTTGCAGTTGCGTCAGAAACCAGCGTGTACCTGCTCAACATCACCGATGCGGCGCATGTCTTCGGTGGCGAGCCGATCTCGCAGAGCGAGTTGCACCGGATTGGCCAGGTCTTCTCGGTTCCTTCGGTAGGTCTAGCCGTTCGTTCGCAGTTTGGAGCAGTTCTGACCTTTTTTTCTAGCCCATCCTCGCGTTTGACTTCGATGTTCCTCGGTCCGCGCTGGCGACTATCTCCGAGGATTCCACGTTGACGATGTGGAACATCCGTGACAAGCTGCCGTTCTGGTCGCACAAGATTCGCGGCGACGACCTGCCGTCGTCCCTCACGTTCGTGGATGGCGGCGTGATCGTCGGCCGCAAGAACGGCACGGTCTTCCAACTCCTTCCCGTCATGGGACGTCAAGTGCTCTCTACGGTCAAGTTCGTCAACGGCGACCAGGAGGACCCGCAGATGTTCGGTCACGCCAACTACGACTCGCGCATTGGGACATTGTGGGTCGCCAACAACCGCCGCGACTCAATGATTGCTTTCAAGATCAACTTCGATGCCGGCGCTCCTTCACCAGGGGGCGAGGATGTTGGTCGGGGTGCCTACTTCGACCAGGTTGTCGAGTTCAGCGGCCCTAAGCCGACGATCCACTTCGTGATCTTGACTGCCGACGCGGATCCGCACGGCGACGAGGCGCATGCTGCCTGCGTCGCTGCGAAGGTGCCTCCTGGCGAGCTGGCGTTGGTCGCCTTCTCCGTCCACGCGACTGGCGTCGATCAAGTCCTCATCCGCAAGGAGTGGTTCAACGCGGCCCTGGCTGGTGCTCCTTCCCGCTTTCCCGCCTATCACGTCGCGCAGCCTCTGCCGATTGAGACCAAGCCGCAACGTCAGCCTCAGCCCACTGCCAGCCTCCAGTACGGCCAGCCTCTCATCCAGCCCAACCCGCCTAACGTCCCTCTTCCGACGAGATTGAAGACGCCCCCGTCTGAGGAGGTTGAGGCTGAGGCGCCCCGAGAGGAGGGTCGCGGCCCGAGCAAGGGCAAGAACGCGAAGGGCAAGAACGTCGGCTGGAAGGACAACAACCGGGACTCCGAGAGGGAGCGAGCAGAGAAGAAGCCCGAGGTCGACCTCAACGCTGAGATCGGTGCGACGGTGACGAAGGAGATCAAGAAATCCGAGGAGAGCCTCCATAACCGCCTCGGTCGCCTCATCGCCAAGGAGCTTGACAAGCAGCGTAAGTGTTCCGCTAAGTCACATCCAAGCATAGGTTCTGATTGCGAGTAGACCAACGCCTCGAGGAGGTCCGCCAGAGCGAGCAGGCTGCGGACTTTGTCCGCCAGGAGAAGATCTTGAAGCTCATCTCGACTGAGTTGACCAGGAACACTACGCGCGTCGTCGAGATGGCCGTCAAGACTGAGGTTCAGAACTCTGTGCTGCCTGCGTTGGAGAACATCACCAAACAGGAGGTCAAGATGGCGCTCAGCACCCAGATCGCGAAGGGCGTGAGCGAGGCGATGAAGATGGTATGTTCAATGACAGCTCGACATGGTAGTGCCACCGGGTGCTGAGCGTTTTCACAGGCCCTGCCGAACGAGATCGAGCGTGTGCTCATCCGGCCCGAGATGGCGAACCAGGTTGCGCGTGCATTTTCCGCCACAGTCACACCCGTCATCGAACGGCAGGTCAAGGAGTCCATCTCGAAGAACCTTGTCCCTTCCTCCGCCATGCACCAAGAGCTCTCGAGAGAGATCCGCAGCGAGATGCTCAGCCTTAAGAAGGAGATCCTCACATGGCAAAATGAGACGATTCGTGGGCAGGAGGTAGAGTTTTGCCCTTCGGTCCTTGGCCTCCAATTACTAATTACCCGCGACCATCTGCAGTCCGCTATCCGTGATCTTGAACAATCTGTCCGCCTGCTTTCGGAACAAGTGAAGTACCTGATGAACGCACCCGTTTCCAACTTCGGTCATATACAAAATCGCAGTTCTCCAGGCTCGTCCGGAGCGGGCATGGTTCCTAACCAACTGTCTCAGCTTCTCCGTCAACAGCCCAATATGGGCCCTATGCCCCAGCCCACCGGCTACCAGCCACATGCCCCCTTCCAGCAACCTCCCCCACAGCCTCAGCAGCCCCAGGTGATGCATGGCCCGTGGTTTGGCCCCAACATCGCGGCGCCGCAGGCCTCACACCCCACCGCTCCCCCTCCAATTCCTCAGCAGCAGGCACTCCCTCGCGGAACCCCTCCTGCTCCTGGTCAGCAAGAGGAGTGGGATGACGCGTACCTTGTGGTGCTGGGTACCCAGGATGTCCGGCAACTCCGTGAATTGCTCGCGCGGTCGAACCCGGAGGTCGTCATGCCTTTGAACGGTCCCAGCCCCTTGTCGCAGGCCGTCATGTTGACGCTGGTCCACAGGGTATGTAAACGTTCATCTATGCCCCGAAGTATTTCGTTGATTATGGCCTCGCTTACAGCTTTCCACTGTTATTGGTGAGACCTCGCCGGTCGACGAGTCCTTCAAGGTGTCGATGTGGTGGCTGCAGCGCGCGGCGACCGCACTGAACACCAACGACCCCCTTATTTCCCCTTACGTCGCTCGCGTCATGCCCAACGTCCAGCAGATGTTGAACACGACCAAGCAGCGACTTTCGATTCTTCCTGGTCCGCCGATCGAGGCGACGCGCACAATCAACGACATCCAGGAGATCCTGAACCGCAAGCCGATGTAATATGGACTCCATGTATATTCCTCGTCGATTGCTGTATGTTTGTTCTCTTGGTCATCTTGTGTCCTAATCCTCCTCTTGCTGCGCATGAAAGTACTCTATTATTTCTCACCCGCATGCTGGGTTGCACCCGCCTTACGCCCTCCTTTACTTTGTTGCGCATGTTGTCCCGTTGAACGCTCCTCATCATGCCCGGCTATGACCGTTACGATGTTCATGACCTTCGGATTGCTCCTGTTGAATTCGCGCTCGGTGTTCTCCAAAATCTGTCCTGTCGTGTTACACAAATGTATCCGCAGCTATCAAAAGCTATTCAATATTTCTAGTCCTTCTTGTCCTCCCTCGGCGCCAGGATCCTAGCGTGTGTGGCCGTGTTACTGAAGGACAATGGCGTGGGTTTCGTCCGCGCTGCGAGGCACGAATCGTCAGCGAGGGAGTACACCTGACATCATGAGCGCACCGCTGTGTGCTAAAAAAACTCCACACAATCGTGCCATATACCCGAGCGGAGTGTGTTGTGGTACGTAAACGCCTGGTATACCCTTCCGTGGTGCCGTCCTTGTCACGGGTGCGCACCGCCATTCAATCATAATGTGGTATTGACGGTCGCTGAGCTTGAGACCCCGAGCCGATAAACTAGAAGGCTCAGATAACGGTGACAGACGTCAATGGGTCCGTCCTAGATGAACGCCAAGTATACTTACCACGGCCTGTATCCATAAACCCTCTAAGCCAAGGTACCATGGAATCGAAATGCTCCGATTTTCAGGGCCATCAGGGACCGAGGGTTTACAGAACCAAGCGTCCTGACAGTGGGCGTATTGCCCCTCTGCTGACGACGCACAATGGGAACAGAACGCCTGCGTTCACGGCGAGGGGCGGTATCGGCCGATAGTGAGGGCACGATCATCGCGGGCTTGCATGGGAGAAGTGCTGCAGAAGCACCGCCCGCATCGAATATGGCCCCCTGCAACGAGGTCAACACGGATCTTGGTGATAAGAGCTCGATAGCAATGGTATACTAACCACAATCATTCAAGAGTAGGTAGATCATGTCTTGGATGGGCACCTCCTGCGTTCGAGACCTCGGGGAGTTGAAGTTTGCGAGGCAACTGATCCTGGATGCAATTGAGTCCAAAACGCCGTCGTTGCAATTGCTTCCCACCAACACGAAGGGAGAAGCATCTGGAAGGCTGGAACTGGCGGGAACGCCACTCGGATCCATTGGGGACAGCAGCCAATGAACCCAGATTTGTAAAAGGGGTTCTCTTGACGTTACGGCAAACTGGCAGTGCCGATGACTGAGAGAACGGCGCCGAAGCGGATACCACTGGGCATGTGCTGTGATCAGGGTGTGCGATTGGTGTCCATAAAGTCGCTCAAACTTACTTGTTGCCTTTTCGGGGGAGGGTTGCGGACAAGAGACGCACGTGAACGCCCCCGTCACCGCCTATATAAGGGGGCTACTTCTCCACCTATCGTCTTTCCTCAGTGCCTGACACTACCACATCGACACACATCTCATCTCCACTCACTTCAACGACCACGATGTACGCTGTGAGTACATTCACACCGCTAGCCATGGAAAGGCCCTGTGACAATCTTGCCGTGTTTCAGACCACCGACGTCGTCAAGGACGCTGCTTGTGGCTCCTCGTCCTGCAACTGTGGCTCCACGTAAGTGATCGTCATGGTGGATCCTCCGGTGGTCGTACTCACCTCAGCAATAGCTGCGGTTGCAAGGAGGGCGAGTGCAAGTGCTGAGCGCTCAACCACGCACATCATGCCCATGACCCTATGCTCCTTCAAGTTCTCCTCCACCCTCAGCCCCGTGAGGGTCGTACCAGGCCTGTGTGTAGGATAAGGTGTCTGTAAAGGATGTATTCGAAAATCATGTAAACTGATACGGAGATATTCTTGTGAACCTTGGATTTATTTTTGGTGTGCGCGGATGTCATCATGTGATGACGATCTCATTGCCGGCGCGAACCCTTCGTGAAATACCGCGCGCGTTCTCGTAAAGAGGGTCATTCGATGTATTATAATACACTCTATTGGGCTTGTGGATACCGCCCTCAGCACGAGAATTGGGAAAATCCAATGAGGACTCACATAGATCAATGTACCGCTGACGTCTATCCGAGTCGACATTCTGCAGATCGTTGAGTAGAGTCGCACACTCCTTCTCCAACCTCACACGTTCTTCGTTGTCCAAACTGCTTGCATGTCGACACAACAGTAGTCTCTTGTAGAATACAAGAGAGTCCATGCACCCTCGGTAATAGGACGACGTAAGCCCGAATCTGATCCCCAAAGACAGAGGTGCTCACATTTGCTGTCCGGTTGTATGTCAAGCAACTCCTGTATGGACGTAATCTCCCGTTCAACGACAGCCTTGTTATCGCCTAATAATATTTTTAGGGCCACTCTCCCATCGCCAGTTCTCGAGACTCACCCGAACCTACCAGCCAACGATGATAGATCCACACACTTTGGTCGTTGGGGTCTGTGTACATTGCGTTTCGGACAAGGCCGAACTCTGGGGGAGAATGACATTATCAGCGAATCATTTGACACGGTCCGGACATGGCACGTACCCTCCTCGATTGTCTTAGTTTTGTCGAGCTTGCCGGTGTCCCAAAGCAAGGTTAAAACCTTGGACCGCTGATGCCAAGCGCTGAAATTCGAAATATTCGACTCGATCTTGCGTTTGGTGTACGCAAGCTCTGAGAATTCGGACCGTTTGGCAGGCATCTGCGCTAGGACGTGACGACGGTAGTTCCAGGCAAGGACTGCGGAATAGAAATCAGGTCGGGCTTAAGCCGATGGGGGGGAGACACCAACAATTACGGGGATCAGCGTCGAGCATCTTCTCAACAACGAAAAGCTCCTTGTTCCAGTACGACTGGCGCCATGCGTGTGGATCAGAAGACGTAGGACCATCAGGTACTTGGGCAAGACACCATTGGCGGTGGTTCCAGATCCAGTACACCTTGGGATGTTGCTTCAGGAAGGTCGTAGTGAGGGAAAGATCGTCGGATAAGATGCCATTGATTTGAGCAGGCGTGCTACGCAAACACAGAGACAGTATTACGACGCGACGCAAAGACATATATGGCGTCCATGCATACCTTGAGGGGAAAATACCATTGACAAGGATGTTCCGACGATAGTTCCAGATGGTGTAGAACTCGGGATTGGTCTGAAGCAGACGGGTAGTGAGGTCGAAGGCCTCCTTGGAGTAATCCCTGGACTGCTTCTGAGCAAGGGGGAGGATATATAAGCCCTGGGCGGAAGGACCTGCACGGTCAGAACTTACTCTAGGGAGGACCTCCCCGGTCAGAGTTTGAAACTCCTTCAGTCGGGCTTTCTCCCGCTCTTTCTTCGCTGCTATCGCCTCATATGAGTGCCTTACACGTTTGACGTTGTGCTGGAGACATTTGAGCCGTAAAAACGGGCACAGAGGCTGAGGACATACCATGGATGATGGAGGTCAAGAGCAAGCGCAGTGTAAGAATAGGCGCCCGTAACACGCCGCGCTTCCTGAGGCGCCCTAGACACTGACACGCTCTCTCAGTCGCTCCTCGCTGTTGCCGACGACCAGTACTCACCTCTGGCGTCGCTTGCTTCCCTCACCTCGCAATGCCTGCCGCTACCTTGCAGCAACCCACTCTGGAGTCCCTCACGTCCATCTTACCCTTTACTTTCCCTACACCGACTCCCACAACACATCCAAACCTTGTCACGACCAACGATCTTCACCGCGAGGAGGACTTGCTCAGGAATCCATTCTCTTTCCGACACTGGTGGACAGCTATCCAAAATGTGAAGGAGGCTTCTGCTGCTCCTCAAAAGGCAGAAGGGCCTTTGGACTTAGCACCTGAGGTCGCCGCTCTACTAGGACCTCTTTCTTCGCCTGTTGCACGTCAATCTCTCCAACGACAGACTTACCTTTATGAGGCTGCACTTGCGCAGTTCCCTGGTTCGTTTAAGCTATGGAAGTCCTACCTGCAGACGCGAATGTCTTTCGTACTCGGCAAACTCATCCACAAGAAGAAGGCAGGCGGTAGGAAGAAGTTCCCTGACATGTGCAATGCCCTGGACGATGAAAAAGAAGACCTGGAGCAGTGGGATGGTGGCCTTGATGGCGTGGTTGGATGGGAAGAGTGGAAGCTTCTGGTCGCGATGTTTGAACGATGTCTCATGTGGCTTCCAAGGGTCAGTCTCCTCAATCTATCTACTCTTCTAATGCCTCATATATGTCTGTAGATGCCACGAATTTGGCTACTCTATCTGTCAATATTCAACCACCCATTCTGTCCTCCTCAAATATCCCATACTCACGCTCGTCGAACCTACGACCGTGCATTGCGCACCCTGCCACCATCCCTTCATTCCCGAGTATGGACCCGCTATTTGCTCTGGGCGGAGTCGAGGGGTGGTGCGACGACCGTCGCTGTCTACCGACGGTACCTTTCTGTCGACCCGAGTGTCACTGAACGCTACACTGCCATTCTTCTCTCCGAGAACAATCCCGACCCCCGACCCCTTGAAGCAGCTAAGCTCTTGCTGTCGCTCGCCCGCAAGGCAGCGCGCGGGGAGTACACCAGTCCTGAAGGAAAGAGCCCATACCAACTTCTAGGCGAGTTCTTGGACGTCGTCGAGCAGCACGCTGAGGCGGTTGGCTTGGATGTCCGGGATACCATCAACTCGAACCAGAAAATCGCAGACGAGGCGGAGGCCCGAGCCGCAGCTTCCCAACAACTACCGGGGCCCGCATCTGTCGATGGCGAGCTCATCCGCTTCGCTGGTCCCGCGATGGCTGTATCCGACGGCAAGGTCCTCCCTCCGTACGATGAAGACGAAGAACTGCGGAGCCTACGTAAAATCAACATTGAGGATATCGTCCGGAAGGACGGTCTGGAGGTTTACAAAGACCAAGCCGGCCGCCTCTGGACAGGTCTCGCGACCTACTGGATCAAGTGCGGCGAGTTTGATCGGGCGAAGCACACCTTCGAGCGGGGCCTTGCCTCCGTGCTCACGATCCGCGACTTCACTCAGATTTTCGACGCGTACTCGGAGTTCTCGGAAAGCTTGGTCAGCGCCCTGATGGAGAGCCTCGAAAACCCCGATGAGGATGACGAAGATGAGGATGTGAAGGAGACGGAACAGGAGCTGGATGTCAAGATGAAGGAGTTTGAGGAGCTGATGGACCGGCGGCCATTCTTGGTCAACGACGTGCTGCTTCGGAGGAATCCTAACGATGTCCAGGAGTGGGAGAAGCGGATAGCTTTGTGGGGCGACAACGACGAAAAGGTGCGTCCTCGTCGCATGATAGCTCTGAGTCGCCTGCTAACTGGTCGCAACCCATTCGCCACTTCAGGTTGCCGAGACTTATAACGACGCTCTTGCCACGGTGAACCCCCGTCGCGCCACTGCGAACTTCCACCGATTGTACATCAACTTCGCGAAGTTCTATGAGGAGGGTGGGACTACTGGCGAGGCTGAGCGTGACCTCGATAGTGCTCGCAAAATCCTTGACAAGGCCACAAAGGTCAACTTCAAGACCGTGGACGAGTTGGCTGAAGTCTGGTGCGAGTGGGCCGAAATGGAGATCCGTGCAGAGTTCGTCTCATTCAACCCCTTCATTCCTGTAATCTGCTGATCATATGAGCAGGAACTACGACGAGGCCATTCGCGTCATGCAGCGTGCGGCCGTCGTGCCAAAGAACACAAAGATCAATTACTTCGACCATGTAGGCGTTTTGGACTTTTGAATTACAGCTACTGACAATGTTTGTAGTCATTATCCGCACAAGCTCGACTGTTCAAGTCGCTTAAGCTCTGGTCTTTTTACGTTGATCTAGAAGAGTCTCTCGGAACGGTGGAATCGACGAAGGCCGTCTACGACAAGATCATGGACTTGCGCATTGCGAACGCTCAGATCATTATTAACTACGCCGCCTTCCTAGAGGAGAACAGGTACTATGAGGAAAGCTTCAAGGTGAATACCTCTGCTGCAGATTGTACGTAAGTGAGTACTCTAACACGTGCCCCATAGGTCTATGAGCGTGGTACCGACCTCTTCACCTTCCCCGTTTCATTCGAGATCTGGAACATCTACCTCGCGAAGTTCGTGAAGCGTTATGTAAGTGTGTTGTAGCCGTGAGCCATTGAGCGTCGGCTTATTCTTTGCTTAGGGCGGTTCCAAGATGGAGCGTACTCGCGATCTTTTCGAGCAGGCGCTGGATAGGTGCCCACCGAAGTCATGCAAGTCCATTTACATGATGTACGCAACCTTCGAGGAGGAGCATGGCTTGGCTAAGCGGGCCATGTCAATCTACGACCGCGCAGCAGCAGCCGTGGCCGACGAGGACAAGTTCGAGCTCTTCACGATCTACATTGCGAAGGCTACTTCGAACTATGGCCTCCCCGCCACCCGCCCCATCTATGAGCGCGCGATCGAGGGCCTGCCAGACAAGCAGACTGCGGAAATGTGCCTGCGGTTCGCCGCCATGGAACGCAAGCTCGGCGAGATCGACCGCGCGCGTGGCATTTACGCCCACGCGTCGCAGTTCTGCGACCCGCGCGTGAACCCCAAGTTCTGGCAGGAGTGGAACAACTTCGAGATCGAGACCGGCTCCGAGGACACGTTCCGCGAGATGCTTCGCATCAAGCGCTCCGTCCAGGCGCAGTTCAACACCGAGGCGTCGTACCTTGCTGCTCAGATGGCGACGAAGCAGACGGGTTTGGAGACGGAGACGGAGGCTGCGCCAGTGGATGCGATGGCTGCGGCGGAGCGACAAGCGGTCGGTGGCGGAGGCGGAGCACCGTCGTTCGTATCCGCGAAGTCGAGTACGAATGTCCGGCAGCAGGAGCCGCTAGAGGCTGCTCCGGCACAAGCGAACGAGGACGAGATCCATATATCGGACGACGAGGAGTAGTTGCGGTGTTGATGTTGTTGATACTTACGTTTATACGTTTACTTGTTGTACTTTCGAATGCTTCGCCTATAATCACCTTGGATGCGCACTGGTAATCCCTGCGATCCTAAGTTACCACAATACTTGCAATTGCCTATTCGGGTGCAGACGCCGGTTCAAGAAGTTGGTGGCTTCGCCCTGCGTCGTACGGTACCGGTCATCGGCTTGCTTCTCCCATCTCATTCGCGATACAGATGGAGAAACATCCGTCTGTGAGTGTTTCTTAGATCTTTATGTCGTTAGCAGGGTCAGAGAACACCCATCGATCAAATAGTACGAGGCACTCTTGCCACACCTCACAAAATATCCCAAGGCAGCGGGGTCTCTGTTCCACACTTACAACGATCTAAAACTTGGTATGTGGAGGATCAAATCGTTGCAATGCATGTGTTGACACGGATCCAAAGCTCAGCAATGGACTGATCTAGAGCTCATCGAGCTTCCCCGCTGCTCGCGGTGTGCAATCCGCGGTCGTCGCCCCCAATCGGTGAGTACCCCTCTACGGCGCAGCCTTCCCAGTTTTCTCACCAAGTGATAGGGCCATCTGTTGCACGTTGTGCCCTGTTCTCTGTCCGAGTCCCTTTCAACAGATTGGTGCGCAGAGCCACTTTCCAGCAGAACGTCCTTAACGCTGACCGTCCCATGGGCAGGATACGCACCACATTCGACGAACTGGAAGGGCCACCGGATGTGTACCTTGCTATAAACACGGAAGACTCGTCCATCGTGTACTATAAAATCAGTCCTGGAATTGTCAAACCCCCGCTATGATCGCTGTTGCTTTCAATTCTTCAGGAGACAGCTTCTTGGCTCTGGGAATGACAGAAGAACGGCATCCCCGTTGGAGGATGAATCAGAAGGTAACATGCAAGGTTCAGAATTTAGAAGAACTCGACTACATGAATATCGTAAAGTACACATTTAGCACAGCAGTTGAGAGCAAAAACGACAGCGAACTGAGGAAACTCGAGTGGGATATGCACAGACAAACTAGTAGTAGCGTAAGGTATCGTGGCACTTACTGTACGAGTCCGTTCGGAGTATATAGCGCGCAGGAGAGTATCATATATGGTAGGATGGCCAGGCAAAGACGCAGCATAATATACGCAGCATCAGGCTGATCACCGAGAAGCATTCCAGCGATCGACCTCGACGGTGCAAATATCCTCCCAGATTGCGTCCCACCCGCCTTGGGCTAGATGAGGTTGGGCTTGCCATAGGGCGATGATTTGTCGAGACTCGTCGAACGTAACATCGTGCGGACGAAGTTGTTCGACGAGATCGACATGCATCTCTAGAGATCGGCGGTATGGTTTCAGAATGTAGGGCAATTTTGTAACTTCGGAGAAAGCTCAGCGACGTGAGGTGAATGCGATCTACTAAGCGGACTTACCGAACTTCTCTAGCGACCAAGTTACCCAGAGAGGCTCCTCGACGAACTTCCACCCCTTGGTTTTGTGCACTTCGTACAGGAGCTGTTCCAGGTTTCGAATGATCTTGGTCATCTTCTGGAACAATTTCTCCTGCAGACACGTTGTCAATAACATACGTCACATACCAGGCAGACATGCTCACCAGTCGCTTAACCACTTCATGAAGGTCCTCTATACACGTCTCCATGAATCGAAGCTTCTCCAGGACGATGGGGTATGTAGGTTGCTTGCCCGTGGGCAACAATGCAAGTTCATTACTACACGGAGAGAGCGTTGCGTTGTGAAGCGGCGTTGGATGGACAGCATATATGGACGTACTCTAGTTCCGTTCGGGCATCAATTAGGCTGGATGCCGCCTTCAGCCCTTGACCAGACACCCTCTCATCCCACTCGTAAGCGATGTTGCGGAGCTCCAGTAACTGGCTTCGAAGAGTACGGTGGTGAGGAAGTTCGGTAGACCTTGAAGGTGAAGCTGGAGTGGTTTGCTGGCGCGCAGAAACCGGGGAGGAGGTGGGGGTGGAGGGTCCACGGAACGAAGCAAGCCGGCCACTCATAGATGACGGAGGCGTAATGGAGGCAGAGATGATTTCAGAAGCCAAGGTCACCTCGAGGTGGTCGGTGCGAAGGGCAGCCCACGGTCATGTCTGAAGGAGGGTCGTTGGACGTGTCTGGACCTGAAAGGACGAGGGAACCGATGAGTACTCACGCTGAAGTAAGTGAGGATCAATTAAAACGCGCAGGGAGACTGAATTCGCGTTGTCTGCGGCAATCTCGCGTGCAAAGTAGATCTTCAGTGGGTTTCGAGTTTCGAACGCCGTTGCATAAGTTCGGTCGTATAGCTGGGAAACATGAAGTGAGAGTTATGTGGAAGTTTGGAGTAGTATCCACATACCTCGATGGGCGTTTTATGGATTCGCCGTCGGAGAGGGGAGAGGAGAGGACGTTCGCGGTCACGGTCATTTGGCTCGCGGCGGATCTGTGGCCAAGCGAGCGCCGAATCGCGATACGTAATTAACATCCGAGGCGGATCAACGAGCTCGAGCAACTTGAACCCTTGCACCAAAACGTCCATACGCTGCTGTCAGTCTCTCGCCGTCCTATCCATGCAGCCCGCAGACAAGTCCAATCTCTTCCGCTCCGAGGCCGAGCTCAGGTTAGAACAAGTGCGCCTTCTGTTTACGGAGTCCTCCTTGGGACTTGGCCGTCTGACACGCCGTCTGACAAGTCCCGCAAAGACAAAGCCCAGCGAATAAAGGACCTCGGCTCGCCCATCGAGATCGCTGGGAAGGCGTTGGCGATTGAGGTCCGCGAGAATGTCGCTTGGATTGCAGAAAACACGACCGTCGTTAGGAAGCTCGACTTGGAGGTGCGTGCCAACTTCCCCCGGTGATCGTTGCCCGGTCTCCCCGTCCCCGCGTCGGCAGTAAACTAAGAACGACAGTCAGACAGGGAAAACTCTGCAGCTGTTCAAGGGGCATACGGCGCCGGTTACGTCGCTCGCGTTTGTTGATCGCGTTCCGGGAAGTGGCAAGGGCGACCTGCTCGTGACTGGTTCTTGGGATAAAGTAATGCGGATTCTGGTGGCCATATATCCGTGCTGACATGACGATAGACTATCAAAGTATGGGACACACAGGTACGTACAGAGCATCCCTAACATATCGTGAAAGCTAACTGTGACTTTCTCAGACAAAACAAGTCCTGTCCTCTACGGATGCACATGAGGATTTCGTGAAGGCGATCCACATTGTGCCGTCGTTGGGTCTGCTAGTGTCAAGCGGCTCCGACAAGGTTGTCCGGCTATGGTGGGTATTCTCCCTATATCCTAAGCTTTATGAAACCGCTCATATCCTTATCTATCTATAGGGATCTATCATCAGTAGGGGATGGGCAACCCTTGATATTCGTAGGGGTTTTGACTGAGCACACTCGTCCGGTCGAATCTCTCGAGACGCGCGTCCTATCTGAGAAGGCTGCCGTGCTCTACACTGCGGACACAATGGGTATAATCATGGCATGGGACATCATGAAGGAAGACGACGATTCTTCTTCACCGTGGAAGATCAAGTTTGCTGGCGAGCTCAAGCATCACCGGACACGAGTAGACGACATGATCTATGGAGATGGACACCTATGGACAGGTTGGATTTGTCTTAGATCGTGTTGTTTTACCTTGGCTGATGTCTTTGTTTACAGCCTCGACAGATGAAACAGTGGAGATTACTCCTCATCCTGCGCTTCCGCCTGCTTCGGGTGCGAAACCAATACCGCCCATCCAGCATCCTACGGCAGTCAAGACTATTCTACCGCTCTCACTCACTGCCCTCGGGGAGCCTTACTTGCTTACCGGCTCTGGCGAAGTGATCCGGGTGTACGACGTATCATCTCTTCAAGAACCCGAGCTCATCGCAGAGACGGACGGGCACTGGCACGACGTGACAGCCTTACGATTGTGGATTCGCAAGTCAAAGATAGAAGGCGAGCCGGGGAAGGTCCGCCTTGAGCCATGGATAGTGAGCGCGAGTCTCGATGGTACGCTCAGAAGATGGAAGCTCGCTGGTAGGCTCGCATTTCTGGATGGTTGTCACGCCTCATCTTTTTGATGCTTATGCTCTTGTTTTCCAGACCTGTTGCATCCACTCCCACCCTCACCGAAGGTTCCCACCGAAAAGACAAAGGTCGCTGACGCACCAATGGATGTGATCGCTGAAGATGAGGAGCGTGAGCTCGCGGAGCTCATGGGGGAAGACTGAGAATCTACATAGCGATGTAACGGTATCATATGTGATGTACAGCGCATATCCGACGCAACCTAAGTTGAAATGTGGTCAGGCCGCTACAACTTGGCCCTGGTTACAACGAGAGCCCACGCACCCCGCAGGCTCTTCGCAGCCGTCTTCACCAACTCGTCGACGCTGCAAAGGACAGTCACCAAGCGTATCATGCGAATAATGGAATGCAACTCACATCTCCCGTGCTGGCCTAATGTCGTTGATGGAACCGGCGACCTTGCCCATCAACCACATGCGGCCCTCCATGGACTTTTCAAGGTGCTTCTCGAGTTCGGCCTCGTGTGGGATCTTCCCTTGAGACGTAAGCTCAGCGATCTCCTGCTGCCTGTTGTCCCAGCTCGCGACATATGGCGTCTTGCGGACGTGCATCGGGCGACCAGAGTAGACGAGCGTGCGGGTGATGTCGTCGTAGCCCGCGCTCAGGACCAGCTCCTTGTGCACTTTGGGCGCACCGGCCTCCTCGCTCGCGACGAACCGCGTGCCGACCCACACGCCGGCGGCGCCATACGAGAGAGCGGCGGCGAGGCCGCGGCCGTCCGCAATGCCGCCTGCAGCAACCACGATGACGGGCTCGCCGGTGAGGGGGCTCCTCGCGTTCTTGCAGAGGTCGACGACTGCGGGGATGAGGATCGAGAAGGGCGTCTCGCCGGTGTGCCCACCACCCTCGCCGCCCTGAGCGCAGATGATATCGACGCCTAAGATACAATGATGAGAGGAGGTACAGCTTTCAAAGGAGCATCGTGATTACCTTGAGCGAGTGCCTTCGAGACGTGCTTCGGGTGGCCGATCATGCTGAGTGGACCAGCTTCTGTCAACACGGACAGCAGATTGGATGCATCACAAACGAGACATACTTCATCACAACGATGCCAGCAGCGTGCAGCTTCTCCACCATCTCCTTCGGAGGGACGCCGACAGCACAGACGAACAGTTTGGCACCGCTCTTGATGATGACGTCGGCAAGTGCTGGTAACTGGCCCTTAGAATAGTCGTACTAAACCGCAACGCGTGAGCATCACGGACCTCCAGAAGCTTTACCTGAAACTTACGTTCGTCTTCCTGGCATTGCCACCGAGCTGTGGAATCAGCAGGTCGACCCCGAACGGCGCGTTCTTGTCCTCCAGATGGCTCTTGAGCTCGTCGATGTTGTCCTGGAGTATCTTCGGACTCTGACGAACACCACCAATCACGCCGATACCACCTTCGGAGCAAGACAACCATCACTTCGCCATCCGAGCGTACGTGCGCAGGAATCGGGGGCCCAAGACATACCTGCGTTGGTCACAGCAGCGGCGAGTCGAGGCCCAGCCGCGACGTTCATGCCTGGACATTGTTGCATTGTGTTAAGACATGATGCATTGCTCATCGAGTGCCCACATACCTGCAAGCATGACCGGGTGGTTAATTCCGAACAACTTTGTGAGGGGCGTAGAGAATACTGGTGCAGACGACGGCATGGTTGGCAAGGACAGAGTTAACACGACAGGTACAAGTTTAGATGACAAGCTGCGCCGTGGCCTTTATATAAAGCGCCATTGTGTGAAGCACCGGACTGGAGGGTCATGTGGGGATGGATGGGACCCATGCCACAGAGATGCTGGTCCGCGTCAAGGACCGGAGGATGCAAGCACCGGCAATCGGCGACACCACACCCGGTCGGTGCAAGTCACGCGAGCTGCCTTTTCTGGGTGTGGCGGGCGTCGGGCGCTTCTGGCCTTGGCTCGCTCCTCGTCATGGCAGACTCTGCGGACAAGTGCCCTGTCGACCACCGCGCTCTCGCATCATCGTCTGCGGACAAATGTCCCGTAGACCATACCCAACGATCGTCGTGGACATCCATACTCTCTAGACAGTCACAAGATGGCCGCGGCGCGGCGGAGCTCCCTGACACACCTCTTCCTCCCCCCAATCTTCCGCTCGAACGAGAAACGTCATCCATACCCAGGACAGAGGGGGGTAACTGGGTCTACCCATCACAAGCTCAGTTCTATGCCGCCATGGCGCGAAAGAACCATAATCCTCTTGAAGCGGACATGAAGATTGTCGTACCCATCCACAACGCCGTAAACGAGCGGGCGTGGACGCAGATCATGAAGTGGGAGGCCGGACAGGGCGGAGACAAGTGCGGTGGGGTGAAGCTGGTGAGCTTCAAGGGTCGACCAAACGATAGGACTCCGAGAGCGTGGTTCTATTCACTGCTTGGGTGCGTCCTGGACTTGCTTGCCCAGTCATCTCCGGTTCATTGGATATCCTCCTCCAACAGGTATTCGCCGCCGTTCGATCGCCATGACTGGATCGTTGACCGTTGCGGGATTCGCACACGGTATGTCATCGATTTCTATTCGGGACATGCCGGCGGTCCTGCATCCAAGAACCTCTCGTTCTTCCTCGACGTTCGGCCGGCACTCGACAGTTGGGATGGCATTCGACTGCGTACGGAGCGATTCTGGGGACAGATATTCGGACGATTATGGGGAGAGCCTGCAAAGCCAGAGAGGCAACACGGTCCTAGAGCACTATAGACACCACCTCGCCTACCCTAACTTACCGCTGTAATGAACCTAATACCCAGCTCCAGCTTTCGATGAACAGAAACCGCCTAATATCGGTACCGCATCCAACCGGGCACAAGGGAACGCTACCGTTTGGTTTTCGACTTGAGCTTCTTGGGCGGCGGTCTCTGTACCTCATAGTCACTTTCGTTCTCGTTGTCTTGATCGTCGGACTCCTCGACCTCGCTGATCTCCTCCTCCTCGTCCCACGTGCCCTCATCTCCGTCGCCTTCCTCATCTTGCTCATCGTCCATCCCAGACATCTCCTCGTCTTGGTCAGAAACATCTTCATCCTCGCCCTCAACGTCCTCATCGTCTCCCTTCCCTTTACCCTGCTTCGTGTCTTCATCTGTCCTTTTCCGAGCTACGTTCCGCTCCTGCTCTTCCTTTCGCTCTTTGCGGAGCTTCTCCTTCGCGGCATGCTCCGCCTTTTGCGCCTTGGTCTCGGCCTTCGACTTCTTGACTGTGGGTATCCTCTGAGCACCGTTCCCCGGCTAGTACAGGTTCAAGAGGGATTGACTCACCGAACTCGTGATAGAGCACGCTACCCTCCTTGCCGGGTATGCCCTCCGCGACCTTGATCAGCCTCAACTCCATCCTCGGACCGATCTCATCCAACTTCACTGCCCTTTTCTGCCCCCGTTTGTTATTCCGGCCAACATAGTCGTCCGCAAGGTCCACCGCATCAGCGTCGTCTCCGCCGACGCTGGACGCGGACGAGGCTGCGCTCTCGTAGCCATCGCTCGTGGGGCCGGGCTCGCCCTTTTTCCTGAGGAGGAAGTCTGCGACGTCCTTCTCGTTGCCGAGATCGAGCACACCCGTCTCGGAATGCGAGGGCTTCTTGGCGGTCGCGCCATCGAGCACACGCCGGATGCGTTTTGAGACACCATACGGCTTGACGGTGATGAGGTAATGTCGGAAGTCGACGGTGCCGCGTTCCGCGTTGTAGGAAATGAGGACCACGCGGCGGGCAGAGGAGAGGGAGAGGGAGTGCGGTGAGAGCGGAGGGAAGAGGGACTGGAAGGTCTTCATCATGAGCGTGAGGTGAGGGGGTGTGGTGGGGGAAGGGGGCGGGAATGAAGCTAGTACAAGCTTCGATGAGATCGCAGTTGAGCATCGCGTGGAATTCACAGATTGCATGCATGGGACTCACCAGCGGCGGGGAGAGATACTCAACGGTGCTCATACTCCTAGCTCTCCGCGAGGAATGGATGATGTCCTTCACCAGGCTATACCTCTCGATCCTAAAGCTGAGCGTCGGACCGGCGGACAGACGGACGACCCTCATTGACGGTGCGACGTCGGTCAGGGTGAACGCAAGCAAGTGCGTGACGCCAAGGGCAGGGGCCATCGTCAGGAAGTCTTTAAGCTTATTCCTCGCACGTTCCTTTACTTGCAACTTGAGTCAAAACAAAATTACACGGTGGTTGCAAGAGAGCGACTGACCTTCAGCCGGCTGGCGGTGTTTGGCTCCATGACTTTCCGCATGTCCCGTACGAGTTGCGTGAGCGAGTGTCCGACCTGGCCATGCTTGATAACGAAGGACTTGGGGACGCCTTCGGCGGTGCCAGGGGCGGAGGGGGCGCCGCCTTTGAGATGAGTGCGGTTCTTACGACGGCGACCCATGGTAAGTAGCAAGTACAAGGTAGAGAGTGCAGTCTAGGTGCAGTGCAAGCAGAAGACGCTCAAGGGCGAGAAAAAGTGAGCGCCGTGGCGCGAGATGCCGATCGAGATCTACTGGTAAGTATGCATCATCGAGCGTACGTCATCCACTCACCTTGGGGTCTTCCAGATGACCGGCGCCCTCTGTTCACGTTCATGACCGACGTCGACCATCCACAATGGTCCTATTCTACCCTCGTCTGGACTAATCCCCACCGCCGGAACGCTTGTCAGCCCAACCTGGACGTACAGTCAGCCTCATAAGCGTCATAGCGTAAGCCACACTCTCCTTGATATAGGCTAGCACTTCCCACTTGCTTTTCGAAAGTAGTTCCTACCCAACACACGATCTCTCACCGTGGCTCCCATTCGCATCCGCAGCCTAATCCTCTTCCTTCTCTCCGTGCTTTCAGCTGTCATCTTGTTGCGCTTAAGTCCCTTCGTCTCACGCGTCCTCGCTCCGCTTCTGTCCCACAGCATGTCCACCACCGTCTCTGGGACAAACGTTTCTCTCCCCAAGACGCAGGCGGAGTGGAACAAGGCGCTAGAGGAACTGCCCTCTACTCCCGACAAGATTCCAGCGTTCTTCTTCGGGCATGGATCTCCCATGCTTGCCTTTCCAGAAAACGACACTGGCGGAATGTCAAGAGGAGAGGTCGGGAAGGCCATGGGACCGAAAGGCCCCCTTGCAAACTTCCTCAAGGACTTCGGACCTGCCCTGCTCGCTAAGTATAAACCCAAAGGCATCGTGGTGTTCAGCGCCCACTGGGAGACCGCGGGAGAGCGTCTCGGTATGCCTTCCATGTCGTCTAGCTCCCCGTTAATTGAACTTTGACTTATGACCACGCATCCAGTGACGGACTACGGAGATGAGAACCCGTTGCTCTACGATTACTATGGCTTCCAGCCGTCACTCTATCAGCTGAAGTTCAAGTCTCGCGGTGATTCCGCGTTGTCGCAGCGCGTGGTGCAACTGTACAAAGACGTAGGTTCCAGAGTTCCGCGCGGGGGTGCTGTAATCTCGATATCTAACGGGACATTTTGCAGGCTGGCTATCTGGCAAGGACTACTTCGAAGCTTCAGCCCCGCGGTCAGGATGGCCGAGGGTTCAACGGTCCTGGTCTCGACCACGGAGTGTTCGTTCCATTCAAGCTGATGTTCGGCGAGGAGTTTACGGACATCCCTATCGTCGAAGTGTCGATGGACTCGAGCTTGGACCCTCAAGACAACTGGCGGATAGGCCAGGTGGTAGAGCCCCTACGGTAATCTGTCACCGTAGTGCTTCCTTGCTGATCTGCTGATAATATCCGACACAGACGGGAGGGTATCCTTGTTCTCTCCGGAGGTCTTTTGATACATAACTTGCGGGACTTCGCCAGCTTCGTGGAGACGACCGCCAGTAGCGCGGTGAGGGAGTTTGACCAAGCTATTCTGGATGCAGTCTCTGTGACAGACGTGAGTGCCTCGTCGTTCATTGAGGGCGTTGCTAAATGGTTGACTGACGACGGTTCTTTGACGTCAGCCTACCGCGAGGAAGCGAGCTGTGCTAGAGCTCGTGAAGCACAAGGGGTTCCGCGCGGCGCACCCACGCGCAGATCATTTTGTTCCTCTGTACATCGGGGCGGGCGCCGGAGGGGAGGATGCGAACGTGAAAGTCCTGTCTGCCATCTTCGGGGCACCAACCTTCGCGTTTGATCTATGAGCGCTGTAGGATGCGTTAATGAAGGTCTTATCTCTGTCCTCGAGGCGATCTTCTCCCGAGCGTAAATTGCGTGTGTATGACGTTGGGTGGCGGTCAATGGGCCGGTCATTGAGCGGCAAGCGACATTATAGGAGAAAAGTCCGAATCATGGGATATCTGGGACGGCTTAGACCTCAGACTGTGGGGCGTGGCCTGGCTTCAACTTTCAAGCTTCAAGCTCAAGTTCAAGTTGCCGGGGGCGGAGAACACCTGCGAGATCGGCCACGTGTGACGGCACGTGGCGGTAGTCGAATCGGAGATCGCAGTTGTGGTTTCACTCGCAGACGCACCCATTCAACGACCTCTCTGTTCACTTCTGTATTCTAACTACTCCAGCATCGCCTCGCGCAGAGCGCATAGTCCGGCACAGCGGCAGCCAGAGGTGCACCCAAACCACATCGTCGTGCATTGCCATTGACCCTCATCACGCCTCCGTCCATAGCTCTCTGATCCTATCGCCGTTCAACGGATTTGTCAATCCCCTTCAGCCGCACCCTCGGTCTTTTGCTCCCAAAACACCCGATGTATTGAGCACCACGTTGTAGCCCAGCAAAATCTTTAATTATTGACCAGGTAAGAGCGTTTGACCACACGTTTCGCGCGGAGATTCTGCTTCCCTCGGCCTGACAGCACCCCGTCGCAGCCGCCAAATCTACAGGCGAGCAGGCGTTTACTCCATTTCCTTCATTAATGGCTTCCGGAAATATGGAGCACTCCAGCTATCCCGCTTTCCGCTCAGCTTCCCTACCCAGCCATACCGCACTCTCCCTCTCCACGACACCCGAGCCCAGCCTGTTTCGTCGCGACTCGGATTGCATGCTCAGCGACGGTCCCATCACTCCACCCTTGTCCCCTGGACGGAGCGAAGAGGGTGAAGCTGCCATCATCGTGGATTCGGAGCCGCGCTACTCCGGACCAGGGAGTCAACTCCAGACCTCGTTATCTCACCCGCACTTGCGCGAAGTCGAGGCCGCACGACGTGGGCGCCGCAGTCACCAGCAAGACCGAATGGACGTGGACCCACGACCACTAACAAGTTCACCCCGTCCGCCTCAGCGACATATAGAAGACGAACAATCGCATTTAGAGAAGGGCACGTTGAAGTTGACGGACTTTGAGGTCAAGGGCACGCTTGGTGAGTTTATTCCATGACATCACTGCAACCTATCTTTGTAATCCCGGTGCTGCAACCCCTCCAGGAACAGGCACGTTTGGGCGAGTCCTGCTTGTGCGGCTTCGAGGGGCCGCTGGGCAGACCGCGTCAAATTGTTTCGCGTTGAAGGTGCTTCGCAAGACCGAAATTGTCCGTCTTCGACAGGTCGAACATGTGAACGCGGAGCGATACATCCTGTCACGCGTGCGCCATCCTTTCATCGTCGACCTCTACGCGACCTTCCAGGACAGTCTCAACGTCTACATGTTGATGTCATATGTTCCGGGGGGAGAGCTTTTCACACACCTCCGTCGGGCCAAACGCTTCACTGCGGACGTCACCCGTTTCTATCTCGCCACTATCATTCTCGCCCTCAAGTACCTCCACTCCTTCAACATCATCTACCGCGACTTGAAGCCCGAGAACTTGCTTCTGGATTCCCGCGGCTACCTTCGTCTTACGGATTTCGGTTTCGCAAAAATTGTCGACGACCGTACGTGGACGTTGTGTGGGACGCCCGAGTACCTTGCGCCAGAAATCATCCAGTCGGATGGCCATGGGAAGGCCGCTGACTGGTGGGCATGTGGTATTCTCTGCTACGAGATGATCGTAGGCTACCCACCGTTCTTCGACGAGACTGCGTACGGGATCTACGAGAAAATTCTCAAGGGCAAAATTCACTGGCCGCGCGAGGTCGATCCGCTGTCCAAAGACATCATCAAGGCGTTCTTGCATCCGGACCGGAGTAAACGCCTGGGTAATCTAATTGGTGGCTCACAAGACGTTTTGGACCATCCTTGGTTCCGAGGTGTCGACTGGGACGCTCTTGAGCGGCACGAAATAAGGGTGCGTCACTCTGAAATCCAAGACCCGTACGGATAAACGCCACGCGATACTTACCTTTCCCCCCTTTTCCTCAGGCACCCATCATCCCACACGTCGCCTCAGTTGACGACACACGCAATTTTTCGCACCTTCCTCTCCCTCCTGCGGAAGAGATCCCAGGTCTCATTCGCGAGGAACGCCCACCGTCGATCCAGCAGCGGTTCGACTCCACCGCGTACCAGTTCCTGGAGTTCTAAGGTTATCCCGTCGCCAACCATCGGTCGCCCAGGTGGCATCCGAAGCTTGTCACTGCCGAGGTCTCCTCCGGTATGGGCTTGGGGCGTTCTCTGGCAATTTGCACCCACACTAAGTCACTAAGCAAGACCTTGCAGTCGCTTCATCCTCCTCTCTCAACACTCTTTATTTTGGACTATCCGCCTCGCTTATTCCCTCCGCACACATCTCCTTGTTCGTTGGTACGATAATCTCTGTCTCTCCGTCGGGGTCTGGTGCTCGTATTACTATATCTATACGCGGACACTGCCGTCGACGTCTTTCCGCAGTTGGAGTCGGACTGTCTACTATACTCCTCGCAGTTGTCATACCCCGCTCCCGAGTTGTATTATTTCGTTCTCCTGGCCTCCGCTCACTCTCGACATCAGTGTATGATCCCTTCCCCTCCTCTCGCGCTGCCTCTCGTATTTTGAGGTCGAATGGACTGTTAGTTCCGTCCTCTCCCTCCCACGCTCGCTCTCACTGTCTCCTGTCTCTGGGTTCCGTAATTCCTGTATATTGCTCACTTTCTGGCACTCCCGGTACTGTATCCAGGTTTATTGCTGTATTATATATCACCTCGTGGACATGCATATGCTTCGTGTGCTTAGTTTGCTGGGTCGGCGCCGATTGGCGCCCAGGCGCTTAATGCGATCTTTCAGGCGCTTACTATTGTAGCCGTGTGCCTGACGATACCCACCACCACACTCGCATATACCCTACGCTGCGTGTTATTCGTCTGAACAGCTGTAGCCTTTACTGTTCGATTATACTTGGGCGAAATGGCACAACGTAATGGTTGGCTTCGGGGAACGATCATCCGCAAGTCAGGCGCGTCGACTGGGACAAGCACGCGTACGGGTACACCATCGCAGGTGCAGAGCACGTCCACAACGATATATGGCGGAGGGGTGAAAGATCCATCTGGGAGAACCTCAGAGTATTTCGTATGCATATACCTTTCATTCACCTTGTGCCTGCAGTTGACACTAGTCCCTTGTAGTCCATGGATGACCAATGTCCGGTCTGTAAGTCAGACAGGTACCTCAATCCGAAACTGCGGCTACTGGTCAGCGCATGTTACCACAAAATGTGAGTGCATCATGCGTTTTCGGACCCTAGAGGCGTTGCATCTCATAGAGGATGTAGGTGCGAGTCCTGTATCGACCGCTTGTTCACCCTTGGTCCTGCGCCCTGCCCCATTTGCAACAAGATCCTCCGCAAGCTCGCGTTCACCCCGCAAACCTTCGAAGACCTCACCGTTGAGAAGGAGGTTGCCGTTAGACGGAGGATCGCTAAAGGGTAAGTTTCGGTTTTACGAGCCACGAACGTATGTCCTAATGGCACGCAGATTCAATAAGCGAAGAGAGGACTTCGCTGACTTGCGTTCGTTCAATGACTACCTCGAATGGGTTGAGGAAATCAGTAGGTCTTCCTTCAGGCTCGGCCTCTGTTGTCCTGACGTTGGCACTAGCATTCAATCTCATCAATGACATCAACGTCGCCGAGACCGAAGCTCGCATCCAACAGTACCGAGCAGAGAATGCCGCCCTCACTGAGCTCAACATCAAGCGCGAAGAAGAATACCAACGCTACCTCCAAGAGCAAGAAGAGGCCGAACGGCAAGAACGCGAGCTGCGTGCTCAGGAGCTCCGCCGCCTCGAAGAGGAGGAGCGCGAAGAGCGCGAGAAGGCGAAGCAAGGCATCATCGACAGGCTCGAGACGAGCGACAAGGACGCCGCAAGGCTCGTCGCCAAGTCCCGGGCGGAGGCGCAGAAACGAGCATCCGCGCGTGCGGCGTCGACCAGCTCGTTCAGCCAGAGCAGTGCCCGTCTGCTTCGCGCCCGTGCCGCGCAGAGCACTGTCGTCCCCGACGTGCCACACGTGCCGCTGCAGGATAACTACTACGCATACGACGACATGTTCGTGCAGCGCGATACTTACTACGATCCTGTCAGCGAGGCCGTACGAAAGGATAGGGAGGGCATCATGCGCGCTGGAGGCTACATGGTCGACCAAGCTTGGGAGCGGGCGTTGCGGTTCGCTGTTGCGGGCTTAGAG
This sequence comes from Ganoderma leucocontextum, assembly GCA_020736865.1. Classification (NCBI taxonomy): domain Eukaryota; kingdom Fungi; phylum Basidiomycota; class Agaricomycetes; order Polyporales; family Polyporaceae; genus Ganoderma; species Ganoderma leucocontextum. The sequence goes on along the minus strand of JAHKGY010000003.1, from coordinate 1,446,240 downwards.
ATCGTTCCTCCAAGTGGTGTGTCTCCTCAGGCAGACATGGCCATCGACAGCGAGGGTCCCGCGGACGTGGTGATGGTCACCGCATGAACGTGTTCCACAAACCGCCTTTTAATTGCCCCAACCACTCATGTCCATGTCGTTCTGTTGTTCCAGTTGTCGTATCCCTACAGCATCATACATCTCTGTACCTTGTAGCATTAGTCCCTGTCGTCTAATTATCCTAGCTAAAACTGAACCGACTGTAATCCAGTATCCATTACGATAGAGAATATGGTCTGTATAATCCGATAAGGACCAGCGGGTTTCGGTTGAATCGGTTCATGACGAGACCTGTCCGCAAACTAGGTGATCTTCTCGCTGGTGACAATCTGCCGGTTCAGCTTCTCTGCCTCGGACAGAGGGTTGGTCATAGGAAACCATAGGATCTGGTACTTCTTGTTCTTCCTACGCACATAAAGGCATCCCATGTTAGCGACTGCGAACCACGAGGCTGGTGTCCACTCACCTCAGCGTCTTGATGTCTAGTCGGAAAACCTTGAGCACTTCAGCGGGACTGAGGGTATCGGAGTCGGGCCACTGGTTAGAACTGCTGGACGGTTTGGCTCCGCGGTCGCGATTTTCGTCTTCGTCGTCGTCAATCACAATGACATCTCGATCACGGCTGCTCCCCTCGCGCTTCTTCTTAACGCTCCCACCGTGCGGATCGGGCGACTTGCGCTTGCGCGAATTGACGGTGTCGGGCAGGACATTGTCAGGCACCTTCTTCGGCAGAAAAGATCTCGAAGATCCGGCAGGTCTTGCTGGATCATGGTACTTGAGCCCCGTTTGTCTTACGTGCGAAGGTAACCTTCTGTACACAGGGGACGCGGAATACCACCCGAACTCGTCAGCAAAGAGAGGGTCTCCTAATATGCGCAGTGCCTACCTGCCCGGATCGAATGTTAGCAGGTAGATGACGCCGTTCTTGACCTGTTCCACCCCAACAACTGTTCGAGAATGCCCGTCATGTTGAAGGATAATAGGAGGTCTGTCGGTAACGACAACCGCCCTAGCGCCGAGCAAACGTTCGCCAACTGTCGTAGAGGTCGAATTCCGCCGTGGCTCTCCGCCGCAGAAGTAGTGAATTACCCATTGCAACAACGGTTCGACGCCTGAGAATTTATTCAGACTAACGAATCATTATCGAGACTAAGACGAACATACCATCATGGAGCTTCGAAAAATCCACTAGTTGTGCGCTTCATACGAATGAGCCGAGTTTTCAAAACTCTACAAATAATCAACTCACGGTATTCCCTTATATGTGAATGCAACATAGAGCTCTAACGTATGGGTCAGGCATTATCAAGAGGGAGGGACGTCGTGGGTCACTTACCCGCCGTGCCTACCCATTTACTAGTGTCCACAAGCTTGCGTCTCATGTCCTCAGCGCCTTCTAGGTCGTAGCCTGCGAGTAAGAGTGAGTAAAATCTTGATGCAGCTGCGGCAAGGCCTAAGTACCATCTCTCCAAGCCCGCTCGATGAGGATTTGAAGGTTTCGGACGCCTGGAGTACTGGGCGTGTCCAATAATGGGAAGTACATGGGTTGAATTTGTTGGTCCATGAGGGCAGCGCATGCCATGAGGTAGTTGCGGTATCTATAAAATGATGTTAAGCGGCATAGGCAACGAGTCAGAAAGCGACGAACCCGCAACCCCATCGACGGTCCCAGTGTTCTCCCTCTACAAGAACAGCGTGGTCCATACACAGCCATGCGCGCTGGGTGTTTCCCTTGTCATTCGATCGACCGAGTGCCTTCTTCAAGACGCGTATTAAGCCTAGAAACGGGATTGAGAAAAGAAATTCATGTCAAGAAGAATGTTTATATACCTGGAGCGAAGTTCGACGGCGGTTCTGATGTCATGGAGGAATGCCAGAAGACATTCTGCTTCTCATGTGAAACCTGACGGAAGGGTGACTTGAACCTTGACAATGGTTCGGTAGACAGCTTGGAGGATGGTTTAGATGACGAGGCTGGGAAAACGGGATATTCCACAGTTCCTCCTGACATACCGGAGCCTGATCCGGATGCTACAGGGAGCTTGTGCGTGACCACAGAGACTAGGTTATAGGAGGGATGTGAACATACCTCGAGAAGGCTCCGAGAAATGTTCTTCATAGTGGAACTCCCTTTCTGGGATTGTCATAGGAGTCAAGTCCTTGCTACATATTTGACATATACACTTATTGCTGGAGAACTCTTGGTCAGCCGTATGGCGCAGCGGAGGACACGCGAGTAGTACTTACGGGTGGTTGTGTTCAAGGATCTCAACTTCATCGTCGGTCAGATGAGTTGGGTCCCCCATTGAAGACCACTCGAGATGTGCACGAGTATAAGTACGGCTTGTGTTGTTGGGGGTGAATGAATCCTGGCGAGTCCGCTGCGCTGCAGCAGTCGGAGAGCGGGGCAAGGCGATCAGGCGTCTAAGACGCGTCCTGATGAGGGAAAATTGGTGATTCCAAGGGGGTGGCCCGGACGGACGGGGCGCCGTCAGGCGCCCAAAGCTGCCCAGGGGTTGGACCAATCGTCGCGCGCTGAAGGCGCGCTCACCCCTCCCCACGACCACCAACTAGTACTCGCCCTCACCTTCGACATGCTTGATTCGCTCAGTCAATGGCTATCTAGGGCGATAAAGATCCGCTATTTATACTCCAAATTCTCGACAGCGCGGCGGCGCGCGCGCCGCCGCGACTGTGCTCTCCACTGAACCTAGCCCAGTAGGCAACAGCACCTTCTCCCGCTCACTCCGTCACCTACCTCGGTTCTCGGTCACCCAATGTCGCGTGTACCCATCGCGTTCTGGTATAATAATACTCGGCTATTAGTGAGTATCCTTTTCGCAGCCACTGATAACTCCTGGCCCTTAGAACAGCTCAGGCAACGCGGTCCGCATATCAGCGCTTGTAGCGCTCTTGACATGCCTCCTCCTCCAGTTCTGGTCCGTTTACCGTGGTTTCAGGCTCGTTCGAAAGGTACGGTTCACCTCTTTCGAACGAGTGTAAGATCGTTGGATAGCGTTCACAGCTTATGATGATATGGAGTTTTGTTTCCGGTCGACTTTTCTGTCGGTTAATTAGTACCCTACTGCTTTCCTTTGCTCCCCATGTGTATGGTATGCTCCCATGAGTAATAAAATATATTTCAAGCCTCGATATCATGGCCCGCCTGCTCTGAAACTCGTTAGGTAGCGCGTTGAGCTGCGTCCGGCCATTGCGCGCGGCGGCGATGGTCTTCGGTTAGGGCGCCTATTGTAGGTCTAGGGTTGGGGTTGGGATTGGTCCTTTTGGTCTGGGGGACCAATCTCCGGCTTAGTCAGCGACCAATACCAATCACCCCTCGGAATGTGGAAGTTGCCCTGATGAGCGTGAATGCATCACGTGCAAGAAGCCTAAGGCGACGCAAGCTCGACGCGCGTCCGAGAGGATCGCGCTCAAGTTCCCCGCCCTCGCTCTCCATCCTCCCCCTCCATCTCACAACCATGTCCAGGTCCTACGATCGCGGTATGGTGGCTTATACTGCTTGGTAAACCGCTGCTCATCCCGTTTGCAGCCTTGACTGTCTTCTCGCCCGATGGGCACTTGTTTCAAGTACGCGATTGAATACCCAGATCTCAAGGAGATACTCATCGCGTCCGCATTTACAGGTGGAGTACGCTTTGGAGGCCGTGCGCAAGGGAACTTGTGCGGTGGGTCCCCCTTTGTCATTCATGCAACGATAAGGCTGAAATACCCCCTACAGGTTGGTGTCCGAGGCAAGGACGTGGTCGTACTCGGCGTGGAGAAGAAGTCCGTCCTACAACTGCAAGATCCCCGTACTGTCCGCAAGGTCGCAATGCTAGATGATCATGTCTGCCTTGCCTTCGCAGGTGCGCCGCCTAATTCGTGTTGACATTCACTGGAAATGCTAACTCTGCGTAGGCCTCACCGCTGATGGTCGTGTTCTCATTGACAAGGCCCGGATAGAGTGCCAAAGTCACCGCTTGACTGTAGAGGATCCAGTTACTGTCGAGTACATCACAAGACACATTGCAGGCATCCAGCAGGTTAGTAGGCTGCCTTTGCCACTGCACCTCTTGCTAAACATGCGTGTAGCGTTACACTCAATCTGGAGGCGTTCGACCGTTCGGTGTCTCTACTCTCATTGTTGGCTTTGACCCTCACGACGACATGCCACGACTGTATCAGACCGAGCCCGGAGGTACCTACAGTGCCTGGAAGGTACGTCTATCATTCATAATACGCTGCACTCACCAAGCTGACGACCGTGTCTAGGCAAATGCCATCGGACGTTCTTCAAAGACTGTACGCGAGTTCCTCGAGAAGAATCATAAAGATGATATGTCACGAGAGGATACCATCAAGCTTACGGTGAAGAGTTTACTGGAAGTGGTGCAAACAGGCGCGAAGAACATTGAGATCAGCGTTATGGAGAGCTATGGCAAGATCACGGTATATTATTGTTCAGCTAACAGCTCATTTTTTCGCTCCTTACGACCGTCCCAACAGAGTCTTGACCTGGCCCAGATTGAGGCCATCGTCGCGGAGATCGAGCGTGAGAAGGAGGCTGGTATGTTACATTATGTTATCTAGTCGGTCCTTTAATGACGTCCTCTTGCAGAGGCCGAACGAAAGCGCTCCAGGCTGGCAGCGACAGCAGCGGGGCAAGCCGCAATGTCACAAGCTGCAGGTGGTTCTGGTCAATGAAGTCGTTGTTTTGTCAACTGTATTGTATCGTGCCTATCCATTATGATTTGGACTGTACCAGGAACTTTGGCCGCATCTCGTCTGGTCCTTCGACATTAAATACATTTCAGATCCCCAAGATAACACCTGTTGACTTGCAATTGCCGGGCAGTGCAAGTCTTCGAGATTGTCTACCCCTGCTTTCAAAAGCGAACAGGAAACACATCAAGTGTGGTTGAGCTCCTCCGTCGTGCATAAGGGTTTAATACACGTAGAACTAGTGCAATTACATCGACCTTCAAGCTTCAAGACGTCGTTTACGTTCAACATTTCATTTGAACTACTTAGCGCTGTCCGGTTGTGGCCCGAGAAGCGCTCTACCCAAGCATCAGGGACACGTCTTGCACACGTCCTCCCGTCCTTCGACGGTGCCTAGCTCTGATCCTTTCCCTAAGTCCTTATCCTTGTCCGCTGGCTGGCCAACATGGATTCGACTGATCTTGCCAGCTTGTCGGCCGCTTTCTCCCTCTCTCCCAAACACGTTCTACTCTCCGAGATACTCTCCGTAACGTCTATGATGCGCAAGAACTCCCGATGGGCCCTTTCGACGCCCTCGTATACTTCACGCGATTCTACACTAGCTAGCAGCCTTGGACTGAGGGTCTCCAAAAGCGCTCCCAATACCTACGCGTCGGGACACGGTAATACGGAGCAGGACCTCATGGCGGGCTTCCAGGACCTCAAACGCCTTGTGAAGGACATTGAAGGTGCGCACATCTGGACACTTGCTCCCCGCAAGCCAGAACTCAGGGTCATTTCACGCGTAGACATATACTCGTTACCCCTCAGCACGCTCCTTTCACCCTTCCTCGCCATCATCCGCTCATCATTGTCGACTGGACCCATTACCTCTACAGCACTAACGGCCCTCCATAACTTCTTCCTATGCGGCTTATTCTGCCCTACGGCTGTTTCACTCCAAACCGCACTTGCCGAACTCAGCAGCGCACTGTCAAGTTGCAAATTTGAAGCCAGTGACTCCTCCGGAGATGAGGTTGTCCTGTTAAAGATCATGATTGTGATCGGCGACGCCATGTGCGGGAGCATCGGATGGATGCTTGGGGACATCGAGATCTGTGAAATGCTGGAGACTGTTCTAACTACTTCATGTCAAATGCGACTGAGCGGTAGGTCAAGTGTTGCCCTTCAAAGGGCTACGAATGTTAATATATCCACTTCACCAGAGATCCTTAGACGGTCTGCCGAGGGGACACTGCATCAGCTTGTCAGGACTGTGTTCACGCGGTTGCATGGATTGGACCCTGAAGCGGAGGAGCAGAAGGTGGCCGACGTCGACGATGTCGAGGGTGGGGAGATGAAGTTGAGCGTGTCTGCTTCGGGACCTGTGGCGCAGAGCCAAGAACCTCCGCCTCAAAGCGAGCAAGATGGATCGACATCGGAGAACAATGGAGTTCAAGCCCCGGAGGTGCCTGCACCACCACCTGAACAGGTAGAGGAGCAACAACCAGGAACCCCAAGCGCTCCTCGGTTACCATGTGAGTTCTTCCCGGCTTCGCTTCTGCACTTCGCAACTGAATATGTGGATGTTAGACGGCCTTCCCTCAATTCTCGAGCTCCTGCGTGTTCTCATCAACATCCTTGATCCTAACGATCAAGCTCATACGGATTCCACACGCTTAACCGCACTCCGAACGCTCAACGTCGCGCTCGAAGCTACCGGCGCACGTATATGCGCGTATCCCTCCCTTTCTGCCCTGATTCTAGACCATGGCTGCAAATACCTCTTCCAACTCGCCCGCTCGGACCACCCCGTTGTCCTCCAGAGTTCCCTCCGTGCGATCACGACGATGTTCGAGACCATGCGGCCGAAGCTCAAGCTTCAGCACGAACTTTTCCTTGCCTTCACCATCGATAGGCTTACGCCGCCTCAGCCACCAAAGAATTCGACTCTGACCCAGAAGGCGTTGGCTAACTCGAGAGGCAGCAGTCCTGCGCCAGGGACTCCTCTACTCGCACCTCCAGAAGACGACCCGGAGAAGGCGCCTGCTACACCTCGTCTCATCGTTGCGCCTGCCCGTGGCGACACCCGCGAATTATTGTTGGAGACACTCTGTCAGATCTCTCGGCACCCGAGTTTCATGGTCGACTTATACGCCAACTACGACTGCGACATGAACTGCGAAAACATGTTTGAGCGGCTCATCGAGTTCTGTGCCAAGGTAGTGCATTTACTCTCGACTGTATACTCGGGAACTTAGACGACTGTAGGGAATCTACCTGGTTCAGGGGCTTGGCGGACCGGATTACCAGCAACAGAACGCGCAGTACCTTTGCCTCGACCTCATTCTTGCCTTCGTTGGGCATATGACTGTTCGGGCTGAAGGTGTATGTACAGTAACATGTCTTTTAAACTATCCGCTTACATTTATTTCTGGTCAGGCAAGCAATAATTGGCCTCAGGTACGATATCTCGTTCGCAATTCAAGGCTTTTTAAGTCGATTGAGGATCATATCGGTGCCAGAACTTCCCTCCTCCAGACCAATTGCAAGATACCAAATCGAAGAAGAAGCTCATTTTGACTGGGGCTGCCAAGTTCAATACCAAGCCCAAGACCGGTCTGGCGTTCCTGGAAGAGAACAAGCTCATCTACAGCGACCCTTCCGAACCCAAACCGCTCAGTCTGGCGAAGTTCTTGAAAAGCTCTGCTCGTGTCGACAAACGCTTGCTCGGCGACTTCCTGTCTAAACCCGACCACATCGAGTTGCTCAAAGCTTTCCTCGGGCTGATGAATTTCAAAGGCGTGCGTATGAATTTGACTGTACTCGAGACATTGACCCAAAGAGTTCTACAGAAAACCGTCGCAGAAGCCATGAGAGAGATGCTGGAAACGTTCCGACTACCTGGAGAGGCGCAACAAATCAGCCGTATCACAGAGACGTTCGCCGAAATGTACTTCGCTGCGGAGCCTGGTAAGTCGTGTTGTGAAGTCAAAGTCATACTCACCAGTGCTCACTTCTCAACAAGACGAGGTCAAATCTCAGGATGCTGTCTATGTTTTGGCGTTCTCGATCATCATGCTGAACACTGACCAGCACAATCCGCAAATCAGGGTAGGCTCTCACGTACTCCGTACGTTTGACTTCGTCCATTAATATTCCCGCTAGAAACGAATGACTCTGGAGGACTACAAGCGCAATCTCAAGGGTGTCAACGAAGGAGCTGACTTCTCAGCGGAGTTCCTGGTAGGCTCGCTTCCTTTGTCCACCATGCCTGTCAGTCACTCATCTCCGTACATTAAGTCGAACATCTACGAGTCGATCCGTAGGCGAGAAATTGTAATGCCAGAGGAGCACACTGGACAACTCGGGTTCGAGTACGCTTGGAAAGAACTGCTCGCTCGCACACGGCAAGCTGGTATGTGCCCACTGGAAGGGTTTGCCCGATTGCTACTCACGACGCCCCCCTGAAGGCAACTTTTTGACCTGCAACACGGCTCTCTTCGACGCAGACATGTTCAAAGCTGTCTGGAAATCGGTAGTCTCTGCTATCGCCTACGCATTCATCACGTTCGAGGACGACTACGTAATTGAGCGAGCCATTGCCGGCTTCCGCCAGTGCGCTACTCTGGCGCGCCACTTCGATATGCCCGATGTCTTCGACTATGTCGTCATCTCACTATCTCAGGCCACCTCGCTGTTGTCAGAGTCTCAGCCTTCACAGGTCCCCAATTACCCAGTGGTGGATATCGACGGCCAGTCGGTCACTGTCTCTTCTTTGTCTGTCAAGTTCGGAACCAACTTTAAGGGCCAGCTCGCCGCTGTCGTATTGTTCAACATTGTCAACGGCAATGCAAATGCCCTTCGGGAAGGCTGGACTCAGGTACGCCTGGTGCAGACGTCTCTCATAAAAAGGCACTCAACTAATGTTTTCAACCAGATATTTGAGATGTTCCAGACGTTATTCTTGCACACCCTGCTACCTCATCGCATGCTCCAAATGGAGGACTTCCTTGGTGGGACGTCCATCATTCCGCTCCGTCGCAGGCAGCCGGCAAGGGCAGCACCACGATCGGATGGGCTTCTTTCCGCGCTGTCCTCGTACCTGATGACACCCTATGCGTCGAGTACAGATGCGCTCGTTCCCGACGCTACCGACTCCGACGTTGAGAATACCCTCTGCACAATTGATTGTATCTCAACGTGTCGCCTGGACGAGCTTTACTCTCAGATAATGTAAGTGACCCTTGTTGGTATGACCACACCTTCACTAACAGTCCTGGTAGGCAACTGGAACCAGGAGCCCTTGTCGCAGCCGTCCGCGCCCTGGAAGCGCTTGCACATGAGCGGACAGTGGCCAAGCTGAAGCTCGAGTCGGACGAAGTCGCGGCAGCTGCAGCAGCCCAAGGAGGGCAGTTCGCGCTGCCGTATGACCCAGCGTCCGTCTTTCTATTGGAGACCATGGTCAGCATTGCGCGCCAGACACCTCAATATATCGAAGAAGTCTGGTATGTGTTCAGCCCTTGGGTAGAGTATGCACACTTACATTTCACATTTCACAAGGCCGATCGTCTTCGAGCACTTGTCCGCCCTCCTCTCGACACCGACACAGTACAGCATCCTACTCATCGAGCGCACAGTCGTTGCTCTATTGAGACTATGTCTCATTCTCGCGGAACGGGTGAGAATCAAGTGCTCGCTGTCAACGCGCGTCATACTCTAATCATTCGAGCAGCATACCCTTCGTGACCAGATATACCTATCCTTCGACCTTCTAGCAAGGCTACCACCAATCGTCGCCAGCGCTGTCGCGGAACAAGTCGTGGCAGGCTTGACACTAATCTTGCAACAACATAGAGAAATCGTACGCTCACAGACAGAATGGAACGTCGTCTTTGCCTTGTTACGATCCACAATTTCGCATCCCGAAGCGTCACGACAGTCCTTCGACATCTTGGCAGGTCTTGTGGGCGATGGTTCACAAGATCTCGTCACCCCGGACAACTTCACGGGTCTCGTCAACGCTTTGGATGAGTTTGCGACTGCAGCCGGAGTCGCTGTGGATGCTCAGCAACAAGGGCGACGGACACAGTCGCTGACAGCATCAAAGTAAGTATTCGGTTTGAGTACACGAAGAAAAGGCTCCTAACTACATGTACGCAGCTCCTCGATTGTCGAGCGCGGACGCAAGGCAATAGAAATGATTGCCGACCTCAAAAAGTCCTGGGCACGCTTCGCTGATACGTCAGGGTTGCAGAAGAACCTTGGTGAGTCCAAGGCTTCTCAAATGTAGCCATACCTTTACTAATTCGCCTGCAGTCTGGCGTCAGTTTAGCCTTCCGCTTCTCTCGTCCTTGGCGCGCCAGTCTTCGAACACTTCACGGGAAATAAGGCATGCGTCCATGGTTCACCTTCAGCGCATCCTCCTCGGCCCGCACCTCCCTCTCGACGAAGGTAACCACAATCAGGTTGAGGAGGTCTTCAACCGCGTCATCTTCCCCCTCTTGGACGAGCTTCTCAAGCAGCAGGTTTTCGTGCGCGACCCAATGGGAATGCCCGAGACACGCCTCCGTGCGTCGGCGCTGCTCTGCAAGGTGTTCATGCAGTTCGAGGCGCGTGAGGACCAGACAGCCGACATCCGCGTGCTCTGGATCCAGGTCCTGGACTTGCTCGACAGGCTTATGCACGTCGATCGCCGCGATCAGCTGGTACGTCCCTCTCGCGCGCCCACGACACTTTTTCTCTCGAGGTGGCATTGCGGCGCGTCGCCCGTGTGTCTGTGTCCCAATGCCGCAATGCTGCCGTTTGTATGTGGAGCGGAAGCAGTATCGCTGATCACGTTTGTGTCTAGTACGAAGCCGTGCCCGAGTCACTCAAGAACGTGTTGCTCGTGATGAATGCCACCGGCCTTCTCGTTCCGCCAAGCGCGCCCGAGGATGACCGGGCGGAAGGCCAGGTCGCGCTGTGGGCTGCGACGCACGAGCGCATCGAGCGGTTCCTACCCGGCTTCCTCGACGAGATCGTCCCCGCTCCACCGCCCAAGTCTGCTGGAGTCCGTCCTCCGCCGGTCCCTGCGACTGCGCCTGCTCCCAGTCCCTGACAATATTAATATATGGCACCACACGGGCTTCTTGCGCTTGCATTCAATGTAGCTGTCGTCGCATCAGCATCTTTATTTTCTATCTGCCTGTTCTCTCTTCCGTCCCTTCTGATATGCCCGAGCACCCTCACTGGCAGTGGTGAAGCGAGTGCTACTGTATCGCATCGTAACCGGATATCGCACATTGCGGTTGCAAACGATGATAGGCAGATCAGTGTGAGAAGTGGGTCGCGGAGTCGGATTGACAACAGAGTGATGACAATGTTGTGGGATTGAAACAACAGGTTGGATAGTAGAGATATGAGTGGTAGTAACAAGCAATTATGCGAAAGGATTAGTGCGCTAGAGAGCAGAAAACGGGGTCGAGCGCGACGAGTGCTACGGGTATGCGGGGATGGGATGGGTGGGGTGACAGACGACGACGAACATGACAGTGGAGAAGTACGTAGTAGATAGTGGTGACAAAGAGACGTATACAGGACGACATCCGTAGCACATAACTCATTCATAACATCATTAGGTGGTTGGTTGGCACGAGAGCACGCCAACAACACATGTTCACTTTCCGTCCATGGCACAGCGACAGCATCCACGCGACCCAGAGTCCGATTTCAGCGAGCAGAAAGCAGTGGCAGCAACACCGAAAATAGCAGGGACTGCGTAGGGTGGGTCACGAGTTGTTTGGCCAGCTGTGCTCAGCTTTCAGCTTCTCGACCATGTCGCCGATGGCGTCGTGGTTGAACTGCGGTCGCTTGAGCTGGTATCCGACGACGTTCTTGAGCTTGGCGGCGTTGAAGGCGACGACGTGCTTCTTGAGGGCGGACATATCCATGTAAGACGAGAACTGGGTGTTGGGGATGGGCGGGTTGGAGGTGGTGATCATCGTTGTCCAGGTGCTAACATGGACTTCGTTAATGTCCTCGATGATGTCCTCGAGGCGGAACTAGAAAACAGGCATGTTACCCGAATGAACAGAAGAAACAAAAGGAGATAACGGACCTTTGCGGCGACGTTAGTCATGAAGTTATGGAAGTCGAAGGTAGTGCCGAAGTAGGACGCGATGACGTTTCCAAGCTCAACTAGTGTAACCTTCGAGTCGTCCTCCTGCAGCCCCGTCACACACCACGCTCAGCGCATGACAACAAACTCAACTCACGATGTTGAACAGCGGCGCAATGATCTTCTCTGATGGCGCTACCATGCCGTCTAATTCCGCTGCCTTGCTCTTCTCGTTCTTGAACACGAGTTCCTCGCCCGCAAGCACGTCCGCTTCTTTTCGCCCTGTCTTTGCCATCCACTCCGCCGCGGCCCACATCGCACCAGCAATGTCTTCAACGTGCACGGTATGTGAGGGATACTTGCCGGGCGAGTTCCTGATCGAGATGTCAGTGGGTGATCGAGCCACACGCCATGGAGGGACATACAGTGCTTTCATGGGCTGTTTCAAATGCCCATAACATGCTGCGACTGCGATAAACGGGATCATGGCTAAACGGAAGGGCGCAGCTTCAACGGATGGTCAGCAACGGGATGTCAAAGGGAGATCATACCGAGGTAGTTAACATAAGGGCCATAGGGGAGAGCTGTCCGGACGATAACGAGGTTCAGGCTGCGAAGGGGTTCAGCCGCGACGGTAAATATACCATGATGAAGCGGTTGGTAATCACAAACCGACAGGAAGACTCACTCTTGTATCGCACCTAACGCCCGCAACGTCTCATGCCACCAAGTGCCGACCACGCCCTCGGGCTTCACCTCCGCCTTCTCGTCGTGCTGCCCGCTCTCCTTGCAGTTGTAGAACGGGTGCTGTATGCGCACGTACGCCTTCACCTTCCGGCTCGCCGCCTCGAGCGCCACCAGCCGCGCGACCTTGAACGTGTGACCAATTTGGATCTGGGCGGACGCGGACGTCGGCGTCCGGGGCGGCACGAGCAGAGAAAGAGCACGAGGTTAATGGACGTCGAACGGGGGCCCCGAGCAGACTGGACCACAGGCTGCGCAAAGAGGAATGGCACTCACCCCCTCCGGCCTGTCCCATCCAATCTCGCCCGTGAGGTCGAAAACATAGTCGTAGGCATCCTGCCCCGCCAGCGGCTCGAAGACAGACGCAACAGTCGCTGTGTGCAGCATAGACGCGGATCAGATGGGGTTGCAACGGTGGAGGATGCGGAAATGGAGGTGAAAGGGGAACGTACAGGCGACGGTGAGGTTAGCCTGGCGGTACTCGACGTTGGGCTGCTTGAGGACCTCCGGGAAGACAGAACCAAGATAGCTGTGTTAAGGGAGTCTGAGCGACTCGGAGCCATATCACCAACATTCTCAGTGAGCGAGCGGATCCTTACGTGGTTGGGGGCGCAACGGAGTACTTGTCCACGATCCGGAGGTTCTAGGGGGTTGGGGCAGATGGTCAGTCGCAGTCGACCACCATATTATTACGCAGGGGTGCGCGGACAAGAAGCCGGAGACGGATACTCACCTCGACGAGTCGCTGACCACCGTCGAGCGGGACAAGAAGGGCAGCGAGAGTGCGCGAACAGGTGTTGAGGCCGCCTGGAGGTCAGTGTGGATCGCGCGCCTCTGATCAGAAAAGATGGGAGAAAATGGCAGGCAGAGGGCGGCGCACCGAAGATGATCGCGTTCGGCTTGCTTGACATCGGGGGCAGGGAGAGAGTAGGGGAAGGAAGGGAGTCGGCGGGGACGGGGAGTGGGACGGGGTGGAGGAGAGGGAGAGGATTGTTGATCAAGGCGATTTGTTGCAGGCGATGAATTTGTCCGAGACGGAGCCGGTGGCTATTATCAGGGGGCAGATGCCAGTCGCCAGATGCCTCCTCCTCCGTCCGGTAAATAGCCTGTCGCCTCCAGATCATCGCCAGATCCCCCTCGACCTCTTCGTCCACGACCGCTCCCTGTCCGCGTAATAGAACAGGCGCACAACCTGTTCCCGGTCTGCCCATACTCCATATACTGCAAGTAGACACCATGGACGCGATCGATCGGGCTCGCCTTTATCCCGCCCGGTCCGAACATATCAGCACACACTACACGGTTTGCTCCCCTGTCCGGGATATTCAAGTTGTTTCCTCAAAGCTAATGTACATGAACCGAATCCAATTACTTCGGGTATGCGGATCTCAGGTAGCGGTACACAGACGAGAAGTCCTTTTGCGACAATTCCGGATCTTCGCTCACCACATCCGCATAGATCTTCTCCGCCTTCTTGCCCAGCGGCAGCGGGCTTCCTGTCGAATCCGCCAAGTCAGTCGCAAGCCCCATATCCTGTATCGCACACGGCGTTAAGCTCAGCTTCTCGAAAGGGTCCACCGCATGAACGCACCTTCAGCATTAGACTCGTCGCGAATCCACCCTCGTAGTCACGTTCGCACGGAGGAGACTTATCCGCAAGCGCCCCCGGGACCGGGTTGTTCACCGACGACGACCAGCACGACCCGGTCGAGCTATTCACCACGCTCGCGAGCACCTTCGGGTCCAGGCCCAACTTCTGCCCCAGGAGCATCCCTTCGGCCACGGCAATCTGCTGCACGCCGAGGATGAGGTTATTGCAGATTTTCGCCGCGAGGCCCGCGCCAGACTCGCCGCAGTAGATGATCCGCTGGCCCATGTGGGCGAGGAAGGGGTGCGCAAGCTTGAACACGGGCTCCGGTCCGCCGACGAGGAAGCTCAGTGTGCCAGCCTTGGCACCGGTGACGCCGCCGGAGACGGGTGCGTCCACCATCGCGGCCCCGGTGGACTGCACATCTGCGGAGACGCCGCGCGCGACCTCGACGTCGAGCGTTGTTGAGTCGATGCAAAGGGTGGATTGTACCGCCTCTGGCGGCAAGGAACGCAACGCGGGGATGATCGCGTCCTCTTCGACGTAGACATTGCGGACGTGTGGCGAGGATGGGAGCATGGTGACGACTGTGCTCGATGCAAGCACTGCCCTGATTCCACGCGATGTGCGATGGAAGACGGTATAGGTTAACGTTATGAGTCCATGTGCGCCGGCGGGAATGCATGATGGAAGGAAGGGTGACGTACTCTGCAGGGGTGTTCGCAACCTCTATCTGTGCTCCGGGGAATTGGTGCATGAAGTTGTGCACGAACGCGGCCGAGGTTGCCTCCCGCGCATCGCACACGACGAAGCGTGCTGTGCCGTTGCTCTCGACGAGCCTGCGGGAGAAGAGGTTGTACGCCATCTCGGATCCCATGCGACCCAGGCCAACGAAGCTGACGCTCCTTTGTCTCTGGGAGCTGTTTGTTGCGATCTGGAGAAGTCGTAGAGTCGGCCGCATTGTCAGCACTTAAGTGTCTGAGTCGTCACAGTGGTCGTAGAAAAAGAACGAGATGAATGTTGGCGATGTTATCGGAACTCGAGTCGGAGCATGAGTTGCAATTGCATGACCATCGGACTCCCGGCCCTCGCTTCCCCGTGGGGAATTCCCACTACCAGCCGGCAATCTCCGTAGCACCCGACAGTGATCTGGGACCTGACCTTCCTGGCGCAGGAGCACTGACTTATCCTTGAGCCATTAGTTGGCAAAGGGCACTATATATATGTACCCTGTTACATGTATGCTCACAGCTATGCCACATCCGGCATTTGAAGACAAATGTCACTCACTCCCACCCCGCACGTCCTAAGCAAGGCATTAGCCAATCCACTAAGTTACTGCCAGCCCAGAAGAAGACCGCGAGATTCCAAGCAAGACAATGCTGGAACGACGATTGGCCAATCAGAGTTCCCAGTGTGGTGAGATGTGGCTTCCGCAGCGATTTCCGCGCAAATCTGGTCGTTCACATCGCTGTGAATGCGGAATGCTTCGGCATTCGCACCTCCTAATTCTCTATTAGCAGTGCGCCAGTCAACCATGCTCTACATCTCATGACAGGCTTCTTCTCCCGCCCCGCCAGTTCCCCCGCATACATCCCACCCCCGGGCCCAACTTCGTCCGTCCCACTTAAGCTTACTACCTGAGGAGCCCAAAGACATGCCCCCTGTCGTTCCCTCCACCGGTGGCTCCCACTACTCCGACCCCGACCCCGAATCTGAACCACTCAACGTCGATCCCGCCGCAACCCTCTCTCCAGCCAACGACGACATGGGTTCCGACGAACAGTTTGTCAAACTTGAAGGCAGACCAGGTGATGTCACAGCTTTGTCGGCCGCCTACGTACGTTATCACACCCCTTTTTTGTTAGACCTCTAACCTCAAATATCCATTCCCTCGCAATAGGTTTCCGCAGCGGTGAGTGCCCGAGCAATTATAAGTGGTATAGTTTCCGACCCAGGGCGGCCGTAGGTGTTTGTGGTGGCGACGTGGGCGATCGTTCTAACCAACAACCCTACGTCACTGGGCCTCTTTTTCTTCCACCCGATCTTACAAAGCCTATCGATTGCTATGTTCACCTACGGTTAGTTTCGTCGCTAACGCGCGGGGCGATTGACACGCTTCCAAAGCCGTGCAGGCCACTAACGAACCATGTTCTCTTATCAGGCATATTGACACTGCAGCCCACGTCCAAGGCTAAGACGAAGGCCGCCGGACTGACCAGGCACCAATTGGCAATGATGGCTCTCGGAGTCCCCGCTATCTCTTTGGGTACCCTTGCGATCGTTCGCCGGAAGGCCCAGCATGAGAGCCCGCATTTCACCACATGGCATGGAGTGAGTCACTGTCCGCATTGAATCTAGACACGGCGGGCCCCCGATGGTAGGATCGACGGTCTCAAGGCCGCTTGATTTTGATGTTGGGGGTGCTCGTTATTTCTTCGCGCACTGACGTCGGTTGCCTGCCAGACGCTTGGAATCATTGCTGTGTCGTGGCTGGTGATTCAGGTCGTGGTGGGGGGAGGAAGTGTATGGTTTGGTGGACGTCTGTTTGGAGGCAACCCGAAGGCGAAATCGGTTTGGAAGTACCACAGGTCAGTGCTGCGTGGCCCGCATTTCAGCCTGAGCGGCTTCCTAGAGCTGATTGTAATTTTAATCCCTGGTCACCCGCCGCATCTGAACAGGTTGTCCGGGTACCTTCTTTTCCCGCTCTTTCTCCTTGTAGCACACCTCGGAGGCGCTTGGTCGTCGTGGTCGACGGGCGCCAGCGGCTACTTCGTCCGCCTGTTAGCGTTTACGATAACCCCCATCGTATTGCTTGGGGCTATCCTGGTTAGACTCCGGTGAGTTCTCGATACTTATGGTCACCTTTGCTCGGTCCCGGATGAACCCAGGTTCTCATCTGATGCTTATCACTCTAATACAGGACGTCGAAGATGCAATTCTTGTAGAACTAGTGGCGTGTGTCGGCACTGTCGCTGTGTGTTCCAATACTCTTATTGTGACACTCCTCCGCACGTTGTGTCGCTTCTGGTCAGAATAAGTATCAAGCCAAGCGGCGTTGCCCCGGTCGAACTTCGACATAAGCCGACGGATCGAACGTTATACACGTTGGACCCAGCACGTGGCGACGATGGGCTGGTAAAAAATTGCCGAGAGAAGATTGCCTTAGTTTGTCATGGAGATCGTCATGTGTTGAGCACGATGTTGGTGTGGAAGTTGCGGAATGTTGCGTTTGATGGCTTAGATAGGTGCTAGCCGCAGTCTCTTCTGTTTGTAAGCACCCCGAAGGGAGGCCGTCGAGTCACTCCCGAGTGCAATCACGTCTCCACCGTCGGACCGTGCCATCTTTGAGCTCCATCTGTGGCACGTACTTGCGAGCTATGTGCAGGCTGAGCGCTGAGAGCTCAGATAGCGTCCATCATGCGCCGGTATAATAGAAGAGCCTGTCTTGATCTAGAAGCCATGACATATTCTCACTTGTCCATCATCAGCGTTTATTTCAAGTTGCAAGTGTCCTCGCCCGTCGCTTCCAGCTACCATATAACGCGCAGACAAGCTCTTCCATGCTCCCTGTGCGTGTGTGACTAGTACCCTCTCCTCGACGGCACTCTGA
Source organism: Ganoderma leucocontextum (assembly GCA_020736865.1). NCBI lineage: Eukaryota > Fungi > Basidiomycota > Agaricomycetes > Polyporales > Polyporaceae > Ganoderma > Ganoderma leucocontextum. The sequence goes on along the minus strand of JAHKGY010000003.1, from coordinate 1,428,456 downwards.
CTCGCCCTCGTCGATCGTCATGGACACTGAGCTGCCTCCCGCGTACGTCGCACTAACTTCGTCTTCCGCCAGCCCCGCGCCGCTGTATTCGGAGCGTCCGTCGACCGCAGAGCGGGTCCTTCTGACTGAGCGGCATCCCACCGGGCTGGCTCCCGCCGTACAAGGCCAGAAACACGTATACAAGTCCGACCACCTTGAAGTCCGTCTCCACCCTCCGCACTGGGGCCTCACCCTCCCCGCATACGGCTTCGGAGGCACTGTGGACGGCCTTATCGCGTTCCGCAAGTCATGTTCGCACGTTATCGAGGTCACAGTCTCGGTGAGTACTGTTTGTCCGGGGTAACATTGGGGCCCTGACATTGATGAATGGAACAACGTGTACTGTATCACACGCCTGTGTGGTATATGGGTGCTATCTATAGCTCCAAGGGGTCATTAACACCTCCGCAAGCCAACACGCAACCGTCGCCGTCCCCGGCGTCAGCAGGGTCATCGTTCTCAAAAAGAAGCAGGTCATATACGCCGCGCCCCCGAAGCAGAGCGCGACGCTCAAGGGCGAGTTCGCGTTCGCCATCCGGTTCCCAACAGATATCGACGGACAGGAGGATCCGCTCCCGCCGTCGTACACGGTGTACCAGCCTGGGATCTCGACCGAGATCCACTACTCCTTCCGGGTAGACATCACCCGCAAGGGCTTCCGGCGGCACGAGAAGTACGCTGGTCTCTCTCGCCGTCGTGGAAGGGGCAGACGCGTTGACCCGTGGGTTGCCCTGCTGATATAGGTTGGTCGTACCGCTGTTGTACCTGCCAAAATCGCGCCCGGAGACACCGCCTATGGAGGAGCTCCCGTGGGCCCACTCCGACTCGCTCGTAGACTCGGACAGGATGTCGAATGTTACGCTGCAACCGACCTGGCTCCCTCGCCAGGACGCCGCCGCACAGCGGCGGGAGGACATACCGCACATTTCGGTATGCTTCCTTCGCATGCTTTACTAGATGTGACATGGCACTAATCGTGTTTTGCCTAGCTCACAATGGTGACGAGAAAATGTTTCGCGTCTGGCGATACGATTGCGATCCTGCTGAAGATCGAGAGTCCCCGATCGCCTGCGCTGGCCAAGCTTTTGTCGCACAACGCCCACTTGTCGCTGGTGAGGCGACAGAAAACGTGGATCTCGTTGGGTGCGCAGATAAGCATACGGGAGCAGTGCCTCTCGCGCGCGGAGCTGTACCTCGCGGATGACTCACAGGAGGGCGTCACATATCTTAGACTCGAGGTGCAGGCAGGAGAGCCGGGTCGGGAGACCTCGTGGCGTGTGAAGGACGCGGTAGCAGTAGAGGTACGTCGAGTCGCCGTCCCTTCTGTGCTGGCTCTGAGGAAGTTGGAAGTGCAACGCTGATTTTTTCATTTACCCCCAGCACGTCATTCGAATGGTCATCTTGCCCCCAGAGCATCTCAAGGATTTCCCAGTCTACAGACACGAGGTCCCAGTGACGGTCACGACCGACCAATATGGAACACTGCAGAGCGAGTCGCTGGTTCTTGGAGGGATACCCTTCCCAGCGTTGGGTCTGAACAACGTGCAACGGTATCTACGCCCTGACCGATGACTAGCCGTCCCTCCCCTCCCACCGCCGTCACCCTTTCTTTTCTTTTCTTCAGGGTTCCTTCCGAGATCACCGGGTATTATGCGGACGTCGGAAGGACGCCGTGGAGTGTAGTCTGTTAACTTATTCGTCTCACGACCTTTCACGACCACCCACCCCCCGTACTATTCCCTCGCATCACGACCCGCACTGGATTCCCGTCTCCCCCACATCTTCCCCGGTTGTTATCCTACCATTCATTTATGGCCCACAGTTTCGACTCGGCCCTAGACGGCTTGGGATTCGTCGTTATTCCTCCATGAAGCCTATGGCGCCATACACGGATTTTATTTTTCAACTGTTGTAGTACCATACTTTGGGATTTCAAAGTTCTTACGTCGTATAGCCATATAGTCATCCTAGATCACCCGTCAGTCTATAAAGGTTTTCATACAACCAGTGTGTCGGGCTCGGGCCTCGATGGTTTCGGCAAGTTTCGGCCTTCAGCTTCCGAATAGGCGCACAAGGTAGACGCCATATATAGATGACGCACATTCCGCAACCTATAGCTCTGCGGTAGTAGGTAACTTACCACTTACCCACAGGGGCCGGCGAATAACTAAGTACATACAACATAGCACGCTGCCAGGCCGTTCACTGGTGTCTGAGATCTGAGACTCACATCTATTGCCAGCCGTTCCGCGAATCGAGGCCTTCCTGTGTTGTCTTACTAAGTAACTTGAACCAAGTACAGTATGTGCAGTGAGTATGGATCGGAGATGGGCCCATTCCGTCGGCCACGCGATGTTCACCCTTGACATGTTTGACAGTGCTAGCCTGAGGATGCTTCACGGCGACAGTGGCACTTCTCCTGCAACTGTAGCATACAGCAACCCCCGAGGTCCAAAAGTTTTCAAGTGCGGCTGGCAGTCGAGTGTCCACTAGCTGCTCACTTGATCCTACTGAACGTCGAATAGCGCTTCAGCCCAATATCCGGTCCAACAAATGGCCCTCCCGGATGCCCTGGACCAGTTAAGTTACTATTTCATTGGCCTGGCTTGGTCCTCCGTCACCTATGTTTGACGCTGACACGTAGTTTGCGGCGTAGGGTGTACTATGCTGCTTACCTCGCGTTCCGGCAGTTCGTGCCTCGGACAGAAGACCGAGTGGGGCTGACATGGCAAAATGTCCCACAGGCGTTTCTATTCGTCGTCCCGTACTTGTTCATGGCGTACCTGGTCCGCCGTCGGGATACGCACCTTATGCGGGTGCTCTTGTTGCCGACTGTGATTGCCATGACGGTACGATGTACGTTTCGCTACCAGTGGAAGGACCCGTACTACAGGTGGTACGAATGGAATAGAGGTATTATAATACGAAAATTTACACACAAGTCGTCGCACGATGCTGACTGGTTTACAGGCCTGATGGGACTGGTTGTCATCGCTAAATCCGTTGACTTCGCCCTCGCGAAAGAGGGAAGGTTCAGGGTTAAAGAGAATGGCCTACCTGCGATCTACGAGCCAGAGCAAAAACCATCGGACCTATCACAAAGCGACCTCGGCAAGAACGTCCCGCACGCAGACGTCGTAGACCGAGGAATCGCCGGAAAGCTTCTCCCTCGCGCATTGTACGATGCGCTCGAGATCGGACTTGCCATGCGTGGTGTTGGGTGGGATTTCGGGCGGTCATTATACATTCCCTCGGGCGAGTGGCCGTCGGAGCGGAACGCATTCATCAAGGCGAAGCTCTGGAATTTCACCAGGAACGAGCTCTACGTCGACGTTTGGGAGACGATCGAGAAGCTCACGCCCGGGGTGTCCTCGAACGGTGGCACAATCTTTCTCCCCCACCTCCCTCCTCTCCAGCGATACGCGTACTCGACGTTTCTCCAGCTCGGGCACGGCCTGCTCATCGTCGCGGGAATGTCTAACGTGTACGACATCTTTTCGCTCATCGGCGTGCTGCTTTGCGGGTCGAAGCCCGAAGACTGGCCGTCGATGATGGGTGACCTGTGGGCCGTCCGGTCGTTGCACGAGTTCTGGTCCCAAGGATGGCACCAGGCGCTGCGGTACACGTTCCTCACCTACGGCGGATTTCCAGGATGGTGGCTTGCAGGCAGCGGCGGCATGGTGTTCGGGACTTTCCTCGCTTCTGCGCTGTTTCACGAGATCGGCATTGCTACCACGGGGATCGACGTGGACCGCAGGGTATTGGTGTTCTTCCTCCTTCAGGCTATCGGCATCACCATGGAGAAAGTGTTCAGGATGCTTACCGGAATACGAGTCGGAGGCGTACTTGGTTTTGCTTGGGCCGCTCTGTTCATTCTCGGGTTCGGTCAGATGTGCAGTAAGTCGTGAACCTCCCTTGACGGTCATAGAGTGACTGACGGGCGACTTTACCAGCCGATTCTTGGTTTAACAGAGGGATCGGAGGGGCTATGGCCGTTCCGGAGACGTTAAGTATTGGACGACAAATCATCCTCCCTACGATCAGGGGGTTGGTACATCTTTTCGCATTCTAGACAGGTTAGCGGCCGGTTCATGCTTTGCGGGGATACGTCAAGTTCTAAACAGGGCATATATCACATCACTATTTTTCGCATTCGGTCTTAGTATGACACCGCGTACGAGGCAGGCATAATATTGTGTCAAGCTTGGGAGGGAAGAAGGGTTTGATACCATATTGGCACTAGCCGCCGCCAGCAGTACACTTCCTTATTTGACGCATCCAGCTTTCGTCCTGAACCTCCATGTGGTCTGCCGACCTTGAAAAGTACTTGCCTGCCAGATGGTCGATTTCAACATGTTGAGTCTTTTTCTGAGTGTCCTTGGGAGGTGTTTCATCAATCTAATGTACAGCGCTTATAGTCTCCTACAGAACATGACTTCTTTGCACATACTACGGTCACAGATTAACAACAGACTGGCACATTACGAGCCGCTGACGTGGCATAATGCACCGTATGCACATGCTTGGATAATGGCCTTTTTGTTCATGGGCTATCTTACGAGAAGACCTTACACCCACACCGCTCGCCTGCTATTCTTGCCCATCGTAGTTTCCTCTACCTTCTGGTGCACCATCCAATATCGCCTCGAGAACCAAAGATATGGTTGGTACAATTGGATCAGAGGTATGATGTCGATGCGAAGGATTATGTTTATGAGTATCAAAGACTCACGCTCGGACAGGGTTGTCAGCCTTAGCTGCTACTGCGCATACCATTACTTTCGCCGTGTTTCCCGATGGTCTCCTCAAAACCAGAGAGGGTTCTCACGTGGATCGCTTTAACAGCGTTGACCATGAACCAGGTAGAAACGACAACGCGCTGAGGGTCCAACAGCAAAGGAGTTTCCTGCCAGCCTGCATCTCCGATGCCGTCGAGGTCGCACTAGCAGTTCGGGGCATCGGGTGGAAACATGGTCATGGGGTGCACGTCCCGAGACCGCGGCGGTCCTCAAAACGCAACTCCTTCCTGGTGTCGACCGTCATTTCGGTCATCCGAACGTACCTCTTCGTAGACCTCATCGACTCATTTCTCGACACCCTGCCGGGCATGACCCTAACCAGCGGATCGCTGTATTTCCCTGCCTTACCCCTCGGACTGCGATATTTGGCGGCAACCACACTTCACGTCCTTGCTGGCCTCGTCATCATCCTCGGCATAGAGATGTGGTACGACATCGCCTCGTTGATCGGCGTCGGTATCTTCAACCACTCTCCAACCTCATGGCCCCCATTCCACGACGAACCCTGGCGGTTGGGTTCGTTGCACGAGTTTTGGTCGAAGCGATGGCACCAGGCGCTGCGACACACGTTCCTCGTGTATGGCGGATATCCTGGGTGGTGGGTTGCGGGAGACTTGGGGATGCTTTTCGGCACGTTCCTCGCCTCTGGTCTATTCCACGAGATCGGGTTTTATCTCGGCGGCGAGCGGATCGACCCTTGGGTCATTGTTTTCTTCGTCGCGCAGCCTTTCGGCATTCTCGCAGAGAAGGTTTACAAGAAGTACACGGGGAAAAGGGTGGACGGGATATCTGGGGCGTTCATGATCACTATATTCGTGGTAGCATTGGGTCAGATATGCAGTGAGTGCAGTTTGCGCAGTTCTGTAGGTCCTGACTAACTGCAAGTGCGAACAGCGAATTCATGGCTTGGACGGGGGATGGGTGGAAGGGTCATAACACCGCCGGCTTTGAGTCCGGCTAGACGAGTTCTGCTACCGTACCTACGAGCTCGGGGGTTCACGGTTGGAGAGTGGTCCGATGTGTCTGTATAGTCGATATCGAATACTCCTTCGACTCGACCTGCCACTTGAGTGATTGCGGTCAAAGTTGCAAAGCTGACCCCGCAGCGCTGCGACTTCTAGATAGGAGAGCGCCTACGAATAATGTCCCCAAGTTCACACGAGGGTGCGTCTGGCACTGGCGACCGAGCTGCGCTCGACCCTCATTCCGCAGGCTCTTCAGCTGCTGTATAACCCTTTCTGTCCGACGTCCGACCTGTTTGCTACGACAATCACGTTTACCATCTGGAACTCCCGCACATAGTCCACCATGTTCGCGGCAGCAACCTCATTCTTCGCACGGACGAACATCTCCCAGAACTACAACATCGGTTCCTCCTCTCCTGTAGGCGGCGGCCTCAGCGGAAGTCGGACAGCCTCACCTGCGCCATCCGGATCCTCCTTGACCTCTCTTCCCACCGCAGCGCAACCACTGCCGTTCAATGTGGGGCCATGGCGAGTGCAGCCCGCCGCACATAAGGTCACCAACAAGCGTGTTTCCGTATGGAGCATGGACAAGAGGAGCGCGGAAATGGAGCGGATGGGTCCTGCGTCCAAGGATAGGACAATCGAAGTGTTGAAGACCGAGGTACGTACGAGCCCACAATCCAGCGCGTCTGAGGTCCCAAGCTCTATCGCCAGGCGTCCGCTTTAAGCAGGCTGCGCCATCCCTCAATCTTAGGTGAGCGATGCGAACCTCTGTTTGTGTGCGTCAGTCTGACCAGAAGGTCGAAGAGATGGTGGAGCCGCTTGAAGAAACACGGAACGAGCTCATGTTCGCTACGGAGCCGGTGCTTTCGTCCCTGCACCTATCCATACCAGGCTCTCACCAGTATACGCCCCTAGTCGAGCTGGATGAAGTTGAAGTGAGTGCCCGTCGAAGTGGTTTTTCAGCGAACGCTGAGTATCCTCCTTATAGATCCAGAAAGGCATTTTGCAGCTGTGCAAGGGTCTCTCCTTTATGCATACATCGGCACGTATGATCCATTCGAACATCAACCCCGAGAGCATTGTTATCAATAACGCGGTTAGTTGCTCATGGCGAGCTGCAGCAATTGAGGACAATACTTACAATTTTGGATTCTAGGGCGACTGGAAGCTCTCGGGACTCGGCCTTACCATTTCCCTTTCGAGAGCCGAAGGCGGTCCAACGCGATGGGAGTTTCCCACATTCGATGGGCGCGCCTCGTCGTATACACAACGATCTTTTGACTACATAGGTGTGTAGAGCCTCCTTACATCGACTGACGGACTAGATTTGGTACTGATGTTTTGGATAGCGCCGGAATACGCCTTGGACGAGATTCTGGACCCCGCTTCGGACATGTACTCATTAGGTTGCTTGATATATGCGGTCCACTGTAAAGGAAACCCGCCTTTCAAGAACCACGGTAACCTGGCTTCGCTGCGCGAGAATGCTGGAAAGCCTTTGACCGGGACGGAACGATTGGAAGAAGACCTGAGAGGTATGGCCCACATACCATATCATCACAATTTCATGTCGTGTTGATGTACACTATTCCGACCAGCGCTGCTGAACGCACTAATCACACGACAACCCCATAGTCGACCCAGCCCCACCGACCTGCCACTCCACCCGTTCTTCTCTTCATTGCCCGTTTCGACCCTCAATTTCCTCGACAGGTCCACCTTTGCCGCCAAGACTCGAGAAGAGAAGATATCCTTCATGAAGGGCCTTACTAGCGTCTTGGATAGGTTTACGGAAGGCCTCCGGACACGAAAGATATTACCGTCTCTCCTAGAAGAGGTGCGCATGGCTGTATATTAGATGATGGTACACGATTGACCACCAGTCGCAGATGAAAGATACTCATCTACTACCATACATCCTACCCAACATATTTGCCATCTCGCAGATTCTATCGGCAACCCAGTTCGCAGCGCTTGTATTGCCTAGCCTCAAGCCATTGTTTGCTATCAAAGAGCCTCCACAGAATATGCTAACGCTGCTGGACAATCTCCGAATGCTTCAGGACAAGACGGAGAAGCCTGTGTTCCGAGAACGTATGCCACGTAGTCATTCCCCATTGGTTCCGATGCTGATGTCCACCGCAGATGTCCTTCCCCTGGTGTATAACGCTCTGGATAGTGAACATGCGATCGTGAGTCAGTCGTTCCTGGGTCAGAGCTATTCTTCACACAGACACAGGTCCAAGAACGCGCCCTCAAAGCGGTGCCCAATCTCTGTGAGACGATTGACTACGCTGAGGTACAAGGTGTGCTGTTCCCGAGGGTCGCAGTAAGTGATCTGTGTAAATTGTATCTCCAGACTATGACCTCAGTGCTCTGCACAGCTCGTGTTCACTAAAACGCGCGTATTGTCCGTCAAAGTCGCCACCCTGGAGACGTTCCTCCACATGGTCGGGACTCTTGATCAGTCGAGCTTGACGCAAAAGCTAGTACCGCTGTTGTCCAGGATACGGACGAAGGAGCCTGCTGTTACGGTCTGTCATTCTGTTCATGCACAACTGTGCCTGTCCGAGCTTAAGCCGTTTAGATGGCGACTCTGGCTGTTCAAGAAGCCATGGGTCTCAAAGTTGACCGAGAAGCCGTTGCTACCCTGGTCCTCCCTCAGCTTTGGGCCATGTCCATGGGTCCTCTCTTGACAGTGTTCCAATTCAAGCGGTTCATGGACGTCATCAAGAAGTTGGGCGACCGGGTAGAAAAGGAGCACGATCAGTACCTGCGCGACTCTCAGCGAATAGAAGACCGCTCCGCCGTAAACGGTCGGGCGAGTTTATCTAGCGGCTCCGGCGGCGGGTCTGTCGACTTTGAGAGTCTGGTCGGGAACAATGGCATTGCTGCCGCTAAGGCAGATACCACGTCTGATCCCTCCAAGAACTGGGAGAATGACGTCTGGGGTAGCATATTCTCAAGCGGTTCGGGGGTAAGTGGGTTATCATGTTACGCAAGTCTGGTCTGATCTCCTCTTAGGCAACTCCTTCCCCGAGTCCAGCACCCTTGTCTCCTCCAATCCAGTCACAACCCCAGCGAATAGCCTCTACGTTCACAGTGCACCAGCAAACGCAATCGCTGCCATCGTCGCCAAAGGTCCTCAGTTCGCTGAACCCTCACACCTCGCGGTCGACTCTTGGCCGGCCAGGACCAGGGTTGGGGGCCACTCGCGTGCCACCGTCGTCTTTGAACAATTCACCATTCCTTCTCGATTCCCCACCACCCGGCTCCGCTGCGCCGAAACCCCCTGTGCCGAAACCTCCCTTCCAGCCTTCATTCGCGACCCTCACGCCTTCAAATGCGCCGTCACAGACCTCTGCCTCGCAAGTGGGATATCAAGGCTTCGATGCTGCGCCTTCCGGCCCGAACTACAACATTTCCTTACCGCCTGCACAATCCTTGACATCCACGTCTCCACCACCCCCACTGTTCGCTTCACAGGTGTCGTTGGGCGGCGTGCTCGCTCCTTCCAGGCCTGCTCAGCCGCAGTGGCCAGGGACGACGAGCTCCGGGACGAAGCAGTTGTCGAAGGACGATTGGGGCGACTTCGATCCATTAGCCTAATTTATGATAGAGCGGGACACAGATATTTTAATTGCACACGACATAGATCTATGACCCAGGAAACTTCATGCCTTTCTTATGTGGACTCGACTTCCACACCTTCCGCTACGCGCACGCTAGTTGCCTCGACCACTGTGACGTGCACTTCTTGGGTATGGTCGGGCTCTCGTTCTAGCAGGTCGATATCAATCGGTCGACCAAGCAGAGCCTTGAGAATAACGAGGGCCCCAGCTTTGGACGAGACGAGATTGCCTTCCTTGCAGGAAGGACTTACTACGCCTATGGGTACATCTCGATTAGCAGCTATTTGGTATTACTCGATCCCGTAGGGTACACTCACAAGCGTCGCAACCTTCGTCACAGTGGCACGTCTCTACTCGGTCGTGTGCATCTTGCAAGATGTCGTTCACTACGATCAAAGGCATGAATGAGGTGAACCAACCCGAACTAGAGCGTTAGCACGTCACGTACCATGGTCGAAGGCTTTCGCAGCCACCCCTCCGTGTTTGCCCGATGGCTCAAAGAAGATGAGCCTAACATACGTTCTTGAGTGCTATGCGTGCGATGTGAGTGGTAGAAACAAACAAACCTTGCCGGCCGTTTGCGCTGGGAAGCGACAGCCTTGTACTCCTTCTCCGGAACCTTGCATTCCGTCCGCAGATCCGCCGCCAACGCGAAGCGGTTCAGGAAGGCGTGGCAGGCTGCGTGGATGGCCTCTGCTGGATTCATGCCGTGGTCGCGCATCATGTTGAGCACGGGTTTGGGGACGTCAAACCAAAGTCCTGTAGTCTCGCGCTGCCATGGCGGCGTATCCAAATCCACTGCGTCGATGATGGCCTTGTTCCTAATGAAACAATTCATCTGTCCGGCTGCAACGAAAACTGTGAGGGTCCACGTACCTGACTTTGAAGTATCCTGGGTATTGGCGTGAGTGGCGTGCATTCATTACGTAAAAACTTCCAGCACTTACCATAAACAAGAGTGAATAGCTCGATGCCTAGATGGGTCTCTTAGAGGGTAGCATAGTATTAATGGGAACGGAGTGGCTTACGACCATAAAAGGCGCGGTGAGGAGAACCCCTGATTTCCCTTATTCGAGTTGTCTGCATAGCATCGACATTGGTGAAGTCCCTGGGAGTGTAATGGATGAATGAACGATTTTGGGTGCAGAAATAGCCCAGCGCATATACCTAGGCTCCGTGATCCAGTTGACGTCCGACCGCACCACCTTCGCCATCTTGGAATCGTGACTGACTTCTTGCACCTATCACCATTGACCATAGTCGATATAGAGGCGTTACGTAGAGAAAGGGGGAGATGAACTGACAAGGAAGGTCAAGCCTTGATGCATAAACTGTAGATAAGCTTTATGAGAAACCTCGGCCGCCTGGAATCTCTAGGACACATACCACAGCCCCTTCGTATATTTCGAAGAGAGCGCGTGAGAGCTCTATCTCCTCTAGAATGCGGGCCGTGCCGCCAGGTCTGCCGATCCGAGAGACGTCGACCACGCTATACTTCTCATCCTCGATTCTACGGATGGAGACGTGCTTCGAGGGGTACGGGAGGTACCGTGGGTGCGTGTGGTACCTGTCGCCAGACAAGCAAACACAAGTCAACATCTTAGTACATAGCAACGTCCATTCCACGTCTCGCGTACCAGCCTTCGTGGTCTTTGTCCAGCTTCGCTTCGCAAATCTCGACCATGGTGGCACCGAAGTACTTCTCGTCTTCTGCCGTGAGTGGCATCTCGTGTGCCGCGCATTGAAGATGTGCCTCTAGGATCACCTTGTTATCGAGGTCGATCATGAGTTCATCCGTCGATCGATCGAAAAGCTCGTCCGGATGCTCGACGTAGTACTGGTCTACCGGGAGCGCATCTGCTACAAGGATGCCGAGGGCATCGCGCGCGCGACGTCCAGCTCGACCAGCTTGTTGTCTCTGTCAGTACTGCTTAGCATAAATGACAGCCCCTGGACGTAAGAAGACCCACAAAACTGGCAAGTCCGCCCATGGGGAAGCCAAGCATTATCACCGCATCCAATACCCCGATATCGACGCCTAGCTCCAAGGCATTCGTGGCGATGATTCCCAACAGATTACCGGAAAATGCCTCGCGTTCGATGCGCCGTCGGTCCTAATCAACTACAGTTGAGAGACGCCTTGAGGTCTAGTGCGAGAGACACAAGTCACCTCCTGTGAATACCCTCCCCGGTAGGACATGACCCTTTCTAGAATGTCAAGGCGGCCGTCGGCAGATAGTTCCTGCCTGATCGTCTTCATAGCCTAATTGTCCGATCGGTATCCGTCATAGAAGGCGTATATGTGGCGAATCAACAGCAACGTACCAGTTCACACGACTTTCTTATCTATGCTACTACTTAGCACGTATGCTAACCACGTATGCGTTAAGCACACACCTTACAGAAGAGGATAACGCGGACACCCCTCGCCATGAGGAACCGCATAAGCCTAGTTGCCTCATTCATTGAATTGACTCTGCCGAGGGGAGGGTCCATCGGATCTTTGAGAGGGGGGTTCCACACCAAGAAATCCTTGCGGCCGGCGGGCGCGCCATCCTCAGTTATTTCTTCGATCTCTTGTTCCTATGTCACACGCATCATTACAATAATCAGGCATTTAAATACAATCCCACGCACTTCAATGCCAGATACATTCTTCATGTGCTGCTTCGGCTTGCATATAGTGGCACTGCAAGACACAAAACGGGCACGACGATCTTGTCACAAGATGTGCGAGTCAGCTACGGTCCCGGTGTTGATATGACATGGCTCACTTCCGACAGCTGCCCCGACCCGTCGAAGTCTCCGCATGACATGCGCGACGTGGCTGCCGAATAACACGTGAGTGGCTGAGCGGAGGTCCAACTCAAAAAGTCAGAATGTGGACGGACCTGCCAAATATACTGTGGTAGTAATGAAGTTCATCAACCGCGACGAGCTTCAGGTTCTTCATAAACCTAATACATCCAGGTGCGCAGTTGAGCGAAGAAACCAAATGTCCAAGAAGAATTGGGGGTGAGAGCGGCACCTTCGCCATTGGTCTTCGTGGGGCAGGATAGAAGCATGTAACATATCCTGGGCACAAGGACCCATGAGTACCCATATACTACCGCCCATAACCGTATACAGGGATCCTCACGACCACTTACGAAATTGGTGAAGATCACTGAACTTGTCTCACGAATCCCTGCATGGCCGGCGTGAGCCCAATTGCTCAGACGGGTGTAGAAGTGGCTGTGGGGTGGGCTATAGGACGTACCAGATCGCAACTCCTGCGGCGTGTCTCCGTCATACGTTGATACCTTCACATGCTGAAGACCTGGACAAGAATAAAGCAGCTGCTCCAACGCCGCTCGCTGATCCTGCGCCAAAGCCTACAGATAGAGAATGTGTGAATAATGAGGTTATCATCAAGATTAGGGTACCCAAGTCACCTTCGTGGGGTATATGAAGATAGCAGTGGAATCTGTGTCTGCTTCAAGAAATTGCAGGAGTGGGACCTGCGCGATTCGTTTAGGATACAGTTGTCCGGGAAACATGATTCGTTATGCGAACTTGGTAGATGACGCTCTTGCCAGACGCCGTGCTTGTCGACACAATAACATGCCTATGCTGCGCGAGACTGTTGATCGCGGACACCTGGTGAGCGTACAATGCAGTGATTTTACGGGAGTCCCGCAGAGCCCTGGATATCGTTTCAGATAGAGGTGGGTCCATGTCAGCTTGAGATTTCAAGATCAGCGCGGCCACGCATATGCGCAAGACACCAAACGCGCACCAAACTGCCCCTGTCGTGGTTCGAAGACACGCCGGTACTGGATTTGTTCTTTATACCACTCTTGCTGCTCGATATCTTCGATAACCTCTTCGATAGACGGCCTCTGTTCAGGTTCGGGAACCTGTCGATTCTTTCCCTTCCCATCCGCCTGGCTAGGCACAGCTGCGGGATGTTTGAGCCCGGGATGAACTGGTATATGATCCCGGGCAGCAGATTGCAGGAGCGCAACCGGATCTTCACCCTCTGGTGTGGCCTTCAGAAGTCTGTAAATCTGATGCTAAGCAATGAGAGAAACACGCTAAAATGGAGCTCTTACTCGTTCACAGCTTCAACGAAGCGATCGTTGCGTCGCTCAACTAGCTTCTTCGTTGCCGCAGGGGTTAATGCAGGCGGAAGGGTATACGCAAAACCTGGATTGGTGGGCTTCTTCCCGCGCGAATTGTCAATGAAGTCCAATACGAGCACATGTTCGTCTTCATCGACGTCATTGACCCGTGAACTCGACGCGCTCGCGGTCCGAAAGGCCGAGAAATCCGGGGACCGTTCGCGACGACTGGACCCGCCGTGTTGATCGCTGTGTATGCGCAGCTCTATGCGCGGCGTGTATGCAAACTTGACGACCTCGGGAAGCAGTGCCCTGTGTCGACGTATACATAGATGAGTTCTGTGTGAAGGTAGCGAAGAATGGTGGGCTGTACTTGAGTTCGGCGACTTTCGCCAGCTCCAGGGGTCTGATAAGCATCGTTTAGCCCGGACACCAAAAGAAAGACATATAACTGCGTACTCGTGCAGAATCGCCTCCACGGATGTGCGTACAACAGGGAAGGTTATAGCAAAGTTCTTCCTCGAAGAACAGAACGCAAGGACCGTATTCAATGTCTGGGAACGTAACCTGTGCAGCTGGACTTCCCGGGCAGGGTTGAACCGCACCGTACCTTGTATACCTATAAGTGGGCGTATTCAAATTTCGAGAGAAAGAGATACATGTGTAGGGGATGGCGCGCGCACCTTGAACAACTGGTGTCTCGGGCCAGTCAGATGATTCACGATGGAGCAGGAAGACCCTACGTACAGAGTTGAAGTACTTCGGCCACTCTATGGCCTCATTTTTCGCGCCCTTTTTCCCCTTGGTCTGCTTGGTCGTCCGCGGTTTCTTGGACGGACCCGTGGAGTCTTTTGGAGACGTCGCGTCTTTCCGTTTGCGCCCCACCGTTGACATACCTTTGATAGCTCCACAGATTCCAGTCTTTGACCTAGGGACGAGTATTTGAGTGTAGTAGGAGTAGTATCGTGCACAAACGGACAAGGGTCTCGTTCTGTGGCCGTGGTCGGTCGCGTCCAAGACTCGGACTCAGAGGCGCCAAACTCGCGTCGCGTTCACGTCACGCGCCTTTTTCTGGTTGCAAGCATCAGCGCCGAGTTGGGTTTCCTTCGACTGTCACTCCCGTCAGTACCCGTCCCGTCCTCCTTTGCTTGTGCTGTCCAAACCTCACCTGTCGTTAACTCCTTGTAGTCCAACGATGCGCCCTACACTAGTCCGTCTTGTTCGTGTGGTGCCACGCTCTCAAGTTGACCCCGTCCTGCGACCTATTCCTGTGCCTGTCCGATCCGACGTGGTCCGACGTTCCCTCATCGAGGTCCTTCAGAAACGCAAGGAGGAGGCTGGGGCGGACTATCCGTCAAATATCAGGATAGAGGCGTTGGAAGCGAAAACGGTGCTCAGGGGTCTTCCGCGGGACGCAAGGAAGAGCCTTGCTGCCATGCTGAAGGAGCATTGAGTGGTACGTCCCGTCTCCGCCATTTTTCGCTTCGCGGCGCTGATAAATTCTTACGTAGCGGCCGTTTGCATTCACCATTCACCGTGCGCGACCTGTGGCGTTTGTATGTTGCAGTGAATACTCGATAAACTAAACTACATAATAGTGTCCTCAACCCCCTCTCGGCTACACTGAAGAGCGTTCCCGGCCCTCCTTGAACGTCCTCTCGAGGAGTTCATTGAACCATTCCTTGTACTGAACCGTAATCCCATGTCCTGCACCATTCTTCACTATAAATTCGGCTTCCGGCATGTCTGCTTTGAGGTGGTGACTGTTGCTCGGGTCGACCAGGTTGTCGGTGTCTCCCGTCACGATCAACACCTTCGGTATGGAAGAGGAGATCTTTCCCAGCCGCTCAGGCGAGACATAGTGGGTCGTGGCTGCTGCCATCTGTGACACGGCGGCGATGAAAGGCTGAGGCCGTGTGACCGCGACCCGCTTTTGGTACCCCTGGGGAGGTAATGGGTGAAGGGAAAGGGTGGAGCATGAAGGAACCGCTTACAATCGTCTCGATCTCCTTGTTTGTCCGCCCCTCGGGGTCGGTGGTATTCTTGGAGTCCAGCCAAGGCTTGGAGTAGAGCATTTCCAGAACGAAGGGGATTCGCTTCTCCGGTTCACGGATTGTCATCGTCCAAAGGAGATTGCGCAGTCCAGTGTACTACGTGCAGCGTAAGCAGGGGTTTGTGGGCAGGTTGCTTGCCGAATACTCACCGAAGGAAGATCCACCAAATGACGCCGCCCAGCCTTTGTCACGACCAGGCTCAGAGATGCGATGCGTTCGGGGATCCTACTCGCCAGCTCTAGGTGTCCATTCATTGTCAAATTCAAATGTGCCCATGTGCGCGAAAGTGAAAAGCAATGTTACCTTGAGCGATCATGCCCCCAAGAGAAACCCCAACAACATGAATCTGATGCTTCTCCGTCCATCCCACAAAGTCCAGCAGCGCTATCACGTCCTCCGCCATCCCGCTCGTGCTACGCAACGCATCAACCCTCGGCGATCATCCGATGAGAAAGGGATTCACGCACGTATATGGCCCACGGGGCGCCCCGCTGTTACCAACTCCTCTATTGTCGAACACCATGGTGGAGTACTGCTCCCTGCGGCCGAAGTGGTCCACTTGAGATAGCCAAGCAGAGGAGGTCGAGTTCAGCCTACAACGAGAGAGCCCTTCATTCGTGCCCAGGCTCCGCGAGGGTGGAGAGGAGTACACACCCCATGATGAAGACGACCTTCTCCGGCCCCGAGCCATGTATCTCATAGTACAACGAATGGCTCTCCAATGACGGCGCCTGGTGCCGAATCTGCGTGACGGGACAGAGGCCTTTGCGTATACATGTGGTGGGATCGAAGATGGTAGGTGGCGGCGCGAAGCCATCCGAGGATGACGCAGACATTGCTTCGTTAGCCATGGTGTCGACTTCAAAGAGTCGCTTGTGTGTTGTGTCGTGTGCGAAGACGCACGTCGACTCGGAGTAGGAGACTAAGAGGAAACTGCCAGTGGCTTGGGAGATGACACCGGCAATCGGGTACTAAAGAAGCCGGTGGCTATCACGACAAGGTACAGTAGCTCCCACCCCGCTTCGACAAAACCTTTAACGAGGTCAGATACATATCGATTGCAAGTTTCCCTGTGAAGTTCGTCTACATCCCAGTTAGCCTCTTGCACCTCGTATGACGCTGCAGCCCCGCACCCCGTGATAGTCTCCCCTCCCCCGAATCTCCGTGCAAACCCTTCCGACTTCGACTCCTCCAGACAACGAAGAGTCTCGGCGTATCAAGGGCGACCGGTCCCAGCGTTTGGTTGTGTGGACCATCCGTGTTTGCCATTCCGCTCCGTTGGTAATATAGCCGTTCTAGTACATGGAACTGGACCTGGTGCAAGGTCGCCGACGGGGTTCAAGGACACTAAATGAAATTATCAGTGATGATACGCCATTCAACATGAGTCGGACCACCGCACTGTAAGCATGACCGCCCACCCGCTACTGACGGGTGGAAGGTCAGAGGTGAGGTGGTGGACAATGAATGGACTGGAAAGACGGAATGGTTGTGGAACACCAAATCATACACACGGTGGCTACTCTGTCCTCCGAGTCTATGGATGCAAGAGTAACGCCGCTGCCTGGGAAGAAAATGCCAGACGGATAATACAAGACGGAAACACCACAAAAGCACAATTCCCCCCATTGACGATCTCCCAACCCCACGTCTACTACTCCTACTCCTGCCCTCAAAAACTCCGAGTCGCCGACTCCGATGAGAACCGAAATACGATACTGCAGGGGCGCAAAGCCAATGACTTGCAGATATCGACCTTGCAATGCGCTGCTGGTCCATTGTCATCCGGTCCGCTTTCCTCCTTCGTCGCGAGGCAGCCACCAACGGCGCCGGTGGCGTCTTAGCACCCCACGACGAAGCCATCTGCAGTGCGAGATGGACGCCCTTCAACGAAAGGGCGGTAAGCATGAGCGCGTTATACTTAGAACTTAAAGGTTCGCATCCGGCGCCGGAACTCTAAGCTCCGGCTGCCACGAACCACGAGAAACGCGTACGAGGCTAGTGAGGTAGATCTCCTCCATCCGGAAATCGCCAACGTCGGGAACACGGAGAACGTCGCCTTTCTGATTCACGGATCACTTTCGACCATGAAATCTACGGATCCGCTGCAATATGGCACTCACCATCAATTTCTTCACTTCCTTTGCAACAGTGCGTGCCAGCTTTCCCTTGGAGATGGAAGTAGCGTCCTTGTTGGAGCGAAGGGACATGAATTGGCGTGTGTAGTCCCCGATGCCACAAATCTGGAGCCCGGTGAGAGAGTAGGGACACGGTACTGATGAGACCGAGACGTGCCTGGATTCTAATGGAGGCTTTGGCTTTAACATCCATGTACGCGGGAAAGGCTGGCTGGTGATTGTCGATGAGCTTCTTGGTTTCGCCTTGGAAGGCCCGGTGAAGATTAACGCCCAGACCATCCAGAGTCTCGAATTCGACGACGTGGCCATGAACAATATGGCCATATCGGCGTTGCTCGAGTTCGATGAGCACTGGCTCATGCTAGAGTTGGCACATCACATCGGTATGTTCGAGACCCGGGGGTAGTAAACACGGTCTAGGAATCCTCACGATGGTCAAGGTTGGGCTGGGGTAGGACCATGGTTGGTCAGGATGGTCACCCACACCCCGCGGTTGCTAATCGATGTACTGCTGAGATAACGGTCATGATACTCGCGAGGACTGACGGAACATACCGAATTGCCTTGAGCAACGTTGTGCGTGTCGGAGTAAGCGTACTGGGCACGCATTGTTGCTGGAGAAAGGGAGAGGTGGAAAATAGGTGGTCAAGATGTGGGCAGAGATTAACGTGGGTCGGTGACAAGGGACTCTAGAGGCCTTTTTATGGGACCACAGGATGTCACGAGGAGTGATTGATGTTCGGAATACGAGGACAGGGTTCGAAAGGACCACTGGCACCGAAGCAGTCGGCGGCCGCGGGCTCGGGGCGGCTTGATTGATATCGATTAGGCATAGAGACTCCGAGTGCTATTCTATCCGGACTTCCGTTCTAATGCTATCGATTCATCACGCGCTGTAGAGAAACTGTATGCCGAGAGAGTGGCACTGAGAGAGTGCGAGGCCTGGATATCCGGACGAAGACACGAATGAAAAACGATCAACCGGCGTACATGATAAGTGGAGGCTGTGCCGTTTTCGTGTTTTCGGCGCTCCGTGATTACTGTACAGTATGTCTAAAGTTCAGGCCGGCTCCGTTCGCGCTCTGGCTTCCCACCACTGGCAGACTAACTGGTGCCAGCGTCGCACGTCAGTGGAAGAGGGAAGAACGCCGGTGGGCGGCTGGTCCATCCCCGCCGCGTCGCCGTCGCCTTCTGCCACTGCCCACTGTCCCACCACCGTAGCCGCAACAACCAAGTTAAGTATATTGTACAACCTTCTGATCATTCCGGCTACACCACGGACCGCGAATCGGGCTTTGACAGAAATAACTGTATTAAGTGCTCTACAGGTAGGAGAATGGAGTCATTAGAGAGACGTATCGTAGTAGCCTCGTGCGCCCGGTACACTGCAAAATTAGACGACATCTATTGTACAATTACAATGCGGTCAAGTTAGGGTCAGTTGCATCGAGGAAGAACACCAAGGATAGGTTGCCAACTGGACCGTGAAACGTGTCGCAGCTCTATTAGCACAAGCCTTTCAAACCCATTCGTCCCTGGACCTAATTCAAGGGATGAGTCGCCAAACGTAGTTTGCATACGCTATGATTGTAACGAGTTAGTGACGAGTAGTAGGTAGGCTTTGGCCACGGATAACATTCTCTCACACTCATGAAACCATCGTGAATCTCTTTGGCAACTTTCTCGGCCAGCTTCCTCCTCGTTATCGACTTCAAGTTGTTTGAAGGGTTCCGGACGTTGATCTGCTTTTCGTAGGGTCGGCATCCATTGATCTATATATTCCTCTTTGAGCGGGATAGATTGTAAAAGATGGAAGTACGGACCTGCAAGCGGATGGACTGTTTCTGACTGAGGTTTTCTTCCGAAAACACTGCGTCATCGCCGCCTTCCAACGGTGGGGTACTGACAGCCGTATACGACGAGTAGAAGTCTGCCAAGCGTACAAAACCGACTGAAGGGCTCGCCCTGAAGAGGATAGGAGCCTGTGGCTGGTAACGCCGCTTGGCGATGTACTCCTCCTGAGGAAGAATCCGATACAACTGAGACGACCTCGGGCTCGGATAGTGTACGGGCGTAGAGGTGTTGTGAAACTGGCCTCCCGATGGCATGGTCGCCTGGGGTGGATAGCTGGGTGCACCAGAGTGATTCATCGTGATCCCATGGTCGGCCCAGTACCGATCGTTGGTGGTTTGGTACACTGCCAAGCACCTCTCCGGAGTCCAAAGGACGTCGGCGGAGTCGCTGGCGTCCTGCTGAGGCTCGTACCCGTGCCCCCGATCGGGGGAATAGGACGGGATGGCGTTGCCGCCTGCAGCGTGGTGGGCGGACATGGTCTACAGAGTCGTCATTCTGTCAGGTTTTGTATCCGTAGTCTGAGGTGAACGCAAATGTACCTGAAGACAGGGTTCGGGTGTCCGATCTTGAGTTCGCGGAAGGGGCTGAATTGTCGAGAAGAAATGTTGCTAGAAAGTTCAACCTAGAAGGGAATGCTTATATCTTCGCTGCGTCCCATCCCTCCTCGCCCCCGTTGTGCACCTGCTCCGAACAAAGAGATGTTCGAGCATCGCCTGGAAACGACCTCAGCGCACTATGCATCATCACAGCGTGAACTTGAATCATGTTACGACTCAACTGTCAGCTCAGGTACTGAAAGACCCACCCAAGTACCCGTCATGATTTAGCAAACCGCTGGAGTCGGGGAGGTCCTCGCGTCTCCATTTGTTTGCACGAATCGTGACTGGGTTTGATTTCATGGTGCTCAAAGTTTAGGTCGGGTTGGTCTGTAGCCGGAACCGGCTTTTGCGTGCCGCCGAGGCATTGGGGCCCTAGGAACCATGCAACGGTCAGTAGGTAGGTTCGTCACTCCGATTATACAGGATCACGCACGCAAACAAGCAAGCAGAGCCTTGAACGTTCGGCATTTCAGACGGGCTTGATGGTCTTTGTTAGGGTCCAGGGGAAGCTCTTGCTCAGGCGAACGTGAATGGGAACGCAGTTCCGCGCAGCGCTCGCACGATGGCGTTTATCGCACTGTTCGGACTTCGACGCAGTTCGCTGATAGCTTTCTGATAGCACAAAGTAGCAACGCAGCCAAACCAATCATGTGTGACTAGTGCGATTACGGAATGAAAGTTGTGAGATGGATGCAATGTACACATAGATCTGGATAGCAGGTCAACAAGACTGTCCCGACGATTACCGCTTCCCGTTCGCCTTGCCCTTGACTTTGCCTTTGGCCTTGCCCGGACCCTTCTTCCGAGGGCGGTCCGAGTCGTCATCAGAGTCGTGACCACGGCCAGTCTCCACGCGCTTCTTGTCGTCTGCAAAGATATGTCATATATGCAATGGCTGACACATGAAGTAGGGATAGACCCACCTTTGGCCGCCTTCCGTTCCAGCTCATCCCAGTCGTCAGCTATGCGCGAGTCAGCAGGATGCCCAACCCCGGGAAAGTCGGAGACAGTCGGAAGTGCGGCACGAACCTTCTTCGCTTTCGTCGGATCCAAAGTCAGAGCCGCTGCCCTCGTCGTCGCTGGCATCTGAGGCGTCAGAGTAATGACTACCTTCCTCACTACTAGACGAGCTCTCCATGGCATCCGACGCCCCGAACTCAGATTCCCCCTCAGATTCCTCCTCAGATGCGCTCTGGTTCGCTGGTTAGTGATTTTCAGGTACACGGATCGGAGAGCCGCTACGTACCTCCCCGCCCGCTGCGCCGCCCAGGAAGCCCCAACCACCCTGCTGGAAGAAATCGTAAGGGTCGTCATTGACCATCTTCATGATGGGACCCCAGTTCAAGTTGACAGGGCCCTCGCTCAGGGGGATATCAACGGAACTGTTGGAGGTTCCTCGTCACAGAAGGCATCATATCAGGTCAAAGTGGGAACTCACTCCAGCCAATTCTTCACGTCGTCCAGCTGCGCGGTGGGAATAGTATTGATGTGAAGCGGTGTCTTCGTGAATTCCTTCAAGACAAGGACCATGTCGAAATGTTTGAGTCCGAATTGGACACGCTCCAGGGACGCGATCTCAATGTCCGACAGGGTGACGACGAGGAAGGGTGGGTCGGAAAGTTGGATCAAGCAATCGGTTGTTGGTTGGAGTCGGGCAGTTTGTCGGAATGGTACACCCTCAAACGATAGCTCGCGGAAAGGAATGTCCGGCTCAAGCGAGTCTCCAGTCTGAGTGTTCTATGTCAGCATGGACAACAGACAACGCGCGAGGAAACATACAGAAGCAGTAGCAGCTTCCGCAATCTTCTCAGAGAAGAGCTTGAATTCCTTGTTAAGCATCTGGCGTCGCTTCCTCTCTTGCTGCTCAAGCTCGAGCTCATCTTCGTCGCCATACCGATATTTGCGCTTCCGGTTTCCGGTCTCGTCGAACTGCACGTCAGAAGCCTCGCGATAGAATTGAACATCCTACAGCAATTCATTAAGTTAGTTAGATTGGAATAGCTGGGCATCTCATGAACTTACGTGCGCCTTCTTCTTTCCGATCATTATAGGGGCCTTGAGGTGGACGTGGATGATCACGAGAAGCTCGTGGTCACAGGGCTGGAAGAAAAGGTGCTTGACATTGGAGAACAAAATATCTTCGAACGTTATATTAGGAACCATTGACGACGCAACGAGGGGGGAAGGCACAGCGCTTACCGATCTTCTGTGACCCCATGGGCGACTGGTATCTCAACCCGTTCTGGTGGATCTCGACCTCACCCGGCAGTCGCTTCCCGTCCAACGCTGGACGCACAAATACCTCAGGCAGTTTGGTCGGACGTCGGCCCTTGACCTCCACCAACGTGTCCTGCTCGATAACGTCGGCCATTTCTTTCTTTTGCTGCTCGCGCTTGTTGACCTCCTTCTTGAGGTCGGTGATCTGCTTCGAGATGGCATCAAAGCGGCTACCGTCGATGGAGCGATATGTAATTGAACGGATAAACGTTGCGTCAGGGTCCTCGAAGGGCTGACAACGATGCGTTAATCGAGCACATCGCCAGGAAGCATCAAGTACTTACCGTGTCTTCCTTCCGACCAGCAAGTTGCCCGGGGGTCTGGAAATTGACACGGAGAAGCGTAAACTCGGCCTCCTCGTTCTTGCTTACATTCTTGATCGTGTTGATATGGAACGGGACCGCGTATCCGTGAATGGGCAAGACGACAGTCTGCGACTTCCTGTCGATGTAGATCTAGGGGTATAGATCTCGTTACAGAAGGTCCGGAACAAGAGTGACGGACTTTGGTTCTACGCACCCGAAGATTCTCCACTTCGCGCGGAAGAGCACCCTCACCCTTGTAACTCTGGAAACGTTTCCAACCCTTCCCTTCTTTGCCACCAGTGCCGCCACCACCCTCAGAGAACCTCGCGAGACCTTCCGTGTGTAGCTTCGCGTGCAGCTCCTTCTGGTGCTCTGCAATCTTTGCCGCCATCGACTGTGCAAGCTCTTCGTGCGCCGCGCCGCGAGTCTTGTTCCTGAGCACCTTACCACCAGCCGTCTTGTTCTTCGCAGGTGAGGCGTTACCGTTGGCCACGCCCTTAACTGTCTGCGCCTTTTTGGCAGGAGCTTTGGAGGACTTAGCCTCCTCCTGGTTGAGGAAGAACATGGTGTCCTTCACAGACTTCGTGCCCAACGTCAGATAGGTGCCCTTGTCCGCCCCGACGAGGATGGTGTCAATGAGCTGCAAGGCGTACCTAAAACAAGAGCCGGGTGAGCACGTCAACACCACGACACCATAGCACAACTTGCAGGAGGAATCAAAAGACAACTTACTTCTTGCCACCCTCTTCTAGGCCAGTGAATCCCAGTAAGATATTGAAGACCATGCCAGAGCGAAGCTTCCGACCACACTTCGCAGACAACACATACGATGCATCGCGAAATTCCATACCCATCTGAAACAAACGACATCAGCATACAAATGATCTAAGTTAACTTCAAGAAAAACATACACCGTGACCTATGTTCTTGGCGAAGTGTGGCTCGAGTTCAGGTTTGTGGTCCTTGACGTAAGACAACGCATGTTGGTAAAGTTCCTTCGCCACAGCGCCATCCTTGACTCGAGGCAGGAGATCTGCTTGCAACGAAACGAGAAGGGCATAAACAGCGTCTTGTTCCTGTAAGTTCGACATGGGTCAACCGACTTGCGCGGTCCCGATCACTAAGTCAACTCGCCTTCGAAGGGTCGACGATGAAGCTACGTCCGAGGTTAGCGCAGTAGCCCTTGTACCGCATACCGATGGCTACAAGGACAACGCCCTTATGCGAAATGTCATCCTGAGTAGACTCGGCCGAGGGGCTGATGTCGTAGCCGGAGCTCGTGGATTGGGACTGGATGATAGGCGGGTAGCAGAACTCCGTGGACGCCCAATCTACCTATAAGCGACATAGGATTAGCCAGTAGGGATGATGAGATATTGGTGACTTACGTCGTTGAGCCCGCGACCCTTGCTCCACACCTTAGTGTCAGGACCTTTCACCTTCTCGCCCTCCCCGTACCCAATACGAGCTTCGATCTGGGTCGAGAACGCCTCATGAGAGATCTTCGCCTCTCGATCCAGAATCGTCTCGAGCTTGGGGGCAACATAGTGTGCAAGGAGCGTCGACGTGAGATTGGCCGCAGTACGAAGGTATTTCTAACTCGGAGTCAATAATGAGAATAGTAAACAGGGGTAAGCGCGTGAACGTACCAACTCCTCCTCGTCCTTGATGGCGAGGAAGGATGCAACGGCGGGTGCTACATCTACAACCGCTGGTATCTTTTCTGCGTCTGACACAAGCTTAGTCCACTCGTCCACGAGTTTCCCGGAATGAGGTTCCTTCGTCAACGTAGCAACCCGACCGTGAGTGGTGTAAGCTTGAAAGAATCGGGGGAGAGCATCGGTGGGGGGCTCCTTGGCTTTCGCTTGGACGAAGAACTCAATCGGAACAGGTGAGTCAGCGTTCTTCAACTGGGACAAAATTTTCGCTACAATACGATCCCGGCCGTTAGCAGGTAGCCAGGACTGTTCAAGCTATTTGTTGGTACCTTTCGACGCCGAACAGAGAATGGCGAGTTCGTCCTTTTGGAATAGGAGGAAGGTCGAAGGGAACTCGAAACCAAGTAACCATGTCTTGATGGATTGACACGTCGGCGCTGGGGACTCAAAGCGTGAAACCAAGGACCAACTCACCTGGAACGCAGTTCCCTTTCGGATTGGCTCATCTTCCCCCACCGGATCGCCCGCAATGAGTAACAACGCGTCAACGTCAGCTATCGAACCGTATTCCTCGTCCTTCTGGGCATTCTGAATGAATGCAGAACATGAAGTTGGCTGGTTAGGGAGGAAGTGAAGCATGAAGCATTGGTTACTCACAGTCCAGGAGTTGTAAACACTTCGGAGCCGTTTTGCAAAGAGTTCAGAATTGAGCTTGATACCAGACATGGCGGAAAGAGTGACTGGGGCGTGAAGAGGAGGGGAAGGTGGTAGTTGAGAGACAAGAGAGGACCGCAAGGAAAGGCGCGTCCGAGTCCACTGTGGCGCGTATGCAGAGTCGGTCGGAGTTCTAATTGTGGGTGACTTCACGTGCGCGTTACCGGTTTTGCTCGACGCGTCCCGGTACACACGGTCCGCAGCCCGGAACTCGGCGAGCGCATACAGTGAGTAGTGAGTACGAGACTACGAGTGGCATGCCGGCTTGCACGACGACGGAGGGCCATGTCCGAGTCGACCCGCGTCACACACCAGCTTAATGATGCATGTCGTGCATATGAGAACGATGGAGTCGGAGACGCATCTGGACAAGCAGCCGGGAGAGCAAGACTAACACTTGAAAGTGCGCACGAGCGAGGTATGACATCGCACAGCGTCTATTGGCGCATACGTAGCTTCCTAGTACCCCTTTGCTTCCCCTCGTCCTCTCTGTCTCTCGTCACGCCCAGACTTGAAGCTTGAAGCCCCGTCGCCGAAAAGTGCACTGTACTCGCGTGCAAAACCCCGTCTCAAGGTTGCCGATCATGGCACTCTCGGACTATCTCGTCACGGACGACCTCACCATTATTCTGGCGCTTGTTGCTGCTGGCCTCTTCCTCCTTCACAATCTCTACAAACCCCAGGCACTCGTCCATCCAATTCTTCTCGGTCGGCAGAGTGATGTTGCCCGAGTGAGGAACCCGTCAGAGAGCGCCGTCTACCGCAACTATGGAACTGGCATGCTTGGCCGCGTGAGTCCCATCCTTGCATTCGCCGCAGCACTCACCCTCACATCTGCGACAGTTCCCTTTGCGCCCTACTAAGGACCAGCAGGTCGTGTTGGATCTCGTAAAACCTGATGCTGATGCACCGCGAACCCTGTGGTCTACCAAAGTGGGTTCCCAAGCTGTTCACTCTGCATCCACCGTGATCCCGACACTGTTCTTCCACCAGATCACAAACCCCCAGTTGCGAGAACGCATTGCCAACGTTGGTGCAGGCCTTACGCGCGCCGTTGGTCTCGTCCCTCAGGAGTCCAACGTGTTACTTATCTTGAACGATGGCATTGGTGCGTTGCAGTGTATCACTGACTGTGGGCCCCCTTCCTTACCTCTTCACATGCATCAGAATTTGTCGTCGCGGATCTCGCCTTGTCCGCTCTTTTGGTCCCCACCTTTACTGTCGCTTCTGCCTCCGTGATTTCCCCCCTACTTGAGAGCCATCCGCCTTCAGCCATTGTCACCAATGCCGAGCTTCTTCAGCACGTCTTGGAGGTCATCTACGACGCCCATGAGAGCGAGCACCATACTATTGTTGTAGTTGGAGATATTAGCGGCCTTAAGCTCCCCAAGGTGGACCATGTCAAGATCCTCAAGTGGGATGACATCGAGGTCGACGGCGCTGCAGCGACTAAGCCCGTTCTCCCAATACCGGGTTCGTCTTCCACCTCAGCTGCAATCGTCGCTGTTCCCTAACACCACAGTTAGATAACAACGATGTCTACACCGTTTCCTTCTTCCAGACGCCATCTGGCGATCTCGAGGGTGTCCAGTTGACTCACCAAAATCTGACCGCTGGTGTGGCCGCGACTCGGGCTCTGTTGCCCCCTTCCAGCGCGCTGTCTCCTTTGGACACCATCGTGTCTGCGTTCCCCCTCGGCACCCCTTACGGCAGAGCTGTGGCGTACACCGCGCTGTTCGAGGGCACCGGATTTGCCACCGTTGACAGCACCAAGCTCATCCAGCCAGAAGGTACAGTGTCGTCTTCGTTCGCCTGTGCGCGCGAAGCTTATGTCCCGTTAGGCTCTGCCCTCACTGGAATGAAGGACCTCCGTACTTCCGGAGCCTACAGCGTCTCGTCCCCGACACTGCTCTTCATCCGGCCAGACCATCTCAACAGCCTGACCGATGCGATCTCTCAGGAGGCGTCTAAGTCCTCCTGGTTCCTGTTCAACTTCGCCTGGCGCCACAAGCTCGCTGGCGTCCTCGAGGGCTACATTACCAAGCAGAGCCTCTGGGACCGCCTCGTCTTCGACAGTGCCCGCATGAAGGTCATGGGCAAAGGCGCAGGCACCGTCCGTGCTGTCGTGGTCAGCGGAGGTACGTATGCTCCGCTCAGCTTACCTCACTGCATCTAGCCATGCTCATCTATGTGTGCGTCTCTCTCTCTGCTCCCTCTAGGACCGCTGGAGGCGCAGAACCTCAGTCCCTCGCGCATCGCGCTCTCTGTCCCCGTGATCGACGCCCACTCCCACCCGCTTGTGGCCGGCCCTGTGTTCGCATCCCACGCGCTCGATCTGCAGACCTTCCCCCCGGCTGCACCCCCGTCGCCCTCCGCGTCTGCGACGGACACGTATGCGTTCACCTACCTCGCCCCCGTCGGCCCGCCGTCCGTCAACGTCGAAGTGAAGCTCACGGGCGTGGATGACTCGGCCGTCGAAGCCGGAGGCGACCCTGTCGGCGCGCTGCGCGTCCGCGGGCCGAGCGTCGGCCGGCCCCTATCTGTGGAGGAAGAAGCACAGGAAGAGGAAGAGCGGGGCTGGAGAACCACCGGCGAACGCGCGAAGGTCGCCGCGAATGGAACTTTCAAGGTCTCTCCGGCTGGGAAGGCCTGAGTTCCCAGCGCCGGGCTTGAGCTTGGGGGCACCCTGATCGTCGCACCATTGCTCAAGGCCTAGGCTGGCGGCGTACGTGTGCCACTGCTGTCTTTCTTGAATGGTCCCGGTGGGAGGGGTTGGCTTCGCTGTTTCGGAGGATCGGAACGGTGTGGGGACGACATTTGGGCGGGCACGAGGTCCGGTGGGAGGTATTGTTACCATCGTTCGACTGCGTGTATTGTGTGTGCGTATGGGAGACCTTGGATCTAACTCCGCAACGTCAGTTATCCAGCGTATTGGAGGTCATTGTACATTATCGATATCTGTCCTACGCTCCCCTTGTACTGATTATGTCTGTTCCTCGCGCAGAAATGCATGCTCACACTGTTCTAGATTATGTATTGTCATAAGCTGCCGACCAACTGGTTGCTCGCAATACAAATGTGACAAAATCCCGTCGGTTGAAATGTGGTGGCTGCGAGTTGGCTGCGAGGTTTAGCAGAATCTTGTTCAGTGCACTATCCCTATCCCAACAATATATGTAAGTACAATAGAATTGCAAGTTAATACGGTTCTAGGGGCATTGTATAATGCGATAATAACGATGCCAAAAGGCTCTTGCAGATAGCGCAAACGTCACAGTTGACAGCATTCAAGAACACGGGTCATGCAATGAGCAATCAACGAGAAACCGGGACCAGCTCATCACCATCCTCCCTTGTGCCTCTCCTGGTCTTGCTACTGGACAATCGATAAGGAGCGGGTTTGGTCGGGTAGCTGTAAAGGTTAGCAAACAGCAAACAACAACAAGAAAGGTAACTTCTGCAGAATCGATATAGCTGAGACTCGAGATGAGAAAGGTTACCGTCGCGGTCTTCAAAATCCTTCAGGCGACTGGTCTTGCGGAGTTCGAAACGAGGCGACTGGACCAGGAGGGACGACACGAACGTGACCAAGGGAAACCCTTTGCGAACGCACACAGACGATTTAACGATTATCTGTGTCGTCCGCGAACGGTCGAACCAGGTGGACACCCCGCGTAGGCGACGACGGCCAGCAGGAGCATAACTACTCCGTTCGCAACCTCTTCGCACCTGCAACTCACGGTCAGTCAATACATACGACGACGAACAAGATGGAGACTCGCTTGGCGAACTGGGGGCGATGTCAAAGAAGTCGTTGTCGTCAAAGTCGTCGAGGTCAACCTCCTCGTACGCACGCTTGGAGATGCCGCTGGCAAGAGTCGCGGTCGAGCTCTTGCGCGACAACACGTCTGCAAGCTCGTCGGGATTTGTGTTTTCATGGGAGGAAAGGGTGTCAGCTTCGTCCCAGTTGTCGTCTAGCTCGGCCCCTTCCGTTAGTGCAGTGGTCTCTTCATGGCCGGCATTGTCAGTCTCTAGATCTGGGGCATGCCGTCAACGTAAGCGCAAAGGAGTAGCATGAAGCAACATACTGTTCAGTACATCTTCTTCGGTGAACGTCTCTGACGTTGGGCGAAGTGGGTCCTCGACACCGGTCTCGAGAACTGGTAGACACGTTAGTATGGTCCTAGACGCATGATGTCGACAACGTACCTTCAACGCTGTTGGACTGGCCGTACGCATCAGTATATGGATTGGTGTGCAAACCGGTATCGTCGAATTGTTGTTCTTCGACACGAGTGAGTAACTAGGGTAAGAAAGGTCAATAGGTCAAACGTACCTTCATGTTGTCCAACTACGCCAGTAGGAACCCCGCGCTCGAAATCGTTCTCGTCCTCAGGAAGCTCCGGCTGATCGTCGGTGGCGCCGATATGGGGATAGGCTGCATCTTTCGTCTCGCCGCCCACTTCCTCCGGAAGGTCCTCGCCGAACTCATCTTCGTCGTCTGGAAATTCAGCATGCTCGGTGTAGTCACCGCCTTCTTCAACTGTAGCGCGTTCATGTACTTCGTCAGCGTCGAAGGTTCCGCTCTCGTCGTACTCCCCGTCTGCGTCTGCGTCCGCGTCCGCAACCTCTTCTTCCACAGCTTCCAACTGTGCTGCTTGCAACGCCGGGTCCACACCTGTAACCACCCCTCCGCCACTCCTCACGCAGTCTCCTTCTGGCAACCCATCGCCCACCTCGCCCCTGGTTTCTTCGTGTGTCTCCCCTCCCGCCTGTTCGCCTCCGTCGTCTGTGGCGGCAGCCTCCGCCGCCTCACGCGCTGCACCATCAGCATGTTCCTCGTGGGACTCGAGGCGTGGTTCTTGAGCAACATCGTCTTCATAATGCCATTGTTCAGCTCCTTCGTCGCCCTGTTGCGCCTCGTGCTCCGCGTATTCTAAAGAGTATTGTGAGCACCACCACGTAGAGAGAGGGTCGATCAGGTTTACCTTGTTCATACTGTTCCGGCAGAGCAACCTCAGGGAGCGTCTCTCCATCCTCGGCGAGGTTCAAGCGGGATATCTGGTCGCGAAGCATGTTGTACCGCGTTACAAAGCGAGGGGCGAAGACCTTCAGGCGTAGTCTGAGGGGTCCTCCCAAATCAGACCCGTCATGGATGACGTTCAGCTCATGTAAAGTGACTTCGTGGGTGTATATGTTGTCCTGTCAATCGATTAGTACATCAAACGTCATCGGATATACGGCGAGAACGGCGTACCTCAGATATCGAGAGCTGGAGATCGTAGGCGTCCAGGACCAACTCGGTCTCGGAAAAACCAGGCATGTTTTGTATGCATTCTTCCTGACGAAGAGCCGCGAACACTGCGGAAAGCGGTTCATAATACAGAGTAGGTCGCTCCTGTAGCAGAAGACAAGGCACATCTCCCGCGTCCGGCTGAGCACTGCTGGAAGGACTCTGTCGCGTGCTCGAAGGTGGTAGGTTGAAGAGACAGCACTCCCCGAACTCTGCAGAAGGAGGCAAGGACAAAAGTACAGCGGGAGGGGGGTCAATGTAAACACCATCTGAGATCTCGTGGGGATCGTTGCCGTCCAGGGCTTCCACTTCAGCTGACTCGTCGACGGTGTGCGCGCAAGGATTCTGACCTTCCGCCCCGACGAGATCTTCTGTTGTGTGGCTATCGTAATGGGCGAACTCCGACTGTGCGAAAGGATCGCGCTGCAGGTGGGATTCATGCTCGACGGTCTGCTCACCAGACACATCGTCGTGGGCTGTCGCTTCCGCGGGTTCGAAGGGACCAGAAATCGTCGTGGGAGGCTCGACCCCAGGAACGCCACCGTCGACGGAGGCCGATCCGGCCTCAACCGAGTGAGTCTCCATGACCAGTGCTGCGGTACTTGCGTTCTGCTGGTGAGACACGGTCGAGCCACGGTTCACGACGGCGGTGGGGTCGACACTATCTCCAGAGAGTGTAGAATCGACCACGGCGATAACTTCAGATGCGGCAGAGACCACTGGGGCGGCGGCGTGGAGGTCAACTAGCGGTTCTGGTGCAGGACCGTCCGAGGGAATATGCATGATGTCCACGTCTTCCACATGCAGTTGGGCGGTAGTGATGATGTCATGGTCGTTCACGGGGAGGGGCGAAGCGACCTGCGAGATGTCGTAGACCTCGATGTCTTGAATCTCCGGGCCGTCGTAGACCTCGCCTTCGTCGGCCATTTCGTATTCGGTGATGGGCTCGTCGTCATCGCCCATCTCGATCTCAATGCCCTCCTGATCGTAGTGGAATGTAGCAGCGCCTGCCGCATAAGCATCGTCGCACATACTTGCCTCCACAGGGAGCCACGAGTCTGTCGTCGCTGTGCCGGTGTACATTGGGATGTCGATATCGCCAGGGTCGGTCATGTGAGTGTCGAATGTATCTGTCATTGTCGAAGCCATAGCTGTGCGACGTAAATGGAAAATGGTGAGAGCGGAAGCTCAGAGTTGAGTTCGTTGTGAGCAAGGGAGGAGGCAGATGGAGGCTGGAGCAGAGGGGCAACGCAAGGCCATACGGTTGTAGGCGCCTGCTTATGTAGGGCAGGCTCCCGCTGACTTCACCGCGCCGAACTGAAGGCGGTATTCAAGCTGACTCCCGGTCTCCGCCACCCTCCCGAGCCACATTTCTCCACTCACCGGATAGCTGGTGGCTTCTTCTGTCTCCCGAATGCTCTCATAGTCGGTCGGAATGGCGGACGCAGACACCGCACGCCTGTGCACGCAAATTGTGCGATCGGTCTTCGGGCCTTTGACTGCCGTGAGTATCCACAGATTTAATTGGAGAATTGAGATTGTTGACGATTCGAAATATAGACTGTCGCATCCGTATTACTCACTTATGGTCGACTTGGACTCTCGCAACTTGTCCGGTTCTCGAAACTCAAACCGCGGATCGTTCGAGTCTCCATCCTGGCCCTCGCACAACATAACTTATTATGGCACGCTCAATCTGACGACGGAGAGGTATTCGAGATAAACACGGACGAGTGCTTGATGAGACTTCGCTATGGACGGTTTGTCTGGTTAGCAGAAGAGTTGTACGGGAAAGCGGTGAGTACATTGCTGGCCTCCTCTTCTGTGCACCCTCATGTCGCTTCACTAGGGCGGAGAGATTGTACAATTAATCCTAGATCATGGCAAACTACGTCCACCAGATATTGTCTCCCAGCTGTCCATCTACGATCCCCTCAAAGGTGCGTGCCATCTCGTGCTCGCGCGCATTGGAGCTAATGGTCGTCTCAGCACCCGCTGTTGTGTCGCAAACACTGTACAAGCTTGTCGAGGCAGGGTACTTGAAGCCGTCGACTGTCATCTCGCACTGGTCGCCTCGTGACAAACGTTTACGATACGAAGCCGAGGAAAAGATAAAAATCTCTGGCTTTCCTACGGCCAAAGAGTTGCGCGAGGCGAAGGAGATCGCGGATGCTAGGATAAAGCGAGAGGAAGAGGAGGCAGGACAAGTTGGCATGGTGAGCCTTCCCCTAATGCTAAGCTCAGAGCAGAAGATGATATGCCTAGATTGCAGAAGCGAAAAGCTAAGGATCAGTCCTATAAGTCCTCCAAGGTCCGTTGATGCGACGCATGAGATGGCGCACGCTGACTCGCATCCAAAGCGCAAAGGCATAGAAGAGGAGGCGGAAGTTGATGTGAGTTGCATACTTGACACAAAAATTCACTTGTTGATCCGAGGACCAAACGTAGGGGGAGGTATACTTCCGCGTGAACTGCGAGCGTTTCAATGTGCACATACGGAACAAGGTCGGCCGAGCGAATAGTGCACGCCCACGCCCAGCTAATCCGCATAAACAGCTCATTGAGTGCACGGCATCGGAACGTTTCAACCATTGCACTGGTTTGGTGCTCCGGGCCACTCTGAAGGCTACCGAATCGAAGCAGCGCAAATTGTCAGATATCCGTTCTGGTGGGTGTTCTAATTGTACCTACCATAAATTCGTTACTGAGTTTGTCGTTGCAGATCCAACGTCTCTTGGCAACATAGCAATGCATCTGCCAGACGACGTTGACTTGTCTGCGGGACTTGTACTCCAGTCGTCCAAGAAGCTACCTGCTATGACGTTGTTGAAGGAATATCTCGGCATTCTCGCGTCTGCTGATAACCCGACTCCCGCCGGGTGCTCTGCTTCTTTTATTTCCATGAACGGGTCTAAAGTCCAGGTGGAGTTCGAGATCATAGCCAGACGACTACGTCGGCGTGTTCTAGAAGCCGTCGCCCGAGAGCGACATGGTGACGAAGGCGTGCGAATCATACGACTGCTGTTGGACACTGGGATGATGGACGAGAAACAGGTAAGCATCCTGAGAGTTTTGCTGGGGAGAGTTCTTCAGAGTAGCCCACAGATCTCCAAAGTCGGCATGATGGCTCCAAAAGATGTACGACCGCTGCTGTCTTCCATGTCGGCCGAGTCTCTTGTCAGCCTCCAAGAGGTCCCCAAGAGCGCCGACCGCAATCCCACGCGTATGTTCTACCTTTGGTACGTGCGGGTGTTGCTTTGTGCCGTCGACGCATATCTCATTCTCCTCTTGGGGTGGGCTCAGGTACGTCGACTTGCAAAAAGCATATAACGTCCTCCTCGGCAACCTGTACAAGACCTTGTACAACATCGCCGCTCGCAGGCAAGCTGAACAGGCCGAACCGAATCTCAAGGCTGTACTGGAGAAGCGACAACGGAGCGACGTGAGCCTGGACGAAGAGCGGTTGTTGACCCGAAACGAGCGGGAGTTGCTGGCGCAATGGGAGAAGAAGAGGGAGAAGCTGACGGTGCTGGAAATGCGGGTTGAGGAGGCTGTCTTCATTTTGCGCGACTTAGGCACCTTCGCAATCAATGAAGAATGATACCGTGAGCTTAAGGTTGTTGCAGCGTGACAACTGCTTTCAGTAAAACTTTGACTTGTTATTCGAGTAGAATTTTCACGGATGTGCTCATGTGAGCGGATAAGCATAGCGAGGGTCGTACCCAGAACTGATCATGCATGGTGGAGCACAGCAGCCTCGAGCCGAACGGGGAGAGAAAGAAGGGACAATAAGTTAGGGCGCTAGCGGGCAGTGCGCCGCACATGAACGGGCGCTTGGATCGGGGAGGAAATAAGGTTTGCTGTAAACAAAACGCGTCAAGCCCTCACGTGATACGCGTCGCACGCGTCCGTATAAGAAGTCGCCTTTCTGGACACTTCGCCACCATTTCCCCCAAGCTTGCAGCCTTGCCTCCCTGACTTTGCCCTCACGCCCGCTATCTCCCATCGCCCCCAACCACCACCTATCCCCCTTCTCTCATACCCTCACCTTTTACCTCGTTGCGATGGCCACCGCACCCAAGTCTACTGCCTCCGAGAAGCCCAAGTCTACTGCTACGGACAAGCCCAAGTCCGCCGCTGAGAAGCCCAAGTCCGCCGACAAGCCCAAGTCCTCTGCGACCGACAAGCCCAGGTCGAAGAAGCCTGCTGAGAAGAAGACGACCACCAAGGCTGCGAAGCCCGCTGGTACCAAGAAGCCCAAGATCGCTGCCGGCCCCAAGCAGGCTAAGGCTGCTGATGAGGGCAAGCCTCACCCTACGTGGAAGGAGATGATCAAGGTTTGTTTTGCTTTTCACTACTTGACCTTCGCATCGAGACTTATCTTCAATGCAGGAGTGTATCGTCGATGCGAAGGAGCGTACTGGTGTTTCGCGTACTGTGTTGAAGAAGGTACGTGGTTAGAGGATTATGCAACTACTGCTGCGCCCTCATTATGAGACAGATGATCCTAGAGCGGTACGGCCTGGATGCCGTCAATGGCAAGGTTGATCCGTCACGTTTCAACCGTGCGATTCAGAATGGAGTTGAGGATGGCACTTTCGCCTTCCCCAAGGGGCCCTCCGGCAAGGTCAAGCTTGCGCCTAAGCCCAAGCCTACGCCTAACAACGAGGTTGCTCTTTTCCTTTCTTCAGTTTATGTTTCGTTCCTAACGACGTGCATAGAATGCTGCTCCCCCTCCCCCGAAGAAGGCAGCACCCACCAAGAAGACCGCCGCCGTCCCCAAAAAGGCTTCCTCAACTGGGGTGAAGAAGGCCCCGGCGAAGACCACCAAGACCTCCAAGGCATCGACGACTACCAAGAAGACGAGCACTGCGAAGGCTGTTGAGAAGAAGGTATGCACTCGGTCCTCGTAAACGTTGGTGTTGAAAC
Source organism: Ganoderma leucocontextum (assembly GCA_020736865.1). Taxonomy (NCBI): domain Eukaryota; kingdom Fungi; phylum Basidiomycota; class Agaricomycetes; order Polyporales; family Polyporaceae; genus Ganoderma; species Ganoderma leucocontextum. Next base: position 1,393,094 of record JAHKGY010000003.1, on the reverse strand, counting down.
TCACATGCCCATTATAGAAGACGGCCGCAAAGGCAGCTGTAACGAAGACGACTAGGGCCAAGTCGGCCGCATCCAAGCCCGCATCTAAGCCGCGAGCGAAGAAGGTATGTCGCTGTCAGCATTCGTCTCCAAGGTCTTTCTGACAACTCTGCGATAGGCTGCTGCATGATACTTATGCTCCTTCCCCTTCTCACTCGTCGCTTACATTATTGGTTTTGGGATGTTTTGTTCGTCGCGCAGCGTGCTCCGATTGTGTACTAGTATATCTCTACCGTACTGTGATCTATATATCTGGTCTCGAATTGATAAACGATGGAATTTATGTTGTCAGCCTGGTCACGAGTGATTCTTGAGAGATACTTGAAAAGTTTCTGTTACGTCGCTTTCTCGTAACAGTACTTAGAGTGGGAGGACGTCAGCCACTGACGCGACCATGTGACTGTCAGCAACAACAACATAAATATTGTTATATTTCCACTTGTTGTCGAAAATCGTCCGAAATGGCTGCGACGACAAGGACCTCGTTTCAACATAGTTCCATGACCGCGCCTGCTTCATCTCGCATTACGACGTCTACCAATTATACTTCTATGTCGACCACCCTCCATGTCGATTATCCTCATGGCCTCAACTAGATGCCAAACGACCAGAAAGCCCCGAACACATTAGATCGCACCCTGTCTACTCTGTGGTGACGCAACTGGGAATCTCGGCGAATTGGATCGTCGCCTTCGGCCGAGTCGACGGTCTCCTCATTTGGACCGGGTGTATGACGCTCCTGGTTTGCTTCCGCGCAGGCAGATGGCGCACATGATTGGAGAGGTGCTCTTGGTAGCTCGCCTGCGGCACCGTGAGCAGGGGCAGAGGCGGGTTGCAGTGGCGGAATGGAGGTGACTGCCTCACAACTTGCCCTTCCATCAACAACGCACAGTGGGAAGCGTTGTTTTGAGAGGTGGTTGAGGGGAGGGGTCAGCGGGGGTGCTCTAATCGGTTGCCACCCGGTGCGTGCACTATGCGATTTTCTCAAGTATGATGACCTCTGACGTCGCCCATGTTCTCGACATTTACTTAGGATCTGCTGTGCCCCCGATTCCGTGTTGGATCCCTGAGGTTTCCTGATTGAGCGGCAGATGCACACTCCGAAGCACCCAACACAGCAGCTCCAGTACCTTGTCCGAACGGGGGGTATGCTCGCTGCGTTGTTTTCGAATGACCAAATCTTTCTAGCATGAGGTCCCCGTCGCAGGAGAGATTCCCCCGCACTGGCGTCATATTGAGGCGGGCCGCAAACCGACTCATGGACGTGACTCGACGGTGGAGTGACGCCTCGATCGGCGATCGCTTTCAAACAAGAGGGTTCCGAACGAGGTGTTCCGTCTTGGGGAGTGGGTGAGTCGTCCTACAACACCGGTGGTTAACTGTGCTTTCTTAAACGACGCTGCAGTGTGCGAGCATTTGATTGCACGATTGTAGAGAAGGACGGGATAGGGCGCAGCAGCGGAGCATCTCTCGGGGAAGTCCACGGTAAACGCCGTTATCAGTCACTGTGCCGTCCAAGACGGTAAGGTTCCGAAGGTACGAGACAGGACGTGGGGACGGAGGGGAGTGGGGGAGGTGGGATTCTTTGTTCGCATTGGAGACGCGGGGCCAAGTCTCCCATCAAGCGGATAGGCAGGTTGCAGTGTGCAGGTGAGTGGTGCGGTGGAAACCCAGGGCGGGCCAAGGGTGACATAACATTTTGATGCTTCTCGATGTGTTAGCGACGTCGTTCGAGCCGAGCGCGGAGCGTTCGGGATCGTCTGCTTCGTTCATTTCCGTAGGTGGTCCCCGAGAGGGGCGACGCCGGGCGCGTGGCAGGGCAGGGATGGCCGACGCTGTGCGCGGCGCGTGGGACGGGCGGGCGGGCGGGCGCCTTGGGGAGGGACGGGCGTTTTTAGGTTGCGTCATCTAGATCGGAGCTGCGGGCATCAGGCTTGGGCTAGCTCGAATTAGGCACGCTGGGTCGACGGTTACGGTTAGGGTCAGAGAAGCGCGTGTTGTCTTCCTTTCTCTTCAACTTGCTCTCCCCCACCACCTCCTCCCTCCCGCCCCTCCTAATCACCCTCTCCCTCCCGAGTTTCGCTGGTCGACGCCTACCCACGCTTGTCTCTTCATGCTCCCCCGCCTCTCTCATGTTCACACCCATCCTCCCTGCCCCCTCACAGCACCCGTCGGCCAACCACCAGTATGAGACCAGAATTCGGTCCAACTCCGCCATCAAGCCCTCCGTCCGCCTTCGACAGCCCACGGATGTCCCACCTCCCCCTCCCCGACGTGTCAAGCCCATGCCAAGTTCTAAAGCCAAGCCGGCCGTTGCACGCCAATCCTCCGTCCCCACAGAACCCTCCTTCCCTCCGTTCCCTCCTCCACATGTTACTCTACACGCCGACGACGCGAACAGTAAGGTTTTCCTCGCCATCGGACGCTCCCTTATGGCCGTCGTGAGTACCGGTTACTCTCTCGTACTCTGAATCCATACATATATTCTGTTCATTTCAGGACAACCGTGCTATGACTGTCAAAGACCTTGGCGAGCTATGCATGGAGTATGGATTGGTGTGCCAGAAGTGCGCCATCCTCTCACTCTGGCGAAATGAACCTTGATTGACCGCATGTATCTACCCGTTTTAGCCTATCTGCCGCTGGGCAAGCTATCACAACGTTTATCCGGAATCACACCCAGCGCTGTGATCTGCAACAAGACCAACCTCTCCTCCTTCGTCACATCATGTCGGGCACACCGTCTGACGATGAACTGGTCGCTGGCTTATATTCCCGCGTTGGTGGCGCGCACTGCACTCAAGCCGAAGATGAAAACCGTCTCACCAACTTCCGGCGAGGTACCATGGTGTGGTACCTTAGCAAGGCTGCCGGTGCCCCTTGCCCATTCGCGCGCGCAGGGATCCGACTGTGCGACTACAACGAGAATGGCAAGGTTGGCATGCCGATCAATGCAGGACGCGAGAAGAAACGAGAACGCGACAGGCTGCGAAAGGCGGCACAAGCGGCTGGCCAGAAGCGGAAGCGCCTCTTACGGTCCTGTGCTGACAAGGTTCCGGAGTCAGTCTCTGACTCTTCGGACGAAGATGAGAAGAGGCCACCCAAGGTCAAGCTCACGCTCAGACTGAAGCCTTCTCTCACGCCCACCCCAAGCGCGTCCTCCTCAGATGTTGCGTACGACTCGCGCGCTGGGAACTCGCCAGACCCACTGCCCAGCCCCGTTGACCATGACGCGCAGTCCGACCAGTCCGACACTGACTCAATGTCGGTGGACTCAGACGGGGAAGATTCGGTTACTTCCTTGTCTCCTTCGCCCTCCTGCTCTCTGCCATTTGCTGCCATCCCCACAACATATTACGCGCCGGTTCCTGTCTCCCGCTCATCCTTCTCTCCGGAACTTCTTATGCATTGCGACACCCGTCGACGCTCGCCCTCCGTCCCTTATAGCGCACTTTCGGGCTCTCCGCCACCAGATTCCGAGGAAGAAGACGAGGACTTCCATATTACCATGACAGGCGCCCGGCGCTTATCCGTGGGTCACCTCCACACTCCATTCGAGGACGACGACTCTGCATGGGAAGACGACTTTTTCGGCGAACTCGACGCCGATGCGGAGACTCAATGGGAGAGCCCATGTCCTCGCTCTCCCTCAGCCCAATTGGACGAAGACGTTATGGTTAAGGAAGAACCGACAGACGTCCGCGGTCTTCTGGACGCTTGGGAGCACCTCGATAACGCCGCTACAGACTTGAAGGTGATAGACATTGTGGCGCAAGCCGCAGCCGCCGAGCGTCAGGCGGAACACTCTTCATCAGATGATTTCGCGGCGTGGTCCTGGCCGAGCATGTACCCCGAAGAATCTGTGCACGTCAAACAGGAAGACGACGACCCCCCTTTATTCTTCTCCGAGAACACACCACCGCCCGAGTCCCTTTCGCCCATCCTTCCCTTCGACCCATGCGAGAGTCCGGTGCAGGAGTGCCCGCTCAACCTTTACAACGCCGGCCCAGCCTACGAGCTCCACTGGAGGGACGTGGAAATTCTCGGTCCTGACACTGTCAAGCCCCATGACCTCGATGATGGGGCGTGGCAAGAGTACCGTGTCACACGGGCCGTTTCCCCAGAAGAACGGATTCTGTCTCCATCCCCTGGACCTTCTACTGCCGCCGCCGCTTCGTCCTCTCCATCTCCGACACTCTCACGCTGTACCCTTGCCCCTTTGGATGTACAGTCCGCAGGTGCTTCAACACGTATGGGGCAGGACAGACTTCCGTCGATCTCTTCTCCCTCCCTACTCGCGTCCTTGACTTCGCTATGTCTCCGGACTCCGGCTGCGTCTGTGCCGTCTGCGTCGAGCCATGCTACGGCACCGCAACCGGTGGAGGAGCCGTTGTCCTCTCAAGAAACCGCCGAAGACAAACGACTTGCTATTCACACTATCATACCCTCTGTTCCGGCTATTTTGGCAACCCGATTGGAAGGTGCGACCGTTGTGGATTCTCTTCTGATCACGGAAATTGACATAACCTGTTGATCCTCATTAGGTGTCGCTGTGTATCAGTTGACCTGGGGTTCATCAACGCTTCTTCGACGAGTGGACACCGATTTCGTGAACGCTTCTCCGATCTCGCAGGTTCTGAGCGTTGCTATTCCGACAGCGCCGAGTGCCGTGGTCGTCACCGCCGGGTCGCCGCTCGTCTGTGGTACCTGGGTTCCTCTCAGCGTAGCGCAGGACGTTGCGAAGGATGAATCTACATTGACAACATTCCTGTCGGACGGCCTGCGCTTGCTATTCCCTGATGCTATTCATACCTTGCAACCTGCTGGCAGCCTCCAAACAACCCATCCCCAGTTCGGTCACCAGTTCGAGTCGGCATCAGAGGCGAGGCGCCGGGGCATGACTTCACACCGGCTTGAGTTACCTCCGCGAGAATTTGAGGTCTCGTGGGAGGATCATCTGTACACGCACCCACCCTTCATACTCGCAACCGCTGCTCTCGATGGACATGGGACAACAATGGAGGAGATACCTGCCGCTGTTGAGACGCCGCTTAGCCCAACGGAAGAGGAGATGTTCCACGTTCTCTGCGCCGCATCGGAGTGGGAAGCGTCCCCAGCGGAAGAATGCGTGGACCAGCCCACCGAGGCGTTCTCAGCGTCCGCATCGCTCCCCGACATGACGGACAGTGTTCAGGGGCGGCCACTCCGGCGATCTAAGCGTGTCGCCAACGCGGCCGCGACTTCTCGCACGCGGTCAAGCAGAAGAGGTTCTCGCACGTCGCTTTCATAATTGGCACTGGGCAGACCTATCATACGCGACTTTTCTCACCCTGACTTTACCCCCCCCCCACTTTGCCTTCTGCCTTCGTAATCTTATTACATTCATGTTCAATCTTCCGATACGCCGTCTCGTACATGCCGTAGAATGTGTATCCATTAACCCGCTCCATTCCCCACTCAGCTTATGTTTTCTTTGTCCACGCTCCTTGTCGCTGCACACCGCCGTCACCCTGTCGATGTCTCGACTGCCACCCGCCCGCGAGGGAGTGCTTCTTTTGCTGATTTCATGGCACCACCCGAGCATCAGATCATTCGGGCCCCCTTGGATGATGGACACCCAATCACCGCCGAGGATCCGGAGGCCCCTGGGCCTGCGGCATCGATTACGAGGGGCGGATTGCGGGCGGGCCACGGGGGACGGCGGGGTTCTGCAGTCGGAATAAGTAGTCAATGCTCGTATAGTGCTAGTACAAAGCAGAATGCATAAGTATTGCGGGCTGTATGCCCAAAGGCTCGGTAGATAATAGGCGTCGTTTAGCGAATGAAGATTGATTTGAGACGTTGCATGTACGTACGGGAGGCCGCGTGCTGGCAAAGGAGCGAGGCTTGTTGCGGGCGATAGGATGGGCGGCTATAGAAGAGGGCGGAGTTTTGAGGGGCAGATGCCGCAGAGGAGAGCGAGGGCCTCCTTTACCGAGCTCTTCTGCTCCCAACGACGACCTTCATCTACTTAGTCCCCTACTATTTACTGGAGTCCACCCTACTGTAGTAGTCCTGGGCAGTCCCCTTCTCCGTCTTCGCCCTCAAAAATTGGTTTCTTCCAGAAATTCGCCCTATTACGCCTCCTGCTCATAGTTACCCATCGGACTCCTCCTGCTACTTCTACCTCTCGCCGCTTCTTGCTTGCTCTCGCGCAATCCGCTCTGCCAAAACATCAAGTAATACCTAATCCAACATCTTACAGCCATGTCTCTCTCGGCCAACGACAACTCCTTTTCTCGTGTGTCCTCTGGCAAAACCCCGCCTCCGGCCCCCTCCGCTGCGTTTGCCAAACGGTGCGCCCCCCTTTCCACCCTCGTCTATCCATATATTTCTATCCGCGTTGTCTGACCCGTTGTTGCGGTCCACAGCGCAAGGGAGCTCGAAGCTGAGCAGAACATCGGCGCCAGATACAGACCTCCCGCGCTGCGCGCCATCGCCTCCGGTGGCTCCCCGCCTAACGAGCATCCCCCAACCGCCAACTCTCCTGCTGATACCACCCCCCTTCCGCCTACCAACTATCCCCCGGGGTTCCGCAGAGCTAGGGCCGGCACCCTCCCCTCCAATGTGCAGCTTGCCGCACAGCGCTTCGCGGCGGCCTCGAGCAATTTGGGCAGTCCCGCTGGATCGACCGAGAACTTCACCGATCAGCTCAGGCAGCGCAACGACCTGAGCACCCCAACGTCCATGTCAGGGGGCCCTGTCCCCGTCCGCCCAAGCTTACGTCACTCGGCCTCTGTCGCTTCGTCGGTCGCTTCGTCTGCTCTTACCGAGCGCAACAGTCGCCTCAGGTCTGGTTCGCTCACGCTCCCATCGGGCGGGCTGTCTAATGCATTTGGTCCGTCCATTTTCTCGTCCTCGTGGCTCTCGTCGAGGAACGGTGGGAACGGATTGCCGGTCTTGGACGATTTGCGCTCCGTGGCATCCATGGATGACGAGTTCGACGTCCATACCCTGGATTACCTGGGCTTGGACGATGGCGTCCGTCACCCCCCTGCAGCCACGATCTCTGAACTCCGCAACCAGGCTCAAGCCGCGATCACGGTCAACCTTAACAACCCGGCCCGCATGCGCGCCAGCACGGTCTCGAACCCGTATCATTTACGCCCTTCCGCCGCGTCGCTGCTTGCTGCTCAAAACGCAGAGGAAGAAGAGGAGATGTATGAGAGCGACATGTACCACCGTGGCGGCCAGGTTAGGGAGTCGTATGGTGAGACCGATGCCAGCAATTACCTCTCCGCGAATTATGTCGCCCAGGGCTTCAAGCAGTCAGACCACCTTGGCGTGGGTCTCGCGACCCGCCCTCGTGCCATCTCCGTGGGCACGCTCGACGATTCTGCTTCCAGGCTTCACCGTCGCGCCGGTGTGGGCGAGCTGCAGTCCTCCTTTGGCGTGGACATATCGCTCCACGCCGGCCTCGGGGGGACCTTTAACCCTGCGGGCATTCTGCGCTCAGAGAAAGCTGCCACCCCCAGGAACGGCCTTGCCGCGAGCGTTCACTTCCCCAATGCCGATCCTCCTGCGAGCCGTGCTTCTGCATACCTCGCGGCCCCTTCGACGAACCAGAACCGCGCCGTTTCGCCGAAGTCGGAGAATTCATCCACCCAGATGCAAACTCCCACCCGCTCGCTCTGGATCGGCAACCTGGACAGCTCGTTCACAAGCGAGCAGCTCATCCACGTGTTCGCGCCATACGGTGCCATTGAGTCCCTCAGGCTACTTCCCGAGAAGGTCGGTCCATTTAGGCGTGCTGCAGTATATTGGAGGCTGACATCATCTGCTTCTCCTGCTGTGTAGGAATGCGGCTTCGTTAACTTCGTCGACCAGGCGGACGCCATCCGCGCTAAGGAAGATGTCCTCAATCGCCTTGGAGGCGATATTGGGATGCCGAACGGTCAGACTGTCCGCATCGGGTTTGGTAAGGCGGATAGCGCTCCCGTCGCTCCCGCAAAGGGTGCGAACTTGAACAGCCCAGTCGCTACATCGCCTGGCGGTGCCTTGGGCAAGTCTGGTAACCAGAACGTTGGTCTGTCCGGAATGGACGCCCAGCTACAGTCGACGCCTACCCGTGCTCTGTGGATCGGTTCCATCCCTTCGACGACAACGCCTGCAACAATCCTTAGCGTGTTCAGCCCTTATGGCCCCATTGAGTCGGCTCGTGTTCTCACGCACAAGAACTGCGGCTTCAGTACGTGGTTCATCATATTCAGGGTGATAAACACAGGTTGACGAACTTCACACAGTTAACTTCGAGCGGCTTGACGATGCGGTGAGGGCGCGCAAGGCCCTCAACGGCCGTGACGTTCTCGGCAGCGACGTCGGCGCCATCCGCATTGGCTTCGCCAAGGTCCCCGTCAAGAACGGCCAGGATGGAAGTGGTGGCCAAGACGAGGCGGCGAACGTCGGCGTTCAGGGTATCGGCGATTTGAGTGTCGGTGCCACGATTCACGCGCTCCGCAACATTAAGGGCGCTGGGACTATCCCGGTGGACCAGCAGGTGCTCAGCGGCACCCTGGAGAACTATCGATCGAACCTGCTGCTCAGTATGATCGCCTCGGGCGCGCATGCTGGCTACGACGGTGTCAGCAAGCCTGCCGGTTGGACCGCGTCGGTCACTGAACAGCAAATGGTCATGAAGGAGTTGAGCGGAGGGAGCCCCGATGCCGAGGCGGATATACAGACACTTGCAGGTACGTCAAGCTGTCTATCCATCCTCGCGTCACCACCATTGACGTATTGGTGCAGAGTTCCGGCCGCCGATTATGTATTATACTACTATCCCCCTGGTCTCTGAGAGACCCCACAACAGGCGTTGGGACGCGTCAAAGCTTCGCGAGCTGCGCAAGAGGCTCGACACGAGCACCATCACCACCGAGGAGATCGACAATGTCGCAGCCGACTTCCTCGATGGCGAGATCGTCGACCTTGCTTCGGACTGGCTTGGCAACACGGTAAGTTACCGGGAGTATGGAGTACTAGGTCCCGGGTCGTTGACTGCGGTCTCGCAATGCAGGTTGTGCAGAAGCTGTTTGAGAAGTGCTCCCCTGGCCCCAGGCTTGCGATGCTCGAGCGGATCGCTCCCCACCTCGCTATGATCGGCATCCACAAGAACGGTACTTGGGCTGCTCAGAAGATTATCGAGTGCGTCCAGACACCGGACGAGGTCGCCCTCATTACCGCGAACCTGCGGCCCTATGTCCCTCCGCTCCTTCTGGATCAGTTTGGAAACTATGTTGTCCAGTGAGTACAGGTGCTGGCGGTTCATAAGGTGTACAAAACTGATTGACTGCAGGTGCTGCCTCCGCTTCGGTGCCCCCTCGACGGACTTCCTGTTCGATGCGATGGTGGATCGTCTTTGGGAGATCGCTCAGGGTCGCTTTGGTGCTCGCAGTATGCGGGCGTGCCTCGAGAGCTCCAACATCACTCTCAACCAGCAGCGTCGCCTCGCCACTGCCGTCATCCTCAACTCGATTCCTTTGGCGACTAACCCGAACGGCGCGCTACTGTTGACTTGGCTCCTCGATACGTCAAGCTTCCCGTCACGCTACAATCTCCTCGCGCCTCGCTTCACGCCTCACCTCTCGCACCTGTGCACGCACAAGCTGGCGTCGCTGACGGTGCTCCGTATCGTCAACCAGAAGGCTGAGCCCGAGGCGTCCAACCAGATCGTCGAGGCCCTGTTCAACTCCCCTGGTGACCACGTCCTGACCGACGTTCTCGGCGATCAGGTTAACGGCGTTGCTGTCGTCCATAAGATCCTCACTAGCCCTTTCGTGGACCCTGCTCAACGTCCCAGCTACGTCGAGGCTACGAAGCGCGTCCTCATCGAGCTCAAGGTCATTGCTACTCAGGCCTATCGCCGCCTGATCGAGGAAGTTGGTCTGCCCGTCCCCAACCTGCAGCCAACATACACGACGAACATCCCACAACCCAGTGGCAAGTCGAAGTACAACCAGCAAAACCAGTACGGCATGCCGGGTCTTCCGGCAGGCTACCCGTCGAGCGACCAGGGCCTCCAGTCTATGATGGCGGCTCTTCAGATGGGTGGGCAAAATGCCGCTTCTGGCCCTCCTCGCCTCCAAATTGACCCGGGCTATGGCCAGAACGGGGCTGCTCCACAGCAACAGCAGCGCGGTGGTCGCTCCAACCCACCGTCCGCTTTTTCGCCGAACTCTGACCCTTTCAACCCCTTCGCGGCTCGCACTCCCGAGGCCACTACCCCCAGAACCAACGCTCCTCGTCGTAACGGTGGCGTGCCGGCCAACAATGCCACGCCATCGCCGGTCCCCTATGGCGCGCAGTCGCCCAGCCTGTCCCAGGCCGCCAACATTCTCAACATGAACCAGCCCCAGTACAACGGGATGGCTCCGCAGTCCGTCCCGCCCCACGTCTACCAAGCGTACATGTATCAGATGTATCAACAGAACCCACCGAACATGGGCACCTTCCACGCTTAGAACCCTTATCCCTCCAACGTCAACCGCTACCGGTTTCATGATTTGTAACGAACTGCTCTCTGGAACACACTGTCGAACCATGAAGATATTCCGTTCTTTTCCCCGCTACGTTGCTTCCTGTGTTTTCTACATATTATCGTATTGACTCGCATGGCGGCCCCGCTCGCTTGCTCCTTGCTGTGCATCCGTGCTGGATCTCCCCCGCCCTCCCGATACCCCCTCCCCCACAACGCTGTACATGTGACATGTGCCACCTACCACGCTGCCAATAGGCCCCATCTCCCCCATACGCATTCACTCATTTGTTCCAATATCCCACAAAAATTGGACGCGGTCAGGGCCGTAGGACGGTATCAGGCGAAGATACTGTACTGAAGGGTGCCTGGTTTGGCTTGCATTCTCGTTTTCTTTTCTCAATCTTCTTATCTCCGTTCAGTCCGCGTACTATGTATACATACTGGAGGCCTTATTTACGGGGTCGCTGAACTATAGAAGAATAACGCCAGCTGCCTGCTGTCTGCGCAAGTCAATGGTGTCATCGATGTATCGGTATGCGGAATTCCAGTTCCTCGAATCGGGTCCAGGTGGTGTGAATACGTAGGGCGGTATAATACAGACAAAACAATATATGGGATAAGTTACTACTGTCAAACGTCCTCTGGATCGACATCCATATCGTCCCCCGGATCCGAAACGGTCTCCTCTTCCCTTCCACCATTGAGCATAACCCTGCCGATGTCAATCTTAGGATCACACACCCCCGCCCGCTCTCTCTCGGTGACAATCTGGTGTGAGGCGGGATCCCACCTCGCCGCGCCTTGGAAGAAGTGTCTTCGGACCCCGCGGGCGGGCGTGTCGTTCGCCCACGGCTCGTGCCCGCAGCCGAGGTCGAAATAGCCGTTCTCGTGCTCTTCTAAGCGGGGAACGTCGTAGATCTCGCCTGTGAGGAGACTCATGCGCTTCTTGTCACTGCGCATGTTCCGCGACCGTGTGCGCGAATAGGAGGAGTCGGATTCTGAGTCCGACTCAGACTCGGACTGTGCCAAGGTGTCCTGCAGGTTATATACGAAACGGGTATGTTCTGGCACGCTGAGATGAGTGAGGATTCATGGACAAGGGGGGGACTGCAGATACGCACGGGCGAGTTGCTCGTCGAGCTCATCCAACGGTGCTTGCTCGTACACGTTGCCGATTCCAAGGAACTCTCCTACGCTTGCTCGTGGAACGTCTTGCAACCCTACTGATGGCGCTGGGCGCAGACGGGACAACTGCTCCAATGCATTTGAGCTACGCTGCGTTCAGTCCCATGTATGCGCGATGAAGTGGACGCGATGCACACTTACCGAACCTTGTCCAGCGAATCGGTATTCATGTCATCCATGTTGCTCTCGACGACTTCCAAACGGTAGCGCGGTCCGAACCACTCGAAGTACTCGTTCCAAGGTAGGTTAAGGTCTATCTCGTTCTCGATGCCGAGTGCGCAGGCCGTCTCGAACGTCCATGTGCGCGCGACGTTCTTGACTGTGTACCCGCCGCCGCCTACAAGCATGAGGGGAATGTTCTTCCGGCGCACGTACTGCACGCAGCTGGCGTGTCCTTGCATCGTCAGGTTGAGACAGCCGAGCTTGTCCCCGGAGAGCGAGTCGGCGCCGCATTGGAGCACGATGGCGGATGGTTGGAAGACGTCAATGATCTTGTCGATGACCTGGGTTCGGACCAAGCGTCAGCTTGTCCCTGACGACGCAGCGCCTCAGCTTCAACCTTCACGCGCATGATCGAGCCCGCGTCGTGAAGAAAACAATACTCACCGGCTGAAACACACTCTTGTATGACTCGTCTGTGATCCCATCCTTCAGTGGAATGTTCAATGCGTATCCTTTGCCTTTCCCCCTTCCCTGATCGTGTTGCGTGCCCGTCCCGGGGAAATATTCGCCAAACTTGTGGAAGGAGCACGTCATGACGCGATCGGTGGTATAGAAAGCCTCCTCAACGCCGTCACCATGGTGACAGTCAATGTCAATGTAGAGGACGCGAGGGACGGTGCGGAGCATTTCGAGGATGCCGAGGACGATGTCGTTGACATAGCAGAACCCGGACGCTTCGCGCTTTTTCGCGTGGTGCAGGCCGCCGGCCCAGTTGATGGCGATATCGCACTGGCCCTCCATGAGCCGTTGCGCCGCGGCTGCCACCCCAACGTGAGTGTGGGCCAAGAACAGGGAGAAAGCACACGCACCGACAGACCCTCCAGCGGATATCGAACAGAACTCGAACACGCCCTCGAAAGGCGGGTTATCGTCGCCCACCAGGAATTGATACCCATTGTACGTGAGCTCTCTTGAGTTTTCGGGGGTGACCCTTGAGAGGAAGTGCACGTATTCGTCGGTGTGGAACTTGGACATCGCCGTGGCGGTCGCGCGTTTTGCTCTCTGCTCAGAAGCTTGTCGGCATGAACGTTACGGGTAGAATACGGAAAGGGCTCACCAGGACGCGCATCTTGGGAAGCATGTCGTACGCGGAAAGGAGCTCATGCGTGATCCGCATCCGTTGGGGTTTCATGGGGTGAGTGATCCCAAAGCTGTAGCATCCGACGTCCGCTAGTGGTCTTGTCAGCCTCGGAAACCACATGGTCGGCATACTTGGTAGCACACTTACGGTCATAGTAGTACGCGACCCGCCGTCGAGACATGGGGATAAGATGATAGCAAGAGGAAGATGAGAGTAGTGGGCAAGGCTGGGGGCCACAACCGTGCCGACCTCGACCCGGCTTCCACCGGCCCGGGCCGCAACACGACCTCGTCAGCGCCTGTCCACCGACTTGCGTCCAACAACCACTGTACGCCTTCTCCGTTATCCTACTTAGCTACAGTCCACCAAATACCTCAACTAGGAGCCGAGCATGGGGTCGTCAGCATCCAAGTCGGCAGCGCGGAAGCTTCCCCGAGCACCACCTGCGTGGGCAGGAACGAGGAGCCCCAATCCGAACCTCGGTGAGCAGCCTCATCCTCACGCGCGACCTCCACCAAGGGCTAGTGACACCAAGGATGAAGGTGAGTGATTTTTCCAACATGAAAGGTACCTAGCTGACATTGCGCTAAGCCATTCAGCGCGATGCTCACGACCCACAATTCCTGGCGAATCTGAACAAGCTGGGTCCTGTTAGGGTTGACCACCATATGCAAACTATGCGACCGGCATGTGCTTCCGCTCTCGTCAATTATGTTTACTGACACTTATTGGATGGATGCGTTCAAGGCCGCTGCTTCTGCACAACACATACACCAGACACGGTTGCGTTCCGAAGAGGAGGCTCGTTCGCCGCGGCCAACACGAAATCGGCTTGTGGCCGAGTCTCTACTGGAACTCCTTGAGGAGCGTAAGTATGTCGCGACCCAGAAGGACCTGGAGGTTCTCGTGAAGAAATACGGTATGGATTTGGAGAAGCTGGAGCGTCTTGCGCGCCATGTCAACAGCGTGTCTGTGAACCAAGATACAGTCAAGAGATGGGTTGGTGAAGAAGGCCACGAGAATGTGACCATGCTCGTAAGGGGTGTTCCTGCTTTCGCTGCCACAAGAGGCTAACTCAATGGGCGGGCTTCAGGCTTCCTGGGTCAATCCAAAGATAGAGACAGAGAAGATAACGTTAGGTTCAGGCCGTTGACTCCGATGGATGCTTCCAGTAATATTGCACTACTCCCCGCTCACGTCGGCTTCGTCTTGACTGATGTACGTTGATGTTCTGAGATAATCTAGTAGCTATTTGCGACGCCTGTGCGTCGCCGTTTAAGTATGCCCTATCAGCTTTGCAAGTTGCGAGTCTTGCTCTGCACTTTAGTGACGATGGGCACGTAGAACCCAGCGCCCACACGTACGTAGTTGGCATGATGATCTAGTACATGTCCGATACCATTTAAAGAGCAGTGTCTACGCACTCATGTCTACTGGATAAGTATATTACACACCCGCAGGAAGATATCAAATCCGTCAACGTCCCGGAGCATACATAAAAGCCTCGAATGCCACCAATCAAACCGGTAGGGTGTCCTTAACAGAAGACTCGCCGCTCACCGGCTTCCTCTTCAACCGATCCTTTACGTACCCAAGCCCTGATAGCGCTACCTCTCCAGCAACACCGGCCAAAGCGGCGTGTAATGGGCGCAAAGCGGGAGTCGGATCGGACTCAGACCCCTCCCACTCAACGATCACCCAAAAGACCGCGCATCCTATAGGTCCTGCGAGCAGGCGGGGAGCGTATTTGAGGAAGACGAGGGCATAGCGATTTTTGGGCGTGATGCGTCTGATGAGCTCGTTCGCAGGGGCTGCGCTGCCCTCGACGACGGTCCGGTCGAATGTGATTGGGATGGATAGGAGGAAGATGAGGAATGGGGGGAGGTTGACGATGAGGGCGCCGATCGCAGCGAAGATCATTGTGTTGTCGATGCGCATCTTCGCGAAGGTGTCGTCGATCGATTCGGGGACGAGCAGGCGGAGGACAAAGTGACCGAAGACGACGGTGAACCAATGGGAAAGTGCCATGAACCAGGACGCGATCATGACGACGAAGATAATCATGAGGGTGAGGCCGCAGAGCTTGAGGATGCGCTTGACGGCGTCGAGGATGCGGGGGTATGTGTCTTCGTACTTGGTCAAAATTCGGGCCTGGAAACTCCGACCAAAGTGGACAATGCGGACGAGCGGTGGGCGTGTCATCCACTCGCTCATGCTGGAAGCACGAGAGGATGAGATGGCGTCGGCGTCGTTGAACGAACCTCCCGCCAATTTCCCAAAACCCTTCGCATCTAAGGTGCCTCTCTCTGCATCGATATCCTTCAATCCCCCTGATACCTGGTTCCTCGAATCCACTGCGGGGTCTGCAAATAACAACGTCAGAATCTGCCGCTCCAGCCGAAGCATACGAGGATCAGATAGTATGGATTATCGTGACGAACTCACCCGTGGCCGCATCCATGAGCACCTACTTATCTGGCTCCTCCTGGGCTCGACGAACTGGAAACTATCCTTGAAGTCAGCTCTCGAGTATCGGCGTCGACAAGAAGGTGCCGGCAGTTCAGGAGAATCCCGTCGATCGCTTGCAAGCATTCGGAGCTTCCAGAGATCCGGCGCCACTCCGAGTCCGAGTGCGCATGAGCATTTAAATATGAGTCTTTGTAAGTCGTTACACAATGTCCAACAACCACACGCAGAACCACTCAACCACAGTCCACAACATACGGCTCCCATCCGGGAACGCTCACCCTCGCTGAGGTTGAGTATTCGCATGACCCATCTGCCACACTCCTGGCAGCCGCAGGGAAGACAACTCTCAATGTGCCGACCTGGCTTGACAGCTCGTCCGCCAAGTTAACGGATTTCCCATCGCCGCCCCAACTATCGCCTCACCACCCCGGTATCCTGTTTCAACACCCTAACCACGCCAGCGAAGTCTCGCACTCTCTAGACGACATCCAAGACCGCCTTTTTGCATATGCAATGACGATTGCGCATGATGGAACCTTGAGCTTAGACGTTGCTTCGTGGATTCCACGATGAGCTCACGCCTTCAGTGCATCCCTGGCACTTACGCCGTTACAGCGGTTCAGCTGCTGACCGCCTATCTTACATCTGGTAGTGGTACGTCTTTTCTTGTGATCCGAGTAGTGAACCTCGTTGGACTCTTCCCGTGAGGAAGGCGACATTCCTAATCACCATGTCGTCTTCCCCACGGAAGAAATTCGCGGCGACGGCATCTATCTCACCGGGTGCATGACCGTTTACAGTCGGTGTTGCACGTCATGCACTCGGTAGGTCCGAATTGTTCTCAACAAGTTCTCAACCACCTTTTGTGCGTTTAAATGCGGCGCCTGCAGAGGAGCTTATGGCTGGGAGGAACCGTTGCTGTTCTTGGGGAGCAGATTTGAACCGTCAGGCTGTGTCCCAAGAGATTCTTCTATCGATCATCGAGTATCCCCGGTGACACGCGATGAACACGCGATGGGAGTGTCTCCACCTGGAGAGATGACAGTGGCAAGGGCCACCTGCTCATCTGGCGCGATGGGGAGCGACACATACAGACGCATCGGTCTGAACATTGCAGGAACGCACCTTACGGTTGCGAATACTACCTCGTTGGTAGCAGATCCCCTTCGCTGGGAAGGGACGGCGCAGATGCGACGTCCCGGATGAATCCAGATGGTCCCCGACCTATCACGTTCCCTCATCGTTGGTGGGCGGCCTGCTCACTGTGGCGCAAGGTCGTAATATGCCCCGTGCAGTGGCTGCTGAGCTGGGGATATCCCTGTGCAACTGGTTATCTGGGGCGCGTTTAGGACACAGGCGGGTGGCTTGTTAGAACCTTCCCGGCCGAGGCGGATGGCGGATGGCGTTGCCGAGTCACCTCGAGGTCGAAGATTAGGAGGGCAGCGGTCTGCAAGTGGACTCTGGCTCTATCCGGATAGTGGCGTGTCAGCGGGATGGGATTTCGGAGCAGGCGGCTAGATTTTCAGGGAAGGGGTTGTAGGTGCCGCGTGAGGGAATTGGAAGCGATTTTTTTTATCCAGATCCCCTCAGTTCTCACAGACAGGTCTGATGAACCAACGAGAAGCCCTAAGCCTAGACGCATGTGTTCGCGATCTCGCGGCGTCAACGTCGGAAAGAGAACTGTACGTATCGACTGCTGTCTAACTTCCTGGGTCCATGAACACATGCGCTGCAAGTTATCCGATGACATTTCCGCCTTACAAATATGCCGACTATTCATATACTGTTGCATCTCCCCTCTCCCCTCTTCATCGAACTGCAACATCGCAAGCCCAGTCAAGTGCGTATAAGGCTTGGTTGCGTACATAGACAGCGATTGACGAGATACTGATTCTGTTCTCACGCGCGACGACC
This sequence comes from Ganoderma leucocontextum, assembly GCA_020736865.1. Classification (NCBI taxonomy): domain Eukaryota; kingdom Fungi; phylum Basidiomycota; class Agaricomycetes; order Polyporales; family Polyporaceae; genus Ganoderma; species Ganoderma leucocontextum. The sequence goes on along the minus strand of JAHKGY010000003.1, from coordinate 1,375,671 downwards.
CTACTTAGACATGGTGCCGCTACTTCCCGCCCCAATCGTTACCCCCAACCCGAGGCCTCCCTTGCGAGGTGAGGGTATCGACCGCACCTTCCCATCCGAGCTGACAGGCAATGACCAAGGCAATCCCCACCGAGTCCTTCGCCCGAGCCCCGCGAATAACTCCATCCGCCCGATCCACCACCTATTTGTCAACTTCACCCTCGTCCCACTCCTCGCGGTATTTGGCCAGCATATCCTCTCTTCCTTTTGCCGAGTCGCGCCCTCGGTCTCCGTCTGTGTCGCTCATTCGCTTATGAGTTACCTCCTCACCTACTTGGCTACCGCATTCGGCTTGTTGATCCTCTCGCCGTTCTGGTTCATTACGGTTATTGAGGAGCCCGCTTGGGGCGCCACCAAATTTGCGGCCGGCCCCGTCGGTTCTTTCGCATTGCAGTGGCTCACGGATGACGGCAACGGCAACGATCCGCGTCTTCTCGACCCGTTCTGCATCCTTCTAGCGATGTCAGTCGGTCATGGGATCGTGTGGATCATCTCCCGTCACACCTCGCCCGAGTTCCCTTGGAGGACGATCAACGGTTTCTGGGTGCAGGGAGAGGTTAAAGGGGGTGGGTGGGAAGGACTTACTGGCAACGAATGGTGAGCCATAATTGTTCCCTTTTGACATCTTATCAACGTTTGTTACAGATCTACCCTGATCATCGTTGGCTCCATGAAGGTTGTGTAGCGACCGGAAACCTTGAGCTTGGCCGGGCTGTACAGCTTTCCAGTCGACGAGATATCTTTCCTCATGATGGCTTTGGGTAGATGGAATATGCCAAGGCGGACGATAGCGGTAGAGTCATTGTCGGTTCCATTCACTCCATCCATTTCCAATCCACGACGTCCTACACACAAAACACGGTTATGTTGCCATCTACCGCCGCTGTTCGGCCAAGCACACTGCGTGAACACCCCCCTCACTGTTCCTCAAGGGCCGTCTCGTTCATATCACCGTCTCGCCTCAAGTTGCTTTGCCCTCGGTCTTCGACCTCGTCATAGTTAGCAAAGCTGAGTTCCAGGAACTCGACAAGGAGAATGAAAGGTGGACTGTTCAGGTACGGTACATGATGTTCCTCCGGGCACTTTGTTCTATGTGCGCCTCACGTTCTGCTTTTCAGTGCCACCTTGAGATGACAATTACAACCAACACCACGTCCGCTTCCCATACTGGATCGTCGTCGACACCCTTCTCACTGGCAGTGTCAAGGTCTTCGTCCCGATCGGATTTCTCAGCCCACGATTCGATCGGCTACCGGCATCCACACCGCCTGTCCGACCCACTTCTTGTCTCGTACGCGTAGGAAGTCCGGAGGAAAGTACCTGTCCACATGCTCGGCGCGATGATTCCAATCCAAATAACCGGCCTCGCATACTGCAACATGCTCGGACGAACTTGAAGTTCGGGTACTCCAAGTTGTGTCCGTCCCTTGGGTGGATCCCATGATCACAATAGCAGCGACATCTTGTAGACGGCAAGGTGTCTTCCTCGTCGTGCATCATAGAATGGTTACCTATCTTCCGCCGATGCTGCTCACCATGGACGAGGGTGTAGCCATGGAGAACGCCTGGCCAGTCAAGCAATGGTGGGCACGGGTTAGACGCCTATCCCATCGGCCGCTATATCCCATGTAAGTGTATTGCAGCGGTTGGTCTAGATCGTATTGGGATGTGGTTGAATCGGTTCTGGTCTAGAGGCAAGGAGGGCGTTCTCGGCGACGACGCGTGCACCTTCAAGCTCTGCGAACAAATACGCACACTACGTGACGACCGCCGAGGCGTACGCCGTGTAACGGTACGACGGCGTGTCGACGATCTTCCTCGGAGCTGAGAATGATCGCAAGTGTGTCAGCTTACTTATAACGGTTACGAGTTGGAAGGAGAAACTGAGGAGGCCTCTTGCTTGTGCTCGGCTGTAGTGACATGGAAGGTGTAGGCTGGTGTATAGGCTACCTGGGTCCTGCATGAAGTTGGTGGCCATCGACAGGGAAGCTACTACTGAGTAGTATGCCGCGCACCACAAGAGCGAGACGCCCGTCTGACGTCACGCGAGCAAGCGGCGGGGTGGCAGTCGCGTCGACACTGTCCAGCACAACCTGACGACAACCCGGCCCTCCTTCTTCTTCTTCTTCAACTCCTCGTTTATTGCCCTGGAGGGCCAAGCCCTATGGTAGGCGTCTACAGTAGTCGTAAGTATGTCTGGTACAGGGTAGTGTCTGTGTGGTCGACCGGCCCTCCTTCCGCCCCGACTTCGACACTAACCTTGACGTCCACCCCTCTTCCCACTCGCGTCTTCTGCGTTCCCAAAATGCTTCGAGGTGCGGCCGGCCGCTCGCTGAACGTCACTCGTCCTGCCGGTGGTATCACTAGAGTCTCGGCCACGAAGCGGCTTCACTCGCAAACGGCCCAAGGAGCGCACCGTATAAAAGCACCGTGGAATCTTACTCCAATTGCTGCAGCCGTGGCTGCAGGGGCAGCGTGGTATGCGATAGCTCAAGGAGTTGTCATTCACAACGATGCGCCTTCTGAATCTCCTGAAGCGAAGGTCAAAGCCGCAGCGAGTGCACTCGGGAAAGACAACGAACTTGCCACTCTTGTCTGGGGCTCAAACCAGTAAGCCCGTGTCACATACATCTTTCGTTAATACACGTGATGACCCCAATGCAGGACCCATGTTCTCGACGACCAGCTGCCCGAGTCCGTTCGTGTGCCGACCAATTCGGACTGGTTCAAGAACGTGGCTTTGAGGGACCTTGCTCTACATGAGAAGCACGCCGCATGTGTTGACGCAAAGGGAGATGTTTATCAGTGGGGCGACGGGTTTTTCGGCGGTGACCCTGGGTCGTCTCATGCTCGGCCTCACCTCACACTCGAGGGAAAGGTGTGTAGTCGAAACGTGTCTCAATACCGTGCGTCATGCCCATCAACTATATCCTCCGAATAACAGAATATCACGCAACTCCAACTCACCGGGTCTCGCCTTTTCGCGCTCTCGTCCTCTGGTTGCATCTACGTCCTAGCATCGCGCCAAGACGAGCAAACCATCCCGACCGCGGGCCAGACACAGGCTAGCACGTCGTGGTGGCATCCCGGCTGGATATGGGCCGAGGCGGATCAAGTTGACTTTGCCGAGCTGACCCCAAATGACAAGCTCAAGCGAGGAGAACGGTAAACATGCACTTTCCTTGCCTTTATTCCCGTAATAGCGGCTCACCTGCCTTTGTCTATGTAGATTCGTGCAGATATCGGCTGGCTCAGACCACCTCCTGGCTCTCACGTCTAACGGGCGGACATTCGCGCACGCCATCACGCTCAATGCCAACTCGCATGGTCAACTGGGCTTCCGGAAATGCGATGTTCCGTCCCCCGCGGACTTGAAGCACGTTCATCAGCAGCACCAGCAGCACCCGCGCGTGCATCTCGAACTGACCCCCAAATCCCTCGTGGACCCATATGCAAAGTCTACTCCCGCTGTTCGCCCTACTACTTCCGCAGTTAGGCATGCCGAGGGCTTAATTGGCAGGGAGGCTGCGCTCGCCTGCGTCGACGATGCGAGCATTAGGTGGTCGGATCGGCTGTTTGAGGTCCCCGCTCTCAAAGACGTCAAGGTCGAACGCATTGCTGCTGGCGCGAGGAGCAGTTTCGTCAAGACACCCAATGGCAGGGTGCTGGGGTGGGGTGCAAACGACTTGGGGTGGGAATTCCCCGATGTCCGAGGGGATAGCATTCTAACCGCGTCGATTACAGGCAGATAGGCTTGGGTCCTAACGTGACACTGGACACAATCACCGTTCCTACGGAGGTCAATCTATGGAGAACGACACCCGGGACGATGAAAACAACGTGCCGCAATGTCTTTGCAGGTGTGTTTTATGATGGGTCTCTGCGTGTGTGTCGTGCGGCGCTCATAAATATGCCAGGGGGTGATCTTACGATGTTTGAGGTTGAACGTGTGGATGGTGATAGCATGCCATACATCGACGTCCTGTCTTGCGGGAACGGACAGTACGGCGGTTTAGGAAACGCTCAGTTCAGCAATGCCCAGTTTGTCCCGGTCCGTGCCAAAGCCGTCAGCGGGCTGCTCGAATGTCAGTTTGCCTTGCACGAGGTCGTGTCCGTGATCGAAAGCTGACACGACCGATCCCGCAGATAGCGAAAAGACCAAAAGTTTGCAGGCGATAGTTCCACAGGCGATCTCCGTCTCCCCCACAGGGCACGTCCTGCTTACGCTCGATACGAGGACTCGTGCAGGTCCAGGTGGCGGGGGGAGGGATGTCGTCGTTTGGGGTTCGAATTTCGACTACCAGCTGGGCACTGGAAGGCGGGGCAGTGTGGCCACCCCGACGACGCTGGAGTGTGCCGACGGGGAGCGTTTCATGTTGCAAAGCAAGAAGGCAGCCGAAGTGCGGGACATGCAAGGCAAGGTATGGAAGAAGGGAATCGAGGTTGGGCAGCAGGCAGTGGCAGGTTGGGGCAATTCCGTAGTTTACTGGCGGATATGGTACTAAAAATGGGAGACGGTCGGTGCCTGGAGTACGCCCGTGAAAGTGCGGGCGAAAAGCGGCCGTAGTTTCTCATGTCTATTGTCAATGGCTACGGTATCGCGGATGCAGATGGGCAGCCTGAGACAAGTGTGGGCGATGATGGGCTGTGAGATGGCGACGGAGAGGACGGAATGAGGAGGGGGTCTATCAGATGCGGGGGTCGGCCGAGGTACTAAAGCGACCTCGCTGCTGCCTTGCGTGGGCGCACATGGCTTGAGCCATTCCTTTCCTTCCTTCCTTGACATCCCCATCTCTCTCCCCCCTCCTCGAGGCCGTCTCTCTCATCAAGCTGGCCTGACCCTCTGAACCGCCCGACGCTTCCTCGTGTGGGCCCTGTGCGCACACCATCCCATTCTATCTTACCGCCCAGAGCCTCATAAACCCAGGCGGTCCACTGGCTCCAGAACTTCCTTCCCTTTCCCCTTTCCCCCTCTTTCACTCAAACTTTCACTACTTGCCATCGCTCGATAACATCATGCCCTCAACTCTCCGCGCCCTCTCTCCGGGCTCCTCGCTCGCCTCCTGCGAGTTTTTCTCCGCGCAATCGCACTCGCGCAGCCAGTCGCACTCGCCGCACGACAACCTCTCCTCAGGGGATTCGGACTCGTACGGCACCCTCTCCGACGACGGCTCTTCGGACGACGACGAAATCCTCCTCTCCTTTTCCGATCTCTCCTCGGCCGACTTCCTATCGCAGCGCGGGGCACGCACCCCCGCCATCTTCTCCGACGATGAGTTTGTGCTCATGAGTCGGCCCCGCTCGCCAGAATCCGACGATCTCACCGCCTCCTTCTCCGCGCTCTCCGTCAGTCATACCTCCTCTCATGGCCACCGTAGGCTTGTCTCGCGCAGCAGCGCAGACAGCCAGACCTCCTCTCCGAATAACTCCCCCCAGAAGCGCAACCGGAAGCGGCGTGCTGCGGCAGCCCCAGGCAACGCCGGGCCGTCGGAGGCGCAGCGTCAGGGAAAGGGCGACCACATCATTGCGAAGCCCAAGCACCACAGCCCGTCCAAGGCGAGGAGGCAAGCACGCAGGGCTGCTGCGCGGGCCGCAGCCCCGAGGCCGACGGGCGGGCTCGCGCTCGTTCCAGCCCCCCTTGCGGGCCTCGGCGACCGCCCAATCGTGGACGACGTGTCTGAGGCAGGGAGCGAGTACCCGCACATCCCCTCGGAGCTGTATCAGAGTGCGCAGAGATACGTGTCTTCGTACGTCCATCCGTCCATCTTGTGCCATGCGTCGCGCTGATTGTCATTGCGTGCTGCTCTCGGTTGTTTCTGATCGTCGGTATGCCTCCCTGTCTCCGTCGCATTGATATGTGGTGCGAACAGGGTGCTGTCTGCGCCGACGGACGTGACGACGGACATGCCGTCCAAGCTTGCGTTTTTGCAGGCCCTCATCATCGAGCTCGGGCTGTACACGTCGATGCCGTCCCTCCCGAACTCCCTCCGCGCCGCAAAGACGCTCCTCAGATCGCAGGTGTTCCTCAACGTTCGCGACTACCTCGCCGTCCGCCAGCAGGGCATCGACGCTCTCCGCGGGGTCATGCACCCCAGCCGCTCCGCGCTCATGCGCGAGATCCGCGGCGGGAAGAAGGCCCCGGTCAAGACCGTCAAGGACAGCGGCCTGGGCGTGCTCCTCGTCACCTGCTACCGGTGAACGACGTCGTAGCCACCCCACGTCCGCGAGAGCTCAGGCGAAAGTCTGGGCGAGCGAGCATGCTCTGAGTACATGCACGCTCTTATGGCCTGAACAAGGCCCGCAAGCCATTGGTTATCCAGGACTATGCCTGCCCCTTCATTCTTCCCACTGTGATGTTTATACGATGAGACGAAGAGCCTGAATCCGCTCCATTTCCCCTCGGCCTTTTTCCCTCGTACCTCGGTCGCACCCCTTGTGCGAATCTCTCTCTCCTTAATTCCTCCCTTCTCCTCCCTCTATCAATGCCCTTCCGAGCGGCGCGGGAGCTCCTATCACGCTACACCACGCATCCTTCTTGCCGCATTCAACGCCATCCTCTCTGCCGCCGCTCGGTGTACTATATGTATCATCATCCACCCTTGTCCGCTCTGAACCCCAACCGAGCCATCTCCGACCTTCGTGTATACTGGTTTTTCCTTGCTTTTCCGTCCAAGTAGCTCGTGGTGATTTGCTCCGGAAGAGGTCGATATCGTGTACGATAGCTGCAGATGTTGTGTTGCTTCTGTAATCAGATCGCAAATATCCTTCTTGACCAAGCTGTGTATCTGGTCATGGCGCGCAGCAAGATATCCAGGGAGCAGCAGGCCTCTCTCTTTAAAGGCTTACAGGTTTCTTCGTATATATCCAGATCCGTCCCGTATGTAGTTATGTCTGGATGATTGGTTGAGGCAGCTCCGCATCGGCCTCAAGGTAGCGAACATCGTTCCATTAAAACGTTTGAGCTATGCACCAGGTATAGCGTAGGCGGTGGATACTGTAGCAACGACACTAAGTGCACATTGTCCGTGATGGGAGGAATGCAGCCGCTATGAAGGCAACGTTCCGCCACATTCCATACACTACGCACATACTACAGGACACCAATGAGCAAGATAAGCAAGATGTGGGGACAGATTGACGAGGGGAGGGGACAGAGCGAAAGTTAGGGCGTGTGTCGAGTCGTAATCAGACAGGGTATGGGGTATATAGGACATAGATGTTCCTCCCACAGCATCTAATCGACGGTCCATCGGGTGCATTGCGAATGCACGACACGGCAAAGACGACGTTCGCGAAGGCTAATGCCGACGCGACGGCGCCTTGGGGGCGCGCGCAGCTTAGGCGGCCTGAGCGGCGCCGATCATGAGGTCGACGATGCCGACGAATGCTTGGTTCAACTTCTCGATGGAACCGACCTGGGTGACGGTGGGGGCAGCTGAGGAAGAGGAAGAGGAATGTGAGGAAGAGGAAGAGAAAGACGAGGTAGACGAGGTCGAGGTCGAGGACTGACTGGTGGTAGTCGGCTTGGACGAAGTAGTGGAGTGGGTGCTACTGTGCGTCGACGTCGACGTTGACGTCGTCGTCGTCGTCGTCGTCTTCGAGTGGGTGGACTTGGTGGTGCTCGTCGTGGTGGGCGCCTCCCAGGTCGTCGTTGGCGTCCACTTCGACGTAGACGACGTCGTCGTGTGGGTAGTCTTGTGGGTCGTCGTCGTCGTGGGCTGGCTACCGCCGCTGTTGCCATCGTCACCCTCGTCGGTGAAGCGCCAACTGGCGGAGAGGACACCATCGCTGAGGGGAGCGAGGTACGAGAAGAGGCCCTCGGAGAGATCGAGACCACCGTTAGATGGACAGCCAGGGCACTGTACAATGATTTTCAACGGCTGCTGTCAAACTAGTCAACTATGATTTACCTCGTCCATGATGACAGCATTGGCAGTTTTGCCGTTGTAGGTGATTGCGATGGGCCTGAAGCAGTTGGGGCCGGGATAGCCGCTGCCGAACATCTTTTGAAAATATGTCAAATGGGAATGCCTTCCTACATGGCGAAATCTGGCTACTTACACCGCTGTTCAAGGCGACGATCTTACACGGGATTTGCATCAGCGATCATGGATGACAGAGTCTCCCAAACTGAACTCACAAAGTCGCTGGGGACGTTGTTCTTGCCGCATGCCCCACTGAGGTATGCCATGAGACTAGGAGCGAGCAACGTCACTACAAGAATACTCACAGGCCGACGGCGTAGTAGGTCAGACGGGCGTTGGTATAAGTAGTGCCACGACGTTGAAGGGCGGCAACCTCCCCCTCTGCAGCCTCGGTAACATTGTTGACAGCGTGCGCGATGGCTTCATGACGGCGGTGGGACAGGCCTTGGTGGGATGACGCAACAGTCGTGTGGGGGAGAGCAAGGGAGAGAAGCGCGAAGCCCCACAGAGAGGAAAACATTGCTGCTGTTCGGTTTCTGCGACGTGGTATTGACGAGACCGTGCCGGGTTGGCGTGACAAATACGCAAAAGCAAAGAACGGGAGGGTGAGCGAGTGTGGAGCGGCAGAAAACCGTGGAGGGGCGGAGAGAAACGAGATGGGAGAGGCTGAGACAGGCTGGGCTGCGTCGCCGTCGCCACTTGCCCCGTGTTTGGTCACAACAAACATCGACAACGCCATCAACTCGCGGCATCTAGACTTGGCTATTTGTCACATTACTTACTACTATCACCCTGAACGATTTCCTTCTCGACTTGCTACTTACTTTCAAGAAAACTAACTTTAATAGGTCAAAGTCAAGCACCCAACAAGGCGGATCGCACGTCAAGAACGGTTCATCTGCAGGAACCGCCTCTGACCGCCCATCTTGGGCTTCTCGCCGATAGTATGGCCACAGGTGGCGCCCCAGACTATCCTACACTGCTCATGTTCTCCTACATTGTAACGGAAGTAAAGTTTATGGCCTGTGATGTGCGCGTAGTGACATGTAAGTGTACCATTTATCCGAGCCCACGTACTACTACTAACACGCCCAGACCATTACCGTAGGATCGCACACGGTGCTCAAAGCGATATTCTGACGACTCCTTGGCACGGAACCACACAGGCTTTGATCACAACACTTACCATCAATTCAGGGTATAGCAGGTCAGTACGGAGGGAATCGAGTGCACTGAATCATGATTTCAACGGAAGTCGACGTGACTCAATATTCGCGCTAGCACTGGCCATGATGGCTATTCGATGTGAGCGACATCGCAGATTCTTTGCCCCCTCCTGAATCCTTTCCTCGCATATCCTATCAATTCTTCCTGTTCCACTAACCTAATATTCATCTAGGGTTCTCCGCATGGACGATACTCCAGCATCTGTCATCCAACCGATGTGATGTTAAGGTGTTCTTCGGATATCTGGATCTGCATATAGCCTCTGTCATTATATGTATGACGCCTCGAAGAAACTTACCAGAAGCGACAGCTCACCTTCAAACGAGTCACGTCCCTTTTCCTGCTCGCTCACTTGTGTATGACCAATGTCTTCCTCAGCAGCGGGGGCACTCCCATGGGAGGTGGTAGAGAACGTCGTCGACTCCTGCGCATGCGGCGAATCGGACTACACCACTCTCCGGCAACTAGCCCTAACTTGCCATGCGCTGCTTCCGCGGGCTCGGATCGTCCTCTTCCGCCACGTTAGGATTCTCACGCACGCAAGGCTCGCTCAGTTTCTGGACGCGATATGGGGCAACCGGACGCTGGAAGGATTAGTGATGAAATTGACGATAACTCCGAGGGACGCGCAACCATTCTTTGCGCCATTCACATCCTTGTCGCGGCGTCTCAGCCGGCTGCGAGCAATGTCGCTGAGCGTCGATCCCATCTTGTCTACCTCTCGCCACGCCATGCGCACTCTCCGCTTTACCTCGGTCATGTCCCTCGAGCTTTCGAACGTGACGTTTGGCGACAACGGCGATCTCGTGAGGCTTCTCGGGATATTCCCTAAACTTCGCCTCTTGCAATTGGGAGTCATCGAGTACAAACACCAACCCATAAAATCGGAGACAACCTGCTCCGGAAAGGGGCGTCCTCTGACTCCTAGAGAGCTGGAAACTGTGGACGTACTGGTACGTATAACCGACGTAGCGTTGAGATCAGATGATAAAGGAGTTGACTTATCCAGAGCAGGTACCAAACCTGTTTCCACTGGAACTCATGGGGACCCTGGGGTACACGCCGGAGTTACGCTTCGTTCAATTGAGAGCAAGGACCGGTGGAGAGGATCGACAGGGGCATGCGAGACAAGGGATGCAAGGAGGTCGTCAAAAGCAGGACGTCGTTGGTAAGATTTCGTGCATGCAATTTTGCGATGGCGCACCGTACTCATTTATCCCAGTGCCATTGCTGGATGAAATATGTCTGTCATATGGTTTTCCAGGCGACAATGGCAGGAAAGTCCAGGTCCACCTCCCACTGAGTTATCTGCCCGAGCTCTATTCATTACCCTATGTTCTTCCTGACGCCAGCCCCGAGCTTCGAGACCTGTTGGCACAGTATGTCCTGCACCGATATCGAGCCTCGTGCCGACTCATAGGGGATAAGGGGATTATGTCGGTCCTCGGCTGGGACATTCTGTCGGAACATATTGTCAAAAGGACGAGGGATGTACTCCTCGGGCTTCAGCTACTACCAGACTACGTTCGTCTCGCAGACCATACGGACATGGACAGCGCAAAATCACCTTCAAGTCGGCCCGCGGACCTTGTAGTCAGCTTGATGCTGCTTGTATTGCAAGCCTGGCAGTCCTGGGACACCCCTTGCCATGACTCGACGCGCCCCACTACAACACTTCTTCCCATCCCTTGCGACCACCCATCGACCAGACAGGGTCTCCACAACTCCAACACTGGTCACCCCATTTACGTGGATAGCAAAGCCATGCCGACGCTAGACGGGTGTGCTCATCATACTGGGAGTCTAGGCGTACATTGTCTATCCCGTCCGCACCAGCGACTCGGACGCGTGGATCGCGCCGAGAAGGGCGCAACCGGAACCATTCACCACAAGCGTCTGCTGTCCGCCTTGACGGAGCGCGTACTATGTGCCCCTCGCATCCCGAGCGCGCCACGACCTTCCGGATCCCCAGACCATCACATAATCTGGACCTGTTTCGTATTCCTGCCGCCCGGCACTAGTTGCGTGCCTCCGGACCACGGGACGTCCCTGCATTCCCCAGGGTGCCCTTCGGTTGGGGTGGCTTGCATGAAGTGCTGCTCGGAGAGACCTGGCACGCAGCGCACAGGGAGTCGCTCGGAGGGAGATTCAGACAATAGTGTCGGGCATTCCGCAACCGCGATTCAGGGAGAGATGGGTTCACAAACCACCACGGGCCAACCAGGGGCGAGGACACACCCACCTCTCGCTCGAGGAGTCCCAGGATCAGAGTCTTCTTCGTTGAAGATGGGCGTGCAGTGGAGCAAGCAGCGGTGGGGTTCTACACAACAACGCGGGATAACGGCACAGTGAAACGATGCCCCCATTGGATACCTTCTGGGCACGCATCCGAGCTTTTTGGTTGGCAATGGAAGGGAAAAGGCCGCAAGGATCAACCTGGGGCTCCTCCCTTGCTGTCACCCATCGTTTCCGCGGCAGGGTTCTCGTTGCGGTGGAAGCACCTGGATGCACATCGCCCTGGGAGAACGTCGCAGAGCGGGGGCTATGAGTCGCAGATGTGCTCCCGTTGTGCGCGTCCTCGAATTCTGGACAGCAGCCGGACACTTCTGGGCGAGTTTCTTGGACATGTTCCGGTTCGAGAAGCCATCCGAACAGCCAGAACTCACGTGGGACACGGGACACGCACATGCACACCACTGTCCGGCTGGATACAAGTTGCTGTATGCTGACATTTATGTTGTTCGCCGTTGCTCGTGCGGGATCTTGATTTGGAACATTGGCGCAGCGGGTAGCTTCTGCATACCGATAGTGGCTGAGACACAATTTGTATCATGTACTATGCTTGATATACCATATTCGTCTAACTGCAAAGCTGGATAGACGCGCCAGAGAAAACCAGACCGCACATACAGCACTGAGGACCAACGAAACACATACTACGGTGTGGACAACGAACCAGCGAGCCATATCCTCCGGTCTACGTAGCGGCGTTCACTGCACGTCGCTGGGCGAGGCAAGGATGGCGTTGCTCAAATCAACAAGCTGGATAAGCGCCAAGTTCAACTGGTTCAAATTGCCACTGTCCCACGAGGTGATGGTCGGGGTGGGAGCGGAAGAGGAGGTCGTGGGGGTCGTCGACGTCGGAGTCGTCGAGGACGATGAAGAAAATGCCTCGCTCGTGGTCGAATGCGTCGTGGTGTGGGGCGTCGTCGTCGCCACCGGAGTCGGCCGTTGCGTTGTGCTGTGCGTCGTTGTCGTCGTGGGAGGAGGCGGGGCCTCGGTGGTGGAGGGCGGCGGCGGCGCGCCGCCACCAAACACCCAACTACCATAGACCTCACCCGCGTTGAGGCCACCGGGGACGAGATACTGGAAGAGGCCGGGCGAGAAATCAATCGCCGCGTACGGGCACTCTTCGCACTGCATGGAGGATCAGAGGGTTGACAATGTGTTGGAGTGCGGTGGCAGTGAAAAATGTACCTCGTCGGTGATCTTGGCTTGGGCGGACTTGCCTTGGTAAGTGACGGTGATCTTCTCGTAGCAGTGCGAGCCCCCATCCCATTGCTGTTGTAGGTCAATGGTTTAAAGTATTGTCATCTCAGTTTGTGTGAAAGTACTAACGTGCGTGTTCAACGCCACGATCTAACACGAAAAGTACGCGAGATAATGAGCTTGTCATGATGCCGACAAGAGGGAGTCTTCACTCACAAAGTCGCTGTCGTGGTCGAACGAGCCGCAAGCATTCTGCCCAACACTGAAGTAGGTGAAGCGGGTGCCGTCGAAGCGCTTTTGAATATGGCCCTCGGTTTCGTTGAGGTTGAGGGTGAGGCGGCGATGGCCAGGATTGAGGCCGCGGTGCTCGTGAGAGGCATCAGCGAGGACGAGGGCAGAGGCCAGGGCAGTAAAAACGAAGGCAGAGCGGAAACGACGGGCGACGGTGAACATGGTGTAAAGACTGACGGAGAGACGGAGTCCCGAGACTCTTGGATTAGGTAGAGGGATGAGAAGGCGGGGGACGGGATGGGAGGTGAAGGAAAAGAACGTCGTCGACGTGCTGGGGAGTCGCCAGGGAGTCGCGGACAAAGAACCCCACGTCCGTCGTCGGGGTCTGGAGCCTGAGGAGGACGTCTGCAACAACCGCCAGGCACCCCGCCGTCAAACTTTGACATTTCGGGAACCGTTTCCTCGCCAACGTGACCGCGCTTCAGACACGTGCCTTTAGCGCCTCGCCAAATGTCAGTCCGCCTTACGTCACTGCCAATCCACGTCCTCCTCCCTCTTCCCTTCCACGGACCTGCTCCGAATCCATCAGCAACTTCAGCTCAACCACTCGTAGAAGGTACTCCCATGTCGACTCCAGGACGTCTGTGGTTGCGCCTCGCGCTGTCCAGCGTTGCCAGTGCGTGCTGTCAATCTTCCCATGTTCGTTCATCTCCCCACCCTACCTTCCGTAACCCCCTCAACTTCACTCCGCCGACCAGTCATCGGGTTTGGATACGGCATAATGCGAGGTTGGCCCTGATTTTTGGGATTCTTGTCTTCCTTGCTCACCGCAAAATCGTCCCAAACACGCCCCCTCAGCGACTGTTCCAACTCCAGAAGAGACCTACGCCGTAAGTTTGTCCCCTGTATACGTCCCTGTCCGATTTCTCTCTGTCCCAATGTCGTTTGAACGCGAAGGAGACTCGCAGCTCCTCGAGCGGCGCAGAGGTCATCCCTGGACCCTATTTAGCACATGCCGGCGATGAAGCAACCTGCTCACCTATATCTCCCACTTTGCACCGCAGGCCATGTCCCCGGATCTGAGGAGGAAGGTCGACGCGAATCGGGCGGCGAGGTTGTCGAAGGAGAACGCGACCAAGGCCCAAGAGGACGCACAGGTGAGTGGGCTATATACCCCCGACCGCCGCGTGCGCAGCAGCTGATCCAGGGACGTCGACCACGTCGCTCCTTGCTGTCGACACTCCTTCGCTGCACTTACTTATAGTCGAGAGATCCCGACTCGCAAAAACCTATATGGGCAAACAAACCGCAGTCTTAAGCCCGTACTCGACATTATTTACGCATTCCTCCTTGTTTGGTCAGTCAGCGCCTCGTACCATGTAGCATCACTACTATCCCTCTGTACGCCGCTCATAATGAATCCCCGATCACCTTTACACCCCTCCATACCACTCCTGGACAAGCTTCAATACGCGATGAAAGCACCATTCAGCAGGCAAGGTCGAAGACAGCGAGGCGAAGCGTCGGCACGTATAGCACATCGACATTATACACCATGTACGGGAACTAGCAGGTACACAGCCGTACGAAAAATACAGCATGACCAGTTCACTAACACATCCCGTAAGGTAGATCCGAACAATCGATATATTCCTGCGCTCCCTGGGAAGCGCAGGAAATCACAGCAACGACGAGCAACGCAACAAGCGACAGCAGTTAAACAAAGATGACTACGAGTAGTGGACGCTGAGGTCCGACGTCAGGTTGGGGAAAGCGTGCGAACTTTGTCTGAATCTGGCGATTAGTTGAACCACCAGTCGCCGTAGATGACGCCCTCGTCCAGAGGCGCAAGATGCGCAAACAGAGGCCGCGAGAGGTCAGCCTGGGCATCCTGGCATCCCGGACACTGCGCATGCATAGTTTCGAATTAATCGGCAGAACATCGGCATATTCGGTTCAAGACACACCTGGTCAGTGACAGTCGCCTGGACCTGCTGACCATCATACTGCACAGTAACCTTCTTGTAGCAGTGCGCCCCGTTATTGAACCGCTGTAACATAGGCACACCCGTCAGCCTTCCCACTCGAAGCACCGTTCATCGACGCGGACGTACCGAGGGGCTAAGCGCAATGACCTGTCAAGAGACGCGAGACACAAAACGTGAGCGAAGATGTTTCATCTAATGTGATTCGGACCATTACTCACGTAGTCGGTGTTAGAGTCGTAAGACCCGCACGCATTGTCGCCCGCGTCGTAGTACGTGAAGCGAGCGCTGCCACCGCGCCTCTTCAGCGCGATCGACCCGGCCTGGGTGAGGTGGTGGCCATGGCGTGAAAGCGGCGCGGCGTACGCGAGCGCCGTGAAGAGCATCAGGAAGCTCACGAGGGTGATGACGAGGGAACGGCTCGTGGACACGAACATCTTGCTTTTCTTTGCTTTTCGGTGCCGGCTTGGGGTGTAATAGAGGGATCAGTGGTGTGAGTTGGGTCGGGGTTCCGGGTGTCGGAGCGTGGGTTGTGTGTTTAGGGCGAAAGGAGTGTGGGGCGAGGACGAACTTGAAGGATGGGACGCGGAGACGAGTTAGTATCCACGACGCAGGCGACGGTGGAGAGTCGAGCGGGTCGAGAATGGGTCCTCGACGCGTCGCAGACACCCGCAATATATATGCCGTGCCGATTGTGCGACCCCCTCGGGTGGGCGCGATTCGCAGGCTGATGTCCGATGCCCTTCACCTCCGGGGACGGAGGGCGCAGAAGTGTATTGCGGATCTAGCCGCGCACCACGTTGGCCGTACGCGGCCTCGGAACGCCTCAATCGCCTGTGGGCGGCCGGCTGGCAATGAAGAGAGGTGTTTGGGAATCCGGGTCGCACCCTTGCAGGGCCAAGTTACTCGTCCCAGGACACGTAAAGCGAATTATACAAGGCGCAATCGCCGTCTTCTCTGAAGTTCTTTGTGATCCGGGAAGCTTGGCACTGACACCTAGATGTCACCTGTCGTATGCGTTTATTTGACTGCATGTACGGAGGGGTCCATGGTCCTCCTCGGAGAGCCTTCGAGAGGGGAGGATCGGTCTGCAACCTCGTGGAGACCACTCACACCGTAATTGCTCCCCAACACGGCCTCATGATCGCCGCTGCATAACGTGAGCGGAGTGCACCCGGAGCGTTCGAGTATATGCGCGAGTCTGTCCATGATGTCGTGAACCCGGGCTAGTCAGTGATCCAACTAGACGTTTGGATGGGATGAGCAAAGCTCGCGTCGCAGCCGACACAAAGCAGTGACCCTCTGAACACTCGTTCACCGGAGGTGAGCGCACCCCGAGTGGACCCGTGTCCCCCAGGGTGGATGAAAAACACCTAGAAGCTATACCCGGGCCGTCGATTCAGCGGGAAGATGGACGGAAACGGTGATCATGACTGCAGAGCTGACCGCAGAAAGCGGGTCAGAGCTTCGAGAAGCATTGGAGGCGCACCGTTGGGTAGACACGCTCGGGCATCGGTCGGTCATTGAGTGCTCTGGAATAAGTACTCTGGAACAACGGCCAAAGGTGAGCGGGGACTGTGCGGCCCTGGGCAAGGTGCGGTGGACTTCGACTTTCTCAGGCTAGCCTGAGCCGGCTTGAGGAGGACGCCACGGTCACGCGTTGCGGATAAGTACCATATCGTGGCTGTCCGTGTCCGTGACAGTCCTACAAGTCTGGCTGAATGTCCTGATGCTAGACGTCGGGCCCGAAGAGTGCGGCGGCAGATCACAATTACTCGCAACTTATACACAGTATCACAACATGACGAGATGGGAGGATGTCTTGATTCTATACATCGGCATGAATGGGGGCGTGAGATGCGAAGATGGTACGAAATACAGCGCACGGGAGGGGACGACTAGCCGACTGGGGTGGGACGTGGTGGTGTGCGGCAGCGACGAGATATAGTGTCCTTGCGGCCAGACGCATCTCTCCTCCTCCTCGTGAGACAGCGGTGAGATGGGACGGGAGGAGAGCCAGAGCATTGTAGTAGAGGGCATGTCCGTGGGGGAGATGGGAGATATCAACAATCTAGAAGGGGTACACCACTGAACGCAAGGCTTTGTTGTTAGCCAAGAACGGCAAGACAAGCCAGGAATCGTGCTCACGTGCAAAGTGTGGAAGTATATTATACAAGCTCCGGTCGGTGGGAGCGGCTTAGCTTGCAGCCGCAGTACTCGGCTCTCCTTCTGGTGCTGGCGTCGGGGGAACGGGGGAATCCAGCAACGGCTTGTCGGAAATCGAGGACTCGGGAGATGATGGAAGGACGTCATACGAGGGATACGCTGATGACGCGAACGATGGAGGGTGTGGTGACTGAGCGACCGGTTGGCCATTCCCCGAAGATTCGGACGGTTCAGATATTGCGGGGATATTGTCCGTCGAATCCGGAGAAGGCGTTTGGAGGCCGGAGTTACCGTCCGTAGTAGGGGCAGACGTTGGGGGAACCTCTGCCAGCGGGTCGGACGGTTCATATTCTGGACTGGGATTCGCGACCGCAGTGGCAGTGGATGCGGCGCTGAGGACAACAGCACTGATACCGTACTGCGAGGGAGGTGAGGACCTACCACTGCGGCGGCCGGAAGACTGCTCGCCATTCGGCCGGCCAGGTGTGGGAGAAAGGTGGCCGGAACCTGACGAGGGCGGACCTTGGCTGGACGTCGATGTTCGAGAGCGGGGCGCAGAACCTGTTTCAGCGGCAAGTTGGGGGGCGGAGCCAGTGGATTCGTTTGCGGGAACTGGCGCAGATGGAGCCCCCGACTCTGATGATGCGGAGGGTGCTTCACCAGATTGCTCTCCGGTGGTGTTGCCACCCCCTGGAGCGCCCTCCTCTCTCCGCTTCTTAGCCTCTTCCTCCTGTTGACGCCGCTGTTGGGCCTCATGCTCCAGCAAAGATAATCGCATCGCTTCCATTACCATGAGCTTCGAGGGTCATATTAGCTCAAAGCGTCGAGAGCACATAGTTAGTCCCCACTCACCTCCTCTAGGTCCTGACCCCCGATGCCCATTGTACCAAGGAGCTGATTTATTTCTTGATTCTGCTGCCTCCTTCTCGCTCGCCTACTTCCCCGATCTCCGTTACCCTCAGGCGTCTCGGAGCCACCCTCTTCCGTTGTGGGAAGGGCATGCACACGACCACTAGTCACACCGATGGGGATAAGTTGATCACCAACCTGGCGCATAATGATGCGCCTGTTAGCGCGCCGTTGGACGGCGGCACGCACTGCTGCCAACTTGGCTTCCCAATCAGGGTGAATGTGGTCTACGCATTTCCAAGTTTATGAACGCGTGACGAAGGATAGGCCGGGGTTAAGGACTGACCGACAGTGACAACTTCTGGATCGTTGTGCCCGAAGCTCTTCCTCCGGCGCTTCATCGAAGGGTGGGCGGCGGCGTCTGACATTGCCTTGGGTGAGTCGGGCCATGACGGTGGCGTCTGCAGCAGTGGGGATGACAGACATTGAGAATGCATTGATACTCTTTCGTTAAATTAACAGGTGAACTCACCGCGCCTTCACTGCCCATTCCGGTACGCCATGGGGGTGGGGTGTAGACGATACCAAAGTTCTCCTGGACGCAGTATGGACAAGCAGCTGGCTCGGAAACTAGATGGGTAGCAGTGGGATCCACTCTCTTGATCTGAACGAAACATTCCGTGCAGATAGCTTGGTCGCAACATCGTGAATGATTTATGTTCGGGGGGTAATACTGCACGTCCGCATAAGGTGGCAGAACGGAGGATAATGCCAATATCGCAACGTACCAAGAAACAGATCGGGCACTCCATAGCCCCACGGTATATCGCTGCTTCCGGATTGCGAGCGGGCTCCTTGACAGCGCTGGGTCGCTTCGCATGTCCCTTGGCGAAGCTCGAGCTAGCTGGCTCGGCACGCGAGGGCTCAGCGCCGTCCACTTCGAGAGGTTCTTTTCGTGCAGCAAGTATCTGGTCATCGTCCCAGGACTCCTCGTATTCCTCCAGCGGCCGATAGAACGGAGCAAGCTTGCGCTCGACAATGAGCTGTGTGACGATAGCCTGATTCCAGTCGCGTGGACCGGTGTATATCCCCTGCGGGGTAAGATACCCGAAATCGACGGTGTCCTCGTGGTGGCCGCGGCCGGAAGAGGCACTGTTGCCCATGATTGGAGAGAATAAGAGCACGAGAAGAGATGTGGACGTCGAGGGGAAAGTGACAAGCCTGGTACCCGGAGTCACCGCCAGGATGCAAGCTGTCGTCACAGGCCGGTGTCGGACTCTAGTCCACGGCCGAAGGCGTCCCCGGCTAACACCGACTTCGAGACTGTGACACCCTTTGTTTAGCCTTTTGTCCCCGCTCCACATCTTTCTGGTACACTCCTCTGGTCCTTGACACCAGATCTCATGAAATGCATGGCCGTTGGCCCTCAGAGTGAAAGACAGACTGGCCGTGTCACGCTTCGGACTCGGAAGCCGTGACTCAGAGGTTAAAGGAGGCCAAATGCCTGCATGTTTGCAACAACCACATTAATTGTGCGGATCTCCGAGGCATGGAGAATTTGGTTTGGAAAATCATCATGTATGTAGACAAAAGAAATCGAGCAGCACTAGCTCAGAAGGCTCGCAAAGGAAGGGGGGCCTCACAAAGGCCAGGCTCGAGTATAGGAGATGACCATCAGAGGATGAGAAGGTCACGGTGTGGACACGTCTACCCCTTCAGCTTCAGGCGCAGTGCATTGTATGCGAACTTACATTGAGGGCGAGTGGGAAACTCATTGTATCGGGGATGCTGATGGGATAAGTATTGCACGGCGATAGACTCGTCGCTGTCAGTTGCGTTCCCATACTGCAGGACCCGAGAGGAAACGAGTCATATTACTCTGGGGATCGTTGGTACGTGGTCATGGAATGTATGGGCGCCTCTGGAGCACGAGGCTCGCCGAGGTGCCTGCACCCATACTCACGGACGAGCAAATCCTCGGACATTTCACACGCCCAACACGTTGAAAGCGCATATGGTCGAGTTGTGTTCGAGGCGGCCAATAAGGCGTGTCTCGAGTTCTCAGGAAGAGAGGGAGAGCAGGACTGGAATACGCTGGTTTTTCCACCCTGGCGGCACCCGGGGAACCGGGGTCGGGAGCCGGGGGAATCCGCCACGTCAGCTCGAAGCGAGCGTCCTGGATTTATACCGGCTCTTAGCCGAGGGTACTGCCCTCCACAAATTCCGCAACGCGCCCACTCTCCCTCGTCTCTCGCTCGGCTTTTCTTCTCTGCTCGCTGCTCACTTGCAAGTTGAGCTAACAGCCTGGCGACATGGAAGCTCCCTGGACCGCAACAGCGGAGGAGGTATTGCAATACTACTCGGTGGACCAGACCGGGGGTCTGACGTCGGACACCGCGGCCAAACATGCAGAACTTTACGGTAAAAACGGTACGCCTCCCCGTTGATAAGCTATACCGTCGAGACTCTAACCAGTCTGCAGAGCTGCCGGAAGACCCACCGACACCGCTTTGGGAGCTCATCCTCGAGCAGTTCAAGGACCAGCTGGTCCTCATCCTTCTCGCCTCCGCCGTCGTCTCGTTCGTCCTTGCCCTCTTCGAAGACTCGGAAGGGTCAACCTGGTGGAGTGCATTCGTCGAACCCCTTGTCATCCTTCTCATCCTCGTGGCCAATGCAACCGTCGGTGTAATCCAGGAGACCAACGCGGAACAGGCCATTGACGTCAGTCTTGCCATACCTTGAATTTTGTCTCGTATTCTAACTACTATGCAGGCCTTGAAGGAGTACTCTCCCGATGAGGCCAAGGTTTTTCGCGATGGCGAGTGGACCCGGATTCACGCAACAGAGCTTGTCCCAGGAGATATCATCTCAGTCGCGGTCGGCGACAAGATCCCTGCCGACTGCAGGTTGCTCTCCGTCACTTCTACAAGTCTTCGTGTTGACCAGGCGATTCTGACCGGAGAAAGTGTCAGCGTCAGTAAGACCGTTGACGCCGTCCTGGACCGTAAGGCCGTGAAGCAGGATATGACGAACATCCTCTTCTCGGTGAGTAATTGGACATAGCAACATACCCGTTGCTTCTCATGTCATCTCTAATTTCGTCGCATCTCATTTCGTAGGGAACCACCGTGGTTAACGGAAAGGGTACCGCCATTGTCGCGTTCACCGGTCAGCAGACTGCCATTGGCGACATCCACAAGTCCATCACGTCGCAAATTAGCGAGAAGACCCCCTTGAAGCGCAAGCTCGACGATTTCGGTGACATGCTTGCCAAGGTCATTACAGTCATCTGCGTTCTGGTTTGGCTCGTCAACGTCCGGCACTTCTGGGACCCTTCACACCATGGCGTTCTCAAGGGCGCCGTCTACTACTTCAAGATCGCTGTTGCGCTCGCCGTGGCTGCTATTCCGGAGGGCCTTGCTGCCGTCATTACTGCCTGTCTTGCTCTTGGAACCAAGAAGATGGCTCAGAAGAACGCGATCGTTCGTAACCTGCCTAGTGTCGAGACACTAGGCTGCACGAACGTCATTTGTTCAGACAAGACTGGTACTCTCACCACCAACCAGATGAGCGTTTCCAAGGTATGTACCTTGGGAAGTCTCCATCCACTTGACACCGACATTTTGGCATCATAGTTCACGGTTGTCGACATCTCTGGCACACCCCGGGAATTCCTTGTCGAGGGCACTACCTTCGCTCCTGAAGGGTCGGTTACCCCTGCTGATGGCAAAACGTCTGCTGAAGTTCGCTCAGAACCTCTGTTACGCCTGGCTGAGATCAGCGCCATTTGCAATGACTCCAAGGTCATTTACCATGCGGTATGTGTTGTTTCTTTCCACGTCGCTTCAGGATCTGACGTTGGTGCAGGAGAAGAATGCGTACACGAACCTCGGTGAGCCTACAGAGGCGGCATTGAAAGTTTTGGCGGAGAAGCTCCCATGCCCTGACCCCGAAATCGCCAAGAATCTGCCCTACTTGGCTCCTGCTGCCCGTGCGGGTGCCGTTACCGAGTATTTTGAACGCACCATCCCTCGTCTCATGACTTTCGAGTTCTCACGCGACCGCAAGATGATGTCCGTCCTTGCACGCAAGAATGGTACTGGCATCCTGTACGCTAAGGGCGCCCCAGAGTCTATTCTCGAGCGGTGTACCTCCGTCCTCGTCAATGGGCGTGCCATTCCTCTTATCCCTCAGCTCCGCGATGCTCTTCTTCGCAGCACCATCTCCTACGGCACCCAGGGTCTCCGCACTCTCGCTCTCGCCTACGCCGACAACGTGTCCCTCGATCTCGCGAACTACAAGGCCGAGACACCGACCGACTACGCCCACTTTGAGAAGGACCTCACCTTTGTCTCGCTCGTCGGAATGCTCGATCCGCCCCGGCCCGAGGTCCGGGCCGCCGTTGCGAAGTGCCAAGCGGCAGGAATTCGCGTCATCTGCATCACCGGCGACAACAAGGGGACCGCTGAGACCATTTGCAGGCAGATCGGCATCTTCGGCGAGCACGAGGACCTTAATGGCAAATCGTACACTGGACGCGAGCTGGACGAGCTCAGTCCCGAGGAGAAGCTCAAGGCTGTTATGAGGGGGAGCTTGTTCAGCCGCACCGAACCCAGCCACAAGAGCCAACTTGTCGACCTCCTGCAGAGCCAGGGCCTCGTTGTTGCGATGGTGAGTAGAACATCTTTATACATCTCCCATCGATAGATGGCTTACAGTGCCTTCCGCATGTAGACTGGCGATGGAGTGAACGATGCCCCCGCGCTCAAGAAGGCCGACATCGGCGTGGCAATGGGAAGCGGCACTGATGTTGCGAAGCTCGCCGCGGACATGGTCCTGACCGACTCGAACTTCGCAACCATCGAGCAGGCTGTAGAGGAGGGCCGCCTGATCTATAACAACACCAAGCAGTTCATTCGCTACCTAAGTACTTGCTCATCACCATCGTCGCGCCGTTCCGGTTACTGATGTGCTTCGGTCGAACTCCAGTTTCATCGAACATTGGAGAAGTCGTCAGCATCTTCCTGACGGTGCTTCTCGGCATGCCCGAGGCTTTGATCCCGGTGCAATTGCTATGGGTGAACCTCGTCACGGACAGTCTGCCGGCGACCGCGCTCGGATTCAACCCTGCTGATCACAGCATCATGCGCGTTCCTCCCCGAGACAGCCGCGAGCCTATCGTCGGCAAGTGGCTGTTCTTCCGGTACATGGTCATTGGCATCTACGTCGGTGTCGCGACCGTTGCCGGGTATGCGTGGTGGTTCATGTTCTATACCGGTGGCCCGCAGATCTCCTTTTACCAGCTCGTACGTCTTCCTCATTTGCTCGTTTTTCGCAGTTACTTACTCGTTCTGTCACGCAATCGCAGACGCACTTCCACCAGTGCTCGAGCCTATTCCCCGAGATCGGTTGTGAGATGTTCACGAACGAGATGGCGAAGCGGGCAACCACGATGTCGCTGTCTATCCTCGTCACCGTCGAGATGTTCAACGCGATGAACTCGCTCTCGGAGAACGAGAGTCTTTTGAGGCTTCCGATCTGGAAGAACCCCTTCCTCGTCGGGGCGATCGCGCTGAGCATGGGCCTCCATGTAGCGATCCTCTATATTCCCTTCTTCACGGTGAGCGTTTCCCTTGCCGTTGTTCTGGGGACTCGTGGGCTCACATGCATTCGCGTAGTCGCTCTTTGCCATCACACCCTTGAACTGGGTAGAGTGGAAAGCTGTACTATACCTGAGCGCGCCTGTGTTGGCCATCGACGAGGTGCTGAAATTCGTCACGGTCCGTCCCATTCCTCTAGTTTACCGGCCACGCGCTAACTGTCGACTTCTCGCAGGCGACGTTCGTCTCCCCACCATCGAAGATGAAGGTAGACTAGATAGGACCAGACCCAGTAGACTCGTTGATATCATTAGTGATCCTGTAATGACATGTAATGACTAGATGGAGCGTTCGCTCACTACAATACTGCTTACGCCGACGGCCGAATTTGCGACTTGTCCAAATGTTTGTGGCAACGCGTTACTACAGTCTACATGCATGGGTAAGCCCTCAGGTTATACGGTCCTGCAGGATTCTAACTCAATTGTCTATGGTGCCGATCAGGTACTTATCCAGTTAGCCCAGCAGCCGCACGCTTCCAAACTGGTCAAGTCGACAACTACTTATGTCTGTCATTCAAGTTGACGGGACATACTGCACGTCTTATTGTGGTCTCCGATAAAAGTCGGACGATGACAGGAGCTACGCCTTGAGGCTTTGCGAAGGCATGCCATGTACACACCGAGAAGTCGTGCTTATTTGGTTGAGGCGCTTCTCCGGGATGCCTTGAAGCTGGAGCGTCCAAAAGAAACTCCTGATAAGTTATGTATCCATGGTCTAATTTTCCATCCGCAGCTCTCAGCAGAGGTTAAAACGGCGAGAGTTACGCGGGCATACGGAGTCGTCAGCATGCATCCCGGGCGCAGAAGATTCACTTGAAGTCCCTTTCCAGGATACCCAAGGAGAGTCGCTGGCAGATGGATCAGCAAGCGATAAAAGCGGTCGGCGAACTCCTGTGGCGACTCGGAGCGAAGGATTCTCGGAGAAATTAAGTAGGATCTCGGATTCCTTATTCCAACGTTGTCCGACTCGACTCAAAAGCACGACAAGGACACATAGCTTAGACTAACGACCAATGTTTACGTGCTAAGCGAGTCCAAAGTTGAAACACACTTCCATTCCTCAACTTATCTGAGTCTAGAACACCCAGAAGCAGCTGGCCCAATGCCCATCTCCAATTGGATCCGGTGCGCATGTTCTATATACTAGCGTCCCGGTTATCCATCACACTGATTCTCCTATCAAAGGACGTCGCGAGTAGTATTAACCCGCGTGTTCCACGCATTCATTGTTGATATCCTTAACTGTCGGAGAAGTATGCTGTGTTAGAATCTTGCCACTGCTCGCACTGCTGCGGGATTCAGAGAGGGATGTCGATCGCTCAATTTTACGTGGGCATGATACTGGAATCCCGATTCCATCGACAATCGACTGCGATGGCTAGCACGCCATCGGCCCGAACCCGACTCATCTGTGTCGTCGGTGACGGTCTCGAGGCTCACTGGATGCCGGTAATCAGACCAGATCTCATTCAATCATGGAGATTGGGGCAAGATGCTGGCGTCAGATACTACATCGTGCACGATGCAACCACGATCAATGAGCTCACCGCACCCGACACCGCACACCGCACGGAGAGATTTGACTAGCAGCGCCGTTGATGGCCCGTTTGTAGATCACGGCGTGCGTCCATCCAATTAATTATACTGTAACTCAAGTACTCACGACCAGAACACAAGTGTATTAATATTCACAGACTTAACGAACGACCGGGGACCTTGTAAGAATTAACTACAGCAGTCATCGTCGATGGCCGCATCATGTACGGATTGAGCGGGCTGCACTGAGAAGCACAAGGTTCGAGTAGTATTCAAGTAGAGCCAGCGTGAAAATGTCCGTGATACTCTGATGACGAAAAGCCGGGCCAGTCTAGGACACGGGCGGCACTGTTAACCATTGCAGGACTATAATGTACAGTGAATCATAGGTGACAAAACAGCAGAGCCCCACATTTAAAAGTAAACGTGCGTGACCTATATAGCATCTACGGCCGGGGTACTCCGTACTGCAAGCATCCATAGATGTCGTCAATGTTATGGAATCCAAGAGACGAGCGGCCAACTTCAACGCCTGAGCTCGCCTTCAACCCTGGCTCGGGCGACGGGTAGAATGGGCATGGGTCTCGTGCTCCTCCGGAGGCACGACGTCGAAGCCGCCGCGGCCCAAGTCGGATGGAAGCACTGCGGTATCCTCGAGCGCTTCATCGGCAAGGAGCGTTTGCGTCTCGCTTTCATCGAGGTCTGGCGCTGCAGCGCCCAGCTCAGAGGGAGGGCGCAAGAAACGTGGGAGCGCTACGAGGTGGTTAAACATAAACTGCGAGGATGGGTCAGATGTTAGCGGGTCGATGCAGGATTTCAGGGAACAACACGTACCGTGCCGTATCTGCAAACAGTAAAACAGCGCTCGTGAGCACGCTGGAGCGAGCAGGGCTGTCAAGAAGACGGGAAGCACTTACACGAGCAGCCCGAAGCCAACAACTTGGAGAAGGGAGATGGGCCACACGAGGACCTCCCAGCCGAGACCGAGGGAAACAATCCAGATGGTGATCGTCCTGCACGTATCGGTCAAGCTCCGCACGGTGGCAGAGACATGCCGGGTGAGGCTGAGGCCGAAGAAGTTGAACAGCGAGATGGAGAAGGCGATGACAACTCCGGAGTAAAGCACCGACGGCGTGTCAATCATCTGATGCCAGCCGCGCGGGAGGTCGAAGAATGGTGAGATAGACGCGTAGCGTGCGAGAATCGGCATTGCAAGCACGATGCTGAGCGCGCCAAAGAAGCCTTCAAGACCGACGGCGACCAGCGGAGCGACGGTGTAACGAGCCATAATCTTCTCTGTGTGCGCAGCATGGGAATGTATCAGCAAACGCCGAGGACGTGCATCATGAGGGGCACAAAGACGCGAGACAGACCTTCAACCACGAACTGGGTGGCCGTGCTGTGAACAGTCAGTGTGACGGATACCATAGCGGGAAATAATACGTCAGCAGACGAGCGATAGAATTGGAGAATGACCATGGAGAACACGACAATGAACGAAAGAAGTGAAGCGCAAATGGGGGACACGTACAAAATTTGAGCGAACGCTATGAAGAACACGCCTGTAGAACACGGTCAGGTGATGTCCGAGTCCCGCTGCGCAAAATGAGCGGAACGCACCAACAAGGACCTTGGTCATTTCAGGGTCTTCTACAGGCTCCGACTGGGGAAGCCCTTCGAGAGCGCTGACATTGGGCTCTTTGACAGAATCCTTGATCATAGACCCGCTAAGACCGACAAGGGAAACACCTGCCATTACCGTGACAAGGGATATCCATCTGCAGAACAAGCATGAGCATGCCGTACGAAGGTAAGGTCCAGAGGGTAAACAGAAAGCTTGATAGAGGAGAATAGGTGGGAAGAAGAACAGGACTCAACTGGTAGAGCCAGAGGCGCCTGCGGAGGAAGATGACGGAAAGGACACCGACGAAGAGGACGAGGGCGCCGCGGGTCATCTGATAGATCGAAACCGGGGCATAGAGGAGACCGATGTTCATTAACTGTATAGGCGCATTGTGACGTAAGTGGTAATGAGGGAGACGAGAGAAAAGAGGGTGAGTGGCATGAGAAGATGACGGCGGTCAAGGAAAAGAGGCATGCGCACCGTGGTGCCGGTGAGATCGCATGCGGCAGGAAACCACATAAGCAAGACCTTCCAGCCGTCAAGAGGAGCATGAGGGATCTCGGTCTTGCCGCCGTGGGCGGGCTCTTCCTCGGAATCGGCAGGGAGGGCCAACGGTTGAGACTGCCGCCTGGTGCGTAGCCAGGAGTAGATGACGGGAAGGAAGCCTAATGCAAGACACGTGCGGTGCGGCGTTGAGAGCGATGTAGGATATTGGAGAAAAATGTACATACAGAGCATCTCTCCGACTAGTGCGGACGGTGACGGAGTGAGCTACGTGTACGTAGTGGGCGGAGTGCAGAGAATCACGTACGGAACATCTGCAGGGTTTGCCAGACCGGCTGCTCGTAGAGCATACGCTTCGCAGGATTAGGGTCGTCGCAGTTCTCGACACATTGCATGTCCTGTGTGGACGGAGTATGAGTGTGCACGGGTGTGACGGGGTGGGGAGCGACGCACCTGCCACTTGCTCCATAGCGAGTTGCTGGAGCCCTGGGGAGAGTCAGCAAAGGGTATATGCGGACCAAGGCGGAGAGGGACCCACGGTGAGGAGCATGCCCCCTATGAGGATGGGGACGTAGAGCGAGGACGGCATGGGTGGCGATGGGAGAGAGGCGTGGGCGGCTGTGTTCCGGGGCGAGGACGAGAAGGGTCGGATGGAAGGGCGCCGAGAAAGGAAGGCGATCGGGAAATAATTATAAATTAGGTAAATAATAAAGTAATGGGGAAACGAAGAAGGATGCTCGGAATTCTGTTCTGTGCTTGGACGGGCTGTTGGTACGATCACCCAATGTTCGCCTACTTATATCGTCCCCGCCCCGCCCCAATCCTCCTCCCCCCTCCCCATGGTCCACCTCGTCCTCTCCACCTCTAGGGGAAACTCCGGCAACCGTTTCTTCCCCCACCAGGGCTACCTCGGTCTCACCCCTGTCCGCGTCGAAGGCAGTACGTGACACCCCCTGCTTCCCCCGCATTCCTGCACTCATATGTGTTCCAGTCGTGCGCACAAAACTGGACGAGGATGGCAAGCCAATACCTGCAAAGTCCCTCTCCGTTTCCGTCCGCTGCTACCAGTCCCGCCTCACCCGTTCCCGCGCCGTCCGCTCTACACTCGTCGCGGACCATACAGACGTCCTCTGGGTCAAGCCTCCGAATAGAGAGTATGCCGACGTAGGAGAGCTCGAGTTCCCCTTCAAACTTACCCTTCCAAAACGCACCCCCGGCTTCAGCACCGCAAACTACCAGGATTACCGTGTCTTCTGGCGTTTGGAAGCGAGTAAGTCATCACCCTACATGTCACGCTTCCACCCCATCTGCCATCTGCCACAATCGTCTCATTTAATCATCTCATCCCTGTTCCCGTTCTCTCTCCAAAGTACTCGACCATGTGCCTATTCCAAGCGTCGGCTCCCGTATCGTCCGGTATTTCGATCTCGCCCTCGTACGGTATGACCTTCCCCCCTCATTAAATCCCTCACCGCCCCAACACGCGCTGCTCCACCAAACATGCAAGCCCCGTGCTCCAGTGGTCCGGTACAATGTCGCCACCCCTTCAAGTCCCGTTGGACCCTCGGATATCGTCCACACGACCCTCCTTCTCCAGCCTGTAGACCCCGCCGTCGCTATCCGAAGCGCAACTGTCTCAATAGAACGTCGAATAGAGCTTCACAACACGCCCGCTGCTCCCACTCCACTGGTTACCACAGGCATCAATCACGCCGCAGCCGCTTCCGCTTCTCCAGTCACGGCATTCGCTCCCGCTTCCCCGTCTCCCTCAAGTTCGACAAATTCCGACGAAGACGCATCCACCCCAACAACTTCTCGCTTTGGCTGGGGTTCTCGATCCAATCCACAGTCACCCTACGGGTCTTTTCCGCCGGGTCCTAGCCAATCCACGTTCGATTCCGTGGCCACTACCCTCTCGAGTTCGTCCACTTTTCCCCTCCTATCACCGTCCTCTACCAAGAGTTCCAACGGAACTTCTTCCCCCATACCCATTCCTCGAATACCGTCGCCATCACTGCCGCCACCATCCCCTTCCCCATCATCCGTATCCGCGTCGCCCACTGTTTCTTCCGTTCCTTCAACGAACGATGACGTTCTGAAGGCGCTGACCCTGACATTGACTACAGCCGACGTCACCTCTTTCGCTTGCGACTCTTCCGGCATCTGGGTCAAGTCTGTCCCGCTTCAGTGGCCCGAGAACCGCAGCAACGCCCGTTGGGCTGTGGGTGAAACCATGCAAAGCGATTTCGCGTCGGTCCGTTTCTACGTCCGTACGAAACTTCTCGTCTCCGGTCCTGGCGGATCAGAAACACTCGACCTCGAACCACGCGAGATCACCGTCGTCCCGACTGGCGACGCGGACCGGAGGGTTGCCATGGAGAAGTGGGCTGAGCAGAAGGAGCTCTCGCTCCGGAGCAAGAGCAAGAGCCCGTGGCGAAGGCGAGGCGAGGACATCAGTGCTAGCGCGGACGCTGCGAAGAGCAACAGCCATGGACTGCCGTCCCCGCCGCAGACACCAGCGCAGTCGAGCGAAGGTGGCGACCATCGCAAATCCATGTATTCTGCGAACGAGCGCGACCGCAAGGCGCGCAAGAAGACGCCACGGCGGCCCCATACGTCCGCGGGCCCGAGCGATAAGTCGAGCCTGTCTTTCTCCGTGAATCCTCCGTTCGCGTTGGGGCGGCGGCCCGATCGCGATCAGGGAGAGTCCGTGTCGCATACGGCCAGCCGCGACTCCGGATCTAGCTCGCAGAGCCAGAGCTCGGCGAACAAGCGGTTCAAGGAGTCGGGCCTTGGAGAGAGCATGCTGTTCGCGGTGGACAAGGTCCGCGGGAAGTCGCGCGCGCTACGAGATGATGGGAAGCGAGAGCGAGAAGCTGAGGATGATGGGCGGGAGGATGTGCGGGAACGGCGAGAAAAGGTGAAGGCGAAGGCTTCCAGCCTCGGACTACGGGTGGAACCACCACCGATGGACGAGGTGCGCGCGTGGGAGGAGGAGCTTGCGCGCATCGAGGTGCAGTCACGTCGCAGTAGCTCAGGCATGCTTGGGCTGTTTGGCCTGTCGCGCAAGCGTACGGCGAGGTAGCCGTCCGGGGCGCCCGGTCTCTGCCTCCTCGGCCGCCTGCCCTTTGGTAGGATCTCATCCGCATTCTCGACAATCGGACATCTCCTTGGTGTGGATCTGGAAACCGCCTCTTCACTCTTCCGGTCTCTTCACTTGTTCGTCGCGCGGCTTCCCGTTCGGCTTCTATCGCAGCTTTCGTTTGTTCGGCCACCTTCTGCCCAGGCGCATGCTTTCTGCCAGGTCGAACGGGCCCCCTGCTTTCATTCGTTCCTTCTCAAGTTGTCGTAAACATCCGTCGTTCTCCTGCTTGCACATAACCGTTTGGTCGGTCTCTCATCTCCGGATCCCCGTCTGCACTTGACCTTTGCTTCTTGCACATGCATCTCATCCTTTCCAACACGCACGCACCACATACCGTCTGCATCCACACAAGCATCTTCCATACCATAATCTGTCGATAGTCCGTAGTAGTTAACGCCTTGCTCACTTTCCTACTTGCCGCTGACCAGCCCGCGCTCTGTTCCATCCCACACACGCCAGCACCGTCCCCCACGCCCTCGGATTCCATGCACCGCCAGTGGCGCACCTCGCGCTCTCGTGGCGCTTGCGTGGCCATTCATCTGTCCATACCTGTTTGTAGTTTATCGATCGCGCCCTAATTCTCGCGAGCCTGTATGAATGTAAATGTACGTAGTCCCATCGCCTCCCCCCACGCACGCATCGTCATGTATTTCTAGCTGCCTGCCGCAGATAACTTATCCATTTTCCCGCGTCTGCCTTTCTAGGTCCTTTGGAGGTCTTGCAGACTTGGACCAGGGTCCTGCGAGCTTTATGTTGCAGGCGGCGCGCTGAGATGGCGTTGGCAGAATGGACGGTGAATATGATAAAGCGAGTCCCGGACCGACACGTTGTGGCGCTCCTTATTGGCTAGCGTCGATCTCGTGCGGACGTACGTTCCCGATGGCGGCAACGCGAAGCAGCGGTTGCTCGCCTCTGCGAGTCTTGCGTGGGTTGTGCGTGGGTGCATCTGAACGCGACATATGTACCGTACTGTGACGCTTGCGTATTCAAGCAGCCTCGCGACATGACATGCATACAGGCTTTGGCGGCCGTGAGTGTACATACACAACCGGGACGCCGAGGAGGACGGCTTCCGATGGCCACGAGAAGTCCCGGGGGGGCACGACGTGCACGTCGCGAACCACCAGAGACGGCTTCTCGCGCGCCGGTGGCGGCTTCTCGTCTCACGCGTGCCGCCGGCCCATAGGCTTCTCCCTCTTCTGAATCGCAACGTGCCCGTTGTTCTCGCGCCTCATCATGCATCAGCTCGCCCCGGTTCGTCGCGATTCTTTTCTCTTCGACGGTTTGACGTGCCATGGATCTACTGCCATGCTTGGAAATTGAAGATGGGGTCGGCCTCGTAAGTACATTTAGCGTGGCACGCGTGCCCGAGGCTAAGCCGTGTATGGACACCGTCGCTGAGCGCTGAGCTTCGGGAACCTTCCGCACAGCTGGTTCCCCGCAATGCAATCGCGATCAATAGACAAATTTATCGGTCCGTCTTGGCAGATCTTGTCTCGCCCTCCGACTTAGCACAGCAAGTACTCACCCTCTGTCGCTTGCACTCAATCACGGACGGTCCAGGTCTTGTCATGCCACCAAGTATGCAGCACCCCAATGGGCCTGAATCCAACCCACCTACCGACTCGAGAGTCGAGACCGTATCCCGGCGGAGCCATAGTCATCGGATTAATGTGTCTCGAACGTTGGGCGGGGCCGCGAAACTTGCGTCCGAGGGAGACACCATCACCCGTGACGCGATTGACAAGATGCAGGGTGCGACCCTCGTCGCTAGGGTAAGTACTAATGTATCCAAGTAATTCTCCAACTCGTGGGGGCCTATCGACTCGCTGTCAGCGGTGACTGAACCGCTGGACGTTCTCAGTTTCGATGCTGGGAAGGCCCAGGGAGGGTTGCAAGGATGAAACCGTATCCGCAAGCGACGAATGGCCATAGCCATTGGCGACGTCGTGTTGTCACTTGTGCACACCGCGGTGTCTTGTTCGAAGGAACACGCGAAGACGGCGTGCAGGCGAGCAGTGTCGGTCTTCGAGGCGGCCGAATCACGATTAGAGCTTGCTCGAAGATCACCGCGGCGGTTATGCGGGTCTCAACGAGGCATTGTTTCCGCGTGAAACGCGTGGCGGGCCGGCGAGCCCTCTGGACTCACACCTGCATGATGTGACCGGAGAGGTGAGAAGCACGATTTTTGAAACAAAACAGAGTTTATGCTACCAATTATTGGTACACACAGAGTTGAGCATGCGACTGCGCCCGGATGGGACATGTCTGCCAATTTGGAGCCCCAGTTTCCCACTCTCCCCGGTGCCGATGTGACGAGCTGTGAAATGGAACTTGGCTCACGATGGCGGTCCATATGTATCAGCTCGGAGCTCGTGTGGGTGGCGGCCCGAGCTCCGGGGTAGTATGGGGTTTGACAAAGGCGTTACCCCTGCAAGAATATCCTGTTCGCGGCACTCACCCCCGGAAAACAGAGAGAACGACCTGCAGGGAAACCCGATCCAAGTCAAACAGTTTCTTTGGTTGCTCACTGATTTCTCAACTACAAATAGGACTCTAGTCGACGTTGAAAGAGTGAGAACTGGCACCACAGGCGTCGTGCATATTTCTACCATCCACGAGGACGTCGTCAGCGAATTTTCGTCATGATCTCTTCCGCCCATCATTCTCACAAACAGTAGCGTGATGCAATAGAATCGAGCGACGGCCTGGTCATGAGCCCGCTTTCCCAGGCTGCCAGCACTGAGTACTGAGTGATTGAATAAGTATGGCCCTTGTGTTCGACGGGACCGTGTGAGTTTGGATGTAAGTATGTACAGGGGTAGCCCGTAAACCCATTCAGAAATCTCTTCCTTTTCATCAAAAAGTTCGTGGCGGGGCCGCCTTAAGTCGCGCCTGCCGTCAGCCTTTGCGCTTCGCCTGGAGTCTCCCCCCATCTACGGCTCGTCGGAAGCTATAACAAGGACTCTAACCTGACGCTGGAGGCGACACATGCCGTCGTGTGGCCGTAGTCTCGAGGGGGACAATCGCGCCGAATCATACCAAACCATACAAGGAGGCTCGGGCCCCGCCCTTACGGCAGCGCGGCACCGAGTGTCGGATATGCTCCACATGTTCAGAAGGATCCGGGTCGGACAAGCTCTGCTTCCTGTCTTCCTCGATGACATATCGATAGCTGCTGCGCCTTCATGAGCGCACTGCTGTCTTGAAGACTTCTCGGAACCACTGCTCACACGCTTGCCTGACTTTCTGACTGCGCACTGTGACAGCAAAGCGATGGTATCAGCTTATCAACAGCTTATCCTCTTTGAGGTCTTCGAGGCATCTCACCGTCGAGGACAGGTGACAGTCAAGTAGGTTCGGTATCTTGTGAATGTTCAGGGCTATGCATAAGTACTGGTAGACTGCGGCAGAACGCATAGAATAATTAATAAGTAAACGTTCGAGCTTTACCGGGGCACAACGAATGATTGCAATCATTTGATCACCTACCTTGCAAAATACCTAAGTTGATCCCTGCCGAGTCCAAGCCGCAAGCCATGCGCCACGCTTCCCGGGTGGGCTGTACGTACCAGACATCGATGAAGACACTCACCCGAGTTACAAAGTTGCGGCGCCCAACCGTGATATCCGCCATACACATTGCCATCGTCATATATGACGTCTCCGCCTGACCGTGACCTCGAGACTACCGCCTTCCTATCTTGTGATATTTTTCCCTCTTCGAAGGAGCGCGTCCAACGAAGACAGAACGCCCGGCGCCACGCCTCGAATGCGTCCGCCCACGCCTCGAATGCAGCGCCCGCCGACAGTAAACTTGAAGATTAAACAGCGTCCGTCGCGGCCGGGAAGCTGGTCAGAGGAAGTTCATCACGCCCGTCCGAACGCTTGCCGGCGAGCTCGCGCGCGCGCCTCCCGTGCACAAAAGTTGACATAGCGGGCATGAACCACACTTATCGCAAAACCAGTGCAGGGCATCTCGGCTACGCAGGCTTCGGTCGGGCCGCGGGCGTGGTCAGTTGCCCGCCACGTTCCCGAGGAAGATGTTCTGCCGGAGCGGGGAAGCCTTGTTTTCTTGACGAGGCGGCAGGCTACTGAGAAGCGTTCGCCGGTGCCAAGCCAGCCGCATGGCTAGCTTCGAAGTGAGCATGTGCGCTTCGGTCCGCAACTCACCGGGAGTGCACAATATTGCTTCCGAGACTCGTGCAGATGCAGATGGACGCTTGGTGAAAAGGGTAGGTCGACATCCTGTTCGAAGAAATCCATCAAAAGCAGCTAGGGTCATCCGAAATTCCAGCCACCTAACACATACCGGCCACCAGATTCGGTTGGGCAACTAGTTTGCGCATGCAGACGGCGACACGAGGCAATATCATCATTGCTGCGCTGACTTCCGGCGGGCCACGCTGAAAGGCAGCTTATGGATGCATGGCGGCAATGCGAAATAACTTTGTCTACCGCTGGAAAACATTTCAACCGCTACACTGCTGGTAAATGAACGAACGGATTTAAAAGATATGACGTATACATCTTACCAGGTGTTCTCTTAAGAACTCGAACGCACCCGAGCCACTGTCTTCTTCAAGGCCTTGTTGCGTGTGTTACTGTGGATTGCGCGCCCGCCTGGGGCTCTCAACGGAGTGTTTATCTCTTGTAAGAGGCGGTGTCGTTCATATCTGTTGTATCTGGTCAATTGACACCTCCTGAAGTGTTAACCATCATTACTTAACACAGAGCATGAGAGCCCAGAAAGCCGGTCTGGGCTAGCTTTCCCTTCTCGATCCTGCCAGTGCGCGAACCTATGAAAAAAGTAAAACGGTCCCCACCCAGCCCATTCCGGATAACTAGACAAATTACCCCAACCTAGTCAATTAATAAGGTGTTATCGCCGGTGGTAACGTAGTGGCAAGCGAGAGACAACCGATGCCGGGTGGGCAGCAATGCACATTGACGTGTGACCTACGACAGAGGCGCAGGAAGCATCCGTTCAATCTCATCCTCCGATTCATCGTCGCTGTCGGACTCCCGCTCTCCGCATTCACGGGTGAGAGCTTCTAGTCTCTCTAGGTCCCATGCAATCATGCTCTTCTTCATGCGGAGAGAGTTGACAGCATCGGCTAACCTTGAGAGCGTCTCATCGCTGGAATGGCAAGTCAGATATCCCGTCTGCGCCCAGGAGAGTAAAAGGACGAGCTTACTTGACATAGGCCAGCGTCCATACACAGAAGTCGTCCACCCATATCTTGCTGTAAACGTAATACACCTCGTGGTGATCCAGAACATCCTTCATCTCCAGCAAACACCGCGCGACCACCCGCTTACCACGTGCAAGGAGGCCCGCGACGTCGGCACGACACGCTTCCGCGAGCGCGAAGGAGCGATACAATGGAAACGCGAGAGCGCGCCGATAAGAGGCGGTGAACACAGAAGCTAGCTCTGCCTCCGCGAACGCGTCTGGAGCCGTGGAACGCGACTGCACCTGGTCATAGGGTGCGCGATCGAGGGCGGAGAATGCGGGCGTGAGAGAGGCGAGCGTCCAAGCGCTCTCCGGGGTCGGGTCATGCTGTGTCGTGCGTGACTCGTACGAGTATGAGAATAGTAGTGTAAGCAGCGTCAGATAGAGAGTGTGTGTTTCCGCGGACGTGGATAGATCTGTTGACGGCAGGTCAGAGGCTTGCTCGCAAAGGGAAGTGCTTCGGGACGCGTACACTCCTTTCGAGGAAGGCGCAGCATTACGAGATTTTCTTTCTCGGTGTATTGGAATTCCTCGGGCGTGGATGTAAGGTGGGGATTGGGCCATGATATCAGGTCTCGGATGTATTCGTCGTCGGCGTAGTCAGCCCTACGTGAAGCACCGGCATTGAGTAGTACGGAATGAAGGAAGCCGCAGCGGCTTACATGTAGTGTTCTTCATCCCACTTCTCTTCCTCATGTCTGAGACGTCTTCTGCGGCGCTCTTCGGGTGAGCTCGTTTCCGCGTCTGCGCCTAGTTCATTGACTTCGTTCTCGGTGTGACCCACGTGTCTGAAGTAGCCGGTGTGGATATTCAGGAAGCCGTAGCGCTGCTCAGTGCTTGTCTGTAACGGTGGTAAAACATCCGGCACAGATTGCGGTAGCTGCCAGTCATTCTCAGCAGCTGGAGGAGTCCATTTCCACATGAGAAGTTCAGTCGAGACAGCTTGAGCGCCACACACCTTCCAAGATTTCGCGCTGCTCCAACGTCAGCTCCTGCGTTCGCTCGACCAGGTCCTCCGTCCAATCATCTTCTGTTGTCTCTTTGGTGTCAAGAACCTCTATCACCGGCGGGGTCTGTGTCTCTTTGAGCGGTCGTGGGGCGAGGAGCTTTGCTAGGAGGTCGAGGTCCTTGAAGTCCTGGCCGGGCACTTCTTTGGTAAGCGACGCCGTCAGATATCCGGTGGTCGGGTCATACACCGCTGATGAGGCATCGTCCTCGAGCAGCGGGTGCGAGAAGTTGAGGCGCAGGAAGTACGGGTTGATATGGACGCTGAAGAGCGTCTCGTCGACGTTGATCTCGACGTCCGATGCCTACTTCCGTCCCAAAAAATTTCAGCTCTGTCACTGGAATACAGACCGCGACGAATGGGGGGCTTACTCGCACGGATGGACAGTATATGCTAATGACGACCGAGGTTTCTGTCTGTGAGCAGGAAAAGCGGGGGGTGATCATGATGGTTTGGTTGAGTGTTGCGACAGGATGTACGGGCGCTCCGTCGGACGACAGCCGCAGCGCTGCAGCAGATTCTGTGGCTTGTCCGAAATCACGGCTTCGGACAGCAACGCCAGAGAACCAGTTAGCTGCGAAAGCCGTGCGCGAGATCGGAAGTGAGCTGAGGACGAGGGCGCGTGCTCGATAGCGGTCGTGCTCGAGTGACCTGGGCAGATATATTATTTCCCAGATGTTGCACTCAATACTCCGAAGTATGTCATAAGCCCTTTTGTCCGACCCTCATCACGATCAACAACTCTCTGGGCACGCGGCACCCTCTTGACATGTCTTTGGATACCCAGGTCAGTATGCACGTCGGCACGAGAGGATTGTACCCGATTTTGACGACGTTGTGCGCCCCTTCCACAGAAACTAGCAGCATTTCCACCGCTATCAACAGTCGAGAACATTATCCTGAAGGAGAAGCAAGGGAACTGTGTCCCGGTATACGTCGAGCTTCCTGGAGACCTCATCACGCCATGCGTTGCGTACTTGCGGACAGCGAAGGACTCGAAATACAGCTTCCTGCTGGAGTCGGTGGTGGCAGGAGAGAATCTTGCGCGATATAGCTTCATTGGAGCAGGTGCGACCTCCATTCAGTCCACCCACCCTCCTTCTCCTCCTTCCCATCCCACGCTCACATCCCGTACATTCAAGACCCATTCAAAATCATCCGTGTTGGCCCCAATGAAGAGACCACTGGGGACCCCATGGTCGCGCTCCAGAAGGAGCTCGCGGTGTACAAGTACGTCAAACTCCCTGAAGTTCCAACATTCACCGGCGGTGCCATTGGCTACGTCGGGTACGATTCTATCATGCACTTCGAGCCCAAGACTGCGCGCGTGGTAGAAGATCCCTTGGGCATCCCCGAGGCGATCTTCATGCTCGTCGACACCCTCCTCATCTACGACCATCTCTACCAGAGCGTCAAGGTCGTCTCGCACGTCTTCTGCCCCGGGGATGCCGGCCAGGTCAACCTCTCTTTCATCTACCAGACTGCCGTCTCGAAAGTGAGGAGGCTGGCCAAGCTCGTGATGAGCACGACGACGCCGGAGGTGTACCAGCGGCCGATCGTGCTAGGCAACGAGGCCGTGTCGAACATCGGCAAGGCGGGATACGAAAGTTTCGTGACGAACCTGAAGGAGCACATTGTGGCGGGCGACATTATTCAGGCCGTGCCTTCGCAACGACTCGCGCGACCGACTGCCCTCCACCCCTTCAACACATACAGACACCTACGACGGATTAACCCAAGTCCATATATGTTCTACCTTGACTGTGGGCACATACAGATTGTCGGTGCAAGCCCGGAGACCTTGTGTAAGGTCGAGAAGAACAAGGTGTACAACCACGCTATTGCTGGTACGATTAAGAGAGGGGAAACAGTGGAAGGTGTGTGTGCATGCACTCCATGCCCATCGCTTGGTTCCTGTATTCAGACCACTCTTCTTCTAGAGGACGAGAGGTTGGGCGCCGAGCTGCTTGCGTCAGAAAAGGACAGAGCTGAACACATCATGTTGGTCGACCTTGCGCGGAACGATGTGAACCGCGTATGCAAACCGGAGACAGTGCATGTCGACCATCTTCTCAAGCTAGAGAAGTTCAGCCATGTCATTCACTTGACCTCGCAGGTCTCGGGCTTGCTACGGGAAGGCAAGGATCGGTACGCCTTGACAAGCGAATGACTTCCGTCCCCTGCGTTCTGACCATTCCGGTCCAGGTTCGATGCTTTCCGATCCATCTTCCCCGCAGGGACCGTGTCTGGAGCACCGAAGATCAAGGCCATTGAACTCGTCTACGAGCTCGAGAAGCAGCGCAGAGGGATCTACGCTGGGGCGGTGGGGCGTTTCGACTTCGCCGACGACGAAATGGACACTTGCATTGCCATCCGCACTATGACGTTCAAGGATGGGATCGCATATCTCCAGGCTGGTGGGGGCATCGTGTTCGATAGCGTAGAAGAAGACGAGTACGTGGAGACACTGAACAAGCTGAAGGGTAACATGAGGGCCCTCGATGCAGCGGAACGTACGTTGACCTATCTTACTGATGTCGCAGTACCAGTTGCTGATCACCTTCATCCCCTCCCTTGCAGAATATTGGTATGACATCCAAAATGCGAAGAGTGCGTCGTCATGATGTATTTGTATTAGAGGACGTAACGTAATGTACGGGTGATCTATGCTGCGTGTGGTTCCCTATGCCGTGATGCCTTCCTCGCTGTAGCTTGTGCAGCTTTTGCCTGCTCTTCCTCGTAGAGTGCGACACCTTCTCGACCTGCTACGCTGAGAAGACCAGCGATGAGCTCTGCTGTCCGTGTGCTCTCGTCGTTCGCAGGAATGGGGTACATGACGACGCGAGGGTCGACGTTCGAGTCCACGATCCCGATCGTCGGTACGTGCTCCAGGGCGCATTCTCGGATGGCGTGAATGTTGGGGATGGGGTTGAGGAAGATGGCAAGGTCAGGGATGACCTGCTCGTCGGTGGCAATCTCGGGGCCGAACAGGTGCACCCTGTTTGTCAGTGTACCTGGTAGCCAACGCTCGCCGACGTGGTAACCCTGCTTGCCCATCCGTTCCGCCGCAAGACGTACGGCTGGCCGGAGGTCTGATCGTGTGCCAACGAAGACGATGGACCCTCCACGTGCAGCGACACCTCGGACGACCTGCGCAGCGCGACGGAGGAGGGGGAGGGTGTGGTCGAGGTCGATGATGGTGATGCCCGCACGGACACCGTAGGCGTACGGCACGAAGTTGGGGTTCATGCGTGTGTGCGAGTGACCAAAGTGGGCTCCTGACGCGATGAGGGCGGAGAGTGTGATGTCAGTGGGTGCTACGGGGCGATGGAGGGAATGGTGAGGCTGGAAAGTGTTGTTTCGCGTCTGGGTCGAGCCATACTCGGAAAAGGTATCAACTGGGGTGGGCCGTCAGCACCATGCGAGCTCGGAGTAACGGATGTATTACGCACTCAGTGTCTGATATTCTGCACGCTTCAGTTGGAAGCTGGTCCAGTCCTCCTGGGTCTCGAACGGTTTCTCCTCGACCTTGGCGAAGGAGTTATGGCGAACTTGTGCAGCAACAGAGCGATGGAGGTGAGTGCGGCGGGAACATCGTGCGGCGTTGGCAGCCCAGGAGCGGGCGAGGGGGAGGGCCATGAGTTGCTGGCTGGACTCGGACGCGGTGGATGCGAGGTCGCGCGCCGGGAGCGCCGGCGCGTGGTCGTCGCTTACCTCAGCACGGCTCAATCGATTTTTTTCTGAGACGCCTGAAGGATCCTGCAGCTTGGCCTGAAGCCTCCACCATCTCTCTTCCTCCCTCTCTTCACCCTTCACTCTTTCTTCTCATAACAAAAAATGGAGGACATCTTCGACGGTGCCATCGGTATCGATCTCGGTACCACCTACTCGTGAGTGTTTTCTGCAGCGCGCCAAGTTTAAAGCTTAACCAATCCTCCAGTTGCGTCGGTGTATGGCAGAACGACCGTGTCGAGATCATCGCCAACGACCGTGAGTACCCCGGCCAGGTGTCTTGAACACATTCCCAATGACGACTTGGCGCAGAGGGTAACCGTACGACGCCCTCCTACGTCGCCTTCTCCTCGGAGGAGCGCCTGATCGGCGATGCCGCAAAAAACCAGGCTGCGATGAACCCCAAGAACACCGTCTTCGATGCGAAGCGTCTCATCGGTCGGAGATACGAGTCCGTTGTCTCCCCTTTTCGTTCGATTGCCCTGTACTCAATTTTTGATAAATTTCAGCGACCCCGACGTTAAGAAGGACATGACTCACTGGCCCTTCGAGGTTGTTGAGAGGAACGGTTCGCCCTTCATCAAGGTTGACTACCTTGGCGAGGAGAAGAGCTTCAGCCCTCAGGAGATCTCCTCGATGGTTCTCATTAAGATGAAGGAGATCTCAGAAGCCAAGCTCGGCAAGACTGTCAAGAAGGCCGTCGTAACGTGAGCCATTTTCAATGTCTCCGGAGGCCGTGTACCGACCATTCCATGCAGTGTCCCCGCCTACTTCAACGACTCGCAACGTCTTGCTACCAAGGATGCTGGTGCCATCGCTGGTCTTGAGGTCCTCCGTATTATCAACGAGCCTACCGCCGCCGCCATCGCCTACGGTCTCGACCGCCAATCAAGTGCGGAGAAGAACGTTCTCATTTTCGACCTTGGCGGAGGAACTTTCGATGTCTCCCTCCTCAACATCACTGGTGGCGTTTTCGCCGTCAAGGCGACCGCTGGTGACACTCACTTGGGCGGTGAGGACTTCGACAACAACCTTCTTGATCACTTCAAGAAGGAGTTCCAGAAGAAGACCAGCCTGGATATTTCTGAGGATGCTCGTGCCCTCCGTCGTCTCCGCTCTGCCTGCGAGCGTGCCAAGCGGACACTTTCCAGCGTTGCGCAGACCACTGTCGAGGTAGACTCTCTCTTCCAAGGAGAGGATTTCTCGGCGAACATCACTCGTGCTCGTTTCGAGGAGATCAACGCCGCTCTCTTCAAGTCCACGCTCGATCCCGTTGAGCGTGTGCTGAAGGATGCGAAGATGCCGCGCGAGAAGGTCGATGACATCGTCCTTGTCGGTGGTTCCACTCGTATCCCCAAAGTCCAGTCCCTCGTCTCCGAGTACTTTGGCGGCCGTCAGCTCAACAAGTCTATCAACCCTGATGAGGCTGTTGCCTACGGTGCCGCTGTCCAGGCTGCCGTCCTCACTGGCCAAACCTCGGAGAAGACTGCCGACCTTCTGCTTCTCGATGTCGCTCCCCTCTCCCTCGGTGTCGCCATGCAGGGTGACATCTTTGGTGTCGTCGTTCCCCGTAACACCCCCATCCCCACCAACAAGTCCCGCGTCTTCACCACCGTCGAGGACAACCAGACGACGGTCACCTTCCCCGTCTACGAGGGCGAGCGCACGCAGTGCCGTGACAACCGCCTTCTCGGCGAGTTCGAGCTCACTGGCATTCCCCCGATGCCCCGGGGCCAGGCCGAGCTCCTCACGACCTTCGAGCTCGACGCGAACGGTCTGCTCAAGGTCACCGCGCAGGACCGTGCGTCTGGCCGCAAGGCCCAGATCTCGATCCAGAACTCCGTTGGCCGTCTGTCGTCTGTAGAGATCGACCAGATGATCAAGGATGCGGAGCACTACAAGCAGGCCGACAAGGACTTCAGCGCCCGGCACGAGGCCAAGGCCGACCTCGAGAGCTACATCCACCAGGTGGAGAGCACGATCACGAGCCCCGAGATCGGCATGAAGATCAAGAGGCATGCTAAGGCGCAGGTCGAGGCCGAGCTTGCGCGTGCGTTGGAGAAGCTCGAGATTGAGGACTCGACGTCGGACGAGCTCCGCAAGGCGCAGCTGGGTATCAAGCGTGCGCTGCAAAAGGCGACCGCAGGTATGCGGTAGGGCCGGAGACGACACCCACGACCGGTTACGACTTTGTAGATATCACCGCCCTGGGGCGCCGGTTTGTAGGATGTCTATGATGTGGGTCACGTCACTGTGTACAACACCCGTTCGTGCATGCTGCCGTCGTTCTGCCGTCGTTGCTGTCTGTTTGTCTCGCGTCTTGCATCGTTCCTTGTGTTATTTCACGTTAGCATATCCGTATAAAATTTCTCGCCCTCTCAAAAACCAAACTCCTCCCAGTGTGATCAGATCAATCAAGATCCAGAGAAAGCGACTACTGCTACACACACGAATGAACAAGGAGCATGGAGGGGCTACAACTGTGATGTCATGGTCTTGAATACTCGCAGGCCGACCTCCATGATCCAAAGCTCTTCGTCTGCTCCGTCGATTAATGCCTTGTCAGCCTCCGCGAAGACCAATGCACACCGAGCCTTCTGACGTGCCGTCAATGCAGGGTGTGCAATGACGTGGTCGTGCAACTGAAAAGCAGGATGAGAACCGAATATGATATGGAACCTCTCCAAACTCACCTGGGATATGATCTGGGACGCAGAGTAACCTTCACGGACGACCTCCTTCACCTTTCGCCTGACGCCATCGAAGCCCTTCGCCCTCGCCCTGCCCGACTCGTCGACATCCACGTCCATCGCGTCGCCCCCCAACGGCTCGATGCCGAGCGCAGTCGCGAAGTCCGTGACGAACTTGTCGGGCACGACCCCGGCGATCTCCTGGATGTCCCGCGGGGTGATGTCGGTCGGGGGCGTGACGGACATGGCGAGGCGGGAGGCGGACTGGAGGTAGGTGATGGCGCGGCGGAGGTCGCCGTGCGAGGTGGAGATGAGGGCGTCGATGGCCTCGGGGGAGACGGGCACGTTCTCGGCGCAGGCGATCTGGGCGAGGCGGGTGGAGGTGGAGGTGGGGTCGAGGGGCTTGAAGCGGAATTTGGAGCAGCGGGAGGCGAGAGGTTCGATGATCCTGTGCGGCGACGTCGTGGGGTCAGCTTACCGTACGGTTACGAGCTATAAGTAGGGCGGAGGATGAAGCACGGCGGGAAGACGAGGGGAGGACCGGGACCGGGGATACCACACACCTGGTCACATAGTTGCACACTAGACAGAAACGCGTAATGCGCGCGTACAACTCCATGATTCGACGTAACGCAGCTTGGGCATCTTGCGTCATGGAGTCGGCCTCGTCTAGGATGATGATCTTGTAGGGCGGACATGGATATGTCTTGCCGTCTGATGCAACGGCTTGTGCGCGAGGGGTCTGACGGGCGAAGTTCTTGATCTTCTCTCGTACAATGGCAATGCCACGCTCGTCTGATGCGTTCAGCTCGAGTACACGAGAACGGAAGTTCTCTGGGCTGCGAGATGGTATGGATGTAATCCATGATAAGATGCGAAGGACAGTGAAACACACCCAAAAAGTTGTCGTGCGAGAGCCAGGATGGTT
Source organism: Ganoderma leucocontextum (assembly GCA_020736865.1). Lineage (NCBI taxonomy): Eukaryota > Fungi > Basidiomycota > Agaricomycetes > Polyporales > Polyporaceae > Ganoderma > Ganoderma leucocontextum. The sequence goes on along the minus strand of JAHKGY010000003.1, from coordinate 1,331,697 downwards.
GATGTCTTTCCCGTCCCTGGGGGGCCGTAGAAGAGCATATGAGGAAGCTTCAGGTCTTGTGAGCGCACATGCATCAGTCGAGGGGGTGAGTACGGACATTTGAAGAAGTGAGTGTCTTGCGCAAGACGGCCACAGTGTGTTCTTGTGCAGAAACATCGTCAATGGTTTTCGGTCGACTGGCCATTCCTCGATGAGCGCGCTGTGTAGACCCTTGGGAGCATCACTCACTATTTCTCGACCCATGGCTGGTGTTGTGGGTCGAGGGCGGACTGCTTTTGTGCAGCTTTTGTGCTGTGTGGCTGGAAGAAGGCCATGGGGTGAGGTCGGTGAGAGGCGGTGGCGGAGACCGACGCGACGTTACGCATGGAAGCGCGAGACGTCACGCGATGGCCATTCTGGGCGTGGTGTGACGGAGCGCGTCGCTGCCTCTGACCACGACTCCTCCTCATCCCATCTCCGCGCGCCGTGAAAGCAAACCCCGATGAGCATCATGACCAACGCCGACCTTAACAAAGGTCCGTCTTCCATCCCTTCTGTCCTTTATAGTCTCTGATGAACCCTCCACCAGCCACCGTCCAGGACCGCCCGCCGATCGGTGAGGACACCAACCCTCGTCATCATACGTGTCGGACATCTCATTCCCCTCTAGAGAAACCGGAAAAACCTCTTCTCGTTGAGCTCAAGAATGGAAAACTCGTGTTTAAGCAGAAATCTCTTACCTTCGAGAAGATGTCCGAGACTATGCAAGGTGCGTCCTGTCCCTCACGCGAACCCTCTCGTGGCGCATTCGAGCATTCGGCGCGACAGAGATCGTCAAGTTCCGCGAGATGCTGGAGCACAGGCTGGCCGCCAAGGAGTCACCCCTTACTGCCGTACCCGACGAACACAAACCCGTCATTGCGAAACTTGTCCACGAGAGGTACGTGTCTTCCGCACTTTCCCGACGTCTAGACCATCCTCATCCCTCCGGCGCAGCGACAAGACATTGCAACCCCTCTCTAGACACATACAACAAGAACTGCTCCCCTCTATAGATGAAGACAAGGAAGAAGATGGCTCTCCAACCATCCTGCCTCTCGACGCGGTCGAGCACGCTATCAAGACTATCGCGAAACGCGTCAACTATGGCCTGGACAGCCCCGTAGATGGTGGAAAGGTGCCCGCCTCGTGGCTTATCTGGAGATGGGAGGTGACAGATCCGTGCCGCGACTGGTTGCCCAAGAACGCGAGAGAGAAGGTGGACAACCGGTTGAGGGAGCGTCAGCAGGTGCGCCAGTCGGTCCTTCTATAACGCCATATCGTCAAGCCGACGATTCCCCATCTCTAGTTGAAGAACGACGTGAAAACCCTGTTCGAGTCATTGCCGGAGAGCGAGCAAACGGCTATTCTGGGAACCAAATTGTTGCCCAGAACACCCGCTAAAGCCAAGAACCCATCCAAGTCCATCCCTGGGACAAGCATTGTTGACCTGCGCGACGGTGCAATACACCGCGTACCTCCCCCCCAAGCCAATGACGTTTGTGATAATGCGGTTCCGGATGCAGTGAATGGCGAGGTATGTATGGCAGATAGTTGTCTCTATTCCAACGGTCTCAAGGTATGCATGCAGGAGAATCAGCCGGATGGTCCTGATAAGAAGGGTTCAGGACGACTGAAGAAGCCAGTCGATACAGAGAAGGCTGCGGAGAAAGTTGCAAAGGTATGCGCCCTAGGTCGTACGCTCCCTCTGTCCCCTGTTTACGCATCGGATTTGCCCTCCAGGAGAAGGAACGCCAGGAGAAGAAAGCAGCGAAGGCGGAGAGGGAGAAGAAGGCTCAGGAAGCTCAGGCCAAGTCTCGATCACTTATGGCGAACTTCTTTGGCAAGGCCAAACCTGCCGCAACTGCCTCGCCGTCGAAGTCCATAGCAGCCAAAGAGGGCGAGACCGGTTCTCCAGGCCCAACGACCGCGCAGTCAGATTTCCAACGGACGTTCCGCCCATTCGCCTTGAAGAAGGAGGCGGAGCTCGCCCCAATCAACTGGTTCCGAGATCGGAGGCGACGAGAACGGCTGAAGCAGAGAGTGGCTAGCAGGACAAGAGGGAATGTGATCTTTATTGACGACGAGGACGGGGACAAGGATCCGGAACCGGAACCGGAGGACGTCGAGATGGTGGACGCGCAGGAACCGGAAGCTCAGAGCTCTCGAGGTACGCTGCACTCAACGTTTTCTTGCGTTCATCGTGCCCAAGCCCATGCCAATGCATGTCCATAGAATACCTAAACTACATCCTTGCTGGTCTACCACCCGGTCTCAACCCGCCTCACCGACCACGCCAACCGACCGGTTTCAAGACCTACAATCCGCTCGCCGTCCGCGGCCTCATGTCCCAGCTTTCCGAAGCCGAGGTCGCAGGCGACGACACCGAGGTCCGCCGGCTGCTCGCGCTCCTGCGCGACCGCCGCGCGATCCCCGCCAAGGCGTTCTCTTTCCACGAAGACGCGCGCCCAGGCTACTTCGGCACATTCACACGTTCGTCGCGCGACATCGGCCCCCGCGCGCCGTTCGCGCGCGACGCGGTCCAGGTCGACTACACGTACGACTCGGGCGAGGAGTGGGCGGAGGAGGACGCGGGCGAGGCGGACGATGTCCTGGATGACGGGGAAGACGAGGGTGCGGACGACGAGCCGGACTCTGACTTGGATAGCTGGTTGGTGGACGATGATGAGGTCGAGGAGCCGGGAACGCCGATCGAGGAGAGGATGAGCTCGCCTGGGTTCCCTGATCTCGACCTGCCACCGCTCAACAGTGGCAGCGGGAAGCGGAAGGCGAAGGAGGAACGGGCAGAGAAGAGTGGAGGAGGGAAGAAGCGGAAGGCTGTCGTCCCGCTGGTGCCGTTCTCCAAGGGCCCCGAGTGGGAGACAGCAGTCGGGCAGTGTGCGTACGAGCCGTTCAAGGCGTATCGCATACAGTTGTTCAACGGTACGTGCCCCCACCCATCGCCGCGACCAGATGCTGATGGTCAATACAGATACCCCATTCCCCATCGACCCCTTCAAGTTCGTCTCCGCGCCTCTCGAGCAGCAAGAATCTGGCTCTGGAGCTGGTTCGAGCGGGCAAACTGCCGATGGTTTCGTCATCCCTGCACTCCCCCCACACCTCGCAAAATCAAATCCATTCGCGTCAAGCTCGTCATCGTCCGCCTCCACATCTCCTGCAAGGGTGTTGGCACCGAGTTCTCCGGTGGCAGCGGCAGGCGAGAAGCCGAAACGTTCCGCACTACCACCCAAGAACCCGTTCCCAGAGGCTCACATGGCCCACCTGCTCGCACGCATCGACGCCCTGGCAACAAGCAGCCTACTGGGCATTGTGGAGACGGTTCATCGGGAGCTGCAGGAGCACAAGGTGAAGAAAAACGCGATCGAGGCCAAGGTGCGGGAGGTGGGCGAGAAGTGCAAGGAGAAGAAGGTTTGGGTCGTCAAGGCGGACGTACGGGTGGGTGCTCTCTCTCTCTACGAATGTTGCGAAGCGAGGGGCTGACGGGAGTATGCGTGTATAGGCACAGTACGGGCTGTCGTGAGACTCACTCATACCCTAGAGACGGGGTCTTCGTTTGCTGTCCGCATGTCCAGTTTCAGTTTCATTACCGTAATGTATGATACAGTCGTTGTATATATCACCGATATCACAGTGCAAGTTTCTCCGAAGTTGTACAGCGCAAGAGAAGGAGGATAAGTTATCAGTAGATCCAGGCAGAACAAGGTAATCTGAAGAAGACACTCATGAGGATGCGAGTTGCCAGAGCTCGTCGGCGTAATCTTTGTCCGACTTTTGACGATTGTTGAAGGTCACACAATGGACATCGCCGGACTCTGCGCCTATAGGAACGGGTCAGTACCGACGTTCTGGTAGATGATATGCGCATCCATGGAGGGTACTCACGAACAAGCATCCGGCCATCCTTTTCCATGATAGGCTCGAACCCAAGACCCTTGTACAGCGCAAGCCGCAATCTTCAAACCCCAGTCGTTCAAATTCCAGTGCCTATGAATGCGTAAATCAGACGCATATACTCACGCAGTGGCGTCGAGGTCATGTTGCGCCGCCGGGTCGGAAGTCTCCAATGTCCGGGTTTCCTCCTTCAGGCGTGCAAGTTCCGCTTCTTTCCCAGCGAGTGCTCCCTCGGCGTCGTTGATGGCTTTGGCGAGCGAAAGTCGCGTGGCATCGAGGTCGTTCATGTGCGCGACGTGTTCTTCTGCAGAGAGGATGGTTGAAGGTCGAGTAGCGGAGACGCGTGCGGTTTCGAGCACTTTGGCAAGTTCTGAAGATGGCGTGTATGTGTGTCAGGCGGTCATTCATGTATATGCACGCGTTGGAGCAGAGAGGGCGCTTTTGGGGGGATACAAGGAGGCGGAAGGGGCGACGACACTTGGGGAGGAAGACTTACGTTTCAGCTTTGTATGAGCCTCGTGTAGCTCCTTCTGTCGCGAGTCGTGGGTAAGGGCCATTTGCTCCTCCGCGGCAGCGATGGTAAGGTAGTCATCCTCTGGGTCGATGATGGGGACCATCTCTCGAATGGCCTTCCTACAAGGGGCTCAGACTGGTTCTGGGATCCACTGGGTCCGCTCGACATACACAGTGTCTTTGATGTTGATGGACATGGTGCCACAGACTCTGGAGAGGAATATGGAGTGTAGAAGTATTGCCGTTGCCGCCGCCGCCGACGTCGTCGTCGTTCAAGAAGAACTCAAGGAGACTGCTCGGAGTGTGACGGGATCCAACGCGATCACGTGGCGACAGTCACGCGGAGCAACCTCGGAAGCCAGTGCCAGTGCCAGTCCACAACGGATCACAACACACGAGCTTTTCATGAAAGAAGACCTTAATATTACTACGGACGGAGGTGGCTGGATGCATAAAACGTACACACCAGTTCACGAAATGGCAAGACGCGGAGGACTCGGGGTGCGTTGCTTGCGATATATCTCACGTGGAATCGGCTTGACTGGTGGCAGAGTCGGGCATGAGGCGTGCATGAGGCATTCATCGATTCAGCATCGTTGGCAAGAGGGTTGAAAATTATCCGTACACGTATAAGAATAATCGAGATACGCACGCAAAAACAATCAACGAAAAAGGATACTTTATGACGCAGAGAGCACGAGAAGACGCACTGATGGCTTTGACAAACCTAGATACCGTGACGGGTTTAACGGCCAGATATCTGTCATGACGAATGCATATGGAGATCAAAGGCAAGTGCTTCAATGTCGATCTTACAGAGCCCTTCAACTGGACTGGAGGATGTACCGTACTGCCACTAGTTAGCCGGTCGGGACTCCGTCATTATCGCTTGGTAAGCGCGACTAATGGCCTTTTGGCTTATTGGACTATCGGAGGTTCAATTGGACTAAGGTGCCGAGGGCGGTAGATAAGACAAGATCTAATCCCATAGATCTCGCCCTCTGCCCACTTGACCGCCACAGCCTTTGGCTTTCCGAGGTTCAGTCAGCGGTTCGACATCGACGACGACAACCACTCCTCCTGTAACGCGTTCATCGATCCCGTTGCCACCATGGAGGTATGTCGCGCCATATCTCCATCTACTCCGCCTCGATTGACCATATTGCAGGGCATTCTCGACTTCTCCAAAGAGTTCGACGTCTCGCTCATGGACAGAGTGGTGATGGCCTTTTACTCGGGTGCTGGCCAGGAGGTACGTCCCAGAGTCTTCTGAACACGCACCCTTGGATCTCATTTGCTGTTCGCGCGACAGCAACAACTCGCCCAGCAAGTTTTGACCCAGTTTCAAGACAACCCTGACGGTTGGACGAGGGTCCCTGATATCCTCGAACGCTCGTCATTCCCACAGACGAAGGTATTATCGCATCGTTCATGACGTTTCTCCGTAATGCATTCGTGCTGAGCCGCCTGCAGTACATCGGTCTGCAGATCTTGGAAAAGCTGATCACCACGAGGTGGAAATCTCTCCCCGAGGGTCAGCGCCAAGGTGCGTATCCATATACTGGCGCGTTTCCATGAGTTTCAATGGTGGTCGTCTCAGGAATCCGGAACTTCATTGTCGGTATCACGGTGAAGGTCGCGTCAGATGAGGCCATGATGCGGAGAGAAAAGACGTACTTGAACAAGTTGAACCTCGCGCTCGTTCAGGTGCGTTCATGATTGGTGCATACAAACCACGCGGCATAACACCATCTCGCGCTACACTAGATCCTCAAGCAGGAGTGGCCACACAATTGGCCAACATTCATCCCCGAGCTCGTCGAGTCCTCGAAGACGAACCTCTCGCTGTGCGAAAACAACATGGTTATTCTCAAGCTCCTGTCCGAGGAAATCTTCGACTACTCGGCTGAGCAGATGACGCAAGCCAAGGTCAAGAACTTGAAGAACCAGATGTGCGGCGAGTTCTCCGAGATCTTCAAGCTCTGCTCAGAGATTCTGGAGGAGGCGCAGAAGACATCCCTGATCAAGGCGACCCTGGAGACGCTCCTGAGGTTCCTTAACTGGATACCTCTTGGTTACATCTTCGAGACCACTATCATCGACTTGCTTCTGAACCGGGTGAGTCGCGTTGTATGTGCTCGTTTGTTGCACGTTCCGTGGTTTGACTTCGCACGATAGTTCTTGGAGGCACCCGAATTCCGGAATGTCACCATCAAGTGTCTAGCGGAGATTGCAGCTCTGAACGTCGGCCCTGAGTACGATCCGAAGTTCGTCATCCTCTTCGCGATGGTTATGACCTCCGTGAACCGTATGATCCCTCCGAGCACCAACATCGCGCAAGCATACGCGAACGCCGGCGACTCTGGCCAGGAGCTCCTTCTCAACCTCGCCTTGTTCCTCTCCAACTTCCTCTCCTCCCACCTTCGCGCAGTCGAGACTGAGCAGAACCGTGACGTTCTCTTGAACGCCCATCTCTACATGGTGAAGATTTCGCAGGTGGACGAGCGCGAGATTTTCAAGATCTGCCTGGAGTACTGGCTAAAGCTCGTCGCGGAACTCTACGAGGAAATCCAGAGCTTGCCGATTGGCGAGAGTGGGTTGCTCATGGGACTCAGCCTGGGGGGTGGGACCTCGATGTTGAATGGAGTCTCTCTGCGGAAGAACATCTACAGCGACGTACTATCGAACCTTCGGCTCGTGGTGATCGAGAAGATGGTCAAGCCCGAGGAGGTGCGTGGCTTGCTTCGGACCCCATCATGTCTTCGGCTGACTAGCTTGTTACCCCATATCATTGTCTATGTATCAGGTATTGATCGTCGAAAACGAGGAAGGCGAGATCGTGCGAGAGTTCATGAAGGAGAGCGACACGATTGTACTGTACAAGCAGATGCGCGAGCTCCTCGTGTATCTGACACACCTGGACGTCGCAGACACGGAGAACATCTTGACTGAGAAGCTGCAGAAGCAGGTCGACGGGTCGGAGTGGTCATGGCAGAACCTGAACACGCTTTGCTGGGCCATCGGATCCATCTCTGGCGCCATGAGTACGTGTTTCACCTTGCGCTTAGGCCGGACTCTTTGCGCTGATGAAGCTCCGCAGACGAGGAGACCGAGAAGCGCTTCTTGGTTACTGTCATCAAGGATCTGCTCGGGTTATGCGAGATCAAACGCGGGAAAGACAACAAGGCCGTGGTCGCGTCCGACATCATGTACATCGTCGGCCAGTACCCGAGATTCCTGAAGGCGCACTGGAAGTTCTTGAAAACGGTCGTGAACAAGCTCTTCGAGTTCATGCACGAGACGCACGAAGGTAACTGGTGGAGTTAGGGGGTACGAGACAGTGTTCTGATGTGAGCGACAGGTGTCCAGGACATGGCATGCGACACGTTCATCAAGATCGCTCAGAAGTGTCGACGCCATTTTGTCATGCAACAGTCCGGAGAATCGGAGCCTTTCGTAGACGAAATCCTGAGACTGCTCCATCGAATTACGGTGGACCTGTCGCCGCAACAGGTACGCGAAACTGAAATCCGCTGGTGCCAAAAACTCTAAATGGCACGTAACAGGTTCACACGTTCTATGAAGCTGTGGGATACATGATTTCGGCTCAACCGAACAAGCCCCAGCAAGAGAAGCTGATTACGAGGCTCATGGAGCTGCCCAACAATGCTGTACGTGCGCTGCCCTCATATCCTTCAACTTTTCGCTCAAATTTCACCCAGTGGGACTCCCTGATGGCGCAAGCCGCGCAGAACATGGACGTTCTGAGCAGCCCAGACAATATCAAGATCCTGTCCAACGTATTGAAGACGAACGTTTCGGCATGCACATCCATTGGCACCTTCTACCTTCCCCAGATAGGTCGGATATTTTTGGATATGCTTGGCCTGTACAAGGCGGTTAGCGGTATCATTAGTGAGACTGTTGCCCGAGAAGGTACAGTCGTCCTGGCTTCCCTGGTAGTCGGGCGGTCAACTCACACAGATGCATAGGCCTCATTGCGACCAAGACGCCGAAAGTTCGGCAGCTTCGAACAATCAAAAAAGAGATTCTCAAGCTGATGGAGACGTTCATCAAGAAGTCTGAGGACCTCGAGGCCGTGAACAGCAACTTCATGCCACCACTACTCGATGCGATTCTGGGCGACTACAACTGCAACGTGCCCGCGGCACGCGACGCGGAGGTATTGAACGTAATGGCTACGATCATCGGCCGCCTTGGAGTAGGGACTTCGACTTCCCGTCAACGATGTGTGCCTGTTTGCTAATTTGTCTGATTAGCCCCTTCTTACGCCACAAGTGCCTGCCATTCTGGACGCCGTGTTCGAACCGACATTGAACATGATCAATCAAGACTTTGCAGAGTTCCCGGAGCACCGCGTCGGGTTCTTCAAGCTCTTGCGTGCCATTAACTTGAACTGCTTCCCAGGTGCGTACACGGAGTGCCCACGCTCTACCTCCATCCGAAGGATCTCGTGCTAATAATATACGAATATTCGCAGCCCTCCTGACCATTCCGCCGCCGCAATTCAAGCTGTTCATGGACAGTATCATCTGGGCTATCAAGCACACGATGCGGGACATTGCTGAGACTGGGCTCAACCGTGCGTCTTCCTGGATCTGGCCTGGGGGTTGTGCCAGACTGACTTAGGCATGCCGCTCCCACAGTGTGTCTCGAAGTCGTGAACAACTTTGCCGGTGCCGATCCGTCGGTTGCGAGCGTGTTCTTCCAACAGTACTTCCTCAGCATCATGCAGGACATCTTCTACGTTCTCACCGACACGGATCACAAGAGCGGCTTCAAGCTCCAGTCGTTGCTCCTCGCCCGCATGTTCCAGCTCGTAGAAACGAACCAGATCTCCGTACCGCTCTTCGACCCCTCGACAGTACCGGACCCCAGTATCAACAACGCTATGTTCTTGCGCGAGTACACGGCGAACTTGCTCAAGTCGGCGTTCCCGCACGTTCAGAAGTGAGCCTTCTCTTCTGCGGCGATAAGATGCACTCTCTGACGTGATGGTTAGTTCGCAGATCCAGACCTTCGTCATCTCCTTGGGCGAGTTCCATAGTGATATCAACAGGTTCAAGCTTGCGCTTCGCGACTTCCTCGTCCAGCTTAAGGAATTCTCTGGCGACAATGCGGATCTGTACCTCGAAGAAAAGGAGCTGGAGGCGCAGAGCAAGGCGCAAGCGGAACGCGAGGCCGCGATGCGGATCCCGGGAATGCTCAAACCGTCACAGCTCGAAGACAAGGACGAGGACATCTGATGGACGGACCAGCGCCCCGCTCTGCACGACTGACTTATCTGTATGATAGACATTCCTGTTGCCATGTCCGTTAACGTCGCGTTTGACTACTAGTTTTTTGCTGCTGCTTGCCCCTCAATCCCCCTTGCCCCCTTACCCCTCATACAATTCCTCTTCCCCAACGTTCCCTAGGTTCCGCTCTGTGTCCCTAACCCCCATCCCCATCCCCACAAAAGTCAGACGATAATTCGCGCCGTTGGCTTGCTACGCCCCTGTCCCGCCCAGTTCCGTCGCCCGTCTTGTCAGCAACCCGTGTAACCTTGCTATCGCCATCTCGCTGTTCACCGCATCTACCACACATGTAACAATAGCTTACGACTGAGGAATACGAGAAGAGAATCGTAATGTACCATTGTTTCATAGGATGCACGCCACCGTGATTGCTATCGGTGCTGGAGCGGCCTTCTTCGCAGGAGCAGATCGTGGGGCACGGACGCGGTCTCGCGGCGGGCATCGGTGACCAGTGCACGTTTACGACGAATTGTATGTGGGTGTCGATGGTCGCTAAGGGTTCAGACTCTCTTCGCCCTGCCGCCCCTTCAGACAGTGGCCAAGGAGGAAGACCCGCTTTCCATTCTGAGCTCGGAGCGCTCGGAGGCTGTGACTACACGCTGGGACACTAAGTACAAGTCCATAGCTGGGTGGGTTCTCGTGATGAACGCCCTTGCATCTGGCGCGCCACGTCATGATCGACGAGGTGCCATTGGACCTGGTGAACTATTTCTCCCGTCGCCGATATGAAGATATGTGTACTTATTCATAATGAACGACTTAGTCAAGGTTTGCTTTCTGGAGTCGCCGCACTCGGCCCTCGGGGTTAGCTGTATCAGCGCCCCTTGGAATGAATGAATGAATGAATGAATGAATGAATGAATCGGTGCTATACATAGCTATGTGCGTTCTCATGTGTGCCCCCCACCGCCTCGCGGCAGAGGGCAATAACGTACTTCTTTCCATCCGGATAGGCGGAGCGTAGAGAAGCGTGGGGTTGCGGGCAGCGAGACAGTTCACAGAACGTTCGTGAAACGCACCAAGTCTGCTTCTCTGCATGGCCTGACGGCGTCGAGCCCCGGGTCGCGCCAACTGTGGGAGAGGCACCGACCAGCTGCTACCTTCTGGCAACCCATGTGCATTCTCATGTTGCATAGGCAATTTTACGGAGATCAGGTGAACCGTAGGCAAGCGATATGGGCGCCGTCTTCTTTGAGTGGCGAGGGTGGACGACCTTTGGACTCCGACTGCGAATGAATCAGGCTTCGACGGACTTCATGCTATTGTGTGGTGCCTGGGCTGGCTGGGGAGGAGGGACTGTGCAGGACGAGAATGTTGGGGAAGAAGAGTGATTTTGAAACGTCTGGTTCTGTTCTATCTCGTGCGAAGGCTGTGACGGCGACCACGGACGATAGAGTCACCGTTACGTGTGATTCGGAGGAACTGAAGAGCTCTTGGGGAGGATGGGGGCGCTGTGGCCGGGGTGGGCAGGGTGAGGACGGATGAAGTGATTCGCCCAGCGCTGGAGATCCATTGGATGGCTGGATCTCCGCGATGCGCTCGCATAACGGAAGTTTACTCGATCGTCGGGCATACCCGACAGGAGGACTCTGATAGTGTGAGATGGCATCGGTTAGCATCGGCTGTCGCCTGCTGTCGCTCACCACCAGCTGCCTCTCCCGGCTCTCGTCTCACCACTTGCTTGCAACTCCAATCGTCCATCGCGGCCGGCCACCGCGTCTGATCCTGCTGTTCCACGCCTTCCCAGCCCTAGTCTTCTAGCTTCCATCTGCCGATCGCAAGATGTTCAAAAAGTGCGCCGGCATGTCCACCCGCACGCATCCCGGCCTCGCACCCGCTGACGCCATGAACTTTGGACCCTGACAGATTCCAACCCTCGTCGGACATCTCGGGCCAAGTCAGCGTGAAATCTTCTGTGCAGAGGTCCATCCGATCCAATATCCTCGCACAGTGGAAGATCAGCCCCGAGACGTTCGAGCAGATATGGCCCAAGAAGGAGGCCCTCACTCTCGTAAAGTGGTCAGTCCCCTCCCGTCGCTTTCCTCAATCGATGTCGCCGGAAGGCGGTGAGCGATGACCGACGATTCCCGCACCCCGCACGTCTGGTACGCAGCAGAGAGCACATCTCTATCTACACGCTCCACGGCGAGCCGCTTTTCTTCCAGCACTTCGACGGGCCGCTCTTCCCCACGCTCCGATTGCTTCACAAGTGTACGTCTTTGGTCTTCCCTGCAGCCCTGCGCTCCCGTCAGGCGAGATGAGCGCCAGGTGTCTATCTGGCAGGGGCGCGCGGCTGACGTATGTGCCCCTTCGCAGACCCCTTCATTCTCCCCACCGTGAAGGTGGACCGCGGGGCGATCCGCTTCCTCCTCAGCGGCGCACACATGATGTGCCCTGGCTTCACGTCTGCGGGAGGCTCTCTCCCGTCAGCTGACCAGGCGCTCCCCGCCAACGCGGCCGTCGCCATCCACGCAGAGGGCAAGGAGCACGCGGCGGGCATCGGCATCACCAAGATGGGGACGGAAGAAATCAAGAAAGTGAACAAGGGCGTAGGGGTCGAGACGGTAACGTACCTCGGAGACGATTTGTGGAAACTGCAGTCGTTGTAGCCCGATCATGTATCAACAGGCATTGTGCGACGGGACCCATCCCCGCCAGTTTCTGGTGCTATACTCGATGCAGAGTGAGCGCGCGGGCATCCCGCGACGGTTTCAAGCGCGAACCGGATGCTGTCTCGGATGCGCGGCTTCCGTCCCAAATTAACGACAGTGCCAGTGGCCGTGGTTGCAGCACGCGCACGCCAAGACCCGCAATCTCCGCGCCTGAATTGTGTGTGTGTGGAGGCGATATGGCGCCGGCAAAATGCGGCAGGGGATATTCTGTGTAAATCGGTCGGTGGAGGAAGGGGAGCGCCAATCGAGACTCGGTCACGACTCGTTGCAGTCCTTCACGTCCACAGGCCGTGCATGCCCGCGCTCGCTGTACTGCCGCCCCGTGCTGCCGTCGCCGGGTTTTGTGGCTTATTCCGGCCGTACTAACGCTTGTCCGCCGTCTCTTGACCGGTCCATCGCCCCCTAGTAAACCTTATTCTCCAGTCCTACGCGAGCGAAATCGTCCAGCGTGCCACGCCGGATTAACGGACCCTTTTGTCGCTGCAGCGGCGAGGGGCAACAGGCACCGGACTGCACGATGCCCTCCGGCCGTCTCACGCCCTCCAGCGAAGTCGAGAAGCCCTTTACCGTCGACTTCCATCCCGCCGCTGACCCGGGGCAGGCCGTCGAGTGGCCTTCTCGAATTTAGGAATATAGGAATGTGACCTCCTCGACCGTGACCGTCTCATTGTGGCCCCGACAAGGCAACATGCACCTCCCAGCTTCTCGCTGCTCCCTGGGCGTCCTTTCCTCTCTCCCAACCCGCTCCGGGCTCTCCTGCACGCCCGCGGCGACGTGGCGCATCCACCCGCGCCCCGCGCCCCCTCCTCTCGTGGCGATCGTATCAAAGAAGCCTCAGGCGGCTGGGTCTCGCTCTCCGTCCATCCACAATGAATATATAACGCCGTCTACGCCGCGTCCCCCCTCAGCCCTCTTGCATCTCCACATCGTCCATAGGTCCCTCGACAACGCGTCCAATCCGTCGGCCACTGCATCATCCCCCTCCCTGCCTGTCCCCTGCGATGGCGGCCACCAATCCCAAGCCCCAGCCTTGCAACAGCTGCCGCTGGCGCAAAGGTACGCGTATATCCTCTCGCCCCGACCGCACCGCACCCCTCCGGCGGACAATAACGCGACGTCGTTTGCAGTCAAGTGCGTCAAGGGCGAAGGAGAGCCGCGGTGCTCGGAGTGCGTCAAGCGCAACGAGGAATGCGAACAGCGCAGAGGTTCGCCCGTGGCGAACAGCACGCCCTGCGAGGAATGGTGAGTGTTCCGAGTCGCGTCTCCGCCGTCATTCCTGCGCCTCCGCACGCGTTCTGAGACGGCGCCGGCCGCGACAGCAAAAGGGCTCACGTCGCCTGCGACTGGCCTGGAGCAGGAACGTGCGCCCGGTGCGTTCACTTGGGTCTGGCGTGCACACAGTCCGTGGTGGCTACCAGCTCTGGTGAGCGTTTGCATCCGTTTCGCCGCTGGTTGCCTGTCGCTGACGGCGATCGCGAACGTTCCAGGTATTCCGCCAACCAGCCCGGCTGGCGGGGCGCCACCGTCGGGTTCTTCGGACGGTTCCCCGTCACCAAGCAAATCGTTTTTTGACGTCGTTTTGAACTAGGTTTGATGTACACCGTCTTGTTCCCGTGTTGGCGCGGCGGACGTACCTCTTGCGACGTCCCGTGTCGACGGAGGACGGAGGACGGATGAAAAGGCAAATTACACGCTATATTAGGTACTGCGAACCCATTGTACTCTTCATGTTGTTGCCTACATTACTGTCTCGGGACATATAATGATCTTCTCTAAATCTTCTGAAATGGCCCCAAATCCTCCGAAATGTGTCATGGATGTCAGGTCCGAGTGGGTGGTGGGTGGTTTCTCGATCGGTAGGGGTGTTGCTGTTCCTTCATATGCGCCAGTGCGTCTATTAGGGCCTGATATGAAAGGCAATCCATGTCGTCGTCGCGATGATGCGCATCCGTACGGGTTGGAAAGGATGCATGGAAGCGAGCGCGGGCGTGTCTTCCTTCCAACTCTTCGAACTTTCCGCAGCGGCGGGCACTGCGGCGGCGGGCACGACTGCACATATCCAGGCTCACAACTGCCATCTACAACGCGGAGCACTAGCCCCTGCCGCCGGTTTCACTGTGGTCGAACCAGGACAGCGGGACAGTGCCACACTAGGCGCCGGTAACCATCCATGATGCGGCTATTGGCGCGGCCACCACGTGGCGTGCCTGGCTTCGCGCGCAGTCACTCGAGTCGTTTCACGCTCATGCCATCGACTCCGTCTCGTATGAGGCAGTCGCGTCGTTATTCCGGGCATCTACCTACCGCCAATGAGAACTGACCTCGGCACTACCCTATCCGTACACGCGTTTCGACTCCAGGTTGTTATGGCCAGTATCGTTCAACTCTTGGCCAATACCGGAGCAACTCAAGGCTCCCAGGGCAAGCTGCATATGTTCAGCACGCTGCCGTTTCGTCTCGCCCTGCTGCCATCGTGCTGACCGAAGTGGCGAGGGGATACACGTGTTGCGGACATAGTGCGTCCCGTTGCTGTGGCTGCTGATCTTCCATCATCTTCAATACAGACCTGGCTCTCGACTCTGCACAAGGTCCAAGTGACACGAGAGCCCTTTACGTGTCGCCCGCCGCTCCCATTCGTTCACAGATTCCCGCTCTCATCTTCCGCACTCCCCTCGTGCACACACTGAAACACTCCCCCTGGGCACGACGCAGCTTCTCGGGACGCTGGAGAAGGACCCCTTTCCCGCTGGCGCCGGGCTTAATCTAGGTTTAGAAACATTGACCGGGGCGCGCGGGAGTGGGGGCTGGAAGAGACTGGGTCCCGAGCAAGGTGCAGGGTCCTAGAACCATCTCTGTGCTGCGAAGGTGCGTCGTGGCCCTCTCCTGACATTTCGCCTGATCTCCCGTCGCACGCCTCGAGGCAATTGAAACGTTTGTCATGGGCGGGCGATGGGCTTCCACCGCGTGCCGCGGTATGTAACGTTGCCCGACAATGACGGCGGACTGGTGCTGGGGGCTGCCGTACATGGTATTCTCGTTCCGATGCGGCAGTTCCTGTCCCCCTTGTCGAGCGAGCCGCGGGTCTCCCAACGACGAGGGCTCCGATTCAGCGCGCAGTAAGATCCAATTAGTCGAACTTTTGGCTCGCCGACCTGCCTTGAGATCGTGGAACCGACCCCATAGATGCGTCGTGCACTGTGTACATAAATGTTTGATGCTCGGTGTGTCGTAATATCCATTTTTAGCGCTCCTTGTCTCTCGAGATAATAATCTAGCACGGCTGAACTGGCTCTGCTCGTAGCGGTTGCCTATCTCGTTCATTCAACTTCACTACGCGCGACCAGACGGGGTCTCTCTCGCGTAAGACCGGCGCGACCACCTGAAGGGTCGCGCCGCAACGTCCCATGTACTAATGCGACAATGCCGTGCTCCGCCGGGAATCACCGCCGTCCTCCATCGTCCTCACCGCCCTCACCTGGTGCCGCAATTGTCCGTACAACTTGCCTACTTAGGCCATTATGACTCCTCGGCGGAACTGGGATAAGGTCTACTGACATATTCTCTCGCCTGTTGCTGTGCGACGAAACGGACAAGTCCTTCAGGGTCTCATACAGCATGCGTGCGGCCTTGCGTGTGGACTCCGGGGAGCGGCCGAGACGATCTTGGCGGAACATATATCGGGAGCGCAGCCTCGCTAGGACACCTGCACAGGATTCATGGACGCTCGATTGTATTATTATTATTTCCCACAGGCCGACGCGCCATCTGGGAGCCCAGGCTGCCCAGCAGCATGGCGCGCCTCCCTGGGAACCCGGGACGCAGCCCAGGTTGGGCCCCACCCAACGTAGCTTCGCTTTCGCCCGTACCGCTACTCTCCCCCAGACCCCCGACACGTATATATCCCTCGGTGCCCGCCGAGCCTCCGCCATGCCGTTGTTTCCCCCTCTATTCCTCCTTCCACTACTTGCAGGATGAGCGCACGAACCCGGAAGGCTTGCGTGAACTGTGGGCGCAAAAAAGGTACGCCCTCCCGTCCGTCTCCTCGGCGTCCCACCCGTTCAGCTGCTTTTCGTATGCTGTCAGTACGTTGCCTCAACGAGGGCGACCACCGGCCCTGTGCCAAGTGCGAACAAGGGGGCCGCGAGTGCGTCTGGCCACCGCCACGCCCTCGCGGTCCTCAGAATAAGACAGCATGCGACGCGTGGTAAGCCCGCTCCCCACCCGCTCCCCACCCGACCCCCCCCCTCCTCCCCTCGCTCATCCGAACCCGTCGAAACTCCGTCGGTAGCCGCAAGGACAGGATGAGGTGCTGTCGTGCTTTGGACCAGGATGACGACCGGCGGTGCATGAATTGTCAGGAGAAGGAGGTCGAATGTTCGTACCCCGCCCTTCAAGAGGAGCAAGGTTAGCGATTATTCCCTCGTACCTACCGACATGTCATTGAACGTTCCCCTCTCCTTGTGCACGCTCTCCGCCGTCATCACCATGCCTATCCCTTGCCACGCCGTCGTTGTCGCTCTTCAGTGAACGACGGCCACGCCGAGCCTGAGGAGCCCGTCGCAGGCCCGTCCAACTACCCCGGCGCGCTGTCTATGGGTGAGTTGTGTGGAGTTGATTCGGTTCATTGCCTTCATTGATCACAGCTGGCGTCTTTCATCCTGGGCTTCTTGCTGGCCTCTCAGACCGTCGTCCGGCGCTGACCGTGGACCCCACAGCGGGGGTCGACGGTCTCTCTTCAAGTTCAGGTTCCACGTCCGTCTCGCCAATCACGCGGACCAACAGCCCGAGCCGTGGCAACTGGAAGGAGGTTTGTCTTGCCCCCTCACCCGAGGCCGAGACGTATGAGGAGACCCTTTACGAGGCGTACGCCGCGCAGTAATCGGAGGCTCCTCTGCTACTTATCTCTCAGCTCAGTGCGCGTTTCAAGGCTGTCTCTAACTTCTGTATAATGCTTCACTCTTGGTTCTAGCTGGTAATCTGTAGCTTACATTTGGACTGCCCAGAGGTTGTTTGTTAGTACTCGTATCATACGCTTGCGATTGTATTCATGTTGTTTATTTTGTGTGGGAGGCTGGGAACTTGGAAGATCACCTAGCTTGATCGTCAGGTGCCACCAGACTGAGAAGAATTTGGATTGCCGGTACCTAGCAGCACAGCAAGGCCGCTGACCAAGACTGAACCCACCTCCTCCACAGCGCTGCGTCGCGATTTCCAGCCCGAGGGCCCGCTCCTGCCTGCCCGAGAGGCCCCAGCTGATGTCTGCGCCCAACCCCGCTGCGTGATCGCGGAAATGAACTTCGCGCTCCTTGAACCAGTCAAGTGCGCGCGGGCCAATCGATCGTCGTCAGTCGCGGCGACGCGCACACATGGCTATCGGATCGGTATCTGGCGTCGTCCGGGTCCAGTTGAGATGCCGTATTGCGCGAGCTTCGCTGGGGGTATCGCCGCTCCGTCGCCGTCGCCTGACATGGCCTGCACCAAGGCAGTCGCGCGGGAAGAGCCTGGGGTGGTGAGAAGAGTACGTAAGCCACAAGGGTGCAGAGCGCAATACCGTAAGCAATGCGGCCACCATCGCCAATTACTCTCGCCACTGTATAAATGTCACCCGGCCGGCCCGGCGCGGAGGCGAGGCTAGAAGCCAGAAGCTCGAAGCTCGGAGTGTGGTTGGGTGGCGTCCGGGCACAGGCCCGCGCGCACAAAGTCCCAATGACCAACGACGTCCAACAAGGTCCTGCTCGATTCGCGGCCTCGAGAAAACGGGGATTAGACGATAAAGGCACTACTCGTCGGGCCCGCGGGACTAGATGCGCGCGCCTTCACGAGTACGCTACCTGGATTGTCTTTCCGGGCGACGCGTGTCTCTCACGCAGATGGAGGTGATAGTATGTAGTATCGCGCTCGATATACCTTGGCGTGTCAAGTGTCAATGGTTTCGTGCTGAGGCAGAAGGTCGTTGACGTTGAGAAGGCGCGAAGAGAGTACACCAGTGAAGGAAGTACCGTGGCGATTGGCCTTTGAGGTGAGGTTCTGAGTCATAACGAGCTTGAGGTACCGCCGCGACGGTATTGCGCGTACCGGAAATGAACGAGAAGTTGAAGTTGGTTTGTACGTATCGGGGGTGTCGAGCCTGCTCACGGTCACGTACGGACGCGCGGGTCCAGACGGCTCCGCAGTAGTCGCATGATGCTTGCAAGAAGCCTGGGGACGTCTTCCTCGATAATCTCCGGGCTCTGTAGTGTTTGAATGTTAATGCATTTGACAGGTGTCACTAAGAATGGAACCGACATAGTCATACTCAGGTTTCTTGGATAATGTTGTGGGATACGTCTCGCAACAGGAGTGTGAGATACTCGTACGTGTCCTGCTAGGAGCGGTCATATAGCCACGGAGCATCTATAACCCAAATGTACAAGACGTGGAAAGGCTTGCCTGCGCCGGTAGCCCGACAAGGCCGGCACTCATACTGCATCGGTGTTCCCGACGCTGAAGGCTGGTTGAGCGCATCAGGATGAGCCTAGGGAAGCGGTGCGCATGAGAAGCCACACGCACCGAAGCGTGGTCTACCGAACTGGCCTGGAGGAACATTTAAGCGCCGTACTTGCGATGATGACTGGACGAAACAGGAAATAGCCGTGTTCCGGCGCCCCGCTGTGACGGTGTCCCGCGCCCGTCGCGATGGACCCTCCCACTTCTGCCCAACATGTTGCCTATGTCGACTCGATCCTTCCTCTCAATAGTCAATGCCGATCTCGACATCTCCCATTCTCTGCTTCTCCCATTGAGGCCGTGCCCGTTATGGAACCCTGCCGCCCCGTCGCCCATGAGCGTCATCGCGATTGAACCTTACCGACTACAGCC
Organism: Ganoderma leucocontextum; assembly: GCA_020736865.1. Taxonomy (NCBI): domain Eukaryota; kingdom Fungi; phylum Basidiomycota; class Agaricomycetes; order Polyporales; family Polyporaceae; genus Ganoderma; species Ganoderma leucocontextum. The sequence continues at coordinate 1,312,406 of JAHKGY010000003.1, read as the reverse complement.
ACGCCGCCTTCTCCTCGCTGGCTTCGCTCGACTGTTGAAGGATTCCGCATCGACGCATACGCCGCGGTCTGTCATGGATTTATGTGGGAAGTTTGCAGTGGGGACTTATGGTCGCAAACCCATGGGTAAGTCCTCAGTCAACCTTTTGACCACACCCCTGCGACCCGACAGCGAGGACCTCGCCGTTTCTTTTTTGGAGTTTGACATGGTGAATGGCAAACTCCCAGAAAGGCACTGCAAGGGCCCCATGTACGCAACTTCTCCCCGCACACCAGCCTCTTCATTCACACAGCGCCGAGACCCTGCATCCGGCCATGGCTTCTAGATATCGATGCCCGGCCGCGTTTCCTTTCGTGCTAGTCGCCGCTAGGTATATTATACATCCATCCTTGATATTTCCGCCTGTCCCACACCTGACGCGCTCCATCTGCGGGGTTCGTACATCATGGTCAGTTGTGGAGCGGGAGAGAACACTGTCACTGCCGGCGCCGACCTCGCGCGCGACCCAAATTGGCGAGGTCACTCCGATTTCTTCCTCGCATTCTAGGAAGCATCTACCCTGCATTTGGACGTTGTTATCGACGCTGGGGTGAGGGGCGACCCATTCCTCCTCGCCGTTGGCAGACACGTTGACGCGACTTTTCTCGCGACGCCCCGTCGGCTGCCGCCTCCATCTCCATCCCCGCTGACGTCCACGACCTCCTGCCACGGTTCGTGTCGCTTTGACTTGTATACCCAGGGTTCTCACCCACGTAAACTCATTCCATCATCGCTATACTGCCTTCTCAAACACTCAGGATCGCTTGTCTTGTGCTCGAAGGAGGTCGCCGCTGATGTCGAGAACACCACTGATGCGTACGTAGCGTCCTTACTCACCTAGCCATCGGCTGATGTTGAACACCGCGTTGTTGCGTCAGCGGCGCCCCAAAGCATAACCGGCATATGTGCGATTTGAAAGGTGCAGCCCGTCAAGAAGCTGCGTGAGCGCGATCAGGCCTATCAAGTCGCGCGCGATGCGTCTTGCTGTGTCAAATGGAAGGCGCGCAAGTTCTCGGACGGCGTTGTCATCTACGCCCACCTGGCAAATGCGTCGGTAGGGTGCCCACCTCATCGCCCACGGCACGCAGTTCAGTGCCGTGCATCGAAATCACGTCCTCAAAGGTGCCCACCTCGTTCGCGGCCCACCCCCTGTCAGTGAATCGTATTTTTTTTCATTACAGCATGATCAAGATCATCTGTATGTGTCGTCTCTTGATATCTCGCCTTCGGAGAGCGCATTGGCGACGGCATACTGGCGGCCGAGAAGTCGCACTCGTTGAGCCGTACCCCCGTCAGGCGCAAGGCACTTCGGTCAGTCAGTCAGCGCTACCTTGGTGTTTGTCGGCCCTGGTAAGCAGGCTCTTCTGCTTCTCGGCCGCGCGACGCGCTCAAAGCCTTTCTGACAAGGAGCACCCACGCGATTGGACTGGAAGACGGAGAAAAGGAACTGCGCTCATCTTCGTGCACCTTGCGCATGTATGCACATGCAACCCATCCGAAGCACCGGAAAGGCGACTTATTGAAGGTGCTTGGGTTCTATTCGTTCGATTTCGATTCGGAATCATTTTGTCCAGCGCGGACGCGTCCGAGGTCGGCGTCTGGGACAATGGGAATGATCAGATTTGGCACCGGGCCCAGGATCTGGTGGATTTCCATGGGAAGATTGTAGATCTCGTTGCGGTGAACTCTGTTCTCCTGCGCTCGTACGCGCCCTCCCCATCGATGCCGACGTCGAGAAGACACTGCCGAGCCCGTCGCGCTGGGACATTCGCATGGCCTGCTATTGTCTGCGCTGCCCCAACGGGTGCGAACGTGGCTTAGGGCGTCGCGCTCCCCTTACTCGTCTCATCTGTCGGCGCTGTCGTCAATGTGCGTGCGCGCACCCTGACTACCGCTTACAGGTCGGATCGCATGCCGAATCCCTTCGTGATAAACCCTATTCAAGTGTCGTGGGTGCGCGCGCAATCGACATGTGTCCGGGAACAGTGCGTCTCGCCCCCATTACCATTTCCTCGAATACAGTATGCACGCACTTGGGCGTGGCAACACGCACGATGCTGAACACCGCCAACGTAATATGCTGCGTGGTCCGCCGATTCCGGCTCCAACAGATTTCTAAGAACGCGCCAGGTCTTCGCGAAGACGCAGACCCCTGAACGGAAGAGAAGAATATGCTCGGAAAAGCTACATTGTCTACAATGTGCGGGGTTTATCGAGGAAGGGTGCTGAAAACCCAGCGGGCGTCACTACCCAGGGATGTGAAGGTACGTTCTGGTTGGATAATGTCGCGCCTGATCGTGTTCCCAAGGAGCTGCATTCTTTGACATGGAAGAATCACTCCATACACCTGGCCTCAGGGTCGGATATGCCGAACGCAGTGCCTGCCCGATAGAGACCAAAAGTTCTGCCACAATGGCATACCATCCCTCACCTTCGGAACCCTTTTGTCCTCCGTCCCTCGCTTTTTGCGTCGCATATCTGAGCTGCGGCCGTCGGATGTTGCCTCGGCCCGCGCTCGACGAGCCGAGGGAGACGGACGAAGGTCGCGAATTCTTCGCTGCTTGGCGGTAATACGTAAATATTCGGTCCCTGGAATGAGACTTTTGCCCTCTATGGCTTGCTTCCCGAGCCCGGCGCCTGCCATGTTGCCCGACTCACCGTCCTCGTCCGCCTCCACAGGTATCCGGCTGTGCACATTGTGCCGTCGGCGGCGGTCGACGTGTGAGCTGGCATAATTGTATATGCTCCGTTAGGCATGACACGCCGAATGGATGCACTGGCCCCGGTGCTGCGGATAGCGCCATATTCCTCTAATTCCTCAATCTCTCTTGATGCACCATCCCCCTTCTGTCCTCTTTCGGTTTCGTCATGACTCGTTCAGTCGCAGCCGGTGTGTCTTCTTTTCGCTTGTCGCACCATTACGGAGCACTTGGACGGGTGGTCCCCGTTCCTTCCTCACGCGAAGCTCTCGCGGCGGGCATAGCGAGGACGCGCGTGCGCGACCACGCCAAATCCCCGCCTATAGGAGCTCGAGCTGAATTTGCTTGCGCTCCCACAGTTTAGGCATGATCATCGGCAGCCGGAGAACTCCAGGATTACGGCCTCCCCTGGGAAAATGCGGCAACGGGGTTGGTTTACAGACGACCCTCGCGCTTGAACCCCTTCTCCCCCAACCTCAGGCACCTATTTAGCCCCGGGCATACCCCAAGACCACGCTGTACCCCGCGCCCCTTTCTCTCCCTCCTAGAATGAAGAACCCTTTCAAGAAGAAGCGCGCCAGCGTGGCCTGCAACTACTGCTCGTCTAAGAAAGGTTCGTCTTCACGCACGCCACCCCTCGCTCGTCACTGTCATCGCTCAACGCGTCGTTGCGCTCATATCCACGCGTCTTAAGTCGCGTGCGACGCCCCCGGCGGCATTGGAACGTCTTGTAAGAGGTGTAACAAAGCAAGCAGGGACTGCACGTGGGACCTCACGACCGTACATGGGCTCGAGGGCCCCCAGAACCAGGGTGGCGTTCGTTCTGGTTCGTGCACCAGCTGGTGAGTGCTTATCCCCTTTACGGACACACTATCTCTCTGAACCTGTGATTGTAGCAAGGCGAAGAAAATGCGCTGTCGCCGCGCGCCTAGCGGTGGCAACAAATCGTGCGGGACCTGCGCGATGAACAGGCTGCCCTGCTCGTTCATCGAAGGTCAGTATACCAGCTCATTTACTCGCGAGCACATAATGACCTGCCCTTATCCCTCGCCCTTGTCTTCATCTCTACGCTCTCCGAGTCCAGTCGCTGGGCCAATTCTCGCCCAGGAGCCCGATGCCGGACCGTCCAATCAAGGCGCGGCGGCAAGCTACTACCTTAGTACGTCAATCACGAACTAGTCTCAGTACTCCGTCACTGTTCTCAACTTGCTTTTCCTGTCTCCACAACGTCCAGCCCCGCAGTACCAATTCGGCGATGGTGCTGCCAGCGTGGCCTACCCTCCGTTGTTGTCCATCGATACCTCCTCGACGATGGCTGGCGGCAGCGCGGGGTCCGTGACCCCTAGCTCGGGGCCCAGTAGCCCAAGGTCGTGGTTGGACACGGTCCTGATCCAGGAGTATTCCCTGGAGTAAGCTCAGTTTGTTCGTTTTGCGCTCGGCAACGGTATCCTCTTGTAGTACCACTATACCCTTCTTGTCCTCGTCTGTCTCTTGTGTCCCTCAGGCACGTCGTCCCGTATATCTTGAATAGCTACTAATCCTGCTACCCTCACCCTACCTCCCCACTCATACTCAGTATAAGTAACCACTGTAGCCTCGTGTGGACTGATCGGGATCTGTTTATCGATGTTGTACCCTTGTGCGTTGTACCAATTGCCTTATTCTGATGCGGAGCCGATGTGTGTGCAGATGAACACGAAGTCCGCGACGATCGACCTTGCATCGATCGCTCCTGAGCAGAACAATAGATTGTCGGAGGGCCTTTCCCGGCACCGCCATCGTGTGCGCGGGCCACTGGCTTACGAAGTTTCAACTCAGTGAGTACGAGCACTTACGAGCTTACGAGCTTACTGGCCTTCCCGCAGTGCAGCGCTCTGCGAGCATCCAACTTGAAGTCGCCGTCCACGATCTCCAGATCATCGATCGCCGGCTCACCGTTCACTCACGTACTGAAGGCTTCAGCATAATCATCGATGGCAATACATTGCCGCTGTTCGTATTTAGACTGAGCGATCACACATTCACATACTTAGCTTTGACATAGGCTACCCGCGGCCGCGCTGCGCAACCTTGTGCGACGTGTGTACACAATGCATACACTGTCCACATCCCGACGACAGCCTATTTCGTGATCAGCGGCGGGCGCCCGTGGGAGGCGCGAGCCCGGCGTAGAGTACAACTGATGGTACGCGCCAGGAGGGTGATTGACTCGCCCTCCAGAGCGCACACAAGATCTCGGCTGCCCAGTAGAACGCCACGATGGGGAGGGGCGCTTGGCATCGACTCCCCGCTCCAGGCAATACTTTTAACGTCGGGAGCGCACTCCGGGAGCACCGTGGGTCGCGTCCAGTCAGTCGTCGACGCGCGGAGATTCAGATTCGACGCGAAGGCCGCGCTGAATACGTAAAACGAGGGGGACAGGGGGGACACACACAGTCTGCCATTGGCGGGCGAGGGGCCCGGCCGAGCGATGCAGCGTGTGTGGGCGCAACGACGGAATGCGGCGGAGGAACGCTGTAAATTTTCAAGAACCCCGCGGTAGACGCACGTCTCGCGGAAGGCATTTGTTGGGCGGATCGCGAGCCTCGCGGGCGGCGGGCGCGCCGTCTAGCGCACGACCTCCCCGAACGCGTAGATGGCATTTTTCGTGCTTGCGTTTGGATTGTGTCATGCGAGGGACATGTGAGCCCGAGGAGAAGGCGGCGCATTGTGACACCCGGCCAACGCCATCGACTTGGCTAACGGTGGTAGCCTGATGGGCTGGCAGGGCGGGCGAGTGATGTAATGATTCGTTGGCCAGGCGTCCTGCACTTGACGATGGGTTCGCGGACACTCGTCGCTTACGGGCCAGGCCGGGCAACATTCCGGAACAGCGCGGTACCGTACCAATTGTGACATGTCGATGTGCTGCCTGGCCAAGACGATGAATGCTATGTGAGATCGAGTGTACTGGTATACCTTTTGAACGCGGATTACGAAGCAAAACGGTCGCAGCTTACGAAGAGGTGTTGAGGTATAGAGGGCATCGTGGGATGGCTTGCTGACGGCGTCGGTGTCAATCGCCTGCCTGGTGCTGCCATGAAGCGCGATAGGCTGCATCTAATGCAGTACTTGTGCAACAGTATTGCCAACCTATTAGACACTGTATCGTATGGAAGTTGACCGTACCATGCCACACTCCACTGGTTTCTCGTCCGGAATGAGGAGAAAGGATGCCAAAAGCGGTGTCCGACTCGCGTTGTGCAGAACTGGGTTTGTACATATACAGTGGCGGCTTCGGGAACAGACCCCCGAGGAGAATCACAGGTGAATGCGAAGGCAGCGGGAGAACCATTGGGGAGAAGTCGATTCGCCTGCACTGTATTGGAGGTGAAGCTACCGCGGAAGCGCAGGACAGCGAAACGGACGATCCGGAAGGATGCGAGCGACGTCAAAGAAGAGGGCATGCGGGGCAAGAAGGCTGCGGGAGCTGGCACGCGTACGCCCGCCACCAGACCCGACTTTGTCGCAATTCCAGCCTGCACGCGACGACAATGACACGGACGTCCGATAACGGCCACTCACTTGGAAAGCTTCGAATTTGGAGCGTTTGCGCACCAGGGGGATGCCTCAAGGAGTAAATGATGATATGCTTTGGGAAAACCACCCGATGTAGTTCCGAGTGCACCGGCCTTGCAGCTCGGAACGAGCGCCTGGGCTTGCGAGGTAATGTCGTAGACTGGATTTTTGGGACGTAGACAGACGTGTCAGTACACCGTCCATTACGCGGCGTGCCATAGAAGGCGCGAGCGAAGCTGCGGAATCCTGAAGGCCTGATCAAGTGAAGGTTGTCGCAATGGAGACGACTTGAACATTGTATTCAAATATGCGTCGCACTTGACCAGAAAAGAAAGGAGATGATAGAAGCAGCTCTTGAGTGTAGTAAGGAGCAAGTCAACGGGTCTGCCAGACGTACGCGTCGACGTTGAGCTCAACAACGAGTCGGAGCTCGGACGTTGCCAACAACCGCTGTGCCGTCAGCGTTCAACGACGGACCCAACGGGCCGCCCGGACTAGCCGGGGCAGGGGCGCCAACAAATCGATAATCGAGTTCAAGTTTTGACTCTAAGCAAAACCGTCGTCGGCCAACGCACGCACGGTGCAGTAACGGTGCAGTAAGTGGATTGTATGTTGCTACGTGTTTTCGACCATGGCTTCTAATACAAAAAACAGCAAATAGAGACCCTTCATTGACAACGGCCCCACGGCTCCCCTGCTGGCCCGATTTCCATGTCTCCAGGTGAACGCGAGCCGCAGTTTGGCTATGAAGATCACTTCACGCCTGCACGCACCCGGAAGAAACGCAAGAATAGGCCACCGGCGGACTCCCCGTCTCCCACTGCTCTCCTAGATAGAGCGTCAGAAGAGCTCGCTCGCACCGGTTGGCTGCGCGATACCAAGCGTCTGTACTGCCGCCCTCTTGCTCTCATTTACTGACATGTCTTTCGTTCTACCCAGAGGCTCTGCGCGAATCTGTGGAAGAGGCATTCGCCTTCAACTCGGGAGTCGCACCAGACGTCTTGTGTCTCGGTCTCGGTAGCCCCTCTTCGTCGCGTGATGCCCGCGCTCAACTCGCGTTCCTCCTTGCGGTGTGCGACGATCTACGCATAGTGTGTCGTCTTCCCATGTATGCGGGGCATACCCATCAAGTCATCACCGCGTGTTCCCCTCCCCTAGGCCCCCACCAATGTCTCCGTCTTCGACCCTGTATTCACCGACCAAGACCACCAGCTTCTTACGCAGCTGGGCTTGACTGAGCTCCCCGAGAACCGCGTAAGTTTCCATTCCTCCCTTCTTTTCGCTATCTTGAGAGCGCGCCGTGGTTACCTTTGCTGACGATGCTTGCCTCGGCGTTCTCAGATGGCCCACCATAGGCTAGAATCACCCACGATCGCCTTCATGCCCCATTGCGACCTGCATCTATACGACAACCTCTTCCGCGAGAACTGGTCCAAGGAGCACCTGCCCCGTGTTCTCTTGATCGCCAATCGCCTGAGCGAGTATGCTGAGAAGTACGTACAATCTTTGCCGCACGTCCCTCCCCGAGGCTCTCGCGCTCCGATTCTGCCCCTGCCACAACTTCCCCCGCACACTCCCCGCACACCGTGGCATGTGCCATCGCTTCCGTTCACTCTGTCCACGTCATTGTCATTCTCCCCGTCGCTGACCCTAGCCCTCCACCCTCGGCGTTGTTTGCAGCATCCCATCGAGGAAGCTCGCTGTGGAGTACCCCTGCGTCGCGCGTCTCGGTGCGTGCTCCTACGATCCTCCCCATTTCCGCGCTCTATCTCACGTCCAAAATGAATCACTCCCTGTTGGTTGCGTGCGTCGCCCTGCCATCCCGCCGCGGCCCCTTCCGACCCTCGCTCTCTGTCCGGCTACGGACGGTGTTGCGACTCTGGGCCCGCCTACGCCCCCCGTCGCGATCGCCCGTGTCCCCGCGCGCACAAATCCAAATCATGGTTTCGATGCCGCCCCTGTTCCGTGCGACGTGCTCGCTTGGTTATTCGGCTCGCCACCTCGGACGGCCTTTCCGGTCGCCACTCTCACGCACGCGGGCGCGTGGACGACTCTCACACACGTGCAGCACCCTGTCTCACCGCCCGCCCGCTGCAGCCGTGCGCCGCGTTCCCGACCGCGTTCAACAACACCGCGGTCCAGTTCGTGCGCGCTGGCGCCCTTGCCGATGCCGAGCGGGGCCCAGGCCCAGGCGGGGACGACTGGTGGTCGCTTCCCCCGCCCCCCACGGTAACCGCTCCCAGCGACCACGGGACGACGACGACGACGGGGAAGGAGACCAGCACTACCCCTGTCTCCAAAGTTCAACCCCAGCCTGTTCTGCCCGCGGCCGGTAGCGTAGATGTAAGTCCGACGTCGGCTCCACGATCAGCGAAGCCCCCGATGGAGACGCCAAGGTCGTCATAGACCTGGATGCTACCGAGCCCGACAGGACGCCGACGGAGCATGGAAGCTTGGTTCGACGATCCGAGCTCTCGGCGCACGAACCACAACGCATGCGCTCAAGCACGTCATGGCGGGCCGGCGCGCATCGAGCAGGGAACAATGGGAAAGGAAGGGACAAGGGGGAGAACGGGCGGATGCACCGCACCAGTCGGACGCGGAACTGGTGTGGTGTGGAGGAAGCGGAAACGAAAGCCAGAGCCAGGACGGTCCTCACGAGAACTCCATGATAGAACAGAACAGAACATCGACGGGTTTTCCGCGGTCGCCGCCGGGACGCCGTCGATATCGGGCGCGCGCGAGGATGCACGCCGCCGCAACTCGGACGCTGGCACGGAGGGGTGCGTTTGATGGGGGACGTCGTGTCGTGCAGAAGTCTAAGATGGACGCGGGGACCTGGGGGGGGGACCCGAAAGATGGCGGCGAAAGATACTAGGGTGCTCGTGCTTTCTGTCCCGCTGTTCTCTGTGCGAATATCCGGACTTCTGCTGTATGTGTCTTGGATCGGACTTCCGAATTCGACTGCAGCTGGCAGCTGGAGCCTTCTGAGAAGCTAGAACCAGTGCCCCAGGGCGAGGATGGTCGGGGGCGATGACCAACACCCCGGCCGAAGGAGAAGGAGGGCCCGCTATTGGGCCCAGTGGGCGATATCGCCCTCTGATGCTGGGAGCGGTGGGAGGGCACGCTGCCCATCACCTGATTCACGGCGTCCCAAGAGACAGACAAGGACGACAAGATCGGGGTTAGCGTTTGGTGCCTTTTAGCGCGTGCTGCGTAGACGGAATTTGACTCGGGCGACTAACCGTCCTAGGCATTCAGCGACGGGGTGCTTCAAGAGGATGCCCGAGTTGCGGCGAACGTTCAACGCGGCACCGCACGTTCAATTTATCGCCTTTTTGTGTTCCTCGCAGCGTCCACAAGACAGCAAGCGGCCTCGAGATAGCCCAGTCAGTTCCCGTCATGGCGAGAACACCTCCCGGCCAGAGCCGCATGAACACGATATAATAGCCTATAGCGTGCGGTATCGGCGGCTTCAGTGCGGAGTTGAAGTTCTGACTTACACCGGCGCTCCCGGAAGGTGCCAACGGACCCTGTCGGACGCCAATAGCAGGATTAGACCCCATAATATTACGTATGGTGGTCGCTATCAATACCAACCCTGTATGTGGAAAATGAATACTATGAAGACCCGAGAGTATGAGATGGATTAACATGACGATGTTGAGGAGGTGAGAGCATATGAGCAGTAATATACGACAACACGCAACATGCGGGAAGAACATGGAGATGAAGGGAGCAAGACGCGCGAATAGGAGGATGGGGATGGGGATGGGGTGAGGGGGACGACAGTGGTGCAAGACTATGGACAACAACGAAGGAGTGAACAAGGGGCATGGGGGCTAGCACTCCTGGAAGATGGGGTTGCGGAAAACACGAGTAGTATCGGGGTCTTCGTGATGGAAGGGGAGGGGCGGGTCTAGCTCGAAAGGATAGAAATATGCCCCGTTCGACTCGATGTATACTTGTGGATGACCGCCCAACCTCCTGCGACCCGCGGGCAACGGCACAGGCGCCGGGTCCGGAGGGGACAAGGACGACATTGACTGACTATAGGGGGTCGACAACACATCCGACTCGTCATCCGACGTGTCCTCGATCGCGTCTGGCATGCAGAAGTCGTCGTCGTCCGCGTCAAAGTAGGGAAGGGGGTCGTGCGCGTCCGAGTCGAGCTGAAGCCAGGAGGGGAGCAGAGGTGGATGGACTGGGGGATATGGGACAGGGTAGGGGATGGCAATAGGAGGAGGGTGGTAGAACAAACCGGGATGTCCGACGAGATCGTCCGAGGACGACATGGGTGAGCACAGGGGGCTTAGCGGTTCGTCGTCGTCGTCTACGGGGAGAGAGGAGCTGGACGCTCCGGGGCTGTCGACGTCCGCGTAGTCGTCGACGTCGTCACCGAGGTCCTCCAACAGGGAGTCTAGCCATTGCTTCTCGGACGCGCCACCAGCGCTGCGAGAGCCAAGAGCGTGGGGGTCTGGGAACATGAAGGCATCCTCCTCGACCTCGTCGCGTGCCTCGTCGTCGTCGTGGCGTCTATATACATGTTGTACATCAGCGTCTGCCGGGGGCGGGGCAGGGTCGACTGTATGAGAGCGGAGGATCGAGTTTTTGAGGAGGACCCAGCGGTGGAGACTGCAAGAGTCCCGGCTAACGCCGGAGGAGACTGCAGTGTTGAGCTTTGAGCGGGCCATGGAGAACAGTGACAGAGATTGGGATTGCTGTGGCATTGATGGTGTGGGCGCTGAGAGGACGGTTTATGGGGCGAGAACGAGATGATAACAACGGCCGGTTGAACGACACGACTGGTGGGGGGCAGTGGTGCGTTCTATGAAGGGGGCGCGAAGGGCACATGTCAGTGCTGATAGCGGAGGAGGGAGACGTAAAGGAAGATACGAACGAGGCAGGGGGAAGAGGTGCGTGTGATCAACGGTGTATACGGTAGACGATGAAGGGTTCGAACAGGATGGTGCCGTTCTTGGACTTGCGGACGGATTTGTTAACCATGCTGGTCCTCAAGGTCGCCAGACTAATGCGAGAGAAGTCTAGGCGAGACGAGAAAACAAGTGGGCAGGAGGAGCGGGAAGACGCGGACAACTCAGAGGGACATGGCGGCGGGGGGGGCAGGAGGCAACAAGCGGCTGAGGAGAGAAGCGTGAGGCGCCCTTATTATACGGCCTCTGACGCGCTCAACAGTGACTCAACGGTCCTGCCTTTCCCGGCAGTTCCCACCCCCTCGGCCTCTTCCTTCTGGCCCCGCAACACACAGCCGCCCACACAGCCGCCCGTTCCCCATTGGCCGCTCCCGCCGTTGCGCCGCTGTGTCTCGGTCTTGCGACTTGCGATCGCGAGGCAACTCCGCTCTGCAGTCGCGACTTGTGCGCCAGCATTGCACCCTCCTTGTATATACAACAATTGCGAATCCAGTCCCATGTCCTCCGATCCCCTCTCCGACACACGCGTCTACCCCTCGTCCATGACTTCCTCTCCCACATCCGCATCCTTGACAGTATCGACCAGCTTCCTTATCTTCGCCACGCTCTTTGGCGCCACGTCGCGGACCTCCGCCAGCAGCTGCGCAAACTTGACCTCGTCTCCTAGCAGGCGATACGCCTTCGCCAGCTGGAACAGCACATTCGACTCGTCTGGCGACGTGTCCCTGAGGGTCTCGAGATCTTGCACCGCTGCCTGTGACGGTGGCGTCAGATGATGAGTGCGACGGCGAGAACACAGCATAGACGCCACAACGTGTATCAATCAGACCAACGAGTCCCAGCGATACGGAAACTGAAAGGTCAACACTAACCGTGTATTTCTTCGTGGCGATAAGGATTTTCGCTCGATGATACCGCACAAGCGCGTTCTCGGGTGAGAACTCAATCGCTCTGTTGAACAGCTCGAGCGCCTTGTCGTATTCTCCGTATCGCTCCCGCACCTAAGAATACGATAACGTGAGCTGGCGGACCATAGTGCTCGTGTGATCGTAAGGCCGCACGACAGGACGCTTAGTACGGGATGACGCCCGAAACGAGCCGTTCCCTAATCCTACACGCGGCAAACAAACGTATGTTTGGCGTGTGAGCGGATAAGTTGACCCTCGTTCTGGTCATGCGCATAGCTCATCCTGTCGTGCGAGCGGCTTCGAACACATGTATGTCTAGAAGGGTGACTCACCACGCCCACGCAGCCCAGCAGGACGGCGTTCTGTGGATGGATTTGGGAGGCCCTCTTGAAATGGTAGTCGGCAAGACGTAATTTGCTCATGCGCATGTAACATGTCCCGAGCCCGTACCTGTAAACGCAACCGGTCAGTTGATAAGCACTTCTCTAGCACGGCCTTATCAAAGTTCGTGAACGGACGGTCTCAGACCCCATATCTTGTCTCGCTGGTCAGTCAATACGCATCCTGTGTCGTCGAGGACAATACTGCAAGGCATCTCAAGGCATGGGTTTGGCCAAGAAGGTTAAATATTGCAGAAGAAGTCAGATAACAGGCATATCACCGGAGGGATGTTCCCATGAGCCAGGAAAACAACCCATCGGAGGCAAGCGTGCTGCCGAGCACCGCATCGAACTGACCTGTAAGGTAAGGCTATCTGGGAAACACCTTCCATGCTGTTTTAGGACGCGGGGTTTCACTCGAACTACCCTGTTGCCCTGAGGTTTTTACGTCGTGTGACGAAGACCAGACGTGGTTACGTTTGGGGCGGTCCGAGATCCCGTGTCCCAGCGGAATGACAATGCACCAGGTGTGTGCAAACAACCGGCCATGGGGTATTCGACGCCATCACGACTTGTGGAAACGTGGCTGAATCGCTGAGGGAACCGTCCGCGCTACCGCCCACAACACCAATAGACACGGAGAGATTCCGTAGTCCTTGCCCTCGTGAGCAACATTCGTGGCATCACAAGCCCAAATGATACCGAAACATAATTGTGTGCAGTGATGGTGGTGTCACGCACACGTGAGCGCCGCGTCAAGGCGGGTCACTGCTGCTGCACGCAGCCATTCGTCATCGTCACCATCCCAGGGATACTTACCGCGACCGGAAGCTCCAGCTGTCAAGCCCTGTGAAACAGGGCCGGCAGCTGGCCATCCATGGACCTCACGCTATGCAGCCCGAAGGACGTTGCCGTAATAAGTTAAGCCCTTGAGGGCTGATCCCCGAACAGTCGCAGACTCGCAATTGTCCATGAGGATGACGAGTCACAGTCAAACTGTGCATGTCGGAACCGCAGTCTATCACAGATAGGGGATCCGAATATGACTGTCAACCCTCAACATGCAAGACACGATTACGGTCGTAAGCTCACGATCAGAAACTCCGACCATACACGTGCCCCGCGTGTGGACGGATAGACTCGGACACGGAGAACAGAGGGAAGGGAAAGGCGAAGCTGGTACACGCACCATGCATTGTAATGTCGTGCATCAGCACGTAAAGCGGACTGGAAAAAGTTGATCGCCTTGCTAAGGTCCTCGTCGATCGACTCGTGCCCGCTGAGCGTGTAGGCGTAGGCACATGTGGGGTCCAGCTGGGCCGCACGTCTAAAACACGTAAGAGCCTGGGTCTTCTCCTTCTGCAAGGAAAAGCAGTTCCCAACCGCTATCCACGCCTGCGGTGACTTGGGGTCCGTGGAAAGCAGCTCTTGCGCGAGGAACGACAGTCGGACGTTCCTCTGTAGGTGCCATAGAAGTGTCGAATAAACCTCCATGTCCCATAGTCGGTATGGCTCCAGATTCCTCGCGGCCTCAAACGCCCGCTCAGCCTAGTCCACAAAAATAGCACAGGTGTCCGCGGATTAGATGGAAAGTTCGAAAAGCGGAAATGAATCAACTCACCTCAGGATACTGTCCCAACTCGTAGTGTGCCTTGCCCAACATGGCCATGACCGAGGCCGAGCGTTTGTGCTGTGCCGGTAACGTTTCGAGCTCGTCAAGGCATACCCGACACTCGTATAGGGCCATCGCTCGTGTAGCACTGGCGAACTTGCGCATCACCTCGTATACGTGATAGTCGGCCAGCTCAGCTTCGTACGCGTCTTGCGCTGCTTGCTCTTGCTCCGCTGACCATGTTGCGGACGGTGGTGGGGAGGACTCCGAATGCGTGTGTTGCTCGAGAGGCGAGGGCGGAGCGAATGCCGGTTGGTCGGCGCCGCCTGGCTCCTCCTCCAATCCCGAATCATGCGATTGCGAACGTGTCTTCGCCGCTGCTCGCCTGCGATCTCGTACCGTCTGTGCGCGACAAAAAGATGATACGTCAAGATATATGTGACAGAAGACGCAAGGGTGTGAGTTTACAACCTTCGCCAGCTTGCTTCCTCCACTCTGCAGCCTGGTACTTCGTCGCGTGCCGGCGCCACCAGCTGTGGGTTTGCCTACACCAATCGCGTTGGATCTCGAAGTTGTCGTAGTCTGGGGTGGAGTAAGAGAAGATGAGAACATGTTAGCAGTCGCCATAGTCGGGCATGTGCGTACCTTCGAGTTTTTCGTGCGGTCATCTGGCGCGGGTACGGGCAAGGCGCCCGTAGACTTGGACGGTTTGAGTTGTTGGTGCGTGTCCGCCGCGGTCGTCGAGGGCGGGGCGGTTCGCTGCCGTACAGTAGACCGCAGCTTCTTGGTCACTGGGCCCGCTTCATCGGCTGAAGAAAGAGGACGCACAGCTGGTGGCTGAACCGGCAACGTGGTCGGCTGCGACCGGCTTGCACGTATAAATCCCTGGAACGACGGCTCGCCATAGAATGAGGAGTCAGTTGTCGCTCTGTCAGCGACCATGTGAGTGGAAACGAAACATATTGGTTTGAGATGCTAAGACGAACATTGAATCTCGTGGTCCAACTAGGACATCCATTCTCATCTCGGGCTTCCAACCACGAAAGAGGTTACCGCCGCTGCCAGCGTCAGGCGTGAAAAATCCGGCACCTGTTGCAACTGGTATTACTGGTTTGCTGGGGCCCGCTTCTCCAGACTTCTGGAGGATGGGGGCCGGTCGAGACGGAAATAAGGTCTCGATTGGTGGGATATCGCCTGTAGAAATGTCGGCATGAACATTGCACCACAAATCCAAAGCGATACTTACCAACGGTGCACAAACCCTCAAAAGCTTCCCATAGCATTGGATTCAACTCCAGCGCCCGACGGTAGCTCCTGCCTGCACTTTCGTGCAGATTGCCCTTCAGGGCGGTATTTCCTGCCTGACAGTGCATTATCGCCTCTTCCGGAAAGGCCCTCGCCGTGCGTGTAGACATTGATTCTGGAGGAAGGTGAGTCATAAGACGTGCTTTCGGACGCGAGGCGGTAACCACATCATGAAGAAACGCACGGCTCGGTGTGTATGCTTCGTCCCGTAAGCACGCCTCCAACGCCTCTCGCGCCTGCCTGTGCCTACCCATTTCCGCGCAACACTTTGCGATGATACCGACGCACCCCGTACATCGATTGTCCGCCGAAAGATTGACGAGCTTGTGCGCCGAGTGTGGTTGGCCCGCCTGCAAGAGCGCGGTGGCATACAGATGCCGCGCGTCGTGGTTTTTCGGGTCGAGAACAAAGTATCGTTCAGCATAGAAGAGCGCGGACTTGTGTAGATCGGCGTCGAGGAAGTGCCATACGAGTGAGGAATAGCGTTGACATAGCTGCGGTGTGAGTTCCGCGGGAGGAGCGTCGTGGGGCATAGTATTCCTAGCGCATAGATGTCGGAAAACGGTCTGAGAGCCTGGCGCGGGAAGCGCGAGGGGTCGCGCGCGAGTCGAAGACGGAGGGTAGTGGCGGGAGGTTGAAGAGATGTTCAAAGAAGCATGGCCTTGCGCACGACTCGTCCTCGCCAATCCAACCGCGCCTATGCTGCCGTCACGTGACAGACCCTACCTCCGAAATCATCACATACGACGATGCCGTGGCTAAAGGAAACCTGATCAAGGTAGGAAGACGTCTTACAGGGTCGGCGAAGGAACTGCCGACAACAAGCAAAAGCGACGCGCACTCGGATATTACTGATTTGACACTCTCATAGCCATTCGTACTGTAGATGATGTACACCGATGATGCGTTCCTCTCCTTTATCCTCAGCTTCTAGTGTGCATGACCATCGCCTTCACCCTTCGACTCTGCAGGATTCAAAGGTTGAGGACGGCTCTCGCGGATTCCAGAGACAAACCCTTCACTTACCAGGAACGCACTGGATAGCGTCGTCTATCCGAAGGATGGACACCGCCGCCTCAAACGCGGACTTCAAGCTGCGAACCTTGCTGACCGTGGGCTCGAGGACACCCGCAGCTACATTGTCTCGCGCTTCGCCATTGAAAAGGTCGAGGCCGTATCGGAGCAGCACCTTCTTCGGATCGCCGATAGGCGCCTGTTGCGCAGCATTGTGGTACGAACGCAGTTTGGCTACGAGGTCCGTCGAATCCTTCGCCGCGTTGACTGCAAGGGTCTTCGGAATCACCAACAGCGAGCTGGCGAACTCTCCAATGGCAAGCTGCTCTCGTGAGCCCTACGTCCCGAATTTGGTTAGACTCAAATCGAGACTGTAAACCTTGATATCACTTGACACTCACCACCGTCGTCGCAAAATTCTCGAGGTAGATGCTGAGAGCTGATTCAACAGCGCCTCCACCAGGCACAACCGAACCGCTCTCCAGAGTCCGCTTGATGATGGAAAGGGTGTCGTGCAGCGAACGCTCCATCTCGTCAAGCATGTAGTCGTTGGCGCCACGCAACACGATCGAAGCCGAGCTCACGACCTTGGTCCCCTTGATCAGGATGAGCTCGTCGTCGGAGATGCGTTCCTGGACGACTTCATCGGCATAACCAAGATAGCTCGCCTCGAACGACTCCTCGCCCTCCAGGTTAGCAAGACTTGATACAAGGGTACCGCCAGTTGCCTTCGCGATGCGGCGAAGATCCTCCTTCCTACACCTGCGAACAGCTATGGCACCAGCCTCGACGAACTCTTTAAGGCATAGGTCATCGATACCTTTCGTGGTGAGAACGACGTTAGCACCGGAAGCTAGGATTTTGTGGATTCGCTCAAGGGTGATCTCAGATTCCCTGCGATGAGCAACGTGGTAAGCATGCAGGTCAGTCATCCGAAGTCGGAGGTTGACATACCGTTTGCGTATATCCTCGAGCTGCTCCGGGTCATCAACCAAAATCTGAACACCAAGCTGCATACGAGCTTTTTGGAGATTGATGTCGAGACATGCGATCTTCGCGCCAATGATACGTGTCTTCATTGCTACACAATGTGGCTCCCTATAGTTACGCCGCCGCCGAGATAGATAGCAATGGACGCACCTTGACTTGCAACAGTGCAGTTTAATGCATAACCCTTCACAAACAGCGACTCCCGAGCACTCCGACCGTGTGCCTTGAGAACATTGACGGCCTTCACGGGGTACTTGACGTCCCCCCTGTTGTTGATCGTTTTCACAGCCAACATCGCATCCACCGCCATGGGTGCGAAGAGATCATCATCCCTGCCGATACCTTGTTAGACCCGTCCACAAACCAGCACCACCTCTCTTCACGAGCGTCTTGACTAAGAACTCACCCGCCGATGATCTTACTCGACATACTCGTCTTCGCAGCATTGACGAGAGCCTCCCGCCCGAGCGACTCCACCTTCACGCTCAGCTGATCCTGCATGAACTTGCATGCTTCTCTGCATGCGAGACGGTAGCCGGTGATGATCGTGGTGGGATGGATCCTCTGCTTCACGAGCTCGTTCGCGCGACGGAGAAGCTCTGCAGCGATGAGCACGACTGAGGTCGTCCCGTCGCCGACTTCTTTATCCTGCTTTTGTGCGAGATCGACGAAGACACGGCCTGCTGGGTGCTCTACCGCAAGGAGGGAGAGAATCGTCGCTCCGTCGTTGGAGATGGTGACTTCCTACAATGCGTTTCGAGGAACGGAAGGTTATGAAAGATTGGACCAGCCCGTGAGGGTATAAACGTACTCCAATGTTATCCACCAACATCTTGTCAAGGCCCATGGGTCCTAGTGAGCTCTTAACTATGTTTGCGATGGTTTGAGCAGCGAGCACTACGCATATATGGTTTCAGCACGCATCGCGGGTGGAGGACTAGTCAACACACACCATTTTGATCCCGAACATCTTGTCCAGACACGCGGTCACCACCCAAGAAAGCACCAGCACGCGGATCGCGTTGAAACATTCTGAGAATGGGTCAAGGAAGGTGGGATGCAAGGGAGAAGATGAAGGCCTGCAAAGCGAGATCTCAGGCAAGAGAATACGCGCTCAGTGCGCTTCCGGAATAGGCAAGTGAGGTTCGCTCCGTACCGGTACCGCGACATCCAAAACTGAGTAACTTGAAACTGGCGTTCAATGTCTTTTTGCGGTGCGGGGTATGCGTTGCATCTCGGACAAGTATCATCGTGATACTGAGGTCTGGTGGTGTACAGTATTACTGTCCTACGGTCCAGTCCAACTTGTAGCTAATAACGATACTAAGGTCTAGGGTACAAGCTTATGGTACAACAGAATGATACCGAATCTGTTACAATTACCCTAAATTCACCATTAAATGTCCACTATGTGTGAGTAATCGTCCATTATAAAGTCCAGAATATAGAGAAGTAATCGTCCACGAGTAATTCTTCGGTGATTATACGTCTATGCAGTCCAATCACATCCGAATCCCCATTCCGGGTGACGAATTCGCCCGGGTAACGAGCGAGAAGGGACCAGTGGTACTTTCGCGAGGGAGTTCAGCACACCCTTCGCGATGAGAATTTAGAGGAGAAAAAATGATCCTCGTGCGAAAACCGTCGCAGCGAAGGACGGACTGGCCTCGAAGCAGAGGAAACCTGAATGCCAATGTCATCAGCATACTCTGTATTCAGCCAACGTTAAAGTGTAAACATACTTTGCCATTGTTCAGACTCTTTGAACGCGTCACCACAACAGGCACAGTAGGAGACTCGGAGTCTGACGAAGTCTCGTCTGAATCTGAGGAAGAACCTAGCCTCGTAAAAATCGCAGCTCTCTGAGGGGCGATACAAGGGGGCGTTGTCCTCCGCTTTGGCGTGTGGGAGGGCACCGTCCGATGAATCACGTCAACGGTTTCGGTTGGCAATTCCGGGAGATGGGCTACGGTGGCGACGGACTCGCTGGTATTGCTGCGGAAAGGGTTGCGAATCACGCACGAAGCTGACGACATGGTGCGCCGCATTGGAGGACGAGGACACTCGTCGCGAGGGGTGGGAGGCTGCGCCGCCGCGTACAAATGCACAGGTGCCTGGAGAGGCTCATCCTATGTAGCCGTCAACATGAAGCATGGGTAGTTGGCGGAAGCAAACTTACAACTAATTGCATGTCGTACTGGAAGCTCCGACGACTCTCGGGAGCCTGCACACAAACCTCCTGTCAATTACGTCTGTGTGGAGACCCGGTTTGCTTCGAATGCTCACCTGCGTAGGCAATTCGAGAGAGCCAGGAGCGGTCCTGGGTCTCACACCCGGATTACGTGGATTCTTCTGCTGGGTCTGGTGAGCTTTGCAACCACTGAGAGCAAATAATTGTACTGACCTCGACGCGATTCTTCCGAGTCAGCTCAGCGTAGCCAACTTCATATTTTTCCTCCTTCCTTTTGAAGATGTTAAGGTGAATAAACATTGGGGCCACCTTCGCGAAAAGAGTGGTACGGTTGTGGTGGGTGGAATGGACGAGGCTCAAGTCCTACGACTTTGAAACGGGGCCTTATGTACTTCCGTGAACATAGCCGCACGGGCTAGTCACCATGAGTCCACATCGTGCCGCGTGCGGCTTGCACAGCGCGGATGTATGAGGAATATCCGCGGCAGGGCGCTACCACTGACGATCGATGAGTGGGTCCCGATCTTACCTGTAATACCGACGTCTGCTCCCGCACCAGGGCGGGTACTCCAAGGCTCAGAGCGGATATGGGTTCGTTGTGGAACCGGGGAGCATTTCAGTCTCGTCCACTGAGGCAAGAGGGGTTATGTACTTAGTTGGTGCCTCGTAGCGAGAGAAACCCAAAGCTAGGGTTAGCAGAAGTGCGTCACTGTCAGGCGTCTCCTCCGAGGCTCGCAGCGCAGCCTCGCCCCCACCGCCCTTGCTTGCTCCCTATCTCCTCCATCCCATACCCCTAACCAAATGGACTCTCCCTTGAACGATGTATGCACCTTTGCTAACCAATAAACATGAATATGTCCACTGACAGGCCCTTTCGCCTGTGCTTGACCCGGCGGTTGCGAATGCAGGCGCACCAGCACGCTGCAAACGCAGACGACTTCCTTGCGCGCGGGCTCCTTATACCTGCTGCTGAAGAGCATTATAAGGCCGCGGAAGCATTCCAGGCGTGTGTAGATGCATCTAATGACGAAAATGTGCGCCTGTGCCCGCTCGCCGCTCCCTGTTTGGTTCCCGCCCGCTCACCGCTTGCCCACTGTCCATGACGCGCGTTCGATCACTCTCGCCTTCGCCATTCTTCGGCTTAGACCAAGCGAACCCTGCGCATGTTGCACAACGAGCATATGAAGATGGGCAAGGACTTGCAAAGACGCATTGCGAAGTTGAAGGAAGAGAATAAGGATCCTTCCTTACCCCAGAAACCTCCTCGTACTCCCACTGCCGGTCCCAGCACTAGCGTCTCGCCTCCTCCCCCTCAATCCGCGCCCTCTCCTCCTCCACAGCTGCCGAACAAGCTGTCGGAGTCCCAGCAGACGGTGGACGAGTCCTTCATGCTCTTGGGACAAAGAGTACGCCCCATCCCCATTGTTTCACGTATCGGGTAATTGATCGCGGACCACACTGCAGAGTGATCCAGGAGACGCGTTCCACCAATTCTGGAAGGCGACTGAAGGCATGTTGGAATACCTCTCCCGGCCCGTTGCATTCGCCACCGCTCCACTCGCACCTGAGGATCCGAATCTGAACCGTGCGCGCAACGGAAGCTGGAGCAGCGATACCGACCTCGACGATCCAATATCCAAGAAGATTTCTCGTGGCATCAACCTCGTAAAGGCTGCGCATTCAAGGATGCTAACCCGATATGATTCGTCCACGACGGGCTCCGAAACAGAGGCGGCGCCGGGGAGTGCCTTTCCCCCACCGCCACAACCATCCCATGCATTCGACCTTCACGATGATTGGGACGATGATGTCCATGCGTTTGAGGGTATGAATTCTTGTTTACGGTAGTCTATGGGAAGATCGCATACTTATCGGCGATATATTCGGGTTCTAGATGACGACATGGCCGACTCCTTCTGTCTGATTCCATCTAAAGCCGACCCTAGTGTTGCGTCCCTGAAGGAGGAAAACACAGCTCTCAAGGCGGAGCTTGAGAAACAGCGGCAGCAACTTGTAAACATGGAAGCCGCGCTGAAAACGCGCCAGGAACAGGACCTGCAGTTACGGGACAGTATCATGGTCGCGAGGAAAGAGGTATGGTTCTCGTTCCATACACCCTCTAGTCTGTTTTTGTGCTTCGTCTTCCATTTACCCCGCAGAGAAGAGGAGTGCTGACGTACACGTTTGCTTCGGCGTAGGCACACCGTGCCATGATGTCCTCGACCGTGATATCGCGCCCGACCCCCACACAACCTCCGGTGGACATCGCATCTCTGAACATCAACGTACCCGTGCCTCCCCCACTCCCCACGGCCGTCGCAGCTGTCAACGCTGGCCGAGAACGCGACCTCCAACTCGTGCGGCGGGTGCGCGAGCTCGAGGATGAGGTCCGAAATCTCCGCAACGAGAACGAGAAGCAGGTGCGTCCTTCCGTTCCACGTCCTCGCGCGTGGCTTTGTGGGTGCCACAGTCCGGATAGAAGCTAATCCATGCGATATTCGTGTTGCGCCGCACTACAGAAAGCAATGATCGTGCGCTTCCGGGAGCGATGGGAGAAGCTCAAGGAGTCGGCGAAGCGGAAGAAGGAGGCGAAGACTGCTGCGGAGACGACCAACGTTATCGGCCAGAGGATCGAGGAGGACCCGGAGGCGGAGGCCGCCGCAGAGAGGGACGAGGCGGGGAAGAGTGTCGAGGTTGTTGCTTAGCGGTCGTTCGTCTCTGAGCGACATGCACGCTCTGTACACTATCCTTCTCATCTAGCCAGATGTTGGGACAGATACCGGTCTTGGTTAGACAAGGCATCTGTTGCGGATACGCGTCTCAAAGCTGGTAGCTTAGTTGTTCTCGTTGCTTCGCAGTTTTTTTTGGCTTGTTCGCGATGTCCCAAATCGTTTTGCTTGTCGCTCTTGCTCCACACCTGTATCTGTAGCTCGTTGATTGTACAGTTAGTATGCATGCCGAGGCTGTCCCTATGCCGCTTCTCCACGAGGACAGAATCATCGAACAGGATTACAGTGGTACAACCCGTGCGAGAATATATATGGTAGAGCCGATAGTATTTCTTGGGCTAGTGATACAGCTTCTTCTCCTCGCCGTGCATAGCTACTACAGCCCGTTCTAGCCCTTGAACAGCTGTCTGAGGCCTTCCATTCGTCGCTCACCATCAACTATGAAGCGATAAAACGTTTCTTCTTTACAAGAGGATTGGCGCTGCGGAAAGTTCAACGGAACATAGACATTTTTCTCCCATGATGTCAGACTCGCCTTCATATACTGTTGGTCACGAAGACTGTTAGATGGATGGCCGACGACCCAAAGAGGACTATGCTCATGATGAGGACTGTCATTTAACTCATGTTGGAGGAGCCCGCCTGATCCTGATCTAATTGGGATGAATATGAGTTAGAGAAGTGGGCAAAGCACTTAGCATGCTATTGAATTGTGCACGGGACGAACCTTGGACGAACCCATACCGCACGAGGTTGCTGCCATGACCTAACAAGGCGAGCCGGAAATGCAATGAAGAGGATCAAGACATGCTTCTGACCACCCGCCCTCGCAGTTCAGGGAGAATTTACAGGCCTTCCGATAGTCTAGACTTCCTGAGGACTTGGCGGGGCCAAAGTAGAGGACTGCATCGACAACGGGTGTGTGTTTCCGCCACATAGGGCATATATATGATTACAGCGTGCAGACATTCCTGGCTCATATCTGGAAAGAGGGAGGGCGCATATCGGTCAACTGCATAGTCGGGGAGTCATACACAGGAGAGACTCACAATGATATCGTTATCGCCTATTCAAACAGCCCATAGTCCTCGATACGCAAGGACTTGGTAGCGACGTCGAAGATACCCTTCGCCGCCGTCCAGTCATTCTCGCTGACCGCTCCACCATCCGCACTGGTCATGGGAACATTCATCGTCATGACGAGATCGACGTCCTTTTCCTTCACCCTGAAAAGAGCGAGTAAGATCCGAACCTCATCCGTGGTCTTACTGTTGAACTTCTGTACGGACTGGGTGCCGTACAGGACTACGGGGGTGGGTGTGGCGCCGTCAGACCCATTTGAGACCTCGTCTACCTGATGAACGTCCTTGGACTTCGCATCGTTGTAGTGCGCTAATGCGTCAAAATGGAGACTGCGGAGTCGAAGGACACCGTTCAGACGTGAATGGAGGGATAGGAGGACAATACAAACATACCCGGCTGCTTCTCGGAGATCGGCTGCGGAGACACTCTTAAGGACTTCAATGATGATGCTGATCCCGGAATTTGGCGATAGAAAGACTTCCTGGGTATCCGGCACCTGTCGAAGGTCTCTGAATGGAGGGAGAGTCCGCATGTTGGTGACGTAGATGAGGCTGGGAAGACATACGAAGCATCGATGAGCTCGGTGGGTAGAGTAGCCGTGATTGTGCCTCCAAACAACTCCTTAGTAGCAGACATGACGTGTTTTCCTCGACAGGGATCAACGATGTCGATGAGGGGGAGGCAGCTGGTGGGGAAGAAGGAGGAAAAACATATTGGGTTCCGGTCAACTTTCAGGACATGACCGTCGGTACTTCCGGACCACGCTCGGCGCCTCCGTGTTCGCGAGCACGTGCTCGTGTGACTGACGCGTTCAACGCGCCCCGCGTCGCTGGTTGTTTTTCTCCCCCACTGCCCCCACCCCCGCCCCCGCCCCCGAACCCCAACTCCCGCTTGTCGCCACCATTGTGTCATGGAGTACGCTGCACGACGCAGCACAATGGCCCCACATGCAGATCCTTATGGCAACGTTCGATCCAACCTTCCCATGCCCTCGACTGTCAAGAAACCCACTCATGGCCAGGGACGCATGTCCCTTGCTGGCCCAGCCATCCGCGCACCCTATCCGATGCCTCCACCATCGAATCCCAGGCAGTCGCTTATGCGCTCACAAAACGTCAACCCACTCCTTCAGAGTGCGAGCAAGCCGCAGGTTTACGGCCGTACCCCCATTGGCCGTACCCCGATGCACAAGTGAGTCCCGCCGGTTCTGAACGAGGGTCTGTAATGGGATGGGATACACCGACGAAGACGGAGAGTTTTTCGTGCGATCGTAGGGCTACTTCAACGAGGATGAAGTGTAGGGCTTGGCTCGGTTGTCAGATTAGCGTTAACCATAGTGCGAGCTGTTGATTTCCATTCGCTCCCGGAAACCGAGCAGAATGTTTGGTTGTCCATTGGGAAGATGAACGCATAAACGCGATTGGAGTTGGAGCACCTCCCCAGCTACTTCCCGTTCGGTAGCAAGGTTTAACCCTTACTAGATGGAACAGGTGGTCTCGAGGATGAAAGGGTCTCCCCTGGGCGTTTGCTCTTTCGAACATCCCCTCTTATCTCTGTATTGATTGCCAATGTAGTCGCATTAGCATGTCCTCATATGCGTTCCACTTCGCAGTAGCATCCGAAGGGGGTCTATGTGGCAAGGAGGAAATCAAGCAGCTGCACCACCATCAAGCCAAACGAAGGACACTCGTCCCCTCCGCGACCGATCATTTCAAGCCAAGATGCGACAAGACGTTGGCGGTTTCCTCATGAACACCGGTTTTGACGTCGCCCCCCAAATGCTTCAGAATATCACTGGAAAGGACTTCCGAGCCGTCTTCCAACACCTCATCACATGTCTAGACCCTCTATGGCCATTTGAACTGGAGCTCCGCTTCGAGGATCACTTCATACAGGCATTGCGAGCTATGAAGTACCCCTATGTTGGACAAATCGACATGAAATGGCTCCCCACACCTGCTGCCATGCACTCATGGCCGGCATTACTTGGCATGCTCCATTGGCTGGCCGAGCTTGGGAAGGTGTGTCGCCCTCCACCCACGATTGCCGCAACTCACCACCGTGCACTAGGCCCGCGAGCAATATATGAGTAGTGGACATCCGTCATTGCAGGATCCTACGTTAGTCCCCGACGAATTCGACGATAATAACTACCACTTAGCGCTCGCGTTGGACCACAATACCACCGCATACGAAGTCTTCTTGCAAGGACGGGATGTGTTCCCGGAGCAGGAGAAGTTTCTGGAGGAGCGTTATGGTATGTACTTGAACACTGTGTCTTGCATGCTGCTGATTGTTGATGTCACAGGGAGGAAGGACGCACGTGTCCTCTCTGACCTGGAGCAGCTCCGCGAGAGCCTCCTGGAAATTCAAGGCGAATGGGAACAGCTGAAGAAGTCGGCGGTGAGCTGCCCCTCACACGTGCACATTCGATTGACACGACTGATGCACCCTAAGCCCCCTTTTGAGGAGCTCAAGAAAGATAACGGGTCATTGAAGCGAGACAAGCTCAAGTTCGAGGAGATCCTTCGTCGATTCGAGGAGCGCAGGCAGAAATGGCTGCGCCAGGTGCAGGACGAGAAGACCGAGCTGGAATACAACCGTACGTATCCCAGTCCTATATTCCAGTTGTGCGTTTTGATCGTCCACAACTAGTGGCCGATTTGGAGAGAATCCGTGCGGAAGAGGAACGGCTCCTGGGCATCGTCAAGGAACAGAACCTCTCGCCCGAGGAGGTCCTGCGTATGAACACCGATCACCAGAACCTGACCCGCGAACTGGAGTCTCTTAAGCACAAGAAGCATGAGACCTCTCAGGTTGTCGTCCGGCTTGAAGTCTCGCTCACACGGAAGGTGTCCGACGCGGAAGAGGCGCTTGATCAGTACACCTCCCTCCTGTCGATGCTCGGGCTGTTCCCGCCGATGCCACCGCCGCTGGAGGACGTTGACCTCACGATAGACCTGCATTCCGCAGCGGCGAACCCTCAAGGTTTGCTCACCGGCGCCGACATTAGAAAGGTGGTGAAGCCGACGTTAAACCGCATTGCGGAGATGAAGATGACCGCTCGGGCCGACGTGGAGAGCGAACGAATACGAGTAGATGACGAGCTCGACCAACTCACGCTAGAGTGCGAAACGGTCGAGGAGGAGGTTCTTGAGGTGATGAACAAGACGAACACGCTGAATGATCAGGCAGATGAGCTGCGTGAGGTATGCAAACCATTCATTCGTTGGACGTGCTGCTCGGACTTTTGACCACGCTGTCTTCGCTGACGGCTCCGCGTTATACCCAGGCGGCGCAGCAAGAAGCGCTGGTCAGCAATGCTGAGGCTTCCCGGCTGGAGCGAGATCTTGCTGCCGCGCGGACAGCGGCAATGGCGAACGGGGTTGGCGTCAAGTCCCGCCTGCAAGCCCTGCAAATCGCGTATGTCTTGCTATCTCATTTGTCACTTGTCTTGTTCCCCATCATATCCCTGCCCCGCCACGTCACTCTCCTGTCACGATTATTTGCACATCCTCTTGCTATATTTGCTGTCGAACGTCCATATGCTTACGGAGCGCCTTCCGAATTGTTAGATACCGGGAACAGGTCGAGAAGGTGAACAGGCTGAAGGAGGACACGGTCCGCGCCGTCATCAAGAACAGCAGCGATGTCGTCGCATTCAAGGACGAGGTCTCGAAACAGCTGCAGTATCTCAGGGACTTCGCCGAGGCAAACTGAACTGTGGACATGCTATCAGTCAGTCTTGTCCGCCTTCTGTTCCGCTTGCACCTGGCTGCTGTTCCAGGTGCCCATTAACGTTTTTCTATCCTCCTTCTGTTTGGCAGTTTGGCATGCGCGGTGGCTTTATCGGTTCTTGCGCCGCCCGTTCCGTCTCCACGTCGATACCTTCCTCTCGTGTTCGCTATCCTTATCTCAGTTTACAGCGCTTTCCATCTATCTCTTTCTTCATCTCGACTTATCATCTCTGTTGTACATCACTAGCGTTACTGGAGTTTAACCCGACAGTGACCCGTTGATTTTGCCGTCTTCCTCTTCCTCGTTATTTTGAACAGAGTTCGGAGAGTGAGTCCTCTCCACCGTACGCTTATGGATATTTGAGTCATATGCCGCCGCGATGCTCGGACGCGGTATACGTCACCACGAGGCATGCTCGTCTTGCACGAAGAGCAAATGGTGCGGTGGATCGCTCAGGCAACGAATGACATTGTCAGCACGGCGTTATGAAAGACCCATGGGCTCGTTATCGGTGACTGACAATGCGTACGTACGTTACGTAGCACAAACGTCCGCGGTGCCATGTCCGACGGATCCCGCATATGTCGGCCGTCTGCCACTCGTTCGAACAGCTCTCTGACTAGGTTCTGACGAACATACCCCCATGAAACTCGACGCTCCATGGTGCGAACGCCGCCGGGCGCGCGACGCAAGTTCCAGCCTCGCCCTCGGTCGCGTTCTCGGCACTCGCATGTGCGGTTGCGAGCACCTCGACAATTTACTTTACTTCGTACTTGCTGTATTTGTGTTAGCGGCGCTGGGGAGGTAGCGCCGCAGGAGGTACGGAGGGTAGCGCTGCCGGCTCTGCGGCCGACGTTCAAACGTTCAAACGTTACTCGTTCCGATCGGACGGTGGGCGCCACCGCGGACACAGCTCTCGCACAGTGCTAGCGTCGGGTATTCAACGTCAACATTCGACGCTCATAACCATCACCGTCAGTCCCCGTCCCCATCGCAGCTTAGCCTCGCCATTTGCCCGGCTGCTGCTTCTGCCGCCGCACTGATTCCCCTCTCTTACGCAACAACGCCGATATCCTGGCAGCACGAATTGTTGCGGCGCGCCCCTCGGAAGAAAACGTTCCAACGCTATGGCAGCGTGAGCCTAGACCATGGGTGCGTCCCGCAATTTGCTTACCGATGCGACTCTCCTGACGCCTTTCCGCTGGTCCTGGTACGGGTGCACCAGCACACACCGGATTGCCGGCGAAATTTGCCTGATACGCACGGCACCCCATGAACCGTATGGGAGAGCTTGCGTACGCAAGCGCGGGTCCTTCCGCGAGCTTGCGAAGATCCTCTCACTCTGCGTCTACTTCAGCCTTGAAGGGCTGTATCATCAGGTCCCCCGCCCTCTGAAGCGCGTGCCCCCGGTGCCGTCCGTGTCCCCTCTTGCCGTAAGAGGTACGAGTGTTTGCTGGATGTTCCTCTTGCACCGTACTCACAGTGGGAAAGCCGGCACTCCTCCGTCTCGGCGGCCAGTATAATTGGCATTGAATCGCTCAGAGCTTATCGCTTGTCGCAGTGCACAGCTCTCCCCCACCCGACACGCGGCCACCGGCAGCGGCGGACCTCTGCCTTTCGCTGCGAAGCCCTCCGGCGCCACCTGACAAGAAAATGGGAACGGGAGCGCGAGAAAGACACCGACGTTGACGGTTTTCAAATTGGCATGCCGACGTTCATGGGGGATTTACGGCGATGGCTCCAGGGCATTAGTGAATGGGCTAGGTCATTTACCCTCCATTCATGTCCCGAGGTTTAGGACATGCGGGCTTCCTATTTGCCCGTGGAATTTTCGGAGCCTGTGGGAGCCGCATTCACACTGCGGTGTTGGGTCTGCGCCCCCCGCTCGGGCCTGTGACACATCCCATTCCGGGTACGAGGAAGGATCTGCCGGGTTGCCTATCTGCGGTTACTCTTCCCTGGACATCCGCGCGAGATGTAACCCAAGATCTCACACTCCGTTCCTGGTTCGCGCTCGTAGGATGGATAAAGGCCGGCTGGACTATTGTCGGATTGGGCGACCCCTCCCTGTCCCGTGTAGCGGTCTATCTATTGGACACTGCTGCTAGCCTTTGCCACTCTCGCTGTTCATCGCACGGCTCTCAAGTGCTCGGCACCGCCCATCATGTCGTCCGAACTCCGTTCCCCAGCTCCCGCCTACGACGAAGCCGAAAGGGGCACCCTCGAAAAGGTCGGCGTGTACCCTGTCGAGAAGAAGCCTCTCAGTTTCCCGTCCGACGAGAAGAAGGACATCTTCCCGGATGAGAAGAAGGCGCTCGCCGTTTTCCCCGCCCCCGAGGTGAAGAAGGATCCTTTCGCGTCGATGAAGGCGTCTGGCAAGAAGAAGCCAGCATCCAAGGTCATCGTCGTCAAGCTATGGTACAACACGTATCGGTAAGTCATTGGACACTTCGATGCCGCGCATGCACTCACAGATTCCGCGACAGTAAACTCTTTACTATCGCCTTCTCCATCAACATGATCATGTTTGGCTTCGCCGTCTCCGGTCATTGGCCCTACGCACGTAAATTCGCGGGTGCATTCGCCGTTGCGAACTTCAACTTCTCTATCCTCATGCGGAACGAGATCTTTGGACGGTGTTTGTACTGGTTTGTCAACACGTTCTTCGCCAAGGTATGGACGGTTTGGCGTCGGCCCCATTCCAACCGCTAATTCTCGTGTTCAGTGGACTCCTCTGTGGTGGCGTCTTGGCTGCACCTCCGTCCTTCAGGTAAATATTGTGGCGTTTGACTTCTGTCAAACAATACTCATTGCGCCTATTCTAGCATTTGGGCGGTATCCACACCGGTTGCGCCATATCCGGTATTATCTGGTTGACCTTCAAGGTGGTCATGACATGCGAGAACCATCTAAGTGAGAACAACGCCATCCTCGCTCTTGGACTGTGCACAAACGTCGCCGTCATCGTAACGGCTGTGGCGGCGTTCCCATGGGTGCGCAACACCCACCACAAGTAAGCCCGGTCTCTGCATTTGTTTTGTTGTCAACTCCCTCATGAGCTTTTCACAGCATCTTCGAGCGCCACCATCGTTTCGTTGGTTGGACTGCGCTGTTGATGACCTGTATGTGACTCCTTCGTACAGCCGTGTCGCTTGGCTGAGATCGTTCACAGGGTCGTTCACAATCATGGGCGACATCTACGATACACAGACAAGGCAATGGGTCCCCGACGGCCGCCACCTTGTGCGCCAGCAAGACTTCTGGTACGTTATGGGGATGACAACCTGGA
Organism: Ganoderma leucocontextum; assembly: GCA_020736865.1. NCBI lineage: Eukaryota > Fungi > Basidiomycota > Agaricomycetes > Polyporales > Polyporaceae > Ganoderma > Ganoderma leucocontextum. The sequence continues at coordinate 1,281,937 of JAHKGY010000003.1, read as the reverse complement.
TCGTCCTGCCCTGGATCTGCACGCGCGAGGTTCCCGTCGATATTGAGCTGGTGATTGGTGATTGGTACTTCCCGTCACGGTCATCGCTGACTCGTCCTGACGTTCACAGCCGTCGCCAAAGGTGGCTATTGTACGCTTCCGCCGTGGGATGCAGCAGGGTTTGCTCGGCCGCATTAGTCGCAGCGCTGTGAAGGAGTACCACGCCTTTGGTATCATTTCGTACGTGTGGTGCTCACGCTTTGCGGTGTCTCTTGTACCCTGGGCTGACGGCTACCATCTTTAGGGAGGGTCCCCACGCGAAGTACCACTACATGATATGCGGTGTGCAGGGTGCGTCACGTTGTTTTGCCACGCTCCAAAACCGGCGTCCGAGACCTCTTCTACAGGTGATTTTACACGGAGCCTCGTCAACGACCCGCCTCGGACCCTGTGGACCCGTGAGCTGAAGGTTCGATTTCGAACGCATGATCAATTTGCCACTTGCTTGACTCACTTTCGATTCGGTACCAGTTCGCTGGCGTGTCCAACACGTCCACCCTTTACAAGCGTGGTATCCGTATCTGCACGGGTACTGGCATCGGTGCTGCACTCTCGACCTGCATCCAATCCCCATACTGGTGCGTCCTTTC